>CM076730.1:4961210-6311210 GCA_038501795.1 Pseudopleuronectes americanus | reverse complement strand
TGATAACAGAATAAATATAAGTCCTGAATCCTTATTTGGAGAAACACAACAGACACAAACAAGTAGCTTTTTCCTTTAACCTAAGGTTAAGCAAAAGTCTGCCTTCCAGCTCCTCTACAAATCTCTAATCGTCACATTATATTCCGTTTGCTTACTCATTTCAAATAGCAAAGAAAAATCAATGAATTGTGTTTTTCCTCCTGACATTCTCCGGAAGGGCTGCTAGTGAGAGAGTAAAATGTCAGAGTGAGAGGCCCTAAAGCTTGTGCGGAGTTTCCCCAGCCGGCAATCTGGTAAGAGCTCTGGAGCAAGTAGATGTGATGATGACATTTCTAACAGTCCAAAAAATGAAAACAACAAAAAGAATACAAATAGCTCTGGATGAATGAGCGCTGCCTCCCACGTAGAAGACTACACTAAAGACTTCAAGAGAGCTTCTCATGATACTGGCCGATGCCGGTGTAGATGTGTTGTAAACAAATCCACATGGTCTCAGTAGAGGAATTTATATGTTACATGATGTTGAGTCTGACCGGAGCAAAAGTATAGTGTTCAATTTTTATGCTGAGCTAAGCTAACCTCCTCCTGGTTGTGTATTATTTTTCCATAACATTGAACTATTCCTTGAATAAAAAAATCGCAAATCATCTATTTTTAAGGATTTTCCCAAATGGTAAAAATTTCAATGAATCAAGCCAGGTTCTTTAATTAGCATTCCATAATAAAAAGGTGTGTGTGTGGGGCTCCTAAATTGTCAAACTATTTCAATAATCTTTTCACTTATTTCTAAAACAACATTTGAAGGACATGGATCAAAGTGAGGAATGCGCTTGCTGTTTGTGAACCAGTGTGAGGAATAAGAGATTGAGACTGAGCGGCAATGTGGTTCTGTGTGTGTAGGCATGTGCTTTGGTCAGCATGTATTAATGTGAATGTGTGTTATTCGCAGCCAACGGTGAACGGATGTGTGTTGGATGAGACTTATCGCTTCTGTTTTTTGCCTCATAAATACTATGAAAGCACACACACACACAAGCCTCTGCTTTAACCACACGGTTTTTCCAAGCTTGGTGAAATGCATTGATAAGCATACACACACACACTGCAGTGTGAAATTGGGTCAGCGGTGGAGAGTGGGCTTTAATGCTGAGCACATACGCTCTCTAAAACTGATCTGCATATTCATGTGGGTGGCTATCCAAATGACACACTCACACACACACACACACACACACACACACACACACACACACACACACACAAATACACACACATAAGTAATCATGCGCAGATACATGCACAGAAGTAAGTTTATACATGTAGACATTGACCTAAACTTCCATCCCAAACACATTACCACATACTCACATGCATGCAAACCTAGACATACACACACACACACGCAGTGACAACAAAGCTCAAAGAAAACCCTGACTTCACCGATATGGTTACTGTCAGGAAACTACAGGGGGAATTTATGTTCTACTCATTCTTTGGCCAAACATGAGCTTCTTCCTCTCCCAGCGACACCATGTCAATCATTTTTCTTCAATTCCATTCACTTCTCTTCCTCTATTAGTCTCCCTCTCTCGCCGGCAGAAGCAGTGACCACCTTTCAGAGTCCTGCTGATGTCGGCCGCCAAGCAGAACGGCTTTTGTCGAAAGTCCAATAATTGTTCATGCTTCTCACACACTAAAAACTAAAGAAATAAATAAAATAAAAATTAAGATCGCCCGGCAACATTCTGCAGAAAGAGAGCCAGAGTGAAAGAGAGGTGTGATAGAGGGAGGGGGGCATAGAAGAAAAAAGAGGAGAAAGATGGAGAGAGGCAGAGAGAATAAGAGGTCTCTCCCTAAGGATACACTTGTCAAAAACCCCTACTTTGCGTTTCTGACTTTTGCGGCAATGAACAACAGTTTTCTCTGACAAAGCATTTTTCTGCTTATTTGCAGACGGAGGGAGGAGACGAGGCTCCAGTTGGAACGTGAGAAACTGAAAGGATGCAACAAAGGAATCGGAGCTAGTAAGCAGATAGCTCTGAAGGCCGCTTGGGGCTGGTAGAGGAGGGGGGGAAAGGTGGAGGGAGGAGGAGGAGGAGGAGGAGGAGGAGGAGGAGGAGGAGGAGGAGGTGTGGGCTGGTGGTGTCTTTTGAAGAGAGAGATGGTTGGGGGAAAGAGAAAGGAGAAGAGGGAGCGAATGAGACTGAGAGTGTGTGTGTGTCTCCTGTGTATGTGTTTGGGGACCCACACAGTGAGGCCCGAGCATGTGATTTATTTCAGAATACTAATGTCTCTTTGATCTGCTCTGCTTAAAAAAAAACACCCTGCTGGGATTGCGGGTACACACACGCACACTCTAACACACAAAAATGCATATATGTATTTATCCACACACTCCCGCAGATACCTATCAGCATGCACACACACGCACACACAAACACACGCACACTCACACACTTATTCCAGGGCGTCTAATCTACTTTAACTATCGTCCATAGAGATCCAATTACAAAGATAGAGGCATATTTGTTTTTCTCTGTGCATCCTAAAAGACTAATTAAATTTTCATGTAAAGATGAAATTATTTGATACAACAAAAATGTCTTTTGATTTTCATAATTGTAATTTAATATGTTTTATCCGGGAATCCTGTTACTGTTACTGTCTATTTCGGCTGCACCTCAAGGCCTGAACAAGAGTAAAATCAGTCATTTAAAAACACACAGAACGCTGACGTTCACTCGTATCAGTTTGTCGGTATTCCAAGCTGGGCCATGAGAGAAAGGGCAGAAGATAATCAATCACAGGGTTAAGAAAAAAAAACACAAGCAAACAAATAGTTATTTGAATTATTGAATTATTGAGTTATTGAGTTATTTAGTTATTTAGTTATGAGTTATTGAGTTATTGAGTTATTTAGTTATTTAGTTATTGAGTTATTGAGTTACTGAGTTATTTGCCTTGCATCCATACGCTGAAAAAGACAGAAGTATTACTCTATAAATATCAGACTGTAAGATTAGTCAATAGAAGAAGGCGAACAATAACAACTCAATAAAAAACAACGTAATCCAGTTTACAGCTCTGATTCATTTCCTGCCAATATATATTTGGACATATAAAAATGTTAAATAACAATATTTAGTGAACAATACCACCCTCCCCTGCAAGTCGTGAAGGAAGCAGCTCTGCAAAGAAAATGAATATCATAGCTCAAAATCCTTTTTACTTCGGAACAGTCCTGATGTCCTGAGGTGCCACACAACATAAATTCTGTATCTCCCAATGTCTCAAACCCAAACCAAATAAAACTTGATCGCACAGGAGGGACATGTTTGCTTCAACACTCTCAAAGCAGACTAAATCTTCTCTGTATTTTGACATAATAATCTTGTTAATCCCCCAAAACAGTTTTCACTTTTTCAAGTGAATGCAATATGGTTCCATAGAATGCTTACATGACAATTCACACGGGTTTAGTAGTTATAATATTTAACACATTCACCATCTTAGTTTCGCATTTTAGCATGCTAACATTTGCGAGCTTACAGGATGCAGAAAATGCATTACTAGTTGATATCTTAACGTTGTCAGCTAACTGGATATGATAAACTGACCATCTCTAAGGTCGTGCTACTACTGTACAGTGCTGTGAAAAAGTATTTGCCCCCTTCCTGATTTTTAATTGTTTTGCATTTTTGTCACACTTAAATGATTCAGATCATCACACAAATTTTTATATTAGACAAAGGTATCCCGAGTAAATACAAAATGCAGTTTTTAAATGATGATTTCATTTATTAAGTGAAAAAGTCTATCCAAACCTACTTGGCCCTCTGTGAAAAAGTATTTGCCCCCTAAGCCTAATAACTGGTTGTGCCACCCTTGGCGGCAACAACTTCAATCAGATGTTTGCGATAACTGCCAATGAGTCTCTCACATCACTGTGGAGGAATTTTGGACCACTCTTATTTGCAGAATTCTTTTAATTCAGCAACATTGGATGATTTTGAGCATAAATGGCTTGTTTAAGTTCTTGCCAGAGCATCTCAATCCGATTTAAGTCTGGACTTTGACTAGGCCACTCCAAAACATTCATTTTGTTTATTTTGAGCCATTCAGATGTTGACTTGCTTGTGTATTTCGGCTCATTGTCCTGTTTCATAACCCAAATGCGCTTGAGCTTGATGTCACGAACTGATGGCCGGACATTCTCCTTCAGGATTTTCTGTTAGAGAGCAGAATTCATGGTTCCATCAATTATGGCAAGTCATCCAGGTCCTGAAGCTGCAAAGCAGCCCCAGAACATCACACTACCACCGCCATGTTTGAGTGTTGGTATGATGTTGTTTTTATGAAATGCTGTGCTCGTTTTACGCCAGACGTTACAGGACCCACACCTTCCAAAAAGTTAAATTTTTTTTTGATCAGTCCACAGAATATTTGTCTAAAAGTCTTGGGGATCAACAAGATGTTTTTCGGCAAATGTGAGACGAGCCTTTGTGTTCTTTTTGGTCAGCAGTGGCTTGCGCCTTGGAACCTTGAATCATGAACACTGACCTTAACTGAAGCAAGTGAGGCCTGCAGATCCTTAGATGTTGTTCTGGGGTCTTTTATGACCTCCTGGATGAGTCGTTGATGTGCTATTGGAGTTATTTTGGTAGGCCGGCCACTCCTGGGAAGGTTCACGACTGCTCCAAGTCTTCTCCATATGTGGATAATGGCTCTCACTGAAGTCCCAAAGCCTTATAAATGGCTTTGTAACCCTTTCCAGACTGTTGCATGTCAATAACTTTGTTTCTCATCTGTTTTTGAATTTCTTTAGATCACGGCATGATGTGTTGTTTTTTGAGATATTTTAGTTTACTTAACTTTGTCAGACAGCTTCTATTTAAATGATTTCTAGATTAAACAGTTCTGGCAGTAATCAGGCATGGGTGTGGCTAGTGACATTGAGCTCAGTTTTCCAGAAAATTTGGTTTATCACAGTTTATTCAGGATTTATCAAGAGGGGGCAAATACTTTTTCACATAGGGCCAGATAGGGTTGGATAACTTTTATCCCTTAATAAATGAAATTATCATTTAAAAACTGCATTTTGTACTAACTTGGGTTATCTTTGTCTAATATTACATTTTGTTTGATGATCTGAAACATTTAAGTGTGGCAAAAAACTAAGAAACTCGGAAGGGGGCAAATACTTTTTCACAGCACTGTAGCTATAAACTGAAAAACTGAATCACTTTACCTTTTTTTTGCAGTACCAAGGCTGTTTATGGTTTGTCCCGGTTTTGACGTTTGAGCACTGGGAGTGAAGTGGTTTTGTTTAGCAGGCAGCTTTTTATAATTAAATGCAAGATTAGGGGCACATTCAAAAATAAGAAGATGTAATCGTAATCTTCATAGTGATTGAGATAGTTCTTCTTCGTCTGGACAGACACTGCTGTCGATGATGGCTTGTAAGAACCTGCCTACTCCTGGCCCCTATCTTTACTCTGGGATGTTTGGTACATCCTGCAGGTTGTTGCACACATTTTGACAGTATGGTGGCTCTTCCCAGTCAATGCCTCTTTCTGTCTTTACGTCGGTCAATCTTTGGATAATCCCCAGCTCCAATATCTTTGTACCTATACATTCAATTGGTTGATAAACTGACATCTCACTCTCCTTATAATTAATCCTTTTATGATCGTAGCCCATGGTTAATTGTCAGCTCTGGAAAGAAGCTGATGATTTTGCTGTGTAATTCTGTGGCTATGCTAAAAATATCTTGTTGTTGTATAAGTTTGGACAGATTTCTGCAGCAATGAGGACAAAACACGCCACGAAGCAGCTCAACAGACCCGGGAATGGTTGGTGGAATGTCAATGGCTGTTGTCTGAGTTGAAATGTTTCACGGTGTGTTTTCTCTCAACATGTCCGTCCATACTGCTCAGGCTTGAAATAGAAAGGGCTTTAGTGAATTCTCTCCTCCTGCCAGCACCTACAGTGTCAGTTGATACAATTCTATCTGTCAGAAACTCCACTTCCTCCCTGATGAACACCTTCAACAGCCTCAGGGAAGTCAGCGCATGCAGCTGCCGACCAGGCACTTCTAGGTTTTTCCGACCCTCCTCCTCGCATCAAACAGCAGATGTGGCAGCTGGGTGATGCCACCTTTCATAACAAGATGCCGCAGGGTGGCACCAGGCACTCCAGCCGGTTACGGACTCTGATGTGTTCAACAGAGGTGTAGATTATCTGACCTGGCATTTCACTGAGACACCTCAAAAAAACATCTAGCACCTATTGCAGTGTATTTCAAAGTTTGACAGCCCTGATATCTGGAGAACAAAACAGAGCAAGAAGAGTCTTGGATGGCATTACCAGGCCGGCAAGACCACTTCAATTGAAAGGTTATGTAACTCATAAATGTCTACTGATCATGTTGATAGATAACTAGCAGTCTATGTGTTAACAAATATCAATATAAACCTGTAATAATATGTTATTCATCCACAGACCTCTGAACACTATTTAGGGGGACAGTAGCACTGTCGCCTCACAGCAACAAGGTTCCCAGTTTGAATCCCAGCTGGGCACCAAGTACTCCGACAGTCCAAACACGTCCAGGGTTAGGTTAATCAAAATCAATAAGATGGTGTGAATCTGAGTTGGAATGGTTGTTTGTCTCTGTTTGTTGGGCCTGTGATTCACTGGTGACCTGCCGAGTGTCCCATCTCTTGCAGAGTGTCACCTGGGAATGGCTCTGTGACCCTTTTATTTATTTTTCTAAAGTTTGGAGATTCATGAATGAAATTCTTACATTGCTTGATGAAGCTGCACCAAGCAGGTCATGTCTTCACCTTTGTCAAAGGTTTTTTAGAGGTAAATGGCCTGCATATACTATATATCACACTTTGCTGGTCTCTGATGACCACTCACAGGGCTTTACAGTACTGTTTGCCATTTACGCATTCACACACATACTTATACAGTGTATCTAGAGCGTAGCATTTTCTCTTTCACAACCATCAAAGGACTCCTCAGCACGGAGACTCTGATTGGACCAACGACCTTCTGGACAACCTGCTCAACCTCCTGAGGATTTTTTTTTCATCTTTTTTAATATTGTGAGACAGGGCATTTTTAAACATTTTCCCCGCAGGAATAACTCATGGATCTTGATGAAATAGATCAGGCTCATATAGGGAACCAATACTAATATGTTTTGGGAATTAGTAGCAGCTTGAGTGACTGTTGGATGCTCGACTGAGAACCATTATAGTCTGATTTGAGTTCAGGCTGGTTTGGTAAATGCACCCTGCACAGCTTTTGATGTTATTGTTTGTTAGACCTTTGTTACCGACTCTATACCTGCCTGTGCTATTAGTGAAGTGAGTAATATTGACTGAGTCATGAGGTTTCAACTGAAGCGATCATGAGTCTGTAGAGCTCTATCGTTTACCTGTGTGCAGTAGAGAGGTTCCTTCAACAGCTTCCCCAGAAAATTAAAATCTGTTTACTGAGGAAAATAAAGCAGGAATAGGCCAAAACACTGGTAGTCATACAGTATGTCACATTACGTCTAGGATCTGTGACCCTGCTGTGTAGGGCAAACAAGCCCTGATCATAGAGTGTGACACCATCCTGGACATGGAGGGGTCGGGTAGCAACTTTCAGCCTGAGAGGTGCGGAAGATCTCCAGGCGTCCTCTGGATCTCTGCAGGAAAACTTCAGAAGGTCACATCCTGCAGTTTACCAAGCCGATGGCGCCATCTAGTGGTCACTGTGTTACTTAACCTGAGTGGGTGGAGCTAAGTAAGACGAATGTGATTGGATTTGTTTCGTTTCTCAGGAAGTGAGGAGGGTCAAGATGGTGAGTGAGGAGCTGCTGCTTCGTCTCAACGACAGTGAGTATAAGAACTGGCTGAAGGCAGGACGGTGCCTGGTCATACTGAAGAGTGGACTCCACCTTTTCACCAGCCAGCACATGAGAGGTTTCCACAAGGATCTGCTCGCCCACAGCCCGCAGCTCGGGAGGCCGTGTGAGACCAATGCCTGCAGAGGCAACCAGGTGCGATCAGCCTGTCATGTCTGATCAACTGCTGCTTTCAAGTGTCACTGGATGATTCTAGGGTTTTACAACTGGTTCTCACTCAGGACTCTAGTTACGTTTCCACAGCTTGAACTTTCTCCAGGATCTGGGAAACTTTTTAGGAACCGGGGTGCTGAATAATGTTCCAGACAAAGCTCTTTCTACCCTTCAAAATAAAATCCTTACTCAGGGAGGAAGCACTTTAAGAGAGTATGAAATAACAACTTTTTTTGCCAGCTTTAACCTTAAGTAAAATTTTGATTAGTCTCTTACTGGAGGAAAAGTAATTTTTCCACTTACTGTTCTTTGTACACAAATGAGAAATTTGACAATTCAGTACATTTTCAGCACATAAAAAAAACTGGAAAGCCCCACTATTTATATAAATGTTATATATAATACAGATCTATAATTTAATTGACTTTTTTGATTTATCTACTTTTTAAATGAAGTTTATTTTTGAATTTTCACTTGTGATGTTTGTATATATTTAGGTATATTTAGATTGAATGAGTTCCTTGTTGAATTTGTATATTACGCTAAAAACTTTCAGAAAGTAAAGGCACCTTCAGGGTGGGGCTTGCAGCACTGGAGATGCTTCATCAATAATGATCGCCAGGAAGCATTTCGTTATTTGTAAAGGTTCCTGGGACTAAAGGATTTTGGTTGAGAGATGTGACATTACCAAAGTATTCTCACATCGTATGTGTGTGTAGCTCTCCTTGGCATGTAGGGCGTGTAGCGAGTGGAAGAAGGCGATCCTGGCACACCAGAGAAAGCCGAAAAGGAACGTGTACTGGGAGAACTGTTTCCCTCCCTCATGGAGAACAGACTTCTGGGAAGTGGCCAAGGTACCAACATTTAGAGCAGTTATTCCAAACCTATTACTATATTTCCATAGGGCTGCAACCTCAACACACACACACACACACACAAACACACACACACACACACACACACACACACACACACACACACACACACACACACACACACACACACACACATTAGACTGTAGATCTTAGTTTTCTAAAACTTGAGAAGCTCCATGATTCAATTCTGTCAAATTATGTCATCACATGGTCAAGACAAATATATCACAGCATATCAGCCAATAACACTGTTTTGAAAATGCCTGAATAGTATATATTTATATACACTATCTATCCTATCGATCTAACTAAGTAACTAACTAACTAACTAGTCCCTCATCCTCCTCCCTCTCACTCCCTCTTTTCCCACCATCTTTGCGCTCTCTCTCTCTCTCTCTCTCTCTCTCTCTCTCTCTCTCTCTCTCTCTCTCTCTCTCTCTCTCTCTCTCTCTCTCCTCTCTCTCTCTCTCTCTCTCTCTCTCTCTCTCTCCTCTCCCTCTCCCTCCCTCCCTCCCCGTAGGCCTACATGCCACGAGGTCAGGGGAAAGTGAAGGGGGCGGATCAGTGCGATGCCTCTGCTCTGCTCAGCCTCATCTGCTCCTGTGACTGTTTCCAGTCTGTGGATCCAACATTTGTGAGAGAGGTAAATGTATAGTCTAAAATAGAATGAAGGAGACCAGGAGGTAAAACAATGTACAAAGGCTAACCGAGTAACATGAGCAAGAGTCACCCCCAAGTGAAGATGTTACCCACAGCATCCGCGTATACAGTATCTCCCTCTACTTGTGTCACCCATTCTAACAGCACATCCATGAATGGCTAGGGTCACTTTACATTTAGGTGTTTTCATCTGCTTAGTGAGAGAATGGAGTATCTGTGGTGTTTAGACAGGCACTATTCTCCTGTATAGATATGATGTAATATACAATTTACATGATATATATATAGTAGCTTGTAAAGTAATGTTGGAGGATATTCAAACATACCTCAACACTACTAACATGCAAGTTAAAAGATAAGTGGCTTAAGAATGAAGAGAACTCATGATGTTTGTAGCCACTGATGACAAATGTATTTTCACTTTGCTGTGTATTTCAATTGCAAGTTTGGTCTTAAATTCATATTAAAGTGTTATTAAAAGGTCTTTAAAAGACTTAAATTATACTTTTTTTTATAGCTGTAGACCAGCGACAGCCAAGTCTTCTATACCGGGAGCTGGTTTTGGTTAAGATTTTAGCAGCAGTAATATAGAAATTCAAATTGTATAAGTATTCAAATGCTTTATATTCACTCCAACAGCTAAACCTCACTACTTAACATGTTGTATCTCATACGTTTACACTGTAGAGGAGAAGTTTATCTGTCAGACTGGATGATTGCAGACATTTCTTGTTTTTTTTTCCTGGCAACATCAAGGATTTGATAAAGGTTACAGAATAGAGAGATTTAGTGATGGAGGGACAGGATATGTACAAAATAGATGGTACACATCCTGAAATAGTGCATAGTATTGCTGGAAATTGACATCATTTTTTTTTCTTCAGCTCTAATACTAACTTTTAAAATCAATGGGAGTGAATTTATGATTTTGTTCTGATACAAATGTTCTGATGTGTGTGCCAACGTGCGTGCGTGTGTGTGGTTCCAGGTGATCCACTACAGGAACGAGATAATGCATTCTAGTGAGTTGCGTATCAAGGATGAATGGATAAGACGATACCAGACGACTCTGAAACACCTTGTGCGGCAGTTCAGCCACGTACCACAGATGGCAAAAGCTGGACAAGAAATAGATGAGGTGAGTGTGTGTGTGTTTGTTGTTGTTTTGTGAGTCAAAATATGTCTAGTTTGAGAACCATGTATTTTTTTTGCCTCACAGCTTGTTTGATTTTTTTGAACAGATGCTGACTGTCGATTTGTCCGTATCTGTCTCTGGTCTGGACCAACTGGACTCTGTTGACTCGGACGGTCTAGTGTGTGATTCTTTATGCCAATCAGAGGCCAACGGCGACTTAATCAGCCAATGGGAAGCTGAGTTGCTCCAGGAGAAGCTGCAGGAGTTACTGCATACGGACGATGAAGATGCTGAGACACGGGTACAAAGAACAAACATATACACGTACACTTGAACAAAAATAAATGTAAATGCTAAAACATTAAAATAAATATGGCATGTAATTCTCTTCATTAGGATACTGAGCAGCTGAAGAGGTTTGGTGGTTTCCTGAAGGCCAACAGAGATTTGGGGGAAAGGTTTTCTGCAGAGCTTCAGGCCATCCACTCACTACAGGCCGGACAATAAGAAGGACCACAAAGGATGAACGATGAGCAAATTGAACCCTTTTTAATATCATTTGAAATTAAGTTGAAGATTTGTAACCGTAAATTAACATGTATATAATATTTTATAAAAAATGATAATGACTAGTGTTTACTTAAAAAGTATGTGATGAAAACTGAAAACAGAAATGTTCTCAAACCCTTTTACAACTGCATAATGATGTCTTAAAGTCAAAAGAAAGTTTTACAGTAATAGTGATCAAAATAAAAATGTTAAGCATATATTTTATTTAGGGCTGTCAGAATTAACGCGTTTACGCGGTATGATTAACTTGTGGAATTAACACGTAAATTTGTTTAACTCATGAACGAATGCGCAGAATGACCCGCTCCATTTTCCCATACCCACCTACGCTCAGAGCGACACACACACTGAGATCAGAGCTCGTTCACGTGAAGCAGCCGGTCAGTGACTTTGAATAAGAGCCGTAATACACAGATTTTCTCTGGTGACAGCTGCTCAGAGATCAGCTGCTTCATGATCAGAGCAGAAGCTGCAGTAACTAATAAACAGTACTTTCACTCACTTTAACCAATCCGTAGTTGCCATGTTCACATAGTGTAAAAACTTTGTTTTAAAATGTTGTCGTTTAAAATTACAAAACAATGTTGAATGTGATACAGAACTTTGCAGAGACAACAGTCTCTCCATCAAGCCCTCCATCATTTATACTGAATATCCATGGAGGGTGGCTGGGGGAGCTGGAGCCAATCACAGCTGACATTAGGTGAGAGGTGGAGCACACCCTGGACAGGTAGCCATGCTAATAACAGTAGCCTCATTTTTGCTATGTTTTAATCCTAAATGTCCACTACCGGAGGGAGTGATGCTAGCAGAATTAGCAATGCTAATGCCCACCCCACAGGTGCCCTTGGGCGTGAGCTTGTGTGTTCGACTAAAAACGACAACATGGTGTAAATGACGCAGTTTCGAGTTGAATTTGAATGTTGACGCTCGACACATGGACGACAACACAGGAGCAGGATGGAGGCTTGTTATGTCAAAATGATTGGTCCTGTTAATTACGGTCCTGTGAGGGGCCACAGACACCACCTTTTTTTATTTTTCAGACAACTATACTTATTGATATCGGGACATGAAAAGGATTTCACAAAGTGACATAAAAAGGGTTTGCTTACGAAGCAAATTGCAAACGTTATTTTCAACAGGGAGGAAACCTTTAACAGAACAAGATTCTGTGTAGGATACCATCTGCCTCGACCAAGTGAGAGGAGAAAACTGACGTGCAAGAGTTAGACAGAAAAGGTGACTGGAAAGAAGGGAGTGATCAAATGGGAAGCGGACGAAAGAGAGAGAGAGCAGGAACAGTCAAGTAAGTCATAAGAGAGAATAAACCTGGCATAGTCTGGAGTTTGATTATCAAATTGACTCGGTCATTTCAATGTAGACACTGTGGTATCACCAGAGGTTTAACCAAGCAGGGTGTAGGTCAGTGCGTCACAGAAGTAAAGAGTAGTCAAAAGGGTTTTCAAACAAAAGGTCCGTTTTATTTAGTTAACGAAAGTCTCTCCGGAAGCAAAACATAAAAGTTCATCAAATGGTAAAAATATCCTCCATAAAGCTCCCCCCTTGGATCCTTCCCAAAGTAGTTTCTTCCACGTCTCATTCCAGCCGCTTCGTGTCAGTCTCCACTCCTTTGTGCTCTCCTCTGGGTCCCACACCTGAGCTCCAGCTTTAATGAGGGCTGAGACATTGGCACCTCCCCCAGTAGTGTCTTCTGGGAGATGCAGTCCTCCCAGCAGCAATCTTGTGGAGTGGTAGCCACTCCCAGGGTGAGGAGCATAATGCATAATATGGGTGGGTTGGGGAAAGAGGATTTGGGAAGTGGGGAGTTGGGGATGGGGGAGTTAGGGAAGGATGGTATAGATATGGTGAGCTTGGGGATGGGGGAGTTGAGGATGGGGGAGTTGGGGAAGGGGGAGTTGAGGATGGTGAAGTTGGCGATGGGGGAGTTTGGGATGGATAGTTTGGATATAGTTAAGTTGGGGCGGGGGTAGTTGGGGATGGGGGAGTTGGGGATGGATGGTTTGTATATAGTTAAATTGGGGCGGGGGGAGTTGGGGATGGATGGTATAGATATGGTGAGCTTGGGGATGGGGGAGTTGAGGATGGTGAAGTTGGCGATGGGGGAGTTTGGGATGGATAGTCTGGATATAGTTAAATTGGGGCGGGGGGAGTTGGGGATGGGGGAGTTGGGGATGGATGGTGTGTAAATGGTGAAATTGGTGATGGGGGATTTGGGGATGGATAGTTTGGATATAGTTAAATTGGGGCGGGGGGAGTTGGGGATGGATGGTTGGTATATGGTGAGATTGGGGCTTGGGTGGTTGGGAATGCGGTGCTATAGGGCTGTTCATCCAGCGGTGTTGCTTCATATCCTCCAAAGTGGCACGCTTCTTAGGGTCTAAATCCAAACACATCTCTAAGAAGTCTTTGCAGTCTATGAGGAGAAAGGACAAACGATAAGGAAACGATGAGGCTTGAATCTACAGTGATCGAATGTAACATGGAAGGAACATAATAACCGCACATTAAAAACCAGTGTTGTCTCACCTTTGGATCCAAACCAGATTTTAAAATCAGTCCCGATAAAATGATTGGTGTGGAACCGAGCGGATCCAGTCATCATTTCAAATAATATTGCTGCCAACTGCCATACAGTGGTCGGGCCAGCCATGTATCTGCCTTTCAATGTGAATTCTGGAGGAGCGTATGCTAAGGTTCCTACAATATTTGAGATAAAAAGAGACAGAAAAAAGCAAACATGAGGAACAGGCAGAGGTTTTACAGTCAGATGAATGAAGAGCTGGATAACAAGACAGATTGGCTGTACCACTGAATTTGCTGTAAACGCAGTTTTTCCTTCTAACGCAGCCACATCCAAAATCTATGATGCGCAGTCGCGGGCCATCGGTGCTGGGCTGAATGAGGATGTTCTCTAATTTGAAATCTCTGTGGAAAATCCCCTTAGCTTGTAAATCCATGGCAGCATCAACCAGCTGAAGCATGATGATCTGAGAAAGAGATAGAGTCACAAATAAGTTAGAGAGATGAAGAAGGGACTCTGGGTGGGACTGAAAAACACAGTCTATGTTGGAGCTGCTCTGGATCTTTCAACCAGAGCAAACTTCACATGAACTTGTAGGGTTTCAAATACAGTAAAAATTCAGTACCTGTGCATGGTTCTCAGCCAATGGACCACAGTTATTATGCAGGAGGTGCAGCAGATCGGTAGAGGCGACTGGCCTCTCCATGACCAGGAGAACCTCTTGTTTAAGCTCATACCAGTCCAGTAAGGTAACGGCTGCAGAGCTTCCAACAGTCACTGGTTCTCCTGCGGCTTTGTGCATCAGCAGCACCTCCTTGGGAATTAAGCGCGACCTCCCATTTATCATCTAAAGGAAAAATATGTTTGTGTATATCTTCAACAACAAGGAAACAACAAAAGCATAAAAGTCACAGAACTCACCACTCTTTGACGAGGAACAGCACATTTGACAATGTGTTTTATCGCCACCTACAGGACAGATCACAAACACTTTGGTTAGTCCAAGGGATGAAGTCAGAGTATGTATGTGAGAATATTATATTCAATTATTTGATCACATCATATTATGTACTTACTGGTAAACCATCAGACCTTCGGCTGCCAGCATAAACTGTGCCAAAGCCTCCTTGACCAAGTTGTTCAAGCTCCACGTACTTGGCCTCGTAGTCAGCTGCACCAATGAACACAGACACAGACACATGGATTAATACAATTGTGAAAAAAAGAAGCTGTCTGACATTTTGATATATTAACCCATCATCCACTTTTTCATATTTCTAAGGCTTTCAACCCCCACATTTCAACATATGGAGTCTTTTCAGATGTTGTGGAAATAGCTCAGTGGAGAGAAGTCATCAGATAGCTTCTTGACAACTAAGTAAAATCCATCTGCCTGAAAGGCGGCTGAAAGATAAGTATTTGCTTAAATCATTTAATTTACATCTCATATCTAGTTTGTTTAATCTGTGTAATCAATATTTACGTCTAATCCTCAGGAAGAAGGTCAATAATTATATTCCTCAAAATGTAGAATCATTCATTTAAGTTTGACAAGAACGTTTTTAAAACATCACAAAAAGAAAACTGAAATACCTCCAAACCATAGTCAACACCAATCCCCATTTTAACATGATCATATTGCTTCCATGCAAACATCAGCACATTTTCCTAAAAATTGAGTCACCTCTGCTGGTATGGCCTGACAACACCGTGCTCTCGTCAGTGGAGCTGTTGACCTTGGGCCCTGACTCCAGGGTTGCTTGACCAGAGGTGTTGCTGCTATCAGGGCCCTCTCCAACCCTCTGCCTCTGCATTGGGGGTTCATCTGCAGTTGTGGCCTTACGCTTGGTGGCCCTCCTCCTCTTGGCCTTAATCACAGGCCGATTACTCGCCAAGATGGGGCTGGATGATTTCGGGAGGCTAAAGCTCTCTACGAAAAGAGGAGACAAAACAGTGAGCATCAACCTGTTGACTGCATGTAGTGAGGTTTGAATCCTATGACCACATAAGGCTGATGATATTGGATGACTCTAAAAAATTCTGTATCACAATTAACATTTTTTGTAATTTTAAACAACATAATTTTAAAACTAAGCTCTTACATTATGTGAACATGGCAACTTCTGTTTGGTTAAGGTTAACGAAAGTACTGTTTACTATTCACAATGACTGTGGCTATTATCCTGCACAGTGAACGAGTAAAGACATATTATCAAGAGCCTGCAAACGACATCCAGGAGATCAAGTCTGTCGATCATTTAAAATCTTGAAATCATGTTCTATTAATGTATGTGAAAATAAACTGACAGGGAAGCACGAATGATATCCTCTTTTTCCTATAAAAGTGACTGTGCAGCAAGTTTGTCCTGAAACAAGTGTCTGTATCACGGCACAAGAATGAATGAGGCACGTTACTGCACTAAAATAATCCTAATTTTAAAGAAATACTTGAAATAAAATGATTTGAGCTGGAAGTAGGTTGAAAGGCCTAGAACGTATTGACGGAAAAATAAGCTGAAGTCAAGACTTAGTCTGATACGCAAGCACTAATAAAACCAAACATCATATTGTATTCGCACTTAAAGTTTAGTGGTTGGTGTCAGCATTTGTATCTAATCCTCAGGAAGAGAGTAATTAATTATGTCTCTCAAATGTAGAATTATTCCTTTAAGCCGGACAAGCCAGTTTTTAAAACAACCTGAACAACATCAGGAAAAGAAAACAGAAATACCTCTGAGCTGGAGAAAACACAAATCCCCATTTTAACATGATCATATTGCTTCCATGCAAACAGCAGCACATTTTCTTTCAAAGTAAGTCACCTCTGTTGGTGTGGCCTGAGCCGTTACTGGCATCAGGGACCTTTCGACCCCTCTTCTGTCGGGACTTGTTTTCTGTGGTGGCCTTCCTTTTGCGGGCCTTAGTCACAGACTGATTACTCGCCAAGATAGCGATGGGTGAAACTCGTGGGCCAACCATATCTACGACTGAGAAAGATCCTGTTGAATGCATGTAGTGAGGTTTGAATCTTATGACCCCATGTGGTCTGGGCACTTGAAAAAAGTTCATAGCCACATTCCCTTTAATCTTTGATTCAATGAGGGACCTTATGATCTTATTGGTGAACAGAACCTAAGTTCAAGTTGCGACTTTGATCATCATCTAGCCATCTAGTGCGTAAACCAAACCAATGTTTGTGTTTGTCACCAGTATGAAGGATATCCTTTTTAACTATAGCCCTGAATGATATCCTGATAAATAACAAGAAGACAATAAGAAATGCCAGATCTCCTATTATTCATAGTCAAAGAAGATACGAAGAAGAAGGAAACTTTACAGCACTGTAGCCAGTCATAGCTCTACTGATCCATCTATTCCTCTTACTCTGAGAAGCAATGCTTTCATAAACTTCTTTACCAATAACATAATAACAATCAGGGGGAAAAATCCACCTCCTACATATATATACAGTGGAGGAAATAATTATTTGATCCCTCGCTGATTTTGTAAGTTTGCCCATTCACAAAGACACAAACAGTCTATAATTTTAATGGTAGGTTTATTACAATAGTGAGAGATGGAATATCAAAAGGAAAATCCAGGAAATCACTTTAAATAAAATATATAAACAGACTTGCATTTTATCGAGTGAAATAAGTATTTGATCCCCTGCCAATAAATGGCTTAGTACTTGGTGGCAAAACCCTTGTTGGCAAGCACAGAGGTCAGACGTTTCTTGTAGTTAATTACCAGGTTTGTGCACGTATCAAGAGGAATCTTGGTCCACTCCTCTTTGCAAATCATCTCCAAATCCTTAAGGTTTCGAGGCTGTCGCTTCGCAACTCGAAGCTTCAGCTCCCTCCACAGATTTTCGATGGGATTAAGGTCCGGAGACTGACTTGGCCACTCCATGACCTTAATGTGTTTCCTTTTGAGCCACTCCTTTGTTGCCTTGGCCGTATGTTTTGGGTCATTGTCCTGCTAGAATATATATATATATATATATATATAAATATGTTGTAAAATATAATGTGTGTTTGTTAAATTTGTATTATATATTGAGCGCTATGAGCTTTGTGGCAATTTATATATATAAAAGGCCTTTAATGCTACTCTAGCATGAGGCTCCTCCCCCCTTGTTACACTCATGCATGAAGCAGGTATGAACTTGTAAAACAATGAAAGGTGGGAACCAATTAACTCCTCGGCGAGGGAATATACAGCAGCAACTTAAATGTTGCACATGAAAATATAAAAATAAAACTCTCATTAAAATGCTCTATGAAAATGAAACAAATGTGTTTTCTGATTTATTTCTGCACAATAATGCTGTTGAATTGTTCCTATTGAAATGTATAATTTACAATGTAAACTACATAGCTCAATAAGAAACATAAAATTTGCATTATAGCTTAATTCAAATAACCCAAAAACAATCTGAACAATAAGTTACACGTGTGATTTTACAGATGTCCCTGACTGACAAACACTGTTTTGGTTTAAACCAGGGGTTGGCAATCTTTAGTATTAAAGAGCCATTTCTATTTCTTTCAACCTATATTTATGTTAATCTGGATTATTGGATGACATGGACGATACAACCTTGTCAAACTATCTGAGCTTTAAGAACTTTTCAGGTGGGTTCCAGCCACATCTCCAGACCTGTATGTTACGTTTTTTTTGTGCATAGTTCAGTACAGGACATTCATAATATTTCAACCTATTTCCAACAAAACAATATTATTAGGGCCCCGAGCAACAGTGCGATGACCCTCTTGCTTTTGCTTCGTTTATTGTTATTCTTCAGGTAAATCAATGGTATTTTACGGGCTTCAACCTGCTCAAAAACTCCCCATGTCAGATCTGTTGAAAACGTCAGTCTTCAGGAGTCATTTGGAATTTTTGTGGCAAAATGGCTCCACAGCGCCCCCTAAAATGCGACTGCGTTTAAACATCATGAAAATGACTGCGACGCGCAGACATGATCCAACACAATCAATTCATCAACAAACACATGAGCGTACGTTTGTCATCTAAATCATCCCAATACAAAATAAACTGTGGACGTGAACTAGTTCATTTTCATCTGCATGAACCGAACTCGGATCTCGTTCTCATTAAGTGTGAGGTGGCTCAACACCGTTTCTACAGATGGGCTAAGATTCAGATTCACATTCTCATTTAATTGTGTAAAGGTTTGGTTGTTTATGCAAATAAGTAAACTGTTTCTACATTCCTGAGTGAGTGGAAAAAACAAGTTACACTTTGAAAAATTCCTGTATATTGACCTTAAAAGAACCCATGAACAATACATTTCTCTTTGAGCAATAAGCCCAACGCTGGTGCACACAGACACTTTACTCCATGCTCCACACAAATGTTCTCTGTGTTCATCTCAGATTACACATCACGTCACAGTTAAATTTCTGTAGCTCAACAGGATTTGTCTGCAGTACACCACATCCTGATGAGGTTTACACTGCCGTTATTGGGGAAATTACAGTGTCCAAATTTCTGATGTGTTACACTGTTGAAATACACATGTATTGCCATAAAACAGTGTGACAAACAAATGGTTACGCAAAGGTTTTCAGAAAGCAAGCTGGTGATGAGGACAAGAAGGAAGGATTAAGTAGTTGTTCTTTTTGTGACATTTCAAGTGTTTTTTTTTATCAGACCACCTTTTTTTTTACCTCAGACAAAGTGCACGGCATGGGCTGCAAGCTGCGTGACAGATAAGTGTGAAAACCAGAGACGCTCGTATGATACTTTCACACACTCTGTTGCCACAGCTATCTCCTGCACCTGCACCTTTCTACACTCACATGAGTGCTGGCCTCAGAGGCGACATGGAGCAGGAGGGGGAGCTGGTTCGGTCCATCTACTTTGGGAGAATTGGGAGTGAGGCCACAGAGAGGCTGCTTGAGAGGTTTGGACGTGATGGCAGCTTTCTGCTGAGAGACAGCGACACCATGCAGGGGGCCTACTGTCTGTGTGTGAGGTGAGATGGGAGGGTTGTGATAGTTAAGGGTTTGTTAGATAATTCTTGATTCAAATAGTTTATTCCTTCTTTATTTATAGTTGACATTTTGTGTACAGTCTAGCTGACAAAGTCAGTGAGTTAAATAAAATTGTATAAATCTTTAGTAAAGCTTTTCAACCATGTACATTTGGCATAGACATTAATATAATGTCTTAAAGCTTTAAACTTCTTTGACAAAAACATGAAATTATTATAACAGTAATCTATAAGAATAACACACTATTGATCATTCCAGTGTATACTGAGATTATAAAAGCTGATTAGCATGATATACTGTATATAATACATTGTGATGGCATGTGTGTGTTAAGTTGCTGATATCAATGCTGTTGCATTTTTAATTTGACATCAATGAATTTCTGAAGAATGTGAGTAATTAATTGTTGAAACAATATGTGACTGGATTAAAAACTATTTAGTTGACCTCCATTAACCCCGGTTTATACTGTTTGTTTAAAGCGTCATGTGGTGGAATAGAGTGGAACTTCATGTTGCGACATGGATTGTTCACACATCAGGTTCATTTATCTCATCTCCCCTGCTCCTTTGATTGCGCTGGCCCCAGCTAATTCTGAAGTGCTCCCTTTTCTGTCAGTAGTCCTTCTTTTATATAGATAAACTAGTCACTAGTATATTCATATTTAGTTAAGATTTTTTGCTTTCAAAGCTTTTTTGAAGTTCACAAATGTGCTTGAACAAGGAAAACATTTCTAAATAAGATCCATGATTTGTGCCTTTTCTCAAAGCTACAGAGCTAATGGTAAACAAGGAATGATTAAAATGTGCACCCCCCATATTTAAACAAAATCCTCAATCCGCCACTGCTCTAGAAAGATTTGTGAGAAGTAAATTAAAGTTTGTTTCACCTTCAGTGCGTTGAACTTGAAACTGAAATCAGGTCCATCCTCTGCTCAAGGTTCATTAACCATCTCTTTCAGATTTAATCACTCCATTCAAATATGTGTGAACATATATTCTTACGCATTTCACAGTAAAACATTTAAATCTCTGAAATGTGTGTTTTGCAGGAAGGCACCGTTTGTGCACACCTTCAGACTCGTACACTCTGTCGACGGCTGGTGTCCTCAGGTGAGCTAACATCTGCCTCCAGATCGCACATATCACACACTTCACAGATATTTAAACAAGGAGGTTATTTGTGCTTTGTGTGTTTGTTTTTGTCAGAGTCCAGGCATCAGACGGCAGAGCTTTGGGACACTGGAAACACTGATAGAGAACTACAGAGGAAGTTCAGCGTCTGGTGTCACAACAATCCCTCTCACACACCCACTGGACAGAACACAGCTACAGTACATCAGTACTGGACAAGGTATGACACACTAACACACACACACACACACACACACTTTCTTCAGTATGTTACAATATAAAGTATTCAAAAAGTATATCAAAACTCAAACAGATACAAATGCAGACACACAAGTGGTTGTTTCAGTGTTTTTGTGTTTGTGGTAAATCAAAGTTTCCTTTTGCAGCTGTGATGGAAAATTCTGCATTTGGGTAATGATTAATAGAAGAACAGACATGCATGTAGAGGATGGAATAAACAAATGTGTTTATCCAAAGTGTCGGCTGTGAGTTAATGTCAGGTTTACGTTTATAACTCCAGGGACTTTGCTTTTATGGCCTAGGAGAGCCTGAAACTTGATGGTATCTCGGACATCTTGTATTGGGATTTAACCCCAGGGGTCACTCCAGGGGACTTTGTGCTTGATTTTACAGAAACTCCCACGACAAAGCAGTGAAATGTTTGTTGTCCCTCATGACTTCCTCACTCAGTTCTCTAACAGTTCCAGCTGTTTCCTCTACAGAGTTTGTCTACATGGAAATGAGCAGTAGCAGCAGCAGCAGTGGTAGTGGCAGCGGTAGCAACAGCGGCAGCGGCAGCAGTAGCAACAACGGCAGTAGCAGGTCCGTCTGTTAAAGTTGTGCCTTCAGACGAGAGGACCAATGCTGTTAATCAGGCGGACAAACTGAAGATGAGATATGCATGCAGAATATTTTCACATATTTTCCGGGTTTCATTTTTGATCTTTATTTGTGTCACTTTAGCATCAGCTCATTGTCATTGTTCTCTGTTGCTTTGTTCATTT
This sequence comes from Pseudopleuronectes americanus, assembly GCA_038501795.1. Taxonomy (NCBI): domain Eukaryota; kingdom Metazoa; phylum Chordata; class Actinopteri; order Pleuronectiformes; family Pleuronectidae; genus Pseudopleuronectes; species Pseudopleuronectes americanus. The sequence goes on along the minus strand of CM076730.1, from coordinate 6,289,194 downwards.
CAGTGATCTGTTCATTGTTGCTGTAATACTTTATTCTCATTGATAATATATGTATTTGTTGCTCTGTGGATGAACCTGGTTCCTTTTGTTAGGCTCATACAAGTCCAGCTTATTACACTTTTGAACCATGGAGGTCATCCTATAGATACCTTATCTTTCTACTTATATAGAGAGGAAGTCCCAACCAAAAAAAGTCAAACTTTCGAACAACTTTTTAGACACAAGTCGCTCTTTGTTAGACAGAACAAATAGCTTTATGAGATTGATATCAAGAAGTTTTGTCAGATCCTGTAGAAGAGTGTAGGTTGTCCTTGAGGTGGGTGAGAAGAACTTCAAAAGTACTTATATGAAAGCAGTCAACGTAGTTTGTAGCTATGTTAAGCTAAGCTAACTGTAGTTTCATGTTTAATGGCCAGCTGTTGTAACAGTGGTGATTTCATCATCGTCTCATCTAACGTTCTGCCAGGCAGCAAATTAGCAAATGTCAAACTTTTGCTTTTGCGTTTATTCAATTTTTATTCTTCATCCCATTTTATCGTTTTCATACTTTTTTAAGTCTTTTTTTTCTACAGTTTTTATAATTATGTTTTATTGTCAGATGTGTAAGTGTCAACGTTTGTCTTAATGCAGGATTTTTGCTTTTGCTGATATCATCCTGTAAACAATGAACTGCTATAATAGGCACTGCAAACTGAAACATTCTGTACAAATAAAAGTTGAATAAATTAATAAATGAATGATTGGATTTTAAAAAGAGCAGATGATGCATTACCAAACTTTATTACAAACACACACACAAAAAGGTACACACTTTTTGTCAAAGCTCTAGATCCACGTTTCAGGGACAGTGAACTTATGCTGGTTCAGGTAGAGAGATATGTGTGTGTGTGTGTGTGTGTGTGTGTGTGTGTGTGTGTGTGTGTGTGTGTGTGTCTGTGTGTGTGTGTGTGTGTGTGTGTATGTGTGTGTGTGTGTGTGTGCTCTTGTACAGCCATCTTTATGAGGACCGGAGTCTACAACCTACGGAGTGAGGACATTTTGGCCGGTCATCACTTTGTGACCCCCCTTTTATGGACTTGATTTAAGGGTTAGGGATATAATTAGGTTTAGGTTAGGTTGAGGCTTAGGGTTAGGCATTTAGTATGGATGGTTAGAAGGGTAAGGGGCTAGGGAATGCATTATGCCAATGAATGTCCTCGATAAGATTGCAGTATGAATGTGTGTGTGCGTGTGTGTGTGTGTGTGTGTGTGTGTGTGTGTGTGTGAAGTTTATGAAATGAAAGTGTATTGAGATTTATACATGTGTAGACAAATGCGAATGTGTGTGAAGATTCGACCATGTCCACACAGTTTTGTTCACCCTAAGCGAAGCAGCCAACAAGCATTGAACCATATTAAAGTGTAAACCTGAGCTAACACTATTGACCTTGAGACCATTGAATATAAGGCTGTAAAACTCAAGCCCCCCCCCCAAAAGAAACACACCTCCAACACAAATACACTCCCACATTCATATGCATACATTCAACACATTTTTGAGCTGAGGGGAAATGTTGCTCTTGTTAGGTCGGTGTAAATACTGTACATTTTAAAGTGTCCTCCCCATATTACTTTTAAAATGCCTTTAAAGGGTTCTCCTCTTCTTCCTCCACCCTAGTGATCTCTTCTTCAGCCTTAAAAGGCTGCACAGGATGGGAGAACTGGAAACAAAACAGAAGAAGCAAAACAGTGGCACCCTTCGTTCATGAATGTGCCTGGTGAGTGACTGACATGATATGAGTATGGGTGTGTACTTACATTGAAAGTGTCATTGTCTTCCAGGTAATATATGTACTTAGGCGGTGGTCGAGGAATCGGAGGAAACAGAAGTTTAGACACCCTAAAACAAACACACACAAACATAAACATATTGCAAGTTAGCTTTAAAGTGTTATGTTTTGCGGTGGCTTATCATAGAATAACAACAATTGTCCCACCCATACAGGCCTTGGACTTCTCCTTCCTGCCCTTTGTTTTCTCACATAACTTGACTGTGTCTGCTGACATAAGTGTCAGCTTTGACTTCGCTCTCACAGAGTTTAGTTTCACATTCAAAATAGAGGACATACTTTCTGTATCAGGCTGTGAGGAGTCTGTGAGAAGCTGTATTTTTTTCTGAACCAGTGTGTTTGTGTGTTTGTGTACCTCTGATAGCGCAGCAACAGCAGCAAAGCCAGGAGGATCATTGGTATTCCAAATGAAATCGAGATGATCGACAGGGTGTTGAGTTGGTCTGGCTCACCTGACTGTTCCACCGCTGCAAACAGATGCACACATGAGTATTTGGATCCCTGTTTCAATATGTGTAACCTTTCGCATAATCATGTGTCCAGTTTTCAACTAATGACTAAAGATGTCAACAATAAGTCAACACTAGTTTTGAGTTAAATATCTACTTGGGGTGATATCACTCACTGATAGTGGGACTCCATTCACTCCACTGAGTTTGGATGCAAACGTCCAGCTTCCTCTTCTTCATCCTCACTCTGTAGGTGAAGGTAGGATCCGCACTCAGCTCTGTGTAAGACAGCTGGGACTTCAGCTGTTTAGGAGGCTCCTGTTAGGAAAATATTCATCAGTTCAGGAAACCGACAAAGATGAAAACATAACCTCCCTCAGCACAAACAAATAGAGAGTAAAGCGCATAACTAAACAAAGGCCCAACAGTCCCCTTATGAAACCACATTTAAAACACTATCCAGACTTTTGGGGGGATCTGCACCAAATTGCCCACACTCATTAATAGCAATCCCCTAAACATGCCTAATTAATTTTAATCAAGATCTACCGTTTTTATTATCTAAGAAATCTACGGAAATGTCTTCAAATTTCCTATCTCACAATGTTGTAGAAAGTGAAGGTTGTTGCTTTATGCTGCTAACTTAAAAACAGACAAACAAGATGGCAATATTCCTAAGCAGAAAGTAGGACTTAGTTTTATGTAATCCTAAAATAAACGAATAACGCAGATGAAACCATACCCTCCTTGGTCGAGGTCATAATTAAAAAAGATGCTGAATGCACTAATTGTAATTGTTAGTCACTTGGATAAAAGCATCTGTCCATAGGATAAATTTACCTACCATTGCATGAGTGTGTTGTGCATGTCTGTGCATGTATAAACGTATCTCTCTCTTTCACTCGCACACAGACAGACATGTACTGTACCTGGTTACCCAGGTCTATCTGGTGTTCAAAGCACATGGGTTCTTGTTCAGTCCACTTCACCAATAGCGCTCCATCTTTGAATGCTGCAGAGATGTTTGAGGGTGGGGACGATACCTCTGTGGCACAAAATCATTCATTGTAAAGTTCTGCTGTGGATTATCTTAACACAAACCTTCAGTTTACTAGAATGATGATTTTATCCCTCAATATTTACGGGACATAATTCCATGAAATATTTTTCAGACGTTCATGCTCCCCAGAGGATAGATATTCATGACTGGTGGCCTGGTCATCTCCTTATATTTCCTCTAGCACCACAGTGAAGTTGACATTTGTAGTTATGAGTAAAATGCCTAAACAGAAGCTAATCTCTACGCCGTCTATTTTAAACACTGCTATGACTTTCTTACTTGTACAGCTTCCACATTTTAGAGGACGCATCTCGAAGGAACACTCTTTGCCTCCAACTATTCTGTTTACTAATCTGAATACTAATCTGATTGCTGTTAACCAATGTCTAAACTAGAAGACAGCAAATTTGTTTATTACCACGTGACCTCCAGGGGGGCATTTATTGCATCATTAAGATAATTTATTGGTAAAATGCTTCCATTTGCACTGTTATATATTTCTGTCCAGTGCTGAGTCAAGTGGAATCAAAGTGATACCTTGTGCATTATTCATTAATTAAGACCATCTGTCAAATTGTCAAAAACAACTCAACAGTTTACTCTGGAGTCTCACCCAGTGTGTCCATGTTGTAGTGGTAGGTGTAGGCTCTCCACTTGTCGTCCTGGGACATGTTAAATTGAAGTATTACATGTAACTCCTCATTCTGCTGCAGATCTAAAGACCTTGATCCGACCCGTTCCACAGGCGATTGGTTCAGAGACTGAACTGTTGTGGTATCATCGCAGACACTGGATGAACACACAGGGAAACCTTCAAAGCAACTGATACAGATGAACTTGTCTTTGGGTTGAATGTATTCATATTTCATCTCTTAAACTTGAACAGTTTTCCACTATAAACATGGCACATTTTATGGTTTGTGGAAAATGATTGTGTTATTGTTTCATCTAGAATATAAAAAACCACATGAGTACCTGATAGAGACAGAGAGCTGCATATCCTTCTCTAATGTGAGGAATGACCAGGAGCAGTTCAGTAGAGAAGTAGAGTTTGTTGGGTAAAGGAGGCAGATGAAGGTTTCTTGCACACTAGTCAGCCTTATAGAGTCTTTCTGGAGCGAAGAATTCATGAATTCATGCACCTGGAGCTGAAATAGTTTTTCAAACAAACAACAAAAATCTTTATACTTGCAGCAATCTTTCTATCGTGTATATGTGGTGTTTGATTTCGTTCCTTACCTCTTCCATAACCTTTTCCCCCTGACAGATGTCCTGATTGTTGCCCTCCATCTCTGTTGGGAGAACACACAGTTCATCTAGACTTAAAGCATGAGGGGAACCAGTAGTAAGACTGATTTTAGTCTTAGATTGCCATGTTCTAACTTGCAATCGATAGCGTGCAGAGAAAGTCCATCAAAAATAAAGGAGACATAATGTGAGTTTCAAGTTTTTGTTTCCTATTGTGTTTTTTGTTAATTAAACTTTCATTTCTACCAAGATTTACTTTGGTTTAGTGCCTACTAAACTCTGTCTGAATCCAATTCATAAGAGAGTAAGAATATGACTCTCTTCAAAAGACAGCCATGTGTTTTCTTATTTTATCGCTCAACATTTACTAGGCACATTGGCAATGAAATATTTAAAGACTTTCATGCTCCCCAGAGGATAGATATTCATGACTGGTGAGCTGGTAATCCCCTGATACTTCCTCTAGCACCCCAGTGAAGTTGACATTTGTAGTTATGAGTAAAATGCCTCAACAGCAGCTACTCTCTCTAATCTGTCAACGCCGTCTTATTTAAACACTGCTATGACTTTCTTACTTGTGCCACTTCCACATTTTAGAGGATGCATCTTGATGGAACTCTTTGCATCCAACTATTCTGATTACTAATCTGAATACTTATCCGGGGGCCTTTTTGCAAATTGTGCATTTCAAATTGTTTATGTCCTCTAGTGTTTTATAGGTTTTTTGTTCATGTAAAACATCTGCAAAGCTGAGCTCCTCTCCCACACAGAAGAAACTGTGTTTATAAATGTTGTTGCTAAATTCCACCTCACCCTGTGTGACTGAATCGTCTGAGATGCGAAGCCTGGACTCACAAATGATGTGCTCTCACTGTGCGGTCGGATTGTCTGACACCACCTGACCGCTCAAACTGAAAACTGTTTCCTTAAACACAAGAGACAGTGCAACACCCCCTTGATGAAAAAGCAACATCTGACGTACAAAGCATGGTGCACTGGAGATGAACTGGTTTTAATTGTCATAGCCGTATATGATGATCCATCAGGATGTGAGTGTGAGCGCCTGCGTGTGGGATTGTTGTGGTGTGGACGCTGAAGTTTTATTAGCAGTTGACGGTTTGGTCTGCATTGTCAAAAAGTCACCCACCGCATTGTGATGGCCACAAAACCAGGAAACTGGACCAGAGAACAAGGAACAGCATCACATCTGACCTACAGGTTTAACACACACAAACACAGTCACACACACACACACATGAGAGAGATGCATGAACAATCAGCTGCAATGAGTCACAGAAACAACAAGCATACTCCTCAACACTGAATAATTTCCTGGCTTTTTACACTTCCCCTTTCTCAAGAGCTCACATGTAGAGGTGGATTGACCCATCAAACACAATCTTCATATTATTCTCCTCCAAGTTACATCTGATTGTGAGTGTTAGCAATGCACACATTACCAACTCATACAGAAACTTTCAGATTCCCCCTCATAAAATAAAAAATCAATGAAGTTAACAGTGTTTTGTTTACACACTCAGCTTCACCACTCTCTCAAAAAGGATAAACAAACATACTCGTGAACTATTATCTCTCTCATGGGTAAGTTACACCAAATCCTATACAGTACATATTTTAATAGAATAACAGTACTATTGTAAATATGATTTAAAAGAGAATATTACCGTCTGTTGTCCTTCCACCCTGTCGCTTTCACCAACAGACAGAAGACAGTGACACATTTCTGGAGAAAGAAGAAGTTTGACGTCACATACTGTACAGATCGTCAGGGGACCGACCACCTCCCTCTCTCTTTATCTGATTCTGACCGTTTGCTGGATGTCAACGTGCTCATGGGAAATAACCCTTTCGCAAGCGAGTAAAACACAAGATCATATCAGATGAATAGTTATCAAAAGTGAGTTCCCTGACCGGGAATCGAACCCGGGCCGCGGCGGTGAGAGCGCCGAATCCTAACCACTAGACCACCAGGGACTGTTGCGCAGTGCAGTGAAATCATCATTTTTATTCTGCAACAAAAAGAAGTTGCATTCTTCTTCGCCTCACTCTGGAGTGCATGTGAGTTCACGGCTCATTGCTCCCCCTGAGGCTCGTGGTGGGAGCACAGAGAAGTGACCTCCCCTTTAGCTTGCGCTCTGTACTGTTTCCGTTGTTCCCCCTCTTCGACCGTTAGGTGGTGGTCGCGTGCCGAAGAGACTCCCCTGGATTGGAGGCAGTGTGTGGAGGGATGACTTGGAACACTTCCTGATGGTAGGTTCACAAAGCCTTTGTCTGATCACCCGGTGCTACGATTAGTTTACACTACATTTACTCTTCATTTAGGATATTTTGGATGATCGTAGAAACGGGACTAAGTCATCTCGTTTGAGTTCTGGCTGTATAACTACGTGATGCACGAATGTTTACAATGGAGAAAGTTTAAATGGCTCAAATTCATACTTGCTATTAACCATTTACATACATTAAAAAACACATCCTCTCGTTTTAATCACAAACTATTGATTTAAATCAAAGTTGGCAGAAGAAGTTGTTCTCGCTCATTGGTGAAGTAGTCGGTAATTAACAGGTGTCATATAGTGATACTACAATGGTACTACCATATGTACTGCATATGTTGCAGAAACGTATGTTCATAGTTTTACTCCATGAACCAAAAACCCATGTACTTCAGTATAGGGCAGGCTCCCACCATTCAGGTTTTAGTTTAGTTAAGATAAGGGTAAGGGGCAGATCATGAATCTGGACTGTATCAGTCACTTTCTTGATACATTTTCAGCCCTACTTCAATATGAACCAAAATAGAGATACTTTTCTATAGCTGTTCTCTTGGATAATGTTTTATTTACTCTGTGTTGTTATCTCAGATTCAACATGTCAGCCAAAGACACTCTGCGGTGCAATAAAACAGCCGTTTTGACGGCTTTGTGTGCAGACTACAGGCTGATCCTCAACAAAGTTCAGGAGAAAAAGCTGATAACCCAACGGGAGTACAACAACCTGAAAAGCATCAACAGGGAAGATGTGGAGGGACACGCCGTTGAGCTCATGGATAAGATCATGAACAAAGGAGAGGACTCCTCCCAACATTTCATGGACCTCCTGCAAACCGACGAGGACATAATAAATACTTACCCTGAGCTGAAGAGCATGCAGCTGAATGACACCTGCCATCGGGTCCCCTGCCAGCCTGTCCAAGAGTCAGCAGGTATGTTAACATACACAAATTGATATGAGCCTATAGTGTTTTTCCAATGGAGCTTACACCAAAACATGTTTCATGTTTGGAGATGTTATTCTGTTTCACTCTTGTTTCCTCAGATGCTACATCACCACAGAGTAAGAGGCTCAAGAGGGTGAGATTTCTACCTGATATTCCTATAGCACATGATATGTGACCATGCATGAGTAGTACTTTCAAAGTATACTTTTTCCTCAGATAATCCCAGCTCATATTTGGTTCTTAATGTCTCCAGACAGATGCGTAGAGCTTTGTATTAACATATAAAATATCATGGGATTTTTTTTTGCTGTCTTCATTCAAAAACGTGATGTTTCAGTTTTAAAAGCAGGATTTATTGATTTTGTAATGCTCTCTCGCTGCTTCTGTGCACACGTGAAACCTCGGCTCTTGGATTTCTCAAATCAATAAGTCTTGCTCTGAAACTGAAAGACTCAACTTTTGAATAAAGAAAGTAAACTAGCCACAGAATATTTGCTCTATAATATAGTAGTATAATACGACACAAAACGTAATCCAGTGAAACCTCAACTCTTAATTATAAGTCTTCTTATGTTTGTTTTCCATTTATTTAATTGTTTCAAGGAGGAGCGGTACCTGTTGAAGAGCCAGCCCGTTGGCCTCTGTGTCATCATAAACAATGAGAACTTCATGGATGGCACAATGAGAAGTGGAACCAATAAAGATGCTCGTATGTTACATAACAGACGGCTGCACTGTTTCACACCATTCTCTCGTTTGTTAGTGTTTGAAGGTTATGTTTTTTTGTATCCCTGTCCTGCAGAATGTTTGGCAGAGGTGTTCACCTGGCTACGCTTCAGAGTGCTGATGTGTAAAGACCAAACCCAGGACCAGATGGAGCGGGCGCTGAGGCACTTTGCCGCTCTGAGCGACCCCTCCAGGCTGCAGGAGTTCAATGTTACGGAGTGGATTGGCAGCGGGTTCGCTGAACCTCAGCAGACTCCTCTGAAGCATGGAGATGCCTTCATCTGCTGCATTCTGAGCCACGGATCGAATGGCGTAGTCGTCGGGACAGATAGGAAGCCCCTCTCTGTTAAACAAATAACTCAAACTTTCAAGACGAGCGACCAATCGGCCCTCAAGGGCAAACCCAAAGTGTTCCTGATCCAGGCCTGCCAGGGCCCTCACACACATCCTGGAGTGTTGTTTGAAGACCTGGAGGCTGATGCTTCACCCTCACGATTCATTCCTGAAGAGGCCGATGTTCTGGTTGCTTTCGCTACTGTTGAGGACCATGTATCATATAGACACAAAACCGAGGGGAGCTGGTTCATCCAATCAGTGTGTCAGCAGCTAAAGGAGGGCTGTCTCAGGTAAATGCATAACTCTAAATGAAATATGTAGTTTGACCATAACCCTTAATATGCACCCTGTGTAATGTGCACTATTTGCTCATAATCTGTGCCATGGTGGTTATAGCTATGTTTTTGTACATTATATTTATTCAAGGCATGATGATATCACCACCATCCTCCTCCGTGTGAATGATGAAGTAAGCCAGAAAGAGGGCCCTGGACAACGTGGAGCAGCAAAGCAGATGCCTGAAGTCAGGTTCACCCTGAGGAAATCACTTGTGTTGTCACCACCTGAAGCTTAATCTCCAGAAATCATGCAAACTTCTTACTTTATGTCAAAGTTTATGATGTATTTTAAAGGTTTTTTCTTAATGTTCTCAATAATGTTTATCTTTCTGAATTATCTCTCAATCACATGTATTGCCATTTATACTTTTCCAGACTTTTGTCATAGAATAAAGTTCACTGGTGGTGGTTTTATTAAGGCTTTATAGTGTCTCTTTATTTTGCAGCACCTTTTTCATGAGAGCAACCATAAATGAGTAATTAATGCATGAAACAAGACCAACTAAGCTTTAACTTATTTATATGGACATAAACTACATCATAGAATATAATATAAGAGTCATCACTTTCTGTTCAAGTGATTATTATTCTTATTGCATATCATTTTGCAACATCTAAGTCGTGTTGTTCTTGGTGACAACTAAAACTGGTGTTCAGCTTTGCTTTGACCTCATTGTATCGCTCCTGAACCTTTCTCTAGTTTTCAACTTTTCTTTCACCGTCTACAGCTGTACACAACACTTACAACCTCAGTTATTTTCTCTTGCACAATCTTACTCGGCATCGTGCATGATGAACATTTCTTTAATCTTCTGCAGTTCTTGTCTGCTCTTCTCTTCATTCTCCTTTACCTTCAGTCCTGCAATGTACAGAGGACCAATCATCAGCTGTTGGTCATTCATCCTGTGTGCCATTATGGTCTTTTCCATGATTTCTGCACTGTTGAGTTTAGTTGGTGAGGTGAGTACTCTGAATATGTTAAGCTGAAAGAATTCTAATGTTTGCGACTTACTATGAAACACCTCAAAGGATTTATTAAGCAAATAATTCATTGTTGTCATTTTGCTTTAATGTCAGTGTCAGTGGTCGTAGACTCCTTTGATTTCTTAGATTCGATCTGGAGAGAAACAAGACAGAACTTTTGACCTGAACAGATCTTTTAGTCTGTAGTGTATGTAGTGATAGCGCCACCTACTGCCAAAAAGAAGGTAAGCATCGTTTTACAACTCTAAGTCGATTTACAGTAAATGTCCACCGTGTTGTCTACACTTAATGGCGTGGACCGTAATACGTGATTAGTGGGCGTGGTCCAGCGCAGTGTCACCTACGCAGGAAGTGGAGTGTTTTTCCTTCCCGCGAAACACAAAACGAACGCAACATGGAGCCCGCACAGTGCAGCTCGCAGCTGTAGTTCAATTATTGTTTTTGTCAGGACTAACTTTGTTCCTGTGATGTCAATAGACTTCCACTCCCTGTCGATGGGAGAGGAGTTTTGTGGCATGATGTGAACAGGTATTACGGTAATTTATTCCAGATTCGACCGCGCACGTACGACCGTCTCTATGGTACTGCAGCGTGGTTGTCATGACTACTGGGACGCACTCGTCTACTATGTCGTACCCGACGAGGCTGTAGAAACAAGTACCGATGATAAAAACAACTAAAGATGATAAAAACAAGCTCAGTGTCTCAACGTTCCTTCTCTTAGAGCTGATCCACACACTGGGACTTGTTTCACGTCCTACATTATCAACCTGAGGTAAAGGCACAAACGATGGAAGCCTCGCTGGAGGAGAAGACTCCTGCAGGAGCTTTAACTGTGAGGCAAGGAGCCCAGCTGAAAGCCTCTGCTGAAGCCATCGCGTTCATGTCCAGCATTGGTGAGAGAGTTTTCTGTTTATTTTTCTGTGATGAGTCTGGAGCCTCAACAGTAAACAGAACCTGTCTATGTCTGAGAGTCAGCGCCACCTGGTTTTGACACATCAGCCTCATAGAGTTTGTACATTTCATGTGAGCAAAGATCAGAAATGGGATTTGTCGTCGTTACCATTTCCTTTGTAAAAACTGCCCATTGTGGCTTTATCTCCAACCTAAAGATCCCTCTGTCCCCTGCAGAGCCTGTGGAGCTGCTGAGGTGTGTGTTTGCAGACTCTCTGGTGACTGTGTCAGAAGGCGGCAGACATGTGGGGAGCTTCAATGTGACTTTGGAGTTTGCCCGAAGGATCCAGCAGCCTTGTGTGATGCTGCATGCTCAGAGCCAGGGAGCCATCGACGACTCCCCCTGCGGAACAACAGTGACAGGTGACGGGGGAGGCAGGGGCCACTCCTGAGCTCCATTGTTTTTTCAAATTATACACATGTATAGTGACCCAGAGAGCTCAAAGCACTGAAATTAAAGACAATGCATGCAAATAGAGAAAAACTGGTGCAAATTAAGAAAACAACCTCATCAATTTGAAAACACATTTGTGATGTTGTTGAAGTCTGTTACTTTTCAGTGGTGGTGGAACTTCACAAATCCTTGAACTACAACCAGGTTCATCACTTTTTTGGGTACCGTTGAAACATTTACGTTGCTTTTTGCAATTTGCAGTGCGGCTCTGTATTTCCCTGTGCTGTGACATTTTGCAGCACAGGTGTCATCACATGGATGACGTTGTTTTCTTAATTTGACTTCTCACGAAAAGTGAGCTCACTGTTCCGATATTAACTTCTCTTCATTGGCTTCCAGTCAATTTTAAGATTTTATTTCTGACTTTTAAGGCCAGTTCTGGACATGCTCCTTAATACATTTCAGATATTTTAATACCATATGTGCAGACGGTAGCCTGAGGTCCTCGCTGAAGGCCCTATTTTAACCATTTCACTTAGGACCAAAGGTGACTGGAGCTTTTCTATCAGGGCTCCCACTCTTTGGAACAACCTCCCAGAGGTGATCAGTCAGGAAAACTCCTCATTCTCTTTTAAATATCTCTTAAATAAACGTATTTAGAGGTGTGCTTTCTCAGGAATGAATTCTGAATTCACCTTTGTTTAAATTGTTTTAACCTTGCCAATTATTTTAATCATTTAACAATGTTTTATTTGATCTTGTTTTACCTCTTTTCTCATCTAAATAATGTTTCTGTAATCGTGTGTGATCTTCAAATTTGCTTTTAACTGTTTCCTATTGTTTGCTAACAATTTTTAATTATAAAGAACCTTGTAACTGTTATTTGAAAAGGGCTACATAAATAACGTTTTATTATTGACAATTTTTAAGCCTACCTGACTACAAACCTTGAGGTGCTGGAGGAAGATTACCACGAGTATGTCAAGGTAAGTCATTTTGGGCTTTCACCTACACGCCTTTATCAGCTGAAAATATTGTGCCCTTGTCGGTCTAACATTGTCGTGCCACATCACTCTGGTTTCATTTTGCACTTCTTTTCTTTAAATGCCCTTTTTCAGCTTAAAGGCCACACTTTGGAGAAGAGGTGTCACATGGTGCAGCATGACGGGCAGATGATGATTACTAAAGTTACCACCGTAGGAGAGGTGAGAGAGGAATGTGTAAAGTGGGCGTTAACAGTCTAAAATCCTGACCAAAATAACAAATACATCCAATCAGGCCAAGACCTATAGTAAACATTAGTATTTTTGAATAGATGCTTTACTGTATTACGGGTTTGCCGAAAAACTTTAAACAACAAAGCGGCTCCCATTTTGCAAAACTTGGATCGAAAGAGTGTTCTCAGATATTGTCGCGTTTTGACTCTTGTTTCTCACAATACTACTCTACCATCCATACTTGTTGTGTGTTAATGTGCGTACAGGAGGTGACGAAGGAGAGTGTCTCTTATCCCAAATCTGTCATAAGAGGGCTGGTAACTGAGGGCTCCACCCTGCTGCTGATGCGCCTGATCGCTCTGAGGAAGAAGGTGCCCCAGAACATGACCTTCATCTCCTTGAACCAGGAGTTACACATGTCCCACATCACCCTTGTAAGTGTTAATACGATTTCCTGTTCTGTCAATGACTCCTATGAAAAGTGAACTCTGATTAAACGTGTGCCTGTGTTTAGAGTGAGCTGGGTGTGAAGGAGCTGGACATCGGGGGTGAGACGGCGGAGGTGTTTGGGATGCAGAGGACTATTAATTCTGTGGAGGAAAGCCTCTCCACCTGGCAGTGCTACTTCCTGGAGGACGGGTAGGTTCAATGACAGCCTCCTAAGGTTCTTAAACTTCGTAGACACTGCCCACCACAGTGTCCACCAACATTATCACCGCTCAACACAGTGGATCAAGTAGGCTACGACTGTTAATTTGACACTATTTCAATTATTTTAGTGTTTGCAAGTTAACCGCTGATTAGGCCCGCGTTATAAAATATCGAAACATTTTGTTACCTGATTTTTTAAAGGACGATGCATGCTTTTAAAAAAAAATAAAGAAACTGTTACTACTTGATGAATTCATTTTCTTCTGATCAGGCACTTGGCCAGTAGAGTGCACGTTGGATCACCTGTCACTGTAAAGCTTCTGCATCTGCCATCACAGCCAGAAAAAGGTAATTACTGATTCTAGGGAGAAGGATATGGACGGAAGATAACTTTGCTCCTGAAACATTTAGTGTGTTAAGGCCTCCTTGTCAACTTTTTCTTTTTTCTCCTTTTTATCGGAATTGCTTATCCAGAGAAAGTCTCTGATTTCTCCTTCTGTTCTCTTCCTCACACTGATAATGAGTAACTGTTCCTCGGACCTCCATCAGTGATCAAGTGTGTGTGTGTTTGTTTTTAAATTATAGGTTTTGAGAAAATCCCCCTTATTTGGGAAGAAGACATGGAGATGTGGTCTAAATTCCTGGACAGAAAGGTGAGAGTGGATTTAAATGTACTTAGACAGTAGTTGAATAATCAAGTCTCTCAAACATCTCCTCTTATTCAATTAAACAGAATGTGAATGTGTGTGAATGTCTCCCTGTTGCAGGAGGAGCTGAAGGCGGACCATGGCTCGTACTTTAGAAAGCACCCAGAGATCCGTGCTATCATATCTGACTTCCTGCAGTTCTTGTTGCTGAGGAAACCAGATGACGTCTTCCAATTTGCCAAAGATTACTTCCTCCCGTTTGCTTCCCAGCAACCTCCATACTCAAACCTGAAAGCCTCATCGCCCTGAAGGCTCACAAGATCAAAACTGTATTTCATAACTTGCTGTTAATTTATCACTTTCACTTTTGCTTCTGCTTTTCTACAGAGTGATAGACGACTAGGTGGTTATAAAGGAAATATGGTTGAAATTAACAATTACTTTTAATCATGAAACTTCAAAAAAAGAGTCAATTTAATTACAATTTATTATGAAATAAAGTGGGCTTGTTTCAAAGTGTTTGGTTTTTCTCATGGACAGAGGGATAAAGTAAGACTTTAGTTGCCACATTGAAGAAATGTTTTATCATTAGTGTAGCTGCATGAATATGAATAGCCAAATAGTTGCTAGTTTGACCAAATTACATAGCAATATCATCCAGTCATAAAATATTCACGATAATGATGCAGATGATGCCCCCTGCCCCTGATCATGTGACACTGTCCAAACTGACGCATGCATTTCTGACTCAGACTCTGTATTTTAATTTTCAATGCACTTCTCAAAGGTTTATTTTCAAGTTTGAATGTTGTGGTTCGCAATCGGAGAGATAACAGTGCTAAGCTCAAGGTGCTAAATAATTGTACTGCTTCAACTAGTTTACAGCAGGCTATATATATACTATATATAGCCTTATGTGTTAATTTACACTGGCAACTGGGTCATTTCCACTTTGCTAATCCCAACTGTGACTGGGAGATAAACGATTGTTGGTACAATTTGAGTTTTGTATTTTAAATGCCTCTGAATATTCATTTTCCGTAAACAAGGCGTTTATTTTGAAGGAAAGTGGAAACGACTACTCGACACACTGACTTTAAAAGGAGAATTCTACTTCCGCTGAAAGTGAAACTCAGAAACATCTAGAAAGACGCGCCGGGAAACTCCAAGTTAAACTTTAGAGAAAAGTTGACGTTTGTCGAACTGCAGAAGATGAAGTGTGTCGCTCTGTGAAGGTGAAGTGACGGAGACAGACGAAGCCTCAGCGAGTACGTGTCAACTTCGTAAGTCACCGAACTGTTTGTTGACTTTTCCTGTAGTTTGAGAAGTAAATCAAAAGTTACACTGTTGCCTGTGCAGCGCTTAGAAAGCTCAACCGGTTTAACGCAACAACATCTTCACTGTTCCGCCGCCCAGGCTCGAGTCAGACAAACTAAAAAACTTGATACTTTTTAAACGTTTCCTTGTTGTGAGATCGGACGTCACACCCGTGTGTCATGTTGCGTCTGCTTTCCGTGACGTCACTGGTGATAAGAGGAAGACCACCGTGATCCTAAAGAGTTGTTATATAAAACTAGTGAAAGTTAGTTTGGTAATATTCATAAGATAAAAATTGTTGAGATAAAAATGTGAGAAGAAAAATGGGAAAATGGAGAATTAGAATAATAATAACTTCATAAAGAGCAGCTTTCATCACAAAGTACAACGTGCTTCACATAAAGAAACAAATGTTAGAAATACAGAGATTTACATAAATAATAATGCCATAATTTAAAATAATACCTGATATTTAAAAGATGCAAATGTATCCTGCTCGGGTATTCAAGTAAAATCAAAAGAGGTCCAGTGAGAAAGGATTCCTAAATCAAAGGTCTGAAACATCATAACGTCTAAAATTCGTTATGATTCAGTGCCGTCTATTTTGAAGTAGCCTGGTAGTTGAATCAATGTCTGTATGAATAGTATTTCAACAATCTTTATTAATAATTGTCACATTGAACTCGAGGGTACTCTAATAATGAAATGAAAGTTATTTTTCGTTTCAAGTAAAATAAGGTTTGTTTTCAAAACAAATAAACACCCCCCTCAAGATCGAATAATGGGTGTGGATCCGGAGCTTGGCCCGCCTATTTGTGCCCTATGCACTACCGTATCATATAAACTAAAATGCTTAGTCAACCATTGTGTAATGCTTGACAACATCCAACAGTTTTTTGGTAGAGGTGCTATTTAGTGTTACTTGAATGTTGTTGTGATATCCGTTGGTATTATTGCTTTATTAAAGCGACTCTATGCAACTTTGTAAACCTTAAAATAGAAGCTTCTCAATTAGTTTGATCTTACACTGACTTTGATTAGGGATAATGGAGCATTTTTCATTCCTCCTCCTCACCCTGAACACCTGTTGCTGCACCATGTATTTTTGGTGAGCGGATACGATCGCCTGTAAGAATTGTGTAACTGACTGATTGTCACATCTTAAAGGTCTTTATCTTTTTATATTATTTGTTGAAGTCATCTTCATGTCCCAATAGCCATTAATCAATCAAATTGTCTGAGAAAAGAAAAAGAAAAAAAGCAGGAGCCTGTGGCATCAGAGGACTGTAATAAACACTACCAATAATGAAATGGTTGGTCAACGTACCTGTCTGTCATTAACCAACCTGTCAGCCAACCAACCAACCTCTTGCTTATTTTCTTCTGTCCTCCCGACAGCACTGACCTTTGAGCAGAGCACCCGGCCTGTGTGGGTGGGAGCGGGCCTGTGATGGATAGACTGCAGCTCTTACGCATAGACGAGGAGCTGGACTCCTCTGAGGTGGCAGCACTCTGCTTCCTGTGTCTTGATTTTGTCAACAAGAAACGCCTGGAGGGGGTGAGCACCACACATCTCATCCTGTTGCCCATGCACTTGTCTGAATGACAGGGTAGGGAATCTATATCAGAACCAGTTTTTGTTGTAATCCTTTTTACAGCCTGAGAGTAATGATTCATAAAAAGCTCTAACAACACAATTAAAAAGAAATGGTCAAATGTGGAAGCTGTAGGCAAGGATCCATTTTGTCTTGGATGACATGATTGGATGGCCGACGTACCTAGAAATCAGGCAATATGAGCCTTTCACAGACAAATAAGCGTCAGTGTTCATGTTTGCCACTCTGCGATAGTAAAGACTATCATTGTAAAGAATAAACAGTGCAGAATAGATGTACATACATGTTTATACTGGAAAATCTAAAATTACGTTTTGTTTCTTCATGGAAGTTGTACATATTTTGGTTTTCTTTTATTTAATGTATTTATTATTTTATTTACTGAGCTGATGTTGTTTTTTCATACATTGCATCTCAGCTATTTCAGAGGTTAGTTAGTTAAATGTTCACAATAAAAGCTCTGTAATTGGACTCGATCTGAAGCATTGCAGCAACAAAAATAATTTTGTGCTTTTACTTTGACAACTTGCCAAACAGGAAGTTATTCCATAAACGTTGGTGTAGACCATAGATATATATATAAAGGCTAGATGTCTCGGCCAATGGAGTCGAACGTCCGCACATGGCGGCCATCTTGCCACAGGCAGCTCGCTCACCCATAACATTGTGTTGTAGTGGTACGTACTTTTTAAATAACCATAACTTGCTAAATAATCAACCGATTTTTAAACGGTTCGGTTTGTTACAAACGTCAGAGATGTAGTTATGACACTGCATACTTACGAATAATTATGTTATTTTCTAAAAAATAGAATACTGTTCTATGTAGGTACAAGATTTCCCTTTACAAATATACAACAAGAACCCTTTTTAACCCTAACCCTTTTTTTTTAATTTAAAAAGTACATGTACCACTACCATCACAATATTATGGGTGGGCAAGCCATGTGCGGACGTTCGTCTCCGTTGGCCGGAAACACGGACGAGACATCTAGCCTTTATATATATCTATGGTGTAGACCCCCACTTCCACTGCCTGCTACAGTGCTTTTTCTAAAAAGTCAGATTGTTACCATAGAGACGTTTTACTTACATCCTCTAAAATATTGTTTTATTTTACTCATTTTCTTTATCCTTCTATCTGTATTAATATTCTTTTTTTTTGGTGACTCTTTTAGTAGACAGATTTTCTCTCATTTGTTAACATTGATTGGTTGTGCACCCTGTCCCACTTCAATGTTGACCCTCTCAAAATGTTGCTCACTGTTGTTTTGTCTGATTCTCGGTCTGATCTCTTACAGATCAGAGATGCAAGACAGCTGTTCTCGAGACTAGAAGAAAAGGGTCTGCTGGAAAACAGTTTTTTCCTTTCTCAGTTGCTCCAAACTATCCGTCGAACAGATCTCCTCAGCTACCTCGAGACAGACAGCAGGCAGCCAGAGGAAACGGATGCAAGTCCCAACCTGTCGAATTACAGGTAAAAGCAGTATGAATATTACAACCACTGGAAGAGATGAGGATATGGCTCCATTACACTTCAGTGTTGTTGTCTGTCTCTTCCCTCTTTTTCCTTCATCTGTTCTTTCTGTCAGGGTGATGCTGTACAACATATACAACGACATGACTCAGGAGAATCTTGAGAAGATAAAGTTTCTGTTGAGCACCAAGTTAAACAGAAGACAAACAGAGGCCAGCGATGTGAGAACACACCCACCACCACTGCTGCACCCACTGTTATATTTGATGGCTCCATACGACACTGTTATATGTCGTATGGAGCCATCAAATGTCTTAATATATAGTGTAACAGTTACATATCAAATTCTAATTAGATGTTATATTATGGATGTTAATCGAATATGAACATCTTTTGATTTGCTAGGATGATTTGAAAGCTGTACATATTTTATACCGTATATTTCTTTGCCACGTTGTTTCTTATGTCATTATTTAAAAAAAGAAAATTATTGATTGTTCTTATGCAGACATCTTTACCTCCTCTACCAGCGTATCACTGCATCAGCCTCTATACACACAGGTACAACAGTTTTCTTTTCCTAATTCGCAGACAGCCCTGGATTTATTCATTAAAATGGAAAATACCGGTATACTGTCAAATACAAATCTCCACGAGTTGCTTGGAGCACTGCAGGAGACGGATCAACAACTGGCCTTGACTCTACAGCAATACATAGACCGTATGAGACCCACCCACACACACAAGCACACAAGCACATGTGCATTTCAATGTTAATATTTTAATTCTTCAAATGATTGTTCTTTTTCCAGAGATAAACCAACAGGATCAGACGAGAGTACAGCCTCATGTCAGTATGGATTACCAGGTGTGTGTGTGTGTAAATGTAGAGTTCATTTAACAGTCAATCCTCCAGTGAGACAGTTTACTAAATGCTGTGACTCTTTTCGTCCACAGCGGGTCTTTTCAAACAGGTCTTTACGAACTCAACTGTCCATATCTGAGTCTCAGAACAGTTGTAAGTATGAATTACTCTTCCCATTCATTCATACACAGCCACTGAACAATGACCTCTAAATGCTCCAGCTACAGAACTAACCAACACCTCTATTACTTTTATCAGACACACTCAAGAGGTGTCAATTTCAACTGTTTTTATTCTTCAGATGACGGAGGCAGAATTCACTCGGATGCAGAACCAAATGAAGAGCCGTCCTGTCCTTCTGACGAGGTAACCATTCACAAGAGCACAAATACCTCTCCATCATCCATTCAGTGCTCTTATTTAGTGAAACATTAGCGATTACGATTCGTCTGTGTGGTCGTGTTTGTTCCCTGTAGGCTGAGTACTACCCTTTGACACATAACCCTCGTGGTTTGTGTGTGGTCATCAACAATGAGAACTTCCAGGGATCACAGCTGAGTGCTAGACGTGGAACTCAGGAGGATGAAAGTACGCATTTTAGTATTTGAACATGAATTATGTATGTACTGTTATTTAGTGCTTGATACCTAATAATAATGATCACTTGTGATACAATGACAACACAAACCTGCCAGTGTTCTTCAGTTTGTCTCATTTCTTTGTGATTCAGAGGCTCTGTATACAGTGTTCAACCGCCTTGGCTTCAAGTTGGTGATTCTGAATGACTTGACTGCCAGCGCCATGCGAGAGAAGCTAAACGAGCTGGGCAAAAAGAACTTCATTGATCATGATGCCTTGGTGAGTAATAGAATACAACAAGCTTCAAGAAAGTAACATTTTATTCAAGAAAGCCGACTGTTTATACTTAATTATTCACACTGTAAATGATCTGGCACTTAACCTGTGTCACTGCAACTATAAAATCTTAACTAGTGAACTTAAAAATTGCTGCATCTCTGTAAACAGACAGACAAACTGTTTTCTCCTTTTGTCTAAAACTCATGCGGCTGCTGCACCTGCGAAATGTCTGCTCTTAGATTATTTTTTTCTGCGCTTGGATTTCGAGCATACTAGGGGTAGAGCATGGGTGAGAGCATTAATAAAAGTAGAACATTTAATCAAAAACTCCTGCTCTCCCCCTGAAATCTTGACTAAAGTTAGTCGAAAAGACATTTTCTTTAAAGCATGTTTCTGTATTTATTGTAATCCCTTGCATATAAAATGATCTCGTATTTGAAACCCAGCTAATTTTTCTTATGTTTCATCCTGAAACATCTCTAAAATCAAAAGTTCAATGGACGTACTGAAAACTTTAAAGACATGTTTACTTGTGATCTCAGGTGGTTTGTGTGCTCTCCCACGGAGAAAAGGGATGTGTCTATGGGATTGATGGGCAGGCGATGTCACTGCAAGAACTGACAGAGCCCTTCATGAGCAGGAGAGCCCATACCCTGGCAGGGAAGCCCAAACTGTTCTTTGTACAGGCGTGCCAGGGAAGTGGCTATCAGGGAGGATCTCTGCCGTGTCCCCCGACACCGAGACAGGAAGAGGAGGCCAAACAGAGTCGCCTTGAGGAAGACGCAGGCCCCATCCATGGCGAGACGGTGCCTTGGGGCGCTGACATCCTGCTAGGCATGGCCACCGTGCCTGAGTGCAAATCGTTTCGAAACACTAGCACAGGCTCCATCTACATCCAGGAGCTGTGCAGGCAGCTGACCAAATCAGCAGGAAGGTGAGAGAGTTTTACAACAGTATTTATGGATGTAATATATGAAAAGTAAGAGCAGAAAATGTAACCGGCAATAAGTGTCATGACTGCTAAGAGCCAATCAGGACACTCCCAATAATTCCTAATGTCTCTTTTTGTGTTTACAATGCACCCGAGGCAGCAGTGTTTCCAAACGTCTCAGTTTTAGGTGATGGAAAACACCAGAGCAGTTTGGACTGCAGGCGTACAACACAGCATCAGTGATGCTTTTTTAAACTGAAACATCTTTATGTGGATGTTGATTTAGTTAGTCTGTCTTTAAAGCCTTATTAGGGGGGATCACTAGAAAGATAGTTTGTTGTTTAGTCAACCCGGGAAGGTGTAAACATTAACATTGTGGGGACGGAGGCACTCTGTCCTGATTCCCTCCCACAACACGAGCATGGGCAGATTCATGAGCTATATGAGCACATGCGACAGATGACTTTCCAGCGTTATAAGGCATTTTTAGTAAGACTTTATTTTAGACTCTTTGAAATTACTTTTTATGTCTCCGTGCCGTGACAGTCGTCAAAGCATTGTTGCGCTGTAGCTTTTTGCTATTCACTTTTAAAAATAAAATGTTTTTGTACCAGTAATAAATTGTAAGACCTATAATTTGTCATGTGTTTGTCCTTTTGTTTCTGTGCAGCCGGGGGGACGATGACATACTCACTGTTCTGACACGAGTGAACAGGAACGTGAGCAAAAAAGATTATTTGACCCACAAACAGATGCCGGAGCCGAAATACACTCTGACCAGGAAGCTTGTCCTCAAATTTGTGAGCTGACTTTAACAAAGTGCAATTCTGCAGATGTGCCAGATTCCCTCATCAGTGTATGTGTTTGTCTGTTTGGGGGGGTGTTTGTATGTTAATGGTCTCTGTACTATACAGTTGGTAGATGAATTTAAATGTATGTATCTTTTTTGTTATCCTAAGAAGCTGACATATAGAGAGAATAAATCACAATGGCAAATTAAAATGCTTACTGAAGTCTTTCAGTAGAAAAGTCATACATTAACACAATTTTTGTAACATAAAGACACAAAGTGGGAAGAGGTTTCATTGTCAATTTTTGCAAAAACTACAATAGTAAAATGTCAATGTTTTAAAAATCCACACTGGGAGAGGGATCTCTCACTTGTGACTCTCCCTAACATTTCTGTGTTTGTCTGCCTTGTATATATTGTTAAGCCCTATGAGGCAAATAGGGAATATGGGTTCTACAAATTAAGTTTCATTGATTTGATTGATTATACAGCACAGCAACAGTTTACGAAGCCAATGTTGTAGAGTTGTATGTATATTATAGTTCGGAACTCACCTTTGATTTTTTTTCAACATATGTGTATTTCACATTACATCCGCTGCAGTCATAATTTGATTATGTTATACCTTGAAATTGGTGGAGGAGGTACCGAAACATTTTACTAAAAAAATTCAAATAAAAACAAAAAAATATGATCAAGAAGTATTGTGTGATCTTTTCTACTTGAGTAAAAATAAGTACTTGCTAATGAATATAGTTTCAGTATTAAAAGTAAAAGTATTTGCAGCGTGTATCCAATGACATCATTATTGGTGAATCTCATCCTCTGGATTCATTTCAGTTTTTTCTGAAATGAAAAAACTGAAATGACCCCGCCTCCTGGCTGCTGCAGGAGGCGGGGTTTAATGTCACCTGTGTGCTCTGATTGGATCAGTGGATCAATTCCACTCTAGTTATTGAGTACTTTACAAAATATAAGGATAAAACAAATGTAAAGCAATGCATTTGCAACTCGTAATGGAGAATAAGAGAAGAACTATTTGCTGATACAAAGTAAAAGGGAAAAGGACAGATACACGAAATATGTACTTAAGTACGTCAGCAACGTGAGACGTGCCTCTAACGTCCGCCAGCTGAGAGTGACATGCCTTGTACACACACGCAAACCAACACACACACACTTCAGCTGGACTCCACCCTGGTTCTCACTAGTCCAGGAAATGTTCTGGTTATCTCTAGCTGCAGCCCCACACACGCCCACACGCACTCACACGCGGGGACAGGCGTGAGGACAGGGGACAGCTGCTGGACACGCGGACAGTGTGGTCCTCTTCTTCTGCGTGTTAGGTGGAGTTTGTAGTTTGTGGAAAACCGAA
This sequence comes from Pseudopleuronectes americanus, assembly GCA_038501795.1. Taxonomy (NCBI): domain Eukaryota; kingdom Metazoa; phylum Chordata; class Actinopteri; order Pleuronectiformes; family Pleuronectidae; genus Pseudopleuronectes; species Pseudopleuronectes americanus. Next base: position 6,265,891 of record CM076730.1, on the reverse strand, counting down.
GAAGGGCGTGGCTGGGGCTGACAACAGGAAGCTCTGACATTTTGGGAAACAGAGCAACGAAAGTGCTTGTTGCGTTCACACCTCACATTCGGTAAGTGGAGCTACTTTTAAACATGTTTGTAACGATGGGAAACGAGGGAAACACGTTTTAAACCAGTCTGTTGTTAATGTGATGGGCTCATGGTGCCGTGGCGCCAACTCCCCCACCGTGGAGACTGGGATGTTTGTGACTGGGTGTTATTCATGGCTGTTGGTTGTGAGTCACCTGAATGGGCTGCTTGTTAGCTGAGCTCCGCTGCCGGTGGAGAGGGTGGAGCGGGCTGCTGGAGTGTCAGTGCCCGGCCTTGTGTTACTCTGCCGGGCACAACCCTCCGGAGTGACCCCCTCTGGATGAAACTTTGACTTGTTATCTTGTTCTCAACCCGGAGTAGACATTTTGACAGCTGTCGTGTGAAGTCAATAACAACATGGTGGGAGTCAGCATCCATCCGGTCATGATCCTGGAACCTAAAAGGGAGTTAACAATCAATCGAATTTTATTTTTCGGCTCCTATCCACGATCTCTGATACGCAATCCAACATCATGGAAAAAATGGAGAGGCGGTGGACTAGTGGCAGAATAACTGGATTATGGGCAGAAGGTTATGGATATCGGACTGGAAGGTCACTGGTTCGATTCCTCGCGGTGACAATACAGCACACCTGCCAGGACAACACCCCGGATCTGGTCCAAAGAACACTATCCCTACCCCCACTGTCTAAGTGCCCCTGAGCAAGGCACCTTACTCCACAAACATCTGCTCCCCGGGCGCTGTGCACGGCTGCTCACTGCTCTGTGTGTCCTGTGATGTTCACCAGATGGGACAAATGCAGAAGACTAATTTCCTACTCTGCATGTCGTGTGATTGTGCATGTGCTTGGACCAATAAATGTATCTTATCACATTATATAATCATTAGTGTATTAATTGGCGCATCTGTCTCCCCACATGTGAACTACTCTGTTGTCAGGGATGAGCAAATCATTTCTCCTTCAAATGTCTTGTGTTATTCAATCAACCATCCACAACCCAGAGATGTTCAGTTAGTCAGTTTAACTTTTCAGAAACTGGCAACTTCACGTTTTTTGGATTGAGTTGATCGATCAGTGGTTCAATGTAATGTTCTGTCAACCAAATTATTGACCACCGTTGTAGCTATTACATATTACCTCTTTGAAATCAAATATATATAATATATCATAAATTAAATAAAATACAAAAATATTAGAAGAAATATAATGCCCTCAACCTCTTCTGAGTCCCTTTCTCTGCTAATAATTAAAATTTCACCCACTGTCCAACTCTTCTGTGGATGAACACAGCGATGGTCTGCAATAGTACTGTAATTATAAAATACAGTTAATTCGATTAAAATAATTGAATTTTTTCACAGTTTTTAAGCTAGATGGTAATTTTCACACTTTAGAGTGACAGCGAAAAGTCATGATGACTAAGGACAAACACAGGAAGACGTCAGTGGTGAAAGACGTTGTGAGAGAAGTCCCTGACATTTAATAAAACAATGGTATTTAACTCAACAACAGTCTCAACGTCAAACGGAAACATTATCTTTGCCAAACCTGTTCTTACTGAGTGTTGTCTTGTAAAGTCTTTTGTATTTTGTCCTCCCATACACTAGACTTAACAAGTACATCTTATTTGAACAGTGATCTGTAAACAGATTCTCTATACAAGGAATCCTAGTTTGCGTCATACGATGTTGTGGAGGTTAACTATTCCGATGTTAACAGGGTGTATACCTTCTACAACTAGGGCTGACTGACATAACTTGTCTAGAGCCGAGTTACAACCTGCTAAACTACTTAAATCTTGTCATTTTCTTCCTGCGACCCACCAAGGGATTCGGTCCAGCTCCTCTGTCCATGTTCCTGTTATACAGCAGATACTCTGAGGCACTTTTTTCCATTTAGTGTTTTCTTTCTTGTTGCTTGGCGCTCGGGTGATGTAACAGCAGCACAAGGTGGAGCCAGCTCTTGAATTCCTTTACTGTGTGTTTATTCCAAGTGAAATGGGAACTAAGTAAATGAACAAACTGAGTACGCATTATACAAATTATAATGCAATGGCTTAATTTCTAATGTAATATAATAAAGAGAACAATGACACAATAATCTGCATAATGTTATGAGTGTAAACCCATTCTGGATTATTCTCAATCCTTTATACAACCGCACATGTATCTTATTACTTTAGTTCAAGTATGATTGTCACCCAGGCAGCTAAATCCAAGAGTTGGCTAAAACGTCTTTATCTCATATTTATATAAAGTTGAACCCATTGAACACTAAATTCATATTTCCATCTCCCAGTTCTCTATGTAATAGATAGATAGATAGATAGATCCTTTAATAGTCCCACAGTGGGGAAATTTGAGAGTATGTAAGTAATAGGACTATGTTTCTTCATCAACTCAGATTTGCTTTCTCATTTCTGAACCACCATTTGTTGTCAATTAATCCAGCTTTAATTTCGTCTGTTTTTCTCACATAGGCCTAGGCTCAGACACATAGGTCCAACATGCCAGCTAACAGTGTTGTTTCTTTTTCACTGAAAGCTGCTGAAAAACACACTTTGTCACTACTTCCCTTTTTTTCATACATACATTAAGTCATTTCCTCCATTTTGCAATGCATAAATATTAATTAGATACACGTTAAAAGCCTGTCTACAAAATGGATGTGTTTCGATTAAGGTCTGCGGATAATATTGGCCGTGGCTATGAATGGTTCTCGTGGTTTGTTCTCTGCTTATCCCACACACCACCATCGTTGCTTTTTGTACATAAAATTGTGTAACTGATATGACCTGCTTTTTCTCCTGCTTCCCTCCTAACAGACATCATGAACAGGTCAGACTACCCTCCAGGGTATGATGACTCTCGTGGCCCGCTGTACGTACCTCAGGACGGGTCTTACCCACCTCCCCCTGCCTATGGCTTCCCAGCTTATGGTGGTTTCCAGCCAGACCAGCCGTCTGCTCCCTACCCCTCTGGACCAAACGCTCCTATGTTCCCGGGCCAGCCAGCAGGCTACCCTCCTGGCCCCTACCCGGGACAACCTCACAACGCTGGGCCTCCAGGGGCAGGCTACCCCAGGCCACCTCCCATGCCCCCTATTATGCCCCCTACCATACCATCAGATGTCCTGAGCTCTGGTAAGAGCAGGGCACCCAGCATGTCAGTGTGGTTTATAATGGAGTTAACCCTTTTTAAAGCAAAAGTGAAATACGTTAACAGTACTCTCTACTTTATGACATTTCCAAAGATTATTCATATTTGTACTGTATCTTGGCATATTAAAATAATAACAATGCATTATTTAATCAATCAGACAAAAGCAGCATCTATAACCCCATTTACATCTGGCCATGATATGCATTTTGGTTAATAGGATAGCAATCAGAGCGTGACCGCATGTGTAAATGTACCTATGACACATTGAGAAGAAAATGAGATCTGATCAGACAAAACCCAGCAGGAGGTGGTCAGTGATACATGTGACTACATTTAACATAAATGCCAATTTTAACTGAGCAAAAGTGAAGGAACACATATGGCATTTAAACTTTGGAAGCAGATTTCTTGCTGCACGGGAGTAGGACTAGTGACATACTGAAAAGTGGTCAGAAAAACCCACTTAATCTTGCTCATGTCGGGGAATTCGGTTAACACTTTCCCCAGTGTGTGTTGCATTCACAAACTGTCATGTTTTTTTTCCAATGTTTATTTAGCAATGGCGGCCTGGGTACCTCATACTGTGCTGTGTTCTCCTGCTATAGCATTAAGATATGCTACATAAAGTTACCAAGACTTCTCTGAAAAGTTTATTTTTGCTAAGTGGTTTTTGCAGAAAGTTGCTTATGGGGTCTGTAAAATTGGTAAAATGTAGTAACAAAAGTGCACATTTGGTCAGTGCTCATACTCTCTCTGATCTGGTGATGTCACAGGTGATGGTTTTGCAGCGCGTGACAGCGACTGGGACAGTCTGAGTATTCGGCATGCCTTCATCAGAAAGGTAAAGTATTGTGCCTATACAAACCTTTACTGGTTTAGTACCAGTTTGTGACACTTTACACTGGAGTCAGAGCAAAGCATGTGATGTACTGAAAGATAAATTCATTCATTCCACAGACACTTCTAAACGACTGATTTTGCCGATATAAAGAAAGGCTTTAACCTTTTACTGATTGTTTTACAGCGGTTATGTTTTAAAGGTTTTGTTTACATACAGACATGAATTCAGCCCAGTGCAGCTTGTCTGCTGTGAGTGACAGAGACACATCCAATCACACACAGCTCTCTGTCACCGAGACCCATATTTGGACTATTTTGATTCAAACTACTTTTATTCATGTGTGTAGAGGTTTCTCATAGATATCTATAATTCAGTTGGATTATTGTTATCTTTTTATTCCAGTTTCTGATATCTACACTCTAATTCTGACTAGTCTTGATATAGGCTGACAAATTCAAAGAATAATTTCACAGACTAACTAGGCCTCATGTTGGCTTTGAATGCTCAGTCAAAAAACTCCAGGGTGTAATGTCCCTTTCGTTTTGTTTGTGTTTTTTTTAGGTGTATTTGGTTTTGGCGGCGCAGCTCCTGGTCACCACAGCCATCGTGGCTATATTCACCTTTGTGTGAGTAGAGTATGTGTCTCAATGGCTGTTTGTATATGTGTCTGTGTGTACCATGCTTTAACCATGTTGTGTTTCCCGCAGTGATTCTGTCAAATCTTTCATACAGCAAAACCAAGCTCTCTACTGGACAGCATAGTGAGTGTTCTCAGTGGTAACACCAGTATCTTTTCAGTGATGTATGAAAATGAACATTTTTGAATGGTGATATTATTTCTTTCAGCGGTATATATATCGTCGTCCACCTTGTACTGGTCTGTTGTAAAGGCCCCAGGTGAGTGATGCTCAGTTTTACAAAGAATACTTGTATACGGTATATTTACATAAAGAACACTAGAAATAGAAATAATATTTATAGAAAACCACTGCTGTGAGTCTTCTAATCTAACTGTCTTTGTAGGAGGAAGTTCCCATGGAACGTCATCCTGCTGCTCATCTTTGTAAGTGATCATCAGATTTATGAACCAGGAGTTATACACACACAATTACTGACCCTTTCCTGGACTTGGATCAAATCTATTCTCAGACTGAAATATGTAACCTTTCCCCAACAGAAAATGTCCATTAGTCTCTGTTAGTATTTCCTGGAGAGAGACGTTTGACTTTGATAAAACCACACGTGACCCAGCCTGTTTACATAATGCTTTTCATATGTTGTTTCTATTTTATCAGCTCTAAGAGCAAAATGGCACCGTGTGTTACTTCATTGCTCAGTTTAGTCAGTAGAGGTTTACTGATGTTATTACACATACAGCTGACTCACTTCCACATGTTCCACTATGCTGGATCCATTGCAATTGTTTGGACTCTTAAATATGTTTTTTGAGCGGTAAACTAAATTATACAACTTTAATGAAACACATTAGTGCTGGATTCAAAATCTATTTAATATTTATTACCAATTTTTTTTTATTTATATTTATGGGCTAAGTATTTTTTTAAACTTAAACTATTTCAGTCTACCTTTTTATTATAATCTGAAGGATTTCAATTTTACCACATCATTCTATATTTGCATGATCCAGTTACAAGTATTTATTTGTTGGCCCTTTTATTTGGGTCAGTTATAGAGTTATTTTTCCTTTATGTAAATGCTGTATTTTGTATTTTGGTTGGATTAGTAGGTTTGTTGCGATTAAACCTTCACCTGTGCTTATTTTTGAACAGACACTGGCTTTGTCCTACTTGACTGGAACCATATCCAGGTAAAAATTAACTTTAAGAGTTCAGATAGTATGAAAACCTCCCGACAGTTTCCTTCTGTATTAATGGCATGGTGCTCTTTTTTCCTTTTTAGTTACTATAACACAAAAGCAGTGTTTCTCGCATTGGGGATCACCGCTGTTGTCTGCATTGCCGTGACCATATTCTGCTTCCAGACAAAGGTAAGGAGTGAGTGAGTAAGTTTCTGTGCGTGTGTGTGTATGTGAGAGAGAGAGAGAGAGAGAGAGAGAGAGAGAGAGAACTTTTCATCTATAAATGGCAGCATCTTTTGCAAGTATCAACATAGCTGTTGGTTGTTTGTCTTTCTCAAAGGTCGACTTCACCAAGTATCAGGGTTTCTTCTGTATCCTGGGGATCGTAGTATTTGTCGTCGGCATCATTACCACCATTGTGCTGTCCTTCAAATACGTGAGATAAACTAATGTGTACAACACAACACTGCTCTTTACAAAACATATTCAAGATGTCATCATGTTAATAACTGTTTGTTGTTGCAGATTCCTTGGCTTCACATGCTTTATGCAGGTTTGGGAGCCATAGCCTTCACCTTGGTGAGTATTGTGTGTAATAAGTAATGTAATAAGTAATAACCTTTATTTGTAGAACCCTTTTCTTAACAGTTAAATAGAGCTTCAACAGAAGATCCAATTATATAGAATTGAAACTGAATTAAAGTAAACCAGCATAAATGTATTTATTTAGTTTGAAGAGAAAAGAAAGACTTGGCAGCTGATCACAACAGAGTTTGGGGCCTGTACTGCAAAAGCACAATGGCCTTTAATCAGAACTCAGGATCTGGGAGCTTGCAGAAGACGATCAGCTGATCTATGATGCATGCAGGCTCATGTGGAGTCATTAATAAACGAAGCCAATGCTGCAAGGCTAGAATCAGTGTGGTTAGGTTTCCTGATCCAGTAACAATCCTAGCATTAGCATTTGCCCTCACTATGGTGAGCATTTTTACTTAGAAGCTTTATAAACAGTTTATAATATTTGTCAAGCCTCTATTTGAAGTTGATCTGTCTTCTACTATTATTTTACAAAGCATGTTTTATAATTATTTTTTTTTGCTTCTAGTTCCTAGCTTACCACACACAGCTGCTGATCGGCAACAGAAAACACTCCATCAGTCCGGAGGAATACGTGTTCGCTGCTCTCTCTCTCTACGTCGACATTGTCCAGATCTTCCTCTTCCTGCTGCAGATCATTGGCTTTGCGAACAAATAAGTCCACAAGGGCGGCACCGTACAAAAAGCATCCAGCTGCAAATCCATTCCATGCTTTTTTCAAACCTCTGCTTGTTTTCTCTCAGAATCACGTGTATGAAGTCATGGTGCACTTCAGGGAACAGGAAGGGCTGAATTTTAGATTTTGTCGTGTAGGCTCATCATATGCACACAAAAATGCACTTTTTTTTTCTGAAATCTGTATTTGTCTGAATCTGCACAAACAACTTACCAGTGGTTAGCCACGAATATTAATACTATAGTACGTACATACCTGTTGACGTTGGAAGCTGTTACGTTTATTTATCCTTGCAGGACTTCAGTTAATTAGTTCGGTGACATTTTTCTCTCCATGAACATGTACTGCTCCTTATAAGTTGTTATCTATTCTGTATAGATGTTGAGAGGTTTGTTCTAATTTCCAGTCAGATTTGCCAACTTCGAGGCTGCCTCTATCCTACAGGCTGATGTACAGTAGGGGTGGGCATTATCCAAACAAGGGCTTCTTTTCTAAACCAAGTAACAGGGCCAGGATTGCTCTATCCAAAAAGACTTTGAATTATTCATTTTAATTATTAAAAGTAACAAATGTGCCCTGATTTGTGACATGAATTTATAATTAATAGGCTGCATCTAAATATGTTTCACTTACCATGGGATAATGTGCCAAATGTTCAGAGTTTATCCTGACTCTGTAATTTAAAGGGATAATTCATTATTTTGGCAGGAAACCTTCTTTACTGTCTTGCTTAGAGACAGATTTTAGGCGTAATACCATTCTGAAGTCGGTTCTCTCAAATAAAAATCTGCAGCAAGTAGACGTTTAGCTTGGCTTAGCATAAAAACTGTAATTAGAGGGAATCAGTTAGCCTGGCTCAGTCCAATGATTAGAACAAAATCAATCTGCCTGCAGCTCTAATGCTCAAAAACTAATGTGACACAGCTTTAGTTAAATCTGTATATAAACTGGGGACTGTAACAGGTTTCAGGAGTGCGGCACATGACCTTCTGAAAATACAAATGTATATTTTTACACCAACATATACAAGGTCTTCCGACCAGCGTCTCTGAAGTTTGTTTGTGTAATCCATGATGTGTATATTAGTGTCAGAGGCTGGTAGGTGGATTTCTTTTCCTTGGGAGAGAGCCAGGCTCATGGTCTCCCTCTCTTCCAACCATCAGTCTAAACTAATCTAACTGCAATTTGTGTCGTCTTCACAAAATTAGCATGTTTCTCAAAATGTATTAATTATATAAACGTTAAGTCAAAATTGGGTTATAAATTATTGTTAAATGTGAACTCTTTGACACATAGAACCCCTGCTATGGGTGGTATTGATCCTACTGACTCCTAATTATAAGCAAAAACTTCCTATTGGTTGTATCAATACTTTGGAGCCTAACATGCCCGCCCCTGAAGTACAGCTCAGTAATGACACACTTGTTCTAAAGTTATCATTTACATACAAAATCACTAGTGCCTTCACCACAACAACGTTTCAGAGGATTATTTTTGTTTTACTTTAAGAAGTGCAGGGTTATATTCAATAATCTTTAATAGTATTGTTCCCTACTGTATGTGCCTCTTCATGTATTACAGAGTTTGGTCAGGTGCTGAGTCAGCAGGGCGGGTCTCTCACTGGAAAGATGAGTCATCGCCATAGTGTTGAATAACTGGAACACTAATGACGTTTGGGGCGTCCACTATCTCTGACATGATCCACTCCAACCCACTAGTCCTCCACACGCACCACTGGCCAAGGTTATATAACCCTCGACTCTTAATTACCAAAGGGAAACATTTTGAGTGTGCGGATGAGTTTGTAAATATGTCACATCAGTGCCTATGAAAATCTGTTTGCTTTTTCGTATATTAAATAAAACTGTTTTATTTGAGTTATGTGGTTCATTTGCAGCTATAGCAGTTAAAACTCACATTTAAAGACTCATTCACAAATACACATTTTCATTTATTTCCACAATTTTTGTGACAGAACATCAGTGAGATGACAAATAAATACAAAGTTCAACACAGTAGTCACACTTAACATCATGAGCCATCTCTGTACTTGAATAATTAAGAACATGTTCAGACTTTAGGCTTTGACACAGACAAAGTCCCTTCACTGACTTCCTGCATCAACACCAGAAGAAATATTAGATCCTGAATGTCTCCGAGCTTTTAGATGTTTTGAAGTTAAGCTCATACAGTCCACATCTCCTCTGTGGTCAGTCTTAGAGAGCGGTGCAGGAATCACCATCTGGAGTAGCAACATACAGGCTATGGTGCAAATCCTCACAGCCAACCGTAAACGTTACTGCTCCACGTTCACCCCCTCTGAGTGACGGTGGTAGCGACTGCCTTCATATTCTCCATCATTGGACATTCTCATCCTCTGTCGAACCTTCAGCTGCTTCAGGCGGTTCTTGTCCACCTCTCTCTTGGCGAGGATGAAGCTGATGATGCCGGTGGGGAGGCCGATCATCCTGGAAAGAGGCGAGAGATATTTAAGTCACAGAGTAACGCAGATCATACTCATACATGACACGATCAATAAAATTAATAAACATAACGTATAAGGTACATTACTGATGCTGACAATTACAGCTGTTGTTTGTGCTACAACAACGAGTAGTGCAATAATTACAACTTCAACAAGTGTTGTTTAGTGGTGTTGTTATTGTTGATCATTGAGTTACACTGTTCTCGTGTTAGCTCTGGGGCTGTTGAAGAGGCTCACCAGGCGTATCCAATGTTAACCATGGGGTTCTTCGCCCTTCTGTGAGGGATGTCCTCAGGTCCCTCGTCCTCCTCCTCCCCGGCTCTCCTGCCCTCGGTGGGGCTGCTCCTCTGCGGCTCCGTCCTCGAGCTGGAGCTCTGGCAGGCGGCAGGGGAGACGTGGAGGAGCCGACACCGAGCAACCGGAGGCAGGGCACCCGGACACAACACCGCCTGGGTCCGGCTGCTGTGTGTGAGGAGCCGCCGGCCGGGATCAAGGTGTAAACCTGAGAGGAGACATTTTATCTGTCTGAGACTTCAGGCTCACGTGACAAGAACCTGTACTTTTCACACATGTTCCGAGCGTGACGTTATTTCCACAAGCCTCTGTCCACAATGTTACTTTAGTGCAACCTAACGTAAAGTCCGACATTAACGAGTTTCTCTTTTACCTTTCACTGTTGACCTGAGAGCTCTCACGTAACCCGCCGCCATGTTTGATGGAACTTTCGGACATGCGCATTAAGGTTCTATTTGAACCTCAAACTGCTGCCGCCTACTGGACGTTATTAGTGCTGCACTCTGTACGCTGCAGGAAGTGAAGGAAAGTCGAGAAGCATCAGGACTGAAAGTGACAACCTAAAAAACAAATAAAGAAATCCCTGTCAGACAAGCAAGAACAAACAGATGCAGAGATAAATAAGTAAATAAGTGAATTAAACATACTATGTAGAGTTTGGCGAGGAACATTTCTAATTCTGTATTTTTTCATGTATCTAACCCTAACCCTTTATTCACATTATTCCAGGTATATGTATATATTTCTACATTCATGTATTTTCTTATTTGTCGAACGGTGGGAGGCTAAGAATATACAGTCAATCCGTTCACCTACTGATTAACATATAAACATATACAGAACAAAAAAATGGTTGTGGAATGTGGAAATGTAAAAACATATAAATACTAAATGTAGAAATAATTAGAAGTAAAAAAAATGTATACATTTAGAAATACATTGACGATATTTCATTACAGCTGTGTATTTTATATATATATTCATATTTGTGCATTTAAGTTTTTATTTTGGCATTTATTGTTTACTTATTTTTCATTTTATTCTAGCAGTGTCAGTGCAAAGCAAATTCGTGTTTTTACTCCACATAGAACAAAGTTAATACGGTTTGGAAGATCTGGAACTTCCTGAAGGGAAAATAATAGTGAAGCAGTTGTTTGGAACTGATCTCTACTTAAAGCTGTAATTTTCATTTTATCATTTAATTGATAAAACGATGAGGTCTGTATTATAATAACTATCACAATACTTGTTTGAGAAAACAATTGCTAGGATATGGTAATTTAGGGTATAACTAGTATTATAACTGTACATAATATTCATTATAGTAAATTCTACCCGTTTACCTATACAAGCCCACATGATCTGTTGTTCCATTTTCATAAATAATTTTTCAATTAAGAAATGGTTGAGGAAAAAACAAAACCGTACAAGTCAACATTTTATTTATTTAAACATTTCAATTCATATCATTTTACAAAAACACATATCATGAAACCACAGAGGGCACAGTACGCCCTTAATATACAGATACCATAACAAACAGCAATAACACAATTCAGAGAAGGTCCGTCAACTTGGAGTCACACCAACAGGAGCCAGAGAGCGACAGGAGGGAGCAGCATATTTACACAAGTCACACATTTTCTTTAAGAGCCCCAGAAACTTATCTTTTTACAGTAGAGATGATAAACTCAAAAACAAGTCTAATAGCATCTCCAGTGCTACTATTATGTACGTGTTACATATGAGCGTTCATATTAAACACCTTGAACAACACTTAGATTGTTAAGATTTAATAACAGAAGTTATGGAAGCAAAACAGTTTAATCCTCCAGGTTGTAGTTGGGGTTGACGACCAGAACACCTTCCTCCTCTGAGATCTCGGACTCTGAACCCTTCAGCCCGGCCTGAGACAGCTCGATCAGGATGTGATCCTGGGGAGACACATGCAAATAGTTAGTTTATGTCCACACACACACGCTAAAAATATCATGTTTTGTGTGCTGCTTGAGAAAGTGATTGTGTTGTTGAACTCACATAGTGCACCAGCCTGTGAATGACCTTCTCGATCAACCCCTTCCGATTGACCAGCTCCTCCTCAGAGTCGATCTCTGACTCGATCTCCTTCAGATACCAGTTCACCACCGCACTCTTCTTCAGCTCCTCCTCTTCATCAGCTGCAGAGAACAGGGAAAATGTGAGATTAAAAAAAACACTATTGAAAACAGATGAAGGAGACAGCAAGGAAAGGGAACACTCCTTACCCTCCTCTGCTCTGCGCAGATGCAGGACGAGCAGGTTGGAGATGCGTCTGTACTCGGGGAAAGACAGGCGGAGGGACGGTTTGGCCTGGCTTGCCGTCTCAGCGTGGCCGTTCACACCCTTCCCGTGGCCATTGATACCATCAGCATGACCGTTAATACCATCCCCGTGACCGTTCACTCCATTCACTCCGTTGGGGATGTTTCCTGCAGAGACAAACTTGTATTAGATGATTTTTTTTCACTAGATACATAAACCTAAAGCTGCTTTCAGGACATTTGCCAGATTCCATGCATGCGTTTGTGTGTTCGTCTCCAGGAAAGTGTGTTAACTTTGGGAAAGTACCTTCCTCCTGCGGCTCCTCTTCCTCCAGCTCCTCATCCTGCTCCAGGTTGATGTCGGGCGTCTCCACTCGGATGATGGACTTGTTCAGGAGACGGAACGCTTCCTTCACATGTTTGGGCTGCACCTGGAGAAATAAGGATAAAGGACAATGGTCACAATTATGTATAACACAACATGACTTAGAGTAGTAACATTAGTCAATATTAACACAATAAATGGCTACGTCCTGACTACATCAAAGAATTAACCCCTTATGTGCCTTATGTACACTTTGATGAATGGAGTTGTGCTGGTAATTCCCAGAATCCTATTTGGTTACCAACAGTGACTAGGCCTTTGCTGTTAGAGCCTTTTGAATCAAAAGTAAAGGAAAACATCTTTCATCCCTTTTAAATCTGTTCTTAAAACTTTTTTTTATTTAAATCACAAAGCTAATATGAATGTTTGACATATACTTTTATTTTATTAGCCGACTTTCAGATTACTGTCACTGCAGCAGTTTTAAAGCTGCTCTATGAATTATTGTGTTTCTTTGTGCGCTTCATTTAGACTCGGTGTGTTAAACGTTTACTGTCCAACAATCTGTGCCACAGTCCCTACTGGCTGAACAGGAGAGAATCTTTGTACGCACCTCATCACAGCAGTGCATACGCGCCATGGACTCCGACAGGCGGATCATGCTCTCCAGCTGTCGCACCGTGATCCTCCAGGCAGACTTGGTCACGCCCCCTGAGCCGTCACGCTGACGGAGACGCTTGTACTGCTCCACGATGAACTCTTCTGATTCGCTCGAGATCTGCGGACGTACAGTATAGTTGTTATAATAATAATAATAAAGCATAATAAAACCTGCATCAACAATGTGAGCGCAGGTAGAACCCTAAGAACACACACTCACCTTAGGTTTGAACTGCCTGGCAAAGAGAAGATATCTGCGGACCTCGTCCAGAGAGTAGAGTCTGTCCACGGACTCGGCCACACGGGAGTGCAGGTCCACGATGCGGCGGGCGATGGCGTAGTCTGTCACCTAGGATACAGACGTATTGAACCAGGTCAGCATTACTAACAGGATGGAAGAAATCATATCAGATATGAAATAAACGTAATGACCAAACAGCTGAACAGAGGACAAATGCAGACTCTCTTACCTCATTGCAGTCGTCCACCAGGATGAAGAAGAGGTCAAAGCGGCTCATGATGGGGGCCGACAGGTTGACGTTCTGTTTCAGACTCTTGCTGCGGTCGTAGCGACCACCGACGGGGTTGGCAGCAGCCAGGATGGATGTACGAGCGTTGAGCGTGGCCTGGAAGAGACAGAGACGAGGTTGGGTTAACATAAAATCTAATGAATTAAGTTTATTTATTTTGAATTCGTTTATTTTACGCCTGCAATGTCTTAACACGAAGGTCCCTACCGACCTTGATCTCGAACATATAAAAGCCTTTAAGTTCTAAGTGTGTGTTATTTAATTTCATCATAATCGAGCTGTGTGGTGGCTTGATTAAGAGCCAGGTTGACTTGACTCTGTTACCTTGACTCCAGCCTTTGTGATGCTGATGGTCTGCTGCTCCATGGCTTCATGAATGGCCACCTGGTCCTTCAGGTCCATCTTGTCAAACTCATCAATGCAACACACACCCTGACAACAAACAAAGCCATTAATACCAATAAATGAGACGTGTAATAAAGTCCTCCCTCACCCTCCGTAACTCCCATCACTCACGTTGTCAGCCAGCATCAGAGCTCCGGCCTCGATGACAAACTCATGGGACTCCTCGTCTCGGACCACGGCGGCTGTCAGACCCGCGGCAGTGCTGGCTTTACCGCTGGTGTACACTGCTCGGGGACTGAATTCCTCCACATGCCTGAACACACAAAAACACACACAAGATTTAATTTCACTACTACAACAGCTCTCCACAAGAGTAAATACCCAACAAGCACACACTCAATTATTGATGTTAGTATTTTTATTTGTTACACATACAATGTTGATCAGCTAACTGTCATAGGTCGTCATATTATCTTCTGTATTTCAATTTTGTGAAATTTAAACAATATTTTGGTAAAGGCTTTAAAATAAGCTCACTGGGTTTCCTTCCATCCCCTGAACTGTATATTATTATTATTATACATGTTTCTATGCATTTTAATTTGATAAAGATTATAATCTGTGCTTAATATATTAAATACATTCAGTTTAGGAATACTACAGGTTAATTGCATTAATCACACTGGATATACACTTTCATATAATGGTTGCCCTGGCGACTCGTGAGTAACCTGTGCGCTCGTGCTACATACTTGAGGAACTGGCTCTTGGCCGTACTCGGGTCTCCGACGATGCAGACATTGATGTCTCCCCTCAGCGAGGTTCCCTCCATGGTCGTCTTGGGAACTCCTCCGAACAGCATCAGCAGGATGCCGCGCTTCACCTCGTCGTTGCCTGTCAATCACAAGGTCAGCAGTTAGATGACAAGTTGCAGTGTTTATGCATCTCTGAAGGTTCAGTGCTCGAGCTCTGACCATGGATGGTGGGGAAGAGGCTGGTGCACAGGTTGTGGTACAGGTTTTTGTCCTGGCTCATCTCAAACACTTTCTCCCACTCCTTCTCAGTCATCTGGCTCTTGATGCTCTCTGCAGTCTGCTCCTCCTCCCGCAGCTCCTTTCCACCAAACTACAACAAAGACAACACATTTCTTATTAATCTACTGGCATTATTAGGGATAATTTGTTTCTTTATTATCTAGACAGGTGGAACAATGACATACGACTGACTCCTGTTTCTTGAGTGGAAATATAATGTCTCTTACCCGGGGGTTAGTTGCAGACACGTTGCAGGCCAGGAAGGCCAGTTTGTACGACAGCTCTCTGACTCCCAGAGCTTTCAGCCCCCTCAGACCCTCAGACTCGGAGTTCTGGGTTCCTCCAGCAACTCGGTTGCTGGACTCTGATCGCACACCTGGAGGAGGAAAACCCATAGAAATCAGGACGTGTCAAAAAACCATTAACACAATTTAAGTGCTTTGGTCATCATTTGGAGTCTCAAAGAGTGTAGTCATAACCGTACCAGGAGTGCTGAGCTGAGACACGTCCGGCACCACGATGAGGGTCCCTGTCAGGTCACAGCGGTCTCCGGCCTGAGCGGTCTCCACGGCCTCGGCCCTCAGCACGATCTCAAGGGAGCGAGGGATGGAACCACGTGGCAGCTCCGCCTGTGTCTCCTGGATACGCACCTGAAACCACAGTTAAACTCAGTCTCCAGCATCCAGGCCTATGTTGTGGTCTGTACACGGTCTTCTTATATACACACACACACATGTCCTGACAGATACCTTTTGGAAGTCGATGAACTTGGACTTGTGTGTGTCCAGGTGGAAGCGGGCTCGGTTGTTGCAGACAGGGTTTCTACAGATGGTTGGCGGCGAGTATTTGAACTGCTGAGGGACGTCTTTGATGACCGCCTGGCAGTCCATACACATGAAGGTGCCGCTCACCTGAAACCACAGAGAGGCCACACAAGCTCATCATCAGTTGGTTTATGCATTACAGTTTTAATTCTAATTACCCCCAGCCAAGGAGGATACGTTTTCACCCAAGACCATGTTTGTTTGAGTTGTTGTTTGCTTGATTTTTGAAGCAAGAAAACAAAACAACAAAAACTACTTGACCAAACCTGGTGAAAGCATGTGGAATAGGTTAAGGAAGAAACAACTAATTTCTGGTGTGGATTAGTGGGTGGAGCCTGATTTCAAGTAGTGGTAATCAGCTTGATTAAATTCCATGGGGGTCTAGTGAGTGTGGTGGAATGTGTCTTACCAGTTCAGGGTGTACTGGGTGTGTCCTGACCACCTGACCACTGATCCTCACCAAGGTGCCAATACGCATGGACGTCAGCTCACGGATTCTAGATCACACATTTGACAGATGGCCTTTAGATTAACTAGATTAAGAGTGTGTACATGTTTTACTGCTTTATAACTATGTGTGAATTCAGAGTATACATGCCAACTAAGAATAGGGAGATGAACTGAAACCCAGCAGCAGCTTGTTCAGTGTCTTACTTGTGTCTGGTGGGAAGATCCTCGATGGCAACGTAGAACTCTTTGTTGAGAGGAACATTCCCATGATCCCGAGCAAAGTTGCGCACTGCCCGACACAGGAAGGGATAAACTCTGGAGACAGAGAAAGATCCAGGTTATTGCACAGGTGAAGTTGGTGTGGCTCTTATCCAGATATACCTGGAGCACTTGTTCAATTTGATTTAAACAACATCCTCAATTTAGGAGCAAGATACAAGGGAGCAATATAGCAATACAAAAAGTAAAAAGTGTATAAAAAGATCAGCTACTAAGAAGGCAAGAGTTTAAAAACCTTTGTACGGTCTATAATAGACTGCAGAGGGGATGGAAGTTAGTTTTACAAGCAGATAAAACATAACATCCCAACGAGAAAAACATGTTCAGAAGAATATATCCTCAGATCTCTTTGTTTCACACTCATGATCTTAAAACTGACTGACACTTTCTTTCAGGCCTTTTCTGGATTTTTACTGGGAGGCTGTGAAAGCAGCAGATGGAAGGAAACAGAAGAGGCTCTCAAAGGAAGACTGATCAAAACTACGAGGAATGGCAGAGCTGACGTTTGGCGAGTAGGCGGACTCTCTGCCCAAGATGGCCTCAGTTCATTCAAGTCAAATCTAAGACACTGATCAACAAAAAAATACACCCCAGCTTTATGAATGGGACTAGATAACAGTTTGCCAGACACACAAAGCTTCAGGGGAGCACGTTGTCTCCACACTCGGGGCTCTGACCTGTAGTACTCCTCCTGGACGGTGGTGGCCAGCTCCTGGTTGAAACCCTCCAGGTCCGTGAAGCTGACCAGCAGCGTGTTCCTCTCGGGCCTGATCAGCTCCTCGGCCTCGCGCACGTACTTCACCTCCCCGTCCTCGCTCTG
The DNA here is from genome assembly GCA_038501795.1 of Pseudopleuronectes americanus. Classification (NCBI taxonomy): domain Eukaryota; kingdom Metazoa; phylum Chordata; class Actinopteri; order Pleuronectiformes; family Pleuronectidae; genus Pseudopleuronectes; species Pseudopleuronectes americanus. Next base: position 6,248,379 of record CM076730.1, on the reverse strand, counting down.
AAACCTGCACAGGAGAACCAGTGAGAACCAACACACAGAACAGACAAAGAACGTGGGTCTGTGCGATCGGCTCGTGTGCCGCGTGCTGCGACTGTACAGAGATGAACTTACTCCTCCAAGAAAGCCTGGAATAACTTCTGACATTTCTCTGCCAACTCGTCTTTCACCTGCTCCCTGGCATTCTCCGCGTTTGCTGTGGCAACGTCCATGTTGAAATCCCGTGAAAGTGCGAGAAAAGGTTCAGAAACGGACGAGAAGTCTCAGATGCGCTCAGCCTCTCTCCGGAAACTCAGACACACGATCACGTCCTGACAACAGAGCCGACAGTTTCGCGCGAAAAGGAGACCACGTGACGTTTGGCGCGAGGCTGCCGACCTATCGGCGTCGCTATGTAAATATTCTGGGGCTCGCAGCCAATCAGAGGGTGGGGATGTAGAAGGAGGTAAAGTCTTTCTCCTCTTTTCCCGCGACCCACTTCCTGCTTCAAAGTTCTATAAAGTTTAGTGAAAAAAAATCTGTGAGATCATCACATCTGTCTTTACACAATGAACCAGCCTTTGCTCAAACATTAACAGTTACTGGTGCTGATATTTTTAACAACTGTAATCATGTATAGTAACAAGGGTTATTGAGTTTCACCTATAAATATTAATAAATGACCGTAGGTAGTTTGTGTAGTTTCTCGCTGTGGCCACTAGAGGGCAGTTATCACCCACGATACAATGCAACAAGTTCAACTGCTAAACCATCGCCCAGTGGAGTTGAGATACTACTAAATCTAACAGTGCTACTTATACTACTACTACTACTACCAATAATAATCATAATAATATAATAACATTTATGACAATAGCACAAATCAGAGCACAAATATGAGAGTAACAATGTTACAGATGACAGAGTGAAAATGGACATGAATAAAACAGTCAATCCAAATGAAAGAAAATTAAAGCAGGAATGACATTCTCTAGGTTTCTCCCGGGAAAAAAACATGCTGATGTTCCAGAGCTGCACGAAACACAACTGTGTTGACATGATTATTTAAGGGGAGGTCTTTATGACAGGTGATAACAAAGTTTTCAAATTTGTACGCAATGTTGTGGGACAGAGAACACAAGTATCTAAATGTGTAGTTATATCAACTGTGTCAGGGCCAATAGTCATTAATAGGTCTTATTAATATTTAGCGGTATGACGTTTGGATTCATCAATCATTTTATGTCTGGGATACAATCATTGAGAATATGAGCTTGATCAGATTCATCCAGTTAATAACTCAGTTAAGATACTAATACATTTATTTAGACACCAAGGAGATTCAGGGAAACACGCTATTCCACAACATTATTCCAGGGTCATTGGGCAGCGTTGGTGAGTGGGAGGCCAGTGAGGGATCAGGTCAGTGCACTAACTGCCTCGGCTGTCACACATCCTCCTCCTGTAATACTATCAGAGTGGATGTTAATCTCAACATCCATAGATAAACTCTTTTACGGCTCCTACAGCATCAACCACTCTCTGTAAATATGCTAAGGCCTTTTGTCTGGAGCTTAAAACAGTTTGTATTGTTTTACATGTGTGGATGACACTGACTATAAAAATGATCAGCACAGAAGTGGACTATTCTGTCACACAGATTCAAGACTTGAACACTCACCAATTCTATATTTTCAGTAGGAGTTTGTCAAGAATCCAAAGAAACCTGCAATCCCAAATGTTTGTCAGTCTCATGGCTCATGACACACTTTCTTCGACACAAGCATCACTTCACATGTGGTGTAGTGACTTTGAATGACCACTAGGTATTGCTGTAATCAGGGGGGTAAATGAGCAATGCACCAAGGTTATATACTGATCATAATGGCTATAATCCCCAGGACCATTAATAAATAACATTACAAATTGCTTTATCAATATAGTAAAATCACTGATCAGTGGATATAAAGTGGCACATTAATATATTCATGATAAATAAATATAAACAGATCAAATATTTTTTTTAATTGTTTAATTTAATATATTTGTCAACTCCTGTCAAATAATCCATATCTGTGTAATACTGATAATAATTATAACTGTCAATGTGACATAATGGTTGTAAATGGATTTAAAAATATCAGTGATCTAATTGTAAAATATAAATTCTTAGTTTTGTGTATACAAAATATATTTATTATGTATTATTAATGGCAGGAGGGAAGGATACTTCTTCTCCTAAAGGAAGTTCATGCAGAATGCTGAATGGCTTCAAAACAGAAACCAGTCCCAGGACCATCTGCAAGACCAAACCCCCACTCTCTGTTATCCCATGCATCTATTTCTGTTCCCACATCTTTCTCACGTCTCCACCTGCTGAGGTGTGGGACAAACACTCGGGGCAGGCTATTGGTTTCACCTGTCACACTGAATTAATCCACCAGGAACAGAGCAGGAAGTTATCCGGGGCCATTTGGACATAGACCAGTCTTTATTTCTCCTTTTGTCTTGACCTCTGGTTTTCCCACGATTGTTCAGCGGCAGGAAGCTCAGCTCGTCTGAGTGTGAGGAGGGAACCTGACCATCTGTAGGTAAGCACACACACATACTTGCACACACACACGCACCATCCCTAAAACATACACACTCCTTTGAGTTTCCGTGCCATAAGGTTGGGGCAGAGGGATTCATTATTCATCTTAACAGCATAAAGAGGTTTAAGCAGTATCTGAAAAATATACAGATATTTACTGTACAATTACGGCTGCTACTACTACTCGTGATACATATCTGCATACACACATACAGCAGGTAAAGATCAAACAGGGTCTGTAGTAACATGATGCAGCAGGCACCCAACTGCCTCGGTGCAGAGAAATGAAAGGTTTGATGGTGTCAGGTTGGAGGTAACAGGTGAAAACAAGATGATGGGAACAAACAGCTGTAAGAGCAACAGGATATGAGAAGAGGGGAGAGATGGTTGATAAGTTTCCTGGTTTATTTGTATTCAGACAGTGACACGTTTTCATTGTTTTTGTGGTTCGCTCACTCACCCGAGAGATGAAATGAAGCTGTGACTGAGGAGTTGGTGTAGGCATTTAGGTTCATGGGGCCTCGTGTCCAAAATGACTCAGCAGAGCAGGAGAGACAGCACTTTACAGAGAAACACAGTTTGGGTCTGTAGTGAAACAGAGCTGCCTGAGCATCACCTGCAGGACAACAGCAAATTATTGGAACTTAACATTGAACATGGAACCTAAGTTTTTCTTCTCCCCTATTATTTTATCACACCCAAATGTTTACCCACTCTTTAATAAAGTTTGTGTAATATCTCCCAAAATATTCCGTAAAGTTAACGCTTATAAATACTTGATCAAATCTAGGTAAAGTTATGGAGGAGAAGAATATAAATTTGTCCCTGTGCTAATACTTGTAATGTGTCATTATCTATTTGGATTGAAATGTATTTTTTTGTCATAATCCAACATGCCCCCCCCCCTCACCACAGCACAAATTAATAAGAAAAACCCTCTGAATGCTGTATTCATCCCGATCTCAATGATAAGATAACCATTCAAAGACATGATTCAGGCTGTATCTTAGGACAGCAGTACCTTGAGCTAAATGCTTGTTTAGCGCCAAATCACAAGATGAACATGCTAACATGATATTTAACTGGTGTAATGTTTACCATGTACATCGCTGATGGTTAGCGCTTTAGCTTGCAGACATTTCCTAATAAGCACTTAACACAAAGTACAGCTGATGGCAATAGTTTTGCATGTTTGAACCGTTATTTTGGACGAATTGAAAATTTGATCCAAGGGCACAAAGGGAAAAATGAAGGGATCACTGACCTCCAAGAAGAAAGGCTTTGCTTGACATGTATTTTCTAAAAAAAAATTAGCGAGGAGGTATTTGTGATTGTGGGGTCAAGAATTGGAAAAAGACAACGAGCATGAAGCCATCCAGTCACAGAAGGACAGGGTAGTTTGCTGTACAGCTCCAAAGACAGTCAGTCCCAATGCGATGTTGTGCAGCCGATAGAGACAGACAGTTCCATTAGATCAGTGATAGAGAAAGCACATGTCACATTTCTCACAGGGGCTGAGCACCCTTAAAGGTCTGATCCTGAATCAACCCTGAATATTACAAATCCATAGAGGAACATGAATACATGCATTTGTACCGAAAAATATGTCAACCAGTCCCATTTTTTAAATTAGAAATATGGTCAGGGTGGGAGATTAAAAGTCAGGGAGTTTGGGGGTCAAGGTCCGGGTCTGGGATCCTGAACATCTGGATCTCTACAAATAATTCTGTCAAATAGTTTTGATGCGTATTCACTCTGCATCCCCAAAAAAATTTATACATTTTCAGTTTTAGTCTTATGTTTTAGTAAGAACAACACAATGCCTGTAGGATTTGCTTGAACACATCTTATTGAAAGTCAGTTAAAATTAATGTTTTTTGTGTTTTAATTTCCATAAAAACACTTTACTGTATGTTTACACATCTCCATTGTACCTGGTCACTGGTGACGCTGGATACGAGTTGAGTGGCCTTAGATGTCTCCTGAAAGTTGTGGGAGTGATTTACTTTATTGCAGCTCTCTGTGTGAAGCCTCTCTGCTGTTTGATTGTTTTAGTTGCTTGTTTTTCCTAAAATGAGCTGCAGGAAGTCTTTCCTGTTTTGAATACACTATGAATAGACAAGAATTGTGTGTGTGTGTGTGTGTGTGTGTGTGCGTGTGTGTGTGTGCGTGTGTGCCTGTGTGCGTGTGTGCGTCTGTGTGTGTATGAAGGAAAGAGAAAGAACAGGTTCCGGGTACGTTTTTATTTTAAATTTTCCTTCAATATTTGTGCACATACAGCCACATGAGTGACCCTGATGCTACAGTTAGTCACAGTGCAACAGTCATACCCTTCATTGTGGTTGTGAGTCATTGTATTCTTCCTTAAAGTCTCTCTCACAACTCTCCTCTTCATCCTCCTCTCAGACCCAGGAAACGACACACAGTAAACTTCCAGCTTCTGTTTCTCTCACTTCCATGTGGAAGTAGGTATGTGGGAAGCACTTTGTGTGTGTGTGTGTGTGTGTGTGTGTGTGTGTGTGTGTGTGTGTATGCATTAAAGTACTTGAAAAATGGACCTCCTGACCCCCTCATGTTCCCCTCTGTCCCACGTAAGAGAAGAAACTGTTTACATCGTTAAGACAAATCTTACCTGCAGCCTCAAAACCATTGACCATCGATACACAATCCCTTGCTCACACACACAAACAAACACACACACACACACACGTACACAAAAACAAAAGTGTGTATGCGTGAGTGTTAGTCACATACACCTGGTTATCACATTTTCATTTGGCACAGTTTCATTTCTCAGACTTTAGTATGTTCATGCTCTGGATCAGTGGATTCAGGTGGCAGACGCCTGAGTTGTTATGAATGTGATCTGATACAAAGATGAAATGCAACAAGTGTTCCACTACAAAGTGATTGCAACCATTTTCCCATAAAAACCTGCCCCTGTGAGTCGCAGCCTCTACTTCCAGATACGTCAAACATTAATTAAAACCCTAGTTTTTCAAAGGAAAAGATTATTTCAGGACTTGGCCGAGGCTAACAGCTGTCGCCTGACTATGAAACCCTGTGTGAGATCCAACTAATTTATTCTGGGCTTGTTGCTCTTCTGATTACACCTTTCCTGTCGATGGGCTTCAGTGATAAAGCTAAATGCCATTAGCTTGATTAAAGACTGGATTATTCTAGTAATTTGGCTTTTATTGATATCTACTGTATCTAATAACATGACTTGACCACATGAGAGTGTGGTGGTGAGGGAGTGGTTCATGTGTAAGCCAGAGGTTAGATAAGATGAAACTATATTGATCCCAGGCATGGGGATTCATTTGTAACAGCAGCAGATAGTCACAATGAGGTACACATTAGAATAAAAAAAGGCAATAGACAAAAAATAAATATCTAATAGAAATACTCAGAATATTTATAAATTACACACCTTTCACTACATACGGATATATATTTGTAGAGAAATGTACTTGAGCAAAGTAAAGTTTTAGGAGGATGTATACTGTATAAGTGTATTTGTAAAAAAAATCAAATAAACTTATCTGTATATAGATATGTATATATACATATCTATATATACAGACCTTTATACGCAGGTATGGTGGATGAAATGAATATCAGTATAAAATTATATACATATATCCAAAATAGTATACAATATATGACTTTAAAATGGTATTTATTTAGGTATATGAATAGGTGAATTTCACAATTAAATATAGGAGGTAAGAAATGTAGGTCATAATGAAAGCCACCTCACAAATAAATGTTGTTTTTAAATTTTATTACAAACATGTATAAAATAGTACAAACTGAGAACATTTTTAAAACACTATTTACAAGAGAAAACACCACGATGAGGGAGAGGACGAGTCATGAGCCAGCAGACTGTATGCTCCTTACTTTCTCAGATACTTTGTGTAAACTTTCTCATGCACACACACACAAACACACAGTATATACAGGACACACACACTCCACAGCACAAATCAACACTAGCTGGAATGTAAACTGGATGACTCAGATTCAGTGGTAGTAGATGCCCCGGGTCTTCTTCGTGGTAAAATCTTCAAACTGGACGCGCGGCTCAGTGTGAGGGCTCTGCGGGCTGAACTCTTGAACCCGGCCCCCAGGAAGGCGTAAAGCAGTGGGTTCAGGCAGCAGTGTGCAAAGGCCATGGGCTCAGCCACTGCCAACCACACGCCGAGAACAGCCTCCAGCCTGCAGCTGCGTGGCAGGACCTCCAGGCGCAGCAGAGCGTCCACAGAGATGCCCGCTCCGTAGGGCAGCCAACACACAAAGAAGCAGAGCACCAACGCGATGGTGGTCCTCACCGCTCGTCGCTTCTGCCTCTGGCCCCCCAGCGGACCCCGGGTCAGCCTGGTGACGATGACGCAGTAGCACACCAGCAGGACCAGGCCAGGGATGATCAGGCCGACTAGGACCAGCTGGAGGTGGAACACCGCAACCCAGAGAGGAGCGTTGTCTACTGGGTAGAAGCGCTGGCACAGAGTGGCCCCCTCTCCTCCCTCCTGGGTCCTGGCAAAAATCAAGTCCGGCACTGCCAGCAGGCCAGCGGGCAACCAGGCACCTGAGGGAGGAAGACATGAAAATACATGAGGGACTGTGGGATGAGAGGACATGGGAAGACACGAGCAGGGGAGATGTAAGATAGGGTGTATAAAACATCTGGACACTCACCTACAAACACCAGTCTGTGAGCCAGCAGCTGCCTCAGCCCGCCAGTGTTGGTGTCTGTGGCGCGGACGACTGCCATGTAGCGGTCCAGGCTGATGAAGGCCAGGATGAGCACGCTGCCGTACAGGTTGACTGTGTAAATGACGTGCACGCCGATGCAGGTGGCCTCCCCGAAGCGCCAGTCAGCCAGGGCTGAGTCCACGGCCCAGAACGGCAGCGCCAGAACAAACAGGAGGTCTGCGGCTGAGAGGTGGAGCCGATACCGGTCTGTGAGGCTGCATTTTGACCTGTGTATAAAACAAAAGAGCACAAATCCATCAGTCCATGCCCTGTTTCTCAAGGCCACAAATATACTAAGAAATTCACAGAGGTCAAAGGTCATCGCCCACCAACCCTACACCCATCCTCTCACCTGCGTTGGCAGCCCAGCACGACGACCACCAGGCCGTTTCCAGTGATGCCCAGGATGAAGATCAGAGCGTAGACCACGGGCAGGAAGACCCGCTGAAGATCAGTGGTCATCAGGTGTTCCACCTCGCAGGGCCCGTCCAGTTCCCCACCGAGCTCTCCAGAGCCAGAACCAGAACCTGAGCCTGTGTCATTTAAGTCGTAGTCGAAGAAGATGTGCTGGAGACAGAAAGATGGATGATGAGGATTGAGGGAACAAAGGGAAGGGAAGGGATGGGTGGACAAATTGCATCCTAAACACAGATTTGTGTGTTTAGATAAAAGTTTGTTAGCCTTACCTCGTAGTACGACATGATGGAGACAGTCCTTCTCCTTCCTCAGCCGAGCGGAGTTGAGCCAGACTCGTGTTCACAGGCGTTTTATAGCTGTGTTCATGCTCCTCCCCTAAACACTCCAGCACATCTGTGTTCCTGCTGAAACGTTTTTCCTGTTTTCGAGGTGTCAGGTGCTGATAGTGGTTCTATCACAGGATACCCACTGTTGCGTGTTTGTGTGTGTGCTCTGCTTGAATTGTTTTGGCCCTGAGGCCTTTGCTTTGTGATAATCTGGACCTATTGGCAAAAGAAAAGCATGATGATGAGAATCAAGCAACGTGTAATGTGTGTGTGTGTCTCCATTCTCCATGCTCTGATGAATCAGGATGACCAGAAGCAGCTCTCAGCAGAGTGTGAACACACTTGTTGTGTTTGCGTCACTTTCTTATATGATTCCAGCAGGCGAGAACTGTGGGCATGAACAATGTCTTTCAATGGCAACAGACCATTAGTGTGTGTTTGTGTGAGTGTTCAGAGTTTCACCTCAGTCTCGTTTCAACACCGGTGTCATCACCATCCCTCTGAACTCTGTACCCTAACCCTGTAATAATTATAGTCTTATACGAATTTAACTAAGAATTACTAAATAACCGATTAAAAAAGTTATATGGATATATATATATATATATATATCCAAATATTTCCAAAAAATTGCATCACAAAGAAAACAAATAATACAAATAATATTAAAAGTAAAATATACAAAATAAATTGATACAATGTCATGTGAAATCTGTATTTTCAAGTAAGTAATCAAACTATTCTTACATCTGTGTAATATACAGTAGTAACAGTAGTAAACAGTAGAAAAGCTAATTCAATTTCATGCTATGAAAAACATTGAGTATAAAATCTTCATTGCAGATAAACCAGGTAGGATGAAAACAAAGTCCAGCAGGCAAACAGTAAAAAGTGACTGTAGTGTAGAACTGTTTGAGGAGAAGTCACTAATGACAGGGAATAATTTGGAAGTATCCCCAGAGCATCAACACAGGACAGAACATTCCAAACAGCCAGATTTAGAACAGGCGCTGACTTGGTAATACAAAGTCTCAAATTAAAGACAACAAATCAAATGATGTAACATCATAACAGAAAAAGAAAAGGATCAAAAGAAACATAAAAACTATAGCTAAAAAAGGTTACAATTAAATTAACTATCTAACATTTGGCTATTTATTGATTGGTTATAACTCTATTTCCTGATTCTGTATTGAATGAATAGTGATCTGATTTTGAAACAACTTGTTTTTCTGTTTTTCAACACACTATCGAGACAGTCCATCTATCACGTTCCATATCAAAATTGTTTCCTGCTTTCTCATTTACAGTTTCCACTTCACATTAAATCAACAAATGCCCTTTTGAGATGGAACGTGATGAGCGGTAACATTAAAAGACATGACGTATTTATTTCATCAGTTCATTTCAATTTCAATGAACTGAAAGGTGTCAAATGTTCGGTTTTGCTCAGGCCCCCCACGTCCCTCAGGGTATAGGCAGTATACATCATGGATGGAGGATGGATATAAATCAATGCCATCATTGATTATAATTAAACTCTATGTGTGTAATGCTGAACCAGTCAACAGACCAGTTCCTAGTTTGGAAGTTCTAACTGTAAATCCCCATCCATCCTCTCACAATACACTAATCCCACAAGTAAACAGCCCCTTATCTTTCCCCTTTTCCCCACCCTTCCTCCTCATTCACTGGAATCAGTTCTAAGATCTCAGAAATAACATTATTGTGTTATAAAAGCGAGCAGTACCTACTTTATCCTCTGCTAAATCCTCCAGATGCTGTTACTCTGCAAAGTATTTCTTAAACAACATTCTGACAGTGTATGACAGGAAAGTGTCAAGCTTACAAGAATATTCTATTTCACTGCAGCATATTTTTTAAGGCTAGGCAGTTTCATTTATAAAGCACATTTAATTCAGCTGTACAGGGCCATTTAAAACAACACAGAGACTAAATTTAAACTAAACATCAGTAAGCACAGTTTAAAAAAAGCTATTTCAGGCAGAACATACAAATAAAAAGAGCAGAATTAAAGAGGTAAAGAGATTCAAAGTGGTAACGGAATAAATGAAAATAAGTTTAAGGAGAAAATGATGGAAGTACATAGAAATGTGTAAAATAATAAAATAAAGGTAGAATAGAATGATGTATGACTGTGAAATAGTGTGGTTCAAGGTACTTGTGAATAAAAAAAGTTTTCAAATTGGTTTTAAAGGAGTAATGGATGGAGCATGGAGGGTTTAGCTCCAGTTTGCTGCATAATGATTGTAGATGTAGCAGAACCAGGTTCACACTGGCCCACTGGGTTAATGTTACTGATCACTGCCCTGGTCTTTCCTGCAGACAGGTGGAGATGTGTGTTTATGGGGAACAGGTCTGAGTCACTGCACTGCTGACGACTGCTCTGACTTATAGGAACAGCAACACCGTGCTTGTGTGTGCTGAGGAAGTGTTCTGTTTATTTGTTATTGGCATTGTGTGGAAGCACAACGAGCGCTGATGGGAGCCAGAACAATTCTATCTTTGTTTACATACTCTTGGATAACAAGTTGATTGTGATTGTGAAGAGAAATAGCGCCACCATGTGGACTTTTAGAGGTTGAGTCTGGTTTCCACAAGTCAAAAACCTGCAGCTCTTCAATGTATAGTATTAAGTCACATCTAGTGGTGATTTTGCAAGATTTCCACTTCTGTGAATGTTCCCAGAGCCATTTACATGTTCCCTTTTATTACAATTTATAACTGCAGTTTTCTTTGAGCATTGCATTGTGGGGACAAAAGGAAGTTCATCCATTATCACTCTGAGAAAACAAGTGTTTATTAGTCTGCAAACAGTTTTTTCTGGTTTAACTTTTTACTAACTTTTTCTGTGTGGAAACAACAAACAAAAACCCTGCTCATAAAGATTGGAATGGGCAGTTTACAGTTTACACCAAGATTTATAGAATATATCAAAGTATTTCAACTTCAAAATTATAAAACATAACTAAGGAATGTGATTGAGGCTTGATATTTTACAGTTTAACAAAAAGTTTATTATAAATATCTATACATAAAAGGAAACATATATACAACCACATATAAATAGCCTGAATTAAGAAAATAAACATTATTGTTTATGTAAAATGTAAACATAAATGTGCAACTTTTCTGCATTGTTTATTCTGTTAAACAAAACTTTTCATATCAGCAAACACAGATACCGATATCTGAGAAGGATCGGCTTTAATATCGACCAACTGAGAAATCGGTCTTGGCTTTTGGCAGAAGTTTTTTATAAACTCACATTTAGAGAACAAAGTCAGTGTTAACGACTCTGGCCCCATACACACCCTGGTATATCTTCCTACACAGCTCGATCAGGGTCACCTGACCCGCCTCTATACCTTCATTTTCGACTTCTCGTGATGACACATACACGGTTGTACTTCTATCTTAGTGAGGACACTCATTGACATAATACATTCATTAGCCCCATACCCTAACCTTATATTTAAACTAAATGCCTTACCCTTACCTTAACCCTCAACCAGCACATAGAAAAAGGGAGCACCAGTTAAAATGTCCTCACTTACCAAAAATGTCCTCTCTGTAGGGTCTATGCTTAAACTGGTCCTCACAAAGATAGAAGTACAGGAACACACACACAGTGACATCACACACATGGCTGAGACAGGCTCAAAACAACAGTTTGGTCTTAACTAACACAAATTACGTTATCACGCGAATTTGCATGTAGAGCGGGGAAGTGAGATTCGATCAGAAGTGGTCACAGGAGACACATTCTGGTTTCAGGACATTCAAATGTGAACACACGCACTTAGCGCTGGCCACTTATGATCAGACCTCTTAAGACGGATGTTAATACCAGGTGTGTACGGGGCCACTGAAACCTACAGGGCAACACAAAAACAAGCTACATCAGCACTTGAACACTGTAGCTGTTTAAAACCTTTAAAGAGAAGTTTAAAACAAATCAGTCACCTCTCTAACATTTTTCTCTGACGATCATGCTGCTGTTGCCGCGCAGCTGGGAAAGCAACTTTCCGAATCCACTCTTCTTTAGTGTTTTCCTCTCAGGGGGAAGATCCTTCATTTGGAGGGTTTCCAGATGGACTATGCCGGGGATCACCTCAACAGTTGTGTGTTTGTCCGCTTGATTGTCGCCTTTTCGATCGTCACATCTCTCAATAGCCGGACTGCTGCTGAGACTGCTGGTTGGCTGAGGGCTGCTGTCAGGAGTACAGCTTCTACTGAGGTCACGGAGGGGACTGTTGCTGTGGAGACGTCGTTGCTTAGCAGTGCGAGAACCTTGAGAGTCACCTCTTGCCCTCTTCCTCCTAATCTTCCTCCCCTTCTTCGCTGGCACTCTGACACAGCACCGAAGGTTCCTGGAACAAATACACACAACCATGAAAGTCATTTCTGATGTTAACAGACTGACCTGCTTTGATACTGTAGAAAATGTGCGTTAAATGTGAACAGAAGCCTCACCTCTGTAGGAAAGTGCGCGGTCGCCAGCAGGCTGATGACTCTCTCTCATACATCTCACTCTGCTTCACACCTGACTTGAGTCTTTTCTTCACAAGCTTCACATGGGTCAAAAGCTTCCTGACAACACAGAAGCACGTGAGTTACCCTGGTTGTTGATGTGTCACTGGAAACCAGCAATCGTAAGTTCAGACCTGGGATTGAAATCCGTCCTGAGAGATCTAAGTTCGTCTTTTCACACCTGACATTGAAATGTGTCCTGTATTGGTCTCCTGTGAACACTTGTGATCGGATCTCACTTCACCACTCTTATACGTGATTTGTGACAATGTGTGTGTTTGTGTTGCCGAAAGAGAGCGAGAGAAGGTGAGTGACAGGGGGCTGAATAAACTACGTGTAGCTCTGATATGAAGAAAGATTTTACCAATTGAATTAAAGCATTGGTCATTATGTGATGATCAGTGTTGAAATTGTGTATGAGAACCAAACAGACGTATGGACTCTGAGAAGGATTAAAAAAATGCTTGTTTCATAGTGAAACCGCTTGTGATCAGATCCTTCAGGACGGATGCTAGTACCAGGTCTGAGTGGGGACACACACTCAGGATGTCTTACCCTCGTGCATTAGGCAGCTTTCTGGTTCTCCACTGTTTGATCAGGACCCAGTGGTCACATGTCAGAGAGTTGGGATCTGAAGATAGAAACACAAAGATAAACATGTTCAAATCCATCTATGCACTGAATACAGAACAGTACAATATGTGCCCTCATATTTTTTAATATTTCATACTTATTTTCTCAGGCAGCTACTTTGAGGGGAATTTTACACAAAATGAAAAAGTGTTAATTATAACTACGGCTGATTTATGTGACTTTGACCAACGCAAATGAGAGCCATTGTTCTGTCCAGGCAAATAATATGACATGCCAAATAAACCACAATACAACTATGTTATCATCCATCCATCATCATAGAGCGAGATCCACCAATCCTTCTCACATTAACATGGTCAATTTAGTCTCCAATTTACCTAGCATCAATCCACAAGTCTTTGGACTGTGGGAGGAAGCTGGAGTACCGGTAGAAAACCCACGCCAACACGGGGAGAACATGTAAACACCACACAGAAAGACCCCAGCTGAACCAGTAACCTTCGTGAGGTGAGGCGACGAACCACTGCACCACCCCACTATGTGGAAAATTTCCCTTCACCGACATTTCCATCTTGTTTCATATACAAGAGATGAATCCACTCACCATTGTCTAAGTCTTTGTCTTTAATTGGTGTTTTCATCTTCTCTGCTCTCTGGTAGAGCTTCTGACACGCCGAGCACAAGCTCTGTAAAGAACTCCATCGCTTGACGTTGGTGGGACAAAAGGAGGAGGGGCCAGAAGCGACGCTGCTGCTGACAGAGACGCAGTCTTCATCTGAGTCTTCCACTGCTTTATCAGCGACCTCCACAGACTTTCCCTCAACCTCCTCAGCCATAGGTTCAGCATCATGCGTGTCATTGATGATGTCAAGGAGGTCCCGGCTGCTCAACTTATCTGTATTAACTGCGCCGTCGCCAGCTTCGATCTTCTTCTGCCTCTTCTTCCCCTTCCACTTGCGCTGGATGTCCTCCTCGTTAGGGCTGGGACTTCCCTGAGGGATCTTCTTGGAGGCCTTGGAGGAGCGTCTGGTATACATGGACTCGTCCCACTTCAGACAATACTCAAACGACCTGTGACGGAGAGAAAAAGTGACAATCTGTATTAACACACCTGTAAAGTGCTGTGCATTGCTATGTGATCATAAACATCATACATTAAATACATCGTAATTCACTGGAGTCATAAGCTGATTTTCTTTATTTAGTTTCATGTGGTTCGTACCTGTAATATTCTACTCTTATAGACAATGAATGAACAAGCGACTCCAAGTCATCTGCCTCAGATTCACTGTCAGACGCAGGCCTGCTCATCTGAAGACAACAAACCACTTTCATAACAGATTACAAATACAACACCATATTAAATATTTGATATTGTTTCTGTTAGATGTCACTTGTGAAGTGCTTAAAATGTTGTCAATGAGACACAACCTCCCAGCATGTGGTTGATGCTGCAGCAGAGAGATCAGTGGGCGGACCACATGTGGCAGCTACATTGTACTCTAGCTCTGAGCTCCAGTCAGCATGTACTAAAGCACAGCATCCACTGATCTCATGATGACTCCTCTCCACAATCCATTAGCTCCACCCCAGCTTAAAGGTGGAGGATATGCTTTTATGTTTGTTTTTTGACAGGTTTTCCTTTTGAGTTTTCTAAAAAAAAACACCGTCAATACATTAAAGGATTTCAAGCTACATTCCACAGTGAAGTGATTCTGAATCATGGATCCGGGGACTGCCGATTATCCAGGTTTTACAAACACTGGACTCAAAACGTCCCACAGTTACTACAGTAACTACTACTACCACCACTACTAGTACTCCTACTATTACTACAACTGCTGCTACTGGTGTTGAGTAGCTCAAGTTAGCATCCCGGCTAAACTAGCAAGAATCCAGAATAAACAATTATCCGACTGGTTGCTGATCTTCACTGAAACTTGGTTTACTGGGATTTTTTAATGGACTTCGTGTCGTTCACAGTTTACGTATCTACTACCTGTTTAAACCAATCTGAAAGTATAAATCAGTTCAAAGTATGTTGAGTATTTGTGTACATACTGTTTCCTGTAGAAAGCTCGCGGGGCTCAGCCTCAGTTTTATTCTTCCACAACAACTTTCCTTGAAGTGCGCGCGCTGGGATCAGAATTCTTCTTTTACTGCTCTGCCGCGGGGAGTGAGCGGCACGCTACCGCCCCCAGCTGGACAGGCGTCAGAATGCCAAGAACCGAACATTCAAAACATGAATCATTACATAACTTTACTTCTATGATGCCTGATCCAAAACTTTTATTCTAAACAACTTTGTTATAAAAGTATATAAATCAAGACAATTACGATTTTAAATTTTAAGACAAGTTGGACATGGGCAAATTAAAAGCATATATTACTTAAATTAATTGAGATTAGACCAACTGGTGTATTGTTCATTTAGCACCACATGTTTTTACAGATTTCTGTGAAGATTCTCAGACACCCAGTTCAAGGTATCTTCATGAGGTAACATCTCAAAGCTCTGTGAATGTAAATGACAGCCCCCTTCGATCTCGGCTACATTTGCATGTAGGCTGATCCCCTCCCCACTGTAACTCTTCACCAGTTTGCGGGCCATCAATGAGCAGGGGCCATTCTGATCTTCTCTGCAGCAGGCTCACAGTATTCCAGATTACCAACACATCTCACAACACTGCAGCAAACTTTGAGACTGGACTCCGGTTGATTGTCAAACAAGGACTTTGGACACACCTCAATCTGACAGGAATTTCAACAATCCACAGCCAGACACAGGAACTTAAGCGGAGGGATCAGGTTACCAGAACCACTAAAGCACAGTTAAGGGATTGTTGTCTTAACTTGTTTTTTTCTCTAACTTTCTGCCACCATTAACTCTGTGTTGGACACAGTGAGGTGTGTGGACACACGAAACGAGAAGAATGTGGAAGGCAGCAGCGTTAATGTTCGTGCTGCTACACCCAGGTTTGCAGGTGATAGGTGATTCGGATAAGACTGAGACAGAAACGTCTAAGCTAGAGAACCAGCAGCAGACAGACGGTATTTTTCCAAGAAACGCTGCCTCCTCTGCATATTCAGGTAAGCTGCTAGTTGTACCCATGGATGGGAGCCACTGGGTGACCATGAAGGCTATTGCCCAAGAAATGGGTCGCCGTGGACACCGGGTCACCGTGGTGATACCAGAGGTCAGCATACGGATGGGTCCGGGGAAACACTACAACACTGTGATTCATCCCGTTCCCTACGACAAAGCCCACATGGATTCTGTGTTGTCTATGAACAAAGACATGATTCTAAAATCTGAAGAGCCTTTCATGGAGAAGATGAAGAAACGATTCTCAAAACTCCAGAAAGTGGCAGAAATCCTCCACATCACAGCAGAAAGTCTACTGTTCAATGAAAGCCTCATCTCACATCTGGCACAGCAGGTGAGTGCAAATACAGTGGCCGAACGCAACCTCTGGATTGACAGTTGAATCCAGTATAACAATGTTTACTGCACAAATTCAGCATTTATTAGGATTCTGTCTCAGTTACCACTCTGGGACTACTTGCTGCATCATATTGCATTATAATGTAGGTGATTATGTTACTGAGAAGAAACCCTGTATCTACTTACTAACTCAACAAACATCTGTCTATATGTAGAACCCATATCTCGCAAGCCATTTATATTATCGACTCCACAATTTTGTATTGTAAATTGCCTGAGAAAGTTCGGTGCTGAGTTTCGTGAGATTTAAACACACAATGCCTCCCTTTTGCTGTATGAGTTATAGATGATTATGAGTATATTTGCTCTAAATGAGAACTGAGATGCAATAAAAAAACATTGACCCATCATCCTGTCCCCTCACTCTGCAGGGCTTCGACGCCATGTTGACAGACCCCATGGTCCCCACAGGCGCACTGATGGCTCGGAAATTTGGTGAGTTCTGACCCACTGGCATTATCTCTGTGCTCGCTCATTACTGTATTTTCTTACTACTTTATTATGTATCATTTACTAAGGGAGTGTGTACAGTTTTTAATACATTTTATGTTTATTACATTCTATTTTTAGTTATTTTAATTCTTCGCATCTGTTTATTTGCTACTTTGCTCTGTGTGCATTGCCCTGGACATGTCCTTGACAACACAATCATTTCCCAATGTGGGATTAATAAAGTACACATCTATCTGCATGTTTGGTCCCCTCTAATCGCTGAATCGCTTTCAGGTATCCCCATTATTAATGTCCTGAGAGGAATTCCATGTTCCTTGGATATAAAATCTTCTGGCTGCCCCGCCCCACCCTCATATGTGCCGCGCTTTTTTACTGGATACACCGATACAATGAGCTTCAAGCAGAGAGTTGTCAACACTTTGGTGAGTATGTGAAGGCAGTTTCACAAATATAGCTGAACAGTGTCATCCCTTTCTGTCACCTCATAGTCCTCTTAGTGATGTTCTGAACCTTCCTCCAGTAAACAAGGACAGTAAACTGCACTAGGTAGCAGAACAGGGATGTTGGATATAATTAACCCCTTTGTGTAAATGGTGGCCCTTTATGGCCCCTGAATTAAACTGCCACTGCTCTATGGCATGCAACAATAGGTAAAAGGGGACTCAGTATTTAAGCTAAAATAAGATAAAATAAGATAAGAAAGATAATACAAAATAAGATAAGACTATTAATCCTGAAGGAAACCCTGTGCCATCTTGCACATGTGCCTCAATAATGCAATCAATCAATTTGATCTAACATACTGCTCTTGTGCAACATCGTTTATTATTAATCTATACCTAGAATGAGACTTTGTGTAGAAGATATGATTAAGTCAAAGTAATAGTTAATAAACAAGCACATAAATACTTGTGGTGGATTTAGATAATCTTCCTCCGATTTTACTCCATGTGCTGTTATCCTGGGCCAGAGAAAGGCTCGAGTAATGTAATGTACCACTATCCAACTGCCCAGGGTTTATTCAATGGGTTTCAATGGGTTTATTTAAAAGCAGCAGAAGTCAGTGATGACCCAGTTAAACTTGGACTGATGAACTGCATGTCTCACATTTATGAAAGCCCAGCACTGTAAAAGTTTATCTCAAATAACTGAACTCCTCCTTCAATCATCAACACCTTACTTTATGCATGTGTTTATGGTCCTGACTCCTGCAGGTAGCTTTGTTGGAGCCGCTGCTCTGCCGATTCCTGTACTGGCATTTTGACAATATAGCCTATGAGTTCCTAGGAGAGAAGGTGGGCGTCGCTGAGGTGCTGTCAGACTCTGATATCTGGCTGATGAGGTAACATGTTGTTTTATTGATATGTGGGAGAAGAACACACAGCAACCCGACAGTCACATATTACACAAAACAGGGAGCTGCTCTACTTTCCTTGTGAACGATCATGCCACTGAAGGTCAAATAGATCTCAGACTCATATTCAGATACATTTTCTCACGACTGTGGTCAAATATAGGTTGGACTTCACAATGGAGTTCCCACGTCCTCTCATGCCAAATGTAGTACTAGTTGGTGGCATGAACTGCAATGTGAGAACTCCTCTCCCTGAGGTAAGACCCCCTTTGTTTCTGTTTGGGACAAATAGATACATTTATATATTAATTTCCTAAATATTACAAATATATATATATTGCTAACAGGTCTATTTTTAAATATTGCAACTTGAGAAACACAACGATGAGAGTAATTGCAAGGGCATTTAAGGGAATAATTATTCCTATTTGTCTAAAAACAGAAGGTGAAAATAAACACGTTATCATTAAAATGGTACAAATAAATACTTAATACAGATGTGTTGACTAATAATTTAATATATATATTAACTAAATTTAAAAGTATATAAAATTGTATAAATATCCATTATAAAATATATACAAATGCAATTTTGTAATTGCACTGGTATTACTTTTTTAAAGTGCTATAT
This sequence comes from Pseudopleuronectes americanus, assembly GCA_038501795.1. Classification (NCBI taxonomy): domain Eukaryota; kingdom Metazoa; phylum Chordata; class Actinopteri; order Pleuronectiformes; family Pleuronectidae; genus Pseudopleuronectes; species Pseudopleuronectes americanus. The sequence goes on along the minus strand of CM076730.1, from coordinate 6,229,215 downwards.
AATAAAGTTTGTTATAATTTTTAACATTATTATAAGCCAAATTAATCTGCAAGTTTTACATTTTAACCATTTAAAAAAATCGTAAATTATCGTAAATTTCTTGAGATGAATTTGTCTCTGCTCATTCAAGATTATCATTTATATTAAGGATAATGTACCATATTAAATGTGTTCAGGCTCAACCAATAGTTTCTTTCTTTTTAAATAACACAGAATCTGTTTAGGAAAACATAATTTTTTCACAAGAGTGAGATTTCATTGTGTGTTTCTTGAGTTCATTTGCTTTGTTTTGGTTTGTTGCAGCATTTGGAGTCCTGGGTGTCAGGGGAGCACGGCTTTGTGGTGTTCACTCTGGGCACCATGGTGTCAGATCTCCCAGAAGAAATTGCGTCTATCTTCTTAGAGGCTTTCAGGCAGATTCCACAAAAAGTGAATAAATGCATACGACCACATACTGTAATTGAACACGCATTTTATGTCATTGTAAGAAAAATAATTGACAGATTGCTTCTTTTGACAGGTGATATGGAGATATACAGGTCAGGTTCCTGACAACGTCCCAGGAAACGTGAAGATAATGAGCTGGGTGCCTCAGAATGATCTGCTCGGTCAGTGGATGCGGTTACATATCAAATAGCTTCAGACATCTTCCAGTGGTTTGCCTGTGTGACTAACCTTGTGCATCATTTCATGTTAGCACATTCTGGAGCCCGGGCTTTCATCACGCACGCTGGATCACACGGTCTCTACGAGGGACTGTGTCACGCTGTTCCCATGGTGATGCTGCCAATAGGCGGGGACCAACCTGACAACGCTAGGAGAATGGCAAGCAGGGGAGTGGGAGTCGAGTTGGATATTTCTTCTATCACTATAGAAATCCTGCTTCAGGCACTGAATGAGGTCATAAACGACATCAGGTGAGGGGTCAGAAGTGCGCCAGTTTATCAGTCTACTTTTAACTGGTTTATTTCAGTGTTGTGATCCTAAACTCACCTGTTTCATGTGTATGTGTCCAGGTATAGAGAAAATATACAGAAGCTGTCAGCTATCCATAAAGACCGGCCAACTGAGCCGCTCGACCTGGCGGTGTACTGGACAGAATATGTGATGCGGCACAAAGGGGCGAAACATCTTAAATCAGCCGGCCAGAAGCTCAACTGGATCCAGTACTCCTGCCTGGATGTGATATTGTTCCTAGTAACTGTAGCTCTAGTTATAGGAATACTGACGATAAAATGCATGAAACTGTGCTACCGGAAGCTGAGCAGAAAAACAAAACTGGACTAAATGTTCACGGTCTAAAGGTGGGAGAGTGTGTAAGAAGAATAAGTGAAGTCATGTGGTGACCAAATAGACATTTAATAAAGAAAACAGAATATTATCACACTCCAGTATTGTCGGGTTTTAAGGGACTACGATGAGCATTAATGTCCACCCTTCTTTGGTGGGAACAGGGCGTACTCTACAGCCAGAGCCACGGTAAAGGCAGCGAAGCCCCACTTGAATCCTTTCAGCAGCACGTCTGAAAAAGTCACAGCACGAGCGAAGCCGCCAGAGTATCTCCACGCCTCGTTACTGCAGAGAGAGGGGAGAAGGACGCAGTGTCAGGAATCATACTGGGTACACAACAACGTCACGTTTACCTCATGCAGGTAAACATACTGACCGTGCCCATGGGTCCTTGAGGCCCCTGGCTGCCAGCCTCTCCTTCGTGAACTCCAGGGGTGTTCCGTGTTCCACCTTCCACTGCCGCCAATCTGGCATGGACATTTTGCTGGGGCCGTGGTCACCTCCCATTCTGAAACACACACAACAGCAATTTGTCAGTGGTTTTAATTAAAATCCGCCCTTTGATTTTCATTTCTTGCTTTTCATGTCATCTTTTCAAATGTTTCAATGAGATCATGCAATCAGGAAATACAATGGAGACAGTCATTTGTTTGTAGGAAAAAGCTAAGTGAAGCTTTGGAATGACCTACTTCTGTGTATGAATTTGGTCTGATATAATGTCATAGTTATAGTAGTGAACTCCAACTATACGTCCATCTACAGTTCCTTTATGATATTACATTTAAATTCACTGGATCCAGATCTTTATTTGGATGATCTGCACCAAATTGCACAGACTCATAAATATAAGTCACCGAAACATGCCTGATGGTTTTCATAAAAAACCATGAATTATTAACTGAGAAATCAAAGAGCATTTGAAAAACGCTTTATCTTACAATGTTTAAAACAGTGAACAACCCACTAAATTTGCCCCCTGATCCGGATCTGCATCAAATTGTAATGTGTTCTTCTCTGACTCATCCTTCCACAAAGTTTTGTGGGAATCAAACTACTTACTTTTGTGTAATGCTGCTAAATAACAAATAAGATAGACAAACAAAGGCAGACAAAAACATAACCTCCTTGGCGAAGGCAATAACACACAAACTACTGTATTGTTCTTGTTTTGGATATTGGATACATATTTTCCATGTAGGTTAGAAAAAGAATGTGAACCTGTCAGCTAATGACATCATCTATACCCATGACCAAGTCAGGAGTTTGAAACCACATTGAAAAAACACTCAGACATGTTGGGTTTGTACCTCATAACAATTATGAACTGACGAGAACCATGCCTCATAAAAACAGACCTCAGAAGACTTACAGGTGTAGATCTGCATTAAACTGGAGAATTGCAGATATCTCCAAGACTTAAGATAATTATCTTTACACACTCTGACAAACTGTAAACAGAGATGATTTGGTTCCTCTGCTCAGAAGTGGGACTACTCCAAAGAGGGCTCCATAGACCAAAGCCAGTGCTCAGTGAGGTCAAATTAAACACATAATAGCAGCTAAATGATACCAATGAATCACTGGAGCTGGTAATAATGCGTGCATATAGTCTACCATCCATAAATCATTGACCTGGCACAGTGACCATGGTAGGTACACCATAGCACCACCACCAGAGAACCTTGACAAACAACACACAACAACACGACTGGGGAAATCTTCTGTGGACTAGGGAGGAAGACAGGGCACTGCAGGCCAACATAAAAACATCATCTCCAATGTGAAGTGTGACGTAAGGAGCGTCATGACTCTGGGTTTTTTGCTTCCTCAGCCACCACAGCTTGACATCATTGAGAGGAGAATTATACTTGCATGCACTGGTGTTGATGGGTTGTAAATAAAAACATTTGACCTCCGCAGTAGAGTTTATAGGTCACGTCCTGCTTCTGCCTGCTGCACCGCCCCTCACCTGAATGCTCAGGAGATTTCTGTTTTGTTGTGTCAACACTTTTGAGCAGAGAATCTCCTCTTGCTTTCTTAAAAAAATTGTATTGTAATAATGCATAATGATGTCAACATATTATAACATTATTGGTTGCAAATGTTTATGCATTACTTATATATAAGGTCTATATACTGTTAAGATTATGATGTTTATTGTCCTATATAGGATGCAGAGATACTCAAGAAAATGTTCAGACTTCTTCATGACCTTGCTTATCATATAAAGGGAATAATTTTTTCATCAGTTTTGGCTTGAGAATTGATATTATCTTCATGGCTCTGGAAAATTTGTATTTTGGATCATATATTTGTTGAGCTTTGACCGATTATGATTTGAATGCAAAAGTAAATCATTTGGAGATAACCTCCCAAGTAATGATGCCAACAAGTTTGGTGAAAGTCCATCTATATTTTCTCTTAACACACATGTACACATGTGCAGGAAGGACAGAAAACTAAACAAATTAATATAACCTCCTAACTGAAGGGGAAACTCCCTCTAAAAGCAGACATGTAAGAAAAAGAGGTGGGAGGTTAAATGTTCTAGTCAGTTTTTAAAACTACTGCAAGGACCTGTGACTCATTTATTTAAAGGTGATGAGGAGTCAACGGAAAAGAAAATTTGACATTTTTTATATCTTGGGCTTTAGCTGTAGATCTGATCTGTTTTGTTAGATCTGTTTTTAGATCTTTGGGTCCAAATTCGCTGTCTCGGAAATTCTGACAGAATTATACTCACGCTTCTAACGCAGAGTTGTTAGTATTTATTATTATAAATAAATAGAACTTTTAAATTAAGATGACATCCACACTGCTACAGTTCACGACTGCTGTCACGTGGTCCAGCGCTTGTGAAAACCCGGTCACACCAGCCACACTTTGAAAATTCCGTCCAGTCGTGGTCTTACGGTAAAAAGACAAAAGTTGAAAGTTTAATTACAGTTATTATGGATGTTTGATTTTATTTCCAAACAAGCAAATAAAAAGTAGAATGAAATGGAGCATTAAAGATATATTCATGCATGATTTTTAGGAAAATTAGAGGCATAGTGGGCTCCTTTTTCATTATGACACTGAGAGGTAACACAGATATTTCACTTCCACCTCTTTCGTGGTAACCCCCACTATATGTTTGTCAAGCTTCAGATGATTTTACTGCAGAATATAGTAATTGAAAGGGTGTAGTTGGCTCCATTTTGATTCTTTCAATCATAACCTGCTCATATTAAATATGAATTTTAAATAAAAGCCTTGGGAGGTGACACTGATTCTCCTCCCCTTGTTGTTGTGACCCTCACTGTCTGTATGAGCCAACTTGACATGCAGGAACTGGGGGTCGTCCCTGATCATCTGACACAAAGCTAACGTTTTCAATTCTGAAACCAGTCATTGACTTATTGGGTAAAGTGCCGAATAAAGTAAATTATCATTTCATACATCGTGAAATCAAATATTGATAACTCGTATTTGTGTGGCGGAGGCGAACGTCGTTAGCTGGACAGCATTACGCTAGTTAGCTACGATCTTTCGCTTCGCGAATAGAAACGTCTCTCCGACACTTAGTTCAAGTAACTAGCTGATTCTTCAACAGATGTTGTATCAGCTAGTGTGATAGAGTGAAGCAGATGCCATGATGAAATCACATGTATGAAGAAAACACACGCACCTGAGCGGTTTGTTGTGACCTCTGCTGCTGGACTAAACGTTGCGACAGATAGCAACAATTTACGAGAGTGCTACGGCAGAGCGCCAGGACCATAATACCAACGCGATTTTTCCGCGGAGAAGGCGCAGCAGAGCCCGTCCATTGATTTTCAGAAACTGCAGTTTCTCCATATAATATAAAACATTATACAATTATGTTTTAGACATTTTCCTTTATTCCTTTTGCAATATCAGTTTGACGATTTGTGGAAATTATAGGGCAGAAGAAAATAAAACACAATATTAGTAACACACATTTATTATTAGTTGTATCCAAGATGTTACCAACATGCAGGATACCAGGAGATAACTCAAATGTTCAATGTATACATTATTCCATAAATCTTCTGGTTTCCTGTTCTAAAAGTAATTTGCATCCGTTGGGCATTTTTTAAATTATTTTAATTAGTTATGTTTTTTTATTGAATTACAAAGAATTTTACATTTGCATCATTCCCTTCAAATTAAAATACAAAGGAAAAACAGCTCAACATTTCATTATGTTATAAAAAGATTTAATTCATTTTACATTATCACTGCATGCCGAAGACATCAGTGTAAGGCTTCTGTTCTCCATACAAGACTGAACCTTTCCTGATGGAACATTTAGAAATCAAGAATCTACCAAACACAAATCAAAGAACTGCATCAAACAAAAATGATCTTGATTTCCATATACAGCTCTTGTTATTGAAACTGTCTCAGTGACTCTGAATCACTGAAATTAATAAAAGCTTCACTATTTTTCAAAATTATTTACAAATATTACATTCTTGTTCGTGTCTGGTGTGTTGTTTATTTGCGAAGCACTTTGCAACAATTTAGCAGTATGTTTACTTACAAAATCACAAAGTAATTTGAGAAAGAAAATTGCTCTTCATAATTTATGTCACACACCATTAGACAAGACACAATTAACCAATGTTGCTATAAAAATTTCAAACAATTATGTACACACCTGTAATAATCAACATAACTGTCTTACACTAAACATCCATAATGCCTATTGGCTAATTGTGCCATAATGCATTAGGCTCAGACTGCATCACATCACAGTTTGCTTTGTGGGTTGAGCAGGTCGTTCAGAGCATCCAGGTTCTCCCCCTCTGGGGCTTCAGGCCATGAACTATGGTCTGGAGATAAACACACAAGAAGTTAGAACATACTGCAAATATGCATTAGTACTGAAAAGTGTAGACGAGTGGATGTGCGTATCTTAAAAGTGTTCATACTGGGTATCTCCCATGGGGAGTGGTACAGACTCTGTCCTGCATCAACCCTCAGAGTGGCTCCAGAGATGTAGGAGGCAGCGGGAGAGAGCAGGAAACACACAGCTGATGAGATCTGCAGAGAAACACAGTGAGGATATAACACGGCCAGACAACAGCTATTGCAGTGTGATGTTTTTAATAAGCAGTGTCAGCCATGATTACACTGATTCTTTACAGAGCAAATGATCATATACAGTCAACGGCCACTGACTGCTCATTAGGTGAACCTGTACGCTCAAATGTAATGCAATGCAACAGCTCTGCCACAAACTGTATCATGATGTTCAGTTACTTTCAGAAATGTTGATCTACACTTATAAGCAGATGAGAGAGCCAATATCAGATCATTCTGCAAAAAAATTACTTTTGGTGATAAAATAATTATATTTACCCTTTACAGTATACTTGAACATGGCAGCTACACTGTGGTTAATGAACTCACATAGATAACTAGTGCAGAGCCTGTTCTAAACCTGCCTACTGTCTCAAAACATTAGAACTTGCGCACCATGCTGCGAACGGATCGGGTCCAGTCTACATCCAGGACATGGTCAAACGTTAAAACCCAGCCCGTTCACTCCGCTCTGCATCTGTCAACAATCGGCTTGTTGCTCCCTCACTGCCAGCTAAACACTCATTAAAATCACGGATGTTTGCTGTCCTGGCTCCTAAACGGTGGAATGAGCTCCCCATGGACATCAGGAAAATTCAGTCTACACATCTTCCACCGCAAACTAAAAACCTTGAATACAATTTTAAACTAACAATTTAGTATCACTTAAATGGCACTTACTTATAGCACTTTTTAGTTTGGGTTTTTTGAAGAAATTGTACTTTCTTTGTTCTTGTTGTTAAAGGTTTTTACCCTCATGGTTGAATGCACTTATTGTAAGTTGCTTTGGATAAAAGTGTCACCTAAATGAAATGAAATGTAATGTAAAGTAATGCCTGTTTGGAATGAGCTGTTTGTTTAGTCTGTGGTAAAGCAGGTTGCAGCTTTCTTTCTGAAACTGATAAAGTGATCTGCAGTCGCAGGTAAAGACCTCTCTCAGACAGAGAGACAGACCAACAGATAGATAACATTACTAAGTTGCAGTTATTGTGTCATTCAGTGGTAACACACCTCTTCTGGTACTCCAAGTCTCTTTGCAGGGCTATATGGAACAGACATCTTGAAAAGAGTTGGTCCAAGCTCCTTGTAGTTCTCCATTGCAGTTTTGGAAAAGATTGTACCCTGCAACCAGACAAATGCACAGGCTTGAAATTTACCCAAAATCAAAGGGAAAAACTCCAAAACTGATTCTGCACCGACTCATGACCGGTACGTACTGGTGCTACAGCGTTGACTCTGACCCCTGCTGGAGACCACTCGATGGCCAGACTCTTGGTCAGATTATCCACCGCTGCCCTCGCGGCTCCTGTGTGGCTGCACAGGAAAGAGGTGTTACAGGAGAAGAGGAAAAGAGTGTGCGAGTTTGTATGATTGTGTGTGAATCTGGAGGGAGGTGGTGCTTACGCCATGCCAGGGAATCCCTTCCACATGTCAGCGATGATGTTGACAATCACACCTCCGTGCTGTTTCATCCATGCAGCGTAGACTGTGTGGAGAGGACGGCAACACAGTCACAAGAGAGAAATTCAAAACACACTAACTTGGTGTTTCGCTGGCTGCAGCTCACCCTCCTTGCAGCAGTGGAAGGTTCCAGTCAGGTTGGTGTCTATCACCGCCTTCCAGCCCTTGGAGGACATGTGCTCTGCTGGGCTGCTGAACTGACCTCCGCCATTGTTCACCAGATAGTCTATTCGGCCAAACTGCTTCAGCACAGAGGACATGAGATCCTTCACCTGCAGCACACCGAGGGAAATAAAGAGATTATTCCTCACAACCAGGTGATCACGCACTGGGGCTCAGTGGGAGGGAGGCTCACCTCGTCCTCGCTGCGGATGTTGCAGGTTACAGGGGTGACACATGCAGGGCTGGAGGGAGGGATTTTTTTTCTCATCTCCTGAGCTGCGACCTCCAGCCTCTCTGCCTTCCTGCTGGAGATCACCACACTGCAGCCTGAGGTGAAAAACGTATTCAGTTTGTCTTGAAAAGCAGCTGCTGATCATAAGGATGTGTCGTCTACTTTGACATATAAGAAATGTGTGATTTGCTTTTTGGAACATTACTAAGTTCTGACTTGTTTCTCCTAAATCTCCCTTAGGATAAATAAGGAGCAAAGAGATGAAAGATAAAAACAAAAGTTCATGACCAGGAGTTCTTCTGCTGGGCTCATTGGTTTCTCTGAGTTTTCTTTAGATTTGAATTGTATCACTCAAAGGAATGACGGATATTTTGTAGGCTTGTAGGTATTTATTTATTTACACACACACATATATATATATATATATATATATATATATATATATATATATATATATATATATATATATATAAGCTGATGGAGATAGAAACAGGAGCATTTCAAATGTTAAACTTAGGATCAGGCTTAGACAAGAGGAAGGCTATATGTCAGGACTTTAAGAATTATGAGAAAATAATCTAAATCTCATATTGATCTTTAATTGACCTCTGGGACCTCTAGGAGTCTCTTTGAATAACTGCTTCTGCTACTTTTCATATGGATGACAGAAGACATTCCAGTGGATTTGTTATCATCTCATATCACCATGTGAAAAGTATCTTTATCCGGTAATAACAATTGTGGACTACATGTGTGATCATCATTATGTTGACTATACTAAGATCTGTCTGTTTACCTGACAGTTGCAGTCAATCTTTCCATCGTACTCGCATATAACTCACAACAGTTTACTTTATTCTGTGCCTCCGCTGGATTTAAACAGTGCCCCTTGTGTCGGGGCAACGACACCAAGTGTCTTCTAAGTGTGTCGAAGTTCACTTGACTGTTGCTGACAGTCAGACAGATTCTGTCACTTCAACGGTAACAACACACGAAGATGACGGAGTCTCGTGCACGCTCCACTCACCCAGCTCCAGCAGCTCAGCAGAAATAGCTTTACCGATACCGGTGCCTCCACCCGTTACTATTGCGACTTTGTTGTTAAACAAGCCCGGTCTGAAAACACTGGCGGCCGCCATACTCGTTTCTGACACTGCTGTGGAGTGAGCCTGGATGCAGAGCTCCACTGTGAGGCCGCTTCCGGTGAAGCCTCCAGACCGGAAATCTACTTCAAAAATATAAAATAAAATCGAGCTAATACTTCCGGTCAAGGATTTTTTGGTTGAATAATAATAACTCAGTCTTATAAGTAAATAAATATTCGCTCTTTATCTATTTGGTCAATATAAGACATTACCTCCGTCCAGCCACATCAATTTGTGTAAAACATTAAACAATTGGGAATTAAGTCTGTGTTTTTACTTCTCATTCATGATTCACCCTTTTGAAGAATAATTTATTATAGGATTTAATTTCAATCACCTTCATTCAATATGTAAAACTGACAACTGTGGGTATTTCATGACACACTAAGCTGATATGGCTACTTCAACTGTAACCAGCAGGAATAGTTAAGTTAAAACCACATTATTCAAATAATCACCCACTTATTGTCATGGTTCTTAACATCTTATATTTAGGCCTATTTATCATGATATACACAGTATGCAAGTACTAAGATCTAAATTTACCATCTAATATACTTTGTTGCAACCTTAGCAACTAATTCAACTTTTAGACTGTAAATAGTTGGTTTAAGCTTTTGTGTATTGCTCAACTTGTGATTGTTTATCATTTGGCTTCCCTTGTGATTTTCATTTAATACACTTCTTTCCCAACATTTATTTCACATTTGGTTTAAACTGCCTGTGCTATTTCTCTCCTTGTGCTGCTGAAACATCTTAATTTACCCTTGATGAGGAGGCAATGAAAGACAAATCCTAAAATATAACAAATAGCTCTGGGATCGTCCTGCTTTAATTAACATGTATAACCAAAGGCTTTATGAAAAAAATTAACAAAGCACAAACCAAAACTATCAAATTCTGTTGCGCTTTATTCTGAACAGCTTTCCTTTAGTTGAGAATGAGCTACTGGGCAAATAAGAGAAATAATTTTCAAGGGGAACACATGTTCAAGGACATTTTACAATGAGAGTCCTGCATCACATGATCCAGCCACTTACAGATTTCCCAAGAGCTGTGCAGCCTCTGCCAGTTCCTCTTTCTCCATCTTCAGTGCATCAGGCAGACACTCTTCCCTCCGTCAAAGGTTTTGTGGCAATTGATGTCTGTGGTGTTCCTTTGCTGCCATCTTAAGATATTCAAATTACTACCCATGTTAAATTTTCCTCAATAGGGAGCCTACTTTTAGATGACTTTTTATACACAAATTTTTTATTTTAGATTTTCTTTTACCCCTTACTAAAATAGCATACTTAAAACATATATAACTTTTCTTGGGGTTTAAATGGTCAGATTTTTTTTCAGTTTTAAGGTAAATACTCAGGAGGCATTTAGGTTTGTGATCTAAATGTTGGTTAATTAAATGTTTTATTTGGTAAAATTCCCATACACCTCCCCTAATTTCACCATGATTTTGTATTTTTTTAATTTTCAGTATTATTTCTTATTCGTAAGTGTTTAAGTGCAGTAGGTTTTGTTTGTATTCACACTAAAGTGCCATCAAAGACCGAGTCACATGTGAACCCATTTTATGCTGTTCTATTCAAAGCATAAATATCTCAATGATAAGGTCATAATTCACTGACAAGTAGACACTGGCCTCTTACAGTAGCATTATTAGAGCTTTCTAAATACAATGGTAGAAGTACAATTGGACTGCAGCTATTATTGATGCTAAACCTTGTATCTGTCAAGCCAGTACCTGCATTGAAAAACACCTGTATTCCACATATAAGATATACATGTGCTTATCAAACAACTGTTTATAGACGCAGCTTATCAGCATGTGCTACCCTTTTGATCTGAGTCAGTGTTCTAGAATTTGCTGCAGATTTATTGGGCATAGGTTATTGGGTTAATACAGCAACCTGAACTCAGAGACACCCCTCAAATCTGTGCTACTCACCAAATTCCCTAAAGGAGCAGTGCAGGTGTTGCCTGCCAACCACATGCAGGACATGAGAAAGCCCTTTCATCTGTGATGTCACCCTTATAAGTTGTAATTAGAGAGCTAAGTTATAAAGTAAATTAACGAAGAGACAAACGAGGGATTCCACTCCAGACCGCTTTATTTTGAGACGTTGTCATGTCCAGCCGGTTAATTTATAGAAAACTAAGTCCCATATCCACCAGTGATTGATTCACTGGTTTACTGGTCCTTCAACTCCTTCAGTCTCCTGATGGCGGACTTGACTGTGACAGCGGACGTTGTGCTGAAAAAAATACATAAAAGATTACTTACAAAATGTTCATTTTAATGAATAGACCAACCCCACACCCACAGACTTTATAAAACATATCCTATCATACCAAACTTTAACCTGACGATTCTTAATAACAGGCTACCCTGAATTTTACCTGGGAATCTTTGGTGTGGATACTCTGTTTCACTCCATTTAATGGGATTTGAATTATTTTAGATCTTCATATTAGAGTCTAGCAAGGGCATGTTTTTATAATTTAAATTAAACGTTTCGCTGTATAATGAGTTCTCTCCACACACTTTGACATATACATCTTTTGAACTCAAAAGAAACCTACTTGTACGTCCAGGCGCCTCCAGCTACTGTCTTCCTGCAGGACCCACAATGCCAGATACCAACAGCCCTCCTCTTCATCTTGGTCTGTGAATACAAGTAAAACAGATTAATGACACATAAATACATCTTATTGTCCTGGTTCAATATACAAACATTTAGGTTGATGTCAACTGAAAAAACATCAAGATCAGTGCCATCTAATGGTCCGATCCCCAGCTCCTCCAGTCTGCATTCTCAAGTGTCCTTGGACAAGATACTTTTACTAAGACACCGACAGTTGAGTGTGTGAATGGTGTGAACATGGACTCGCTGTGTGTACAAGTGCTGCATGAATCACTGTGAATGCTTTTTAGAATGGTCCATAATACTAGAAAAGTTTTGTGTACATTCAGTCCATTTGCCATTCAATGAGGGCATTGCTAACACCATTCTCCAAAACTTCAACATCAACTAGTACAGCCCACTCTGAAGTCCTCCTTACCTTGCCGCAGAAGGAGCAGGTGTATTTAGCGTGCTGGGAGATCTCAATTTTCTTCACCATCTTCCTCAGCGACGCGCCATAACGCGTGCCGTATTTACCAACGATCCCCACCTTCTTAGTGCGCTTGGCCTGTGGATTAGACGATAGTGACACAATAAGTAACATTATAGGAGGAGCACATAGTAATACACCCAACACGTCATTTCATTTCACACCAGAACCGTGTCTTACGGAGTTCTTTAATAATACAAAAAACTAAATATAAACCCTGTGAAAGTCAGTATTGTATGGGTTACATAATGACAGCTCAACGTGTCAGGGACTAACACCATGTGGTGTCACTTAGTGTTTTATTGGAAACATGAACGAGCTACTTCGGCAGAACTGCAACCAGCTATGCTACACAAGCTTTCGTTAGCATGTTAGCCACATAGCGAACTTCTACCAGATCAATAACCCTGAGCCGAGTCAGGAGACGACGGGCTCCAGTCAGACAAGAATATTCCGCTTCACTTTTAAACGACGGCTCCTATGTGGGCTAACACTAGCCACAGTACTGCTCACAACCCGCCAGGCACTGACACCTGGTGAGAGTAGCCATAGTGGCGGCCATTTCTGGCTCAATGTGAAATGAAAACATGGTTTTTCCGGGTAACACTAACACTAATCGTACACAATAAACGATCGGGTGTAAAAAAGGGAACATGACAATTGTACAGAATGTTTCATTGTGTCATTTGTGGCACAGAAACCATTAGATTGACGCGGATTACACCGCGGACATTCTTCGCTCACCATCTTTTCAGTGGAGACGTGGGTCCAAAGAGAGAGAGCTAAGTGCGCAGGCGCGATTTACCCCCTCCATTCCGCTGCATTGTGGGACATGGAGTCCCTTTTTAATAACACTACACTAGATTTAAGAAATTAAGATAAAACTTCACTCAAAATAAGCAGCTGAGTTATTCGTGCTTTGTTTTCAGTTTGTGCAATTATGAATAATAAGCCTTTGGAAAATTATAAAAAATAAATTAATGTATCCGTAACTAGGGACGCTTTGGTCGATCCGCGCATGCGCACTCATGTTATCGACGACAACATCCTGACTGCTCAGTTGAAATGTTTGCCCGCTCGTCATAATGCCGCTTTCGCTGTTAGTGAAGATATAAAACATTAGATCTGTAATTTATTGTGGACGCACTAAGCGGATATGAAGCTAACAAGGAAACTGGTGCTCGCCAAGGCGAAGGCCTCCGACCTGGACAGCGTGAAGAAACTCAACTGCTGGTACGTGTTTACATCGGAGCAGCACACCTCCGGTATCATTGACTTCATGTCAGCTCCAGCTTTTATTTGTATATATCATAGTTATGGTAACGTTACTTTCTGTTTTTTTGCAGGGGCTGCAACCTTACTGATGTGAGTACTAAAACAGCGGATCGATATTATTATTATATTTATTTATTCTGATGCATTGGTGGACAGTAACTAAGTACATTTACTCAGATATACTTAAGTACATATTAGAGGTGCTTGTACTTTTCATTAGTAATCGCCTTTATACTTTCAACTCCAAGGCATTAGTTTGACAGCTATAGTTTTCTGTTGTCAGTGTAACCATGTGTCTCCAGATGTGTTAATTATGAATGTTTGTGATCAAACTGGAGGACAAACTGCTCGTTTAAGTGTTGAGAACATTCTAAATTAACTATTTCAAAGGCCTCTTGAATCAGCTGGAAAATGATCAGCACAAAGCTGAAAACAGGGTGTTTTTATGAGCTCAAGAAAAGATGAGACTCTTGAGAGACATGTGCTTCTCACAGATGTGATAATGCTATATAATTTGAAGGATTGCTGTATATTTTAACTACACAACAGTGAATAAAGTAATCAAATGAGCTCAGCCTGAAACATCTACAGAAACATCAACAGGAGTACCATGCACTGTTGCGCTCTATTGTTTATTATATAAATGCTCCTTTATGCTTTGTCCTCCCAGATTTCAATCTTCTCTCAAATACCCAACATTACGGTGCTGACACTGAGGTGGGTCAGACACATGTTACCGTTGACACTGACTTTACTATTACACTGAATTATTCCGCATGAACACTGAATCCTGGCGGTGTTCTTCTTCCTCTCTCTGCAGTGTCAACAGCATCTCGTCTCTCGCTCCTCTGGCTGACTGTCTGTCTCTGTGTGAGCTCTATCTGAGGAGGAACATGATTCCCTCTCTCTCTGAGCTCTCTCACCTGCGCCCGTTGACACGTCTCCGGGTGCTCTGGTTTGCCGAGAACCCCTGTTGTGGAACAGATTCCAGACAATATAGGCTTACTGTGCTGCGCTGCCTGCCTCATCTCCAGAGGCTGGACAACCAGGGTGAGTGTGCAGATGACTGTGATGTATTCCAGGTGATTTGGATAAAACACGTATCTGTGATGAAGTTAGCAATCACTGTATTAAGGTACACCTGTATGTTGGCGTAGCAATCTTACCTCAGATTCTGATCAGACCACATGATCTTCAGTAAAAATAAAGTCAGTTGTCATTTATAAAAATGATCATATTGGCTTAAAAGTTCAAGTTTTAAGTTCATTCTTGACCTTGAAACCAACAGTTGACAAAACAATGGCACTTGTGATGTGTATGATGTATTGTGTTTAAAGTAGTGACAGAGGATGAGATGGCACTCGCTATGATGGAGGGTGATGTGGTCACCATGCCGCCAGACAGCGCCCCAAACCAGCTTTCCACAAACGGACTTCCAGAAGCAGAGACAGAGAATGACCCGCTCAACTATAACATGGAGGAGACCAAGTAAGCATCACCAGTACACACTAATGCTCTAGAATAGCACTCAGTAGAGCTCATACCTCTGCCAAGGCCCAACTGTCTCCTTTCATTCAATCAAGCTGCACTAAAATAATAACACTCACAGATATCAGTCCGCTCAATGACTGCCTGATTATTCTCTGTTAAAACTAGGAAAGTCACAACATGTTAAAGAAATAAAAATAGTCCTGGATCTGCCCCCTGATCTGGATCGGCACTAAAATTGAATAGCTTCTTACCTCACAGATAAGACATACTTTCATTTAGTTAAACAGAAATCTGCTCAGAAGTTTGTGTTACCCTGCTTACAAACAAACAGACAGTGGTGAAAACATAACCTTCTTAGCAGAGGTAATTGTAGGGGCCTTGGCTGAAAAAGCTGCCAGATTAATGTTGACATGTTAAAATAACATATTCCTTTGTTTTTTTCAGTAAAATCAGAGAAGGGTTGGGGATGAAGCCCCTCTCCAGAGACAAGTTCTCCTCTCTGTCCTCTCCATCAACCAAAGAAACCAAATTATCTATGAAAAAGGTAGCCTCTCATTTCTTAACACAACTCAAAGTATGTTAAATGCTCTATACATGTCAGCCATTAACTGATTGCTTTGATAATATTTTCAGACACACACCCTTGATGCGGTGCTGCTGCTGCTGAACGATTTGGACGAAGAGGAGCTTCGCTTTGTGCACACAGCAACGCAGAACAGACTCCAGACGTACACACTGGACCCAGAAACACTCAAAGATTCATTGCAGTCACAGAAAATCACTGAAATCCAACACTGAAACAACATGGTCCGAATTATACTGTATATAAATATGGTTGACATGTCAGCTTCCTAAAAAGTGAAGCTAAAGTATCTTTATAGCCCCCTGGTGGTTGGCTGCAGATGTTTCATCCATATAAGGTCTATGTTCCTAACCCCCTCACACATGCTCTTTCTGATTCTAATAAGCATGTCTTCATTGCACGTCACATGAAGAAGAGAACTGAATAATTTCCTCAGCTTTTTTTGTTTTTTTTTGAGCAGCATGCCTGCCTGCCTTGTAAGAACAAAGAATGTATGTTTTGCTAAAGGTAAATCTATTTCTGTAAACAGAGAGAATAAATTGCAATTCATTAACTTTCAGTCTTTTATTTTAATTACACAGATGTTGGCAGAAAACATGTACACATTCAAACACAGTGAATATCACAATGCTACAAATGGGACATTTAGTTCATCAGTAATTTGACTTCAACTGTGCAGAGCCTGTAAGCTGGGTGCATGTCTCGTATTAGATGTAACTAAGCCTTTGTATCAGTGACTGATCCAGTCAAAGTGTCTCTGCTGGGAGAGCCAGTTCATGAACTCAATTTAACAGGAGTCTCAAGCTTCCTCTTTTCAGTCGCCCGCCTCGTTCTCCAGGAAGTCCATCAACGTGTTTGCATCCACTGCGACCATCAGGTACTCCACTCCATCTGCACCCTTTAAAATCAAGGCAATATATGTTAGTGAGGGAAAATAACGTCTGAATATGGTTATAAAACTAAGTTGAAAACTAGACTGAGCTCCACCTTGCGTGTGCGGATCAGTTTGTGATCTCTGAACTCTGTCAGCTGGGTCCTCAGAGTGAGATCGGAGTTAACCAAGAACGCCTCTCGACAACGCTGGTAGAAGTCTTGGAATGACAACCCTGCACATAGCGACAGGAAAACACAAAAGTCATCAGTATAAGATTCTTTCAGACATGAACTGAACTCCAGAGAAACTCCTGAAATTATCCAGAGGGGCTGTATATGAGAACATAAATGTCCAGGTGAGAGCCTGGTCATTTTCCAGAGTTCCACCTCCTATTGAAAACTCAAGACCCAAGTGTGCAGACATTCTCCAGGGTTCATGTCTGAAAACAGCTATAAATGCAGTTCAGGAAAAAATCGATTCAGCATTTTTGAAGAAATTAACGTGTGTGTACCTGTATATGAAGGGTTGTCTTTGTTTTCCAGCTGAAATTTCACCAGCAGTTTGAAAATTCCTCTGCAAAAAGAAAAGACATGCACCCATGAGAACTCTAAAAACATTATATGACATTTAACAGCTCGTCATATCATCAGGTATTTGGTACCTGGCATTGGATGTCAAGCTACGGAGCACGTGTGTGAGGGAGGACAGCGCAAGAGCGCCGGTCTGTTGCACCAGGAGAGAGTTTTCATACGACGTCTCCTCTGCGTAGTGCTGGAACGTCACACACTCCCACCACAGCCAGTTAAACTGACTCTGCTTAAACTGGTCCCACACTGGAAAGAGAGGACAGATTCAGCTGCAAGCATCCATCACAACATAATTTACCCTGCAGTATACATACACGAACAAACACTCACCCAATGGAGCGTTGATGTGGTCTAAAGAAGCCACTAGGTGCAGGTTGGGGAGGGATGCCAGCTGCCCCAGTGCACTCTGGATCTTTTCTCCACGCATCATCGGCCCATCGATATTGTGGATTAGCAGGTACACATGAAGATCCTGGCCTGTGAGGACATGCTTCATTGTAAGGTACACAATTCCAACCGACACAAGCTATATGACAGAGGCCCATTTCACACCTGTTATTAGAATATGTCCTAAATGTGACTCCTGTGACAACTTGGATTTGATATCACTTCCTTTGAATATGCAAATAATCATAGACGCTATTTGTATTCATGCAGTTCAAATGATGTGAAGTGGGTCTACAGATGTGTTTGTTTAGCTGTGTCCCAATTTAGGGGCGGCCTCCTTCAGGGGATGCTGACACGATGAGAACATTTTTATGTCTCTTGGATTTTAACATGTGCACAAAGGCTTTTTCAGGACATCCCGTCACTTGACCGAACCATGACATCTTTCAAAAAAGGGTTTGCTACTGAACCACAATGAATCCTGGGACATGTTCGCCCAAGGAGGATCCCCCTATTGGAGTCTTTGTTTCTCAGGGATGGAAGGATGCATTTGGAGCTGCCTTCAAAATTACACAGCGTAATTGCGCCACGCTGCTAAATGTAGCCTCTGAAGGATGCAGCTCCTTACTTAAAGAAACATCTTCTTTGTCACAGTGGGTGTGTGTGTGTCTGTTTCGGTGCCAGCAAGTGAGAGAGATGGCAGTAGAGAGAGAGGAGTCAGGAGGGCCGGAATGAATCAAAGAGCTGTGTGCAGTTCTGCTATATATAAATATTCTATCCATTTATCAGTGTTGTTTGGTGCTGGCCACAAACAAACTAATGTATGTGCACTGAGAAGAATAAAAACACATTCAGCACATTGAGAAACTGCAACAGATCAGAGGCACTTTAACATTTACTCAGCAAAAAAAATTTGGCCACGTGCATACCAGACCACCTCTGAATGTGGTCTGAGTGATCGGATCCTAGGTCGCACTCATGTGCATTCAGAATTGTCAGAACCACACTCACTGTCTTTCAGGGTCTGTGTGACAAACTGGATCTGGTCTGAAGGTGTTCGGAAACTTCCCTGGTGCTCCAGAATCTCACATGTCAGAGCATTTAAGATCTGCAATGAAAGCATTGATAAAGAAAACAACATAATCCAACATGATCAATATTGTTTTAGTGTTTCTTCTTTGAAATGTCCACAATTTGACTTTTGATCCACTCTTTCTCCAGTTTAAGACTTTAATTTATGATTCAGACATTTGCTATGATACTGACCGATTTAAGAGTAATGGAAGGGAAGAATCCATTAACCACAAGGTGGATCTCTTGATCCAAGTGAGACACACGGAAGTCCTCCAGCAGAGCTTTTTTACTCCCCAAACCATAGACGAGCACACTGAAGCCCAACCTACATGTAAACACACACACACATTTACTGTTCTACCAGTTCTCATTAGCAAAATCCACGAAGCTACGAAAACGTATTCAATAAAGAATATCCCACTTACTGTAACTGTAGCATCCATTTGCTGAAGTGCGTTTCATGTTTGCTGTGGAGCTGCTGGATCTCTTTTACGTAGCACGATTGCTTTCCCTCTAAAAGCTGCACCAACATCTCCTATTAACACAAACGAATCGGAAAAAATTCTAGATCACAGATTTGGGAAACCAGCAGCTTTAATAACATGTAGGCTAGAGGCTGTCGTGTACTGACCCTGTCCAGTTTAGGGGTGTGTAAACGCTCCAGGGTGCGGTCTGATGTCAAGACTTTTGAGCTACCATGGGCCTCAAAATACTCCTCAACCATACTGGCCTGGTTGACGGGCTCAGGCGTGTTCTTGCTCCTCTTGGCAGGAGTCTTGTAGAGAGCTGCAGATAAACCTTTACTTGGTGTTCGTGGAGTTTTCACATTTTCTTTATCCTCTTTCTTCACTTTCTGCTCTTCTTCCATTTCATCTCCATCGTCCTCCCCAGAGTCTGAGGGCGACAGCTCACTGTCGCTTTCAGAGCGAAGGCTTGGATCTAAAATTATCAGAAAAAATTAAAACATACTTGGATAACAGCTAAAGTCAAAACACTTCCTCTACCCGTTTCAAAGTAAAGTAGTAGAGTGCAGTGTGTTAGAGCACCTACTTTCATTCTAACATAAACTTACTTGTGATTCTCTTCCTGAGCCTGTGTGGTGTTGTGGAGACAAACTGGACCTTCTTGTTCTGTCATACATGAAACAAAAGTCACACTGAAAAAACAGATCTTCAACAAAGCAGAGCTACAGCTGAGAGAAAAAATTAAAAAAAAAGATATGAGCCTTCGAGTCTCACCCTCTGTGGCGTCCTGCTTTCACCTCGTTGGTCTACACAGCAAGGGAGAGAGAGAAAGAATTTTGCTTTGATTGTGTGTAAATGGACAAAAGACAGGATGTACACAGATTGATAGGTAACTGGACTCACTACGTCCTGTTCTCGTGGGAGTGGAGGGTTCATCTTTTGGGGTCTTGCTGAAGGTCACGCCTTTTCCAGGAGTCCGGGCCAACTCGCTTGCTAAGATTAAAAACACAAAAACTTGTGTAAAGCCTGTAAAAACAGGTAATAACCAGCTGATGAATCTAGTTGATGCTACACAATATAATAAGTGTGAGACTAGTGGAGGATCTCACCAGTCTGAGCCATGCTGTGTCCTCGTCTGTTTTTCTTAAAGGTGAAAATGGAGGATCCAGCCACTCTGGACATTCCCTCATCGTCCTCTGTTAACCAAGAAAAAAAATACTGCATCACTTACAATCACTACTTTTATATCATCATCTGCAGCCCTCATGCTAATGTAGGCTGTACCAGGAGGAAGAAGTGCAGCAGTTGACGATGTGTATAATAATAATAATAATATTCTATCCTCTGATGCAATGCTGGGATGGGGAAAAAAAGTACTTTTACTTTTTTCCTGTGAATGAGTATATTTTTCATGTGTCTGTACTTTACTTAAGAAGATTTATATTTTAGTTTTCACTTTTACCCCACTAAATATATAAACACAATTCTGTTTTACCTAACACACTACATTTATTTTTATACACAGTCTATGGCTGTATCTTATATACTAACAGGAACTGGCAGAATAACGCTAAAACTACTTAACCAATTTCCATGACATACAATTTCAATAAATGATGGTGTGAATCCCAATCAGGGGGCAGATCTAGGGTATTGCGGGGCATTCTGTGATACTGTGGTATGATACTATAGGAAAATAAGTGATCATATCAATATAACAAATATATTTGTATATTCCAAATCGAAAAGGGCTGCCTATCAGAAAGGTTGACCACCAACAGTGGATTACAAATGTCTCACTCACCTTCTGTATTGTCTGCCCCTAAAGCGTGAATATAATTCTGCTCGTCAAAGACGTAATTTTCTTCCTCATCATCCTCTTCTTCTTTCCCTCGGGTCCGCCGTCCTGCTGGGCTCTTAAACGTTACCATCTTCTGCACAGAGCCGCCATTACTCTGAGCACCTGAGAGTTACAACACACACACACACACAGGGAGGAGGTCAGTGAGACTTAGGAGTCATTGAACGTGTCAATAAGTAAAACACTAAAGTGACTCTGTTGTCCATACCCTCCTGTTTGTCCACAATGTGCTCCAGAACGTCCCCATCCCCGATGAACTTCACCTCCAACACGCTCATGACTGTAGAGACACACAACGTACACAGTGTTATGAACACAACAAACACACATTCCAGAACTTACAAGGTTTTCTAATTTGAGTCAGTTACAATAGCAACATTCTCTGGCAGTAACCTTCTGTTTCTCCTCAGTGTTCAGACTGAAGGAGGAGTCAGATAAAGCAGTATCCTAATACAGAGGCTGTGGTCTTCAGAGCCTGCATTTGCAGACAGATGCCAAACTAGACTGTTCTATTCCTAAGACTCGTTCAAATGCGGCTGACAAATGTGGTGGACAAATGCATCACAGTGAAACAATGGCTCCAAATGGTGGATCCTTCCCATCCTAACTAATCCAGGGAATCATTGCACTTAAGGGAAGAACCGTTTTCCACAGAGGTAATGGTGCTGGTAAGCAACGAGATGTCCAACACTGGAGTATCAGGCGTCAACTCAACTGAACAGCACACGGTATACATGTTAAAAAGGAGCATTCAAATTTCTCGGCATGTCATACACAAGGTAACAGCAATAAGGGCAGGAATAGCTGACCACAGAAATCCTCTGTAGACCAGACCATCTCATTTTGGTTAAATCTATTGGCCCAGGAAGGAGGCTGTCTCAGGTCTATCTATGGTGGGATGTTCGCAGTCAGAGACATGAAATGCTACAACCCTTTTCTGTTCACCTCACATAAATGCATTATTTCTCTCTTTTGAGTCTTTATTTGCTGCAAGTGTAAATACTGTAAAGTTGTGAGTATAACACTTTTGCAGAGTTTATTTTGCCTACACTTATGTATTTGGTGTAAAACAGTAGGAATATTACTTCAACATATCATAAGGCTCCAGACTTCCCCCCTGATTGCCATGATGACATGTTATCTGTGTTCGATTGATGAAGCCTTTTTATCTCCACTTCTACTTAATTCAACTCAGACTCGAGTAAACAAACCTGAATCCCCTGTAATGAAAGCAGTGACTCGGTCAGGTTTACTAGGAGAGTTTGTGAAAGCGGCCTCACATCGTAACACAGTGTGTTCAGAGGAGAGGAGCTGTGAGCAGTCAACAACAACAACACAGCGACTGTAAACTACAGAACATGCGGAAGCGTAAACAAACTTACTGGAGGATGTCAGTAACGGTCAGCAGGAACGTCAACAGAAGCTTCACAGCCTGACAGACACACGGGGGGACGACGTGACAACTTCCCGCGCCGTCCTCCTGATGATTTTAAACCACGTGACCAGTGAAAGGTCAACCGGCGGCCAATCAGAGCAGCCGCTTCGGTGAAACAGCATTTCCCAGAATGCTCCTCGGCAGACGAGCCAGCCCAGCATTATTCACTGCTGAGATTTCTTCAAACGAATTTAGAATGAATCCAGTTTTATTATCAAAAACAATATAAACACGAATAAAAACATTATTTATACTACTACTGCTACTTATAATAATAATAAAACAGTACTAGTAATATGGAAATAAGTCTTGTTGATGAACTTTCATTAATTCATAAATAAAAACTAAACAGTACATAGTTATTAATATTATTAGTTATGTTAATAATAATAGATTATAATTATCATAGAAATAATACTTATTATTAATAATATTGTTGTTAATGATTAATGTTTATTGTTTATAGTTGTTATTCTTATTCTTTATAATTAGAATAAGAATAATACTACGAGTAAGATCATATTAAGTTATCATAATCTTAATAATGATAATAATAATAAAATAGTAGAATTACTGATATGGAAATAATCATTATTATTATTGTTTGTGTTGTTAAAACAATTATGTTATTAGGATTATCATGGTATTATTATAAATGGAAATAACCACAATAATAATAATAGAAATGAACATTAAATAAAAAATTGCTTGTTTCTGGAAAAAGGGTTTATATTAGAAGTATGTGGAATGACTTAGAGCTGTTATCAGTAAAATGTAAGAAGCAGACATCAAACTGCATGACCAGTAACTATTTTTATTCAACATTAAGTGGCAACATGCAACTCATTGGCCGAAGCATTATACTCTGTCCTTGCCAAAACACAATGTTTTGTTTAAATCCACAAACCAACACACTTCAAGAACACTGCAAAGTGATACTAATGGAATGATGAGACAACATCGTTCTAAAGCCTTGATTTATTGAGACATTTTAAAAGTTGTGTGTATTTTTTCTACATTTCTTTTCCCACATCCCTTCAGACTTCTGGGGAATAGGAATTACATTCTACTACACATATGTCTAGATTACCCCTAGAGGGGCAGAGAAAGAGTGGGTGAATATTCCTCAGTCATACTGGTTGTGAATTCAAACACAGCATCACAAGTTGTCCAAGACGTTGTTCACCAGCCACGGGTAGGTGTCCACGTCCCCAGCAGACGGCCCTCAGAGTGCACGTGGTACACAGGGTGCATCATGGCCGTTGCACAAGACTAAAGAAATGAACAGAGATGGTCAGACAAGAGAAAAGGGACCAAATAAAACTGACCAAGCAGTAAACTTAGCTACACATTACTCAGTACTAACATGGTAGGGGATCAGCGTGAGTAGAGAGCCGAGGGGGTATTTGCTGTAGTCCAGCTCTCCTGAGATGGGCTCCACTCTACCATGCTCCTGGGTCATAGACAACAACCTGGAGGGAAAAAGTCCCTTGTAAGAACTTCAGTCACAGCTTAGTGCTCAGATTAAAGGTAAGAGTGATATTATTACTTGAGGTTTGGATGTCCTTCAATCACAGCATATCCAGTGGGAAGTTTTCCAGCTCCATCCAGACTGAGAGTGGTGGGAAACAGCAGGTGAAAGGTCATGTCAGGACCGTGACATGTTCATCAAATACAGAGCTAACGCTCAGTTCAGTCAGACAACTGAAATGTTTAGAGTTTTGGCATCGAGGCTCTGAATTCATCATTCCTCCAGACATGATTACATAGATATGACAGGGAGTGGTGTGCAAAAATGTTTAACCCCACTTTCAAAACCTACAGGTGGATGCTGGGATGGTGGAGGGGATGATTCCATGGACAGTAATATTGGCACAAGGCTGCAGAGGCATTGACAAGCATAGGCAGAGATGGGAAATCTTTGCAGCTTAAAAAAAAACATGAAATTGGAAGGGTGTGTATGTTAGAGGATTGTGTGGGGTGAGACTGGTGAGACATGCCACATGATTAGACCAGTGTTCCTCTAGTTGACTGTATTAGCTTCGCTTGCTATAGATACTATTGCTCTACACAAATTCTTTAGTCAACTCTAAATGATTTAACGGTTTATCTGTTCAATCTTCAAAATCAAACAGGGTAAACATTAGTAACGAAGGTACCTGAGTCCAGACCATCCACAGTCGACCAGGAGCTGGTTCCTGTGAGGACAGTGTCCAATGACTCGTGTCAAAACCCTCACAGCCACGTCCTCCAGACTGCACGAGCCAATCACAGACTGCTGCACATCTGAAAAACACCAAAAACGACAATTGCTGTTTAGTGACACTAACCATTTTCAGATGTGAAATACTTTGCCCGGACATTTTCTCGAGTTTGCCTTTCACATATGCAGAATGCAGCAGGAGATATTCCGAGCTAGACACGTTCTCAAAAACAGGAAGATCTTCAGAGCGGTTGCACCTGGGCATATCATTCAGGGGGCAGAGTTTTGACTTGGTAACTGGCAGGAAAAACTCCAGAGAATGTCCGGAGCAACTGACTCTGAAATTCGCGTTCTCACATACAGACCCTCTGGATGATTTCAGGAAATTATTAATGGTTCACTGCATGATGGTAAGCAGCTTCTTTCTTGTCATTATGGTAATTTTAATTTAAAACATACATAAAGTGAGCTGGTACACTGATACAATAATGTTTATATCCATCCACACACCATAGAAGACGTAGTTTCCAGGATGCACCTCACTGAGCATCGCCATGTCTTTGAATGGGTGACAGCAGGAGGGGGTGGAGCCAATGCTGGATTTACAGGTGATGCCGACGGCCTTCAGTCTGCAGGAAACAAGCTCATTAATGATCGTGTCAATACAGAATTCAATAAGGCATAAATCTAAAAACGTATTTACTTAAATGAGTGCTGAGGCCAATAACTAAAGTAGTAAAGTAATTGTTATTGGTCCCAAACACATGCACCGACATGCAAAGTCACACTCATGCAGGTAGGGAAATTTAATCTCTGCTTTTGACCCATCTGTGTGCGGGACACACAGAGCAGTGAGCAACTATGTACAGCGCTCGGGGAGCAGATGTTGGGGGAGTAAGGTGCCTTGCTCAGGGGCACTAGACAGGGTCTAGACAGACTCTTAGATTTTTGGGCAGATCAATCCAGGTCCGTCTTTTGTTGTCTTTCCGTGGAATCGAACCAGAGACGAACCAGAGACCTTCTCTGCCCATAGTCCAAGTTTCTGCCACTAGGTAATGCAAATTAGTCCCGACAAGCTGTAAACACAACATTTATTGTGCGATCATGTGGTGTCGAAATAATCAAAAATCAGTTTACTTAAATCTTGGAAAAATAATTCAACCGTTCAACGAGTGCTTGGGAGCATCTTATCACTCCTCCACTGCGTGACAAGATGCACAAAGCTGAAATCATGTGCGTATTCCCAGTTTCATTCAAGGTTCTGGGTGTCGCTCCAGTTTTCTCACTGACACATAATTGAAAATAAAGTGAAGAAGCCTTGTAGAGAGTAATCCTTGAAATGTTCAATTTTATTAAAACCACAGCTAAGCCAGTTGGACAGAGATTAAATTACAACCTGGGTGTTTGCAGACTGTTAAGAGTGCCACATTGGTCTAGTTTGTAGTTTTATTGAAAGCTTCTAATATTTGTATCACTGAGAGGGAACTAAAACACACAGAGATATTACAAACTATGCTGCCAAAGAAGGTCTCTATAGAATAATATCTTGTTTCTAAAAATGACAAATTTAGGGTAAAAACAAGGTGTAGATGACTCGCAAAAAAGCTGTTAAGGGACAAATTATTCCACTGCCTCAAAAACAGTGGTAAACATCAGCACCAGTTTACAGGATTCTTACTTTTCCACGAACTGTACAGTCAAGCTGGTGGTTTCCCGGGCAACAGCCTGTATTTGCTCCTCTCCCCTGCAGTTGTAGCTGTTCCCACAGTGAGCGTACACTCCTGTTAGCTGCACGCCCTCAGTCTCAGCGATGGCCTGAGCCAATGTGAACGAAGCGGGATCTGAGTGCAGTGCACCAGCTACGACAAAAGAGCGAAAGCACAATCAGCAGGCGATCAGTCAATGATGACCGGCTGAGTTGTGGTTCCTCTACCTCTCCCATTGCCACAGTCCAGCTTCAGCCAGACGTGCCACTGCCGGCCTTCTTTCAGTGGTCTCTTTCTGAGCTTTTCTAGAGCATCGGGGTGATCCAGCAAAACCTGGAAGAGTTCCAGCCTCTCTGACAGGGCTGCACAACGCTCTACCTACACACACGCACGCACACACAGACACACAGACACACACACACACACACACAGACACACAGAGCATAAATCAGTACGATTACAAGTAATTGGACTAAGGCTAGAACATTACAATAAACAGGTATTATAATAAGAAACTCTGGCCTGCATCTTGATACCCATATACCTAATTGACTGGTTGATTGGCAGAAAAACAGCAGTTTTGATAGTTGCTTAGTTCAATTAATCAGTTCCCCTGGTGTGGGTTGTTTCCCATCTTTATTCAAGAGCGTGGTCTTTCAGTGTAAAAGCCGGATTCCTTGATTTCACTTTCAGATTCTGTCATGTTTTCACTCAATTACACTCTGCTTGTGCTTAGATCTGCTTCGCTCATGATTAAACTAAAAGTCTGCTTACACTCAGATATTTTGGAGCTTGGACAGATTTCATGTGTTCCAGCCTCAGCCCTTCTCCTCATGCTCATTCTGCTTCTGTGCGCACTTGAAACTTCTGCTTTTGGGATTTTTTCCTCTGCTTTTGGATTTTTTGGGGGTAAAAAGTCAAATTCTCCAACTAATAGAATCCCAGGTGTAGTGAAAGTGTATTGCCCATGACCTTATTTAGGTTACTTTTGCTGTTGATCCTGTTTCTATAAAATATAGGAGTAAAATAAAAAAGACAGGGCGCCTTCTTTTTTGTTTTTAAAGTTGCTAGGAACATTGTTTCTATAATGTAAAAAAAAATGATTAAGATCCTTGATTTTTTTCCGTGGAGTGTGCAGAAGCATGAACCCAGTCAAAGTAACCGCTCATACAGGCTCTCTAAATGGCATAAAGCCAACCCAACCACAACGAGGGAAGGACGATTTCACTTTTGAAAACTACACCTGGCATTCTACAGGTTTGGAAATTTTGAGAGACATGTTGCAGAAAAAATCAGAGAGCAGAAGAGAAATCCTTGAGAAGACGTTCCACACATGCACAGAATAAAGACGGAGCGCAAGGAAAAGGAGCTGAAGTCCTGCTATGATGAGTAATGTCTGCATTCTCCAATTCAAATCGCTATATTCAACATGTAAAGTAACTGCTACATGATATTTGTCATATTAGGCGTGTTGAGAGAACCTTATCAAAGGGAACAGAGTAAGCATATAGGATGTCATCATAACCATGGTCGGCATAGAAACAGGCCTCTGCAAGTGTGGATACAACGATGCACCTCCGTGATCCGGCCGTCATTATGTCGGCACACTCACTAGACATGAACAGAAACACACATACTCAAGACTCAATATGACTGAGCTATATGAAGTATTGTATGAGTGTGAGATTGTGTATTCTTACAGGGTCTTGTGAGTCTTCATGTGAGGCCGAAGCTGGACCCCCAGCTTCTGATATCTTTCAATCATCCTCTGGGCATTTCTCTTCACTTTGTCCACATCCACCACCAGAGCAGGGGTACACAGGGCTGAGAGGGGCTCCCCTTTCATACTGGCAGCAACTGGAACACAGACACACAATACAGTACAATTCTCTTGCAATTAAATTGTAGTGCATGACTGGCTTCAACTCTTATCCTTGTCCCATAATGACACTATTGTTATAATAACAAACATAACAAAATAAATACGCTGTTTCATCATCAGCATTTATATATAGTCCTATTGAAATGCTTTATGTTTTGTAAGAACTTTAATCTTTGAATACTAAACACCAAGATTTTTTAAGAATTTTCTACCACATAGAAAACAATGTAATTTCCATCAATAGTATAACAAAGGTTCAATATATAGTGATATAAGGAGGTATAACACATAAACAATCAACCTCAGATTTCTAAAAATGTTTGTTGTTTATCAAGTGTGTGTCCTTATCTGCTCATAAAGAACAGTTTAAAACCACAGCCCTCATTTAGGAGCAAAGAACGGTCTTGAAACTTAAAAGGAATATTGGTAATGTGACACTTATCATGATAATTATCAATATCGACTGCTATGAACATTTTTATCTTGATATTCTGGGCCATATCACTCAGCTTTACTTTAAACTATATTAGAATGAAGCAAGTTACCAAAGTATCCCCATTAGATTTTGAATGCTCTAGTCTAGTCTAGATCTTTCTTTCTTTCTTTTAGCAATCATTAATACTGTAGTAGACTATGTTTGAAGCTACGTGTCATTAAAGTTGACTTACCAGTTGGCAGCTGTAGGTGAGGCAGGAGGGTTCAGGGAAAGTGATTGGTCAGGTTACACATTCAGTGTTATTATAACTCTATAAAACACTCAACACTTCACCTCAGTCTGAAGTCTGAACTCTCTGGTTAAACTTTAACTCTTTCCTCAAATACCTGCACCTTTACACAGGGCTGAGAGGGGCTCCCCATTCATACTGGCAGCAACTGGAGCATGCAAGCATACACAATACACTGAAATTCTCTGGCAATTAAATTTTAGTGCATGACTGGCTTCAACTCTTATACTTGTCCAATAATGACACTACTTTTATAAAAAATGTAGATAAATAAGTCGTTTCATCATCAGCATTATTATACAGTCCTGCTGCAATGTTGCACTCTAATGGGGCCATTATTGTAACAAAACTATTGACAAATATTAGTCTCAATCCATCTGTGTTCTATCAGATTTGTTTATGTTTAAAAGAATCTCCAAATGTATAATGAAATGTGTGTGTGTTTGTGTGCGTGTTTACACAGATTTGAAAATGTGTAAAGAAAATAGCCTCACATATGTATTCAGATTTGAAAGTGTATGTTTATAGGTAAAAGCATAAAATGTGACCATATAACAATACCACTAGTCACCACAAAATGCCATATAAATACTCCCAAAGTAACACGCCAGTATAACTACTCTGATTTGATTCCATATATAATGGAGCACTTGATGACCTTATCAGAAATATGAATTGATTGCAGAATATAACAACTAAAGTAAACAGTAAACGTACTAGTCTGCCGGTGTACCATTTTAACTGGCGGCCATAACAACTGGCGATATGTTTACCTTTTTCCAGATGTTGATGGTCGGTTGCAGAGCCGGTAGCAGATTCGTCCTTTTCACAAAGCGCCTGTGTGTGAGTGTATGTATTAATAATACAACTTTTTATATTTTGTTGTATTTTCACAAACACTGTGGTGTGGTAAAACAGACAATTCTGGACGAGTGTAGAAACGTCATCATTAAAAATAAAGTGCCTTTTGAGCCAGTATCATCTATTTGTGGCTTTTGCCTTTTCTGTGCGCAGATTCGTTTTTCATGATGTCGTAAGTGTGGTAGGCGCACGGGCGCAGCGGTGTCCAAATGTGTGAAGTATGAATGAGAACTCCGAGTTTTCGGGGGGAAATTGTGACTGTCACAAGTTAACCTGGGCGTACCCCATGAAACAATAACGCATGGTAAGATGTGCACATGCGTCACAGTCATCCCAACATAGAGGTGACCCTGAAAATCCCCCCGATCATTGGCGTAGTGGTACGTGCCATTGTCGCTACATTAGTTTATGTGGACTAATGTTGATTTCACACAGATAAACACACTTGCATTACAGAAACTACGAAAAACAAACACACCCGTTCTCTGATGAGCGTTTGGGTTGTTTTCATTCTCCGATGACTGAACCTGATCAACGAGAACATCTTTTATAATCACGTCTGCTGACATTAACCAGCAGCGAGAGGAGGACACTTGAAGCTTTAAACGTCATTCAGAAGCACATTCACCAACTTTATTCACAAAAACAACAACAAGAACACCGGTGACTGAGGGGGCGAGTCCAAAATCCCACAAATGATACAAACCCAACTTGAAATAATAAAAAGGCTCTTACTTTTCTTAATTGACGCACACGACAGGACCTTCACTGCGGGTTTAAGTTATCCACTGTAACTGTCCCTGGCTTCTTTCCTGCGCTTCCCTGCACAGGCTGCAGACTGTGACACAGTGAGCAGTCACGTGTCTGAACCTACGGCCAGAATCATGGTGGTCAAACAAATGAGCCGCTGCTTTAAATGCGGGGGTCCTCTATTACATATGCCAAGGTACAGGAGTTGGGAGCAACCAAAAAGGACGAATTGAAAAACCTGCATTAAATTGCTTTGAACATTATAGCAATGGCAATAATGAGTCAAATCTAATAGTCATTTATATAGCACAATAACGTCACATAACATGTACATGTTACATATGGAAAACATACAGAACAATCTAAAGCTCAACTCAATTTAATGTTTTATCTCACTTTATTTTACCTCCAGCTGTTCCTGTTTTAATTCATTCCTTTGCTTTTAAATTAAATGCAACAAACATGTCAGCACACTGTTTTGAATTTCTCTGTCCAGCAGAGGGTGCCAAATATTGTCAGACAGGGAATTTTTCAACAGATTCACTGCGATCTAATGGAATACTTAAGGATCATTGAGGTAACTGAGATCTGAAAACGGAAGTTTTGTGTACCTTCATTGAATTTGAGGGGACTGTTGGGCCTTAGCAGAAGTACCCAGTTTACTGAGTTCCAACATTATAGGAAGCACAGAAGGAAAGATCTCTACTGGTATCAACTTTTAAAAAACACATTTCTCTAATGGGGAGAGGATAAACATAACCCTGTAGCAATGGGAAAGGTGCACATTGCCCATTGTTTTTTTATATGTCCTTGATTTAAGTCACTACTAAAGGCACGTCTTTGCTGTCAAGGTTACAGTGATTAAATGACAAATTGCACATTGATCAAAAACCCATATTCATATGTACATCTTGCAAACACAAAACAAAGTGTTGGGTTGACCACATTAGACTTTATTTGGACTTCATTTTTACAGAACGGGTTCTTTTGTTTGTCTAATTAACTCACTATATGTGTGTGTTTATGTGTGATTCCTTTGTGACATCAATGTGTGCTTTTGTTTCCATGGAGATGACATGTCTGCATGTGTTTTTCTATCCCCTGAACAACAGTTTTTACAGCATGATGTACAAAAAAGTTTCAGATGGCTTTGTCCTTTTTTCTGTTTTAGCACCTTTAATGAAAATAATGTGACCGTGAAGAGAGCGAGAGAGAGTGAGAGAGAGAGAGAGAGAGAGAGAGAGAGAGAGAAACAGAGAGAGAGAGAGAGAGAGAGAGACACTCTTTTCTGCAAACTGAAAATCAACACAAAATAAAAACAAAATAAAGAATACAATTTGTTTCTTAAACATTCAATAATCATACACCTCTCCACTATACGTATGAGTGTCTTTGGTTGGAATGCTGAACATGGTTTAAAAAAAATACAACCAAGTTAGAAATGATATTGCAAGCCTTTGTTTTTGCATCTGTGTTTGCTACTCCTACGTGGAATGTTTTGGCTTCTGTAAATTAACCTTCACCAATAAAAAGAGGATATGTGGCTGTTTCAGTGCCTGATATCCATTATTCATAATGATAATGACCGCAGAGGTTTGTTGATGCCCCTCTGTGTGTTTAGACTGAAGGTCTTTCTTTCTCTCTATAGAGTCTAAGTCTATGGTGGAGAGCCTTACAGTTCCTCACTAGCATATCCAGCGGATGAAGCGCTCAAAGAATCCAGGCTTGTTCATAATGGTGTAGTCATCTCCTCTAAAGACGGCCGACATATCCCCTAGCGACACCTTCTGCAGCACCTCTTCGTCTGTGTCGGTTCCCATGGCGATCACCGTGGGAACGCCTTCTGCTCTTCTCATGGCGGTTACGCCCTCATCCAGCTGCTCACCTGATGTGATGCCATCAGTGATGAAGACGAAGGCCACCTCAGCGTTGCGGCGAGTCTTGCGCTCTCCCCTCTACAAACACAACATGCCACGTTTAAAGAGCAAGTCAAAATTTTTTTAGGAAATTCACTTATTTTCAAGACACATAGCAGCAGAACTACTAACTGTGATTTTACTTTTACAGATTAAACAAAGAAATACAATATGTTACGAAATGTATTGTTAGGTGTATTTTTTAACTTTGAGGAAGACATGCTAATTGTTTGGAGAACATGCTAACTGATTCCAATCTTTAAGCTAGGCTAAACTTAACTAAGCTACACTAAAACACTAAGCTACACTAAAACGCTCCAATTTGCATAATTCATTTAATAATGTTAACTTGTCAATCGTACACTACAAACTGAATGTCTGGCTCTCACAAGCCCCTTACACCATACTTTTTAGCCAATACAGATATTTTTATATTTAACGTGTATACGTTTAAAGTTATTTGCTTTTCATTATTATGCAAATATTGGATAGCTGTGTCAAGATGTTGGTCCAAGGAGCACTTAAATGCACAGTAATTCTTGGCTGATGGGGGAATAGGGGGATAGTGGGAAGTCCCTGTGTCTGGCCAAGAAATAATTCCACATGAAATCCCCAAGAAATCCTCAACTCATCAGTTTTAAGCATAAATTTTGGTATCGTTAAAAAAACCTGATACTTAAATTTGTGAGTTTTGTGTGGATATGTTTTCCACTTTTGGACAGAGCCAGGCTAGATTGTGTGCTAGTGAGTTTGTAATACACGTACCTGTAAAATCAACACATTGTTGACAGCATGGATGATGGCGCTGCCCAGAGCAGAAGAGGAGTCCATGTAGGTCACAGACCCCAGTGAGTCAGAGATCACAGTGAGATTGTGTGTGAGCGGGAACTCCACCCTCTGTTCTGTGGGGCTGCCATACTGCAGCAGAGCCAAGCGGGCGTTCCTCTCATCGGACGGGCCATTAGCCAGGGTGAGGCGACGGGCAACATTTTCAATGAACTCTTTGGCCCTGCGGTGGTTCTCCAGTCCCATCCTCTCAGAGCCGTCCAGCATGAACACCACATCTACTGGTCTCTGAACACAGCTGGCCACAGCAGGCTCTGGAACAGACAAACACATGCCATTTTTTAAATCAAAGACACTGTTCAGTGAGATACAGCTGGAATGGTCAAAGCCAGCAAAAATATCATGAAACATGCTAGTCTTTCAAACATGCTAGTCCCAGTGAATTAGTATTCTTCTCAGATCTCTTGTGGCCTCATTAAGAAATTTATTTTAGTTTGCGCTGCCATTTTATTATCTTGAGACAACAGTACAAGAATACAATCCTTTTATACAAAAAAAATTGAATTCACATCAGCAAGTTGCAGTCAAAGAGCTTATATTGGGTTATGGCAGCTCTGTAGTCGTTCTCCACAAGTCACCTTACTATCCAGCTAAGCCACATGCAAGAATCGAAACATGCGCCAATTAGGGCATAACATACAATAGTTCCTTCATTGTCAGTGCCAAGTAAATTAACCATCCAACCAACCACAAATACCAACTTCTGACTCATATACAGTATACGGTGACATGTATAACAACAGACATTTTCCACATGTAATGGCCTTTTCATCAACATGAGTCATTCACAGAACACAAGAAAAAAAACATTGAGGCTGTAACCATGGATATGTGCAAAACAGCAAAAAAAAAGTAAGAGTGAGTCAGCGAGCTGATGATTCACAGTGGAAATGAGGTTTCATCAAAGAGCAACTGTTCTCTACAGGAGCAACATGAATGGCTCTATAGAGGAATTGGTCTCCAACAAATGGAGGACATCCACTTTCCATGTGAATGGAATATGTTCATCCACTAAGGTGGAAGAAATGATATGTATCATATAATTAACAGAGTTACTTTTCTGAGAGACAGCACCAACTACGTACAGTAAGTTAAATGAGAAATACTGACTCTACATTTTTAGTTTTTGCCGATCATATGGAGCAACTAGACATACGGCTCCTTTATAGCGTTATTTGGCCTGCTTCATATCATGCAATTATTTTGCATTAGCCCAGGTGTGTATTGCACCCACAGAGTTAAAAGAAATGCCCAAAGTTTTAATAAAATATATTCTATGTCCAGCATTAAACTTATTAGTCATTGGCATCCATTTTTGCGAGGTAGCATGGTTAGCATATTAGCATTAGCAGAGTCCTATTGCTTTCTCTGGATCTCCCATAATGTCCCCGTAGATATATTTGAAGGATTGGATGAAAAGCTGGGTCCACTCCTGTTTGTCCGTTCCCTGGGCAAGTTTGGCTCTCTGGGCTGTGTATGCCATGGTCGCCACGCCAACCCCATACTGCTGCTCGCTCAGGCCGCTCAGTAGGCTGGCCACACCTTCCAAAGAGGTGGGGACCAACGAGGGGCTGCCTTCCTCGGCCAGTGGCTTCCAGGGGGGAGGGGCTTGCCCCACAGTGCTGCCCCCTCCTGCAACAAGTGGGCGGAATAACATTGTGGGCGGGGTCCCACAGACACGACGCATCAACACAGCCAACTATGATGCCAAACGCATGTCGAGGTGCACAAAAAGGCAAGTGTGATTGTGTCTGTTGATTTTATAGCCGCATAATTGATTAGATATATTGACCAAAGCTCAATACGCAATGCTTCTAATACTTCACATAGATTAAAGTCATCCATATGCTTCAAATGGATGGACATGTATAAAGGCAAAACATTTTTACCTGCCATCATAGAGAGGGATAAGATGTGGTGAATCATACAAAAGGGGATAGCAGTAAACACTTTCAGACAATCTTTCCTCATTCATCTTTATACACTTGGTTGTGATGGAAGAAGTCGTGTAAAGAGAGAAAACCTAAATCCTTTCTCACTTCCACATACCTAAGTTTGTCTGATTTCAAGCACTGTGATTAAAGAATACTGACGCCATTATAATGCTGGTAAACCATTCATAAAATCATGATGCAATGTGTATGAACTTTGAAGAGCAAAGCCAAAACTTATTGATGGACAATGATTCAAACTCTTACCTGATTTACACGGGAGATCAGGGCACACAATGGTGGGTTCTGAAACCAAAGACAGAGACACAATGTCAGACAATAGGGTCACAGCCAAAATAACTCCTCACGATGAATCTGAACACAATGCACAATGTGTTTCTGAAAAGTACCTGGGCAGACCAAGTGTTCGATCTGGTCAATGAACTCGTCGGCCACAAGGTCTGCAAAGCGCTTCATGCCCATCACCCTGCCGTTCCTCTGGCAGGCGATACTCTTCAGACTCTCACTCTCCTCAAACTGGTCGAACATGTCTCCGATACCGATGGCACTCACATCGATACTGGAATCACTGCTCACATGCACCCAAACATATAAAAAGTAAAAAGTAATGAGATAAAAACGTTCGTCTCCTTCAGAAAAAATATTATACAGCCAAGATGTCAGGCACCTGCAGAGGTAGGTGAGCAGCGAGTCGTCATCTCTAGGGTCAAAGCGTCCATCGGTGATGACCACGACAGTGACATTGGCTTTGGCTCTGCGGCCGTCCCTGATCAGGTGGTCGTAGGCAAATTTCAGAGCAGATGGAGTCCACGTTCCACCAGCGATCCACTCCAGACGCTTCACTGCATCCTGAGTGGCGGAGAAGGCAGTGAGTGAGCGATGTGTTCACTGTGTCGTTTAATATCATCTTAGTACTAAGTGTGGACACGAACTTGAGCAGGGTATGTTGGGAAAGAGTAAAAAAACCAACAACTAACAGCTGTTTTTCCTAGACACTCAATGAAAAGAGTAATCTTTCTATGTGCTACAGTTAGCATTATTGGCATCCAAAAATATATTTATGCTGAGTAGCTTGGTTAGCATGCTAACTTCACCAAGTTTTGTAGCTACACAGGTAGCGTACATGTGTAGTTATATAGCTGTGTAGCTAGCTTACCTGTGGCTAGCATACATGGTCTTCCAGCTATTAAAGATACATTGCTAGCAATAAAGGTAAAATGTAGTGTAAGAGGACATATTTAACTTAGAAATGTTATACCAATAAGCAAAGGGTAGATATGAACTTCCGGTTTTTCCATCTCTAGTTGTTACCTAAAACATTTAAGTTGTATCATTTGTAGCAAAAGTCACTTAAGAAACAATAAACAGAGCATTTGTTGGAAAGAAATTTCAGCAGTGGCTTAATACATATTTTCTGCTCCTGCGTATTAAGAGCATGTAGGAGATTCCAAATAAACCTATATGTGCTTATATTGTTTTAAAGAAAGTAAAAAGTTAGAAAATCACCACAGTCATCTTTCTAGGTGGGTCTACCTTTTTGCATCCCAGATTACATATACATTTTGCTAAATGTAAGAAATATATAGTCAGACACATATGCAACTGCTATGACTTCCATCTGCTTCATGTGTGAGGACTGCACATGTGGTCTGATCTGACCTGATTGATTATGAAACATCTGGACAACAGAGATGAAAGAACAGTCTGTGCTACGTCCTAAAAATAAACTTCAAAGCTGTTTGCGTATGTTTGATTCTTGTTGTGTGTGAGACCTTGAAAGCAGACATTGAGTCGATCTTGGGGTCATCGAGTTGGATGGCCTGGAATGTCCCATTGTGACTGTACTGAACAACGCCTACTCTTGTACCTGGGAACACAAGCCAGATTTACGCATTTGAGCCGGCAGCCATTTTGACATTTTTAGGATAGACTCTGATACCACATAAAAGGGAAGGGAACATGTTCATGACTCTAGTTTTCTGTTCACCTGTGTCTGATTGAGGGTCTTTGGCAAGAGATCCCAGTCTGTTGATGGTGTTGATGACAAAGTTCTTCTCCAGGGTGAAGTTGGTGAGGCCCACAGACTCTGAGCTGTCAATCACAAACACAATGTCCAAGGCTCCGCAGCGTTTCTCACAGTCTGGAGACAAAGAACATAAACTATAATTATCTGTCGGCCTATCAGAATGTGCTCAAATCAAGAGTGGGAATACAATGATGGATAAACTCACCACAGCAGCCACATGTCTCCCTGATGTAGTTCATGACGTCACATTCCTGCAGGAAAAAATCAAACACATCATTATGTTTACTGTATAATCTCTGTGTTTCTGTTGATGTGCCAGTGATGAATCAGGGGTTAGAGGAGAAGTTCTCACAGTCAGGCCAGGGTCTCCCTCAGGACCTGGATTTCCCTGTAGAGGAGGAGAACACACAAAATCACATTCTGTCTCTCAGCTTATTTCTGAAAACTGATACCGCCCATGACTTTAAACATATAAACAAGTCAGCTTTTTTTCTGTTTGGATGCAACTGGAGTCAAGGAAAGCACATGTATGCATAATATGTTCGGTACTTACGTCACGCCCAAGCTCTCCTCTTGGTCCTCTCGTTCCAGGTTCACCCTGAGGCCCTGGCTCACCCTATTATATACAAAGACATTTAGAAAAATGTTTGAGATACCAACACTTATAATTTCCTTAAGTTATAACACACAGTAAATCAAACTACATCAGGTTACTCACTGCTTCTCCTGGACCTGCTTTAGCTCCAGGCCCGCCTTTTTGACCACAATCTCCCCTACTGCCGCGAGGTCCACGGTTACCCTTCTCTCCTCTGTCACCCTGTAGAAGCGCAGAGGGAAGCTTTGTTAGCAGAGTGTGTTATTGCAAATGGCAAAATTTAAGGAGATGAATTGCGTGTGTATGTTACCGATGGTCCTCTCGATCCAGGATAGCTAAAGCCAGGTCTTCCAATGTCTCCCTGAATTGAGATGAAATAAATACTAAGAATTGCAGCCAAAGAGATAAAAAAAATCAAAACAAGGAACATACTGCCACACATACCCACGTTAAGATTGGGCATATTCTTTTGTATCATTTAATAATTGATTGATACATTACATTAGATTGACAACCCACCTTCGGTCCAGGCTGTCCGGACTCTCCTCTAGGTCCAGCATCACCAGGGTCACCTCTGGTACCCTACCATACAAACAGTGTTAAAACTAGTTAATTTAGGCACTTTTTGATATGATGGCCACAAGTTATCTTTAACCTACATTTCTCCCGGGCTCTCCTGGTGCTCCTGGTGATCCTCTGGGGCCTGGCAGACCACTGTCTCCCTTTTCAGAGCAGAGAAGAGTGTTGACAAGATGAGCAGTAGAAAGTTGGAAAAATCATAACATCCATATGGACATATACATATTGTAGAGATGTAATTGAATTATTCTTACCTTTGTACCTTTGCTTCCTAATTCACCTGCAAGCCCTCTCAAGCCCTCTGACCCCATTTCACCCTAAAACAAAGTCAATGAGCAATGAGCCTTCTTGTGGTGGAATCATGTTTTCAAGTACATCTGAATAGATTAAGTCGATGCAAAAACTTCACAATGCAGAAAAGTTTTACACTGACTGTAACTGTGTCCATGAAATTATACCTTGTCTCCTATAGTTCCGTCTGGCCCTAGACCACCCTTTTGCCCATACTCCCCTCTCCGCCCCTAGAACAGAAAAGCCAACAGAGAACAATCAGGCACCACAAAGACATACAAAAACAGAAGAATGGGTCTTTAGTTGAGTCATGTTTTCTTACCGGTTCTCCCTTGGTTCCTGCAATTCCACCTGTTCCCTAAAGAATTATGCACACAGTTGAGCCACTTAACACACAAACGTGTTTGATATATTTCTGTTCATTGTGATAGACTTAGTCTTACTGGGATTCCTTTCTTTCCAGGCATGCCAGGTGATCCAGGACTTCCCCTCTCCCCCTGTAGAAGAAAAGATCATATGTTAGCCTTTTATGTCCACCACTGACAACTAAACATGACTTTTGGCCTATTACTCTGTCACGGAAAAGGGGCTGGTTTACCTTTGGGCCAGGCTCTCCAGACGTGCCAAGGGGCCCAGGTCTACCAGGACGTCCGGGATCTCCCTGAAGACAGAACACAAACACAATTGAATCATGTGTTGGACAGATGATGGTTTGTGTTTTGAGTGGAGACAAGACAGTTTACCTTCTCTCCATCAGTTCCAGAAAGACCACGGTCGCCGACATCTCCAGGGTGACCATCGGGACCCTGCAAAGCATCAAATACAAATCATAAATACGCCACAACACAGTATGGATGTACCAATTATGTTAAATTTGGTTCAGTGTCATACTCTGTCGCCTTGGTCTCCTTTGCAGCCGGGAGCACCGATCCGTCCAATTCTACCCTAAAAAATTGGAAAAGACAAAAGATTTGTTCATACAACCAAAATTAGATCTTCATGTCAATATCAGACATCCACTGTTTGAAATTTCAAATTACACCATTAGTACTGTTCAACAAAAGCTGGTCTTCAAAATTCTGTCTTTTAAATGTCCTACCTTCTGTCCATCAGTTCCGTTGCGTCCTCCGATACCAGCCACACCCTAACAAACAAAGAGAGAGACAATTAGAGCAGACAAGACAATCACTATCCAGGATGAGGGATAACTGACATGTTTGTTCGTAAATTAGACATAGACAATACAAGACGTACCTTCTTACCCACGGATCCGATCTCTCCCTGTGGGCAAACAGAAGATCAACAGTTATTTCATGTGCTATGAGTCAAAGCTCTGCCATCTACAGATTAATTTGTCATCACCATGGAAACTTATCATACATTCATCTAAACCTGTAGTCATTTAATCAAAATCTCCGCTACTAAGACAAATGATGATTCAAATAAACATGAATTGAAGTCTGACCTTGTCGCCTTTAAGACCTGATTCTCCCTATAGAGAAGGAAAAAAGGAAAATAATTTAACACAATTTATGTATGTATACATAATTTGTTGCAGTGAGTGGTGGGTTAGTAACAACATTGAATCTTACTTTGATACCGGGCTGTCCAATAGGACCCTCGATACCTGGATCTCCTTGGCGACCACTCTGTCCTTTCTGACCTGGGTCGCCGTTGTCACCTTTAGCCCCCTGCAGTCAATGAGTTCAAAGGAGAAAATGTCTGTGAGGACAAAAGCGACTGATGCATAGAAAACACAGAGGTGTATAATTGTGTTTTTGGTGTCTATTTGTGTGTGTATATGAGTGTGTACTTTTACAAATATCTTTGTGAGGACCATAGCCTAGAATTTATGGAGTGAGGACATTATGGCCGGTCCCCACCTTTTCAATAGGACATTTAAGGGTTAGATTAGGGTTGGAATAAGGGTATGTATTTAGTTGTGATGAAAAAAGGTTAGAGTAAGGGGCTCAGTAATGCATTATGCCAATGAGTATCTTCACTAAACATAAGTGCAAGGTTGTGTGTGTGTGTGCCAGTTTGTGTGTGTCTTTGTGTCTGTGTGTGAGTGTGTGTGTGTGTATGTATGAAACTCACTTTTTGTCCACTGTGGCCTGGTGGACCTGGAGGCCCTGGTGTCTCCAGACAGGGAACTTTGTAGCACTGTGTTAAATAAGTAATGAAGAGAAACAGTCTGTAATGAAACTGTCTGAAACATAAATATTCACATTTCTGATTATTTGCTCACACTGCAGTCTTACCTCTGCATAGGCCATTTGTTTCTGTGAAGAAAAAAGAGACAAGGTTTAACTATAGAGGCACAGATCATGTTTAATAGTTATCTGTGTGCCTTCGTGTGTGTGTGTGTGTGTGTGTGTTACCATAGTCTTAATGATGCGGTCGATGGTTTCCTTATGTATAATGGCTCTCCCCTGGCTCAGGTCCACAGCCATGAAGTCCCTCCTGAAGACAGTCGCAGGAGAGTTGGCGATCTCCCTCAGACCTGTTTCATCAACGTTCTTCGTGGCTGCTACTACAAATAATCGGATACGCTCGTCACGTGCCTTCTCTGCTGCCACCTTGATGCCTCCACATGGTTCTCCGGTCACATGGCCATCAGTGATGACCACAGCAAATCGGAGGGACGGGTTGTCCGAGGTTCGACTTTGCATTTCCTTGGTCATGCGGGTCAGGGCACAGTCGATGTAGGTGCCTTTACCCAGGTAGACGATATTTCTGACACCCTGGAAATAGTGTTAAATGAGTTGTCTTCAAGGCGGGATATATTATAAGTTGAGAAGAATACTTTTATGATTGGAGATAGATGAGAGAAGTAATACACATGTCTGTCTGTGAAATATGTGACTATAGCCAGCAGCAGGTTTTCTTATCTTAGCATAAACAGTGGCGAAAGCTAGCCTAGCTGTGTCTACGGGAAAGGAACCCTGTCTACCACAACCCTTTAAGATCCATTTTTAATGTGTACACAAATCCCAAGTGCATAAAAAAAGTTTGCATTTTCAAAGGGGGCTGCGCGCTAGATTGCTATTTCCATGCAGGGTGCGGTTGCCAAGAGAACAACATGTGAACTCTTTAGGAAATTGCTGCTCCCCGCAAAGAAAGAGT
Source organism: Pseudopleuronectes americanus (assembly GCA_038501795.1). Taxonomy (NCBI): domain Eukaryota; kingdom Metazoa; phylum Chordata; class Actinopteri; order Pleuronectiformes; family Pleuronectidae; genus Pseudopleuronectes; species Pseudopleuronectes americanus. The sequence continues at coordinate 6,187,234 of CM076730.1, read as the reverse complement.
TGTACGAAATGCAATATTGTCCTTTAAACATTAGTGGCTGTAGACTAAATTTAAATGGACAGCTCTGAGAAGGGTACTGATTTACTCATCAGTACCTTTCCTAGGACAAAAAAATGGTCTGAAACATATTTAAGAAAAATAGAATTCTAATTTATTAATGTAAATGGCGTAATGTAAACTGCATTTTCTTAACGCTGTCATGTACAAAACATTTTGCTTGAGGCTGAGTCTTTAGTCACGATTATATCGATGAGGCCAGTGGGGAAGGAAACACTGGATGAGAGAAGGTTCATAGATGGAATCAAATTGGGAAACCTCATAGGTGTGTACTCATAGTACAAATCTTAAACCATTAGGCCACAAGTACTTCACTTTTGGGGAATCCAAATGGTTTTGTTCCCCCTTATGGTGGCCTGCCGTGGTGTCGGTCACAAACCTTGCCTCTTCCATGTTGGTGGACATGGACAAAACTATGGTCAAGTTAAATACAAATTTTTATGAAGATAGTCTGTGTCATTTCCTGTAGTTCTTATCACGCTGATGTAAGTTCAAGTGTTTCTGATAAGTTTGGATTTGATACGTTATTTGATGCTATAAAAACAGGATTAAACGAGTGGCAACACTTGTATTCAAGATTATTGAGCTTAATTTTTGCAATACATTCGGAAAAGCAGCTGCACCGTTCATCTTCATTTACAATCAATGGCTACAAGGACTATATGTCCATCTTACAGGAACATGGTTTAGCTCTGCACTATAAATAGCTTTGACCCTGTTTGTTAGTAGTGATAGTTTTAAATTACTTATTTTTGTGGATCCACAGCTAATTGTAGATTTTTGCCCCGGGGCCGCTCAGTAGTTGAACCCAGGCACAGTCGTGTCAATTTTTATTGCTAGCTTAAAAAGAAATCTGGCTTTTTAGTTTGGAATCTATGGTTAAGCAAAGTTTCCTAAAGGCAACACATTTTCCCATATCAAACTGTCATTGGGTCACAGTTGAGAAATATTCAAGAAGGTGCAGAACTCTGTAGTTATTGAGTTTTGTAATTTTAACATTTCCTCCATTTCCGACAACACAAGATGAACCAGTGATACAAATGTTGGTCAAACTCAAGTACCTCTATTTCAGTACTTAATGACTTATTTATCCACATAAAACTAAAAATTAAGTCTGAGCTGGGTGCATGTGATATGTACAGTATGTGTATGTGATGGTGCGTCACTCACAGTGATGAAAGCATTCTTGGATCCGATGGAACTGATTATTGACTGGTTCTGGGAGAAGTGCAGTCCGCCGACATTCCAGTTGAGGTGCACGGCACCTTTGAACTCAGCATCTTCTAAACCATTAACGAACTGCTCTGTGAATTTCTACAACAAGACACAAGGCCTTAAATACATCAAGTCGATTACAGTTTGGTCCAACACAAACAGGATATTCTGTGTAGATGTTCAATAAAATTTCAAATAAACGAGTAACCTTGATGCTCTCCACTAGTGATCCAGGGGGAGGCTCTTGCAGGGCGATTGTCTCAGAAGTGTCGATGGTGAAGTACACGTCTATGGGACATTCATTCTTTTCTGAAGGGACCACACACACAAATGTCAGTAAAGCTGTGTTGACATGTTACTATTTCTGTGAACTACAGTTCAGGTTCAGGACACTCACGGCTGCACTCTGCTTTCTGGCCATGAGCCAGTTCTCCAAACAGAAGACAGAGCACGATGACCTCTAACCCCAGCATCTTCCCCTTCTCCTGTCTGAGACAAAAAAAGAACAAGGTCATGCTTGAGCCATAATAACTTAAATGTGGGGAAATGTCAAAGAAAAATGGAAAGAAAATCTATCAAGAAAATACCATTATTGTCGTAGCCTTATACAGTAATATAGTCTGATCAATCATTTCACCTACAATAATATTAAAAATAAGTAATGATAATATAATAATATAAAAATATGAAGAAGAAGAAGAAGAAGAAGAAGAAGAAGAAGAAGAAGAAGAAGAAGAAGAAGAAGAAGAAGAAGAAGAAGAAGAAACAAAAACAAACAATTAACTTTATTTATATTGCACTTGTCCAAAACAACACACGATAACAGTGACAAAAACTGAAAATAGATGCAGTGCAATTGCAAATAGTAATGCACCAAAAATAAAATAAAGCAATAAAACAATTACTGTCATGTTGCATTTGTTAATTTCTGAGACAATTCCCAAATAACAAATTCCTTCATCTATATTCTGCACCTGGCATCAGTTGAGCGAAGTCATTAAAACAAATGTCTACTGACTGTTGCCAAGGGAACAAAATGGCTGCCACAGTTACGTAATTGGTTTTGGGGCCATCCCATGAGTCGAACACGGCTCCTCTTTTTTTGTGAGCATGCGTACAAATGTGAACAACGAAAGTAGAATAAGGGACTCGATATAAACCTAGGCCTATGAGCCACTTTAGAAACTAGACATAACCAATTAATGAATAATCAACAGACTCGCTGTTTGACCAAATAAAACGTATAAGACCAAAACTGGAACAAATTGTCAAAACATAATACAACACCTCTATTCAAATATTACTGGTTGATGACATAAAAGGATGACTATGACGACATTTTGGCGCCTGATGACGTTTTCCGTAATGGACGATGTAGTCTTACCTTTCAGTTTGAAACCACAATATTTCACAAGGCCACAGTCTGCTGCCCCCCAGAGGATTTCCCTGCACTCACACTACGCCAGGTTTCCTTGGACGTCATGGCCGATTATCTCAAAAGGAGTGTCGTTGTGCATTGATCCATGTTTGTAATTTCGGGTACTTTGCCTTAGACCATTTATCATTTGAGTATACCAAGAAAAAAATTGTAATCAATAAAATCACCAAAAAAAACAATCAACTGGCATTGAATAGAAGGCCATTGGGGCACTTGAGGGTCTGACTGGGAGGCCTCTGGAGGTCAGGTGACTGCCCTCACACCCAGGTGACACTTGACACTACATGCAACATGTCACCGGACCATATGCCAAACGTCACCCATTAAAGCAAACTTTTCTGTTTGCTGTGGCTCCCTCTAGCGGACAAACAGCTGTGTTCTGCGGTGGAGTCGCTCCAGCATTTGCCCCACTCTTTTCCCTCTGCCCAGGCCTGAAGTTTTGAGTGGCAAGTCCCCATAGTTTTTTAATTGCAACACAGCAAAGGTTTATATCATGAAAGTTGTATTGAACCACACACACACACACACACATTATAATGGTTATACGTGTAGCATTCACAACATCCATAAGCAAGTAGTTTTGGATTTAAAATAATTAACGCATAAAAAGTTTGGTTTGGCTGAAAAGAATGCCAATGCAATGGATGAGAATTGGATTCAAGACATGCAAAGAGAATGAGGAGAAACAGAGTGAACGACGCAGAGAGATACATAAGGAGGAAAGCGGAGAACAGAATGCTGCGCAAAGTTGTGCGTAAAAGCTGTACATACCTCAACTCTTTCGCACAGGTTCAAAACTTCGTGGGCAGCTGATGTTGTGCAGATTATCTCATCTCAGCACGAGGGACAGCACAGAAAGAAAAGGGCACCCGGGATGAGAAAAAATGGGAAATAAAGCCTCGGAGGCGCGTTGACTTCAAGCAGAAGACCCGTGCGCTCGCTCTCCTGTCCCGGTCCAGCCCCAGCAACAGTTCTGTGATCCCTCCTCCTGTAGGCGCACTGCGTACCCCCAGTGCCTACCACTGTCCGCTTGGAGGCGCCGTGGCTCTGCCGGAACCCGTGTTTGAACGCTTGCGCGTGCACAGATAATGTATTGTACCAGTATCGATGCCATGCACCAGAAGAAACAGATGCCAAAGCGCAGCTGGGGTTTTGAACTGACTTACCCAGCCCTCGGAGGCGCCTTAAACCCAACCAATAGATTTTAATGCCTGTTTAGCATCAGGACATGACAATAGTATGGATGTGGCCCCCCAGCAGAACAACATGGCAGTAGAGAGGGGCCACACTAAGCTTTCATGTCCATGGGATAGAACATTTAGGAGTCTTTACAGTTATTCTCCTACATTTTGTAATCCAGAATGAAAAAGAACAGGATGAGAAGCAAACTTATTCAGCCACTCTACTCATACTCCTAAACAAACGACACACACACACACACACACACACACACACACACACACACACACACACACTCACAAACGGCCCTCGCTTGGTCTGGTGGTCTGGTTGCAATTAGTAAGCCAAGTAAGACGAGTTTATACTCAGCGTAAACATGGACAGGCTGTCCATGAGTCTGCTCACAATGTTTATATGCATGTAGGTGCTTCAGCCGCCCGTTTGCCTATTTGTATGTGTTAAAGTCAGTGCAACATACTGGGAGGTCTCCATTCCAGAGGATCTACCAGTACACTTCTGCATTTCATATTTACCCATATTTTATCCTGTCAATGTAAATCAGTTTTCACTCAATATCATTGTTGGTGGAACTCCGCCGGTCGCAGCAGCTGCAGCAACGAGAACATATCAGAGAGTCCGATTTGCTGAGATTTTCTGAAGAGGGCTCGCAGAGCTCCCAGTGCAATAATCAGTAACACTGCCACTAATGTTATCCAGCCCAGTACACAGGAGGCCATGTCTCGGAACAGGGGTTTCATCCAAGTATACATCCGTTACATGATAGGATCAGGTTGGAGAAGGAGATAAAGAGCTCATTTGGGTTAGACCAGTATGAAAGATGTTGATGTGAATGACAAGAAATGGACCAGAGATCAATTTGCAAGTCATATCTTCAAGAAACTCAAAGAATTAAGGTGAAGGTTTCTTACTAAAATTAAGAACCCAGATCTGACCTTTACAGTCAGTAGAGATTGTTTTCGTCCCTTTATATGACGGTACAGTGGGATACGTTTCATCTAAAGGTGGTTGGGGATGATGCAGCAGTCAGCATTTTGCTTAGGGAACCAAGTAGGCGAGGGGATGAGAAAGAGAAGAAGAGAAGGAGGCCAGCTGCTGACCAGAGTTATTACTGTGGAGTTCTTCTCTCTGTCTTGGCCAGGGAAGAGTTTTTCCTTAAAAAGAGAGGAAGAGGGGAATGGAGCAATATGTCTCTCCCCTCTCTCTCTCTTTCTGTGTGTGTGTGTACGTGATGGAGAGATGTGGAGGTGGAGGGAGTCAAGCTGGGGGAGTTCTGGTCTCTCTTAAGACTGTGACTCATAGAATCGGAATGACATCCCTCCCCAATAAGAGTAAACCAGTCTCTGCCTCTCTCTCTCTCTCTTTCTCACACACACTTTCTCTAACTTAATTTTTTTCTGTACTTCTTTCACATGGACGAAAAGAGTTTTTCAGTCTTGGGGGATTTCCGCATAATCAGTCCCTTTATCATACAGCTCAACATTGCTGCAGCCTTTCTCCCAGTGTTCCACAAAACACTAATGCAAATCAAGCGTGTGCATCCAGATGTAAGTGCACCAATCAGCATCATCAAACAGCAGATTCATGTTCATGCTTTCTGCAACATGCACGTATGCAAAGTCATGGCTCTGAAGATTAGATACAAGGCTGTGCTACATCGCAGTGTCGTAGGCAACAGATCTGCTTCTTCCAGATGTTCGGACGTGCAGCTCCTGAATCAGAAATTCTTTATTAAAGAACAAAGAGGATATTGCATGAAACTTATCGTAGGCTCACATTAACTGCCCTTTTCCTTTGCTTCTTTTTGGAGTTATTTTCCCTCCTTTTGACCAGATGTGCGCCGTGTTCAGACAAGGCAGCTGGGAGTAGTTACCCCAGTGCATCATGAACATGTGCACACACACACACTCACACTCACACACACACACACAAGGTCATGCACGCATCACGTACACACATGGTCAAGCCCTTGTGTGAAAGTTATGTCATTGCCAGTGAATTTCGGTGGAAATGTGATGCTGAGGTCTGAGGATAAGATGGCAGTGTGTGTTCTTATTGACGCGTTTCCCAAAAAACAGGAGGATGGAGGAAACAGAGTCTAGAGCCAAGATAAATTTTGGACGAACAGTCTCCTACACACACATGCACAAACACGCACACACGCACGCGCACACACACTCACATACACATAAATCTCACCGATTTACACACACACTCCACACACCGACATGCTGTAAATCATCCATGGAAAAATGCATCACCATGCAAGCGGACACACCCATGCACACATTAACAAACAAACAAACACACTTGCACAACCTTCAAAAATGACTGAGACAGAGGAAGAAATACATCAGACAAAAAATGTGCATGTACGTGCACACACAAATGCATTGAGTCAACATTTAAACAGTGACTCACAATCTGGACCAAAGGAAAAAAAGGAAGAAAAAAACTCTCAACTGAAACAGATCTACTGAATTCAGCTGCAGTCTGAGTGTGAAGCTTTAATATAAAACATCTGTCTCTCGTTGAGCCACAGGAAGAGAATTTAACTTTTGCATGTCTGTGAACTTTGTATATTGTTTCATACACACACTAATGAAGAGTAAAATACAATAAAAAAGATGTTTCTAAAGATACACCATTGACCCCTGACAGAGGAATTCTTTCTTCTCTTGTCTGGCTTCATCAGCGAGGTGAAATGTCAGGTACTGGTACAGGTCAAGTGTTGCTCAAGGGCACGTTAACAGGCAGATTCTTGCAGAAACAGTGGGTAGGACTTGGGATAAGTGTTTGAGGGAGTCGATCACTCTGCACCATCCATATCTGTCACAGAATACGGCCCAATTCACATAACCCCTTGGCCCTACCGCTTAGCCCTTCCCCTTCGTTTTGCGCGTTCACGTGTAGGAGTAAGTTTTCCCAATACCTGTTGGGATGGAAGGGAAGGGCTAAGGGGTAGGGCTTTATAGCCCTCAAAAACAAAGATTAACCACACCTCAAACCTAGGGGTACCCGGAATGCCTTATGAATCACCAGCAAGCTGGGAGAGAGACCCCAAATATAGTATTTTCTCCATTAATAAGGATTTAAAAATTGCGATAACTTTTGTAATATCTTAGTTTAATTTAATTTCAATGTATTATTATTTAGAGTCAGTGCAGACCGTTAGGAAACATAAGTTACACATATAAGTTACAATGATGTGTATGACCTCACCAGTTACAAGCTGCATCGTACCATGATTAACTACATATATTTTCTTTTAAAAAGTGATGTAATACATATAAATAACATCAGCGGCTGTTGCTGAGGGGTAGAGTGGTCGTCCTCCAACCTGGAGGATGGCAGTTCGATCCTCAGTCTGAACCATCTGCATGCCGAAGTGTCCTTGGGCAAGCTGCTGAACCCTGAATGCCCCCCCCCATAGAATATCAAAGTGCTGTGAATAGATGCACTGTATGAATGTGTGTGTGAATGGGTGAATGTAAAACTGTACTGTAAAGCGCTTTGAGTGGTCATCAAAACTAGAAAAGCGCCATATAAATACAGAACCATTTAACAAAACCATAATACTGACAAAATAGAAAACATTTTCCAGGAGGATGGACACCTAAAGCTAACTTGTCATCGAGCCAGAAGCCAATGTTTTTATAAGAGCTGACTCAGTTAGACTAATTCTAGTTTGTAGGTTAACATCGTACATTTTATATTTTTTAGAGTTGAATATCAATTTTGATTTAACAAGTAACATTGGCAGTAACTACAGTTTGATAATTTGCTTGCTTGGATCGATGCCAGGTCCTGCCTTAAGTGAGTTTCATTCTTGACACTGACTTAAGGCAGGATCTGGCATCGCAAAATTGCGTCACACAAATTTTTTGCTAGTGTTTGGATATTTCAACTGGATTGTATCTCTGTTTTGACTTTGTATATAATCTCTTCAAGAGAATTACTTGCTTCGCGTTTGGTGTGTACCTGTCACAAGAGCATGAATGAGAAGCGAATGTCTTGGGTCAAAGTTCACCTAAGTTGAAGGCCAAGCAAAGCCACGCTGCGATTTGCCCCAGGAAGCGATTCATAGAGTGAATCAAAGAAAGTAACTCAATGTTGAAGTAAATCATTATATATACATTAAAATGTAACTTAATGAACTGGCTTATAATTTAGATTTCATTGTGTTGATGTGTGTGAGTTTGGACAAAAGTGAGTCGAGACAGTTTGGTGTAGCAACCTTTATTGAAGGAGCTCTTACAACACTTGTGAGGCTGTGTATCCTCGGACAAATATCTTCTTTTACATTATGGGTAGAGGTTGATACACTGAGACTAATAGCACCACAGATAATAACAACAGTACAGCAGCCCTGGGCCGCTGATGACAACATTTAAGGTCTAGTATTTACAGTTGAGAGGAACTAAATTGTGTGTGTGTGTGTGTTTGCGGGTGTGAGGGACTCACAGCATCAGTCCCTTTAGATTTGTTTCCAGTCTCCAACTATGACAGATGTTTTCCTACCTTACTGATTAAGTACAAAGATGTGTGTGTACGTGTGTGTTTGACAGAGGCTGATGTGTTGCACAGACACTAAAGAACAGGTCTCTGTCATTCTGTCTTTTGAACCATTGACCCCTGCACAACTGTTTATAGAACAGTCGCCCGGGGCTACATATAAAAAAATCACCTCAGCATCAAACACCTATATGTCACACCCGCAGACAAACACTCGGACAGATTCACACATGATGAATCCAGCTGTTGCATCCTAATCACTACCTGGTTGAAGTTCTGATGGATTTTTTGTTTGGGTCTGCCTGATGTCACATCCGGTCTCCCCAGTTGGTTTAGGTCTCCTTTCAAGTAATGTTTCTAACTCATCTTCCCTTAAGGTTCATGACAGCAAAACCCAAAATATAGCTGACATTTACTTACAGCAGACACTCACCAAAGGATTTGTATCTTTACATTTTTATGTTCCCACCTCTTGGTTCATTTGTGTTCTTAAGATGAAAAAGTGTGAGACTACAAACCAGGCACCTCTTGAAATAGTGGTAAGAACTACGAAAATATCTCCACATTTGACCCTAAACACAAGCCTTCGATTGGAAGGAGCTCCATTCCTGGAGAGACCTCAGGACTGAAGTAATCCTTCATGAGACATTTTCACCCTGACCTTTACCTCCCAATAGTTCCCTTCAACTGTTTGTTGCCACGTCAACCTCTAAAATCGTAGAATCACTTGGGTTATGGATAACTATTTAAACATAGATGGTTGAATTGGTACACAGCCTGAGATGGTCTTCACTGGAGGCTCAACTCAGGGTAAAAAAGTCCCATGGAGATTTGATGAAGACATTTCCATTTGCCTGCCACACAATCATTTGTCTTTGTGACATTTTTAAGTACTTGAACACAGTGTAAAGTAAATGAGTGAGACTGATTATTCGTAATGGGACTAAAAATCTAAAGCATGTTGGTCCTGTTGTTTGGGGCACTGCATTTAGGACATGGACACCCTGCGGGAGACGGTCTGGGCGAAGACACCGCGGAGCAGAGAGGGGTAATCTGGAACACGGATCATGTGGCGCTGGGCGTAGCTGATGTCGTCCAGCCGCCCCCTGCTCGCCAGTGTGCGCAAGTTGACTTCATTGACCTGGCTGCCTACAGCAATGACATATAGCTCCACCCCAGATTGTGCCACCTCGCGGACACGCTTCTCCAGCAGAGCCCCGGTGATGGCCTGAGACCTGCCATCAGAGAACAGTACCAGCTTCCTGGCTATCGATCCATCCCCACGGATGGGTAAACTATTAACAGCAAATTGCATGGCCTCTAAGACATTGGTGCCATCACTTTGGTAGGCGGCCTCTTCAACTTTATGAGACAGCAGGGTGAAATTGGTGGTCAGCCCCTGCTCCATGCGGGCACTTCGGCTATACTGGGCCACCGCCACTCTGACAGTAGCACTCTTTGCGGTAAGGAAACGCTCGGCAAGGCTCCGGACAAAGGTCTTGCTTGTCTCAAAGTTCTTCTGGCCCACACTGGCTGAGCTGTCCATCATCACCAAAATATCAGTTGGTTGTGTAAAGGTGACTGCAATATACACACAAAAAGACAACGATATATTAGTTTCTGCTGGTTAGTGACAGACAAGAGAGCTAACAAGGTGCAACACAGCCAAATAGCATTAATAAATTTTCAATTCACTTGGAAAAACAGACTTACTGGGACATTTGTAGTCTGGGCATTTCTTATCTGGAGGAGGGAACAACAGACATTTAGTCAATTTATTTTGGGCTGCTACAAACTATTCAGTTGATGCAAATTTCTGAGGATGTGCATTTGTGTGCAGGTATGTGTGTGTGTGTTAACCTTGACAGATTCTGGACGTCAGGTTCTGCAAGAAAGAGTCATCTAGGAGCTCAGCAAAGTTATCCAGGACGAAAGAGAAGCCTGGTTTGGGGTCATTTTTACAAACCACAGATCCGAGCTGCTCCTGGTTGGGCTGACGACCTGAGTAGTCCTTCACTCCTAAACCACCCACCTAGAGATGAGGAAGGAGGTTCTTAGGTCAATTCAAGGGCGAAGGATGTGGCACTGTTATCAGTAGTGTTTATCAAGTTACTCACCCGGATGTCATTACCACAGAGTACGTCAAGGGGAACCTTGTCCCTTCTAGTATCAGAGCGTCCGTCAGTGAGGACCAGAACAACTCGGTTCTCTGTCTTCATCAACTTGATCGTGTTCGTCAGAGCATATTCAAGGGCCTCGCCTGTGTATGTGGCCTCGGCCAGCCACTTCAATTCTCTCACCTTCCTGCGAGACATTGGATGTCACAATAATCAATGTCATGACATTGACAAGAAACACTCCAACATATGCAATAAGCTTAATTACTGTCTTATCTAGAATGAAAGAGAAAGTCATTGGGGAAAGAAATCAACCTTGGATGTAATGCTAAGCTAAGCTATTTTGGTTAAGTTTTCAAGTGTGATATCGGTTTCTGGGTCTAAGATCTGTATTCAAGATGTCGCAGTGCTGTGTCCCGTCCTGTAATTGTGGATCTCAGCTGGCGGGGTAGATTAATCTGATTATCAGCATCATGTATTTCTAAAAATACTGTCTTTGGAATTTGGAGAGGATTTAACCTGAACCGAAACATTAACACCAAACCTGTGGCTATGCTGACCCATTATGAATCACCTTTATGCTAAACATTAAAAGAGCTAGCATGCAAGTGAACTCACTGTTTAAATGAGGCGAGGCTGTTGGAGACGGTGGTAACAGCTTCTTGAGCGTCTGATCCACTGTACTGGACTACGCTCACCCTGGACTCATTGCCTGTAAACTGGAAAGAAAAAAACCGTGCATGGTGACCATGTGTTTTGGTCTGTGCGTTATGTCCAAAACCACGTGTTTTCTTCTGTCAACATTTCTGCGTCCCCACCCATCCTGACTAATTATATCCAAACTGGAAGAAGAGAGTCACCGGAGAGACATTAAAGTAAGTTCCAAAACCAGAAACAATTTCTCTCACTCAAACTTTCGATTTGAGGTCTGTTCTCACGGAGAGAAGCTCCTAACATCTCAGAAAAATAGTTTTAGCAACATCATTGGTATCAATTTGTATAAATGAGAGCACAGGGTCAAACATGGGTTATCCTGCAGATTTCAGGCAAAGATATTGGATGAATATGAAATATAGCGTAGTCAAATGTCAAGAACCAGAATAAATTCAGGGAAGGAATTTATTGTACCTTGACTTGCTGGTCTTTAACCAGTCTGTCTACGACTGTGATGATGAAGTCTTTGGCAAGAGCAAAGTTTGAGGAACCGATACTCTCTGAGCTGTCCACAATGAACGCCAGGTCCAGAGGTGCACACTTACACTCTAAAAGGAGAGAAATAAAATAAAATCATAAAGGATCGGATAAGCCATGGAGTAGAGTCAATAATTGTGATAATGAGTGTGTTGTAGATTGAGTTCAAACTTACCACAACAAGCTGCCAAGGGATTGGCAGGGGATGGAAAAAAAACAAAAATCAAAGTTAATTGACTGTACAAAAAAAAAGAACAGTAACCTACTTAACCCTCACATTCTTCTGGTTGCGATTACATGTTTGGCTAATCGCCCATCAAGAGGGCAAAGCGTTTAATGAAGGCTGCATGTGGCTTTATTTCTTTGTTTGTTATAGCGTGGGTGTCTAACTTACAGCAGAGCTTCATGATGATATCCAGAATTTCACATTCCTGCAGAGAGAGGTGGAGAACGTTGGACTATTGCAAAGCTCTGGTAAATCACCTTACATAACTTTCAAAGACAACACAGAGCCCGGACCCAGACGGTTTCAAGCCGCTCCAAAAGAAAAAGAGATTATGACTGAGGTGATGTTTTACTATGACGTCTGGTTGACGAGTGGCTATGGGCTTCAGTTCCAGGAAATTGCATTTGATTGAACATACAGGATCAGTTTCAGGTTCAAAACTAGAGCAACCTAAAGGGGGAATTTATTTTTATGGTGCATTGCCTGGTTCGGGTCTGTAGCTCAAATGAGGGCACGGGTTCAGATTAACAGACTGATTGAATTAATTTATACTCACATCAGTTCCTGGTGGTCCAGGAGGCCCAGAAGGTCCCTGAATGGAGAGAGAGAATGATTATGAGCAAAGAGAAAACGGATTCATCTCCCTGATAGATGTGCATGTTTATCTTTTTGAGGAAATACTGGCCAAACAAAAGTTGATCTGGTCTGACTTCTGGATGAAAGACTCCTGGAGTCTTTTATTTTAACTGGGAAGACATGGTGACTCTTTGGAAAACTATTCCTCTTTTGAATGCAAACCAGAATCCCTCAGTCACAAAACCCACATCCACGCCCACACATTTTGTGTTAGCCGCTATCTTTCTGCAACAACATGTGGATCCTCCAAAAGTTCATTGCCTCAGCATTGAAGTTCTCTTTTGCTCAACTGAAGGAAAACCATCTGTTTTGGTTTAACAGACATTAAACTCAGTTTAAGAGCATTCTTTTCTTTGACTACGACGCCAGTGAAGCTTGCATAAGAGAGAGGGAGAGAAAGAAAAGAAAGAAAAAGAGGGAGAAAAATAGAGGGATAGCCGTTAATTGTAGACTGAGAGAAATTGTCCTGAGAATCATATGACGCAAAATAGGATCCAAGACAGAGGAACAGAAAGAAAAGATGAGGAAAAGGAGGAGGAGGAGGAGGAGGAGGAGGAGGAGGAGGAGGAGGAGGAGGAGGAGGAGGAGGAGGAGAAAGAAAGTTTGAATGTTGAGTTTGAGCCCTAGAGAACAAGCCTTTATACACAGCGTTATATTTAGATCCTCTCTTTGTTAATTTTTTCACATGATCGAATACCAAAAGCTTCTCTTGCCAATTTGTGAATTACACCATCTTTCCTTCTTACACTGAGCCAAACACAGGGTTGCCATTTTGTTAGGTCTTGGCATGTGGTTTGGTGTTGTGATGAGTGGTGATCTGAGCTTAGTTACTGGATCTCCATGGGATCTGAAGCAACCTCTGCCCACAAGTAGCGAAACACACAGTGCTCAAGGTTTTCCTTGCCCAATCTGTTAAGGCCTTCGCACACTAAACACGTTTTTTTCCTACGATATCTTTCAAGTTCTTGTTTTTTTTCAAACCTGTATCCAGTCGCTACAATTTTTCACATCAGGGACAGACTTTTGCAAAGCGATTTTGCAGCTTAAATTTTTTCAGATCAAGGCCAAATTTTCAAAGGTTTCACTTCTGACGTGTACACATCTAACTAATCAGAATAACCGTTGTTGACAAAATCACATTGTAGTACAGTACAGAATAGAAGAAGAAAGACCGTCCTCAGTCTGGTAAAGTTTATTTGTCTTTTCATTCAACACATTTGTCTTAAGCCCCTGCTCACTGTTATTTTTGTCTTTAAAAGGACATACTGTAATCATATTGAAGGGAGGTTCAAGCAACATGCAACTCAACTCCGGTTGAAGAGAATAAATTAACCAACTATGCACTGCTCGAACTGTTAACAAACAAACAGTTATGAACTATGATCTTGGTTCCAGCTGTTGCAGCAGTTCTCTCAAGAACATCCGGATATATGGACTGAGGCTGATGTACCACAGTTTATGCTTCTAAACCAACCTGGGAATGTCTTTATTGTGTAAACAGGTATTTCATATTTTTTCTTGTTATTTAGTAAAAGGAGCACCAGACCATCACCCCTTCATGAACATTACATCTTTCTTTTTCCAAGATGCAATTTCCTTTCTATCTTCTATTAACAAATAAATCGGTATAGATTTATATGCTAAATCATGTTGCACTTTATGTGAATAGTCAGGCACATTGAAATTCTGCACCGAACTATACAATGAATTGATTTTCAAATCTCTTAAAACACATTAGTGAGCCACAACAGCGTAGTTAGTAACATGCTCCCTCATTACCATGAACAAAAGGATGTTGTGGTTTATTCTATTTCATGTCCTGGTGCCGCAAAACATTCATGAAGGCAGGAAGGGGTTTCTTTACATTCTTTTCATACAGAATGTGAGCTGCAGTACATTCAGTGTCTCAGCTTGCTTACATCTGGAGACAAGCCTTTAACACACACACACATACATAGACACGCACGCATGCACGTACACACATACACACACACACAAACAGTACTCTTACCGGATTGCCCTCAGGTCCTCTGTGACCTTTGGCCCCTTTGGGTCCTGGAGGTCCTGGTTGGTTGTTCTGTTAAAAGAGAAAATGACATGGAGATTAAGAGAGGGGGCCACGTCTATATACAATTTTCTTCTTAAATAAATGGATACACGTTTTAGTTATACATATGACAGAAATGCAGTATCCATGTTAAATTCATTTTCATGACAAGTTTACAGCTTTGTGTACTGTGTGTATGTTTTATAGATTAAGAAGGTTAATTTGTCTGTTGGGTAGAGCCCAACTGGGTGCATTGCTTCTCGACTCATCTAAAAGATCATCCATGGTAAATGGTAAATGGATTTGCATTTATATAGCGCTTTTCCATGTAAGTGTATCGGCACAAACTACATCCAAGGGTCAACATATTCAGTATACAATTCAACTTCAACATATCTGTTCAGTTGTTTGAAATAAAGATGTGTGAATACTAAGTGATAATAAATATATATTGATAGACGCAGTGAAAATGAACGGAAAAAAATCGATAATGCCTTTTCCTATACTTGGCCATCGTAAATTATCCATAGAAGCAGAACATATTTAAAATACATTTTAAATATCAAACATTGATATTGTGTGTTTAAATATTAAGTTTTGCATTGATGCTACAGTGTTTTGGGAAACATTCAAACTTTTACAGCTGTGGAATTTGGAATACTAGATAACAAATGACAGAAATCTAGTCTGCATGATAGGTTAGAGAATCTACATAAAATTTGAGGAGGTTACCAACTAGCATCTACGGTTAGAAACTAATTGCCTTAATATGAAGCTTTGATGTACTCCCATTGGAAAAAATATGACATTATGAATTACACAGAAGCAAGTATAAGATGGTAATCAGGCTTTCAAATGAATTAAAGGTGAGCTTGACAGGGGAATAAGAATAAAAGAATAACATAACAAATATAATTTTCATTTAGTTACTTTCCCAATTACTTTGCACATAAACAGGGATCTGTTAGGTCTTTTTTTCCAGCTCATCCAAGAAAAAACATTTGGAAAAGTCGTCTTTTCAACACTGAAAACTTTTACTTTGAACTTCACACTTATTTATTTGTATTTTTACTCATAAAATGTCACTCACTATGCTACTGTATTTCATCCCACTCAACACAAATACATATATTACATACATCCTTTTAGAAGGGGTATTGCCAACATGTGAAGCCATTCAGTGGTAAGACTCTAAACCGATTTCAAATCTTAATAGTTACCAGATCTGACTCTTTTCTGTCCAGCTATCTGCCACATCAGAGCAGCTGCAGGAACAGAGAGCAGCTACAGCCCCTGCAGCTGCTTCTCTGTGACCTGCTGCTGATCACTGTGAGATTACGGCTCAGACCAATGCTATGGAAAATAAAGCGCTTAACACTGTAAATAAATTTAGGAGAATTATCTCATCTTTAAGGTCCTTGTTCCCACAGATACTGTGTCACACTATTAACTAATGTGGGCAGTTTGAATTTAGCAATTTAGCAGTTTAGAATAATAGCAACCTGGCTTTTAAAGGGAATGGGCGTTGGCACTCTGATTGGTTTATTGCATGTCACTCCCCGAAAAACCCCCATGATTGATTAAGAGACGTACAGAGAAGTACAACGTTTGTGAGCCATGCACATGGTAAAATTACCTTTTTTTCCACTGTTAAACTCACAAAGTTCCATGCACTTTATACCATGTGCTAAGATCATTCAAATGGAGCCCAAAGTCGTAAAATACTAATTAGAATTATTTGACCATCTTTAACCTGCTCCAAGTTTATTCTGAATTGCTGTCTCATAATTTAGTTTTTTACAGTCAGACAGAATTTGATGCAGTGAGGACACAAATCCTAAAAATAAATCGAGGAAGATAGAATAGAGTGGGAGAGAGGGCGAAGGTAATGTCAACCATTCACACACACGCTTGCTCACGCACGCAGGCACACACAGACAGAGTTACAAACACACACGTTTCCAATTACTGCACACTCAACATCAAACACTATGATGTCAAAAGCCTGGGTCTTGTCATCCACGCACACACATATGCACACACACACATTGTATTCGCACATGTGATGACCTTGATGTCACAGCGTCTTATTTCACATTGCAGCCAAAGGTCAATGTCGAACCTTGTAACTGTGTATATTATCATTCTTAAGTATGTTAGTTAACAAGTCAAACAACTTTATCTTCTCTGACAGACAGATGTGTCCCCCCACTGCCCCTCATGCCAGAGAGAGACAGGACAGGTGTCAACACACAAGTCTGCACAGCGTGACATTTTCAAACAATTTACATTAGACATCCAGTTGTTCAAAAATCACAATGAGGCCAGTGACCTTTTTATTCTCTGAAAACGTTGTTAACCAGTTCAATTTCTCATGAACTTGAGCCAAACTGATTCCACTGAACTGTCCAAATAGTGAACGGCTCAGAGGGAAAACTGTGGAAACAAACAAGCGACTGTTCTGAGAGAAAAAAATATGACCAGAGACAAATGAGGGATACATGGAATGTAATGGATTCACTTTTTCCATAGAGATCCATAAAATATGGCTTTGTGTATTTTTGTTTAAGGCTTGGTTATGGACAATGAAACAGCAGCAATGAATGATTAACAATGATATCATGTTTAAAGCAGAAGTTAAGAACAAGTTCGGGCTATTTGCTTATTCAGTTTCTTGCCAAGCATTAGATATATATCTCTCAGTTAAATACGAGGCTATAGCTAGCAGCAGGTTAGCTTAGCATTGTACAAAAACTGGACAAAACCTGACACACGTAGACTGGCCCCCAATAAAGTCTACTAAATTTAATCAGTTCATCTTTTTTATATAAAAATGAAGAATTGCGATTTTATGGAGATGTATTTGACAAACTATGTCTGTAGTTTGGCCAATGTGACAGACTTAAAGAAGTTACTGCTGCTGCCATCCAGGAGAATAGTCTGGCACCTACAGTAACTCAAATAATACTGCTGCTTGTCGTTAATATTCTTTTTCCAAAAAATTATTGAAACCTAAATTAAATATGTTGGCTCTAAATGTGTTAGTAGTACTGAGTATAATGACTGAAGGTAGAGGAAGCAAGTTCTCCCACCTACTATTTCAAATCTAGTGCCATGCTAAGCTAATTGGCTTCTTGCTATAGCCTAAAGTGGTATAAACTTTTCATTACAACTTGGCATTAAAGATTTTCACCATTTCATCATTAGTGATGCAGATGTCTGGAAAATGTCAAGGTGGATTTCATTAGAGGACCAAATGTTGATTTTAAGTTTTAGTCCATTTTCCTGCCAACCCACTTCCCAAATACTACCCCAAGTTTGCAGACTGATTAAGGCATGGTGTTGATTCTTTATATTCCAGTAAAAGAACCAGTCTTTATAAAAGTCACAAACAAGTGCCTCTTCCAAGTTTAAAATAAAGAAGATTTTTTGAGGTTTTCAAAACAGTTTCTTCAAAAATGATGCAACGCTTTTTCAGTTTGGGATATGGCAGCACACATCTGTAGAATCAGCTCAGGTTCATGTTTCAGTCATGAAACGCAAACGATTTTAACATAAACACGACCGAGTTGAACCGGGGGTTAAAGTATTAAAGTTGGCACGCTGCATGGACACAGTACTGTCGCCACACACACACACACACGCGCACACACACACACACACACCACACACACACACACACACACACCACACACACACACACACACACACACACACACACACACACACACACACACACACACACACACACACACACACACACACACACACACACTCACACACACAAACACGGACACACACGGACACATTCACTCATGGACAAATTAAAAGAGAGAGTAATGCAGTTCCTTCATCGTCTGTACTCATTTCCTGGTATCCTTGACAACGACATATACACAGCTGCATCACATCACAGCTCTCTTCCCGAGTGACACACGCACTTAAACATGCACATACGCACACACACACGCACACACACACCCACACACCCACACACCCCACACACACACAAACACACACACTAAATGTGTTCAGATCTACTCAAGAAAGCATTTCCAGCTGCAGAACAGAAGGAGAGTGTGAGAGCTCGGATAAAAAAAAAGAGCAGTAAAGTATGTGAGGGTCTAACACCGAAAAACAAAATGAGAGACAGAGATTAAAAGTAGAAACATATGATTATATTTTACTTCAAGTAAAAAGTCCATAAAAAAAATGAAATATGTAAATGTGCAAATAAAACGAGACATGTGATTCACATCCTGTCTGCGCTGTCTGCCAAGAACGGAGCGAGGAAAAGATAAAATGAGAACAAGAGCGAGGAGCAACTCAAAATGGAGACTCACATCTGGGCCTGGGTCTCCGGGCTCTCCATCATCTCCTTTGGGTCCAGGGGTTCCTTTGCCACCCTGAAGGTCACACAGAAAATGTACGGAGTCATGAGGGAATATGAGATTGATTTTAATTAACTTATAGCAAGAAAACGTATAGTTGGTCCTGATGTTACACTTAAGTACCAGAATTAAACAGGCCCATACACAGTATCTGATCTCTACTTATAGTTCATTAACAGCCTGATTCCTACGTTAAAGGAAATTTAAAGATGACCTACCGGCTCACCAGCATCTCCGCGAGGTCCAGGATAACCCTAAAAGAGACAAACATTTTCAACATGTAAAATCGTTAATGTATCATACATGACCTACAGACCATTAAAAACTACCACCACACACCTGGAAACCAGGACAACCTGCGGTGCCATTTCCTGCGACACCGTCTTCTCCCTGAAACAAAGAGAGAGAGACACTTAGAGATCCAATCGCACAAACACACACATGCAAACCTCATGATAGGGCTTATGATGGATGACACACATCTGTCTCTCTTCTCCTCAGTCCCCCTCTCTGTCTCCCACACTCACCCTCTCCCCCAGCTGGCCTCTGTCTCCCGGAGCTCCTTTGATTCCTCTCGGTCCTTTGGCTCCCTTGAAAACAAAAAGAAAGATACAAAAATTAGAAACATATGACATTTGACACGATATGTGTTGACAGGGTAGCGAGTGTGTGTGTGTGTGTCTGTATTGCTTACGCAATACTACATTGCATAAGCACTTTAAATATGTTGTAGTAATGATGGTTTATTCTTTCATTATACATGGATAATGATGATAATGGGTTTTTGACTGTGACTCATGCACAAAACTTTACTTTTGTATGCACAATGGCGCTAAATATGTGGGTTACAGGTTACATTGCTTTATAGTTTTAAGTCCCCTAAAGGCCATATTTATTTCATTTTGCAGCATTTATTACCACTGCTGCTTCACAATCAGGGCAGATGCACGTTATTAATCAGGTATCCTTGTACTATGCTGTGTTACCCCGCAGCATGTCCTCCCTCCTGACTCCCCCCGCTGACCTGCGACCACTTTACACATTAAAAGTTAACACCATCACTAATTAGAAGTTATAAGGGCACGTACAGTACTGAAGTTTACAATAAAAAAAAGATGTGTCGTGCACAGCCAGTACATCACGGTCAGAGTGACCGGATTCAGGATCCGACTTCAAATAAATGTGATCGTTCTTGTTTGTGTGAAGACCGACACAGACGGCACACACACAAACACACACAAACACACACATTCACACACTCCCATTCTCTTGCAGACAGAAGAGAAGTTCTTCCCCCGATTATGATGCAATGCAGTGTTTGAACTTTATTGTTGCAGAAGAAGCAACACCCCATCTATCCATGAACATAATATGACTTCAGCAGGTTATTTATAAAGATCAGTTCTAAGTGTGAGCAATTAGAAAAGAGGAGAGGAACAGAGTCTCTTGATGACTGGCACTGAGTAAAAATCCTTGTGTAAAAACTGTGTATTCAGTATTTTAGTTCTAACACTCAAATTACTTAAAAGTCTTCATTTGAAACATTGTTACCCTTTTTCTAAAATAAATAAACATTTATTAATAATGATATAACTAATAAATATTTAGGACTACATAAGAAAATGGTATTTAATATAGTGGTATTATTCATGAAAAGTTTAATAATCCAACATTGAACTGCTTCTTCAGGACAGTTTGATTGACAGTGACCAGACAAGCCACCAATCATTAACTTGTGTGTGTGCGGTTGGACTCACCTCAGGTCCAGGGGGGCCTTCATCTCCTCTGTAGCCAGCAGATCCGGCCCTGCCAGCCTCACCCTGCAAAGCAGTGATGACGTTAATTCAAGTTTCTTCATTGACAGAATCCTCCATTGTCAATGTGATGGCTAAGATTTGATGATCTGAAGTGATTCACAATGTGTTAAAGAAATTACTTTCAAGTATTTATAGCAATCTTCCAGCTAAAATGTAAAATGCTGATTCAATAAAAAAAAACACACAAAAAATATGAGTATGTCAATTTTTAACAGTGTCCACAAAGTACTGCTAATTAGAGTATTTCATATCACACTGTTTATAAAAGATAAATGCAAAACCCCAACATTTTAGAATAATAACTTCATAGGTTGGCTCTATAGTAATGATGTTGCCTCGCTCAAAACAAAGAGTGGACACAGAAGGTTTAACTGTAAGATTTGGGAAGTAATCTCAGGAATTAAGTCATCTCTTTTAAACATCCAATTGTGCCTGATTTACACAATATATCTTCTGAATTTGACACATGATATGAAGTAAATGAAAACTAGTGTTGTTTTATATAGAATTACTGCCAAGTCCGTACAGCAGCTGGATCACTCTTTGCACACTGCTGAAACGGAACAAATCTCATGAATGTATTGATGGCTATGGGTAAAGTACAGGAGATCTCGTGAGAACAGTTTTTCTGTTTAGTCTGAGGCTTAATGTTATTTTGTTTCCTGTTTTTGAGCACAACCAGGCTTAATCACAGCCAGACCGGTCTATGTCCTGGATGGAACAAGCTGAGCCTGGCACAGCGAAAAAGAAAGAGTTAACGTTTGCAAAGGTTTCAAAGATACTTTGAAAAAATGCGAGCAAATTGCAATCAAGCGCTGTTTTTTAATGGCAGTAAAAGTAAGACAGCAAACGATCTGCAGTTTATAAGTGCATGTGAGGATACAGTTTTTCCTGAGTGTATGAGGTCGACCCAACAAGTCACTTATTCCATGTTTTCTATACTATTCAGTTCTGATGAGGAACGGAGGCCCAGTCGAAAGCACAAAAGGGCCATTGAAACCACTGACATCACGGAGGTTACCACAACTAACGCCTGTAACGTATTATTATTATTACAGTGCCCGGAGCCTTATTAAGAAAAACCCTACTGAGGCTTTGGCTGCAGCGAACGGAGAGAATAACTGAGTCAGAGGGGAAAGAGTGAGTGTCGATGTTCCCAAGAGAGGTAAAAAAAATGAGAATGAGAGAGGAGAGGGGAGCTGGAGCATTTGGGAGTGGGCGTCATTCTGGGGCACGGGCCAGGTTCGCCTCAGCTCACTGTGCTACCCCTCAAAATGAAGTATGGATGCAGCGTGCATGTTACCTCCCCGACTGGAAAAAAGGCTGCTGCCAGAGAGAAAAGTGGGTGGTTCGTTTCTATGGCTGTCTTGAAACAGGAACCCGTAGCTCCTGTTTGTACCTATTTAAATTTGTGTGTGTTATATTTAAATTTGTGTGTGTGTGTGTGTGTCTTACAGGGTCTCCGTTGGGGCCAGTTGAGCCCTCCCTTCCCTGCTCTCCACGGGGTCCTGGCTCCCCCTGGAAAGAAGAACACCAACGGTTTCAGGCGACATAAAGTCCAACAATAGACAGAGCAGCGCACACAGAGCTCAGTAAGAGCAGAGAGTAAGAACAATCGTATGGGTTCCATTAAGAACAGTGTGGTTGCAGTCTAGTCAGTGCGAGTGCCAAACTGCATTTCCCTTGAATCTCTAAGGAAGGGAACAGAAATTAGAAAGACCACAGAGTCTTCCTCCCTCCTCCTCATCATCAGCATCATCACTTACCACTTCTCCTCTAGTCCCTCTGTTTCCACGGGAACCTTGCTCCCCCTTCTCTCCGCCTTGTCCCTACAAGATAATTTAAAGATGTAAATGTATACTTTGGCAGCTCTCACACACAAACAAACTAATTTAAAGTCAATATTAATCCATTTCACTTACTCTCTCGCCGCGTGAGCCATCAGTTCCAGGCGGGCCCTGCAACACACAAGATATGAGATGGGTCATGAAAGGTCACAAGGCTGATATTTTTTTAATGTTGTCAAGTAGAATAATTACTTACATCATCTCCACGCTCTCCTTTGTCCCCATCAGCTCCGCGAGGGCCCGGGTCACCCTGTCACAATACAGATAGAAAACTGGAGTCATATCTCTTCTCTGCTGCCGGTCACTTTCCTCTGTCTGTCTTTGCACTGATTTACCTGAGGTCCCAGGGGTCCGTAGTTTCCAGGCCTTCCTGGTTCGCCGTCTTTTCCACCATCTCCCTGAAATGAGCACAAACGGACTGATCACAGAGCACAAAAGGCAGATTCTAACAATCACGGACAGTGCAAGGATTTTCCTAAATCTTACTTTTCCTCCTTTCTGTCCGTACGGACCGGGGTCTCCCTTTGGTCCTGGCTCTCCTTGCAGACCCTGCAAACATAAAACACAGACACAGCTTTGGTGCAGGATAAAATAACCAGCTGAAGCCCAACGCTCCATCTCAGAGGTCGCTGCACATGTATGCTCATGTATGCGAGTGTGTTTGTTTACAGTGTAACTAAAGGGCTTCATTTAAACAACCTGACAGCAGAGAATGTAAACGCAGTGGTGATTAAAAAGCCAGTGCCTCAGTCTGTCTGCCTCACAGACAGCAGCGTTCCTAAACACGCAACTTTGGCTAATGTGTAAACAATGAAGACGAGCCCGAGGCAGATACTGCAGTTAATGTATATTTGCAGTCCGTAAACCTGATGTCAATGTGTGCAAACATCTAATGACTGGTTTCCATCTGGAGTTCTACTGTCGACACTGTGTGACGGTGTGAGTGTCACTCCTGTCTCAGCCAAAATGCAAGACCATAACAGTCGGATTATCCTCCGCTGAAGATACATGACTCACGTCTGATCCGGGAGATCCTTTACAGCCGGCAAGACCAGGGAAACCAGCTTCACCCTGAGGACGAAAGTCACAGAAACATGGATGATAATGAAACTCATTAACTTTACCAAAGAAAGACTGATAGCAAGAGCTGCACTGATTAGATGTTGGGGTATGTAACTCACCTTGCGTCCATCCACTCCATCATTTCCCCTATGACCTTTGTCTCCCTGAGAAGACAAATCAAAAACAGATGCAGAATGAATGAGGATAAAAGTGATGGAAGAAGAAATGAACCATTCATTTGAAAGAGTATCCATCTGAGGATCCGCTGATCAGGAAGAGCTCACCTTGTAGCCTTTGTTTCCTCTATCACCCTGCAACAAACACAGACCACATTAGTGAGTCATGAATCATACAGGACCCAAGATTTACTGAATCTGTTTTAAGAGTAAAAATATTTGAGTTTGATGTGTTCGTACCTTCCCTCCTATGGAACCGCGGTCTCCCTGGTAACAGAAATACACACATTATTACCATCATCAGAATAAACAGCATGGTGGTGACTGATAAGGTGAGTAGAGTCTGACAAAGAGTCAGTGATCATCATGAGATAAACAACATCAAATCATCAGAAATACATTCAGAGTGACCAGACCTTGGAGACATAAATCAATTTGTCTGGCTAATAAATATGTGAACCTTTTTTCAAATTTGTGGCAGATTGAGGATGGAGACATGGGTAGCTGGACAGAACTGCATCTTGCCGGGATGGCAGAAAATGCTTACATTCACACAATTGGTTTTCTATCGCTCATTGACATGAAGTATCAATGAGCATAATGTCACCTTGTGGGTCAATAGAACTTTTTGAAGTGGGCACTCTAGTGTCAGTTTGTGACCTAGGGCTGATAGGGAGGGAGTGTGGGTAAGGAAAATTATTTCCGCGCATTTTGTTCAATGCAATATCTACAATCATTCACACAAAAAATCCTGCCAAATAAACCTAAAATTGGCTAATATCTGGGTTGTGGGGGTTGGGTAATTAGCGATATAAAATTCTTCATACTTCATATTATGATCAATGTGGAACACTTGTCAGTATACATTTGTGTGTCAAAAAGATAGGATGCATGACACACAGGTATGTTACATCAAAGACACTATTCCCCTGCAGGTTAAGTGCCGAACATGTCAGTCCATTCATCTGGCTGGATAAATTCAATGTGGTATTGCTAAATCACATTAGCATGATTCATTCATGATTCTATCCTATCAGATATGTACCCCATGCTGTGTTAGTGGTAGAAGTTCACACTACCTTCTCTCCATTGTAACCGGGAGGACCAGAATCTCCGAAGTGACCCTGTAACACAACAGAAGAGTTCAACATTTCGTGAGGTTGTGCTCCATGATAAATCCGAGTAGATATGGTGATTGTTGTGTATTTCTTCTAGTTTGTGTTGTGTATGAGGCTGATTACCTACCTTCGCACCAATATCTCCTTTCTCTCCTGGCATTCCTGGTCTACCTGTTTCTCCCTTTTGAGAAAATAAAGGAAAACAAGAGTTCATTAGTTCAGTTTTCAATATTTACCTGTGCAACGGAATGCACTGACTGAATTGAGTTTCTGACATCACAAACATTCAAATGATAAACACACCTTTCCGCCAATCGGTCCATCTGGTCCTTTAACCCCTCCTTTAGCCTGCATACAAAACAGAGCAGACACGACCAATGACCCGATTTCTGATTGCTCCGAGAATGGTTTGAATTTGCATAGATGTAGTAGGGCATACTTACATTGCAGTCAAAAGAGCAACACTAGAAAAAAAGAAGAAAAGAAAGATTATTGACGCAGAAAATTGTCTTTATCTTCAAATCAAAGAAGGAAACATGACACGATCCTCTTTTCTGAGCTGGTCTCAAAATGAAAGACTTAAATAATAACAGACAGTGGAGTCCTCTGAACTTAACAGCAGAAAGTACAACTGTCAGATGACAGTAGGGATAATTCAATCTAATATTTAACTTCAAACTGCAGTGATTTCATAGGTGATTCCGCAGCAAGAATCCTGAACATCGCAGCACTCTTAATTTGTTTATGTAATAATTTCAGCTTCCTGTGACTAGTAATAAAAAAATCCATAATTTGTTATGTTCACACAATTACTGTGGACATTCTACTATATATTCAACAGTATTAAGCCAACAGACTTGAAAATATTTCCTTAGAAACATGTGAAAATCACATACCACATCTTCTGTCTTGTTTGTCTGAAAAGAAGAAAAGAAAACAAAGGTTAATTTAGAATAAAAATAAAATAATTCGGTCCACAAGAGAGAAGAGAATATACATACGATCATATCGATGATGGTCCGAATGGTTTCCAACTTGGTGGATCTGGAGTCGTCTGCAGCAGTGAAGTTCTGTCTGTAGTCCTGGTCTGTGGCGATGATTGACAGCCTGGTTTCCTGGTGAATCACAACACGTACTGTCAGTTACTGGCCTGAAAGTAGCACCTACACCAACACGTTTATGTTTTCCGATTGTT
Source organism: Pseudopleuronectes americanus (assembly GCA_038501795.1). NCBI lineage: Eukaryota > Metazoa > Chordata > Actinopteri > Pleuronectiformes > Pleuronectidae > Pseudopleuronectes > Pseudopleuronectes americanus. The sequence continues at coordinate 6,160,989 of CM076730.1, read as the reverse complement.
AAAACTGGTCTTTAAAAGCTTATCTGTGACAATTTTCTTTGTAGGATCTCACTTAGCTTCAGCCAATTATGTCACTAGTCCTTTGTTTGTTAGATATAACAGACTTTCTACAGTTAGATTTCCACGTAAAACATCTAGAACAGTGATTGTTTAGTTGCTTTCTGAGCATCAGACAAAAATATAGATCACCTCCTTTTTTCCCTCAGTTCTGACAGTGTCAAATAAACAACAATCTTTGAAAGTGTAAATTACTATAAATTTAAGATTAGATATAGTTCAAGGTTGAAGGGTAATTCCTCTGCAAAAATACATTTCAAAGTTTGGCTGAAGCAAATATGAGGTTGTCAGGAGGCTGATTTAGTTGAAATGCCTTTGTGCTTCTGAATTTGAAATTGATTTTTTCACATGACTTTGTACAACATCTTTTACATTCAGGTTAAATGTGTCCACTGTCCAGCCACTCTGGACAATGTACACAATTAGACAACAGATAATGTAATATGTCAAATGTATATACACATCTTAAAAGCTTCTAATAACTTCATATTATTATATGTTTATACTAAATTTCCCACGGGATTAATAAAGTATCCATCTCTCTATTTATCAATCTATATGTCAACTTTGATGGCAAAATGAAATAATAATAACCGCATCTAAACCTCTGAAAGTTTTATTAATGAAGAGTTACTTTTCCAATACAGCAAAGCAACTTCCTCCATACTCTGTAGGTTATGGTTTGGTCGCATTTGATTGAGACTAGAAAAAAGTCTATAAACTAACATTAAATTCTGATTTCTGATTCATGCATGAAAGTATAAGACATCCCAATACCCTTGTCAAAAGAAAACAAAGACAGAACTCTGTCTGCAAAAAACTCACAACTTTTATGACTAAGTTCATGTAGGAACCCATTAATCACATTCAGAAAGTGATTGATAAAAGTAGGTTCTTATCATTTAATAATTATAGAAATTGTGCATGTAGTTGTGCTGGTTAATCTGAGGTTAGGGGCCGACGGTATGTAGGACCTCATGAGGGTAGAATTAAAGGTACAAGTTTTTACCTCCTGGTCAGGTGAGATGGCGACAGCGAACACTTTGACTCCATGTTGCTTGGCCTCATTAGCCGCCTCCTGCACGCCTCCACACGGCTCTTTGTACCCAGTGATGGGATGACCATCAGTCACCACCACAATGTACTTGTTATCGTAGTGGTGGGAGCCCCTGAATACAGGTACACACACAAACACACACTTGACAATGATATCAGTGCTCTTGTCATTTAATCTGCCAAAATGTACCAGTTTGTGTTATTATTACTCAACGAGCAGCTCAGCTAGGCCTCTCTTGATGGCACAGTCGGTGTATGTGCCCTTGCCGATGTAATTGATGGTGTCGATGTCATTCTTCAAGGCCTGACGATGCGTGGCCAAATCACTCAGCTCTCGCACGATGATGACTTCGTCACTGTAGTGCAGCGCTCCTGAGTTCCAAGTCAGGACTCGGTCACATCGGTGGCGCCTGGACACATAGATGTATTAAGTACAGTCAACACAACATTACTATGCAACATGGCACCGTCTAAGGTACTTGTATTTGTAATGTCAGAGGCAAATACTACTAAATACACTTTCACAGTTATCTGACAGTTGCAGTTACTGAATACATTGTAATTTAAGGTTTAACATATAGCAGCTGTGATGTGTTGCTGCACAGGGAGTACCTTTAACCTTGGTACATTTGTATTTCGCTAATCATATTTGTAATTGTATTAACATCACGCCAGGCTGAAAAATACTGTTTAATTGTCATATTCAGCATCAGTGATGGGTTTGGTCAGTGATGTGCAGTATTGCGTCTGTGTCCCAGTGTCCCAGAATGCACCTGGACAATAGGAATGGAGGTGTTATCATTTGACTAATTGGTTGAATAATTGCAGACTTTGCAATGGAGTAGCTTTGGGCTGGGTTTATGCAATTAACTTGAAATGCTAAGGTTATGGTCGTTATGCCAAAAAGGATCTTCACATGGAGAAGAGTAAAAACTTGTGTTTGTGTGTGTGTGTGTGTATTTATGTCTTACATTTCCTGGAGTTGATCTATGAATTCCTTGGTGAAACTCTTGATCTGGTCGATATAATAGTTGGGAGGTTTCTGTCTGAGGGCGACACTCTCAGACGTGTCCAACACGAAGTAAAGATCCACCGGACAGTCTGCTCACAGAGGGAACAAACAAAGATGGCTGTCAACAAAATTCATTAATCAATTTAAATCTCTTCTCTCTTCAAGAACAAGTGAATCCAAAATGGGTGCCCATCCATCTACCCATCAACTCAAGTGACGTCAGCATGGGTGTCACTGCTGCAGTACTGGAGGCCTACGGGCCTACAGCACCCTACAGTTACAGTGTGTGTCATAGGTTCCCTCTACCTGATCCATCCTCACACATGTAGGTTTATGACAATTGCAGGACTGTACACAGTTAAGTTGCACAAAACACTTGAACTATAACAGCACCTTGGTGGGGATGCATGACTGCCATTTCATAAGCTGCTTTGATTCTTCTCCACATTAATTTTTGGAGTGGAATCAAAGCAGCGTATCTTCCTCTGCATCACACCCAGAGACTATTCTACACTACTCAGGTCCATTAAGAAAATCCACAGGACCGACCCAGGGCCTGCTCAGGGTGGGCTAGGCTACTGTCATCATCACATCATACCTTATCCTATTGCTGCGTGTCTGCTGCTGATTTGCAACTATGCAACCCAAAGACAACGAACATCTGGATGCGCTCTTGTATTAAACATCACTACAGTATATTCAAGCACAGACAGATCCCCTTACAGGCAAATAAATGGCATGAACACCACATACTAGAAATAAAAACATTTAAAGGTACAGCAGAGGTGAAGCAAACTTACCCGAAAAGCTGTTTTTGTTGTTATTCGTTTGCGCTCCGGCCAAGAGGACGCACAGCAGCGCAAGGAGCACCCTGAGAGTCTCCATGATCAAACTGCGATTAAAACTGAGACCTCAACGATACACAGCAGAACCACCCAGTTCCCCCAAACAACACGAACCAGCGGACCCCCCTAAAGTCCGCTACTTCTTAAAAAAAAACAAATAAACTTTTTTTGTCGATTCAAGCTTCTCCGCCGCAGTTTCTCCGACGCGAGACCCAGAGCGCGCAGAGGAGGACCAGAGCGCGCGGTGCTGAGGGAGGGAGGGAGGGAGGGAGGAGGAGGAAGAGGAGAAGGAGGAGGAAGAAGAGGAAAAGCTCACGCGCATTCTCTGGAATAGCAGGAATACTACACGAGAGCGCGCACGAACTCGGAGTTTACACAAAATCCAAGATATGTTTGCTTCCTTAAAAGGGCTCCACAGGAGACAGGAAGAGGGGAACAACAGGAATAAACAAGCCTGAGAGTAAATGAGTCCCCGACATGCACAGATGATGTTTGTGTCTTTGCAGGAGAGAGTTCATGCACAAATGATCTCGACTGTGTTTTAATTATTTAAAAAAACGTTGCAGAAACTAGAAAAAAAGCTACCCATGTGTCATTTTCACAGTTGTATCTCAAATGTTCCATGTAGAAAATTAAACAATGAAACCATGAATAGAATCAAACTGGAGTAATTCCATCAGGCCTAATGAAAAGCAGCTGAAGCAACTCATGTATCCTCTTTCTTTTCTGTAGAAAATCTATTTTCTGTGGAATTTCAATACATCTGGACCACTTCTGTGTTCAGACGTGAACATAAAAGAGGAGGGGAGGGAGTTGGAAGAGGAGGTGGAGGGGGTCTTCACTCCCCTCTCCTCGGAGGCAGGAAGAGACACAGTGCCATCTACTGCTTCTTGTGTGCAGCCCCTGGAGAGGCCTTCGGGAAAAAGGAGATTTCTGGGAGTTTGTGTGAGGCAGGGAGGTGCAGTATTCGTTTGGCAAAGTACAAATGGGGGTGGATGTTCCTGCAGGCTGCTGTGGACATGCATGTGCTCCGGCTGTAGGGAAGCTCTGAGCCTGCACTCAGAGTTTCCACTGAGGTCACTGTTTCAGTGTTGGAGAGAGGGAGGAAAGGGGAGGCGGAGGGATGAGAAGGGGGTACATCTGGTAATGATCTCTGTTTATTAGCAGGCTCTCATAGTAAATCTGTTGGCTTATTGGCAGCTGTTAAAGCTGTGTTAAATCTAGAAACATGCATTCTGCTGGATGTCTCAATAACAACCGTAATCACAAATACATTACTTCATACCCCATTGAAGTCGTGTGGGATTCATAGGAGAAGCAGCTGGGGGTGTTTTCAGGTTCCACACTAAGTTTTACTACAGTGCACTTTTTTTTTACAGCTTTTTTACAGCTTTTTTACATCGTGCAGGCAGGTGGGATTGAGATCACTGAGAAGTTAGATTCTTTCAGCCTGAGGACACACAGACACAGGTCATGTCCTTGACAACTTAAAACAGATCTCTACGACAAGAGAACTGCAGTAACACAGACTGTCTCTACAACAGAGGGGTTCTGCATAATGTCCTGGGCCCTGCCTGGTGGCAGACAGGACGCAGCATGAGTTTCCGCAGGATTCTGATGTTCACTGGAGAAGATTAGCAGCATTTTCTGAGTCAGAGTTAAGATGAAATACTGAAGAAATACTGCTGAGATTAGCCAGTGTGTCCAGTCTGAGGATTATTATTTTTGAATCTGTTTCAGAGAATGTGATTCAATAGTCTCTAAGCATGTGAGCGCAGATGATGTGAAACAAGAGCGTTAAATAAGGGAAAGACTGAGGGTGAAAAGAATAAAGAACAGGCTTCGCTTTTTCCAGCAGAAACATAAAAGTCAGCACAGATGGAAGAGATTAATCCCAATGAGGCCATTACACTGTGACTCAAGAGTTTGTTTGTACGGTTCAGGGATCTGAGCTAGTGTAATCTTGCAAACAGGTTTTAAAAGATGGGAAAGAGAACCACTGTATAAAAACAAGTATAAAACAGTAAACAGCTGACAACGCGTACACAGTAAATAAAATAGTGAGAAAAAGTATGCGGTTGTACTTTCAAACATAATTTAATGAAACATTCAAGATTTACTGTATTTTTGTGGCATCTACACCTTATTTAACTGTTGGGGGAAAAAATCTCTGTTTTAAAGTAAATGCTCTTTATTATCGGTTAAACCGGAGTCTGATGGGCGACTGGAAAAACAAGAAAATTGCAGCGTAATCAAGATTTCCGAGCCACACCAAAAATAAAGTTAATGACAGGAAATGAGTCAGATTAACTTCCGCTGCATTAGTCCCTCATCAATCTCTAGTGTCTCCAAAGGTATTTTGTCTACTTGGCTGCAGTGCAAAGCATATGATTTAAATAAGCAATAATTTACTGCATGAAGTTTCAATTAAGGTCACCGTCAGAGATGGTCACAGCTCCGCCTGATAGAGGATCAAGTGGAAATGGTTGATGGTCACCTACTGCCCTCTAGTGAAACGTTTTATTCTGATTGAAAATACAACTTCCACCTCCACTTTCCACCCAGAGGGATGAATACTTTTTATTGCAGTGTTTTGTCTTGAATAAATAAATCAGTTAACATGCACAAGGTGTAACAAGGTCATTTATTCTGAAATCCACAAACCACAGTTGGGATATAAAAGGCCAAGAAGAATAAAGTGATACCATTTCGAATTGAAAGTGTCACAATTTTAACTTTGCATTGACATTATTAGTCTTTCATTTTATTTACACAGAGCCAAAATGCTCATTTGTTAGTCCTCAACAAATGGCAAAGTTAGACAAGAACTGCAAAATGAAACTTTTTAAGTCAATTTGAACAGCAGCTGTACAACATCTTCCTGTAGTCCTTCAGGTATTGCTTGGTTTCATGAGCCACCCTATCAAAGGGAGTGTTTCAGTACATTTGTAAAATGTCATTGGATTCTGCTCCAGTTTTTCTTCATGTGTGGCTCAGTTCATGTTCGAGTGGCTTTTCAGATGCCTCCTCAGGTGGTTCAGACACGTGTACGTCTTGGGACAGATCTGGCAGTGGTACGGTCTCACTCCTGAGTGGTTCAGCATGTGCTGCTTCAGCACACTTCCATCTGAGAAGGCTTTCCCACACTGAGTGCACACATACGGCCGCTCCCCAGTATGGACGCGCATGTGAACCGTTACCTTGTGTGCCATTGTGAAACCTTTGCCACAGACCGTGCACTTGAATGGTCGTTCTCCTGTGTGGGTGAGCCTGTGCGTGCGCATTGCACCAATCTGGGAGAAGCCCTTCCCACAATCTGGACAAACGTGCGGCTTCTCGCCCGTGTGAACCCGGGTGTGACTCCTCAGTCCTCCTGCAGTGGAGAAACACTGTGAACAGTGGGTGCACTGGTAAGGTCGCTCTCCTGTGTGGGTGCGCATGTGCTGCTTCAGGTCATAGCGGTTTCTAAAGCCGCGGCCACAGACCAGGCAGCTCTCTGGTCTGTCGTTGTTGTGGCGCAGCTCGTGATTGGCTAGGCATTTTTCAGACAGGAAACACTTGCCACATTGCTGACACTGGTAGGGTTTCTCGTGGTCAACCCTCTGATGGTACTTCAGTTCGCTGATCCCAGGGAAAGTCTCCTCACAGTATCTGCACCTGAAGCGATGGTTGGGGCTGTAGGGAAGCTGGTGATCACTCATCTGATGGTTCCTGAGCAGGTGGGCCATCTTGAAGGTCTTCCCGCAGTGAGAACACTCGTATTTGGTCAGCAGCTGCACACACTGGTGTCGGAGGCGATCGTGTAGAGACCTGAACTGACAGCCACATTTGGTACAGATGTGGGCGGCATTTTTACACTTTCTCCTCCTGTGTCCGGAGAGGTGGACCTCAGTGCGGAAGGATTTGCCACACTGGGAGCATTTATATGGCTTCACTGCCGTGTGGAACCTCTGGTGTTCCAGGAATTCAAAGCGATACTTAAAGCTCCTCCCGCACAGAGGACAGTTATGGATGACTCGTCCGCGAGGGTAGACGGATTTGTTGGATGTCTTCCTTGACGACAGAGAAGCTAAAGAAGAGCGGTGACCTGAGCCACCTTTTCTATGTTTACCTCCACTCATTGATTTGACCGTCTCAATTTCACCAACCTCTTGATGCCGTTGTTGATGTTTGGCCAGACACTTGGAGGTGATAAAGCTCTTTCCACACTGTTTACACTGGTATGGCTTATCATGATCTACCTGCTGATGATACTTCAGGTCACCAATCCCTGAAAACCCCACCCCACAATGGCTGCACTTGAAAAGCCGGTTTTGAACGTGAGTGAGCAGATGCTCCTTCAAGCTGTTGGACTTTTGAAATCTCTTTCCACAATGCCCACAGTCATAGTTACGGCCCCGTTTTGGGCAGTGGTGTCTGAATTTGTCCAGCGAGGTCGGAAAACTGTTCCCACATTTAATACACAGATATGCAGCATTTTTGCATTTGCGCAGCCTGTGACCGGCCAGCAGGGTGGCTGTTCTGAAAGCCCTCCCACACTCGGAGCAGTTGTAAGGCTGCAGCCCGGTGTGAACTCTCTGGTGCTCGACGAGGACCGAGTGATGCTTGAAACACTTGTCACACTCGGTGCATTTGTGCATCGCGGACTGCAGTCTTCTGTGAGGAGACGATGGGATGTCAGTGCGTTTTGGTGATTCAGGAAAGTCAGTTGAGGTGGAAGGGTTTGTAGACAATTCCTCATCGAACATAACAATCTGAGGAACGTCGTTATTTTCATCGTCACAAGCACCGGGGTGGGAAGCGATGGCTACTTCCAGCGATGGAGGGAGAGACAGAGAGGGAATGAGCAGATCCTCTGACTGAAACGGAGCTATGTGGAAAATAAGAAAAGAGAATAAGTCATGTTGGTCCAATATTTCTTCTTATTTCTGTCATTGAGTAGTTTATAGTGGACGTGCACATACCAAGGCTGCTCTTTGCCAGTTTTCCATGGCACTGTTTGCTCTGGAGGAGAAACTTAAGGTCATCTCCATTTGAGACACACTGCATGTACTCCTCCAAGACAGAGGGGGCCGCACTTATCCAGGAGGCAGTCTGTACAGAAGTAAGAGATTTAGAAATTCAAATTCAAAGCGCTCAAAAAGTTTAGTCACTTTGTACTGATCCTCTCTCTACCTGTTTGAAATCTGGTATTGGCAGCAGCTCCTCGAGTCTTGTGAAGAATTCACAAACTAAAGTCTCCAGTGCTGTGTCAAAGTCGGGGCCATACTCCACAGGAAACACGTTCTGTCGGGAATAAAAAAGAGAGTTTTACACATTCAGAATAAGATGCGACTGTAATGATCAGACAGACAATATCAAAATTACATATTTCAGATTTTCAATACTTTTAGATGAATTGTCTCATGAGATTTGAAATTCGGGGGAATCATACATTTGATTACATCACAATAATAAAAAGGCAAATATGAATCTTACCTTGAGGAAATGTTCTCTGCCGTCAGTGTCTTCAATAAGCCCTTGTACTAGCTTCATAAAGTTAGCTTCTGGTGCTTCAATAATAGGATCATTTGTCTGGGAAAAAGAAAAACACATATAAATCCACAGATTTGCTGATCAATTTAGTGTTTTATTAACTAACACATAAGACAAAAAAGCAGCAAATCATGAGATCTCACAAATTGGAACCTGTTAACTTGTTACCATCGTTTCTTATAAATGTATTAAAACAATTATCAATCTATTAAAGTGTTATGGTAATTGCTTAATCACTTAATAGTTGGTCCATAAAAACATCCTTTGCTCACCTCCTCAATGCAAGAAGACCGGATTCGGTTAAGGTGGGTCTCAACAGCCTTGAGGTCCTCAGGATGTTCAGAACGCAACAGTTCAAGAGTTGTCTGTAGAAAATACAATTTCCATTTTCAACAGTCACATGAAATTGTTTCTAAAACTAATGAAGTCTTATTCAGTTACGACTTATCATACACAAAACTAATTACTTACCCTAGCTCTCAGGCCCAGTGAAAGCAGCCTCCCTTCCCTTTTACTCATCAGCTCAGGAACTGCATCTGTTACCATGGACACAAACTCCTCCAGTTTCCCGTAGTGCTTTATGTTGCGCTGGCGAACAACTTCCCACATCACTGCTGACATCAGTCGTAGCGGTGGGACCAGAAGCGCCAGTGAGGACAGGGGGACGCTGAATTCTTCAGAGAGAAATTAGATTGGCTTAAACAAAACTCAACAATATCAGAAACGTGTTCAGTGCAGCTGCTTTGGAAGAAACCCAGAGGATCTTCTAACTTGTTATCTTTCCCAACCATGAACATCTTCACAATTGTTTAGTCACAAGGGGTATATGTGGTATATTAGATTGATACGGTATAATGAAGAAAAAAAACCTCCAGAATCAGGTGAAAGGCAAAATATATAATAAAAAAGCTGGAGAATATTTACATGCATTTCCATACAAAGAGAATCAACTAATTTTTTAGTTTAAAGCTACACAACCCAACCCCAGAGATCACTGTTGATGAATATGTTTTGACAGTGAAGTCTGGATTAAATGTTATATATGGGAACTGTCTTTCATGGCAACTCTTCAAAACATGGAATTTAGAGAACATTGGTGAAGAGTCCAGTGCTAGTTGAAGACAAGACAGGATTCTCCTAATGCTACAGCACCTTTCTATAAAGCGAGTCCATCAGCAGGGGTTAGAAGTGACCCTTCACTCTCTGGTAAACACTGCATCTGTGATGCTAACGCTACAAACACAGCAGATGCTGTTCCGCCATCTGAAGCACCAGGGTTCCCACAGAGCAGCTTGCGCGAGTAATGTCTCCAGCTCGAATCGTTGGTTTACTCAAACAAACGCATATGTGCTGATGTTGCATTGCACAGGAGACGCAGCGAGTGGCCAATTCGCGGATGGGACGTGGACGTGAACTGTTTGCTAGCGCTAGCATGTAGCATAACATCAGTCACTTCACTATAAATGAAGCTACGGTATTTGGAAAGCGTCCATCAGCTACGCTGCGTCTGATAACATTTTAAATATTTTATTTAAGAGTTGTGCTCAAAACAAAGCCTCCACGATAAGATACTAGCTACAAGGTCGCTAGTGTTAGAACCGGCTCAGTATTGAGCAAAACAATTCTTGTTCCAGGGATTAGTCGAGGCCTTCTGAGCCTCAGCTAATCCTTTGCTCTAGCTATTCGGCTAGCTGTAAAAGGAGCAAAGAAAATGCATATTTGTGTAAGGCTTGGCGAGCTGATACATACCCATGTCGTTCATTCTGCTACCCTTCAATAACGACGGGAAGATGAAGCGTTACAACGAGATATCTCGTTAGCGCGCAGGCTAGCAGCATACGGGGCTTCAGGCGCCAACTTCTTCCTGAAACACGTTGTTCATAATAAGAGCGTTGGTCCAGCCAGTGTCAGATGGTAACAGGAGCGTTCGTTTTGTTGTGCGGGTTAGCCCGGCTACAGGGACTCCGGTCTCATCTGATGTCAATGTAAGTTGCACCGCCTCACCAGACGATCAAATAACTAAATCTGATCAGCTGCTTGATCAACTATATTTTCTGATCGCTCAAGAGATTTTAATCATACAGAGAACTGAAAAATAAAACGTTTAAAATAATTATTGATTGCAACATTTAAAAATAAGAGAAAACTAAATAACATTTATGTACATACAAAAAACGTGTATTTAATTTCTCAAAATTATTTCTCCAGAAACGTCCAGAACAATTCTAACAGGATATACAGATGCATATTTTTGAAATGTATGAGTTTGTATTTGTTTAAATTCTAAACTTTTTCCCTCACTTCCAATACTTATATTGTGAAGGCCACCGCACAATGTTTTATTTTGGGACATAATCAGAAATTCTACTTCTGTCAGGAACAAATAGGTCACTTCAGAATACTGATGTTAAACAGCAGATATGATTGCAAATGATGTTCACTCCAATGATGAATAAATAAGTGCGATAAATAATAGAGCCAATATATTACATTACATTATATATAATTTAATTGTAATATAATATAATATACATTATAATATATAAAGTCCATACAAGTGAGGGTGTGTGTGAAACATTGTACACAGTGCATGAAGTCAAAACATTAATTTGAAAAAAATGTTTTATGATAATCAGACGGTCTGGAGCCCACTGTGAGTCTTTAAGTGTCTCCTCAGGTGATTGACACATGTGTAAGTCTTTGCACATAGCTGACAAGCGTAAGGCCGAACCCCAGTGTGGTTCATGGTATGTTTCTTCAGTTCTCCGCCACGTGAAAAACCTTTCCCACACACATAGCAGACATACACGCATTTGAAGTGTCAGTTTACTGGCCATGGTGAATCATCCTCGCACACAGTGCATTTGTATGGCTTTTCCCCAGTGTGAGTGCGTCTGTGTATCTGCAGCTCCCCAGCTGAAACAAAAGCATTTCCGCAGTCAGAGCACAGATATGGTTTCTCTCCGGAGTGAGTTCAAATGTGCATGGTGAGATTTCCGGACACTGAGAAACGTTTCCCACAGTACGTACACTGAAAAGGCCTCTCGCCTGTGTGACTGCGCATGTGCAGACTCAGGTCATGCTTGTTCTTAAAGGCTTTGCTGCAGCGCATGCACATCTGCGTTTTCTGCTGTCTGTGGCGCAGCTCGTGAACTGTCAGACACGCAGCCGAGCTGAAGACCTTTCCACACTGCACGCACTAATGGGACAGCTTGGGAGGATGAATCCTCTGATGGGATCTCAGCTCGCTCATGCTGGGGTGCACCACCCTGCACTGCTTGCACCTGAAGATGCGGTTCTGGCTGTGAGTCAGCTCATGCTTATCCAGCAGGTACATTTTCTTAAAGCCTTTTCCACACTGAGAACAGTCAAACTTTGGGACACTTTCACTACACTGGTGTCTAAATCTGTCCTGTATAGACTGAAAGCTATTTCCACATTTGATGCAAATATAAGCAGCCTTCGTGCACTGTGTCCGTCTATGAGTGGACAGGTCAGATGTCCTCCTGAAGGCCTTTCCGCACTGGGAGCACTTGTAGGGGTTTTCTCCAGTGTGCAGTCTTTGAAATTCCAGGAGATCACAACGGTAAATGAAGCACTTTGCACAGTAGAGGTAGCTCTGTCATCACACTCCTCCACATTGAGAACATCAGGAACACGTTCACAGCATTTCTCTCCTGTTGCTTCTTCTGTGCTTCTCTCTGGCTTATCATTCTCATCCGGCCATCTTCTATCCTTTTCCATTGTGTCTCCCACCTCCTGAGGAGTAGTCCCGTCAGATTCTCTTTGGTTTTTAAATGTCTGTGTTTTTGATGCCATGTCCTTGGTTGCTCTCAATGAAGGAGGGAGAGATAACGATAAGAAGGGCTGCTGCTCTGAGGGCCCTTTTTGAAAACAAAAAAGACAAAACAACTTTACTGTTTGTATATTTACTTTTTTCAAAGTGGTTGGAACATATTCACACGAGAGCTGCAACAAATAATTACTGCCAATTACAAATTGTTCTGATGAAATTTTGTCAATCGAACCATTTTGTCTATAAATGATCAAACACCCTTACCAACGGAATCCATCGTGGCCATTTTACCATGATGCACCTTGCTTGTGAGCAACACTTTGAGGTCATCTGTCGTGGTCACATACTGCATGTACTCTTCTATCACAGAGGATGTATCACTGATCCATACTGTGGTCTTTACCAAATTAATAAAACGATTATTTTGAGGGACTGGACCAGGAAATCTGAACATTCATTCAGTATTTTTAAAGCAGAATTTAAAGTTTACCTGTTTAAAGTTTGGTATAAGCAGAAGCTCTTCCAGCCGGGTGAAGAAATCACAAACCATCATCTCCAGTGCTATATCAAAGTTGGGGCCATACTCCACGGGGAACACATTCTGTCAGGCAGAACATTTAAATCATATATATATATATATATATGAAGTCTCAAAGCACTGCCTCATTTGACGAACAAACAAAAAAAAATACGGATGTAGACTATGAATATTTTCTGGCATATACTATTAAATGCAGGTTAAAATCACAAGATAGCTGTTTATTTGACATCTGTTACAACAATAATACATATATTCTGTTATGTTGACTACAAAAAAAAACTTGTCTCATCGTGACTTTTTTTATTTATGAAACCATGGTGGTGAAGACAAAGCCCACAATTTAGCAAAAAAAGATATATACATTCTTCTGACGAACCACCTTCCACATCACAGCCAGCATCACCCGCAGAGGTGGAGCCAGGAGCCTTAGGGAGGACAGGGGCAGGGCATCCTCTATCAGGGGAGAGAGACGGAGGCAGCCTTAGAACAGTAAACTAATCCATTCACACACTGCTACAAAAAATGAAGCATACAAATAATAATCACTGCCAGAAAGCTGTGTGGAGAAAACATGAGCTCCGTTCAGTGGACGTGGATTACTACAACTGGGTATTCGGGGAATGTTGAATAAAACAATTGCTAGATTTCTAGAATAATGTCGTAATATCATGTGAGTAAAGTTGCAATTGTACATTAAAGAAGTTGCAATTTAATGAGAATAAAATCTGTTGCCTGCATTCAAATGAGGAATGTGGAGAAACTTCATTAGGTTATAACCTAATTTACTTTACAAATAACATAATACACATCAGCACCACATTATCACAAGTAACAGAATTTTTCCTGCAATAAACTGCCTATTCACAAGAAAAGAACCAAACAGGGAAGAACCTGTAGATGCATGTTTGCAGTCTTTGGTGATGTCTTCAGAAATCATCTCAGTATGAAATAAATTTAATATAGGAATTAGTCCTTTAGGTGCCATCAGTATTATTTAGTTTGTTAAATATTCTGTTTAACTGGGCTTGTTCCTTGTTATTGTTATCATTATATTGTTAAAGCCAAAGATATTTTTTAAATCATATTATGTATTGTTTTATACTTAATTAATAACCTGCAGTAATAATGATTATTATGTTTGAGTAATCAAAGCCATAATGGTGATGTTACCAGGCATGCTAACACCAAAACAAAAAGATGGTGACACCAGACAAAACACTCAACTTAACCAATTTCACTCCAGAGGAGCTGTGCCAGCTGAGCTTCAACAGAGGAGCGTGTCTTTATTTGAAAGATCTTCCTCCTGCAGCGACCAGCAGAGAAAACAAAGTTTCACTCTTACTCCTCGACACTTTCCTCTTGATGCTTAATGCAGCTGGACAAAACGTGTTCTTCTCAGGAAAAGGCAGCGCTGCACCCAGTCTGCTGCACCACTGCCCTCTACTGGAGCAAGGTGACTCCCACACTTCGTCCAGGGCGCACAAACCCCCAAAAATGGCACACGGCAAACATGGATGAACTAATGTTGCTCAAACAAAGGCAGGACGTTCCTCAGAAAGCACCTAGTGTAAAATAATTAATTTAAACATAGATGGTCAGGTTCATTAGAGCTTTGACAGATACTTCTCTCTGTAATTCATAATGCTTATTCCTATTTTCAAACTAAATATGAAATTCTTCTACCAGACAGTTGTCATCACAAAGGTTTATCTCACAATGACCTTCCAGACTCTGGTGTCTTTCCCTCTAAAGACCATGTACTTTAGGTTTTCACACTACAAATACTTTTCCTCATCAATTTTGTCCATAGAAGGAAACTGACCAACCTTCTCCTGCATGACCCACATGTGTGTTTCTCTTCTCTCTTTGCTCAAATCTTTTGCGAAATACCAGTTAACCAACCTGTTGTCTTCCTGCACATGTGGCTGATAATCCACATAGTCTCACACAGGGACTGAATAGACAGAAACCTGGTGAAATGATAAATGCACTGGATTTATATAACCTCAAGGTGCTTGACACAAGTCTTGGTTTTACAATCCATGTTTTCCATATTATGATGCCCGTGTGGAAGCAAATGGAACAGTGTTAAAAGCATATGAAAGCTTTTGAAGTTGTGATCACTGCATATGCTTGGTTGTAGCTGCGGTATGAATTTTAAATTTTGCACCTTAAGAGAAACGCTTGTTTTTAGGAGTGTCTGTCGTGTCAGACTGATGTTAAACCTTAGCTTCAAGGAGAAGAATAAAACACTGGAAATCCTAGAGATAATAAATCAACAAAGAAATCGGCGTCTCAAATCTCTACCACATGTGTTTCATTAAAACATAAATATAACATGCTGTTGGCCTTTCTGTGCCCCTGACATCTTTTCGTCTGTCTCCTGATTTACACAAATGCCACAAAATCCCCTGCTGCAAACACGTAGTCTATATATATACTGATCTGTAGATGCATGAAAGCCCTGGTGGTGGCAGTGACGGATCTCTGACCGCGATGGCCTGCTGAGTATTCATCAGATCTACAGAAGTAATTAGATAGTTCCTCATCAGACCATCTGGGCAGTGTCAGCCACCATGACTAAGTAAATCCCTGCAATGCATGGTGATTGACAGATGCTGCCTTTTGTACCTAAAAAGGCTGCTTCCTATTTCTCCTCTTTTTTTTGATTCACAGCCCTTTAGTGAGGCCAAGCTCGGTTTTT
Organism: Pseudopleuronectes americanus; assembly: GCA_038501795.1. NCBI lineage: Eukaryota > Metazoa > Chordata > Actinopteri > Pleuronectiformes > Pleuronectidae > Pseudopleuronectes > Pseudopleuronectes americanus. The sequence continues at coordinate 6,145,443 of CM076730.1, read as the reverse complement.
TTATGTTGTCATGACAACAAGGCAACCAGCCGCCAAATACCTTGTCCAGGTTTACCTTTTATTTTGAATGTTTAAAACCTCTATGGCTCCTTTTTAAAAATGTGAAGGTGTTTTATTTTGCCCCAATAACCATTTTAATTCCATTTGAAGAAACATACTAGTTTATTTCCAGCATAGTGGAAAGAATTTGAGCTGAGCTGAGCAGAAGCTGCACCAGACTTTGAGGCAGCCGTTGATCGACTGTGCGGCCATAAAAACTCACTGTGGACTATGAACACAGCATCAAACTGCAGACAAGGGAATGGTAGCAGCTGGTTGTCTGAAAAGAGTGAAGCACTGAGCAACTAGAGACAGATCTTTCCTTTCTGGAGTTGGTGGAGACCAAAACTGAGCAAATAGGAGAGTGAATATTGGACTTCTTCACAGACACAAGATTCCAAATGAACGATGATAGGGCTTTGTTGGTTGTGCAACAGTTTTGCAACAACTTTGGTCAAATTCAACCTCGGTAAAATGTCTTGGTAGAAATGGGCTTCCATAAAAATGACCTGCCCTCTGATTAGATTAGACACAAATGCTATTGTGTTGAAAAAATAACAATCTCACTGACCTCTAGCTCAGGGGTTCCCAAAGTATATTTATGTATAATATATACATAAATATTAGTTGATATTAGAATAAAACCATGCAATTGTAGCAGAGCGTTTAGTTGTTGTATTGAACAACGCTGGGTTCACACCTTTATATATACAGTCTATGGTTCACAACCATGGAGGCGACGCCAAAGTGCAGCGCCGTCCCTAGCGCGCCGGCGCTTGGCTGTTCACACCGGACGCTGAAATCACCCGTTGATCCAGTAGAATAAAAGCATATACTTACTTGTTACTCCAACATTAAGCAACAGCGTAGCAACATTTGTCTTTTTTGGTGTTGTCTCAATACAACATGGTCCGAGGATCATACAACTCACTGTACTTCTCCACTTCAATTATTAATTTAATGTCATCCATTTGCTCCGTTAATTGTCAGAGAATACGTAGCTACTTTCTCTTTTTATCTTTATGACTGCAGTGGATGTGCAGAGGGGGACATTTAATAATGTCGTTGGTAAAATTGGTAAAATTAAAACTCCAGGACAACAGAAGAGGAATTCAAAGTATGGGATGCATATTTGATCATTTATATCATATAAAATATGTCATCAATATCGTTTAAAAATCATTTTTTCAGTGTGTTTCCTGGCAAAAAATAGAGTGGCCGCCGAAACGATCGCTGCAGGGCGCTTCAGCCTCCGATGTGAACCCAGCGTGGCCTCAGCCGAAGGGGACACAGGAGACATAGCACCCGTTTAGTACAGAACAACCTTCCGGTAAAACCCCTCTTCAAAATAAGGGTCACTACATTTCACACACTGCATGATTCACAGGGAATCGCTTGCCAGCAAAACGCTTGATCCAGAACCTAAACATGTTCTGGACACTGCGGTTAAAATTGTTAACTACATTAAAACACGTCCGCTTAATATTAGACTGTTTGCCTCTCTGTGCAACGAACTGGGATCAGAGCATGAGGGCCTGCTGTTCCATACAGAAGTCAGATGGCTCTCGCGGGGAAAGGTGCTTAGCCGCCTGTATAAGCTGCGCGACGAGGTGCGCCTTTTTTTGATGGAGCATGGATCCCAGCTCGCCGACCACCTCAATGACCCTGCCTGGATAACAAGGCTGGCTTATTTGTCTTGCATATTGGAAAAATTAAATGGACTAAATCTGGCACTGCAAGGTGAAAACACCAATGAATGACAAAATCTGCGCATTCAAAAGGAAACTCGAGCGCTGGTCAGAGCGAGTGAAAACGGGGAGTCTCGATATGTTTCCTGAGCTGGATGAATTCATCGAGGAAAATGCACTGAGTGTCAATACAGTGAAAAAGTTCATCACAGCGCACCTTCAGTCCCTCCTGGAACACTTTAACAAGTATTTTCCGGAGGAAACTGCTCCAGAGCAATATGACTGGATAAAATCACCATTCACCGTTACGAGGGCTTATCACCTCACATCCGCACGGTGATGTGATGATCACCGTGCGGCGCACATCATCACATCACCGTGCGGTGCACATCATCACATCACCGTGCGGTGCACATCATCACATCACCGTGCGGTGCACATCATCACATCACCGTGCGGTGCACATCATCACATCACCGTGCGGTGCACATCATCACATCACCGTGCAGCGCACATAGCAGCCTGTTACGTTAGGCTGCTACGGGGCTCCGTTAAAAAGATATATTTTAGTTGACGAAATATTAAAACTGTGCGCGCTGTCTGTAAGAACACACACGCACAAGCATGCACGCACGCAAGCACGCATAGGTCAGTGCATGTGCGTGGCTTTGCGCAACATTATGAACCACCTCCAGTGTCGTCGGGGGTCGCCAGTCTCTGGCACCGTTATTTTGGGGGTCGCGGGCTGAAAAGTTTGGGAACCCCTGCTCTAGCTGACAAATGACGAGACTAGTCGAGACTCATGACCTTTATTTAACTAAATGGTATGTGAATAAATACATATATGGAGCATGCAATTCATCAAAAACCTTTTGTATTAGCGTTCACAATATCCACATTACATGTAGACGGTTTGTAATGCATTACTTTGACATTGCCCTGTGTTTTACTGTGTGCTGGTGCATTTTGCAATTAGATATAGTGCCTTGTTAATCTTTTTAAAAATTGTTTTCTCTCTCTGATGAAGCTTTAATCTCCACCACATGTCCAAACGCTTAAAAATCAGATCAATTACCAAGTCACATTCAGTCAAGTCAAATTTTTCTGCCACTTCACTCACAAACTGAGTTACATAAGCATCTGTCTGCCGTGGGGATGGATGACCATAGTATGGTGCGTGTTGGCGTAGTAGCCATGTGAATGCATGTATGACCACATGTTAAATGTATGTACATGTGTGTACATGTGTGTGGGTGAGGGTAAAAGAGAGAGAGTGTGTGCATTTGTGTGTCTGAGAGTGTGTAATTAAAACAAGTGATTTTTTTTTACACACAGATTATCCCTCTATCCCAGCTGGTCAGAGTTGGATTTGACCACGTCGACAACCAGAGAGAGGAAATCTCTTTGGGGATAAATCCAAATTGGCACCCTTGATGATTTTTTTTTCCAGACTGAAAATGTTGGAGTGCTCAGCTATTAACTTAGAGATTGGCACCAAAATGTTAATATTACAAAACCTTTTTGTCCAATTACTAACTGAAGTCTTGAGGAAGCAACAGTTCTGCTCAATACACAAAAATGTCCTTAATATTTATCTTCCGTCTCCTTAGATTTATTATATTCTTTAATGGCTTTAATCTACTTTTCAATTTTCCACGATTGCGGTAGAGTTTTTGGTGATAGATCATGCAGCAGAATAACTGTGTCATAATCTCTCTCTCTCTCTCTCTCTCTCTCTCTCTCTCTCTCTCTCTCTCTCTCTCTCTCTCTCTCGCTCTCTCTCTCTGTGTGTGTGTGTGAGAGAGCACCTGCTCTTCAATGAATATTCCAATGAATAGATGGAATAATTAATGGCACAGATCATGCATTTGTGGAGGCATTATAAACAAACTCAACCTTTAAAGGGCAAGGATAGACAGCCAGTGAGATGTAGAGGTTTGCGCACATCTGTCCTGTTTTTATACACATGTACTCAGAAAGAGATTTAACGATGCCCTGCCCGGTAATGAGGTCAAATCAGCTAACTGGTTCTTCATATGAAAATGACGGAGACACTGCACAGTTTTGCCTCGCTTTGTTATTTTTGAGATGAAGATCCTTAACTTTACTTTTCAAAATAATCTACACATGAATCTATTTGAGCTACATTGACAGTTGGAAAACCAAAAAATAGTCAGTTTTTTTTTACCATTTAATAAAGAGCCCAAGAAGTGATCGATCTTAATACAAATACAGACCATCTGGTTCTGAAGGAAAGTCTTTTATATAAAAATTAACACAGTATATTTATATAATTACATCATATTGTGTTATCATGAATCACTGACATTGTCTTTCAATATAAATACATTACAAAAACAGGTAGAAATGAGCTTTAAATACACAGCCCCTTTATACAGTCAGTTACAAAATGAGCTTTCAGTGCATTCATGCTTCTCCACTCCACATCCATCAGATCAAATTCAATGGTCTAAAGAGGTTGAGAGAAGTGTGCGGACGACAATCAATATCAGGCACATAATTCAGGGATCATTAGTTCACACAACCTTTCATTTATATTAAATATGTGAAAGCTAAGCTTGTGTCATGTTTGACCACAAGATGGCAAATTATACCTTTTCAATATATATATAATTTCTTCATGTATGCAGTGATGCATATTGAGTAATAACTGGAAAGTAGGTTTTGTTCATGTTTCTGTGTGATGGAATGAATACATTTAATCCTATTGAGCCTGTGTCCCTATCATTTCCTCTGCAAAGGAGGTCATGTTTTCACCGCTGTCTTTTGATTGGTTCATATGTTTGCTTGTTTGTAAGCAAGATTACACACAGACAACTGAACATATTAAACTAGGATGTAGCTTGCATCAAGGAAGAACCCATTAAAGGTTTATGCTTTTACAGTTCAGGTGGCAGTTTCAGGAATTATTAACATTGGAAGATAGAGTGCTATTCAAAAGGGATAATACATTGTTGTTGCTTAAGATGGATAAATTATTCTATGATAAATCAATAAAACCTTTTTGAAACTCACCTGATCTTGCAAAGAAAGTGACCACAAATTCTGGATCCTTCCTCTGATCTGGATTCACACCAACATTTTATGAATTCTTCCAGAACTATAACATGTCCTTCCACAGTTTTTGTTTAATCTTGCTCACAAACAAACTAATTTACAAAGAAACAACCAACAAACCAACGGAAAGAGATAAAGAAAGCGCTCTGAGAGCAGACGTCTCACTCGTGAACTGAAGCAGCGTGAGGGGAAGAGCTGAAGCTGGAGCATAGGAAATCTGAGTGTATGCGCAAAGTTTGAGCACAAGCAGAGTGAATCTGAGTAGATGCATGGGCTATTTGAGTGCGAAAGCAGGGTTTTGAGATAAAGTATTACAAACTCTGAACCCGAAATCAAAAAGTCACACTGACAACATATGTAATACCCTGTTATTCATGTATTATATAGATAGACATTAAAAACAGAGATTTCTTTATTTTCTGGTGAGTGAGGATAGAGCAGTTCTCCTCTAATGGATGAAGGTGTTAACTGTACTTATGGGTTGTTCAGTTTAAACAGACGCTGCGAGTTACTTATAAAATAAAGCCTATTTCCTCGGCATATAAATATATGTGTATATAAAATGTTATCTCTTTGACCATGAGATATTTTGAGCTATATAAAACCACACTATCTCTTTCCACACAGTTGAGTCTCAAAGAAAAGTTTCTTCATAGTTTTCACCAGGCTCTCCAAGTTCAGAGTCTCTGGATATTGATCTGACGACCTCCGAGAGGTCTCTGGCTGCCATGGTAATGCTGTCATACGATGGAGGTGAGGAGAAGAGAGTGTCGTCTGTTGTCTGTTCAATCTCAAGCCCATAGTGCTGTCTCATGGAGGCTATCAGCCCCTCTGTCTCTGGAGCGTTCTCCACATCCACCACAGTCTCGTAGTTTATTTGTCTGTATAGGTAGGATGCCTGTTTCATTTGCCGGCGGACCAGGTGCCTCCTGTAACACCTCTGGATGATGATCACAGAAACCTCCTCCAGCTTGCGACGCAGCGTGGAGGTGATGGGCTCGTGGGAAACCTTGGAGGGGTTTGTCACCATGAACTTCTCCTCCATTTGCTGCTTGAGCGCGTCCATCTCACCCGACTCACCGAGCACACGCTTCGTGAAGGCAAACAGGATGTCCAGGCAGTGGATCCTGTCCCCGCTGACCATGGGAAGGTCCATGGAGATCAACTTGATCCTGTTGGGCTTGGCGATGCGCAGCGGCTCAGACAAATTGTCAGCGAAGCTTGACAGCATCGAAAACTCAATGAACTGTGTCGCCTCAGAATCAAACTTCTCCCAAACCTCATAAAACATTTCAAAGTCGTCCTCGCTCAGGGGCTCTGTGCTTTCCTCCGTGGCAACACTGAAGTTCTCCAGAATAATAGCTATGTACATATTTACCACAATGAGGAAAGAGATGATAATGTAACTGACAAAGAAAGCAATGCCCACTGACGGGCTACCACAGTTTCCCCGGGTGTTGGTGCCGGTGTTGACAAAATTAACGTCACACTCTTCTGGCGAGTTGGCCATGATCGGACTCAGGAGGTTGTCCCAGCCTGCGGAGGTGCTGATCTGAAAAAGGCAGATCATGCTATTTCCAAAAGTCTCAAAATTAAACATGTCGTCCACCCCATCTTGTTTTTTCACGTAAGCGAAGTTTGCCATTCCGAAGATAGCATAGATGAACATGACAAGGAAAAGCAGGAGGCCGATGTTGAACAGTGCTGGCATGGACATCATTAAGGCAAACAGTAAAGTTCGTATTCCTTTGGCTGCACGTATAAGTCGAAGTACGCGTCCTATCCTCGCCAGTCTGATGACTCGAAACAGGGTCGGAGATACAAAGTACTTCTCAATGATGTCTGCAAGAACAATCCCTGAAAGGAGAGAGAAACACAAAGACAAGATCAGGTTTGTCTCAACAACTAAACCAAGGATTTAATTTTTTTCATCTGCATTTGTTTTTTTCTATTTGTTTGCCGGATTATGCAATAACTACTCAATGGATTACCACGGAATTTAGTGGAAGGATTTGCAGTGGGTCAGGGAAGAACCCATTACATTTTCTGTGCGGATCCAAATTAGGGTGCAGATCTGGGAATTATTTCCCACTTCCTTTAACATTGAGAGATAGGGTATTATTCAACATTTTAGTTCAAAATCTGGATCAAGTGTGATGTCATACCCGCACCAGTAACTCCCATCAGTGTATAGCTGAGAACAGTAATGTGACCTTTGCTATAAGACTTATTTGAATTTAAGGGGGCTGTTGGGACTTGGCAGAGGTATGCAATGAGTGCTATTTTATTTTCAAAACTAGAAATGGCCCAACACTCAAACAAGCTGCACCAAATAGCATACACGTATAGATATCTCATAGATATAATTGAACGTGTTTTTCTGTCAAATACAGCATTCATTCAACAAGTTGCATAGTATCCGTTCAGTTTATTTTGTATAATGCAGACTACAAATGCAGATGAAAACATAACCTCCTGAAACACTATAATATAATATAATAAAGCATTAGAACCTGAAAACAAGATATTTCCTTTAGCAGTTAATTAAAACGGAGACTGTATCTCCATGTATCGCTATAGAAATCAAAGATTTATCCATTCAGAGGTTGTGAATATGGGTAAGTGGCTTTAGAATGAAGAGTACTCATCGGTAAAGCCAGAACCATGAAGTGCTAAAGCTTTCATTCGTTAAAACAGGAGCAAGATGTTAATCTTAATCTCTGGTAAGGAGGTAACATTCACCCCTTTCTGTTTTTTGGTGCAGCTTGAATGAATTTAAGGGGACTTTTGGGCCTTGGCAGTAGTATGCACTCCACTGAGCCTAGTTTTTTATGTATTATATAAACATAAAAAAAAGGTACTTCACGAACAAACTCGTAGAATTTCTCTAAATATTAAAATTATATTCTGCTCACAGAACAGTTAAACCAAACATACTGGAAAATGATCTGCCCTTTTGCACTTACGTACCCACAATAGAGAGAATGATCACCACAAAGTCAAAGATGTTCCATGCAACTGTGAAGAAATAACAACGGAGGGCAAAGATCTTGATCAGGCATTCGGTGGTGAAGATCACAATGAAGACCAGGTTGATCTTGTTGAGGATGGACTCCATGCGCTCGGACTGCTCATCTGTTTCCACCATCATGGTCACCATGTTGACAATAATGAGCATCATGATAATGATGTCAAAGGCTTGCTTGGCAACGAGATCGAAGAAGAAGGCTTGGAGAGCGTTCTGTGGATTACGAAAACAAACAGTGATTCAGTCAGAGGACAGAGAAAAATGTTAGTGGACAGGTCGATGTGCAGGGTTAGGGACTATTAAAGTAATATAAAATATTAAACTAATTATGGGAGTAAAAATATGTTCTACACATCCAAAAAGCAGGGCAATATTTAATTTCTTTTTGAGGATTAAGTCATTTTACCGCAGGTCTTGGTATTGGCTTTTGTGGCTTTTTCGATCCCAACTTCTTCATGGCGTTATAGTACTTTTTCTGTTCTTCGGTCATGAAGATATCCTGTCCACCTAAGTATAAAACAAAAAAAGCTTGCATTATTTTGACAGAAATAACTTTTGTATTGTTCAATGTAGTTAGTTAAAACAACCTATTGCATCCAGATATAGGCTATATTTATGTGGTAAATACTCCTGTGCCAGAGGAAGAGGAATTATGTTTACTTTCAGAAGTATGTCCCAAGTTTTAAATTTGCAGTGTCTCTTTTCTAGATTAGAGGATGCCCTATGGGTGGGTGTCAGACACTGAGTCATAGGACCAGCCCTAGACTTATTTCACCCTGTCAGCACATTAAACATTATTTAAAATAGGTTATCTTCAACTGTATACACTGTATTATTGAATACCATTTTCTTTCCTATTTGAATTCTTTTTATGTACTGTATTATAATGCACATATTTTTGTACAAACTCTTAATCTTGTACTCTAAATTATGCTTTGTATTTCTATCTATTGTTATATATTTCCAGTCTTGGCGGGAGCAACTTTAACAAAACGTCATTAAAGTTTTTCTGATTTGATCCTGATTTTCTTGATTGTGTTTTTGTGATGTTTTCTTTCTCTGAGGTGTCTCTTGAACTCAATGACTCCCTAATTAAGTAAACATAAAAAGCATGTGATCCAGGTCTAACATCTGTGTTGTTAATACTCATCTTTCTCTTCTGCTGATTGAAATTGTCAATAATGACACCAATGAAGAGATTGAGGGTGAAGAAGGAGCCGAATATGATGAAGATGACAAAGTACAGGTACATGTAGAGGTTGATTTCTCTGATGGGCTGCTCCTCCACCTGAAAAGAAGCAGTTGTATAAGTTATTACGCTAACATGTAGATGAAATGCTGTCAGCTGTACAATAACAAAGATACACTTACTCCTCTTGAGTCAACAGCTGCATGCATTATCTCCATCCAGCCTTTAAACGTGGCCTATAATGAAATACATTACACAATGTTAGGGCTTAAGCACTGCTTTATACTGTGAAGCATTGACTTAATATATTGAAAAACAACATGATAGACTCAACCTATATTAATGTCACTCCAACTGACATGATTCCTGATGAAAAACCAGAGAAACCCACCACTTGCAGCAGGGACAGGTACCCGAGTCCCACATTGTCGAAGTTAACCTTCACTTTAGTCCAGTAGAACTGGGTGTCGTTCATGGCGAGGCACTCTGACTTGTTGTTGACCAAGGTGATACTGTGGATGAAGCCCGTTCTGTTCACGCACTTGCCGAACTTGCCGGCGAACAAGTTGACTCCCATGATGCTGAAGATGAGCCAGAAGATGAGACACACGAGTAGCACGTTCATGATGGAGGGAATGGCTCCAATAAGAGCGTTCACGACCACCTGGTGAGCAACAGACAATTTAAGACTTTAAGACCTTTAAATATCACTTAAAGTTAAATTAAAGACCAAACTTGTGGTGGAAATACACACAAAAAGTGAAAACACCATTTGTGTATGTTTGTTCGACTCCAGCGCCTCAATCCCCATTGTCTCAAGTTTGAAAGACATAAGCACTACCAGGTACTGGCCTTACCCATTAGTACTCATCCTTCTAAAGCCACTTACCTTTCACCATTTTCACAACCTCTGAATCACTGGATAAATCTCTGATTTATTTAGTGGTTCATGGCAATACAGTCTGATTCTCAAGCTTTTTCCATATTATTTATGGGCAAATTTTAAGATTGTTGACTGAATGAAACACAATTTTACCTCAATAACACAATTAGACATCTATGATTAAAGCATGAATGTCATAGCTTTGTGTTGACCGGGTTCCTTAACGTTAAAATTTGACTCCACTTTTGTCAAACTTACTCAAGAAATAAAACAAATCACCTACATTTTAAGTACGTTAAAACATTTTAACAGTGCTGCTTCTTATGTTTCTTAGTTACAAGCCAAGACTTAACAAGACCAATCTTAAGGCATTTTAGCACCTCTGTGCTGTTTCAAGCTATATGCTAAAGTTGGTGTGTCAACATCATGTACTCTATGTAAAGAGTTGAAATTCCGTGTTCTTGGTGTAACCTATTAAATGAGAATTTTTTAAAGAAAATAATAAATTAAACCCTCTTTGGAGGAGTAAATACTCCTGATATTAATCAGGGTTTGTCAGCAGTCAACCGGATCAGTGCTGAAAATAGAATGTGTGACAATACTCACCCTCATGCCCTCGAATCTGGACAGAGCTCTGAGAGGTCTCAAAGCCCGGAGGGTCCTCAGGGACTTGATGGCAGTGAAGTCGGAATATCCCAGTGAGTTTGCCACCAGGCTTATCAAGGACACCTGCAGGGGCACAGGAAGACAAATAGACTAGGACAATCAGGAAATGAAATTAAATGTCTGTGTATGTTAATAATCCTGGTTTAAACCTTTGGAGGAAAATTCGCAATATTTTTTACAGTACATAAGACAGTAGAACGCATATGCAAAGGAACTGCACATATCTTCTAACCAGTAATATACATTTTTAAAGAAAAGAAAGCTTGATAAAAGATAATAAAAGACTAGTTAAAAAAACATCTGATGAGCCATATTTGATTGTCTTTGTATTTTGGGACATTCCACAGTTTGGAACACAACTATTTTACTTTTGAGGTTTAGATTTGGTATGGTTCTTGTATCATATTTACGCAAATTTAGATTTCCACTCTATTCTACATCCAAAACAAACAAAACAAAATGGTATTCCGCTGTTGAATGACCCTTTGGGTGACAGCTATGAATGAGAATGAGATGATATAAATGGAAGAAACGAGAAATCCATGTCATGATCGATGATGACAAAACACAGACAAGTATGCACACATGGACAAATGGAGTCCATGCACCCATACTCACCTATATATGCATATGAAATATGTATATATATCAAATAGAGTGAGTTTTATAAAGAATTTGTATCTGTCTTTGCCAAATTGATATCCCAATTTGCATCTGATTGATCCAACAAGTTCATTAAAAACAATTTGGACTTATAAGGTCCCGATAGTCTGTATTTCTTTATAAAAGTCTATTTAAACAGGTGTTTGTCCAATATATCTAAAGAAGATACTCAAAGTTTATTCTCAGGACTAGAGAAGTGTTTGGCTCCAGAAGACGCAAAAATACAAAAAGCACATTAAAAGTAAAGTAAGAAAAGAAAAGATACTGTAGCTGCAAAGATCAACAAGATCTATAATTTCTTTAAGAACAGACATAACAAATAACACTCAGTGCATTGATTAGACACAGCATTTAAGACATAAACTCAACCAGTGTTTTTCTAAATTGCAAATAAGACAAATTATGTATTTGTAAGATTAATATACGGAGTCGGCTTCACCAGATCTTCTGTAGATAGACCTCAGAGTACATGGCACTGCACTTGTTTCTGATATAAAAGCCAAGGTCTTGAAGAAGCTGATTCAAAGACAAGAAATCTCATAAGATACACGTTTGTTTCGGGATCAAGACGGTGGCTTCTGATATCACAACAGAAAGCATTTACAAGTGAAGAAACACAGAAAGCAATTGAGATGCAGATGTGAGTTTCCAATCCCCACTCCAGCCCATACTCACCTGAGACCTGCTCACTAGAACTTACCCTAACAATAGAGCGGTCTGTGGCGATCTGTGTAACAGCAGGTGAGATCAGAGGAGAAGTCAGGCCTCGGGCTGAACGCCGCGGGCCCTTTGGAGGACTATACGCTTCAGGGCCACATCCATTTTACCCAAACATGTTCACAGAGTGTTACGTGACTCTGATGACTTTTAAATTAATTTTAATTTGTCAGGTCAAATCCTGGCATAAAAGCAAATGTACGATTGGATGACTGTGTTGTGTGTGATGTAGCAGTCTGGGTGGTTCAGCAGTAGGAGTAAGAGATGGGTTTAGAACAGTATCAGTAAAGAAAAATGGCCAGTTTCTGCAAAGTACAGATGAACTGTCAAGTGCTTTCCTGTATGTGATGACACTTGAATCCTACAAACATGAAAACTATTTTGCTACAATGACACAGATTATAGATCAACTTGAATTCTCAACATGCGATTCTCCATTGACAGCATCTTCTTTTGTAGTGCAACAAAAACACAGGCGGCACGGATCAATGTTCACTTACGTCCACGATTAGAAAGTCGAGCCAACACCAGTAGTTGGTGAAATATTTCTTGAAACCGTACGCGATCCATTTGAGGAACATCTCCAGCACAAAGATGTAGGAGAAAGACCTTGTCAGCATACTCCAGAACCACCTTCACGACTTTTCTCTTCTCGATGTAGATGTCCTCGAACGCCTGCAGCAGTTCAGGAGGAGCAGTGTGAGAAAACTCAACTTCAATACACTACTGCTGTTACTTTAACATACAAAAATAACATGCGTCTGGAAAGTGTGTTTTGATCTTTAAGTGCAATGACGATTTAGAAGTCATGTATTTTAGATATTAGCATTAACTTAGCATTACAGTTGTTATGCCACTTCCATATCACTCAGTAAAAATAGTTACTGCGGGGGACTACTACAGGAATGTTATCCAACCTCAGCGGTAAAACTGCAGTTGTAAGGGCGCAATATTATGATTTACTATGGAAGCAATCATATGCTTTTATTATGCAAGCAGAATTTATAAAAGGTCTACATTTATATGCGTTAACCAGTTAATAATCTCTTAATATAGCATTGTTAGTGGCAGAATTTTTACTGTTTTGTATTAAATAACAACTGCACTGTAAACAGATACACTAGTCGCCCTTTCTGACAAAGTAGCTCCTCAAAAAGTGTTTGCCTACACAACTCTGGGACTTGTTGTATAAAACCTGCTGTTATAACAGGAGCTGCTGGTTCTGCTTTATCCTCCTGGCCTGAAATCTTCAGGATATCACATTTTATAAAACTGTGCTTTGAATTCAATGAAAATGCATAACGTTTATGCTAATTTTATTTGTATATCTATCAGCCTTACCAAAGCTCCGCTGCTGAGCAGGATCATGAAGATGATGAAGGTCTCAAACCAGCTATGTTCCACGATCTGGTAGCAGGTCTTTCTCAGCCTCCACCAGGCCTCGCCAAGACCGTGGCTGGTGTCGATATCACAGCACTGACAGTACCTCATGCAAACTGAGGGTGAGAGTGAAAACAAACCAGATTAGATTAGATTTCTTTATTTATCCACACAATGGGGAAATTCACTTGTTACAGCAATAAGAGATAAATAGAATTTAAGTAACAGTGCCGAAGCACAATAAAAAAGATCACAATATGTACACTACTAAACTACACATTATGAGAGTTTACATGAAGGTGAACACCGAAGCACAGCAAAGTGTGTTAGCAGTTGTTGTGTGGTTACAAAATGTTATATTCACATTCAGGGAAGCACTCCTCTGGCTCCATGCTCTCCTCAGCCAGCTCTGATATGTTGTCTTTCTCTTCTCCAGGCTTCCTCAGGTCCACTGTGCTGCCCTCTGACAGGCTGACCATCTCCTGAGAAATGACAAGTCTCCCTGTTACCAACCAACATACAGTATAATGTGTTTAGTAGTAGATCTGTTATATGTGCTCAACTGGACCTGTCTGCTGCACATGGAGATTGTTTATGCACCCATACAAAGATGTTATTCACATACAGCACAAAATGTAGAGCTGCAAACACCTGCTGTGTCATCTCTGATTTGGTTGTTACCAGAAGTCCGATGTGCTTTCAAGTTTCCACATGAGCTGATTGGTGCAGCAGCATTCTAACCTCTGCCAAGGACGTTATGTTTTCAACCTCTGTTTGTTTTTGTTTGTTTGTTGTGTCTTGTCTGAAGGTTTTTCTAAAAAACACTGAAATGAGTTCTATGAAACTTGGTGGAGGGATACGAAATGGGTAATAAAACAACACTAAATATTAGCATAGATCAGGACAAGGGGTTAAGGGGTCGATCCAGGAATTATTTTTTTAAACTTGGGGCCTTAGTACCATGCATTGCTGTGTGTCTGTCAAGGAATAAATGATAAAACTATTGAACAAATTTCTATGACATTTTGTGGAGGTGTGGGGCATGACCCAAGAGAGAAACTAGGCAGATACAGGATTTTGTTTTCACTTCCTTTAACATGAGCATTAGCCGTAGCTGAGGTACCTGCTCTCAGTGTGTCCTTCTAGTTCTCCTCTCTCTTTGACTTTCAATCTCTCCTGAACCTTAATACCATTCTGACGAGATTTTCTTGTGTAATATCAGCAACATATTTAACATGATTCATAGGACAGAGGTGTAGTTTCAATCCTTTAAATGGTATGAGGTCTAATCCAACATTACAGAGCATTCACGGGACCTGGAAACGAGATTACCAGCATTACCATCTTACTGTTTAAAGACAGAGTGAAGAGAACGGGTGAGTCGGGATTAAACACAGATCAGCAACAACATTAAAATGTTCTGACTGATCAGAGAATATCCAAGCAGGATCACTGGTGACTGCCCCATCTATGTGACTGTAACACATGCAAACAACCGCCAGCATGCTCTTTTCTGTAAAGTGGCTCAATATATCTGTAATAAAATTTGTCAACAATTGTCAAAATAATAATTACAGTCTTGTAATTTTTCTTGTGTTTAAAGCTCTTCAAATGTAAAATGTAACCTCCCAGACTGCTGAGCAGCTGCTGATGTCCTGTTAAGCTGATAGAGGGCTGTAGGGGAGTTTTTTTTCATTTCCATTTTCCCTGATGCCTAAATCTGGTGTGGTGTAGAGTGGAGCATGGCAGGCAAAGAGGGAGAGTGAGCGCCAGACTGCAGCCTGCTCATCTCAGCCTGGCTCTCCCTGGCTCTGTTCAGCTATGTCAGTTTAATCTGCTCTGTAGGGCCTGGCTCCACATCTGGCCTGCTCTTGTTCGCCTGCCAGAGAGGCCAGGAGCAACACACCCTCCACCTCAATAAAGCCTCAACCGACTCTACACCCAGTGGTGGAGAAATACAGGAGAAACACGAGGGGGGATGAGCCTGAGGCAAGAGGGAGAAATAGGGAGTTTGATAAAGAATGACTTGGAGGAAAGGCATAGGGATTGTAAGGTCTACCATGTTTGCTGAGCATGGCTGACCTCCTTCAGTTCCGTTACGCGTAGAATATATTATAAAGTCTCACATAAGTCCTAGGAGCTGCAGGAGGGACTGAAATATAAGGGAGCACATTAAACTGAAACAGGTCAATCTAGATTAGCACTGAGTAGAAGACCAAGCAGCACCCTTAAATTCAATGT
This sequence comes from Pseudopleuronectes americanus, assembly GCA_038501795.1. Classification (NCBI taxonomy): domain Eukaryota; kingdom Metazoa; phylum Chordata; class Actinopteri; order Pleuronectiformes; family Pleuronectidae; genus Pseudopleuronectes; species Pseudopleuronectes americanus. Next base: position 6,129,871 of record CM076730.1, on the reverse strand, counting down.
GCATCTAATTTCACATCAAGATCTCACAAGGTTAAAGAAAGTGATACAAATTCCTAGATCTGCACCAAAATATGATGTGTTCTTCCCTGACCCATAGTGCACCCTTCCGCCTGGTTTAGTGGTAATCCTTCCAGTGGTTTTTATATAATCTTAATTACAAACCAAACAAACAAACAAATGTATAAACCAACAAATAAACAGACAAGGGAAACCATTTCCTCCACAAATGAGTTCTCTTACAGGTTCTCCTATAATCTGGGTGTGTTGATACTTTATTAATTACTGATTATCACAACCAATCATTTTGCTCCATTCATATTTATACAGCTGTGCCTGTAAAGTTCACTAATTATCTCAACATGTCAACACAACCTGACTTTGACAACAAGACTAATTTTGTCTCATAGTCCAGCACAAAACCATAACCTGTTGTTTTTACTTGGCCCTATTAGTACAGATTTAACAGGAATCAGGAAATGTTAAATAGTGAACTTCAGAGCTGAGGTGGGTGTATTATGTTTCCTGTTCACAGAGCAAAGCTGATTCCCTGTGTTTGTGCTATAATAAACGTCATATTCACAGTACTAACATGAGAGTGAAATAGATCTCCTGGTCTTACCAGATAATCGTACAAATTAATATGCTTCCCAAAATTGTAATACTATATCGTCAATTATAGATTGTTCTGCCAGTGGTCGTCTGTAAGCTAAATGTTAAATAATAATCTACAAATAATAATTAATTATTACTGGTGTTATGATCCCAAGTCCCTGAAAGCCCTTATACATCCATGGTCCACCTACACAGGTTTAGACATATTCTCACAGTTGTGTGGGGAAGAACCAGCTTTGCTTGACTGACTTACTGTTACCGTGTTAGTTAGTGTAATAAGACGAAGTGCTGACTAACCTGCCACAACATGAATACTTCAGGTATCATTGACCATAACATTTAAATTACAGTGTCTCCAAAGTCCCAGTAAATCATGGCTGTAAGCACAACACCAGCACCCTTACACTGGAGCAGCGAAATGGAATTCAACCATCATTCAATTGACTGTTTACACTGAAAAGAAACCTTTATGAGGTCAAGTCAAGTCATTAATATACACCTTTGTCAGACTATATGATCTAGTTAGGGTTCACAGACTGGATTCTTGAACATTTGATCAGTGTGATAACTGGATATTACTGTCAAAATAGCTGAGGTAGGAGACTCTGAGACCACAACTGGTTCAAGGTGGTTACTTTTTCTATGATTGAGTTTATATAACTCCAGATGAACCATCGCCCATCTTCTCCAGGTATTTGCTGTAAACAATACTCTCTCTATCATTTGGACAGTTAGTATAATTGCAAATATATTAAATTTATATCTTGTTTGATGGTCATCCTTTCTCCAGATACTTCAGCTTTCTGAGAAAAATATCGCCAGATGTTCAATGCGTGATGCTACATTAACTATTAATAACTTAAACTGAAATAAAACATCTGGATTTCCAACTTCTATTTGTCCCTCCAGGGCACTAGTCTCCATCAGAGTTCACCTTGTCTGCCTGACAGATTAACAGCTTATGCGTCCGGAAAGCCTCCACATCTGCGTACACTTCACAGCCCACCCCCACCCCCGCTACACCTAATGTCCCTCCCGCCTGTCATCTCATCAACCCCTCAATAAGCTCCACTTTTGATTGACATGAGGAGCAGCCAATCAGAGTCTCCGGACTGGAAACTGGTGATATTGTTGCTGGATGTTATTTCACTTTAAACTAAGAGCCTAAACAAACAGAGCTGAACTGATGAATCCTTTAAGAAAACTTTCAAGAACATGTTCTGACAACATCTTCACAGAGCCAGTAAACAACCTGCTTCTAATACCATGTGGGTCCTCAACAAGTTCCAGGATCTGCATTTTTTAAACAGTCAGCGCTACCTTTCTTTTGATATCTTTTTCACATACCTGTACCGTGACCATGTTCATGACAACAATGAAACAAATTAAGCTTAAAAATACACCCCATTGCTTTAAAAATCCCCTGTAGTTACAGTGCAGCTGTCAAAACAAACTACACATCAGCCACTCAAACAAGTCACAAAACACTTTTATATGCCGATAGCTTTCTAATATCAACCAAATAATTTCCTCGATATTTCATGAAAGGTCAAATGTAATTTGGTTCTATATGGGATATTTTTTTGGCAAATCCACAGCAAGGCAACTGAGCTTTTAGTTTGAAATATATGAAAAATAAACTTTCTACTAATAAGCATACAAGGAATGAATATTTACTTTGTTTGGATGAAGTTGTTTCATCCTGCTATTCATACCAAATCCCTTACCTACAGTATTCATTCAGGAAATGTATAATTAATACTAAATTATTATAAAAATCCAGACATGAAAATTAAGCATTAGTCGTTGGGTCGCTTTTACCTTTGACTAAAATATATATATATATATATGTAATTGATAATTGTTGTAGTTGTTGCCAGAAATGGAGTTATCGCAGCTGGTTCTGGCCAGAAAGCAGGAAAAGCAAGATTTATTTTGAGTTTCCAGTTTTTGAAGACCTACATGAAGCACAACAAGGACATTCAAAGTTGGCTTCCTCTTGCTGTTCATATTTTTGTGAAGGCTTCATATTGCCTCGTCGAAGGTATTAATATCACAGCATGTGTTTTTCATCAGTGGTCAAATGGAAAAACACCTGGTATGGACATTTTGCACCTGTGGCCACAACCCAGAAATGCAACATGTAGAGCAGCTTGTGACTGTGTTGATAGATAACCTCTAAAAGCCAGTATGTGTTCTACGGGTGACAAAACTCACGGGCTTGTTGTCTTCATCTTCTGACGACTCAGAAATCTCATCCTCTTCGGGAAACTCCACATCTGATTCTCCGGGTGCGATGGGAACAATGACGGTCAGGTTTGGATTGGTCATGTAGCTGTCCTCCTCTGGGATGATATATTTATCTCCATAGCATACAAAAATTCCACCATTGCTCTCCACGTGATTGCCAACCAGCTTGATGGCCTGATTGGCTTCCCTATCCTTCTGCTTGTCACTCTTCGAGCTGCGGTTAAAGAGTCTGCCAACCCTTGTGGCCAGCCAGGAGACACCAGACTGGATACGGGCGATAGCGATCTGGATGTTATTCAAATCGCCATCTTCATCTGGAGCAGAGAGGTTGTCGGAGCTGAAGGAGCTGAGCAGCAAGGCCAGAAAGAGATTCAGCACCTGTTTACAGACAGATGTTATGTTAAACTACATTGGATTTGGAGAAATTATCAGATGATTGTTATAACTTATTACCAACTCATCTGACAGGGTTTACTTTTGGCGTATGTAAACAGTCACCTTTCTTCACAAAATTAAGAATGGTTAACCCATAGGCTGAAGTATAAGGGCACCAATGCATGACACCTACACATGATATCCCATACTAGAAAATCCCGGAATGTAAATTCAAGAGGATATTCTACCAAGCTGTGACACTGGTGCTTTCAGGGACAATGAAATCAAGTAATCCAGTTTCCAACTCCCATGTGATACTCTGTATATGTGTGGTCTGTGTGCTCATTACCCGTGTGCATGTGTGATGTGGTACAGTTGCTAAGGATCATCTTTAGCCATTGAGCCAGTCAGAGAAGGAGAGCATGAGCAGATGATTAGTGATGAATGCCCTCCGACCTTCTCGCCCCTAAGCATCCTGGATAATCCCTTGGATAAACAGCTTTCCCACGATACATGTGCAGAGAAGGTTTCTGTCCTTTAACTCCATAAGGAGCACTGTTGTGATCTGGTGTTTGCCCTAACAAGGCAATACGGTCACTGAATGTGTCTGTGTCCAGCAGGTGTATAACAAGACCTGCTGTTAAGGTCATATCATCACCCATGGTATTAAACTGTCATTGCTGCTGAAAAGATAGAGTTAAATCTACAGTGGTGCTGAAGGTAGAAAGGTGTTAATCCTCTTCAACACTCAGTAAGTGCTGTAACTTTAGGGATTGCAGCTTCTCCCGTCCAGTTTGGGCCATAACGCATTTAAAAAAAGAAAAAGGGAGCTGTAACACATTAAACTCGGTTTTAAAACTGAGTTGAAATGATCATGATTTTAGAACTGAATTGATTGTGGTGTAGCGAATGTGCATATTTCAGTGTAGTGTAGTATTCTAATGTTTCTCTTGTTTTGATTAAGATAATGTACAAACTACACATAACAATCTCTGAATATTTCCTGTTAGAGAGAAACAAATCTGAACTTAACCTCAGTTTAAAGGAATTCCTAAAAAATGATAGTAACAATATTCAAATAAATACCTACTGTATGTGATTTTATATATTTCATTAATGAGCACTAAAACAATGCCACATTTGAAGTAGAAGACATTGACTATAAATACATTCTGCAATCGCTGACTCTTCCGGGGTATGTTCTCATTAACGTTAGCTTACAGGACACAGCTGGACAACAAATCACCATATGGGTGGACCAATACGTATCCTTGCTATGGGACTGAGTGACGGCTGTTGTGTACAAACAGAATTGTCAAACAGATTAATCGTTTTTTCTTTCTTTTTCTTTTTTTTGTTGATAGAAACGGCTGCACGCAATGATGTACTGGCTGTGTTTCGTCCAGTGTAAAAAACCTATACCTGGAGCTACATTGAGAACTCTCAGTGACCTTTGCTGATCTTTTGAACAATACTTAGGTCACAATTTAACCCTGTGAGTCTTAATTCTTATGCTGTGGATAAAATATCCAGCCCTGCCGACAAGAGGCTACAGCAATGCTGCTGTTGCCGTACAATGTGTATATTGTGGCTAAACTTTGCACGACAACAAATGCAGATAATACATGTATGACTAAGAAGGGACAACAGATGGTTTATATGTCGTCCAGACTTGATCTGTTTGGAAGCCTGCTAATGCTAATCTGCAGGACAGTTAGCATGATGCTGTTACATAACCACGTCCTCTGTGATTAGTGAGTGTTTAAAACCATTGTAGCTGCACGGTAGCAGGGTTTGCCAGTTTTGTCACAATGAGGCACCAAACACCTTTTAAGTAGGTCCCATCCTCCTGATATGGAATCATCAGTTGGGGTAATGCAGAATCCAACACATTTTTGGTCTTTTCATTGAATTTTTTGACATTGAGAAAAATTCATCACCAGATTTATTCTGTGGCTGGACAATAAACAGTTCAATAATTATCATAGAGTAATTAAGCAATATAGCAAAAGTCTTATGTTAATATTTATATGACGCTTATGTATTGTTCAAACACATAAAACATAATTAATCTACATCAGATTTGTAAAATGTTTTGTTTATCAAGTATTTGTCATTCTCAGCTCGTAAAGAAGAGTTTAAAACTATTGTGAAATGTAACAATATCGACTAATATGGCAACTTCTTTCTTATATATTCTTTGGCTTTATTGGCAAGTCCTAGTTATTACAACTTAAATCATGTAAAAATTTCCAGTTTAATACTCACCACCAAGTTCCCAATGACCATGACCAACATGAAGACCAGGATGCACAGGGGCTGCCCCGCCACTTCCATACAATCCCACATGGTTTCGATCCACTCGCCACAAAGAACCCGGAACACGATCAGGAACGAGTGGAAGAAGTCCTTCATGTGCCAGCGAGGCAGCTGACAGTCGATAGAAATCTTGCACACAAAATCCTGATAGTTTTTTCCAAACAGCTGCATGCCAACCACGGCGAAGATGAAGACAATGATGGCCAACACCAACGTCAAGTTTCCCAGGGCGCCCACAGAGTTGCCGATGATCTTGATGAGAGTGTTGAGAGTGGGCCAGGACTTCGCCAGTTTAAAGACCCGTAACTGAGAAGCAAACAAGAAGATGCAAAGAAGAAGATGACTGACGTTGCAGCTTCACAGGAAACTGTGTCTGATGCTGATGCTTGATTGTAAAATGTTTAAAACGTGCAATTGTTCAGTCCTATTGAATGCTCAACCAATCCTCAGTCTTAACAATATGATTAATTCATGTAGCCTATTTATAAAACTAATGCAAAAGAATTAGTAAAAATGCAGTGCTATATAGAAACAATTACTTGACTATAATAAAACATGTCATCCAATGGTAAACCATATTTTGATCACTCTTTGTTTGACATATTGATAATAGAAATATGAAGTGAGATGTTTAAGGGTTAAAAACTGTTTTTTTTGTATGCATTAGTGAGATATAAAATGTTATTTTACCAGTCTAAAGGATCTGAGGACAGAGAGCCCCTCCACATTGGAAAGACCCAGCTCCATCAGACTGAGGCAAACGATGACACCATCAAAGATGTTCCAGCCCTGTTGGAAATAGTAGTAAGGGTCCATGGCGATCAGCTTCAGCACCATCTCTGCTGTAAAGATCCCTGTAAACACCTGGAAAACACAAATAAATTGTGGGTTATACTTCTGTGTAGAACTGACACTGATGTGAGCATTTACAATTGTGCACTGGTGTGTGTGTATCACACTGCAGTTACACCACTAAAACACTAGGTTATGGTGGGGTTTCTATGTCACTGTGTGTATTTGAAACAATGAAACTGAGAAGATCGGATGAAATTTGAACAAGAACATATTGAGCAACAGTAAATTTGACTAAAATTCAAAAGTTGACCTTTGGCCTTTTGGATATGAAATTATGTCACTTTGTCACATAATCCAATTAGACAATTGTCTGAACATTTGTCACAATTAGTGTTTTAGCTCATAAGTTATGGTAAAAAATTTGACATCACAGTGACCTTTGATTTCAGATTTTTCATTACCAAAATCAAATCGGTTCACTCAAGAAATAACCCTCACTGCATTCCTGAGATATTTTGTTCACAAGGTAGGCAGAGCTGGACAAACAAACTGGAAACATAATGCAGCGGCATAAAAACTATAGAGCACTAGTGAATACTTGGGCTGATGGTAGACAAGGAAGGAACAATCCATATGACAATATTACGAAAAATAAATTTAATATAATAAAACAGGAGGAGAGAGGAGGGGGCATCTCAATAACTCTAGATAAGAAGCAGAAAATGGCTAGATGGAAATCAAAACAAAACATCAAAAAATATCCTGACTGAATTTACAAAAAGTATCACTTCCAACCAAATTCATGAAACAGATTTTAACAGATTTTGAGGATATGCTGAAGCTAATAAACAGGCAAAAACAATCTGCTTGGTGGAAGAAATAGAAATACAAAGTATTTATTCTATGTTTCTTCTTGTAAGTGTGTGAACTTGGACAATGGCAGGGTATATTATTTACCAGTAGAGGGTGATGACGAAAAGCAATGAGGGAACCAGCCCACCTCCCTCTAAAAATACTTACACTTACCGAAGTTAATCGCAAGTAGAGCATTTGACAAAGGAACAGAATGTTTCCAGCTCAGTGTCATAGGCTATAAAAACACAGGTGTCTCATATAGAAATACATTATCTGAACATAATAAGTCGGTCCTCTTGACTGCTCATCTAACACCTCACAACACTTAGCATTAGGTGTGTTAAAACCTGGATATCTTTCAGCCCCTATCATTAAAACCCCCTCTTACCAGATTGCCCACTGAGAGCATGGTGTTGAACTCTTCAGTCATGGGGTAGTGCTCCAGGGCCATGAAGAGGGTGTTCAGCACGATGCAAATGGTGATGCCTAGATCCAGGAAAGGATCCATCACCATGAACTTCACCCACTCCTTCATCATCAGCCACGAGGAGCAGCAGTCCCATATCAGGTATTTCTTGGCGAACTTTACCCAGCAGGGATGACACTTTTGCCTGGACACCTCCAACTCTGCAAAGAGAAACCGAGGTGAACGTTTCATCCTCAGAATGTTTGTTTAATTTCCTCTAAAACCTACCCAAATGCTAGTTTTAATTCATTTTTAAATACCAGTGGTCATGATCTGAAGCCCAAGCATCAACTTCCTCCTGTACTTGGTCTCTGGGTCTCAACTTAGGGAAAATCACTTGAACAGAGTTTAAAGGAATAGTTTGGGTTCTTCTGGAGAGTTTTATGGCTGATGTTTTTATATACTTCAAACAATTAAAATAACTAAATTAAGAGTATTATTAATTAAGCTGTAGCGGTTCTGGTGAGGGGATTTGATTACCTTACAATTCCTTCCCAGTATTTGCTGTTCTAAGCCTACTTTTGCTACTGTTTTCAGAAATGAACTCTGGAAAATGTCTGGAAAATTGGTTCCAGACAGTTTTAAATGTTTGCCTTTCACACATGGAGAATGCAGCAGGAGATTAGTAAGTTAACAACGCTGAACAGGAAACGTCAGGTCAAGGGTGGCGCCTGAGTAGAGCATGCAGTAAGCAGAGTATGAAGTTTAAATTCCACTGCAGAGTTCAATTTCTTAACAATACATCGGCTCCAATGTTGTCCTTATCACCAAAACTTCTTGAATATCATGACTTTCCAAGTAGACATCTTTTTGTTGGGGTCATCGACACACCCATTTGCTCGCCGTGAATTTTCAAACATGTTCCTACTGTATTCTCAGATGGGCACAACCACAGAAATTTTTCCAGGGGTTTGGCAAAAAAAAATCGGAGAAATGTCCTGAGCAACTGACTCCGACAGTTGCGTTCTCTCATTTAAGTGTTCATAGTTCAGTGCATGTCTGGAAAATGCTGGTTAGAGCCTGATATTTAACGAGCAGGTATGAGAGTCCTACAACAATCAGAGTATTTCCACGGATGCCAAATAATTGCCTTGATATTGAAAAGAACCCACCATCGATGGCATCACTGAAGAAGCTGACAGAGCTCAGGCCTCGTTTCCTGTGCACTGGAGGAGGCTCGGTCACAGTTGGAGAAGGCTGGAGGAGATGTCTGGGAACTGGGTCCTCTGCATTGGTTGGTTTCTGGCACACAGAGAACAGAGAACATTTTACACAAAGCCTCCATCTCCCTTTTGTTTAGTGAGCGGTTATTTGAGATCAGTGTAAAGTTACTTCAGTATGCAAGTATAAGATTGCTAACTGTAGAGTGAGTTTTCATAATTACACACTAGTATCTATCACTCACTGTGTCTTCTCTGAGCCTCTCCATGCTGTACGCAGGGATGGAGGTGGGAGTGTGCAAGCCGACAGTGGTGACTCCATTTTGGTCCAGGGAAATGTTGAGACGACCATTGACGGTGAGGCTCGGGGTGAAGACTTGTGAGCAGTGACTCCTCACACTGCCAGCTCTCTTCTTCCAGGGTGTTGCTGTGGAACCGGCCCGACTCCTGAAGGCCTCCCCATGATTGCTATACTCGTCGTCCCCAAAGTCTGCCTCTGAGTTGTTGCGTGCACGGAAGGTGCTGAACATGCTGATCTGGCTTTCTCTCCTCGTGCTGAGGGGGTGAGATGAGAGCGTGGCCAGCAGAGGGTGGACAGGCAGGGGAGACAGAGGTGGCTGAGGAGACACAGATGACACATTAGCTCCTTTCCAAAAAATGTTAAAGACAATCAGGAGTGCTGCATGTTGAGTGAGGTACCATTAGCTCGTCCATTGGTTCAAACTTCTCCTCTGCAGCTTCCTCCTCTGTTTCCTCTGACAAGGTCCTGTGAGATCTTCTTCTTCTGCTGCTGTTTCGTCGTATACTTCCTGTCTTCAGACAGAATGGAGACAGCTCTGGGGACAACACAGAGTCCGTCTCCTGGGCTTGTCTCCTTGCCGCCAACTGCAAAGAGAAAATAAAATGTCTTACAGGATATTGTCATGTATGTCGAAAAGAAACATGGAAATTGGTGACTGGTTGTGATGCACTGACTCTTTGTTCTCTTCGAAGGTGCTCCATTGCCAGCTGAAACTCTCTCTCTTTCATCCAGGCCTCAGCAATGGTTGCCTGATTCTGCTCCTCGTAGGCCATCGCCACCACGGCCAGGATCAGGTTGACCAGGTAGAAGGACCCCAGGAAGATTACCAGCACAAAGAAAATCATATAGGTCTTCCCTGCTGAGCGCAGGGTCTGAGGAAACAGACATAAAGTCAGTCAAAAAAGGAAAAGGAAATTACTATTCTTCTGAAAAGCTGCCATATTTGTTGACACGATATAATGTATGGTTATGATGGGAAACTATTTACTCCATAAGTTCAGACACCAACAATTAAGGGTAAAGAAATCCTACAGTTTTACAATATTTATCTGAACTAGTTATTCCGTATAAAAAGAAAAATATATGATATAGCCATTGTAAAATTTAATTATCAATTTAGAATTCAGAGTTTAGCTAAAAACTAAAAACTTTACAGCTACAGTAAGTGATACAGATAATATTGGGAGTTGGTTATATTTTGCCAGACTGTGTTGCTCAGGCAAACATAATGTACACGTACTATGTTATACAAGTATAGAGAGTTAATGCCTAAACTGAAGCTGGATTATTTAGTTAATCCCTGGACAGCGAAAAAAGCTGTATACTCAACATTCTCACAGCATTTACTATTTGAAGTAATTACGGTGAAAATGTCATGTAACACTTAAAGATAGGGGTGGTAGCCTATACCTAATCCTAGTCCTGCAATAGCTAGCAAGAGTTGGCAACAATATGCAACCAATCCCGTTTTTGAACAAACAAGATAACAAGTGTTTCAGTTAAATCTACGAACCTTACCTTTAATTATTGACACATCCCGACTGATACAGACCAATTAGGACTAATATATAAAGTTGTTTTTGGCAAACTAATGAATGTTTACCTTTTTCTGCCTTTTGGTGCTGAATAACTCTTGAGGAAAATACCTGGCTAAATTCTCTATTATGTTCCTCAAGTAGTTGCATCCTTTCGCTGGCAACAGATTCCTACTGTTAGAGGTGAGGGTGAGCGCTGTGCGAGTTAGCTGAAATGTCTAACCTGTGGTTCATTACAGCCGGAACAAAGACCTTAATGAGAGAGTACATTTTTTGACTCAAAACAAGATACTTAAACTCTCTCTAAATGTGAAGTAACCTGCAGAAAACTCTTCGTTTGTCACTATGATTGAATCTTATCAGACAACCGGTAGTAATTAAAAAAAATATTCAAAAAATAATGAGTAGAGCAGCTTTGAAATTCTGCAGTTGTTCACTCTTACAGTAGCTTCTTTAAATGGCCCGGTTGGATTAGAGAATTGTTTGCCTGTATGTACTACACTGCAAGATTATGTTAATCCACTGTGTCCCATGTTTTTCTCTCCAATTAACCAGGTAAACAACATGACATTTCCTTGAAACAAGATTCATTATAAATGGGGAAAAATATATACATACATTTTCTAGGCAAGCAAAAAAAACATCACAGAATACCATAGATTAAAACTAAATTGCACCTGATGGAAGAGTTTTTCCCAGTAGTCTTGTGTCATTAGTCGGAACAGGGCCAGAAAAGCCCAGCCGAAGGAATCGAAACTGGTGTAGCCATAGTTTGGATTTCTTCCTACTTTTAGGCAGTCAAATCCATCTGGACACTTCCTGTAAAGCACAAAAAATTGAAATGCAGAAGACAGATGCTTTCGAGACAGGACTGATAAACAAAAGCTGGGACAGATATGGTTGTGGTGGCGTGCAGGCTGCTTTACCAGAGTTAAATACATCTCCAGTATCTACATGTAGCCCCGTGGCATTTGACTCTACAGGAGAGAGAAGCCGATGAGCCAGTAAGTACATACACTGCCACCATCACCATTGGTTCAACTGAAGAGGGCACTTGAAACCCACTCCAGGCAGGAGCACTATAATGCACTGGTGGAAAATGGGATTACTACGAGCCAGATGGGTATCAAATTGCAGTTCTGAAATATTTCAGCTCGATGCCTCCGTTTCTGATCTTCATTGTCAGCATAGTGGCATTACAGCAAATATTTTGGTCCAGCAGCTGAGAACAAGCTGGGCTGCCATGTCAGTCTGAGTGCAGAATAATTTCATAATGGCTGGGAAACAGCTGGACAGGAGAGCGCTGCTGTGGGAACAGCTGTAGATCTCACCGAGCGGCCAGCTGAGCGGGAATGCTCAGTAATGTGCAGGAGTGAGGATGGAGGAGGCTGCGTAAGGCCAGCGACCATCTTCCTGTCAGGCTGTCCCCTCCCTCTGCCCCTTTGCAGCGCTGCCTGTCATCTATATGTTCCCACTCTTTTAATCAACATGACAAAACATTAGGCAAAAATCACATCAAGATTGATGATATTCAGTTGATCAACTTAATATTAATCTGCCCACATTTACTGATTAACCTACGGAGTCATTTAATATGAAAAAAATATCAACAACCTCCTCTAGTTCAAGGTCATCAGCTATGAGGATTTTCTGCTTTTCTATGTCCTATGCTACAATAAACGAAAAAGCTAATAGATGTGATGTCACCTTGAACACTTGAAAAAACATTAATTGCTATCCAATGGAAAACAACGGCTGCATGGGGATCAGTTTAAATGAAGGAAAAAAAAACACATCTTTAATTCAAAACTTTATCTATAGCATTAAACCTTAATCAACTTCTTATTTTCTGCTTCTATTTTAAAAATTATTGTTCCTTTTATTCAGAATGTCGGCTTTGAGTTCACTCTCTCAGGTATAAATGAAGTCACCCTCGGCTGCCTAACATGCAATGAAAACATAAAGCATACATCCAGCATCATGGTTGCTAATCTTATTCGTTAGCCAATGCTGTCACTTTAACAACTATATGAACATGAGCCTCCTTTTGCAATTAGATGCTGCTGTAAAAAACAAAGCACCCATTTGGCTAATGTCTCACAGGTTTCTATGGTAACTGCCCTGGAGACTGCATGGGTTTTTCCTGAGAACAGTCCTCAAGGAGAACTGCTGAGCCGCATGAACCCACTGTGGGATCTGATGAGTCTCCACACTGAAAACATCTTCAGCATCAAGCGGTGATGGCTGCATAAAGGGAAGACCAGAATATGTAGTGTACATCCCACAGTTAATTTGAGCCAATTCAATCTGAAACTACAAATAAGAAAACTACACTTGCTAAAAATATTATTTCACCACACTAATACTGGGCACATCCTGCTCACAAACATTGTCAAATCAAAGTAAAAAAAACTAAAACTGACTGCAAGCCTTTCAAAATAGTCAACAATGATGTAGTAATTCTAGGGCTGGGAGATAAAACAATATAAAAAATTATTGGTCAGCATGGGAGGGAGGAGGGAGGACATGTGGCAGAGGAACACGATACAGAACCTAATGGAGCCTCGACAGTTCATGAATGCACCCATAGGGCAAAATCTTAACTGAATTAACCAACATGGGCAAGACTAGGTGTATTAGAGGTTATAAATGTCAGTTTTGATGCATTTTCTGTTAATTGCAAAGCCCTAGAGAGGAGGTATAACACATACTTGTTCTACCTCAGATTTGTAAAATGGTAAAAGAATTTAAAACCACAAAGAGTGTGAAACCACAAACCAAAAATCTGTCTTTAAACTAACAGAAATAATATGAAATTTATGCTGATAATCAACTGACCCTAACCCTAACCCTTATCAGAGTTAAAGAAACAAATAGCCAAATAATAAAGTATTTTCATTTACATATAAAACTCTTTTTATGTAACCAAACTGTCACAGTCTTTGTGAGCTCTATTGAAGCTCTTTAACATGTTTATAATTGTATTCATGCTTTAGAAGTGCACAATCCACTTGCTGCAGTTTAAGTAACAGAACAGCAGCAGAACATCTGTCCAGCTCAACAAAGTGTTTTCTTTTGACCCTGGGAAGGTCTGAGGTGGAAGGTTTCCAAGCTCACAATAGTCAAGGGTAAAAGTTGAAACTGTCTATACAATCAGTCATAATCCTGGATGCACAGTGGCTTTAAGATGTGAGGGGATCAGCGTTGGCCTGAACTCCCCAGTAGGCGTAATGAGCAACAGCTGGAAACTTTGAGCAAATCATTTATCACAAACTTGTTAACCATCTCGTCAGAAAACATCTTTTTATAAATGTGCGTGTGCATGCGTCCCCACTTGTGTCTTGGGTGTGTTCGTGTGCATCTGTGTGACTGTGTGTGAGTGTGTGTCATCATAATGTATCCAAAGCTTTAATTTGGAAATCTACTCAGGGATTACTTGTTGGAATACACTCAAAAGATTAAGCATCCTCTATGTTTTACGTCCTCCATCCTGACCTGCTTAATATCTTGCCCATCTCCACAGCCAGCCTCAGAATCTTCCATCTGAAATGTCACACAAGTTAAAAGGCGGCCTCAATTTGAAAGCTAAAACATAAGCTACCCTATGGTTCCTTCGGCCTTTAACCTGGCAGCAATGCCATACAGCGTCATCCGGTTTTTGAGCTCTTATCAATTGGCAAACAGCAAAGAATTACAGAAGAAAAATCCTATAAATGCAATAAATACCACTTTGTTTGACACAACAGAACAATGTTGAAACAAATCATCATTCTCTTATTATCTAAAGAGCTATTACAGTTTTTCTCAATTGCTTTGGCTCATTTCACGAAACAGAAATGACATTCTCAAAACAACACGTGCAAACCTCCAAACCACTGTGCACTTGTTCACAACAGACTTGAATATCTCATTCCTTTAATCAAATTGCAATTGTATTAGCACATCCTAGCACATGACAAGTACAATTTCCAACAGCTTGCACAAATTTCAAATGATTTAGCACACTTTGCAAACGGTTTGGTACAATTGCCTTCAGTTAGCCCAATTACCAATTGAATATATATTGCTGGTCAAAACTGACTGTTGCTTCTCAGTCAAGTTGTTGTTCTCTGCAGAACATGTTGGCATCATTTCATTGTTTACATCATCACCTGCACAATAGTTCACTCTACTGTCAAAATCTTTCAGGCACATAATACCATGAAAAACATCATGGTATATACTGTAATAAGGATATCATTGATCATCAGCTTAATTTTCAGGTGCAACTAGAACTTTACTAATCAAGGTTGAGTTTCACACATCTGATCAACAATCACACAGTAAGTTTACAGTGTTTCTCAATTGCTTTGGCACATTTCACGAAACAGAAATTACATTCTCAGAGCTCTAAGTGCAATTGGCAAAACAGCCCATATGGTTCAGCACAACTACATAGATCACCTTCAAAAGGTCAAATCTCACTATGCCAAATTTTAGTTTTGATGTGCTTATTGTTTGACAGTATATTGTGCTGTACACATTTTCTGTTACTGTAAGCAGGATGTATGGCAATTACTGTAACAATTTCCATGGCAGTATGAGTTCAATAAAGTATTTTATGTGGAACCTTGAATTAATCTTTGTTAACAGAATTAAATTTCTGTTTGATACACATAGTATTCTGGAAAGAAAACATCTACTGTAACCATTCAGTGTCAAAGGACTGAGCCAAGATTGAAATGTGCACATGAGGGATATTTCTATGGTCCACTGCCATACTGACAAAACATCTAAACATTTTGACCTGTAGTGTTTAAACAATGCCAAAGGGACTTTTCATTTTGGGGGCACTGACTATTTGTATGAGGAAAGGATTTAGTTTTGACTGATGAGTTGGCTGTTTTGGGAGAGATATGACCTTTTGCAGGTGTGCCATGGAGTTTTGCTGAACCATCTATGTTATTTTGATGATGAACCACAGCAATCGAGAAGGAACTTTTCATTTTGGGGGCACTGACTATTTATATGAGAAAATGATTTGGTTTTGAAACTTGAGTTAACTGTTTTGGGTGAGATATGACCTTTTGAAGGTGATCTATGTAGTTGTGCTGAACCATATGGGCTATTTTGCCAGTTGCACTTAGAGCTCTGAGAATGTCATTTCAGTTACGTGAAATGAGCCAAAGCAATTGAGAAAAACTGTAATATCACATTTTGTCCGATGGCAGGTCATGTTTTTTATGTTTTTGTCCCTTCCTGTTTTATTTTGATAAGTAACTTAGCTCTCTTCTCGTTTTAAATAACTTCCCCTCTGGTCCTCATGGTTTTTCCCACCTTTGTAATTTTTCCCCCAGCCATAGTTGTCTACACCTGTTCCTTGGTATTCACCTGTTGCTAGAGTACATATTCTGTAGCAGTGTCCAAACTCCCCTACTCATTCACTATTCCCTACTCCATGATATAGTGATAAATATATAGAGCACGACAAAGTGAGCTCATTGGGAAAAGAAGAAAACGCTTTTGGACACTACTCAGTGCATTTTCTCTGCGCCAGTAATGACATAGGATTATGAAATATGAAAATCCCACATTAAATTGTAAGTGTTTATTTTGCAATCACTATTTATACTTTAAGGTTAAAAAAAAACATAGATATAAACGTATAAATAAACTTGTTTGCCGCACTGCTGTGCTGTGGTGCACTGCTTCTATTTACATTTATACGACAGGTCTGGCTATTCCTGCTGCTCTCGCTCGTCTCTCCGCCTAGAGCGCAATGCATGATGGTTTGTGTTGCTCGGTTAGTGATCAGTGGTTGTGCACTACTTCTTATGATGCATTGTGGGAAACAATGAGAGCACTATAAGGTATAAAATCTTCACTTCAAGCCTCACCCACCTACCGTGGATCAGTGGGCCCAGAGGCTCCAGGCTGTGAATTGCATGGAAAATTTAACTGCAAGCCTAAGACTCCGGATGGACATTTACTTTGCAAAGTGGACTCCTGTGATAACGTATCTGTTAAAATGAATATTCTGTTGACATTTGACTGGACAAGCTGGACTGAATGTGAAACTATGTGAACCTATTGGGATAACTCTTCTGCCATTTGTGTTCTCTTTTTATTTTGTCTTCACTTGTAATATTGTATGACATGCTATGTGAGACTCATTGTCAAGGTACTTGTTCTAATAAAAGTTCATCTTCACTTAGCATTCAGACACCATACAAAATGGCGAACTCACTATATAGTGCACAATATAGTGATAAGTGAGTGATTTCAGACACAGTCTGTGACGCTACTCAGTTTGTCTCCAGTACATATTTGTTCCTTTGTGCGTTGCGTTAGAGCATTCTTCCTTTGTGTGTTTTTTAACTTTGCTCATCTTTTGGACTCTGCCTTTTGCCTCTGTACTCTGAATTTGTTTGCTCGGGCTGACTGCCTGCCTGTTAACAGACTGTTTGGTGGAAGTCCAAACCGTGTCCCAGTAATTACAATAATCACACCAGTCAGACAGGAGAACTAGCAGGAACACAAAAACCTCCCACAAATCTAAAATAGAATCACATTGACATGTATGTAAACTCTGGGACAGCTGGATGGGTTATTGGTACAAGTATGATCTTACTGACCCACTATTCAAGGGAGTGTAATGACATCGTTTCTCCTTGAATGCCCTCAAGTGCACCCACTTTTGCCCTGAGTTGAATACAAATTACCGAACCAATTTTATACCTCTTCAGGGATTAAATCCCTGTATTTTTGCAGGACAGGTTGCAGAGGGAGATGAAAAAAAATGAAGAGATGGCTGCGCTATTATGAAGCCAATAAAAAGAAGCAACTACCTCCACTGTGTCTTCATCTTCTCTGTTAATTTATTAAAACTAGGTTCTATAATATATATTAACTTAATTCAATTTTCAAGTCTCATACACACTTGACATATCTCATAAAAATACTCACGAAGGATCTCAAGGTTTACTGAAACTTGAGTAGAGGCACAGGCTGGTTTATACTTAAATCAGTTTTTTGATTTATACCGAAATTAACTAATCTGTTAAAGCTGCTGCTATTAATTGATGAAAACATCCCCTCTGCTTTTAAAGAATCCCAGGGTTTAACTGTGTTAAATGGTTCCTTAATGTGTTATTTTTTAGGTGTTACTATTTACCAAAATATAAAACATAATCAGGTTCTATATAGCACAACCTTTTAAGAGTGAAGGAAAAAAATCCCTGCAAAGACACCACTCCCTCAGCTGTCATTGAGGCATTATCATGTATCATTAACTGGAGCACCTAATGGAAGCCATTTGTTGAAGCTGCAGGATTTCAGATTCACACAGATGGGTATTTAGTTCACTATAACCCTTGAACTGGGCCTGGCAGGGGCAGAGTCATCCTGTTGTGCTTGCTTCAAAAGCATTTGGTTTAAAGGATTATTCAGCGCGTAAGGCTGAGTAGCAATATTTGGATGGTTTCACACTGTGCCTTTGATTGGGAACAAAGTGCAACAATTTACACATAAAATGTGAACATTTACAGACACTGCATCTGAGAAAGATACTGAGGCTTAATATTTAACTTTCTTCTGTTAAAATCTGTTTTATTATCATGAAAAAGCTTTTAAGAATTTGTCAGTGTCCAAGTGTTTATAGTGCTTTAAACGTGAAGAAACGAGTGCAGCATCTCTTTTCAACAATAACAGAATATCAATCTGAAGTGATCCAGTTCGCCCTGTTTCACCTAATCATGTCATAGAGCTTTTGAGACGAGGAAATCTCTACAGACCCTCTCTCTCCAGCTGGCAGCTCCATGTTTCTCAGTAAAGGGTTCCAGTTCCACTGGGTGATTATCCACACCACATGTTGTCTTGTGTACAACCTCTCTCACGCTACCCCCACCCCTCCCTCTGGTGGGATCATTGCTCTATACATTAAGTCCCAGATTGAAAATATGAAGCCGAAAGTGTATCATGTGTTGTTGTGTCTGTTATTTGTAGGTCTGTGAAAACTATTTTAGCACCAAGCCTGATACTCAAGCTGCTAAATCCAATTGTACACATGACGTGCGTAGTATAAAAAGCCATTAGACGCTAAACATTGGGATATTACGCGATAGTTCACAGATGACTTACAAGCAGTAAGAAGGACACTCACTTACCCTGCATCACTTCCATATCCACATATTAAGGCATCCTTCTCTCCTTCAACTTTGTAGAAATTATCTAAAAAAAAAGGAAATAGGGAGTTTACAGAAACAGTAGAATTTCTTTTAACTTAATTTGATAATACTGGCACTACACATTGTACATGTGGGAATTATAAAGCTGCTTTCAGACATGCACTGAACTCCAGAAGAAGACACTGAGGAAAATGTCAACTTGGAAAACAGAATGTGTACATTATGTCCTTCCCCCTGCTTCTTCTACCCAAGTTCCACCCCTCGCCTGAATTTTGTAGTTGTGAACGTGTCTGACCCGGACAATCTCCTGCTGCTTTCTTCATGTTTGAAAGGCAAACTTTCTGTCTTAAAAGGCCTGATGTGTGTTTTGTTTCAGCTGACCTTCACTGCTAAGGAAGTCATCCCTGGAGCTCCAGGTTCTGTTGTTACAGAAGAAGGAGGTGTTGGCGCTGTAGGAGGAGTTGACGCAGTGTGCAAGATTACGGACGCACTTTTGTCGCAAGAGCCCCATGAAGAGCTGCAGCCCAATGAGGGCGAACACGCTGAGACAGAAGACGGTTAGGATCATCACATCTGCCAGCTTCCTCACGGACTGGATCAGGGCACCAACGATGGTCTTGAGACCTTGAGGCAGGACACAAGACAATATGTTCAACTTTGGTTTCACAGTGATAAAGGAAATGTTTAATGTGATGGGCAGCTTACCTGGGATAACTGAGATGGTTTTCAAAGCTCGTAGAACTCTGAAGGTTCTCAATGCAGAGACGTTTCCAAGATCTATAAATTCTGTCACATATCTGTAAATTTGTATGAACAGTAAGAGTATTAAATAAAGGTCTTCTATATTACCAGCAGCAACACCAGCATAAGCACATATCTTATCTTCATAAATACATTTCAATCAAATAAATAAAACCCCTTTTCCAATGATCAAATAACCTATTAACATCCATTAATATCTGGCTTTTGTCTGCAATGGGAATGGATACAGTCTGTATTCAGTCCAGGGTCAAATTATAACGGTAGACACAGGTTTGTATCCGATCAGCGGTGATGGAAATGAGACACACAGGTGAATATGCTACATTGGCAAGACAACAAGGTAAGACAGCACATCAGTTTTTGGCGCACTCATGATGTCAAACATAACCCACCAAGGGGTGAAAAAGTAAAGGTAACTCATCTCCTGGTAATGAAAAAAGAGTCTGTCACCCATTTTACCCATTTTGCTTCAAAATAATCTGGGTATCATTTTGATTTAAAAGAGGTAAAAGTCTTGTTTTCAATCAGTCATTGTTAAAAATCCTGAAGACTTACATATATAAACAAAAAATGTAAAGATCTCATAGAATGAGTTAGTGGCTTTAGATAATTCTACACTAACTAATCTTTCATGTTTTTCTTGACACTTAGGATAAAAGCAACAAGCTCTAAATAGGAAACTGACACATTATTTGATGCGGCTAACAATTGACTATTTATATATCCAGAACATTTTGTTATACTTATTTCACCAAATAGTCTAATTGTCTGACTTCTGTTGGGTACAAGGGAAAAAGTGAAAAGATCTTCATTTAATGTGCTTTGGCCATATATTAGATTACTGCTGTGGTTGGAAACAATGCTACTTGTGTTGTAAGAGGGTTATTAGTTGATAATAATGATAACCTAACCACTTTTTATACATGTATGTAGTTGTGAGATCCATTGTTAAGATAATAACATTGATTATAGTGTAATTGAGAGTTCAAACAGCGCAGTATCATGTGCTCTGTTTCTTTGAGAGGAGAAGACAGATGAATTAACTGAATCATAAACATTATTAATCAAAAACAGATTAATCACTGCAGGTAGTGACAGCTTTCAAAGTATAACCAGTACAAGTGGTTTTGACTCGCTGTTTCCAAACAAAGCAAACGTCCTATCAGGATGATTGGACTCAGACAATGCAGCAGCATGGAGAGGTCACCTGTCTAATCGTCTACCTGCATCATGGGATCATGGCACACTTACCTACGACCCCCTAAATAGGCTTATCGCTCATGGTGTTTCAAATCAGCACTCAGGATGACTGACTGACTACGGTGACTTTGACGTTACTAAAAAACACTGCAAGATGGGACAGGTTTTAGTTCTACAGTATATTAATATTAGTACAAAACTATCCCACAAAACACGATTTTTTAAACTAGATTTCCCTCACATCTTCACAATGTAACCACAGCTAATGGAAAATAATTGTCAGGTGAGATTAACAATCAGTTATGACATTGGTACTTACGCCATGAGAATGACGCTGAAGTCCAGCCAGTTCCATGGGTCTCTCAAGAAGGTAAACGGCAACAAGCAGAATCCTCTCGCCAATATCTTTATCGCTGACTCAAAGGTGTAAATGGCAGTGAATGTATACCTAGAGAATATTCATGGAGGAGGAAGCAAATCAAAATTAGCACTCAGTACAACGATGCACAGATTTGAGCATTCAAATAAACCACAAAATTACATTCTAGGAGAAATTAAGCATGAATTGACAATGGAAGACAAACAGTATCAACTCAAAATTCATTGGATAATACAAATGATTTGTAGTATTGAATAACTCAGAAGTATCGTTCCATGACATAAATGTTCATGGAATTTGTTAAATTTAAGTTAACAAACTCAGCTTTGCACAGCAAAAAGGACATGGTGAAGACTCCAGTGATTCATTCATATACCAAAACATAAAGTATGAACTGATTTCTTTCTCATGTTTAGTGAAAATATAAATCTGTCAGTAACCAGTTTGCTCTGAAGGTAAAGAAATCTGCTGACTATGATCTGTATGCCTCAAAATGAACTTCTTATATCTTATTTGGTCAATCTGAATTGTATAGACTATGTAACTGATGTGAAAGACCATTTATGGTTTCATGGGGGTCTATATGCCGCAGTATTTCTTTATCTATATCAGGAACTTCCTGAAGTGTCTGCTGGTTGGTAACCTCATGGTGACCTTCGTACAGAACAGGGTGAGCTCTTTTCACATTTTGAGCTAAACTAACGCAGCTTTGATGCAAATATTAAAAGGAAGAAACAATCTTTGTGAGTGCAGATAGCATGCTATGCTACATGCTAAACATTCCTCTGACCCAATGACGATGGCGACGATGAGTTGCACCTTCCACATCATGCAAAGCACATATAACCCTAGACTTTGCACTGGTGGGGTTCATTCCACATTTCATGCTTTTGTTTGGGGGCTACAGGAAATATTACATGCTTCATCTTACTTACATGTGAACTGATTCTTCAGTCATCGCTGTTAAAGCAACAAATCCCAGCAAAGCTCCACATTAGAACACTTATCACAGTTTCTGTCCCACACTCCCAGCAGACTGTACTGTATGTACTTACTCCAGGTGCTTGGTCCATGGTGCCGGGTCGGACATGGCCATGAAGCAGCAGTTGGTCAGTATAGTGAACATTATGAACAGGCTAAACAATGTGGAGGAGAAATTAAGGAAAGTTTACAGCAAAATACCGATTTACAGTCAATCACGGAAAAACATCTGTAACTGTCACCAACACAGTAACACAATCACAATCACAATGTTTGCTATAATCCTATGACACACATCCATCAGGATATACTTTGCGTGCCAATGGCATTATAACAACAGGAATGCAGATTATAGAAAATGATATCATTCTCTCCTATGGATAAATGAAACCATAAGAAACAGCCAACTTTAAAACATAGATATATATTCTTTTGAATCTGGAAATAATTACTGGAAATTAATCAGAATAATCAATTTGTCATTCAATAAACTAAATTCTGTAATGTGAATTTTATTGCAAAACGATTACACAGTTTTGATATTTGGACTCTTAGACTATTTAATTGTAACTTTTAGTTATTAATGTTATGTTTAAGAGAATAATGAACAGGTCATTTGATCTGTGGATGCTGTTTAATCTATGACATTGCAAGAGATCCAGAGCAAAGACCTCCCCCTGCATGTAAAGTGCAAATCAGCTATCTGGAAACTAATAGGCAGCAGTCACATGACGTGAAATCGCCTTGCTCTTATTTCATTTCAGAGATTAAAAGAGGGATATGAGAGGATTTGTTTTGTGAAGCCAGAGATGACCAATACAAAGCTGTTTCCTAAATGGGACTATGGAAAAATCCAATAGAAATCTATCGGGGGGGGGGTCAGTAAATATTAGAAATTGGCTTATGTGCCAGATTGAGATGCAAAGAGGTGTGTTAGGAGAATTATCTAAGACATTCAAAATATATTTGGGGGGACATTTTTCACAGGGTTATGTTCTGGAAAGACTGACAGATTACTATAACTAAATATATTGATTTTATTTATATGTCATTATAAGTCATTTTACCCAAAGAAGATGTTGACCCATTATTGCTACATTTCAAATTTGATTTTACATCACCCTTAAAAACACAAACTAACTCACAAATGTAAAAGTAACCAACCGTGGTTATTTAAAATGGCTGTGGCAGGAATAAACATAAGCAATGCAAAAGGATATGAATGGACCAAAATTTTGATGGCAATCGATCTGATGAAGTGAAATGGAGTAAATATGTAAACTGCAGACGTGGCACTGAATCTGAAGATGGCCTTCCCTTTGTTAAGTACTATAAAAGTCTGCAAAAGAGAGAGAAACAAACAGAAATCATTCATGGGAACAACATGTTTCAATATTTGTGTTCACAATTTGTAAATAAAATAAATTGTAACAGGACCAGTCAAATTATAGATATATTTTTCCAAAACGAATCGTCCAATCAAGCACAGGAACATTTGTGTTACATTTGCAGAGAAACTCGACAGCAGCTAAGAGCAACAGTTTGGCCTTTTTCTTTGCCCAGCAGGCAGGATTTTATAGCTTCTGTGTTGAGTCTACATCTTTGTCTACCATCTGTGTTGCCTTCCATCATAATCACTTCTGCTCCCAAGAAAGCGGCAAGCACCGATACACGCACAGCCAGCGAGGCCAGTTGAGTTAATGGAGGCAACTCCAAGCAAGCTGAACCTCTCCCCAACAGATGTGACATTTATTTAAATATTTTTTCTTCTTTGGATAATCCTCCCATCCAGCAGCGCATCACATGCCAAAACAAAGAGACCCTGAGAATGACTGCCACAACCTTTTTCATCTCTCCATAAGCGGCCCATTAATGGGTAGCAGCCTGATCTACCAACTCTGCAAATCAAAACTTGTTAATCCTATTTCTGCATCCACAAGAGATCTAAAGAGATGCAGTCACTGCTGCGCCTCAGCAAGCTGCTCTAAAACACCACTGCAGTGAAAACACCGCTACCATATCATGTTGACAAGTACAGTTGAGAGTTGTATTTATCATTTAACATACAACTCGTCCATCCATACAAATCATATGTGAATAAAATCCGAGCTATGCTTAGAACGAGACAGAACAGCGCTCTACGCAAGAGCATCACAGTTAATATCAATTTTAATTGTCGATGTAAAATTATATACATCGACATTATATAATTATGATGTTGTCTTTAATTGTATAATGACAACTTGAATTTATACAGTGCCTTTCAAGCTACCAATGATCACTTGATAAAGTTAGGGGGGGAATTGGCCGGTTTGTCATAACTCAATTTTTTATTTGTAACTTGTTTCATGGTGTAGAAAAAATAAAGATATACTAATACAAACACAGAGCATAGTGATTACTTATTGTCCTGATATAACAACATGTACAAATGTGTATATATTTATTGTATGTGAATACAACTATAAACACATCCATGGTATGTGTGTAGCTACTACTCGATCACAAAGACGGAGACTCTCACCCTCTGGTTCTTGTAGTAAAACGGATCAATGTCTTCCAGTGGCATCCCGATAAGTTTTGGAGGGATTTCACCGAAGATGCGCGGCAGCTGCTTGCCTGCCTCCAGGTCGGGCCTGGGTTTGAGTGGCTCTGCGTTCCTGTGAGCCTCCTGGCAAACCTTGGTGTTCCTGGCCTGCTCCGCTGCAATCCGCTGCTCCATGGCAGCCAAGGATTCGCGAGTGAACCGCCGCAAGCCATCAGGACCCGTTGGTAACAGCATGGCTGCCATCTTTTCATCCTGATTCTCCTGTACTAGAATTTATTTACAGCTACAGGAGCAAAGACATGGGAAAATGAGAGAGGGAAGGAGGTGTGAGAAAAACTTGATATCTAATTCACAGCAATGAAACATTTTGTGCTCATTGCATCCATTATGTGTTATACATGTGTGTGTGGTAAACGTGAAGGTTGAACTTTGGAGTTTTTAAAATATGGCTCATGTTTTTCTATTTCAAATATTCTGTAGTTGCAATATCAAAAGCTAAAGTCAAAACCTGGATTTCTGATTGTAAGATGGGGCTGAAGGACAAGACACGAATTGCTCACCCTTCCCACTGACCACTTGATTTCTGTTATCCAACTCTGTCAAACTAGGGCAGCCATAGCTCTGAATCAGAGGGATTAGGTCTCTAGCCCTTACCCGCGGCTTTCACCAGCCATGATTTAGCATGGTGATCACTTGTTTGCCTCTGCTGAACTGAGGGAAACGGTCAGGCCTGGATGTCAACCTGCAAAACCCCCTGAAAGTCGTACTCTGTGATCTCTATGGTCCCCCTTAATAGCAACCACAAATGCCAAAATGTCTCCCTGCTCCTATATTGATGTCCTAAAACAGTGAACTGGGTTTTTAAAATCTCAACTGTGAGTAGAGCCAACGTGTGAGCTCTATGATAAAATCACCAGAAAGAAGAAGGAGTCTTACTTTATTTATTTTCTTTTATTTCACCACTAGTCTTATTATTGAAGAACATGCTGATGATACTGATGAACTTAAAAAAACATACATTTTCTTATGGTCTTTTAGTTCTCTAGGCCCCTTGGGATCAGCCCACCAAGCTGAAAATACCACAATGAAATTTATATCGCCTTTTTAAAAGCTGTGGATGGTGAACATCTTCACATCAAATTGTCTATTTACACATCAAGCCAAACTGAGGTCACATTAGCAATAATTTGGAGTCATGTTTCATCAAACTGAGAAATGTACAACATTATTCTCCTTTTAGCTCTTTTTTGATCTCCACCATCTCTCAAAGCTCCACTATAGTTCACCAAATAGTAAAAAAATCATAATTTACTGTTTTTCTATTTTCATTTGTTCTACAATATTTAGAGATTTTGTTTAGAAATAAAAAAAGAAATGCAATGTGACAGATATCTGTCTCAAAGAGCACATCTGATTGGTTTTGATTTTCAAACTCTCCTTATGTGGACTAAATCAAAATATAAAAGCAGTATGCAGGTATTCTGATCCGGATCGAAGCCACAATCTAAATAAAGACAATACTAATGGCCTTTCCACTGCAAAATATTCACTGCCTCATTTTAGCCAGTGACGCAGTGATATTTTAATAAGTGAAAAAGCTTTCAAAAGAGAGGATTACATGGCTATGTTCCCCCTTTAATAGAGAAAAACCACTGTATCCTTTTCATATTGACTAGCCTTGGACTTTTCCCTCTCTTCCTGTCCTGAAATGCATTGATCCCTTCACACGTCCAGCCAGACGCTAGTTATCTGCTTTCACTTGATCTGCTTATTTGGCCCAGGTTGATCTCAGATGAGCTCATCTCATACACTGAATCCAGTGCCTTCCCATTTGCTATCAAAATAAATAGGTTAAGGTCAATTTTCAGCATCACAAAGCAAATAAAAAGGGTTCAGATGAAATTTCTGTCGTGATGGGACAAATTATTTATAGGTAGTCACAGTAATTCTTCTATTAAAGGTAAGAGAAAAAAACCTGACTATGACCGACACACCTTGGCCTACATATTCAAACTATATATGCATATTATTAATACCATCTGAAAATATCTACAACAGTACACAGCTTCAATTTATACGCCACTTGTGAGAGGAAGTGGCAACAAAGAATTAGCACAGTGGGAAAAATATTTTGGTTGAATGAAATTTAATTCCCATGACAGCCAGATGTGGTATCATCATCATCACAGCAAATAATTACGATAATTAGATTGAAAGTAGAGCAGCACAGGACGGGCAGTTCTGACACGCACATACCTCCCCACACACACACACACACACACAAACCCATGCGTTCTGCAATACTAGTGCTTTAAATTCTCATAACTGCAAGCTCAGAAATAATTCAACATGTGTAAATGTTTAAGGTCAGCAGCTACAACTAATATGTTCATGAGCGAGGTATTTATTCCCCAGCTGCTTCGTGTCCATGATCCCAATATGACAGCAGGTGTACGAGACATCAAAAGTTCAAATAAAGGACTAGCAGTATGTTTCAACTCTTTATCACTTGCTGGGAAAGGGAAATTGAAGTGGTCTTACTTATTTGAGTGTTACAAAAAATACTTATTGTTGGTAATAGTAAATATGGTTGGAGCCAGCAAAACTATAAAGTAATAATAAAAAATCAGTTATTGACTTAGAGTAGTATTAAAATATTTAAAATTTTTCTCACATTTTACATAATGAGAAAGCACCACTTCCCAGTTTAGTTGCAGCAGTTTGGTCCATCTGGTTTTCTTAACAGATGATGATCTAGGATGATGATGAAGAAGGTGACAACACTAAGAAGGCTACACTTACTTCTATCTGATTTCACATTCTGCCTACATATGTCTACATATGTGTAGACATATTGAGACGTGATAAACACTGACTGAACACTCAGCCTTGGTGAATAGAAAGAAGTACATCAAATCAAATAAAAAAAACTCTGCCACTCATCTCAATAACACCACTAGCTTATTTAGGATCATTCAATCCATTGTTGAAGAAGAAATTATGTTGTTGTAGTTTCAAATATCCCTGCAGTGAATTACGCTCCTCCTGGTGTAACAACTCTAATACGAGATGAGTGGTATTAATGCAAAAGTGAAACCAATTGAATTAATCTATCACTACATGTATCACAGTTGGCCTGTGATACATGAAAGAACCTCCTTTTATTCTTAGGAATAGAAGTTATGAAAACAGAGTGGCCAAACTAATTCCCACTTTCCACTTGTAATTCAAAATGCAATGTCTTCAACATAAATGTTCAACCTTGGAGACACTGCTGTTATTTTTGCTGCCATATATGTCTGTAAGATAAAAGAAAGTACACACAGTGGATCTCTTAAAATGAAAGACATTGATTGTGCTATTTTCATGGAAATTAATAAATAGATTTAAACCTGAATCTTTCCTTTTTCAGGGTTTAATCACTCAGTCCCTTAATGGGCAATGTGACGGATCCGATAAGTTGCTCTGTTTAAATTAGTTTATGATTAACTGCATTATAAGGTGAAAATGGATGCACAAAACTACAAGATACATTTTTTCACACATTCAGTAATAATCGGGGCATGTAAAGGGATATGAAGTGTAAAATGTGCCTCTAAGGAGATTTCTAGATGATTAACTGTCAATAAGAATAAATTTGTCTACATTCTATCAAATATTCCTCTTTGTTGTAATGGAGTGGTGAGCAGATATTCAGCTGCATCACATTCGTGCAAACCAACTGTTTTTATATTTCTACATTCGTTAAACTCACTATTTGTAATAACTGGGCTGTGTCAGCTTATAGTCTGCTACAACTTGATCAGAAAACAATTATTGTTAATACATACAAACCAAAGCTTAGTACTCTATGCTGGCTGTGGACCAGATCCCCTGACCTGACTTTGACATATATTTGTTTTTTTACACCTGATTATCAATCAAGTCCTTTTTTATCAAATTATTGAATGTTTGTGTTTGGCTGCCACTGGTTTTTCTTATATGAAATTCTGTCTCATCATATTTTCTAAATGTTTAAAAGTTAGAAAAACACATTTTCAATATTTTCTGTCAATATATTGGATTTCACGTTTTAAAAAAGGAAAAGTTTGGTCACCTCATTGTCATTACTAAGAATTCAGCCAAATATAACAAATGATGGTCATACAAGCAGACTATTTTATAAATGACGATGTAAAACTGGTATCTTGGACGTTGTGCTGCTGTGTTACTTTCACTCTAATTTTATGGTTTTGTGTGCTGGATTTACGAGGTAAGAGCCTTAAGAGGGTTATTTTAGGATATTGGAAAACCCAACAAGCATTTCGGTGTTTGCTCACTCATGGTGATAGATTATATAATCTCAAATTAGTGGTTTCATCTAGGACGATTTGTTTTTGTTTTCACATATTGCTATTTTCATATATAATTTTCATTTCTGAATAAACGATTAATCTTTTTGTTACATTGCCACATGCCCTCGATGGTAATACTGAATAACAAGCAAATTTAGATAAGCACAATTGTCAAAAAACAAACTTCCACAACAGAATAAGCGAACATTCTGTTAGTTCCTACAGGGCAATGTTCTGCATCGGTCGCCCTCTCAGAGCTTCATAATGTTGATCGTAGGTGCACTGTGTGATCTGATGACCCACTTCTTTTGCAAAAACCTTTCAATGTAATTGCAGCAGATAGCTTAAATGCATAGGTTATAGAAGGTATAGACCTACAAAATGAGACAGTGGTAAAAGTATTATCATGATGGGAGAGCTGCAGTAATGTGAAATGATAATTTTCTATAAGCTCTGCTGGTTCTGACTCAGAGATGCTTAAACTTCTTTCCAAAAACTGTGGAACCTCAAAACTAATCCCGAGTTGCATCCGGTACATTGGACAAGAAGATGATGGCAACTTAAAGATGCTACAAAATAAGGAAACTTGATTTTAAATGTGTCACCACTTCCTCACATATCATTATGTAATGTGTTAAACCTGGCACTTTAATGAATTATGGAAGTTGTGCTGAGCTGTGTGAGTACATTTTAGAACTAGAAGTGAATGTCATGAATATGAGTGACGACTAAATGTGAGCCTTACAGGTTCTTCTTAATAACAATAACTCCCTGAGTACAATCTGTTAAATATCACCTGCTTATATTCAGGAATGTATGGTATTGTAATGTATGGTATTGTAATTTTATAATTATTTTGTATCTTGAAAATGAGCAATAATACCACATTGTATGTATAATTCTCTTTGGCTCCATAAACAGGTTGGGAAATAATGACATATCCCAATAGAGTGGGTTAGCCACAGCTTTTTAAAGATCCTAATTGTTTTTTATACGTTTAAATAGTTATCTATCATCATCGGGTTAAACTAGGGCTCTTACCCTCTTTGGTCATATAGTTACATGCTAAATATTCATGTCAGAATCTGAAGGTCCTCACAGAGGTACTCACATATGAAACTCTGAGATTTACAGCATCGTTTCCAGAGTTGAGTTCTTCGGGTTTCAGGAGAGGGAGCAGCCAAACCCTCTGCTCTGTAAAATCCATGATTTCCTCTCAACACTTGCTCCTCTTCCGCGTGGATGCAAACTCCGGCCAGTCAGTCCGCATGAAGGGCAGAGGAGGAGTGACCAGGAGACTCATCACCTCACACTGGACATTTTCAAATCTGCCACAGGGGGAGTGAGGGGCGGAGAAGTTTTCCTCTGCCACAGCTGCGCTCCTTCCGTGTTCATCCCACAGAGGAGAGGCCCCGAGAGAAAACTCATTAAATATATTATTAAAAACAACGGGAGTTTTCTCTGACTGAACACACACAGACAGAGAGCGAGAAAGAGAGATATCTCTTTACCCAATGTTCAGTAAAAGGTTCACAGAAGAGAAATTGGGTGGTAAAGTTCTGATCCAATATACTGACATAAAATGTCCTTTGTTAATTCGCATAAAATCATTATGTTTGAATGAATTTGTTCGGGGTGTGGAGGGCATAAGCTGCTCTTCAAAAAGTTGATACTCCAGAGTGCTAACCAAGTCCTACATCGGTTTATTTATTATGTATCAATGTAATCACCTGTAGTGTGATCTCCCTGGGAAATAATGATATGTTGCTAGTTTTTTTAAGAAAAGCTGTTGTGTGTTTCAGCTGATGATTTTACAAAATGTATCTGAGCTGTTTTCACCTACTATGTTAGTATCTTATAGCTCCCTCTAGCGGCCAATAACGGACTATCTATGTAGGGGAGGCTTAGGTCATTGTGGTAGCAAGTTGGAGTTTTTTTATGACAGTCAAGGAACATACTGATGCCACCATAGAATAACTAGCTATCATAGAGAACACTGAGATTTATTTGTGATATGTGTGGGGGATTGTACAGTCCATACAACAACGTTTTTGGCTAATTCTGCAATTATAGTTGCAAAGTTTTGTCCCACCTCATGATGTACCCATGTCTTCTTTAGCTAACATTTTATTCCTGGCTCCTAAAAAGCTGTCATGCTTAATAAAAACAAAAATGCTTGAGTTTGACTCATGACCTCAGTATTTCTAAAATCGTGACTTATGTCTTGGTCTCTGTATGACGCAATATTTTTCTTTTGATACTCCTTTTTATACTCACATATTGAGTCAATCCATTTTGAGATCACCTACCTGTGAATGTTTGTAGATTTAGTGATAAAATATGTATTCTGAAGGCATGTTGTAGGCTAATGGTAAAATCCTGTTCCTGTACAACTTTGACGGTTTATGTGAAAGAGATAGTTAACCCAAAAATGTATATTCACTCAGTATCTACTCACCACTTAACCTTATACTCCTTTGGGGCTGCATTCCGTTGTTGTTTGATGTTTGAAGATGATTAGTGAATTTTCATTTTGGGTGAACTAAACTTTTAAACTAACACTATAACACATATTGAACAACAGCTGATATGCAACCATGCATGGTTTTGTTGGGCTCCTTGTCCGAGCAATGTGCTGGTTTTCATATAGAAAAAAAACAAAGTCAATCAATGTGTTAACCAGAGCTCTGACAGACTGGTCCCATTAACTAAGCTGATACACAGCTGAATATGAGCCACGTTCCCCGGCTGCCTCAACCAGACGAGCTGCTGCTGTAAACAAGAACCCTTCTTGATATTCCAAAGTGTCCTCGCTGAATATTAGAGATAAACGCTGTGTTTTAACGACTTCTGAGACTTATTAACTAATCTATAGCTTAGTATTTCTCTAACTTGTGCCTGATACAGTTAGATCCTTATAGATCTCTCTTTTCCAAGTCAATGGACCATCCCACTTATTTTGAAGCTGCTATTCTAAAGTGCATAGTGTTGTTTGAGATGTCTCCTCTCTGGTTCCCAAGGCCCTGGACATGGTGACAGGCATCTGGAAGGTGAACAAATCCTGAGGGGGCGTGGAGTACGGAGTAAAACCACATTACCCATGAAGCTTTGCTGGATATGTTTTCTTTTTTCCGGATGTAGCATCACATGAATTAACTGTCAACATGCAAGATGGCCACGCATCACAGGCAAAATGCTGCTGGGCGGAGAAAAGTACAGGTGATTTAGCAGAGTTGCTTTAGTGCAGTTTGTTGTGTGACGGCTCCACTGAGGGTTTTGCCTCGAGACTGAGCTTTGTAGAGATTTGACGAGGAGCAAAAACCAGCCGGCAAAGGCAGCGCAGCTGTTACGAGTCATGACTCAAGCCGGCTAACCTAGCTAGCTTAGCTTCGCTTAGCTTAGGTGTTGGCGTCTGCTGCTAACATTAGCGTCTAAATGACCTCATGCTTTTGGAAACGACTCGCACACAAATACACGTGTAATGCATTATTACAAAACTGGCTCACTCGTTATTTAGCAATGGCTGTTAATGTGTTGTCACATCAGCAGGTTTTATGCTGGTGCCGCGTTAACCATAGCTTAGCAACACACTGTCCGGGCTCGGTCTAATTGCTGGGAATACGTACGTGCCGCCGTGGTTCTGTCATGCACCCCGCCACTGTGCAGTGTGGCCGAATCAAAGCACACTACAAGTACCGGATTTCACCAAACTTACAATAATTCTACGATGATTAAATCCAATAAAATAAATCACATTTAGCTCGGCTACATGTTTCATTAGCAAACTGCATATCCTGAGTGCAGGCGCATGAGACCCAGTATGTGAGAGCATCTGAACGTGCACAGCTGGTTTGCTCACTCCCCTCTCTGTGTGGCAGGTGTCCTATGTCATTAGAGATGAGGTGGAGAAGTACAATCGAAATGGGGTGAATGCTCTCCAGCTCGACCCAGCTCTTAACCGGCTCTTCACCGCTGGGAGAGACTCCATCATCCGGATATGGAGCGTCTACCAGCACAAGGTAACACTTCTCTTTTCCGGATCTGTGAGAAACTGGAAAATCCTCTGTGCTATCAGACAGCTGTGCTTTCACACACTTAATTATTTCCTATAATTGTTACTGGCCCCTATGCACAATGTGTTCGGTTTCAGGGTTATGTGTTCAGTATTTTTATATATTAGTGGTAATTTGCTTGAATAGCTCGTTTGATGTCAGTTAAATGGAAATGTTTAACTTATATTATGTGCAGTATTATCATTCTTACACTAATAATCATTTTGCACTGTCCCTCTCTTATGGTATTGACTGGTTGCACTGTCTCCGTAGACACACACTTCTGTACTCCTGTAATTCTTGAGTGCTTTTCTTGTCCCACGTGTGTGTTTTAAGCTACTGGATGTCTACATTTCCTTTGGGATCAATAGTGTATCTATCTAAGTTTCCCTCTGTTTCCCCGTAGCAGGACCCGTACATTGCCTCAATGGAGCATCATACAGACTGGGTCAATGACATTGTTCTCTGCTGCAATGGAAAAACATGTGAGTTTCATGACTTGCAGCTGTTTTGATTCCAGTTTAGACACTGTGCAGATTAGTTTACAAGCTCTGAATTCCCCATTCTGCTTTTCTGAATGTCTCTTCTCTTTTTAGTGATATCTGCCTCTTCGGATACAACAGTCAAAGTATGGAATGCACATAAAGGATTCTGCATGTCCACGTTACGAACACACAAGGACTATGTGAAAGCTTTGGCCTACGCCAAGGACAAGGAGCTGGTAGCGTCAGCGGGTCTCGACCGGCAGATCTTTCTTTGGGATGTGAACACACTAACAGCCCTCACTGCTTCCAATAACACTGTAACCAGTGAGTAGTGCTTGACAGCTTTGTGTGTTTCTTGCCAACGAACTACAGTTTTGATTACAATTGTACGCAGACTTGGCTGTTGTGGAAGAAATTCTACAACGTATTCTGTTTTGCTTGCCACAGCCTCCTCTCTCAGTGGAAACAAGGACTCTATCTACAGTCTGGCTATGAACCAGATGGGCACAGTCATAGTATCTGGATCCACAGAAAAGGTCTGTTACACTTATTCTAATAGATCAATTTCATATGGCATGTTACATTCTCAACAGTCTTAATAATTAGAGGGGAAACACTTTAAGAAATAAAGAAAAATGTGGATACAGAAGTCCAGTTATTATGAAACATGGAAACACTATCATTGAAATGTTACTTTATTGTATATATTGTTTTTAATTCACAATGAAACACTAATCTCTTACGCCCTTTGCTTTTGTCATTCTTTCTCCCGTCAGGTTCTTAGAGTGTGGGATCCTCGAACATGTGCAAAACTAATGAAGCTAAAAGGTCACACAGACAACGTCAAGTCGTTGCTGTTGAATCGAGATGGCACTCAGGTGAATTGTGTGACTTAACCAGTGGTTGGCAGCGGCTTAATAATTATATTCTGAATGTCAATCAGCTCCTTTCTTTTTCCCCCTAAGTGCTTGTCCGGCAGCTCAGACGGGACCATCCGCCTTTGGTCCCTCGGCCAGCAGAGGTGTATCGCCACCTACCGGGTGCACGATGAAGGGGTGTGGGCCCTGCAGGTCAACGAGGCCTTTACACACGTCTACTCTGGAGGCAGGGACAAAAAGATCTACTGCACTGACCTGCGTAACCCCGACATTCGTGTGCTCATCTGTGAGGAGAAGGCCCCAGTGCTCAAAGTAAGAGAACATAAGACACTAACCTGCAACAAATGATCTGTTGTGCAAAAATTGTGTAAATAAAATACAGTATTTAATGGACTAATATTAAGTAACTTTTCTGGAATTTTATTAGTAACATGTTCAGGTCTTGTCTATATGCTGACCATTGCTTTCACCCGGTGTTTGTGCACAGGGTTGATGTAAATGCTGAGTCTGATAGTTTTGAGTTTATCCTTTAATTGTATCTGCATTTTAGCATGCGTGTCTACTACAAGTAACATGCTCTTTCTTAACCTATTAAGACCTTAGGCCCAGAATAAAATCACACTCTAAAACCTGAGCGTTGTTAAAAAACTAGCATCTAAAACCGGAGGGTTTTCTGATGACTTTTTTTATTTCATGTTTGGATTCCTTTGTAAATAGCTTTTTACTGAACTTCAGGAACATCTTCAAAAAACCAATGAAGCCGGCAAGCTTGCCAAGATCTCATATGTTTCATCTGGTCAAAATGGGCCAAGCAATAGAAACCCACAAGTGTGTGTTATTGTACAGGTATTCATTTCAAATGAATGGATTTCTGTTTTTTTCATTGAGCACTTGTTTTAGAGAAAGTTGTGCTGACTTCCATTTTGAAGATAAAAAGAAGTCAGAAAAATAAACCTGGAATTCTCCCCCGTCATTTGTGTGTTCGTAGCTAACCGTTAGGAGTCATCCAACCTTTTTGCTGCTTTTCTCTTTTGCTCAGATGGAATTGGACAGATCTGCTGACCCACCTCCTGCAATCTGGGTCTCTACCACCAAGTCATCCGTTAATAAATGGGTAAGCATGCGTGACACCTCTGGGATCACTGGGCAACTGTCAACGTAATGACCTGAACACAGTGTAGATACAGACTCGAGCATGTGGCAACACCTAATGCTCTTTGGCTGTAATCCTACTGTAATATGTGTAGATATTTAAACCAGATTTTCTAGGGGTTGATACACATGCTATACATTACATTACATTAATCACAGATATTGCCGAATAGAAGAGAGAGGAAGCGAGTGTTCAAATACAGGACAATCTCTGATAATTATTATGTTCTGTGTGCAGTCATTAAAGGGAATGCACAACTTCAGATCTTCAGGGGAGTATGACAATGACTGCACTACCCCTCTGACACCACTGTGCACTCAGCCAGAGCAAGTCATTAAAGGTAAACATGTGTTTTTCTTCTATCTGAAACCAGTTTTCCCTAAATCAGTCTTTGTTTTTTTTAGTAGAATTGTCTGTTGCGTTCACAGGAGGTGCCAGTATTATCCAGTGCCACATTCTCAATGACAAGAGACACATACTTACCAAAGATACCAACAACAACGTGGCATTCTGGGATGTTCTAAAGGTAAATCCATGCTGTATTTATGTTATTCTAAATATGTTAGAGTGTGATTGCATCTCATGCTTTTATCAAATTCATAATGAAACTTACAATAAATGTATTGTTAATCACAACACTTGCCACTCTGAGAGGATTCTATATCTTCAAGAAAACAATTGGTGAGAACTAATAATAAAAGTTGTAGTATTACAATCAAAGGGGTTAGAGTACGGAACAACTGTGATGACAAAATGAAAACATGGCCAACATTAAATGCATTATAGGGCTGTCAAATAATTAAAATGTTTAATCAGATTAATCACAGGGTAGCTTAATGGCTGGAAAAAAAACCTTTTTCTATGTATTTTGTTGTGGGAATGGAAATATAAATGACAGAAGGCTGATATATACCTTTTGTTACAAAGTCCAAATGATAGTTAAGATTTAAAATCAAACTAAAACATACCATAATATCCTAAACAATTAGGACATCTTAGCCTTTGCCCTTCTTTTTTAAACATTTTTTTTTAACCAAATATAGGAAGGTTGAATAAGGGGGGGGGTGGGGCGTGTGCCCTATGGGTATGTGGAGCGGGTCATTCTGCGCATGCGTCATGCGTTAAAAAGATGAAGGCGTTAATTCCACAAATTAATCATCCCGCGTTAATTTTGATGTATGATGCTGATTGTGATTCAGCTGTTAATGATGAAAGCTGGAATATTGCGGCATTTCACAAAATATTACAATATATAAAAGCGGGTCGTACCTAATAAGTGCTCATTCTGAGCCTTTTAATTGTTTTTATTTAAAATGTGTTTGAAATGATAAAACAAACAAACTTGCTATCTAACAAACTGGTGTGGTTTTAATTGATGTTACTTTTTTCTCTTACCTTAAGGCTTGCAAGGGCGAAGACTTGGGTAAAGTGGAGTTTGATGAAGAGATTAAAAAGCGTTTCAAGATGGTCTATGTGCCAAATTGGTTCTCTGTTGACCTGAAAACTGGGGTGAGTGACAAACCTGGTTACAAAAGAAGTTTTCATCTGTCAAGCAGTTGCAACTCCTCTCTGAGCCTGGTTTATAGTCTTACATTTGTGTGTTGTTTGTTTGGTGCGTAATAGATGCTCACTATCACATTGGATGAGAGCGACTGCTTTGCTGCCTGGGTGTCTGCAAAGGATGCAGGGTTTTCAAGCTCTGATGGATCGGACCCAAAATGTAAGTTATCTGATGAAATCATGTTATATGCAAATGGATATGAATTGCTGCAGAACCAATGTTGTAACTCACATGACTTTAACACTTGGCCTTCACAGTGAACCTGGGTGGACTGCTGCTGCAGGCTCTGCTGGAGTTCTGGCCCAGAACTCGCATCAACCCCATGGACGAGGAAGAGAATGAGGTGAACCATGGTAAGGAAATCTTATAAATTAAATCGGCTTTCTTTCTTTTTTCTTCTTTGCCTCAAACACACATACACTCCTTACTTTCGTCAATGAATGCTGGTTTTCCAAAGATACTTTCAGTTTTACTCACAGCAGGATTGTTCTTGTGTCCGCAGTGAACGGAGAGCAGGAGAACCGGGTCCAGAAAGGAAATGGATATTTCCAGGTGCCACCACACACACCAGTAATCTTTGGTGAAGCAGGCGGCCGAACACTGTTTAGGTATTTGTTTAGATAGACTTTTTCCTGTCAATGCAGAATAAATGTAAATGTGCTGCTGTGCATTTCATTGTCACCTTCTATCATCTTGTTCTCACACTTGTCATATTGACTGTTTTTATAAATCCTAATAGTTGACTCTCTGATGGCATCAGCTCCTAATTGTCTCTCATGTCATGTCTCGTGTTTTTCAGGTTGCTCTGTAGAGATTCCGGTGGAGAGACTGAATCTATGCTGCTGAATGAGACAGTCCCACAGTGGGTTATTGATATAACTGTAGATGTGAGTATTATTTCTGTCTCCTTACACATGTTAATAAGGTAAAATATCTTCTGAAAATGTGTGACAGTGTTTATCTGCTTTTCTTTTCTTCCTTTCTATTCCTCTAAATTCACCTTCTGCGAAATGCTTGAACTTCCAACTTCTTTCTCTGCTCCCTTATTTTTTTTTAGATGACTTGTGTGACATATTATTTAAATGAGGACGCTAATGTGTGCATACTGTTTTGTGTATGCAGAAGCTGAATATTAAAGCTGTACTTCTCTGAAATTCTATAAATTGCAAGCCTGAAATTTAAACATCAAGGGGGGTTTCTCTCTAGGTGGAAGGCCCTATTTTCTAAGACCCTCCATGTGCTTGTCATGTTTTAATGCATTATATTTACATGTACTGTTTTATCCTTCTATTGCAGAAAAATATGCCCAAGTTCAATAAAATCCCATTCTACCTCCAGCCCCATTCCTCTTCTGGTGCAAAAACTCTGAAGAAGTGAGTTATTTTCCTTGTTGTTTTCGTTGTTGTGGAATTTGTAAAATTTGTGTTTCTTTTAACATGTGATGTACTGATCAGAACCACAAAGGTCTACAGCATGTTACACCAGGTCTGCTGAGAGCTGATTTTACCTCCTGTGCACTCTGCAGGGACCGTCTCTCGGCCAGTGACATGCTTCAGGTTAGGAAGGTGATGGAGCATGTCTACGAAAAAATCATTAACCTTGACAACGAGTCGCAGACCACCAGCTCCACGGCCAATGACAAACCTGGGGAGCAGGAGAAGGAGGAGGACATGGCCATGCTTGCCGAGGAGAAGATTGAGCTTATGTGTCAAGATCAGGTGAGCACAAACGTCCTTGACATTACATACTTGCTGAGTGTCCATATCAGGGCTGCATCCGTCAGAGGATGTGGGCTACCTGGCCCGTGATGGAGGCAGTCTTAGTGGGCCATGCTGATGGTGTGAAACAAGATGGTATTGATGTCCCTTGGTTTTATAAACCGTTGGCTGTGTGGTTAATTAGAAGCATGATAATCAATGTCGCAATCCTGTGTGGATCCACCCATTGGAGCCTTACTTTCTCTGGGATGATATGATGCATTTGTCAGCTGCATTTGAAGGAGCCTTCACAATGGGACTATAGATGCCCCTGAATTGAGACACAGCTGTTGATAGGAGTAGATTTGGTGCCCCCAGAATTTTTGTTGATTCATTAACCTATTTGTTTTTCATCTCTGACCCAGGTTCTGGATCCCAACATGGACCTGCGAACAGTTAAACATTTTATCTGGAAGAGTGGCGGGGACTTGACGCTTCACTATAGGCAGAAGTCCACGTGAAAGTCGTCATTTTTGAAACAAGAACTCTGTCATTTGCCAATCACCACCCACCTCTGACATGTAGTACCCTAAACCCCATTGTGTGGTCAAGAGTCGCTGTATCAATGAGAATCCAGTAACATATGTGAGGACGTGGCTCATGGTGTATCATAGGGAACTGACCAGAACAGGCCCGAGCAGCCAACAGACACCTGGGAAACAAGTGGTCCATGTTTCTTTTTTTAAGTTTGAAGAACGGACTCTAATGGGTTATAATATTTTGGTTTTGTTCTTTTTTTTCCTCTCAATTTGGCCGCTAAGTTTGTTTCATTCCTCCTGACTGCCACTTTGTTTTGAAGCGATCGTGTTTGTGTGAGTGTGTGCGTGTGTATATTCACATGGACGTAGTAGACTGTTTTAGTACATTCCAGAAACTGTCCTTGTTCTACAAACACTCCACAGCCGTCTCAGCAGTGTCACCACTTTAGGAGTACACTTGGTCTCTGGGTAGCATCACAATCCCTAAAAATCAATGCTTTCCTGTTGTCATCGTACATCTGAACTTGAACTTAACCTTGGCTTAGACGTCTAATCATTGAACTTGGCTGACAGCAGCACTTGTCTTTGTCTTTTCTGTTTAGCTGTGCTGTTCTAAATGGACTGAATGTTATTTTTTGTAAATATATGTACAACATTTTTTTGATTTTGTTCAGAGGTGTAAAGGGGTTGCTGCAGTTCTATTCTGTTGATGTACAGTTTACTTAAAAAGAAGAAAAAAATGGTTATTTTTCAAAATCCCTAGAGCACAGTCATGAAGTTAAATTTGACTTGGGTGTTATGAGTTGTATTCGCTACAACCTAGAAATTGCAGTTTACTCTTTAAGAATGTCGGTAGTCGTTCAAGTCATCTAAGCGATTGGGCAATTATATATAAGGCATATTATATCTTAAACAATAACTAATGCTTACTCCCTACTCTGTACTCAGCTCAGGAGCAGTGACTCTGCTGACAGTGAGGGTTTTTCCTAATGTACATTTCCTTTTAGATTCAATAGGAGTTCAATGAAACATAAATATATGTAACTTGAAGGGGGGAATCTCATCCAAGAGAATATATGAACATTCAACCACTGTGGGAAACTCACCATTGTGAAATAAACTCAACTTCCCATTTCTCTTGGTGTGTCACCAAGCAGAACAGATCGTTTCATTGTACATTTTATGGAGTTAATTTTGTAATGAGGAGTGTGAGTGTGTGTAAAGTTGTCGTGGGGGGACGCGTAGAGTGAGCTCTAATTGGCCAAAAACAGGATGGGTAACACAATTAGGCCATAACACTGCAATATCCCTGTTGTAATAACTTGTGAAATATGTATATTTTAGGCATTCAGAGAAATAAATTGGAATGGTTTAACAATGACAGATTTATGGTAATTATAAATGGATGTTTTCTTGAGTTGTAACGTGTTCAGCTGATGAGTGTGAAATAAGAACAAACAATTTTTTTTAAGTGATATGATTGTTTAACCTTTTAAGATTCACCCATCTCAC
The DNA here is from genome assembly GCA_038501795.1 of Pseudopleuronectes americanus. Lineage (NCBI taxonomy): Eukaryota > Metazoa > Chordata > Actinopteri > Pleuronectiformes > Pleuronectidae > Pseudopleuronectes > Pseudopleuronectes americanus. Next base: position 6,088,957 of record CM076730.1, on the reverse strand, counting down.
ATTCATCAAAAGACTCTGCACTCATTCCTAATAAAACAGACAAACCATTGATAATATCTGTAAAAATACTTTTCCTTATTTTACACACTAGCACTTATTTTGACAGTGAAAAAACATGAAGTAGTTCCCTAGAAAGAAAAAAACTATTACCCAACAGCAGAATTATCACATTACCAGACTTCTTACATATCTCAAAAGACTTATCTATTGAATTTACATGATAAAACACATTGTAGTCACAGTCAGTTATTGTGTACTGTTGCATAGATTACTAGGTGAAAATATTGTAAAGTAAAACATAGGGGACATAACATCAGCTGTCAAATATTTTTTAAACTGATCAAAGACTATTGAAGATTAAATAAAATAAAAGACAAGCATATAAAATGGACTGACATCAGATCTGTTGTAGGAGCTTGTGCTAACTGGTTAAACATAATTTAAGTGGACAGATATTTCCCTCATCCCCAGACTGAAAATTATAAAACCAGACGATTGTACATGTTCCTCTTAAAATTTGCCATTTTTAAAATCTCTATTATGAAACTCATTTAATTGATAATGCTTCTTTAAAGCACACCAACAACAGATATAAGTCTGCACCTTGAGAGTTGCAATTTATCTAAACTGTAAATGATATGGAGGCTTTAAAACCTTTTACGAATATTAAAAGGGTACAGCTGTTCTTACTGTAGTTGATGCCTGACGTGTTTTTTCATATATTACATGCTAATCTTTGGAAGTATTCAAGTATTCATCATATTAGCGTCCAAGAAAAAAAACTTGTCACAAAGTAAAATCTAAAGAGTTGACAACATTACATCCTTTTTGGCTAAAAAAAATAGCTGTAACTTAAACTTCTCACATGTTAAAAAAAAACAGGATATTCCTACAGTGATTCAAAGTATGTGTCTACATATTAATGCCGCAGCTGGTTCCTGTAGTGTTACTAACCTGATGGTTAACAGTCCTGTCAGATAATCAGTGTACAACCAGGAAGCTTTCCCTTGTCTGTCCTGAATACCCCCTCTAGTGTTTCTGATAAAGGTGATTGTCAGCTTACTTTGCATTTTTGTAATTTGTGTTAAAGCCTGATACAAGCTTACTCAGCGGGTGTCTCTTCTGGTTCCTCCTCATCATGCCCATGGTTGCACGGCTGAGCAGGAGCCACATCTAGAGGCTCCACAGGTTCCTCCACTGGCTCCTCCGCTGACTCCTCGACTGACTGTGCTGCATCCTCGACAGCCTGAGCAGGAGAATCGTCTGCTGTCGACTCATCAGCGGCAGGAGATTGGAGGAGATCAACGGGAAGTGGGGAGGGGGGGTCTTCGGTGAGGACAGACGGCTCAACGGGAGGTTCGATTGTGTCTATGGGGCGAGACAGCGCACCCATAGGTGGACTTGGGCTCTCATTAGACTCCATGAGAAAGCTTTGTGGTTCAGTGGACTCTGTGACCGGCTGATGTGGCTCCGCTGGTGGGATGCCTGAATCAGACACAATGTCAGTGGAAGCGAGAGCAGAGGTGAGCTCCATGACTGCCTGCGAGCTCAGCTCTTGTGAATCAGTCTGGGCGTCTGCTGATGATGACAGCAGTACACTGTCCTCCAGCTCCTCTGCACAACGGGGAAACAAATATAGTCAGGAATAGGTGTCTGACAGAACAGCATTTTCATCTGACAAAGGTTGACATGAAAGCAGTTGGACAATTTAATGAGCTGCTGCTGTGATAACTCACCAATGCCAGAGATGTCCGTGTCCTTCTCCTCATGCATAGTCAGTGCCGTTTCGGTCATGTCTATGGATGACATGGACAGATCCAGCCTGTCCACCACATCTGCAGCGTCAGGGTTCATCACTGCCACTTCAGACTCTGAGAAAGTAGGTAAAGACAAACACAGGGCAATGGCTGCTTAGAGTTTCCTGAACACATGGGCAACACCATCAGATGACAGCAAATTATCGTTCTTATTACTCATCTATAAATACTGTATAACAGAGGTCTTCAACAGGGGGTCCGCAGAGGTACTGCAGGTCGCAAAATGCTTGGTTGATTAGACAATTTTTTATATTTTTTATAATTTTTTCATTTTACATTTTTGTACCCAATTTTTTCCCACAAATTCAATGTCTTCAAATACACATTAACATGTATCCAACATATTGAGAGCCTGATTTAAACCTCTGTCTGACAACCTCCATCCGTCCAAGGTTAGATAAGTTGTGTGCTACCCATCAGGGTCCGACATCTCACTAATGTGGGAGTATGTGTGGCATCCATAGATGGCTTGAGGATTTCCTGTCTCTTCTACATGTATGTTTAAAATAAAAACATGAAGCTGTGAATTACTTTAAAAGCTCAGTGTTGTATGAAAGATGTATGTTTATAAATGGGTAATATTTGAATAGCTTAGTATTGAATGCACAATAACAGGGTAGCTATGTTTATACATGGCACTAGGCCCAGTTTAATATAAAACACAATTTTAAACAATATATATAGTAGGGGGTCCCTGCTCCATCTCTCCACCAGTTTGGGGGTCTTGGCCTGAAAAACGTTGAAGACCCCTGCTGTATAATATGAACTGACCAGGGTCTGTGACTGTCTGGATGGGAGGAGGTAGAGCAGCTTCTTGCAGGAAGACCTGCTCCACATCTAACACATCTTCACTCTGGCCTGAAGGTGCCATTAAAGGTGCCTGGAAACAAACATGGTTTAACGGTTGGTTCTCATTGAACATTATCAGACAATCAATGTGGTTGTTTAGGGAAACTAAGGAAATACCAACATAGATCATAACTTTTATTATCTTGACTCTGTAATCTATTAAATACATTTAATCTGTAAATTGATTCATCTGTAATAAAAGGATGAACAGAAATGAACTAAACAATTAGTATTATGATCTACAGCGTTGTTTCTTCAGGTAACTATAACATAATAATAAAACATAGATCTAAAAAAGTAATCTTCCCCTCATGGAATATTATTTGACTTTTTTTAATGAAACATTTGCTCAATCAAAACAGATACATAAAGAAAAATGACTTGAATTTAACATTTACCTCTGTGAATCCATGTGCAGGCAGTGTTGGAGAGGGATTCTCCTCAGGAACAGGGATGGGAGGATTTGCAGTTGATATGTCTGGATTTGCCGGGATTCGGTGCAGGTAACCATAACCAATGCCACATCCCAAACTAAGAGGAAAAAAATGTATATCAATACATATAACAATTTCATATAAACAAATTTTTACAACATATTGAGTAATGATGTATAAGTACTAATGTAAATAAAAGGACAACTGACTTTGTTTATGATGAATGATTTAAAAAATAAAATAAATCAACTTTAAACATTAGGAAGCAAACAATAGAATGAATCTGGATTCACGTTTGTCTTCATTTAGCATCTATCAAATAATCATGAACCAAACAGATGAATTTAATGATGATGAATTCACTGGTATTCTCAGTTTGTCACTGTGACTAGTCCACGCCTATTGATCTGTGTGTGGCCTCATACCTGCCCTCTCCTCCCCAGGCTCCATTCGGTGTGACCACCACCTCTCTGCAGGCATCCGTTTGTATGTTGTACACCAGCAGCTTCAGGGGTTTCCCTTCATGGGCCTCAATCAGTGAAAAGAAGTCTTCTGACTGGAAATCAGAACCTCGGAATTAACTCTCAGCTTTCAAGGATCACATTAAACACAACTTTAAAAATCCCACAAATGATCAACTAATGCACCGATGATATCAAAACAAGTCTTACATCTTGCAACAATTGATCCGCTCCAACAATGTAGTCAGTGTGTGGCTGGAGACCTGCCAGCACAGCAGGTGAACTAACTTCCACATCCTATGGAGAAAAGACAATATTAAGCTACCATGTGATGAGGTCATGGGGAAACAGACAGATCAGTGGGTTTTACTGGTTCTCATTTAAGCTACTGACCAGGACATGCCACACATTCTCACTGGCTCCTTGGTAGCTGCAGAAGCGTACACTGGCCCCCAGCAGCCCCTGTCCTCCCCACATGCTGCTGGGCAGCACCTCCACCTCACGGACCCTCGTGCTTTTAGTGCTGTACACCTCCATCTTCACTGCTTTTTCCATGTTGGCCTTCAGGAGCTCCTTCAGCAGGTCGTTTTCCTCATTCTGTCGTGGAAGGGGTCAAAAGTCAAACTATCTATTACACTGTTCCTACACAGTATAGTGTAAGCATGTATTTTTAATTATCATGCACTTGCTTAATGTAGCAGCATCATTGTGCTAAGTGACATCAGAGCTTATTAAAACATAATCAATAAACTTACAAGTCTCCTATTGTCCAGAGACAGAATGAAGTCAAAGAAGGGCTGCAAGCCGGCCGACTCTGCAGGGGAATCCGGCTGCACCTGTCAAAACCAGACACAAACATTTAGATAACATGTTAAGCTTCATTTTTACATTCTTAAAATATTACACATTCAATATTATTTGTCAAAATAATTGTCAAATAGTTAAAATCAGTGAACAATTTATTGTTATTTGTTAAATATTAATAAACTCATGTAAACATATTTTGTTAATATTAAGTATATGAATATATATTTTTTATTAAACATTGGGTAAGCACAGTGAGGAGGTATATCACATCATTTATCTCAGATTAGTTAAATGTTTTGCTGCATATATCAACATCGACTGATTGACTGTATTTGTTTGTAATTTGGCTCCGCCCCATGATTCAAATCATCATTTAGTTTCCCAGGGGCCAAGAACGTCACATTACTGGTTCGATTTGCAATGTTATAGAACACAGGGAAGCAAAGAATGTTTCCTCTAAAGATTAAACGGATGAACCTTTGGCATTTTCGATTAATCTCTTGATCGATCCTTCAGTTAGTCGAGTAAAGCTACTAGGAAGAGTTGCAGCAAGGAGATTCTTCAGTAAAACGTATTTTCTGTAATTCATTGAATCAGTCGAAACATCAGCTCCTGGAAACGTCTTTGTTTCATTTTGGTCAGTGAAGTAGTTTAATGTTTCAGACCTGGAGGAAGAAGCTCTTTAAGTCGAGTTATAGTCTGGATTAAAGCGCATTCATTAAATTATCAAATAAACCAGTGAAAGCTGCACTGGCATTAATCTGCCCGCTTGTTCAAACAGGTAAAGTTGCCACATCGTCAGGTTGAACCGGTGGGTGAGCAGCAGCAGCTCAGCTAGCTGTTAGCATACAGTACGATCCCACGATAAGCTGCTGCAAACGCTGCTTCAGCCCCAGAAGAAGAATACTTACTCCGTGTACGTGGTATCCATAAGTTCCTCCTTCAGCTACCTCTGAACTCTGAGACAAACCCATTTCTTCCACTCACTCCTCTAAAATATGAAAATTGCAAGAAGATAACAGGAGCGTAAGAATGATCAAGGCTCACAGCTGGCGGCCATCTTGTCTGTAGTCAAAACCAATCGATCACCGCTGCCATCGAACATAGTGAGCGTATGTACAGTACAGTGCTCAAAGTATTAGCTGACACAATGACCTGAAACAATAGACTGCATATATACATGTATCGTTTTATCACAGACAAATATCAATCAAAAACTACATTTATGAAAAGCTTTCAAACCCATTTTGCTGAGGAGTCAAGACAGAGACCTACAGCCTAAATGTATTTAGTTTTGTTACATTCAATACTACACAGTTCATACAATGTATATTTATGATTAAAATAATTTGTCATACATTTAGTTCTTTATAGAACCTAATGTATTATATTTATATTTTATATAAAACAAAGTCTTAAAATAATTGTAATATTATCAACAATATCAGATATGCTGCACCTGCACTGCATCCAGTCTTCTGTTTGTTCTGCATTTTATTTCATCTGTATTAATGATCAATTATTTGTATTTTGAAAGCGCAAGTATTGGTCAGGCTGAATTGTAAATATTCTGTCTAAATGCATTGTGGGAGCGTTGGTGTGGCCTCCCTGTTTAATGGTGCTGGTGCTGCCTGTGAAGACTTTGCTGTAAATATAAATGCCAGGTGTGAAAGCAGGGTGGTGCGTCAGACGGAGAGCGGGTCAGGTGGGTCGGGCATCACTTCTGTTGCTTGAATCTGCTGGACCTCTGCTGAGAATGACTTTGTTTCTGTTTGTGTGTGTCATGGAACTTTTAACTATGGAAAAATCAGTATTGTTTTGTTGCACTTTCCAAAGCTCTGGACTGAGGTAGATGCCGAAGACTGAACTGATTCCATTAATATTGTTATGTGTGTGTGTGTGTTTTTGTCTGTGCAGTATTAGTTTCCTCACCTAAAGAACTGAGGATACAAAATCACCACTCATCAAACAAATCTGAAATCAGGGTAAAAATAAATATAACAGTTTCCTTTTATTACTGCAATACAGGGACTCTTAACACAATGTGACTTGGCAGTTATTTCAACTAATTCACAAAATAAAGGCTCGAACCACTAGTCAAAGTGGATGATCCTGTTTGCACAACAGCAAACAGCCGTTTACAATACATATGATTTTAATCATGTCTTGAGAAATATGGTCTTGAAATTGTATCTCTGCCCTGTCCCTTTGGTAACTTTGCGTAACACTAACTTTGAAAATTTATGTGCACCCTTCATTCTCCGAATATTCACCAATATTCTTAGTGGCCATGGAAGATATTAATATCATTTCATTTGATAGATTTATTAAATAAAAAATAAAAAAACAGAAGATATATTAGATAACTTAAGTGTAGTTTCTCTGAAACAAAGGCAATCATTTTTAGGCAATAGAGAAAATATCTAACTTGGAAAAAAATATTTTATAAATCATTCTTTGTACATTGAAATATTCTTACAAATATATAAAAGCAGTGCTCTGTACATAAAATTCTCTCACATAGATTTGGGTTATGTTTAGAGTTACTTATAGCCTAAAAAAGCTGATTTTCTGAGACTGAGTAAACCTGATCTGGGCTCGGTTCAGTCAGGCCGATCAAAGACTCCAGGAGGTAGGTGCTCGACTCGTACTGTGGCAGATTCACAGAGCTGAACAGCTGTAGGCTGCAAATGCTGTCGGGGTGTCTGTATCCTTTAAAGGAGCTGTGCAGCAGTCCAGTGGGGTAGTCGCTGCCGAAGAACTCCAGGTCGGAGTCTGAGGACAGACTCAGGTCCATGTACCTCCCTGAGGAAAAGTCCAGGGTGGGGGAGGGCGTGTTGGGGAAGTCCTCGAGAGAATCATTGTCAAAGAAGTCTGTGGCTTGGTTTGCGTTCTCGTTGAGGTAATCCTTCAACGAGGCCCTGCTTACACTGTCTGTGAGTGTGTTGGCTGTAAGTGGTCCCGTACTGTCAGTAGTTGTGCTGTGTGTGGCCATGTTGCCGCTGTGCTGTGTCAGTGGTTCCCCTGTGTGACTCAGCTGATTGCACATAGAGTAGTTATTGTTTTCAGAGTCACAGATACTAAGGGAACAGAGATAAGTCTTATTGTGACTCTGACTCCCACTGAGGTGTCCTCCTGCGTCGGAGTCAGAGGAGGTGCAGGAGGATTCGGTCATGTCACTGCTGCAGCTGTTCTCCTCCACGACTAACCGCTCCGGGATGAACGGGAAGGAAGGGGTGGGTGGCAGAGTGAGAGGAAGGCCGTCTTCCTCCATGGTGAACCCAAAGGGGCAGCTCTTTTCCTGTGGAGTCGACACTGCACAAGCCTCGCCCTGGTCCTCGTACTCCACCAGGTCCTCTGGAAGCTCCGCCTGGTCCAGTGTTTCATCGGGCAGGCATCTCTCCAGTTCGAGCCTCATACCAGTGTGGATGTAGTGGGTCTGCACGCGTCTGGAGTCAAACTCAGTGCGTCCATGAGTGTTTCCGCAGCCATCTTTAGTGCAGCCACATGGGAAGTTCAAGCGGTCCACCTGTATGTGTAAAAAGATTAGTGTTGTGGGTACTTTAAAGCACACAATGTTAAATAAAAAAAACGAATATTACCCAGTGAGATGGGTGATTAAAGTAATAAAATCTTTATTTGTACAGCGCTTCTCAAAATTTTTAAATAATAACACAAACACGAGTGAAAATACATGAAAACAAATAATACCAGCGTCATGGAAGAATAAGTAAATATATAAAAACGTATGACTGATTATGTAAAATCAGGGATTGTGGTACGGTAAAATAAGTTTCAAACTGCGATTTTGATCAAATACATTTTCGGTTTATGCAATATTACACGACAAAATGTATATATAGTCAGAAATTAGAGTAAGACGCTAGTTTAGCATGACAAGATATAAAGTTATGTAAAAAGGTTTGGAATAGATAACTAAAATATGTGAATATCCAATAATATCCAAATCCAGTCTCTCCAGTTTCTGCTTCTCTTAGAATAAAAGCAAACAGACCCACACCAACCAAAACATGCTCAGTTACATAAAAACATATAGTTTTTTTAAAACGTGCTATTTTTAATGTAACAGAGGTATCATTTGTCCGAATTTCAGGTGCAGAAAACATCCAATCCTCCTCATGTGTATATATAAAAGTCGTACCTGGCACTTGATTCCTGCAAGACTGCACGCACAGGTCTCTGGCTCACAGAAGCCCTGACAGTCACATCCACACGCCTCTCTAGAAAGACGCAGGAAGTGAAGCTGTCTCTTCTCCTCCCTGTCGACGCGCTTCACCCCCGCCGCCTGGAGGAGCGCCTGCCGCTGTTTGGAGGAGTATGGCTGAAGGAAACCTCCGTCCTTGAGCTCTGCATCACTGATGTGGATGTCGCTGTCTTCCTCTGGGATTTGATCCACAGTCAGCCTGTCTGCTTCCTCCTGGTCCATGACTCCGCTGGTGATCAGCTGGAATCAAAACAACAGGTCGCGTGAGAAGACTGCAGCATTGATAAGCCTTCTAATACATACTAATGTAAAAAAGCGATGCACTTACTGTGTGCTTTAATGCCTTGAACCTCTCCTCTATTCGTTTTTCTCGGAGCCTCTCTCTACGTCTGTGCCGTTGCTCCAGTGCATGCTCAGCCACGGTGTAGCTTTGAATAGTGCTGTGCGTTCGCACCATACCCAGGGTTGCACCTCCTCGCCTGGGCACACTGGTGAAGCCCTGGCAGCGTGGGAAACTGAACTCTGTCACCCTGTCAAAGCGCACACTGCTCTGTGAACCCCCGAGCTTTGGCCTCTTCAAGACGGAGCGCACTGGTTGGGTAAGAAGAAAAACACAAATCATCAGAAAAAGTGAAGCACTGTCAGGATTCATCATCTGCCACTTTGTAAAGTAAAAGCATAATAATTGAATCAGAAACAAACTAAAACAGATCATGATTTTTTTCTTCACTGAATCTATCAATGTTGTATCAAGTAATTATTGTCCTAGCTGAAAGTCATTGTAGGAGGCTTCAGAAACATCTGTACTTGAGTCCAACATGTAAGTACAGGCTAGTTTTCACAATGACATAAATGAACCACAACTCCAGATGATGACCTGTTTGAGTGTCCAACAACCACTGTTTTATTGAATCAAAGAAGAAGTTTATAGGTGTGGTGTTCCTCGGCTCTGGTGCTCGAGGTGTGAGCTGCTAGATAAGAAAAGGCTGACTGTGCAAAGCTACCATATGGTATTTTAAAATCTACTCTGGCAGTGGCTCTGGTAAACGACTTCTAATTTGGTTGAATGTATTCAATGAGTGGAGAGGGGGCAAAGCCGAAGCCTAAGCAAGATTGTACGCACCATTTCAAGATGAATCGTGTTTTCCAAATTTAAATAGCGTATTCATCTAAAATGTTCTTATTGATTTTTTTAAATCCACTAACATTTTTATTTGTTCAGGTTGTGGTGTGATTCACCTGTCATACAGTAGTTAATGTGTGAAAGAATCATGATGTGCATCTGGCCACTAGGTGACACACTAGTTACTTCACTAGAGTCACTTGGGTCAATAGTTGAACATGTATGAGGAAAACACCTGCTTCTCTTTGGAGGTTTACCAGAACGTAATCAGACTCTTTCTGCTGGTTTAGTTGTTAATATCCACCAGGTTACTGTTTGGGTTTAACAGTTTGTCTTCAACAAAACTGTCCAACCTTCACATATTACTGAGGCTGAACTCACGTTGCAAAGGTCAGTAAACAACAGAGAGCAGCTGACTAATCTTGTCTCAGCTGCTCTGCCTGTCCGAGCTGCTCCACACTGGGGCACTGTTTGCACCGGTTGTGAGTCCTGGTAACTCAAACAAACAAGGCTGAAACTGTACCACACTCAGAGTGCACAACAATACCTGCAGAGTATTTTGTCATTGCAGCCCTTGTGTGTGGCTTTGTGCTATCAGTGTCAGGCCATTTGATATGAGTTCTTTAAAGGGAGCTTGCTATTCAAATCAATTCCACAATGCTCTATCGCCCAGGCAAATGATCTTCCACGCCACTGGACAGACAGGCCAGAGACAAGTCATTCTTGGCGCATTATCTAGAACTGCCCATAGGTTAGCATTTTCATATCAGCGAGTCATCACGGTGCTGCTGTAGGGCGATAAGAGACACTCCTATTAAACACTGATGGGAGAACCTCCAGATAAGAGGTTTGCATTATTTGAAAGAGGAACCGCGGCCGTTGGTGTGGGGACTTACTGGGTGGACTGGTTAGGGAAGACAATCTATGAGGGGGGAAATCCTGGTTGTTGGAAGAGCTGCTCTCCCCGTCGGACTCCCACTCCGAGTTTGCAGGGGAGGACAGTGGAGAGGAGGAGGAGGAGGAGGAGGAGGAGGAGGAGGAGGAGGAGGAGGAGGAGGAGCAGGAGGAGGAGGAGAAGGAGGAGGAGGAGGGGGAGGAGGAGGAGGAGGAGCAGGGGTTGTCATCCACCTCGACATACTTCCTCTTAAGTATGCCTCTCATTGTTTGGCTGTGGTGGGTGATATACATTCTGCAAGAACACAAAGAAAAAAGGTTTAGACATTTAACATATATGGTGATAAATCCATAGATCAATATTTTAAGAGGCAACATATATAGAAGTCTCACATAGTGTGTCTCTATCCAGCCAGCAAGATAATAAAATGAAACATTAAACAATCAACAAAATGATAATGCAATAAAACAACTGAGTACAAGTCTGTACTCAGTCATCTAAAACATCTATTGAAAATGACAACCGGAGGAATGACAGATCTTTCCCCTTCGAAGTCGCAGCTCTGCTGGTCGAGCCGGTTTCGAGCCACCAGTTTGTTTAGGCTAATTACATCTTGATAGTGATTATCCTGCAAACTGATGTTTCATGAGTGTGCAAGTGTGAGCTGAAATCCTGCTTCCACATTCAACCAGCTGAGCACTTGAGAACAGGAAAAAAAAATCAACAGCTCTTTTTCTTTCCCCTGTAGAGTAATTAACATTCCAATGATTCCTCAAGTTTTTTTTGTGAAGAATATGTGGAAACAGACGATCCAATGGCTATATGCTGAGGGCTTGGAGGTGCAATGGTTCAACTGGCTGCTATTTTTGGATGTGTACAGGGAAACTAAATCCAAAGAAGAGTCATTTTCAGGGTTACAAAGCTAAGCAGGACTGCTGAAAGTTACTTAGTCAAAGAAAATCTAAGCAAAAAAAACTGTTATTAGACTAGTATAACCTTTTTCAAATGGGATCCAAAACACAAAGATAAATATCACATTAACGTAAGGGAATAAGAATAAAGCGATGGAAGCTGGATTTAGAGCTTGTGGCATTTTGTCTCAAAAATGAATTGAACAATTGCTCATCACATTTCTTGGTATTTTATATCCAGTCAATCGCCTAATCAATTCAGCTCTAGTTTGGTTTAGATACTGACAAATCTGTGTGGACTCATTCCATTATAGGCAACAGTAATACAAGCAGCTGACCAGGACTCAGACTGACCCTCTGTTAAATCCCTGAGAGAAGGGAAGAGAACGCTCAACTTAACACGAGCCACGGAAAAAACAGTACAGCTTGTGCATTTTCTAAATGAAGAAAGAGCACGCCAGGTGACCAGTGACATTTCTCCTGGTCAGGAGGAAGCGGTATGAACCAGTGGCTGCCGTTTGTGTTTGCACAAGACAGCCTGTACTCTGCCACTAATACACAGGCATCTACAAGACAAGCGGGTTTCTGATAATCTGGAGTAAGCAAATACCCAAAAACCAATGAGGCTGTGTGTGTTAGTGTGTGTGTGTGTGTGTGTGTGTGTGTGTGTGTGTGTGTGTGTGCTAGTGTGTGTGCATGCATGTGTGCAGTCTGAGTGAGCAACTTCCTGGATCTATCAGCAAAGAAGAGGTGAAACAAGAGACAGCTTATTGTGCCATTTCACAGTTTACACAGTAGAAGCCTGCGCTGCGGAGACAGTGAGGTGTAAAGGGATTTATCTGCACTGAAAACACATCCGCGTTTTACTCTTCGGCGTTCCTAAAAATAAAATAAAATGACAGCATTTCTAATTAGCTCTCCACCGCAGTGGCCGTCTCCTGTCCCACTTACATCACATGTATTACATGTAATATCTGACAAGAGCAGAGAGACTCTACTGTGCATGTGGGTACCCAGAGACCACATCAATAATTTAAAGGTTCAAAGCAGCAGCAGCAGCAGCAGCAGCAGCAGCAGCAGCAGCACTTGGTGCACGTGCGCGTTCACGTGGAGCAGGAGGTAGTGGTGGGGTTATACTGCATTCATTTACTGGAGTAGTTAACAATAGGCGTCTTGTGCAATGTGCAATCTGTTTACAATGTATATATTACTCATATTCTATAATTCTTTTGTATTTCATGCGTTTATATTGCATTTTTACCTTTCAGTACTCTGGTCTATTTTTTGACTGTCCTCTTAGCTACTATAACAACAATTTCCCTAATGTGGGATTAATAAAGAATTATGTTGTTGTACCTTATCTTATTTTATGGGGGAAATGAGTGCAAAATATGTTTCCAATAATATCTGTCCTTTTTTTCGTTCAATCTTTAAGTCCCCACAGGAGTGTCACACCTAGCGGTTTGATTGGAGGAGAGCAGAGTCCTCTTCAATTGAATTGAGTTCAAGACATCGTTATTTGAATGGCGCCAAATCGCAACATACTTTATCTTAAAGCACTTTACATTGTAAAGTTGAACCTAACAAAATGATAGAGGAACCCAGCGGTCTCCTCTTAAACAGGTAGAAACCTCCACCACAGCCGGTTGGGGTGCAGAGAAGAACAGGAAAGAGGGAGTTTCCTGTTTGTCGTTTGTCTCCCTCCTGCCTCCTCCTGTCCCCCTCCTGCCACTTGTCTCCCTCTTGTCTCCCTTAGGTCTGTCTCCTGTCTCCTGTCTCCCTTCTGCCACTTGTCTCCCTCCTGTCTCCCGCCTAACTGTCTTCCTCCCTCCTGTCTCCCTCCGGTCTGTCTCCCCTCTCTCTCATCCCTCCCTCCTGACTGTCTCCTGTCTCCCTCCTCTCTCCATCTTGTCTCCCTCCTGTCTCCCATCCTGTCTCCCTCCTGTCTCCCTCCTGCCTCTCTCCTGTCTCCCCTCCTGTCTCCCTCCAGTCTCTCTCCTGTCTCCCTCCCTCCCTGTCTCTCTCCTGTATCCCCTCCTGTCTCTCTCCAGTCCCCCTCATCTCTCTCTCCTATCTCCCTCCCTCCTGTCTCCCTCCTGTGTCTCTCTCCCCTGTCTATCTCTCTCCTGTCTCTCCCCTGTCTCGCTCCCGCCTCTCTCTCTCCTGTCTCCTTCCCTCCTCTCTCCCTCCAGTCTGCCTCCTCTATCCCTCCTCTATCCCTCCTGTCTCTCCCCTGTCTCTCTCCCTCCTCTCTCACTCCTGTCTCCCTCCTCTCTCTCCCCTCTCTCTCCTGTCTCGCTCCCGCCTCTCTCCCTCCTGTCTCACTCCTCTCTCCCTCCTGTCTGCTCCTCTATCCTCCTCTATCCCTCTCTCTCTCCCTTCTCTCTCCCTCCTCTCTCACTCCTGTCTCCTCCTCTCTCTCCCTCTCTCTCCTGTCTCGCTCCCGCCTCTCCCTCCTGTCTCCTCCTCTCTCCCTCCTGTCTGCTCCTCTCTCCACTCTCCCTACTGTCGCCCTCCTGTCTCCCTCCTCTCTCTCTCTCTCCTCTCCTCTCTCCCTCCTGTCTCCCTCCTCTCTCTCCTGTCTCTCTCTAGTCTCCTTCCCTCCTGTCTCCCTCCTCTCTCCCTCCCGTCTCCCTCTCTCCTCTCTCCCTCCTGTCTCCCTCCTCTCTCTCCTGTCTCTCTCCTGTCTCCTTCCCTCCTCTCTCTCTCCTGTCTCTCTCCCTCCTGTCTCCCTCCTGTCTCCCTTCTGTCTCCCTACATATCTCTCTCTCCTGTCTCCTTCCCCCCTCTCTCCCTCCTGTCTCCCTCCTCTCTGTCTTCTGTCTCTCTCCCTCCTGTCTCTCTTTACAGCCACAGTCTCATTTCAACCACAGTAAACTTCCTCCGCTGCTCCACAACACTGACTCGCTCCGATACTACAACTCGTTCCCGTCCCTAGTGACACAACACAGAACGCGTGAACCTGAAATATCCACAGTTAAAACATCGGCGCTGAATGTCCGCGAGTTCCCAGATTCCACAGTAAAGCAGCTTCCCACACAAAGTCAACACAAAGTGATCAGACAACGATCTCCTGCTGATATTAACCATCATTCAGATAGTTACTCACCAAGTCCAGGACAGAGGCATAATAAACAGAGGAGCTGAGAGAGACGCGGGTTGATGTCCTCAGAGCAGCTGAGCAGTGTGTGTGTATGTGTGAGTGAATGTGTGTGTGTGAGGATACACAGTTGTACTAGTGTGTACAAGAGAGCTGCCAGAGACAGAACATGCAGAGGCAAGATAGTTCCCCCCTCGTCCCCACACACAGCTCGCGCATGCGCACAACCGGCGGTAAAACCAGTTAGTTTCCTTATAGTTTCTGTTTGACATAAGCAGAGGTGGTAAAAGTACTCACCACCTGTACTCAATTATAAGTACAGATACCTGTGTTAAAAAGGGCTCCAGTAAACATGTATGATTCAAACTCTTTACTCAAGTAAAAGGAGAAAAGTACAGGTTCTGAAATGCACTTTGTTTTCCTCCAACTTTATCTGTGCAAAACAAACTGAGACTCATGTCACATTAAGACAGTTTGAAGACTATTTACTTGAATTACTATTATTCAATTAAAATAATTAAAAAATATATATATATACAAGAGGGGTCAAAGCAAGAAAATATTTGTGGAACAGTTAAGGAGGTATTGAATGAAGTATTCAGGGGTTGGTAGTTTTGTTGCTCTGCTTCGTCATAGATGTTATCAATGTTATCAGTGAAGATGGCAAATTCTTTATTCTCTTCCATATATGTGCTTTATGTCATTACGTATGTTGCGCTTGATATTCACCAATAGGTCGTCTTTCCTGTGCTAATGTCCATTTAGGTTTGAATCTGTCTTGATGTTGGAAATGATAATAATTAACCACAAAAAAACATAGTTAACAAGCCCGTTTTGACAATGTTGGGAGTCGATAGTAAAGATATTTTTGTTAAAATGTAGGGAGCAAAAGTAAATACATAATCCGAAAAATAGATATTCAACTAAAGTACAGATACCTAAAAAATATACTTAAGTGCTGTTATCAAGTGTTTGTACTTTGTTACTTCCCACCTCTGGACATAAGCTATATAGAGTGTAAGTGACTGTCCGCTTTCAGAAAGGCTCTTGTTCATAAAGTAAATTTGTTTTCTCCATTTAGGTGTGAAAGAAGTACTTGAAAAGAGTTGGAAGTATGGAATCATGTCGACCAGCTACGAGGTGAACTGTGACCATATAACATTTGATTTGAAATCATGCTGTTGAACTCTTTTTTTGTTTGACAGGGACCTGGTTCATCTCATGAAGCAGTAACATTGTTTGTACAGATTCAAACACAATTCATTCATTAATCTTAAAAAATTTACATTGTCCAGAATAACATGTACAAATATGAGACAACCACAAACCTCAAAAATATTTCCTATATGCTACATCCTCTAAGCTAATGCCAGCTTTGGGAATAGGGGGGGATTCCTCTTGCATCGCATCCTCTCTGCAGCTCCCCTGTCTGTCTTGACGCAGACAGTGACACACCGAGAGGCAGAAATCATGACTGACGCTGCTCTCCACACATTCCTGTCTGTTGTGCTCACACTGCACTGTTACCAACAGTGATGATGGTGGTAAATAGATCACATGTAAACATCCAGCTAGTGATTATCATCAGAAGGAAATCTGGCACAATTATAAAAGAGGAAGGACATGTTAGCTGCCACTTGAGGCACATGTAATAGAGCTAGAGGGGCATTTCCTTTATTATCAATATTCAAATTAAAATAAACATTTTTACTTTAGAGGGTGGCAAAGCGAGCAGAAGACCCCAAAGTAAGAGGAAATAGTTTCAACGCAACAAAATAGTTGTGGTTGAATTTAACAATTAAGTGTTAAGTTGTCTGTAAGTCTCCTATTTTATGGCCTTTCTTTGTTTCCATAGACAGTCTGCTGTTTCATGTTTGTAGAAACGGCCTTTAAACCATCTTTTGAAACTGGTGCTCAGACCTCCATTAAAGGTGACACACACTCCTTGGTATTCATATTACATGACTGTAATATGACTCATTGAGTGAAGATTTTATTCTGACACTCCTAAACTCCAGGAAAACTCCCTGAGGCGAAGAGGAGCTTTAGATGGGCAGGATTATGGATTTGGGTGAAAAGCCTCTGCCTCTTGTGCTCACAGAAAAAATCCTCCTCCCTGCTTCCACACGCTTTTACTCCATTTCTTATAAACAAATGTCAGCATTAACTGAAGTTTATCAATGCACATGTATGCACACACTCATTTTGACCTCTGAGTTTCTGCAGGGAGTCTCCTGTCCGAGAAAAAGTAAAGCGGCTGGATTAACATTCCAGTGTCTCTCCTTTTAAAGATAATCATAGGCTACTCTGCGTCCCCGACTGGGATGGACATGACGCCTGGCGCACAGAGGGGCAGACCAACAGAGCGTCAGATTAACAGATGGACCATCCGATGAACGGACAGATAGACCAGACCAAAACACTCTTGAGCCTGACCTTTGACCCCTGTGTTGGCACACATCAGCAAGGAGTAAAACAAAAACTGCACTAAAACCGAAATACCTGAGGGTCTGTGGCTCTGGCCGGAGGAGGGACTGCTCGTCCTGACCTCAGCTCTGAGTGGAAGTGTGTACGAATAGTGTGACCCACTTTGGCTGGGGTCAGTGCATGTGTGTGTTTTCTATTCCACTGCCCTGTGTGGGTAGTAAACACAAGTGAGAATGTACAGCAGAGGAGAGAGGAAGGGATTAATACAGAGCAAAATATAACCAAACTTGGACTTTGTGAATAAATTATGGGTGTGTAAGTTTTCCATGTAGCTTGAGGGTATGATCAGTCTCTGAGGTCTCAGAGTGTCTTACTCGTCATAACACATGATCAAAGTGCTACGTGAGGCTATGGGCCTATTTATGGCACAATCACACTGTGGGGACAAAAATAAATTTGTGCAATACAGTTGGAGTTTCCTGTTCCCTTTGCTGGCTGCTACCACGCACAGCAGGACTTTGTTGTGTGTCCGGAGGTTGGTCCAGACTCTTCGTCACGCTGCACTCACAGAGATGGAGATGAGTCATGGAGGACAATTTACATTTCACTTGAACAACACTGCAATGGTCATTTTTCTTTGTTTAGCATGCAGTGAAAATACAGATTGATTATATATTTAATCACTTTATCAAAGTCTGCATGACCCACTTTACTAACCTGATGTATTTATCATACCGTTCACATGTCATAAGAACGAAGAAGTGACATAATGTGCCACAGAACAGGTTTAATTATTTGCTCATCACTGCCATCATATCTATGTAATCATATCTGGGGGAATGATTAGGTCAGAGCCTAGATGCCAAACACTAAACTGTTCTACTTTTGCAATAAACATTTTAACGTGAGTTGTCTGACTGAACTTATGGTTAACCTACATTCTGGCAGCCTCTCAGGTTTCTGCCACTGGCTCTCATGGCCCCGTTTCCTAAGTCAAGCTGTGCCAGCAATGGCCCACATACAGCAATATACTGACGGAGTTTGACAAAGCTTCAGGCGTGTGAAACTGTGCCCCAGATTCTGCTTCCTTCCCATGGATTCTATCTCAGGGATTTAAGCCTCGTTTTAATGACCACTCTCGGTTTTCCTGGGCACAGCAGGAAGTATCAGGTAGTGTCGGAGTGTGTGCGTTGTTGCTTTCCAGTCAGGTAATAATGTCAGGTGCCAACTGGACCTACGTGCTGCCTGGAGATTATCTTGTTTTCCTGATTCATACTTCCTTGACTACAGTATCAAACATGACAGATAATATACCGTAGTCATGATAGAAGAACTCAATTGAAGTGAAACTAGACACAATGCAGAAATGTTTAAAACATTTAAGAGGTTAAAATTATTACCAATCAATACACTCAACATAATTTCAGTCAAATATATGTAGAATTAATTTATATAGAATAACTATTATATACAGTATATCATAGATAAAATATATTATTTAATACTATATGCATTATAATATATATATGTATATTCATTTGTTTATGTAATATCCGTATCTGCATGGATGGATGTACGGATAGAAAGACAGACAGACAGACAGACAGACAGACAGACAGACAGTAGATAGATAGACAGATGGATGGATGGATGGATGGATGGATAGATGGATGGATGGATGGATGGATGGATGGATGGATGGATAGATAGATATAGATAGATAGATAGATAGATAGATAGATAGATAGATGATAGATAGATAGATAGATAGATAGATAGATAGATAGATAGATAGATAGATAGATAGACAGATAGATAGATAGATATCTATCTCTAATCCCCCTCTCTCTCCTCAACTCCTGCTCTCTCTCTCTCTCTCTCTTACTCCACAACTTCTCTTGGAAATGTCACATGTGCACACGCACTTGCTCTACATAGCCTCTGATGTCATATCTTGACAGTCATCACCATGGCCACAGGGGCAAATATCGCCCAGCTGTTTCTATTTTAAAGGCTTGAGAGGGAGGCAGTGGAGCTGTATTTTTGTTTCATCATCATCATCATCATCATCATCATCATCATCATCATCATCATCATCATCATCATCATCATCACCAGCAGTATCTTTTTACTTTGTGCATTTATATGTCTGAAGCAGTTCCAAATACTTATAAACGTTGGAAAAACTAAACAGTATTTCCATAAATCATTATTGGCACAAACCCTTTTATGCTATAAACTGCCTTATTTGTATCTAAAGGGAAAGACATTTTTGCTGAAATGATGCTGACTAGTCATAGTTTACTGTTGTCCATCTTTTGGAAGTTGGTATATTTAATAACTGTTAATAACTGTAAGGTCATGTGAAACGGTGCATTAATCAGCAAATCACTTCAGTAGCCAGGGGGAGCTTGGGGCAGTTGGCTACCAAATGCTTATGTAATGAGGCTTTGACTACGAATCACAGTTGCTTCACTTTCAAACGTTTTAAACAACATTAATATAAGTATTATCAAATGGCATGTTTTTATTTTATGATAGACTTACGAAGTTTGCACATGCGCGATAAAATTTCAGACAGTGTTCAACATGGCAGTCGCACATTTCTATCCGTGTGGAAACATGGTGGATGGCTTCAAGCAGGAAAGTGATCGGGACAGATTGAGCTCTGGTTGTGGCCATGTTTCAGGGAGAGAATATGTTACATCAATTGAATCAGTTTGCGAAGGTTCACAAAGTGGTTCATTGTACCTTGTATATTCATATTTACATTAACTCTGACTATAAAGGAACTAGTTTACTGCTAATGTTACTTGATTTTCCTTTTTTTCCCCACCTCACAGCAGGTATCACATTTTGAATCAAATGTTGCTTGACTTAAACCTAACCCAAACCAGTGAGAAGAATCCGGGTAAATCCAGGCACATGGTTATGTTATGAAAAGTGCTCACGCATTGCCAGAAAACATTGTGTGGGTGTAGAATCCTCCTGTGAGTGATTCAAATCTTGAATAGAAACTGGAATTAGGGGATTTAAACTTAACTTTGTGCCAAACATATCTTAAAGAGACCATCCTCACTTTCTCTGCTGAGGAAATGTCTTCAGATTAAAAAAATGTCACAACAGTGACACCTTACGTGATGCATGAACGGTCATCCTTTTGTCTGGGCTGTGGTATCATTCGGGGCTGATACCGGAGAACTTCCTGTGACACCCTAATGGTAAGCCCTGGCCTTGTGCCGATGGTACGGCTGCCTAATGCTGGCCCTTCTCCAGGGGTGATATCATATCTCTGTGGGGCTTCAACAACCTGGAGTCCAAGAGGCTTCTCTCTGTGCAACATTTAGATCATTTAGACTGAAAAATGCATCCGTAAGTGACCTATAATATAACTCAGAGTAACCTGCATACACAGAGCATGTACTGAGATGAACCGCAATGTATAATTCAAATGCCTTCTCTTCTCAGCCTCGTCATTGCTATAGGAACAGACGGGCTCATAATATGGCTATGTACTCTAGATATAGCATTATAAACCTAATTTGATTTACATATTTTCTGAATAAAGGGGCATTTTTTTACCCATTTTAGTCTCTTCAAACATCCTCCATGTGTGATCACTGTTACATTATTTTAGCAAAAGCAAGACAAGTGGCAGCTGCGAGTGCAAAGTAGGTTACACAAGTACAGTTTTGAACAGAAGTGATCTTATCTGTCTCTGCATGTGAGCATTGCAAGCTGTAACAGCAAAGCAGCTGTGTGATTGGCTTTGACATTCCCCCTTCAACAATGAGTCTCTTGTCAACATTAGCCAGGGAGCTGTGACCTTTCTTACACACTAACAAACTAGCCTGTGTGTCGCTATGTGGACGCAAAATGCATTTTCCCTGAAGGAACATATGGTACAATGTTGCACTGCTAAGCCATATATATATATATCATCTGTATATACAGATCAGATGATATATATATATGTGTCATCTGTATATACATATCAGAGTACATCTATTTAGGTCTCTGTTTTAGCTGCTTTACTACACATTCACAATAACAGACAAACAAAGTTGTATAAGCATGCGCGTTGTGTGTTCCTGTTTTCCTTGTGCCTCAGCTTGTGTGTGTCTGTCAGCCCTGCAGTGGGAGCTCCTGTGCTCTCTGCGCTCCAGCACAGTGTATTCTGCTGTTGGTGCTTGGCTGTCACATGTGACTCCATGTGAGGCTTTCGCAGGAGCACGCAGCAGCAGCAGGAGGAGGAAGGAGACCTGCTCTGTTCTCAGCTGTTCAGGCCAGTACAGTAACAGAACAGTCAGTACTGTCAGTACCCCCCCTCCTCCTCACCCCTCCCACGACACACTCAATCCCTCTCTGATTGCCTCTTTTCCACCGCAGCTGGCAAAGGACGTGCATTAATGGCTGATAACACAACTGAGACACAACTCAGATGCAATATTCCGCTATCGCTGATATCTGAGTCTGACGGCACTAATGTGTACCATGATACTCTAAAGTTGCATTAGATGTGTTTCGAACAACTGCAATCCAATAACCCTTTAGTGCTGCAAACAGCTGCCATGTGTGCATGTGTGGTCACCTCGTTTGTCAGTGCAACAACAAAGGCTCTGTCAGCAAACCAGCAGCTATGACCACTTTAACCACATTTTTGTCTATGACAGGAGGTATGAGACTCTGGTGCCATCTCCTGGTTCTGAAACAACATTGACACGGAAATAGACGGGTTTTTTTTTCTAGATGATTGCATGGTTAATTTTTTTTAATAAAAAAGAATAACATCAAATAGAAGAAATGTTATCAGTGGACTGATGACAATGTTCAAATTTGTGAGAATTTTAAAAGAGCATTTAAGAATATAAAACATGAAAGTGGCAGCTTAGTCAGAATACAGCTTATGTAAACTGACACCTGATAGCACCTTCCATGTCCTTTGTATAAGCAGCATATAATAACTTGTTAGCAAATAGTAGCTAATACACATCTAGCTCACAAGGAGTAACTCGTCTTCCTCTGTACCTGATGGCCTTAAGCCCAATACCCTCACTTCTTCTACACAGTGGCGGATAAGTTATATGTCCAACATCCATACACAATTCCTGATTCAGTTTCAGTTATTCCTTGTTTACTATTGGCCATATGGATTTTGCTCAAAGCCATAGATCATTAACTATATTTCGGAAATGACTTCTTCAAAACAAAAAGTGCTCTTTAAAAAAGCTTAGAAAAAAAATTATTTTTGCCCCTAATATCAATATTTACCAATACAAATGTATATGAGTTGGGTGCTACTTTATTTACAGGTAGTAATTTGATCCATGGTTAATATAATAATACAGATTACGGCAGATATTTCTATAAGTAAACACCAAAATATGAGCAAGTAGGCGGTGGTCTAGTGGCAGAAACTTGGACTATGGGCAGAGAAGGTCTCTGGTTCGTCTCTGGTTCGATTCCACGGAAAGACAACAAAAAGACGATCCTTGATTGATCTGCCCAAAAATCCAAGAGTCTCTCTAGACCCTGTCTAGTGCCCCTGAGCAAGGCACCTTACTACCCCAACATCTGCTCCCCGAGCGCTGTACATAGTCGCTCACTGCTCTGTGTGTCCCGCACACAGATGGGTCAAAAGCAGAGATTACATTTCCCTACCTGCATGAGTGTGCGTTTGCATGTCTGTGCGTGTGTGGGATAAATAAAATGCATCTACTTAATTTAAAGTAGAAGCTGCTAGCTATGTTAGAATATGTTTGCCTAACTTAGTTACCTAAAGATTATTTAGCTGAACTAAGCTTTGTTCCCTTATATTAACAGAGACACACATATAACTATGTGGTGGTTGTGTACAACTACTTCACCTGCACACAGCTAGAAATAGTCATTCTTTCTAATGCGAGTCATGACTGTTGCACATTTAGTTTCTACTGTTGATATAGGCTGAAAACCCTACCATATACAATACAATAAAAACATACACAACAGGATTTTGGGATGCAATAAACAGGCAATGAGTGTTTTTGATTGGCATTTTGCAACTATATATAAAAATGACAAAACAAACATTTGACTTCATACTGGATTAAAGGATCTTTATCTGTCATATTTAAGATTAAATAAACAGCACACTAGTGCATCTTTAAAGTTATTGGCTACCTCATGTTTCCTGTGACCTAATTTAGTAAAATATGAAGTTCCCTTTTGAACATCTTGTGCCACAATTAAGCCAGAATTGTAACTTGACAGTTTGAGCTCTGGCTGTGATCATCTTTTACCTCTACTTTGAGACCTGTGCCGGCAGAATAGCGCCAGCAGCTTAACACACCATCGTCTAAGCACATCAAGGAATACTGGCACATGAAGTGAATGAGTGAATGAATGTGACTCCTGCTCCAGCAGTAAGGTCACTAATAGCATGTGAGGTGGAGATGAAACACTGCTGCTCATGAGATACAGCAACAGAGGGGCTATGCCAGGCATTTCAAAACTGACATCTGACTGAACCAGCTGTCATTGTACACACCAGCTCTGCTCTCTGGTTAGTCTCTGCATTTTTTCCCATACTGTCATCACCAGCATTGGACAGAAAACGACAAATTCTCATGTATTTAGTTTGTGATGTGCTTTGCATAATAAACTAATCTTGTTTCCTTGTGACTTTTATTGGTGTGTCAGAGAAAGACGGTATACGATAAAGTTATTGCAGCAATTCTTCCAATCCGGAAGACTTGAATCACAAGTTGTGAAGGACTTTGCTCACTACAAACTGCTGTGTCTTGTGAGAGATTCTCTTAAACTCACAAGTCTGCCAGACAGACCGATATGCACAGGTGACTTCTTCTGCTTCTCTCCAGGTATGGTTGAATATCATTCTTAATTTTGCAAACAAAACAGCATCGACCTATTTAAGATGATAATATTGTAGCTGTGTTCTGCTTTGAAACTTGTGGTTTTCTTCACCTGCAGAAATGTATGGAATATATGTTAGAATATTAGTTTCTCTGTTTAAAGTTAGATAATTTCTATTCAGAGGACATGGTTATATATATATTTTTTTTATTTATCATACAATAGAGCAGAGTCAGATTGAGGTATCGTTTGCTGTCTCAGTGCAGATCCTCATAAACATTAACAGAGTCTTGTGACTGTCAGTGTGACAATCTATTGCATAATGAAATTGAGTTAATGCTCAGCTAACTGCTGGAATTTTCAGAAAGATAAATGAATAATGATTTTGTTTTTCCTGCTCTGAATATAACAATATGCTGTTGGGATTGATCTCACATTGATCTGTCTATTAGGGACCAACTATGGAGACTTTTGGGCTGAGGAAGACCCAGTCCCTGAGGTGTCTGTCTGGGGTTCAGGAGAGCTCATGGGTCATGCCAGCTTCAAGCCACTGGAACAGGAAGTCTGTGTCGCAGCTGGTGCAACAGTGAGTTTGAAACAATACATGTTCAGTGTTACCATACCTTTAGGAGTTGACTAAGTGTGCCTCAGGTTGTCCTGCCTCCTGCTGCCTCCAGCTTCTCTGTATTGTCCTCTTCTTGAATGAGGAATGACAGTTAAGAATTACTGCCTTTGTTCATAAGGGCACATAATTTGCCAATAAATTTGTTTGAACAGATACCAAAGCTGTAGTGACCTACGGAATCTTGAAAAAGCAGATCAGAAACTTCAGGTAATGCATGTCCTTATTTATTTTTTCATCATTAGTAATAATATGATAACCACTCAAATTACAACCCAGTCAAAAAACACACACAAAACCTCAGCTGCTGCATTCCAGGTGACAGAAAGCAGTTTGGACAGTCAACGGGGGAGGACAGAGAGCAGGGAGAATGTGGCCCTCTGGGGGGGGGCACATTCTCTCCCAGGAAGAAGCTCCAATCTATCCAGGAGTCGCTCCATGGACTGCCTCCCTCAGAAGGAGTCCTCAGGCACCAGAGCTCTGTGTGCCCTGTTTGAGTCCAAGGCCTCGCTGCAGCAGAACTTCCACAGCAGCACCAGGCTGGACATCAAGTCTGCTGCTGGCACTAAAGCAAGGGGAGGCTGCCCCCTGCAGGACCGGAGAGGCCATAACAGCCCGGTAAAGGATGCCAATATTCAGGTGTGGAAGTTATGGCCAATGCTTCATGCATGACAGAACGTAATGTGGGCTTTGTATGCAGTGTTTAACTGAACTGATGGTCCTCAATGGTTTTTGGTGTTTTAGTGTCAAAGCAACAAAATTATCCACAGAAAGACAAAAGACTTACAGATAACGTGATCACATCAAATTAATCAACCAGTGTCCTGATGAAGATCCATGGCCAAACCTTCCAATTCCAGCACCAGGCAGCTCAGGGCCCCAACACTTTATTTAACCCACCCAGTTACCAACAGTTTTTTCTCTCCACAGTCTCCACGTCTGCTCGTGGTAGGAACTGTTGGGTTTCTCTATAATAAGGTCTTCACTTTACTTTTTAAAGGACCTTGAAATAATGCATACTGTGATTTGGTGCTCTAAAATTAAATTGACGTTAGTCATGACTCATGCAACACTAATACCTTCAGCTCCTGGAAAAAGACAAATGTTTTCTGAAATCTGAAACCAATCTAGCACGACATGTTTTTAAAGGAATAGTTATATTTTTAGTAGTTGGATGATTCATTCCAATTTTTATATCAACTCTTAACAAATAGAGCCAGCAGGTGGTTAGCCTAGCTTAGCATAAAGACCAGTGGCAGGGAAACACAGTTTATGGGGTTATGCCCACTTAAAACTTAAACTAAACAACTAAAATATATGTGATTAATATATATTGTTGATCCACAGGGAACAGCCCAGGCGGAAAGGGGAAAGGTCGGGAATGGACCTCAAGAGTCTAACAGCAAAATGTGGAGATACTCACACGGTGAGCAGCAGTGCCGTATTTCATGTTAACAGTCCCTGAGATGTGAGAGGGCAGGTGGGATCAGTGCCAGGGCTCCGTCACAGACGTAAGGTCACTGTTGTATTTTTGGGCCATATTTCATAATCACTATTGAAAACTTGTGAAATCAAGAAGTTCCAGACATTAAATGTTTGTATTCCTGCCAGTTTTTTTGTTTCTGGTAGACTTTTGAGGAGTTACACAGATAGGCTGAGATATGACAGATTCATCAACATATGTCAAAAAACTGTGTTCGAGCGTCTCTACAAATGACCCATATCACAGGAATCTGTTTTAAGTTCCCAAAAAGCAAATGGTATTTGAAGTGTCACTTTGTTAATCCTGACAGAGTGTGTTTTCTTCAGCCCTGAGATGCATCATCACTAAGCTAAATAAAGACAAGGATGTCGGAGTGTAAATGCATAACTATGTGTTTGCCGCACACCTGCTTAAGATAGGAGTGATGCTCTCGCTGACGGTTCTGACCGTGACGCAGACCTTGAGCCCCTGAGCCGTGCCACTCTGCGTCCTGGAAATGATATCACTGCAGACGTTTGTTTTGACCCTTTGAGACACAGGCAGGAATGTGAGTGTAATGGATTACTAACTGGATTACTGATACACATTACTGATTGATTTAATACTTTACAAAATACTGGTTAATATGACAGTGTTAAAAAAAAACGTCCCTTAACCAGACTTATTCCCCAGATCTTTCCAAATTAGCACCTTTAGTGTGTTCCTGAACACATTTTATTTATGTCCTCGTAGCACCCACTGACACACATATTGACAGTTCACCCAGTGCCCGTTATAGTGGGTGACAATGTATCTGTGGAAATGGGAGGTGGAGGGGTGCCCCAGTCTCTCAGTGACTAACAGTGGTGATTGACTCAGCCGCCAGCCCACCCACCCAAAAATAGCCAAGTCTTCCACTCAGGCAGTGGGCTCTGATAAAAATCAGCTGTCACTGAAGCCACAGGACTAGAAAGAGTTCAGTCACAGAGAAGTGACGGGCAGAGAGGAGACAGGCTGTGTCGCACATCGCAGAGGCCTTGAGAGTCACTTATCCACAACACAGTGGAGATACACAGGAACAGGAGTGAGAGCGACGCTGGATTGTATTTTTAGTGAGTATTACCTTTATGAAAATAGAGTAAGGCTACTATATTACATTGTTTTGTTTTACAGTCACGTGGGATATCCAATATGGTTTGGTTCTGTAGTGAAGCAGAGTGTCCACGACTCTTTCTTTACTTTTATTATACTAAAATTAAATTAAATTACAAAAATGAATTACAGGACAAAAACTGAGAAGGAACAATTGAAGTTTCCAACTACATTACATTGATTATTTATTAGTCGTTTGGTCTATTAAATGTCAAAGTATATTGTAAAAAATAATAGGTGAACAATCTGTCCGTGATAACAATACATGACAAAGAGAAGGAGTGTATCCCGACAGTTACAACACTGGAATGATTGACTCTGAAATTCTAAATGATAAAAGTAGTTGCCTTTGATATCTGTGTTGATTGACGAATCATCTAATTCTTTTAATCTCTAAAGGGGTCATAAATTGAACTGTTGTGACTATATTGCTGGCAGAGTTGTTTTTTCCCTTGTGTCTATTATCAGAAAAGTCTGATTGTAAAACACTGACCATTAAGTATTATATAGGTTATTAAATAATGGAAAACTAAAAAAAGGGTTGGATTGTCTGCTGGTACGTGCTGTTGGGGGGTCTAAGACCCTCCAGCATGAGCCACCTTTTGGCGTGCAGGTTTTCATTACAGTCTGTGAATGTGGCAACAATCTGCAACAGCTGATGGCGGCGAAGGTGGTGGCGATGAAGAACAAATACCAACTGCATTTCACCATCATTTGTACAGCTGCCGGCTCAGCCCAAAACGCCCCCACATTACTGTGCTGCTAATAGCTCCTCTTCATTCATGAGAATTAACCCAGCTCAAAAAGACGTTAAAAAAGAAACAGGAAATGTCTTTGATTCACTTCTCATGAATCAGTGTCAGCTGTTGATACTGGTGATATGATGAATGGATGACAAGTGATGAAGTTGACCCCTCAGTTTAGTGGGCGGGGACGTCCGTGCGGGGCCTCATTCTGTCTGCTCGCCCATCTATACAAAATGCTTTAAGTCCGCACTCGTGAAAGGCGCCGGCTTGCTGGTCCATCCTTTTGTCCCATGGGGGCTTAGTGTGTGAAAAGGAGAGGTGTGCTCAAATCTGGACATTAGTTACAGCTGGTTGGCCTGTGCAACAAACTGAGCTGTTGTGCGCTCGCCATATTGTTCACTGTGCCGTTGTTCAAATAGCTTCTGCATTTGTCATAGCTGCTACCTTCTTGACCAATGAGATTCCAAATGGTTTGAGCAGCTTTTGGGACATTTGCTTTTAGTTGCTGACAGTGTTATAGTAGCAACAATCAGCAGCAGGTTCAAGCTGAGATAGTTTCCATGTCTTTCATGGGGTCAGGCAGTCACATTCCTTTGGTCAGGGGTTGACGGTTTGAAGGCAGGCAGCTCACATAAACAATGTGCAAACAATCTGTTTCACTCCAGCTGAGCTAGCAGTTGCTGGTTTTTTTCCCACTCTCTTCTTGGGCATCATGGTCGGCCCATGGCATGCGGTGTGATGTGGTCCCAGGCAGCAGGCAGGCTGTGGGGGTATATTTATCTTTTCAGCCTCCAGGATCAAAGCCTTCATAAGCTGACTTGTTTGCTATATTGGTTTTTCTTCATCACAATGAATCAAAAGCGAGTGGTCATCAAGACTATAAAAATGCTATATAAATACAAACCATTTATAACAATTCATAATGTGCTCCGACCTACTCAAAGTCACTGTGAGGATGCCATGCTGTCGGCCTTGCGGCAGAGGAAATTGTTTCCACAAGTTAACAGTGATAAGAAAGCTTCAAATGTCGCTATAAATACACCCACTATGAGCATCACTATAAATACACCCACACACAGGCACACACGCACACACCACACACGCACACACACACACACGCACACACACACACGCACACACAAAAACACACACACACACACACACACACACACAGTGTTGTCAATAAACTTGTTGCCGGCAACAGACACTCTACTTTGATTATTTTGGGATACAGCATGTGTCCTACTTTTACAAGCGTAATGAATCTATACATAAGCAAAAGTGATACAAAACATTTGTTATTACAGTTATTGTAGGAATGGGTAATAAAGCAATATCATTAACTATGACAATATAATATAAATTAATAGCAAAATAACAAAAGTTCGATATATACTTATATATGTATTGCGTATTTTGTAAGCACAGTGAGGAGGTATATCATATAATTAGTCTTCCTTAGATTTGAAAAATGTTTTGCTGTTTATCAAGTGTTTCTCATTCTCTGCTCATAAAAAGAGTTTAAATCTACAACCTTCACTCTTGGGCATAAGAAGTTATAATGTGACAATTATCGTGATGATAATCAATAACAAATTATCTGAACAATTTTGCCCTTTTTCGGCTATATTGTCCAGCCGTATGTAACTGTTGCATCACTAAGTAAATTACTTTTGTTGAATTTACTTTGTCTTTTCTATTACAGGTGATAAAACCCGTCTGCCGCCGACTACAGGGGTTTCCCCGACAAGACCAACCAGAGACAGGATATCAGCTTCCTCCTCCGTGAGAGAGAGATCCGCTCTTTATCTGTCAAGAGCAGCCATCGACTCCACAGGAGGCTCAACGCAGCCAGTGAGTTCCTAACATTCCTCCCATTCCTTTCCACACACCGAGGTCAAGGGCGTCAGCAGGGAATGGCCACTATGCTCGTCACAATATGGGAGCCACTCAACATTTTACACTTAATCTACTGCATACTTTTAATTTTTATAGCACATGTGCAGAACTTTGCTGATATATACTTATATAGAAAATGATTAGTACCTTTATATTATTTAATGAAGATAACTACTTATTAACGGTATGTTTCTTTTGTTCAACAGGAATCTATCAGTGCTCCAGCAACAAGGTCGAAAAGCATTAAGGTACTGTTTCATTTTCATCCCTTAAAAAAGTGTGGTTGCTGTTAAATAATGTGTGCTGTGGTAGTTCACTATTTTACTTTGCTTGCATGATCAAAAAAACTTAACGTTTGACCTTGTGATTAAGAATCAACAAAGCAATGACAAAAATTTATATTTTTATCAAATTAAACAGAAAATGTTTGCTTTTACCACAATTAAATTAACTGTGACTTATCTCACATTAACAGTGTCCTCAGTGATTAATCAAAGCACAAGGGGCAGATTATTTTTTAAAACCTAAAAATTAAAGTTCGGCAAAACTGAAGATTAGAATGACCGCCTTACAAATAATTTCCTTATTTTTCCAATATTATATACAGTCTGTAAGGAACGGTATTAGGATAGTGATGTATGCTACATTGTTATGGATCAGTGGTCCACTACAAATTGAAATAAAGGATTGTTAAGCACTGATGTGATAAATTACTTAAGAGCTCATATTTCCCTCAGGATGTGTTACAGAACAATCCAGAGGAGAGTATTCCAATAAAAGTACAAATTATGTTTATGTTTCTCTGGATCTACTGGGTCTGTTCGGCAACAGTTTGCTAATTTATTGATAATGTGATAATATCTCCGTGTCGTGTTTGCTACCCCCAAGTGGCCAACAATAAACATAAACATAATCCTGTAAAACAGAACCAAAATTAAACCAAACAATTACAAATTTAACTACTACAATATTTGTATATCCATGTGTTTCTTTGGATAAAAAAAGAAGATGAGCTAAAGTTATTAGAGTAACTTAACAAACTTACACTATAGTGCATGTGTCCGGGTAATGTGTGCCTACTAACAGCAATGAAGTGTTTCGTTAATCCTGGTGTGACATGATGGCATGGTGGTGACAGGATGGTTTGCAGTGAAAAACAGCCAGTCAGCAAAAAGAAAGGTAAAGTATTGCTTTACTTGTCAAATGCATGCCATTCTATTATTTGCATGTAACATCACTAATACTGTTTATGATAACTAAATCCTAACAATATCACTCCCATCTCTTTTCCACTTTAAGATGGCTGACGCAGCCAGGAAAGTCAAAGTTTCACAATCTTCTCATGATGAAGATGACATCCCTATGCCTCCACCTCCTCCTGTACCACCTAGACCCCTGGACTATGAAGGGCCTCCTACATGTGGTAGCCTCCCAATCCCACCTAAAGAAACCTTCTCCACGTTCTACCACCAACGGCAGAAGAGTGAACTGAAGAGACTCTTTAAACACATCCACCCTGACCTACGGGCAAGTCTCGATGATGTAGTGGATGATGAGATAATTGAGGCAGTGCAGTCAGAAAACCCTGATGCAGCAGATGCAGCTTATCAGTGTGAAGTGCAGTCCATGAGGTGGATTTTTGAGAACTGGAATCTGGCCAACATTGGGGACCCTCATTCAACCAAGAAGATGTTGGATGATGAGGAGTTAAAAGGTGGAGATGTCAGAGGCACATCTTCTATGTTTGAGCAGATTGACAGCACCCAATCATTGTCTGCTAAAAGACAGACCTCTGTCAGAGGTGATGTGAGAACATCAACATGGCTGTTTGAGACCCAGCCCTTAGACTCTCTAAATAAATCTAAAAGAGAAGAAGGTGAGCTGGTCGAGGCAGTGTTGAGAGAACCCATCCAGCCAGGAGACGTAACCGGGACTCGGCTGCTTTTTGAGTCAAAACCACTGAGTGACTTGGGACGCTGCAACTCCATAGAACATTATAGCTTCCTGAAACTGAAATCTGAGCTCCAGGAGCAGAAAGGAGACGTCCAGACGACTGTGAAACTGTTCCAGACAGAACCTTGCTGTGCTATCAGAGACAACAGTGGTAATATGCATGAAATCAAATCCATCTGCAGGGAAGAGATCAACAGTAGCAACATCAGCACTGCCCGTTGGCTTTTTGAAACCCAGCCTTTGGACCTGATTAATAAGGAAACTGATGGAGTGAAAATCATTCGAGGGATATCACTGGAAGAGGGGCACAGAGGTGGAGTTGACCAAAAGAGGTGGATGTTTGAAACTCAGCCATTTGGCACAATACAAGAGGTTGTAGGAGTGGACAAGTTTGAAGGAACAGTGGATGAATGCAGTGGAGAGGCGGATGTTGTCAACAAGAAGACGTGTTTTGAGACACAGCCTTTGGCGTCACTGAGAGGAGATTCAGCTGAAAAAACTTTGGAAAAGGAAGAAATAATTGGAGGGGACATCAAAACTTCTCTGTGGTTGTTTGAAACGCAACCCATGGAGACTCTTAGTGATACCTATGAAGTTGGACGTCTGAAGAAAATTACCCTTTCAGCTGATGAACAAGGAGAAGTAAAAGGTAGAAAGAGAATGTTTGAGAGCTGCAGTACTGAGAAGATCTCCTCCTTCAAAAAACAAGAGATTGAAAAGGGTGACGTCAAGGGATTCAAACATCTTTTTGAAACAATTCCTTTGAGCAAAATTGCTCATTCTGATGAAGAGATTATTGAGGAGGAAAATTCCACTACAGCGGGAAACATGAAAGGTAACGGAGCAATGTTTGAGGCACCTCATTTATACGCAATAAAGGACAGCTCTGGAAACCTCCACAAGGTCACAACAGTCAGCCGAGAAGAATTAATCAAAGGGAAGGTCAAAAACTACAAGTGGATGTTTGAGACCAAGCCAATAGATGAGCTTGCAGAAGGAAAAGGAAATGTTGAGGTTATCAAAGGCATCACCAGACAAGAGGATACGAAGGGAGATGTCAAGATGGCAAAGTGGCTTTTTGAAACGCAGACAATAGATGGAATCCATTCTAAGTTCAACCAGACAGAGCAAAATGTCTCTGTTGAAGAGGAGCCTCGTAAGGGCGATGTCAAGAATTGTAAATGGTTATTTGAAACACAGTCAATGGGCATTTTGTCTAACAAATCAGATAATGTCAAAGATGAAGTAGCCACTGACAACACCAATGTCAAGTCCATTACTTGGCTTTTTGAATCACAACCTCTTGACAGCATTAAAGATGGGGAGGAGTACAATTTGAATCTCTGCAGCACTGTGCAGGACGCCGTTAAATCAGAGGTTGGTGTTAAAACAGTAAAATGTCTTTTTGAAACAGAAACCTTGGACAGAATTAGACAGGATACAAATTCAGTCAAAGACATGAGATGTGTCAGCCTTGTTGACTTCCAGTCAGGAGATGTCTCACGAGTCAAAGAACTTTTTGAATCCCAGTCACTTGATGAAATAGGATTAGAAATGGAGACAACATGTGATGAACAGAGCCAAGGTGAACCAATTGAAAGCGGGTCGGCACATAAGTTAACTTGGATGTTTGAGAACTGTCCCATGAACCTCATTAATAACGAAAACAGTGATGCAAACCTTCAGGGAGTGAGTGATGCTGTGAGTGGAGATGTCCAGAACAAAAAGTTTATATTTGAAACCTCCTCACTGGACAAAATCCACACCGAACCCCTTGAGCAGAAATTGGTCCCTGCAGAGGAGCCTGTGAGCAATGTGGATGTGAAATCAAGCACCATGATGTTTGAGTCCCTGCCGCTTTATGCCATCAGAGACAAAGATGGACTGTTCCACGAGGTTACAACTGTGAAAAAAGAAGAGGTGATGAGTGCTGACGTAAGAGGGGCAAGGTGGATGTTTGAAACAAAACCACTTGATGCTATCAAGGCAGAGAATGAAGTTTTTGTGATCCGAGCCGTCACCCAAGAAGATGTCAAGAAAGGCGATGTCAAATCGGCCAGATGGAAGTTTGAGACGCAACCTTTGGACTCTCTCACCAGCCACGACGAGTCTTCTGTCAGGGTCACTGAAGACTTGGGAAGCAGTAACGTGCGGCTCAATAAAGAGTTATTTGAATCTGAACAGTCATCCAACAAGTTTGTGCGAATGGTTAGTGTCACTGATGTCCAACACGGTGATGTCAGGACCTCCACCTGGCTCTTTGAGAACCAATCGATTGACAGCCTGAAAGGTGAACATCAGGAGCAAGGTCCAGTAAAAACAGTCCACAGAGAGGACAGCCAGAAAGGAGATGTGAAGCGCTGCACTTGGCTGTTTGAATCCCAGCCGCTAGACAAAATCAAGGAGCCAGAGGATACCTCAGAGCAAGATGTCGAGGAGGAAATACCAAAAGCTGATGTGGAGTGCACAACCTGGCTCTTTGAGACAACTCCATTGGACAAAATCACTGCCAGCAGTGTTTCTGACGCCCTGTCATATCTCTACCAAATGTCCTTTGTTCACTCAAGTGGCATCATAATAGAAGCAAATGAGAGTAGAAATGTTAACATGGCTAAATATCTGGTTGAAAGCAATGAAGGTGTGCAAATCCAGAATGAAGAGGTTATCAAGGGGAACATCAGGAACATCATGTTCCAACTGCTAATAAAACCGACTCTCAAGCCCCAAGTTACTCTTCTTAGAGAGGCGGAGAAGGGTAAATTGAACACCACTATAGTAGAACTTCCGGTCTACCAGTCAGCCACAACAATCAACCTTGAGAGGGACCAACGGATACACAATATTGTCCAGATGATTGAGGAAGTGCTTGTTCAAGATAAGTCTTTAAAAAAGGGAATCCTAATGCAAGAGACTGCAGGAGGACAAGCAGAGATGATCGTTTATTCACTCATCTGCAATTATGAAACCAAAGCCAAGACTCACGCCACAGAGAGAGGAGATGTGAAGTCTACAATTGGAAATCTGTTGTCTACTGCCAATAGTCAGAGGACTGCAGTGTCGTGCAGAATCGATGAAACTGAAAAGGGAAACGTGAACTTGTACAAAAGCTGCATTGAGAAAGGAGACCTGCACTACCTGAAAAGTCTTCATACTGAGTTGCCTGGAGATGAAGTTGATTGTAGCCTTCTTGCCAAGGAACAGATAGAAATAGTTCAGGGGGATGTGAAAGAAGCAAAGAGGAGTCTCTGCCAGCCGAAAGATCAAGTGGAGCGAACCATTTCCGATGTTTTGTCAGGAGATGTGCAGAATACCAAAAAAGTATTTTCATCAGAGTCTACGGTCAGTGTTGACAACTGTGTTCCAAAGGAAGAAATAATTCCTGGAGATATCTCATCAGCAAAGCAACAACTTGCAGTAAAGCAACTTGTCATGGTAGAAAAAGAGGAAGTAGTGGCAGGGGACGTTAAGGCAACAATGCAGTCATTAGAACGTGCAAAGCAACTGAGCATGAGTGTGGAGCGGGAGATCATCAAACCTGGAACTATCTATGACATGGATTTGTCAGCCGAAGGTCCTGAAGTAGAAGGAAGCACATCACAAAAAGAGATCATTATATCCGGAGATGTGAAAGCGGCTAAAAGGTCCCTTGAAATGGCGAAGCAGCAAAGCATGCATGTGGAGCGTGAAATCATTGTTCCTGGAAATATTTACAACCTGAATGTCTCCGCACAAGAAAAGAGCTCATCAGTAGTGCAGCAATCTACGAGTTCATCCTCCTCCAGATGTCAGCAAATCAGGACTTATCCAAAGGTCAGTGATGCAGTGAAAGATCAAGAAAGCCATATTCCCTTTGAGGCATGTCAACAAAGAGCAGTTATAGTCACTAATTGTGCATCAGACTCACTGAGACCTGTTGTAAGTTATGAATGCAATGGCCAAACAACAGAAGAGGAGAGAGAAGAAGTAATCAGAGGAGATGTGAGGGCAGCCATTAGGTCGCTGCAGACTGCAGTGACAGAGCAGAAGCTTCTAGATAAAGAAGATATTGTAAGAGGAAATGTTCAATTGGCTCTGCAGTCTCTTGAGAAGTCTAGTGTAAATGTATCCAAGGGAGACTATAAGGCTGCAATGATATACAGGAACTCAGGTAGGGCTTGTTCAGGGAGGAGCAGGACTGTTCAAGAGCAGTGTGTTGTGGTGTCTATGCCTCAATCTGACACAAAACTGTCTCCTTCAATTTCAGTAACCTGTGAAGGAGAACCATCCATTTCAACACAGAACCCAACATCCAACCCTGTTGCAAATGGAATCTCAAAAACACCCAGATCTGAGACTGTAACTCCACCACCACTCCCTCAAAAGATTAATGAGAAACCACCGGAGCAGAAGCCATCTTTACCACCAAAGCCTCTATGGATGAAATCAGTAACCGTGGAGGAAGCAAATATTCCACTTCCCTCTGCTCACAAATTTGCAATGATTCCTCCAAACCAAAGCAACCAGTTTCCTGTGCCCTCTACAGATAAACTACAAGGAAACAAAATCAACATGGAAACCTTAAAAGAAACACACCACCAAAAATGTGTGACGGTGAAAGATTCAAATCAAGCATATGAACGTCAATCAATGGACTCAAAGACTAAGGAGTCCAAGAAGAAAAAAATAACAACACCACTAACCGAGGATAAATCTGACTGCCAAGTAAAACACAGCACTGTGGAAATAGAGAGAAATGTAATACAGAAAATTAATGCAGCTGAGGAGATTCAGATGTGTATGAAGAATTATGCAGAAGAAGGTAAACATGAAATGAACGTGAGCTTGCACACTGCGTTGCAGAACTTTGAACAAAAGGAACATGAGGCTCTGGACAGTCGAGTCCCTCAGTTATCCAAAAGGGTAAAAGTAACAAATGATAGTGACAGTAACTATAGCAACAAAATCCCAACTCAACAACACAAATCAAATCCCGAACATCCAAAAAAACAACACAGCAAGCCTGAGGTGCCAACGTCGGAGACCATGAGTCAGGTTGAGGCATGTCATTCACAGCATACTGACCTCAATGAAAAGCATCACAATGTTGAGGATAAAGTTGTTCTTAGACAAAAGAAAGTGAGAGAGACAGAAGGTGAGCGGCGACAGAGGCTTTCT
Source organism: Pseudopleuronectes americanus (assembly GCA_038501795.1). Taxonomy (NCBI): domain Eukaryota; kingdom Metazoa; phylum Chordata; class Actinopteri; order Pleuronectiformes; family Pleuronectidae; genus Pseudopleuronectes; species Pseudopleuronectes americanus. The sequence continues at coordinate 6,052,065 of CM076730.1, read as the reverse complement.
GTCCACAAGGACGAGATCATGAAAGGAAATGTGACGGCAGCCATGGAAATCTTTGAAAATTTGAGAAAACGAGAGGAACTCAAAGAAATCCTGTCTAAGGTTGAAGAGATAGAGGAAGACACCAGCACTGTTGACAATAGATCCTTAAAGACATTATACAACAATGTCCCTGATTGGATGGATACACCGAGCACAAATGCAAAGCAAAGAAAAACACAGCAAAAGAAGGTTGAAGTAGAAATGCAGGAAGATGATTTGGAAAGCATCTCCTCAGTCGAGACTGCGTTTGAAGACCTGGAAAAGGCAAGTAAAGAAATAATAAATCTGAAGCAAGAGACTTTAGCAAAACTTATTGAGATTGAAGAGACAATAAAAAAAGCTTTGTACTCTGTCTCCAATCTGAAGTCTGAGGCTGACATAGCAGGATTGTCAGGACTATTCGACGAATCTCTCAACTCGGAGCAAAACATTCAACCTGCCAACAACATCAGAAAAATAAGTATTGTGTCAAGCAAGGCCAAGTCAAGTCTTACCAAAGAGACAACTGACGTGAATCGGCAAACGGTTTCGGATTCAAGTCCTTCCCAGCAACAAGTGCCCAGGCACAATAAGCCACTCATCAGACAGTCCTCTTCCCAGTCATCCCCATCATTCATCTCCATTCACTCAGCTGCCAGAAAGCCTGCCGAACAACCAAAGCCGCCCGTTTCAACATTTAAACCAAAAACCGATGGTGAATCTGCTGCTGAATGCTCAAAAAACTGTCCCAGTCCCGCACAACGCAAAGTCAGTGTGCTTGAGGTGAAAACTGTTCCAGAGCAACCTGCAGGAGTAGTCGGCACAAAGACAGTCAGTGAAACATACGAAGAGACGGATGGATTTGGCAACGTATTTGTTTCCTCGACAACTTCCACATTTGTCACCAAACAAGCTGACCCTAAATCATCTACTATGTTCGAAGTAGTCGGAAGTCCAACCAGATATGAAGTCATGACATCCCCTTTAATGCGAAGACCAGGTCGCTCTTTTGAAGACAAAGTGTTGAGCAGCCCCAAGGAGGAGGGGACAGTGTTCGTCACTTTCAGCCAACCAAAGGAAAAGCACTAAATTAGCCACTTATCAGACAGTGTATTTCCCAGTCCTTTTTTTTTGACATGCAGTTGTGTGTTCATAACATTATGACAATACAAATTTTTTGTTAGTCATAATGTTGATCGGAAATAACACAAAACGTTTACTTTTTATTTAACAACAACGTGTCCATTCGATTTTATACTGTAACCATTTGATAAAGTGACATGTTCTTTTTATTAAAGCTTAGCATAAAGTTAATATTGTATGTTCTGTTGTGTAAATTGAGAAATAAAAAACTAAAAAAAGATATTGTACTGGTGACGCTTAATTCTTTAAGTTTTTAGTTTTTAACAGTGGAATGTAGGCACCAGACCACCACTTGACAGAGAGGGGTTGCCAGGCAACAAGCATAGCAATGTTATTTATTTCAAAACTGTTGAACATTTCATTTAAGTTGTCTGAAGAAATATTCTCAAAATTGGGACAGAAATATCTTTAGTCAGATGACAAACCTGTTATTGTGTGTTTCTATTATCACTCTTTTGCTTTATGAATTTGCATCAAGTCTTGCATCTAAATGAAAATATCAGTGTCATCCCTTTAAATGTCATTTTCGCACATTCAGTACACTCATGGTCAGTTCAAAAGTCTTCTCTTTTGATTGACGTAAATTTATATTATTATATTTAAATTGATAAATATTGTGAATAGCTTGTACAAGTGTCTAATCTTGGAATATAAATAATATCAAATCATTTCAATGTGACAACTGGAGAAATGACAACATGGCAGAAAGCTCTTGTAATGACAAACATGAATTTGTTTTCAATATCATAGTTCCAGTCACCTGCCAAGGAAATGTGCTCTGCCTGTTTGACACCCGTCTATCCGATGGAAAAAATGGTGGCCAATAAACTTATCCTGCACAACATGTGTTTTTGCTGTAAACACTGTCAGAAGAAACTCAGGTGAGGTTTGTTTACAGTATGATGAAATGACTCAAATCCACAATACTCATCCTAATCAGCAAACTAGTTTTAAACACAAGTAAAGTTTATATATTATATTGGCAATTATAAGGTATATGAGGTATATGTCGAAATTGATGATTTTGTAAATTAATACTCTTACGTATCTGATCTACTGTGGTTAACAAATCATATGTACAAATCAACACCATCTCATTTAAAATTTAGTTTGATATCACAATTGCTCTGTTCTATTTCAGCATCCACAACTATTCATCTCTTTATGGCGAGTTCTACTGCATTACTCACTTTCAACAGCTTTTTAAAAGAAAGGGAAATTATGATGAGGGATTTGGTCACAAACAACATAAAGACCGCTGGATTCAGAAAAATAAAGGAATGGATGAGCCCAACTACTTGTCCACTCCCAAAACTCCAAAACCCAACTCACACACTCGTGATGGCCCCAGGGATTCCTCTGCCGGTGCATTTGTTCCAAAGTCATCTGTGAGGGAGCCAGGGTTTAACAGTGGTGCTGATGGTAAGGGCAAACTAAGAATGAGCTGGCCACCTGAGAAGAAGAATACAGAGATGAATACTTTACAGAAAACATGTACATCAACTTTGAGTAATAAGATACGTGACATCAGTACAGCAGCTACTTGTGGTGTGAGTTTTAAAGAGGATGTTATAAGTGAGAAGAACCAATCAAAGATCAACCACCGAGGAGAAATGAAAGACAAGAGGGTCGAGCAACATTCAAAGAAGGCAGGAGTGAAGTCAGCTGAATTACCTTTAGAGAAACCAAACCTGTGTAGTGAGCCAACCAGAGCTGGACGCATCCAGCAGAACAGCATCTCTCCAACAGCGCCCAGCTTTTCTTCACCATCCATAGTAAAGGGCTTTACTGGATCAAATTGTAAAACACAGCAGACAAACACGGCACCCACCTCAAACAAAAACCATAACCCAACAGTTAAGAGGCTGGACAAGAGGAAGTTTGTACGATTTTCTTCTCATGTTGAAGTGGCTCACAAGGAGGAGGTCTCAGATCAGCTTGAGCAAAAGCAAGAAAATATATCCCCGGATGATAAAGATGACAAAAACCACTGTGGTCGTTTGACATATGACTTGAATCAGAAATGTGAGGCGAGACTTGAAATCCCTGATGATAAATCTCACGAAGAAACAAGCAGAACATCGATCCAGGAGCCTCATGTTAAAGTGGAGAGCATTCAAGTGAGTTCCCAAGATGATATGACAATACCGAATGGAGATGTTGAGCATGAATTGCATGAAAGTCATATGAAAGATTTTCAATCAATTCAAGATGATATGACACATCAAAAGTCATCGGATCAACTGGATGTTACTCCAATGGGCTCAGTTAATCCATCGGTATCAGAGGAAGCAAATACCGTGTGCAGTTCTGCAGGAGAGAAACACAATGACGAGGCGATTAAAAATCCATATGAAAAGATTGACTCAGCCAATGATCAAGAAAATGATGATATTCAGAAGACGCCTGTGGCCAGAACAGATTCTCTGAAGGGTTCTGCAAAACCTGCTGATAAGACAAAGGGAAAACTGGGCTCCTGGTCCAAAGGAAAGAGTCCTATGTCTAAGCTCTTTACGTCAGGTGGGAGTGACAGAGCAAACAAAGTTGAACAGAAAGATCCCAAGAGACCAGACACCAAACCGAGCGCTGGAGTTTTTGGTAGACTGTTTCAGTCATCCTCAGAGAAGCCTGAGGACATCACAAAATCAGCTGCAGTAGGTGAAAGACAAGACAAAACACATGATGACAACAAAAAGACAGAGGAGGTGAAGGAAGTCATCATAGAAGAAATGCAGAAGGGAAATGATTCGCAAGTCCCACCTTTGATACAAGAGGATGCTGCTGAGCCAAACCCACTAGATAGTCACAAGGAGGATGATAGAAACAAATCTCCAGAGCCATCCAACCAGCACACAACATCAACAGAGGAAACAGGTGATCATCATACAGCTTCAAATAATCAAAAGTCTGATTTACAGAGAAGTGAGACTAAAGGTCTGCAGGTCCCTGACCCTGGAATAACTGATTCTGGAGATCATCCTGCAGGAGTCCAATCACTCAACCAATCATGTGAGGAGTCACTCAGTCAGATAACAGAAGAGAAAGGTGGCGAGGAAGTTTTCAGTGACATGTTTGATAATGATATTTTTGGAGACAGTGTCACTCCTGTCCCTGACGGCTGCGTTCAAAGTCCATATGACTTTTTTGATACACCAGACGCTGAAGCGAGTAAACTTGAGTGTGGAGCATTTTCTGATAACAACCAGGAACCTCCTCCAGATTCCTCCCAACTTTTTGGCTCATCTGAATATCCGGGGTGTTTAGGGAAAGCTCCTGGTGATGTGTTCTCATCTTCTGTGAGCGACACACCTTTGTCAACAGGTGCTTCTTCTGAAAGTCTGACCCTGCTGGACTCTCAGCCATTATTAACTGAGAATGAAGAGATTCTCAACTCGGCAGATCAGCCGACTGTCCCCAGCGCAGCACCTCTAAACCAAGATGAGTCTCAAACTTCAGATTCTTTCTTCACAAACAACCAGACAGTGGAGCAGGGAGCTGATCAGGACATATTCAGCCTCAATGATGTTCTGTTCAGTCAGCCACCTGCTGTTAATGTGTCTAATGCTTCCATAACCCAAACATCCACGTTCTCTGATGATATCTTTGGATTGAGTGACACCTCAGACCGTACAGATGTGTTTGCAGCGCTCCAGAGCAGTTCAGCCACCTCTGATTCATTGCATGATGTATTTGGTTCAGATGTGTTTTCCACTGGCGCTCCTTCAGCTCAGGTTGATCTATTTGGTGATGACATCTTTGCACCAGGACCAGGGCTGCTGCCAGTTTCTGGGGCTAGTGATGAAGCTTCATTTATGGACAGTCTGCTGTTGTCAGAGAGCACAAATACTGAGAAAGCAACAGGAAACACGGTCACAAACAGCAGCTGGATGGATGATCTGCTTGGCTGATAGCGGGACTTTCTTTGTATTATAAAAAATAAGCACATCTTGAGTACAAGAAAATGATCAACCACTTAGCAGTTACAATAACAGATAATATTGTTTTCATGGCCCTTTTCGACTGTTCACCAGGTAGCACCTGGCTTTTACGGAGCCCCTGAATATCTGTAAGTTGATATTTTTTTTCAAGATATTTATCTTTTGCAACAAGATAAGATATAAACACAACTCAGTGCTGTCTTACAAGCATTGTCCAGCCATATTAGCTCTATGTGCACAAGATAAAAAAGTATCAACTTTATGGAATCCAGGAGCTCTGTAGGTTTTCGTCTACATTTGAAATGGATATAGTGACCATTCAATCCTATGTCAGCTCCAATCGGCTGTGATAGAAACATGACACCCTGGTGATTACACTAATTTGGGAAGACAGCGAGGTGAGAGAGCGCCTCAGTTTTTGGCATGTTTGTGATATTTAACATGACACACCAGAAAAAAAAAGGAAAAATCCTTTACTGGAAATGGGAAATGATTGAATGGTTCACAAGGGTTTAAAAAACCTTCCTATACCCAATTACTGGTTAAGAGGTATTAGTGTCCTTTTACTCAAACTGTTGGTAACTTTAACATGATTTGGTAAATATGTCTCAATGTTACTGCTGCAAAAATGAATTTTACATGAATGGGTAAAAAATAAACTGCACATATTATTTCTCATGAATACACAGTTGACAAATGATGAGAGTCAACAGTAATAACAAAGTGTAATCAGATCATTTGTCAAATACACTACTTATACTACAACTATTACAATCAGCAACTTTGATACCAAAGTATTATGCAATGAAAATCAACTAAAAAATGTAATTAGAAACTTGATGTTATTCAGCAGTTGACAGAGCTTGAAGACACATGACTGAACATAATGCTGATTTGATGATTAAAACAGATGTTCGTATCAAATATTACCCCTAAATTCCTATCAGTTTTCTTATCATTTTACAGACTACCACGATTAGCACCAGCACGTCTGATGGCATTTGGGGTACCAACAGAATGACCTCAGACTTATCATTATTACATTTAATAAAGTCTTGGGACTTCCATATGTACATGTGTTACTGATTGTTAACCTGGCTAAGAGGCAGCATGAATAAATACACAGAAAGAGGACCAAGAATGTATCCCAGAGGGACACATTGCAGCTGAGCCTTTTATTAAGAACAGTTATTGAGAGGTCCAGATTTATTTCTGTTGGAGAGGTATGAACATAGTGAGCTAAGAGCAGTGCCCTTAATACAAAGATCAACTGCATCAATGAGATCTCCCATTCACACACAACAGGTCAAAAGAAAGAACACACACATACAGTAAATTTAATGTAAATTGTTATTGTTTGCAGCTTTAGATATGCTGTGGCGCCTAATACCTGCTCTGTATACATCGTGGAAAATTATTTGCTTTGAATGAATATAATGATTAAACAATCTATGATAAAATGAGACCTTTGAGGTCACTCACCCCCCTACGTATTTTGTTCATTGTTGTAGGTTTGATCTTTGCATAATGGTTTGTGTGTAGTTTGAAACTTACAAAGTTTCTCTCAAATTCATCTGGTAATAGTGGAACATTTCAGTTCTCACCTATCTTAGTATGTGTGTACTTGCAAGCATCATTTGTGACATCACAATTATGTTGGAAGTCAAACCCTGGTCCATCGGCAACTTAAAAGAGTGAAGGCGTAATTTCTCCAATGCTCTACAGGATCTCTTCAGAAATAGACATGTTGATGTCGACTGTTTTTCTCTGTGTTCGTTTAAAAAGATTGAGGCACAGGTTTAAAAAAATATATACATTTTTAACGAAATTAAATAATTATATTTTTTATACTTAAATAACCAGTAGAAAAACATTACTGTATTAGGCTGGTGAACTGTATATAACATATGGGTATGTTGCCTATCATCATTATATTTAAAATACAGAAGCAAGTACAACAGTTGCATTAATAATGATAATAATAATAGCAATAATAATAACAATAATATTTAAACATTAAAATGCCAATTTCTAGGACTGCAAAGCAGCACTGAACGGGCCCTAGCACATCTGTTTTGTGCATGCCACTCATGCTTCACTTCCTGCGTCCGTCACGTGATGTCGATCCTTGCCTGCTAACTGCTCATTAGATTAAATATGTTTGTTTTTAATCACTGCCCTATGATCTGTTGTTTTATATAGATCTGTGATCCACTGAGTCCAGTATCACACAGATTGACCGACGGAAACAAACCATCCCAGTACAAGCAGAAGGCATATAAAAATAATTATTTTAAATTGTATAGATTGGGGACATCACAGCTGTCTCTGAATTTAACAATCCTACTGTTTGACATTTACCGTCATTCATGTCAACAAGGGCTCCTCCTTCATCGCTGCTTCACTGTCTGTTTGTGTGAGTTTAATGCTGCGTTCCAGACGACTCGTAGGTCAGATATTCTGTCCTGAAAATGCACAGTTCCGACTTCAAGTCAAACGTAACAAACATGTCTGTGAGAAGCAGTAGGAGGGCGATGACGCCATTATCTTTTTATTCTTTTAAACACATTTAATACATAAAGGAGAACACACACTGTCATTGAATCTCACAAACCAAGAAACCATTGTCTTACAACACACATATTTAATCATATGAACTAGTTAAGAACACACATTCATACTGTGCAAGGAACACACACGCCTGTCTGAGGAAAACCCAAAGTAAATTGAAAGCTGTTCTTGAACCATTTAAAAGTACATGCATGGTCTTGGTCTCTTTTTAAAGGTAAGATTCAGAGAAAAACAACAAAAACGGTTGATTTTCAGTGCTTAAGAATTGAAAACAAAATTAAAATGCAGTTTGTAGTTGTACTGCATCATAGAACAATATGTACATCAATATAAAGCGTTCATGACTTAAATGTACAGACATGTAGCTGAAATGTTGAGAGAATGTTAAAGTGACGTTGATAAACATAAACTGGGGCTACAACTGAAGATGGAAGATGACAAGTAAATGCAGAATATGTCACAAATGATAATCATACAATATCACTTTTACACTAAAAATCATAGTTTTACTTAAAGGAGACATAACCGGTCATATGGTTAAATTTTTTTACAAATAAACATCTTTCACATTTTTAGCAACATGTATCGGTCACGACCAGGTCTTGCTTGGTGTCTCCTTAAATTGTTCCTGTGAAGGAGCACATCTGCATGTTGGAAATGTCATTGGCTAAATGATAAGCGAGTCATCAGAACAATCGGTTGCAATTGTATCAGTCTTTGCACGTCAGAAGAGGGGCAAGCTCTGTCCATCAAGGAGGTGTCTCGTTGGCTATTGTAGGCTGTGGACAGGCCATGCCAGCTCCGATTGGGTCAAGTTTAGATTGACAGAGAGACATATGATTATTGAGATTGCACATATATTTAAATCTTTTACCACATTCAGGGCAGCTAAACTGTTTCTCTACTGAATGACTCCTCATATGTGTATTTAGACCAGCCTTTTCGAAAAATCTTTTACCACACTCAGAGCAACTAAACCGTTTCTCTCCTGTATGACGCATCATATGTCTTTTTAAATCATCCCTTAAGGGAAATTTTTTACCACACTCAGAGCAACTAAATGGTTTCTCTCCTGAATGACGCTTCATATGTCTATTTAGATCACACCTTCTGGTGAAACTTTTACCACACTCAGAGCAACTAAAAGGTTTCTCTCCTTTATGACGCTTTATATGTCTATTTAGATCGCTCCTTCCGGTAAAACTTTTACCACACTCAGAGCAACTAAAAGGTTTCTCTCCTCTGTGACCCCTCATATGTAAATTTAGATTGCGCCTTCCGGTAAATCTGTTACCACACTCAGAGCAACTATACGGTTTCTCTCCTGAATGAACCCTCATATGTTTATTTAGATTGCCCTTTTCCGTAAAGCTTTTCCCACACTCAGAGCAACTAAATGGTTTCTCTCCTGTATGACCCCTCATATGTATATTTAGAGTACTCTTTCTGCTAAATCTTGTATCGCATTCAGAGCAACTATACGGTTTCTCTCCTGTATGACTCCTCATATGTGTATTTAGATGGTCCCTTTGTATATATCTCTTACCACACTCAAAGCAACTAAACAGTTTCTCTCCTGTATGACTTTTCATATGTCTAGCTAGACTGCTCCCATGGCTAAATCCTGTACCACATTCAGAGCAACTTAACAGTTTTTTTTCTGTCTTACATCCCATATCACCAGTTTGAGTTTCCCTTGTCTCCATCCATTCATCATCACTGTGTTCAGTCTCAGAAGAGTCTTCGGTCTTGTCCTCAGGACCTGGTTGTAAACGTCCATCAGGACCTAAGTTCCTGGCTGGTTCTGGTCCTCCACAGTCTGCTCTGTTCTCCTTCGTCTCACTCGGATGAAGCTTTGACGATTTAGGATTCTCTTCATCTTCTTCACTCTTCACAGCGACAGGAGTCAATGTGAACTTGATATCAGCCTCCTCCAGTCCGTGAAGCTGCTGTCCATCCTGATTGGTCCACGGTTCCTCCTGTTCCTCTTTAATGTGGGGGGGCTCTGGGTCCTCCTGGTCCACAAGGGGGCTCCACTGCTGCTGCTCAGAGGGATCCTCTTCTTTAGTCACGATCAGTTGCTGGACATCTGCAGGATACACTGAAACACAAAAACACACGTTTATCATTTCAGAGTTTCCTGAATGTTTTGAAAATCTTGTGTTGTCATTTAATGTCGACTGTTCTGATTTTTGAACGATCACATTTAAGAAGAAGAGATGTGAAGGTCGTTTACAGTTGGTGTTACCAATATGGCTGTGAAAAATAACACGTTATGATTAAATTACAGGATTAATTAGTTGTTTTTTTAACGGATGCGCAGAAAGAGCTTCCAATATACCCACAATTCCACGAACTCTGCACTAGTCGCCGCTCTAATCGCAGTCACACGCAGCTGCTATCCAAATTGCAGAGGCATGTGCGGAACACTTCCAAACTGTTGAAAGCAACTGGAAAATTTAAGACAAAACGACCTCTATAGGGACAGACAGTAAACGCAATATGATAGCCGCGGCTAGACTGCTGTCATATGAACACATGCCGTGCATCGCTCACATCTTGCAGAGAAGCATCATATGAGCCTCGCTGACAGCGGATTTGTGAATGCGTTGTCCAAGTGTCGCAAAATTGTCGGCCACTTCAGACACAGCCCTGCTAGCAAGAGAATCGTATGCAAGTGCATTCAAGACAGACCTAGCATCCCGTCAAAAAACTACCAAAAATGAATGGCTCAAGATTGCAAAAGCGCTGTATCCACGTTTTAAAGACCTGAAGAGCCTACCCAAGAGTGACAGACCAGAGGTGTGGACCACACTTGAAAGATTGCTGCAGGAACAGTCACCCAGGGCCAGGAGGGCTCCACAAGCTGCTGAAGATGGGCCACCCATGAAGAAAAAGAGCCTTCTGGTAATGGGCTCATATTCTGAATCAGAGGAAGCGGTGCAGCAGCCTCACAGAGCTCTACACAGGTACATAGCAGAGCCCGGCATTGGTATGGAGGACTGTCTCTTGGAGTGGTGGCATCTCATTCAGGAGCCCATGAGCAGTTGGCCTCACTAGCTCGCAAATATCTAGCCACTCCTGCATCCATGGTTCCCTGTGAAAGACTATTCTCAGTTGCAGGACACATTGTGCAAAAGAAGTGGCAGCTTTACTGTCAGAGAATGTGAACAAGTTAGTTGGCCTCACCAACTGGCTAAAGGAAGACTAGCTAAGAGGGCCTTTAGAGGCATTAGATTGTGTCATGGTGTGGTTCATGGTTGTTTGACAAAATAGAGAAACATTTTCCACCATCTTATAAAAGCAATGTCTAAGAAGCCCAAATAATTAATCATGATTAATCAACAGTGTAACTAACCCTACATGTGTTATTGTTTATCTTTATAATGAAGAGTCTTTCCGTGTTTTTTATTGTGAATGTGTTATATGATTTTATTTTGAAACGGTTTCGGTGGTGCCGCGGTCTTCCTCTGTTGACGGAAACTTCTAGAAAAAGGTTTTTATGTTTTTAACGACCCTCCGAGGAAGGACAATTTCTTACGGTGATTCTAAGTTGTTCAAAGTATTATTAAGGTGTATGGTGTTACAAGGAGGGTTTGAATAAACAGAACATCAGTCAAAAAATACCATCTTTCGCAGGATCTGTTTCATTAAGAAATTCACCTTCACCTGCCGTAAGTGACTGCCTGTGGAGAGAGGAGATGGAAAAAACACAGCACGTAGCGGTGTGACGCAGCAACTCTGGTGATGGTCCAACACGGCTAAAATGGATGATATTAAGGATAAAATTCATAAACTATGGATGGAAATAGAGGAAAGTTGTGGCTTATTACTTCAAGCTGAGAATGAAGGTTTGTCACACAAGGAACTAAAGGAGGAAATTGAAAGAAAAAAAGAACAGCTAGCTGAGCTTCAAGTTAAAATGGAGGATGCTAATAAGTTACCCCGCCGTTCAGAGCGGACTAGTGCGCCCACAGAAAAGATGCTCCACTATAAAAATGAGGAATTAAGTAAAAAGGAAAAAAGACTAATTAGCCTCTATGAACAATGGAAAATGCTAATGAGAAAATCCAAACAGAACTTGAAGACCAACTTATCAGACGCAGAGTTGGCATCACTGGCAGACAACATTGAAAAAGGAATGAATGACATCATCAAAGTGTACAGTGAAATGAGAGCGCATGCCACACCAGCAAATGAACTGAGACGTAAAATGGACTCATGTGAAGCTGTTACTAATGACATGTTGAAAGTCATTTATGAACGTCTATCAGGAATAGATGGTGAGTTTGATGCAGATTTTCAAAGGCAGCGTCTTCATCAGCTACACGCAAATGACTATGCTTACTCCATATATGGTAGCGCTTCACTGTCAGGTGCCAGTCTCCGCTCTGAAACTGCATTGCAGCAAAGAGAAATGAGGCAGCTGCAGAATTAGCTGCAAAGGAAGCTCAATTCAAAGTAATGCAAGTCGAATTAAGGCAAAAACAGAAAATAAGAACAATGGAAGAGCAATTGGACATGCAAAGGTCTGAATTGGATCACCTACTGGCAGAAAAGGAGATGGAGGCTGCTCGTGCCAGAATGATGATCTACGACAGAGAAATGAGAACGGAAACAGATACATTCAGCCCTCTAGGGCTGCTCGATTAATCGAAATTTAATCGTGATCACGACTATGGGGTCAAACGATCTCCAAACTACTATAATCGATTATTTGGCGCGTCTCTTTTTTTCCGAAAGAGTATGTCAAAAAGCATGGAGGGCAACAGCAGACCATGTAGCGGCCGCGTACCGCACCGCTATTCTCAAGCACGCTCCCGCCTGGCTGTTCAGACCAGTCAGACCAGACCCGCATTTCTCCGCGCCGGTCAGTCGGTCAGAGAGTGTTAGGGTTGCCATCACTAAGGGTTTGAATAACCGGGCACCGACCGATATCCTGGTTTCACGGAGGAATAAGACAAGCAGCCGTCATCGGTGTTTACCGGAACCGGAAGTGATTAAAAAAAATAAAGCATAGACTTCTGAATAAGGGCACATATTAATAATCGTTTAAATAATCGTGATTATGATTTTTTCCATAATCGAATATCCCTACAGCCCGCCCAGCAAAGCAACATAGCAAGCATTTTCATCCCCTCTGATCATCAGCAGAACCCTCAGATTGTTGCACCAGCACCTCAGACTGACGTGTCTCAGTTGGCCCAAGCAATCCAAGAGAGCATCAAATTAAACAGACTCCCAATGCTGATGCCCACAGTGTTTAATGGAGAACCAATTCTCTACATTGAATGGCTGGCTTCATTCATGTGACTCATCAACCGCAAATGCGTCTCTTCAGCTGATAAACTTAATTTTTTAAAGAAATATGTCACAGGCTCAGCACATAAATGCCTTTAAAGCACCTTTTACCGCAGTGACGATGAAGCATACGGATATGCATGGAAAAAGATAGAACCAAGGCTATGGGCAGCCATTTCTTGTCCAAAGAGCTTTCATCGGAAGCTGACAAAATGGCCGAAAATAAATTCCAAGGAGGCTGAAGGGTTAAGGGTATTCTCAGACTTCTTAAATGCCTGCCTGCAAGCCATGCCACATGTAAAAGGTCTAGAAATATTAAATGACTACGAAGAAAATCAAAAGTTGATAAATAAAGTCCCTGATTGGTTAGCAGCCCGTTGGAATCGTAAGGTCACAGTCAACCTAACGGAAGGGAAAGATTTCCCCCCCTTTGAAGACTTTGCTAACTTTGTGAACATGGAAGCGGACATAGCATGCAACGTGGTCACTTCTCTACATGCTCTTTACTCATCTAACACATTCCACGACAAAGGAGGCACAAAGGAAATAAGAGGAAACAAAGCCAATATCCTCACAATGCAAACCACCACAATTAGTGATGACGCCGGAGCAAATTGTGTGAGCTCCAAACCCCCCTGCATGTGTTGCAAATATGATAAACATCAGTTGCCAAGGTGCCCAGACTTCAAGAAGAAGTCTCTGAAGGAGCGACGATCATATATGATCGAGTATAAGCTGTGCATCGGATGTATGAAACTAGGTCACAAAGCAAAGGAATGTCGTCACCTGCACACATGTATGTAAGAGAAAGCACACTACCTATCTCCATGATTACACCTATAGAGCACACACAGGTGGAGAGGGGACTGTATACATTTCGAATACAGCTCCAAACACGGCTAATGATACCACAATGGTTACAGCACTTAATATCACTAGAGTGGGCCAGTCAGGCCAGTGCCTCTGCCAACGACCCTCCGAGGAAGGACAATTTCTTACGGTTCTTCTAAGTTGTTCAAAGTATTATTAAGGTGTACGGTTTGAATAAACAGAACAGTCAAAAAATAACATCTTTCGGAGGATCTGCTACACACAGAAACCTGAGATCAATTTGATTTCACAGCCCTAGATACCACTCAGCTCGTAAAGGAAGCAGCATAAAACTAAAGGTTTTCTGGTCAAGAAGTTTTTCATTTTGAGGCCAAATAAACCAATTCGATCACAAACAGATGAGAACAGGGCGAGGGGCAGTTAGTTAGTTGGTTAAGCTGCTTTCAGACAAAACCTGTGGGTAAAACTCAGAGAAATGAGCCCAGACTTTCGGTTTCAGACATGAGCAGCAGGTTGTCTGCACCATAGATATATATAAAAGGCTGGATGTCTCGTCCGCGTTGCCGGCCAGCGAAGTGGAACGTCCGCACATGGCGGCCATTTTGCCACAGTCAGCTCGTGGTAGTGGTACATGTACTTTTTAAATAAAATAAAATAATTCTTAATGTACATTTGTAAAGTGAAAACATTTATCTATTTTAGAACATTATTCAATTTTTTAGAAAATAACATAAGTATTAATAAGTATGCAGTTTCCTAACTACATCTCTGACGTTTACAACAAACCAAACCTTTTACAAATCGGTTGAAAATTTAGCAAGTAATGGTTATTTAAAAAGTACATACTGTCATATACGGTAGTTTAATGCGCTTGCGCATATACTGTGGGTTATACGGTAGTTGCAGACGCATGTGAGTGACGTATATGAGTGACGCATGTTGTGAGACACGGGCATTCAATAAAGCGAACTTAGCAACTAAGAAGCCTCCTTAGCATTGCTTTACACATACCACTATCAACACGATGTTATGGGTGAGCGAGCTGACTGTGGCAAGATGGCCGCCAGGTGAGGTGGAGCAGCCGGGTGCAGCAGGCAGAGACAGAAAGTGGCGTATTAACTCCGGTGCTCGAGCTGATGCTAGCTAACGTTAGCCTTTGAGGGACTGACCTTCTCTGTGTAGACGGACTACGGGCTGCATCACAGTATCGAGCCTCCTCTGTCGGTGGATCTCCCACCCGGACCTTTCTGACTGCTCCATTCTGTCTTCGTACTCTGCCGAGGTGTCCTCAAGACCCGCGAGGATCTCCTCCCCTGCCGACGCAAGCCGCTCGGTGAGCATCACTCTCAGCGCCGGGACTCCAACATTTCCTCCTCCTTTCTCCACCTGCAGCAGGACGTCTTCAGCGGCAGCGCTGAGCCGCTCATGTACCGACACCCGCAGCATCTGCACGGCGGACATGTTCCTCCTCTCTGCACCCTGAGTCTCTGAGGGGATAAAGACCATAGACAAACACCGCCAGCGGAAGGAAACAGAGACTCCGAGCTCCGAAACACCAGTGACCCCTGTTGGACTGGAGGACGAAGAGGAAACGAAAGTACTAACACTGCACAGTAGAAATACTCTGTTACAATAACTTGTAAAACAAGCACTTAAGTATAAGCAAAGAAATAAACGTAGCCACTGGTGGAAGAAGAATTCGGATCATTCACTGAGGTAAAAGTACCAAGACAATAAATAATATTATATTACAAGTAAAAGTACTAAGACAGTGAAGTAGAAATACTCAATAATTAAATGAAACAAACTCCGACTGTGAACCCCAAAAATAAACGACAATTTCTAGGACTGCAAAACAGCACTGAACGGTCCAGAGCACACGCATTTTGAACGCTTCACTAAACCCATCACTTCCTGCATCTGTCACGTGATGTCGATCCTTGCCTGCTAATTGCACATTAGATTAAACTTGTTTGTTTTGAATCACTGCCCTATGATCTGTTGTTTTATACAGATCTGTGATCCACTGAGTCCAGTATCACACAGATTAACTGACGGAACCAAACCATCCCAGTACAAGAACAAGCATATAAAAATAATTATCTTAAATTGTATAGATTGGGGACATCACAGCTGTGTCTGAATGTAAGAATCCTGCTGTTTGACATTTACCGTCATTCATGTCAACAAGGGCTCCTCCATCATCGCTGCTTCACTGTCCGTGTGTTCGAGAGTATTGCTGCGTTCCAGACGACTCGCATGTCAGATATTCTGACCTAAAATTGCTCAGTTTTGACTTCACGTCAAACGTCACAAACATGTCTGATTGTGAGAAGCTGATTAATTTGTCTTGTGATGAGACAATTCAACTGTAGCCAGTGCAGCCTCCGTTCGTACCCTAAATAATAGCTTACCACAGAGGATTGGATAAGTTTTATTGTGCCTCTCCTTTTTTTAAGTTTTGTTCACAAGAGGTAGCGTGAACATCAGGCTATCAATCATTTAATCCAATAACCTTAGAAAACACTTCTGAATGTGATGAACGCTCGTATATTGCAAGCACATACATTGAAAATAAATGATGTTACTTTCTACTAAATATTGCAACAATAGATCGCAGTGTTTCCAATCCATACTAATCCAATTAATCCTACTCTTGTAAAGTTATTGAAAGGATTACTTTAGGTTCCAGTGATATCTGCTGTTTAGCCTCTTCTGTCTTTCCTCTGTCCGACATCCACCTGGCTGCCTCTGGAATAAACCTGTCAGACAAAGGACAGTTCACACTTAATGTGTAACTCACTGCTGCAACAGTAGAGGGCAATAAAAAGAGTCAATACACACCATATGTAAATGGTAATTACAACTAGTGGAGCTACTGTGATAAATTGATATACATATAAGTTAATTGCCTTTCTCTTTTTTAGATTTTTACTCAAAAACAGTGTCGTTATTTCTTCTCCTATTTTTTAAAAGTATCTTAACTTGTGTGATGGGCTGCTGCATACGTTTGTCATTGCAGGGATGAGCTGAACTGAACTGAGGATTCATCCTTTAGGGATCACCAAAAATGTGTCAAATGCAAATGGTTTGAATGGTTAAACTAATTGCATGATGTTGCAACATCCTGCTGTCCCCCATAACCACCATTATTACTAAATAGTAATTGACTGCTCCGGTAGCTCAACAACAGTTGCCGCCTCACGATTGTATGCCTCTGCCAACAAGTCAAGTTGCAGGACAAATGCTCACAATCTCCCCATGTGTTCCTGAGGTGTGGTGTTGAATAATGGCCAGCAAAGTTATTAAGAAATTGTGTTATAATTGTGAAGCATTTGAGCTATGGCCAATGATGTGTTTTGTGAGCTCACAGTGACCTTTAACAACCAAAATGTGATCCATTCATCCATTAGTCTAAATGGATGTTTGTGGCAAATTTGAAGAAATTCTTGAGACATAATTTTAACCATTATTCTGGCCAGGGCTGTCCCCAGTGCAGAGGCATAATGAAACACAAGGGGTGGTGAGTATAGATAAATGGGATGGAGACTGATGCATTCCCTCTGAAGACCAGTACGCAGAAAACACATTTAGTTTGGCCCCTTCATTAAGGTTTTACTGCTAAACTGAGCCGACTCAGTGACGCAGAGCTTTTCATCTTTATTACCCTTTCTCACAACCAAGACTATTTTATTTAGTCAAAAGATCACTACAGACAGCATTAAAAAAGAAACTTGAGTCAGATTCAGTAAATAAGCAAACACACTGGATGACAGCAATATCGAATAAAATGTTTCTTTTTTATCTATATACAGTTTGTGTTACATACAGCAAAAAGAAAGTATTCAAACTAGAGTTTCGTGGATTTTGTTTGGTTGTTTACAGAAGTGTCGGAGTCCTCTGCACTCTTCTTGGTTGTAATATTCCTAGAATGAAAAGGAACACAACATGAATGCATAATTTCAACCTCTACCCTTCGACCCTCTGGTAAAGTTGTATCTTTATCTTAATTATTACTGGAGGGACCACGCATGGGTATTTCATGGGTGAAACTAAAATATGTATTGATAAATTTCAAATTATATTTTAAACATATATATATATATAAATGTCTTCATAGGTAACTAAAGTTAAATGCCTTCCTCTCTTTTAGATTTGTACAAGTAAGTAAAAACAGTGTTGTTATTTCTTCTCCTTTTTTTTGTAAGTATCTTATCTTGTATGATGGGCTGCTGCATACATTTGCAATTGCAGGGATGAGCTGAACTGAACTGAGGATTCATCGGCTTATATGGCAATCTTGATTGAATGTCAATAACTATTGGCACACTTTTTCAAGTATTATTACAATTCAGTTATATATATGTAGACTTTTGACAGAGCTATATAGAATATATAAATATCAAAACACATTAACACCACTTTGTGTCATAAATATCATATTCTACACATTGTCAATTGATGTGCTGCAAAATTAAGTGAAAGTAGATGTTCTTTCACCAGATTATTGACAAGAGATGGTTAATCTCAATTCTAATTCATGTAATAAACATAGCTGTGATACCGTTTTAGTCTCTACGTTGAAATGTGCCACTAGTTGCTTACATTGTTTGCTCAACTCTTTCCTAAAATAGCTGCAAAAGTTAATTTCTTCCAAGATGCAACTCCAAGTTTAATAACAGCTATTTTTGTAACAAGCAAATGGAGATATATCAATATCCACCTTATTAAAGGGTTTGTATGTCGCAAGCTCCCCCGGTGGCAAGGTGCCAAGTGTGGATCAGATTCTCCCTGAGATGCTGAAGGCCCTGGTCACCATTGGGCTGCCATGGCGGACAATGCCACATGGTGGTCAGGAAAGAGCAATGTGGATTGCGTGCTGGCCGTGGACCAGTTTTTTTTTATTCTTGTGGACCCTTTTTTTAGTTTTGCTTGTATTTACCAGTGTATTTTGCACTGTTTTTTGCTCATATTTTGCCAGTGTACACCAATTGTACAGGACCGTTGTGGTCCTAATGGAGCTGAACCACAAGGTTAAGCGATAGATATACCCAGCCCTTTTAGTGGATATCAGAGTGGTATCAACCTTCTCATAACTCAAGGCACTGTTCAATACAACCTAACTTCATGTTATATGTGTTAATGGGGATGGGCACCCATGGTTGCACTGCAACTGACCCCTAGTAAAAGCAAACATTATTTCTTTTGTTAATCATCACAGTCATTTGGTGTCCGAGAATTTTTTTACCGGTTGTCCTCGGCCTCATCAATTGAAGAAGGAAGATCCTTTTTGCTAGTCTCAGGAAGGAGGAGGGCAAGAGCTCCACTCACCACCACAAAGCTGCTGAAAACTGCAATGGGTATTGAATGGTGGTAAGTGGCCAACATGTTGAGCAGTGGAGATATCAACCCCGCTACTCTAAATGCTGTGGAGCCCAGGCCAACAGCTGTCTGCCTGAAAGAGGGAAGCATGGTGTTAATTTATATAACTACATATTTTGCATATGCTACTTTGACATACCTGACAGAAGTGGGAAACAGCTCTTGAATGTAGATCATACAAACCGAACCACCCCAGTTCAAAAAGAATTTCCCTGTGGTTACAAGGGATGTGACAACAACAGCATTTTCTGAAATGTAAGAACAATACATTACATTTCAATTTCAATTTCAAATTTATCCTCATGTTCTGAATCTGACACAAGTGAAATTCACCTTGAGGAACAACCAGGATAAGGAGGCAAACCAAACCTCCTGTCAGGAGGGTTGATATCAGGGATATTTTTCTCCCCACCAACTCCAGAACCCAGATACAAAGGAGATGTGCTGGGATCTCAGTGATTCCAAACAGGAACTGAACGAGGAAGATGCTGAGGCCAAACTTACCGACATTCAGAACGAGGCAAAAGTATCCCAGATTTAATGAAAACCTTGATACCACAAAACACAAAGAAAATCTAAGTATGTCAAATATTTCAAATAAGACGTTATTTACTGTTCTTACCAGGCAAATGCTATAATAAAGAAATATTTCGAGAGGACTTTTGAGGTAAATATTGCTTTGATTCCTCCACTCCGATCTTCTTGTTCCCCAGTTACCTGCAAGGGAAATGTATTTTGATTAAATAGAGGATAACACTAACAACGTAGAGGTACCACCCTGCAGTTGTATGCCTCTGCCAACCAGTGCAGTTATATGAGGTTATTGTGTCCTTGAATCTAATCAGTTAATCCATGTGTCTTAGTGAACAATTGTGCCACATTTTAAAAAACACTCTTGAGATGTTTCTTAGATAATGCATTCACAAGACAAAAAAGGGTTTTGTGAGGTCAGAGTGGAGTGATATATTATGAGGTCACTGTGACCTTGACCTTTGACCTTCTAACACAAGATGTATCAGTTCATTCACTAGCTTAATTGTAGATTCAACTTATTCCAACTTGCCATCTGGAGAGGATTCTCTGGGGTGTTCTTTTTATTTATTGCAGAAACTTTACATATCAACTTGTTAGCTTCCTCAGTTCTTCCATGTGCCAACAACCATCTTGCAGATTCAGGAATCCACCTTAAAAAAACAACAATTTAAATGTCAAACAAAGAAAATTTGCCTTATTCAGAAACTGAGCTTCCAATGAGAATAACTGTTCAACATACATTGTGAGTGAATCAGTTTTACGTTAGCTCATAATGTGACGTAACACAAGAGCAAAGATGCCAGATACACATGGGTAAATATTAGCTGAATACAGCCACTGTACAAAGAATTGAAAATACCATACCATATGTACAAGAATACAAAGGCCAATGCTCCTGCCAAGACAAACTGTGCTTTTCTCCAGTCACGAATAACATAGACCAGAAGAGCCATGGCGCACTGTCCAAGAGCCCCAAACATCTGGCTCAAACAGGACGCAAGGGACCTTTTGGTGACCCCAGTCCACTCAGTAGCTACAGACAATTTAAACAGCAAAATCATGATACAGCAACAAATATTTGTTATCTTCAGGATCATTTTAGTGAAAGAAAAAAATGAGTTTTCGAGAATAAAGTCTGAATTACACGAGAGAAAAAGTCAGAATATTATGAGATGAAGTTGTAAATTTATGAGAATAAAGTCCTAGTCTCATGAGGAAAAACGTGCTATTTTAGGCTACAAGTAATTTCAGGAAAGCAGCCCGCGCTTGTGTTTAAGGGACATGGAGCATCTTGAGAAACTATACTTCGGTATAAGTTTCACAAACAACAAATTACTGATTCTTTTGCCACATCACGTTATCTTAAGTATCAGCGCTTTGAAAAGATTCGGCAAAGAAAACATGTCTATTCAAATGAGAGAACCAGACAGACTTGAGGGAAAGTGTCTATTTGTGAAGGAGGAAAATTAATATCAGTTTTTACGATTATTCTCATAACTTTTTCCTCAAATAATTTCGACTTTATCCTCCTAAAATTAAAAATGTATCCCCATAACATTATCCTACGAATCTGCTCACGTAATATTAGCTATGATTAATTTTTGTACGGCCGTAATACTCGTAATCGTCTTCAAAGATAAGGAACATAAAAAAAGTCATACCTATTACAATGGAGTTAATCCTGTATCCACCAACTGCAGCTCCAACAATGAACTGTGACACTATGTAAACATAGACATTTGGAGACAAACCAGAAACTAAGACAAATACTAGCAGAAGGACCACTGTCAGCTGGGTAGCTCTCCTGCGGCCATACCTAAAATTTAGAAAGTGAATGATCAGAAAATGAGGAGGTTCTGCAGCATTTTGCAAATGACCAAATAAATCCCCTTCAAGTCACTTACGATTCAGCTGCAGGTCCAAAGATAATGGCACCAATAAGTGAACCACCCATAAAGACTGTCTGCACAACTTCGACCATAACAGACTTGTCACAGACGAGATCAAACTGCAGAGAACGCAGCATGACAGTCAGCACAGATTACAGAAGAAATCATATATCTTACATTATACTTCAACTCACGTCAGTGACAATTGTGGCCTCATACAGAGTTATGTAGTACACCCATCCATTCTGGCAGCCTGTAGTCTCATTGAGTCCATACTCCCTGATGACACTGATGTTCCAGTCCACAGGGACAAACATCTTACACCTGCTGAAGGTCCCATTCTTTTCCCGGGGTAGAGTCAGGTTCAGCCGCTCATCTGTGGTCAAGTTAGCATCAGCTCTGAGAATCCAGTCTGTGTTACAGTGTCGCTCTGGATTTAACTGAACAAAAAGAAAACTACTAAATAAAGGTGGCAGCAAGAAATTTGGGAAGCTTAAGGCAAGAATGAGAACTTTCTGGAAAAAACCAAAGTCTCCGATGGTAACCAGAATCTCTCCGAAATCCACCATTTTCACACTGCAGATAATGTTTTTGACCAAACTGGTCAGTTGTGTTAGACGGTTTGGGACATTGTCAAATATTTCACTATATGACTAGTTAGTCTGTAAATGTGTGAGCACTTGAATCCAAACTTGGTCTTCTAATGATTGACATGTTATATCAGCACATAAACCAAAAACTTTGTTTCATAAAATGTTTAACAAAGATTGTCCTCCCTCATTGGAATTTATTAAGCTGCCCAAAATTATTTAGCTTGTGTCATCATCTTTCAACATCATGTATGATTTGTGAGGGAATATCTTCTTTGTAGTTTGTCACAAACATTCTTCTTTAGGTTAAGCATTTGTGAATGTACATATTTTATGATTAAGCATATACAAAAATATGTAATGACTTGTTTTAAAAATGTATTTGGCATTTGTGTCATATTATCTGGTGCAGTGCCCAATGTAAACCTGCCTGTTTGAATGCTCTGTTCTCTCGTCCTGTGTTAATGCTCCTGAGTCTTCTTCAGAATGACTCCTTGACATTAGTGAGTCCTCATCTAACAGTTCTGCAGTATACTATCACTTTTTATTATTTGTGTTGTGGACAATGAGTGCAGAGCTTTTTATAAACAGCCTCTGTTGCAGTGAATTTTCTGTTCATCCTACCTGGTTTAACCTCAATTAATGTTCTAAAATAAAACTTACCCACTTTCAGAGCAAGGCAAAAGTATCCCAGATTTAATGAAAACCATTAGAAAACAATTTAAATAAGCTACAAAAGAAAGTGTGTAGTAAGTCATTTTAGAAGGTTAAGGCAAGAATGAGAACCTTCTTGAAGGAACCCAAATCACCAATGGTTGCCAGAATCTTTTTGAAATTCACCATTTTCAAACTGCAAATGATCTGTTTGACAAAACTTGTCAATTGTCCTGCAACAGTGTCAACATGAGTGTTTTAGCCACCCGACTCGTCACTAAGAGTCTATACAGTAGAATCTAAGCTGTTTGCTAATGGTGGCGAATGGACATGTTAAAGCACATAAATAACATAAAATCAGATTTATCATAGTTTTAACAGACACTGTGCTCCCTCATTGGATTCCATAATGTGACTTTAGTAAGGTAGTAAAAATAATTGTTCATGTGTCCGCCTTTTCCAACAATGTCTAGAATTAGTCAATGAATCTCATTTGTATGTTTTGACAAATATTCCACTTCAAATGATGCATTAGTTGATGAACATATTCTAAAATATACATAATTATCTACTTTTACTTGCCAATCGTATGATTCAATTAATACTAATCATTCAGTGCTGCCACCATGAGGCAGAAGGATGGTTTTCTGATGAGCAAACGAAGAAGGGAAAGAAATTTAGAACTCTGGAGGGTTTTGACTTTAAAAATGTGATGATCAATCAATTTATCATCAAAATCACACACACACACTGAGAAAGAAAAAGTGTAACTTGTGTCAGCTGTCTTTTTTTATCCATTTGCCTTGAACAGGTTTCAGTGAGTCAAACTGCTTATCAGGTTGCCAAAGCACAGGCGGTGTGGTTACAAGCCTCCATGTTCTTCCAAAACTATGCACGTTAACATATCTTTAAGGTGCCAGTTGAACAAATATTTTGTGCATGACTATTGATGCTCGAACGAAGGCAAACAGTGGAAAACACTACAAAACAAATGTAACTCTATGTACTGAACATGAGCCTCAGGATATTTGTCATAGTCCATATTTACAAGTGAAATGTTCCTTTTGCTTGACATGAATATTTAAACGGTCACATCATTACATTGGTGTTACATTGCATGGAGTTCATCACATTTAAAACTTCTTTACATACACCATTTACATCAGTACCTAAACCAGGAGCTGTATCACAGCCCTTGGTACATGGTACAAAACAACCATACAGCTACACTGGGAGTGACAAAAGTGATTTGTTGTTTGAAGAGACTACACTCTGTGAACACAACTTGCCTAGTGACTCAAAATCTCTAAAGTAATAAATGGCTTCTGAAAAAGTTTTAAGGGTTACTTCTCTCAATATATGAAAAAGTGGAATCCAGCCATGCAGTCACATTTTAATTTCACCGCCCTGAAAACCTACATTGAAATAAGCATCTATACGTCATATGCTGAGTCTCTCACAGTTGCTTTCGGCATACCAACTATTACTCATTAGCACATAACACAGCGTTTCGCCCATGGCTGGGTTTTGCAGGTATTTGGTTTAAGTCAGGAGAAGTAATTGTAATTGTTCATAATTTCATGGGATTAAATCTTTCCCCAAAACTAAAATGTCAACCTAATAGTCTTGACTTGACCTTGATGGGTCAAGTCAGTGCCTCACCATCCATAGAGCTAGGATGCTAGCATTCCAAACATTGTCTCCTCTTCAATGAATCAGAATTATTATTTTAATAGTGTTAAAAAAAAACACAATGGCTCAATGATTTATCCAGATGAACAAAGTCCCTGTCTCCAAAAGTAGAAGTAGAAATGTATATGAACCAACAAGACTCAAAACTCTACAGCCGTGCCCGTGGCCATGCTTCAGCTCAGCAGTGATATGAGCAGCTTGCCAACATGCACACAATGACAATTGTAGCATGTTGATATTTAGCGGCTATGTTTACTATAGCACTAAATACAAAGAATAGCTTAGGTAAAAATGAAAGCCTTTAACTTTACGTTTTTCAAAAAACACCGTATTGAGAGGACTTTATTTTGATCTTATGGTCAACCTGATGAAAAGTCAGGATAACCTAAAGGTTCAGTGTGTAAGATTAAGGTGAAAGAGATCTATTGGTAAACGTTTTATATTAAATATTCCTAGTGATGTTATTACTAGTGTTTCATCTAAATTATACAAATTGTTGTTTTCTTTACCTTAGAATGGGCCCTTTATATTTAAATACTTAAAACTGGACAAACTAATCACCTTTAGGGTTGTTAAGACAACTGAAGGTTTCCGCAGGTTCACTCATATTTGGAAGGGGATGGTGAGGTGAGCAGTATTCAGCAGCAACATGCAACTTCACTACTAGGTGTCACTAAATCTTACACAGTAGAACTTTAAGTCAAGTGAACCTATTTCAAAGTAGTCAATACAATAGATATATATTGTGGATGACAATGGTCGACAGAGCGGCTCACAATGGTCTAAAGCCACCATAGCTAGACATTTAATTTACTACTCTGCTATTGTATTGGGCTCAAATATCGATGGCTAAAAGTCACTGGTTTTGCAATTAGGTTGAACTGCCCCTTTAATATTTATTTTACATTGATAGAACATTTGCAGTTTTTGAGCATGCACACCTCCCCAGAAGTTCATCAGCAGTCGACCTGTAACGCAAGCTGCTTCGAGATGTAACACTCATCACCAGCACTCACAAGTCTTCTCAGCTGTTTTATCACTAAAAGGGTGAGTAGGTCCCTTACAGGGGGACAGAAGAAAGCACACAGCCATGACTGTTGGTGTGTTAAGTTTTCACTTTATCGACATGCTTGTGAAGATGTAAGTCAAACCCATTGCTGATTCTTAGAGACGCCCGTTTTGCTGGTTGCAATTTATGAACTTCTTTTGAGGTACAAGCTCAAAAAGTGGTTTTATTCATCCCAAGAGAAATATTATTAGCGACTAATGGTCACATTCGGTGAAAAGAAAAATAACGATTGCATAGTACAAGAATATGAGGAAGGTCTCAATCTTTAAAAATAAGCCTGTCGTTATTACCTCAGGAGAACGGCCTCTGACAACATATTGAAACTAGCTATGACACAGCAATTACATCTGATTTGCCTATATCTGAAGGATTACAGCAGTGCAGTCAAAGCATTAGCACTTCTGTGCTTTAACAAAATCACCGCACACTGATACTGTGGAGGAGAGAGACCATTGTACTGCGGTATACAGTAACCTGGTCATTTCTATGTAAAAAACCCATCTGAATTTACAGATTTAACCCTGCAACTATGCTGCAGTGTGTTTATATCGGATTTTACAAGTGTTTCCTTTTAGATTTCATAAATCTGTTTTAATAGAATTCACCAAATAATCACAAATGGAATTAATTTTTCACCAATCACACTGGTAAAATCTACTGTTTGAGCACCTAAGGCTGAATTTATTCTTTTCAATTTCAATGTAGCATAAAGTGCCATGTAAGGTGTCATGAGTTTTGTGGCACTATTGATTAAGGGAGGCAATCACTTCCAGTACTGGCAGGAGATGTTTGGATTGTGCTTATGTATGAAGAGGAAAAAAACAAAGGGAAGGAAATTAGGAGTTCATATAGCTGATTGCATCCGTTCTCCCATTTACTGTATAAGCGCACTGTAAACGTTTCAAGTGTGATTCCTTTGATGAACTGAGCCTCGTCTCAATGTGGTCCTCATGCATCCTGCAGTAGTGTCACAGTCCTGCCAGCTTCACGTCTCATCATCATCTTCCTCCTCCTCTCTTTGGCAGTAGTGGTCTCTTGGAACTGACTACAATTCAGCTGTGCAATACCATTTGTTTCAGTCCCTTTTTGCTGGCTCCGCTTGACTTAACTGATGCTGAGCTGAGCAAATCCGATGAGTTTAACATCATCAGGAATTTCAGACTCCTCCACACCTGATGCCTGGAAGACAGGGAGCAAAAGAAAACATGATAAAAGAAAAAGACAAAAATAGCTGTAGTATAGATTGTGAAAAATAAATGTATATTACAAAATCCATGCATGGGTATGTCTAAGTGCTTACCAGTTTAAAGGTCCGATTTTTGTTACTATGAGGATCATCAACAATCTTTTGCAAATTGGCAGCAACTAGACAAAAGATTTAAAAAAAAATTAGAGGACTACATCAGATTACCAATGAATTTGGGAAAAGGTTAGTGTCAGGATTTTAAATAGACTTCTTTCAAGTGGCGAAAACAGGAAAATTGTGTTTCAGTGACAATCTGCATAATAAAATCATATACTGGATGTATTTAGATCATACATACCAAATGTTTTTCTAGCTTTTCAAACCTACTACAAATCTTCCTAAATTTATCACAGAATCAATAAAGTATCCATCAATTTAAATCACACTCAAATCCCTTTTCTCCCCAAAATATTGTAATAATTAAATAAATTATAATAATACCAAATTAGATCTGAATTTATTTATCTTTGTAATTTTTTACCAGTTTTCTATACTAAAGAGAGATAAAGGAATATTAAAGCAGTGACATGACCTCATCAAATCTATGTGAAGTGATGGAAATGTGACACCTAGTGCCTCAGTTTAAACTGCATTTGTGACATTATACTTGAATAAATCAGGAAAAATAATTACTTCATGCTGAGAATTGCTCGAAAACCAGTGAACCAGATAACCAACGAGACTTTAAGGGTCCGATAATACAGTGCTCTTTCTGAAACTTACCAATGATTAAGTCTCTCCCATCCACCAGCCCGGCTGAAACCAACTCCTGAGAAACTCCATCAGCAGAGTCTGGGAAAGGAAAGGAAAATCGCAAAACAAGATGAGACTGGGTTATAAAAACAAGATGAGACTGGGTTATAAAAGTACCCGTGAGAGGGGAAAAAAGGTATGTGAATTATTCCTACCTCTGCCGGACATGAACTCAAATCGGATGTCATTGAGTTCCTTCTTGAGATTTCTCAGTCTCAGGACGAGGCTGATGGGAACACTAGGATCGGTTGCAGAAGGATCCTGCAACAGAAAAAGAAGCGGTGTGCAAAAATCCCAAATTAACGACAACTCATTTGCACTTGCCTGAGCTAACTAAGTACTCTCCGTCTTTACCTGAGCAGTGGGCACAAGCGACAGGCTCGCTGTTTGCATGGGAGCCTGTGGTGGGGCATCCTCTCCTGTCTTGCCTGCACTCACAGGGCCCTCATGTGGTGCAGCGGGTGGCTGCAGATGTCCTGTGGAGCCAGCTGCTGGTGGAAAAAGCTGAGAGACACGAATTTGCAGATTTATCAAGTGAGGGTTTTCAATTTTACATGAATGGAAAAAAAACAAAAGAGGACACACATAAGACAGTCATGCAGATTGTGCTTTCAAGACATCATGAAAAAAATCAAGATTTTAAGGTCATGTCCACTACAAATGGACTCACCTCCATATTCTGGGACCCGTCCTTCACTCTGGGCGACTGCAGAATGGACATGACAGATTGTCAGGATTAAAAACATGCAATTTTCCTTTTATCCCCCAAATGTATGGACTGATGAAGTATTATAGGATTGAAGTAATTTGACACACGGTAGGTGACGTCAAACACAAGGCCTCACTGGAATCACAGTCAACAGACGATAAAATCCCTCTCCCAGACATGAATTGAGTATAAACACATACACACACAATTATACAGGAAAACTCAGCAGGTGTTTTAGGCCAGGTGACAGTTTTTCTCCAAAGGATTGATTCTAACAGTTAAAATCACAAATCCTATTTAATTTAATAATTGTTCCTGTTATTTTACACTCTTATGCGTTTGTTTTTAATAAAAAAAAAGATTCTGCTTGCTCATTGTAGGATCTGTAGTTTCTCTCTATAATGTTGTAATGTCTTAACCTTTCCTTGGGAAGTGTCAGTGAAATAATTAGGGATGGGCATAATTAATCGACGATCGATTATTGATCATTAAGAATTTCGTCGATGACATTATTTTTTTCATCGACAAAAAAAAACTGGATTTCGTTGTGTGGCAGGAGGTCGGAATATCCGAGTTGCCCTGAACGCAGCACAGTGAGGATGCTAGCAGCTGGAGGAAGAAGCCCGAAATTAGCCTCCGCTGCTCGCTTGGCTTCATGTCCGCACACGGCCCCTCAGTCCACGGGGAAGGGAACCCGGACAGACCCTGGTCTGGTTGAGGGGTTCTGGGAGTGAGGACGTGAAAACAACTGGACTGAGAGGTTGAGAACCGTCAAATCCAGCTAGCTCTCAGCGGCTAGCTACTGCTTTCATCGTGGCTAAAGAGTATAACAAGCTGTGTTTTTTCTATTTTCACTGCATTTTAATATAGCCTATAAATAGTGAATTTTAATATAAAAATATGAATGATTAATCTAAAATCGATCGTTAATTTTCCCGATGATCGATTAAGACAATTCAATCGAATGCCCATCCCTAGAAATAATGTGTGTTGAAATTAGGTGCAATAAAGATAGAACTGAAATGAAGAATACATAAACACATAGGGTATTTACCTGAGAAACCTAAACTTGAACTACACTGACAATGGCCTCAAAACCAAAAAAGTGAACTCCAGCACCCCAACAGCACCACCTGCTGTTTAAAAGGATACTATGTGCATTGAGAATATACAGGATTGTGGCCTTTTAAAGTAAACCGATTGAGTATTGGGAGACGCAGGCATGCAAAGACTCACCCGCAGAGCTGTAATAGCAGCTATGCCCTCCTCGCTCTCCTCGTCCAGCTCCTCGTCACTCCACTCCCAACCACCATCCTCCGTTTTGTGGAGGCGGCCACTCGAGCCAGGCACACGACGCACCTACACAATGTATGAAAATAATAATTACAGACACACCCTGGACTATGCACCAGACAACACACCAGTTCACAGCAACACAAGTTTGTATAGTCACAATCCTCTAGAAACAGTATACCTTTTTTGATCGCTGTGTTATTGTTGGCCCTTTGTGTAGAAGCCTCTCCTGCAAGTACTCGTTGTTCTGTGAGAGGAAGATAAACATTTATTACAGGATCGATAATGGTTCTCTTTCAATCGTCCCAAAGAAATTTTCATTTAATTTTCTTATTACTAATGCAGGGTTCACCTTGGCTTTAGTGAAGAATTTGTGTTTCAGCAACTCAGCAGACGTGGGCCTAAACAAGAAAGAGACATGGCTCCTTATTAAAATCAATGAAGCAAAAAAAACAAAATTTAAACTGGATTTAGGCATAAAAGGGTTTGGGACTAACTGACCTTTTTTCAGGATCTTTCTGTAAACACAGGGAGATCATCTTCCTGAGGGACTTTCCGTACTTCTTCACCATTTCCTTATCTGTGATGCCCGTCTCCAGACAGGGAGGGTCATTCTGCAAAGTTAACATCAGCACCTACAGAAAGGCAAAGGTCTGATTTAGTCGTTTCACAGTTTATAAAGATGAACTGTAAAATGTGAAGAGACAAAAAATTAAACTAAACAATATCAGGATTTTGTTTGAGCCATTTAAAGTTTTATAATATCCCTCTGTTGAAATAAAGAAAATAGTAAGCGCAACAGCACTTACCTTCATTGGTGGGTATTTGTGATATGGCGCAGCCCCTGTGGCGAGTTCAATGGCTGTTATCCCAAAACTCCAGATGTCTGCTTTGAAGTCATAGCCATGGACCTGTGGAACAAAGTGAGCAAAGCTCTTAAGTCATTCACTTATATTTAAGTTATGAGGCAGAGAAAGATGTAATCTACAAAACAAGCCTCCTACCTGCTCCATGACCTCCGGGGCCATCCAACACGGCGTCCCTACAAACGTCTTCCGAACCTTGTTCCGAGTCATGTCTCCTCCTGTTGCTAGAAAGGCACTCACACCAAAGTCTACACCGTGTGTGTACATTTGAGTGAATGAAACAGGGAAAGTGAAGCAAAAAGCCTGTTAAATTCAGACTAACTATCTTTTGTACAGTAGTTAATTTGCATAATGTATTACTGTATGTATCAGAATTGCAAAGTGCAACTACATAGAGTATAATTTGTAAGTAGATGAAGAGAAAACACTGTACCAGCAATTTGCACTGAGCCATCATCCCCAAGCAAAATATTTCCAGCCTTTACATCCCTGTGCATGAAGAGTAGAAAGATTAAAGATTTAATATAACACGTCAGAGATGATTGACAGACTATCCAAATGAGCAAACACTCTACACACTATGAATAAGGTAAAGCTCTATATTTAATCTGCTTTATCTCATTCTGCTTGATTGCTGTATGCAAACAATAAGTGCAAACCATATTTCTATAATTTACAGGCAGAAGCACTTCACCCAAAAATTAGGGGAGTCTAATTTTAACGTTAGATAAATGGTTAATTAAAGTTGCAATAATGACAGTGAAGACACAAGTCTGATTATTTGAAACAATAAAAAAAAACTACCTCCGTCAACCGGTGCAGCATAAGTGTATATAGTTTATAAAAGTTTTTTTCCAGATTCATATAAATGTCACTTTAACCTTTGACAACTGAAACATAATAATGTATCGTTTAGTCCAGGTGACAACTGAACAAAAGTTGAAGATATTTCCTGTCTTGAGATTCAAGAGGCCCAAAACACGTTTTGAAGCTACCGTGACCTTTGACCACCAAATTGAATACAGGTCATCCTTGAGTCCAAATTAATGTTTGCGTCAGGGGTTAGGAAATTCTACTTGGGCATTCCTGATGTATTGAGTTCAACGCACAGGCATGTGACCTTGACCTTTTGACCTTTTACCACCAAAATGTAATCAATTCATCTTTGAGTCAAAAGGAATGTTCGTAAAGAATTTGATCTTAAGATATCACATTCAAGACAAACATAGACACACTTTGTGAGGCCACCTTGACCGTTGGTTACAAAAATCAAAATCAGTAAATTCTTAAGATATAGCATTCACAAGAATCAGACAGATGGACAGACGACACGAAAAACATAAAAAACAAAGGCCGTCCCCACAGTGATGGTTCAATGTTCCTAGGAGGAACTTTTATGTAAAACACACCTGTTTAATTATATATTACGAGTGTATTAAATATTGAAGCAGAGCGTCTAGTTCAGACCGACACTCATATGCAGTGACAACAAGCCCAGTGTTTGAGTGAGGTGAGCTTGAGTGAGGATGTATGATCGGACACTGCGTCTACCAGCTGGTTCCCTGCAGACAGGTGACACACCAGAGCAACTCACCGATGAATCTGCCCGTTTTTGTGAAGATACTCCAGCCCCTCCAGCACTTCTTTCAGGATGGAAGCGATACTGGCCTCGTCCAACACCCCGCTCTTGTGCTCGCCACGAGAGATGATATGTTTGATGATGTCCAACACAGAGCCTGACAGAGAGGCAGAGACAGTACATGGAAGGAATTTATAGTTTGGCAAGTAGTTAAAAGGTATTTGTCTGGCAGCAGAGATGTAACAACAAAATGATTACATGTTTTGCATCTGTTGTTTTCTTTTAATTAGTGAGCTTCAGAAGGACGGAGGCGGATTTTCCTACCTCTGAACAGAGCAAGGCTAGCTGTTTCCCCATGTTCCATTCATTATGCAAAGCTAAGCTAACCAGCAGCTGCTTATAGCTTCATGCTAAGCAGATACAAGAGAAACACGTGAAAAGAGAGTAAATCAATTCTCTCAGCTAATGCAGCAAGAGAGAAATTCAACTTATTTCCCAAACTATCAAGTTGCTGCTTTGTAAATAGAATGTTGTGACATGATCAAGCCAATATTGTGACCTCTACCACTACATATGTATATTTTAAACTGAGCTGAAGGAACGAACACAAACGTTTTTATTTTTTTTGTTGCAGGTCTTTAAGAAGAAGTAATTGCTCTTTAATATCTATCAGCTCTAACTTCAACATGATCCGCTGAGCAACAGACGCCATTTTTCTGAAGTAAACAGTATTTAGCATTGTAAAAAAAGAGGACCACAGCTGCACAAAAATATGAATGCTCACACAGTGTTGGCCCTATGCATATGCTACATGCGTACGTACAGCGTAGCTCCAATGCATAAGCATAAATTGGGTCTAAGCCTACACTCTTACTGCGGTTTTCAGACTCAGCATGGCTCAACCTCATGTTTAAACCAGAGTTTATGTGATATAAAAGAAGCAGGTTAAATAAAGTCAATTCAAAGTCAAGCAGAAAAAAAGGTTTTCTTTTTCGGGACTTACCACCACTGAGAAGCTTCATCACGAGCCACAGTTCATCCTTCACCACAAAGGAGGTATAGTAAGACACAATGTTTGGATGATGGCACTGGCTCATAGCCTGGATCTCTTTCTGCACAGTGAAGAAAACGTGGGATAAAAGGTCATACACTGAGATAATCTTTTAAAGTGAACGCCCATTTAATAAAATATGAGTCAAAGTGTGGCTTGAATGAATCAACCCAGTCCCTGCTATTAGTCATTGTTTACAGTAAAACCCTCCGTGTTTAAATGGCGAAAACCTAATTCAGGGTAGCTGAGTGCCTCTGACTCAAGACTGTGACCTGCGTTACATCACCACCAGGTCACAAAGCCAAGACACTTTTAACCTAGATGACAGACAAAGGTGAATTCAGGACCTTGATATATTATATAAGCACTGAGTAGGTGTAGATCCTGGCAGAAAGAGCAATGTTATGATATATTTACATCAGAGGGCATGCATTTAAATATCAATGCACAACAGACTTTACAAATCAATAATTGGACAAAGATGAGGAGGAAGTGACGATGCAGAGCCGAGTCATCACTCTTATATTATGCCTTAACATTTAAGGTACATTATTCTCTCTGATAAACAAGTAGTGTGCTAAACTAACTGCATAGTAGTTATTCTTAGATGTGTCATGCATTTGCTGAGGATATATTGTTAGATGTCAACGATGACAACCAGTATAGATATTATTATATTGATAGTATGCGTCATCCTATAAGTGTTAGATTTGTGTGGGTAACAATAAGCAGGACTGCTTCATGACAATTTGAGATTGAAAACATTATTAAATAAATGTATAGAAAGACTCTAAAGTGTTTGTGGTTTTGTTCCAAATAAATACTAATATCCCAAAATTGTGAATAAATTGAAAATATTCCTGTGTAAAAGTCATTTATTCTGTTCTAATTTGTCTTTATTAGTGTTTACTTGGATTGTATCAAACCAAAAGCAAACAGACACACACAGATAAAACATCTGGACTGCAGACGCAGGCCCACAGTTTGCAATGGTTTCTCACCAGGAGCTCATCCATGCTGGTCTGACACTTCTCCAGGTTGATGCGTTTGATGGCCACCTTCTCCTTCCTGGGTTTGCAGTAGGCTGCCTGGACAACTGCAGTGGCTCCACTCCCTGAAGAGAACACCATTATTTAGAAACTGAAGCGGTGAGGAACAGGGGAATAAGGCCCCTCAGTTTACATAATGTGACAGCTTGTCTCAAATATTTTGCGTCTAACATGAAAGGGTGCCGAGTTGGCGTCGACTAAGGTCACTGATAGAATAACACAGTGACGTGCAGAACCCACTCAGATATAACAGCAAGATGCGACATCAGAGCAAGTTGCTCGCTCGAGCTACATGGACTCGTGTAAAGTATCAGTTGACTGTAAGCTGTAATCACACCTTCAGGAAAAGACACAGTTCAAACCTAAACTCACAGTGGGCTAACTTAGCTAGCCGTTTAGCTTCGTGTTGCCTTACTAAGAAGCTGTCTCACTTTAGCTCTCCAACTAGCAGAAGCTTGTCATTTCTTCGGCCTGGCCTGAGGAGAACCTGGCTGTTAGCCTCCCTGTTATGTAGCAACGCGTTGTGGCCACACACTGGCCCTCTGCTAGCTAGTTGGCTAGTAGCAGCCGATACCGCTGTGAAGACAGGCTATGCTGCTAGCATTAGCAAGCTAAGCTACTCACCTATCACCTCGTTGAGTTCGTAGTCATCCTTGTCGATTGACCAGGATTGGGAGGACTGGTCGTCTGCCATGGCGTCGCTGTATGTACGGTGTAAACAAAGCTCGTAAATAATACTCTGTGTGGGATAATAAGTCTGTGATTACTCCATTCGGCTCCGGTGACGCTGTCTGCTGCCGCCGCTCCGCCGACAACTACGCTCCTGTCAACACTGGTTCACGCGCGACTGACGTCCGGGTCACACATTGGACGCGGGACGGCAGCGGAACAGCTCGGTTTTCATTTCCGCGCCCATGTTAACAGACGAGAGATGACACACCTGCTGTCGAATGTTTCTGAAGACATAGCTTTATTATCTGGCGAATGTTTCTGAAGAAATGTTACCTTTCTGTTGAATACGACACAAATGTGAATGTTTGCCACACTTCCTCTATCTTTTCAAGATAAAGGTACTCCAGCGTTTCTGTTGACTGAATCCATTCATTTGTTCTAAAAGTTTGTTTCAATAAAAAAAAATTGCAGGAGCGGAAAGGTGCACAGCTTCATTCTGTAAAGTACAAGTTTTTATTTGAGTCCAAAGGACTACTTTTAAAATACAGTGGTCCCACCAGAAACCTCTCAAGGGCTGAAGTTATATAAAGATGTTAACCCAAAGAACTTAAGGTGATGGACAGTAGCTCGCTCCCCCCCCCCTCTCTCTCTGTCTCTCTCTTTCCCTCTCTTTCCCTCTCTCTCTGTCTCTCTCTTTCCCTCTCTCTCTGAACCTCTTTCCCTCTCTCTCTGAACCTCTCTCTCTCTCTCTGAACCTCTCTCTCTCTCTCTCTCTCTCTCTCTCTCTCTCTCTCTCACACACACACACACACACGCACACAAACACACACTCACACACACAGGAAAACTCAGAGCATCACTCGAGTAAAGTAGCAATACTACACATTACAAATAAATTGGTATTTTAAATTGTACCCAAATAATCAAAAGCTATCATTGTGTACACTGCCCCCTTGGTGTAGTATTATCAGATTTTGGACCATCAATATATTAATCATAGATTACATAATAATAGTAATAGTAATAGTAATACATATCCTGCACATGAATACATTTTATGCATCAGGAGCCAGAGTCTGTCCAGAAGCAATCAGGGGGTGGTTACTTTAACCATAACCGCTCGACAAATCACGAGTCAATCTCAGCTGTCCATCGTAATGTTTCAACCCATTTTTATAGACTCAACTAAACAATTAAAAAACCAAATGCTTGAACATAAATCACTGGAGAAGAACTATACCTAAATGACAGAAAACATCATGGAGAAAAATGTGTTTGATGTATATTTTGACATTTTTGTTTGGCCCATGTCCCATCTTCTATCATTGAAAGGTGAAATATATGAACTGTACTGCAGCCAGCAACTAGGTGGCGATTGAGATGTTTTGGCTTCACTTTTGGGAGCAGTGTCCTCCATCTTTATGAGGTCCATTGTTTCATTAGGCTGATTTAAGTGATATATTTATAATAATGGATAATTAACTCCATAACATTATACTATTTTATCAGTGTTTTTTAATATGTTAAGGGTATCTATTTGAAATATAAAAGTACTTTAAAATTGCACTTATGTATAGTTTATGTTCAGTGTCATAATAGTCTGTTGGTACCTGTCAAAAGTTGATGCGCTGAGATATGAGGATGTTTTGGAGGAAACTTCTGATAGTACAGCTGAAATCAGAAATATTCAACCCCCTCAACTCAAAAGACATTACAGTGATGTGGACAAAAAAACTCATTAAACAACAAAAGATAATCATTCGTAAATATTTTAGTTATTTTGACAACAGAAGTTGACTTAACTTCGAAGTGAAAAATTTAACTCTTTTAACATGTGTGCATGTGCAGTATTATTCAACCCCCCAGCTTCAGTACTTTGTGGCGCATCCTCTAGCTTTTATAACTTCTAACAAACGTTTTCGGTAAGTGCGGACAAGCTTCTCACGTCTCTCGATCAGAATCTTTGCCCATTTTTAACGTGCAAAAGCCTCTAGCTCAGCGATGTTTGATGGCTTCCTTGCTGAAACTGCCTTCTTTAAATCCCACCAAAGATTTTCAATCAGATTTAAATCTGGTGACTGTGAATGTCACTCCAGGGACGTTCCAGGATATTTTTCTCAACCAATCTTTGCTTGATTTGGAGATGGGCTTTGGATCATTGTCCTGCTGGAAAGTCCAATGATCACCAAGGTTTAATTTGTCAACAGAAGGCATCACATTCCTCCTTAAAATGGCCTGGTATTTCTGAGAATCCATGATGCCAGGTAACTCAGTAGTCTTATCCAAATTCATCCTGGCATATTCTTGTCGACTTTTGCCTTGTGGTCAAGAGCTGACTGATTCTTGGAGTCCGGCCATGAAGTCCTTTTTTATTCAGTGCACATCTTATAGTTGCCACTGAAGCACTTGTACCAGCCTTCATCAGGTCATCCTGTCGGTGTCTTGCAGTCACACAGGGGTTTCTCTTAGTTGTTCTGACTAATCTGCTGAGGGCCCTTGATGAAATGTTGGGCTTTCTTCCACGGCCAGGCAGGTTTGAAGCTTCTCCATAAGTTTTAAACTTCCTTATAGTGCTCCAAATGGTGTCCCTTGGAATAATTATTTTTGGGAAATCTTCTTCTTAGCAAGGCCCTTCAGGTTTGATGAAATAATCTCATCTCTCAGCTTTTGTTGAAGCTCCTTTGTCTTTCCCATGATTGTAACTCACCTTGAATACCTTCAAGGGTGGGGTTTATATATGCATCACAGCTGAAGCAAATTACGGATCATTATAGAGTTCCCAAAGGCTTAATTATGTTTCAACTCCACTTTAGGCCATACAAACTGTCAGAGCTTTAAAAACAACACTATTATATAGGGGTTGAATAATTGTGACATGGCTATCCTAACAAAATATATTGTTACACACAAATACTACATCATGCATTTTCTGTGTTGATTTTATGTATCACTCAATTCATAAAGAAGTAATTTAAAGCAGAATCTTGCTCTTTGAAAAAACTGTAATTGATAATTCCTTAAAAACTTTGGAGGGTTGAATATTTCTGATGCAACTATATGTCTGGCATCGGTGGTATGTGAGGAAACAGCAGGGCCTGTTCTTGCTTGTTTGACAGGCACAGCCAACATGACAACCCCTTGTCTATAGCACTCATAGCCAAGGTAAAATCCACACCAGGCTCTGTTTTCCTGACTGTTTCCCGGGATCTCTGGGATTTCAGAAGGGGTCGACCCCGCTTCCGGAAGCTCTGGCCCTGATGCTGCATTAAAGCTCACTCATCGTGATGCTGACAGTGCGCTGAGAGTAAGCCATGCCTGAAAGGGAAGTGCTGAGAGCCACAGGAGTCCCCAACACACCAGTGACTGCAGTGCTATTATCCTGCCAAGGCTAAGCTACACATGAAAAGGAAAGCTAAACTCACTGTCAACTATATGGTGAGCTAACTCTACCATTGAGTAAATGAGGAAAAAGGAAATAAAATGAAAAGATAAGTAAATGATTGCCTAAAGCCTTAGCAGAACTTGACTATCGAAAAAATGTTATAGCAGAATTCCACACTGTCTAGGTATAACTTGTAAAACCTGATTACAGTGCTCCTGAGGTGATCGTTAAATATTATTTTACCCTTTGGCTGCAGGTGCATGAGTGAGCAGAAAATAATGTGGCATGCTGACAAAGTCAAGTCACTTTTATTCAGAGGAAGTTGTGTGGGGACACTTTTCAATGCAGAGCAGGCGTGTACTGTTAATTTACAGAGACCCACAAATCCCCACCATTAGCAAGCACTTGAAGAAACCCAGAGCAGAACCTGGCTGAAGAATGCTGGATATACAATAAAGTCGCACAGTGTGCAAACTTAGCCCATGCCTGAAGGTTGGAGCTGCTGCTGAGGTGTGACCTGCCCTCCTGTGACATCAGCAGAGCAGCTCACATGGCAGGCTTGTCAAACCGGTGTGAGAAGTGGCAGAGCTGACACCATTTACATCGCCCTGGAGAGAGAAACACACCAGTTTGTCCTCGGACTCCATTGAACAAAACAAAAACCAAACTGGTTTTCCAGTCTGCCTGAGCTCATGGACAGAAGGAGCCGCTGAGGTCAAGTGACAAGTGAGACGAGGAGGAAAAAAACCTAAGCTGTACACAAGAGAGAGAGAAATCCAGAGAGGATGGAAATTAATGGGGGTGAAAAGACAAACAGCGGTAGGACACATGTTTGTTTTCTGTTTTTTTTGTAAAATGAAAGGGCCTGTTGGGAGTAATTATGTCAAGCCCTGTACAATTATTGGACCAATGGGAGTGAAGTGGCTTTATCTCATTTTTCTTACACTTAAATTGCTGCTGAGTAACTTTTTTTCTTCAGCAATAGAACATATGTAGAATATGTAGTGAAACATGATAGAATAATAACACCTGTGGAGTCGCACTTGTCTATAGCTGCCAAAAGGTGTGGCCCTTTAATCCAGCCTAGTTTCACCATTACTGCAAGCAGAAACAAGTTTTGGCAAACCATGATAATCTCAAGATAACCTGGGAAGAAGAAATCTACAAACCACAACTGCAAATGTTTGAAACTAAACGTAGCTTTCAGTTCTTTGTGATGGAGAAGTGTCCACGGGCAAGATGTTGAACACCAAAAATGGCACCTAGTAGTTGTTGAATGGACTAAATGTAATTGTAAGTCGCTTTGAATAAAATTGTCAGCTAAATGAGGTGTAATGTAATGTCTTCTAACTTGTTTTAAAGCTACTTTTTAGGACTGTGTTTCTTTTAAACGAGTAAACCTGGTAGACTTCACAGCAAATCACAGCAACTTGCAGTATCGAAGTATCGCCACTAGAGAGCGTCCGTAAAGCAACAATGTCAGGACTGGACCTTCACTGTTCAGTAAAAGCGGACTGTGCCGCTTTATTATTAATTATTCAAGTGAAACATGATGATTGATTTAGTTTTTATCTTTTTATATCAAATAGGTAGATTGACCTATAGCTATATTTTAAACATTTATTGTGTTTATTCTGAGGTTAGCTCAAGTTTAATGGCTGTAAACCTTCGTTACTAGGAGGTGAGACGTAGTCCGGTATTTAAGATGGTAAGCGAGCTCAAAGCTAAATTAAGCTAAACATCTGATATTGAAAGTCCTCTACCGAGTTTGTGGATGTTTACAAATGACGTCACTGCCTTCAGACCTTATCAAGCCGCTTCCTGCTTCATATCAGATGGAAGTGTCTTAAAAAGACATAAACTAATATGTTCAGGAGAGGTTGTGTCGCAGCTCCTCAGTACTGAAGCAGCTGGAGAGGGAGTGTGTGCGTGTGTGTGTGTGTGTGTGTTTATGTGTCATCTGACTGAACTTTGACTGAGGCTCGTCCACGCCTCTTCCTGCACACACGGCTCGCTCCTTGCTCTCTGTGAACATCAGTAGCGTTTCAGCACCTGAAGGCATCATGAGCTGCCTGCAGAGACAAGCCAAACTCAGCTCTTCTGAGGAGCTTCTGCGCTGTGCCAGGAGCCAGAGAGAAATGCAAGTGACCGTGAAGCTGCTAGGTAGGCTGCACAGCAGGTATCTGAAGTTTAACACAGAGGAGAAGGAACCGAGGGATCATCCAGGGTCGGACAACAGCACACACTGTGGAGACCTCACCTTGATCTGATGTGTGAAGCTGGTCAACTTTGGTTCTTAAAGGGCTTTTTAAACATCCTGCCCGGGTGACGTTTTGGACATCCACTCTTTGAGATGAAACAAGTTATGGGACAGAAGGGCTGAGTTTAAGATTTAAATCATCTTTCAGAAATGTAATGTTTCATCTGTTCTCTCTGGTCTCTCAGGGATGGAGGGCGATCCGGACCTCCAGTTCCTCCTTAAGGGTGGAGATCTCCTCAAGGTCCGCTCCTCGTCATGGAAGAAGACCCGCTACTACAGACTCCAGGAGGACTGCAAGACCATGTGGCATGAATCCAAAAAAAACTTCAATCCAAAACAGACCTGTGAGTGCTGTCCCAGCATCCCGCCTTCATGTGTGTGATATATTCTGGATGTCTGTTTTCAGGGTTGATATGACTTAAACCATCAAATTATTAAAGTCTAGGGCTTTAATATAATATTTCTGTCTGAAAGACCTGGGTATTATCAAACACAAACCTTGTTGCTCATGGGTGTGTCTTGAGAGATAGCGATGTTGTGCATAAGAGTGGTTAAATCTGCTTCCATAGCAACAACTGACCCTAATGCAGTGACAGTCTGATAACTGCGGTGTAGTCATGTCTTCATTGCTCTAGCTACTTCTGATAACCAAGATCTCTGCACATTAGTGACTTTAAACTTTACTAAAAGCTCAAATCCTTCAAACCTGTAATGTGACGTCAGTAAACTGCAAACAGGAAGCCTATGTTTACCAAGCAGGCTGGTCTGTAATGCCTAAAGATACCAGAAGTACAGAAGAGCTGCTTTTTTGTGTCAGTCCTGGTCGGGAATTCCTTTATTTAACAAATTACTATGAGTGCAGTATAATTTAGGAAGCTTCTCTGCTTTCAGTCTCGCTGTATGACATCTCGGCAGTGAGGATGGGCCGACAGTCGGAGGGTTTAAGGAAGAACACAGAAGAAATGGTGGAGGGTCGTTGCTTCTCCATTATGTTCAAGAACCGCCGAAAGAACCTGGATCTCATCGCCAGCTCCGAGGAGGAGGCCAAGCAGTGGGTCAGCAGCCTGGAGAAGTTGATTCTCAACTTAAACAACCTCAGTGCCCAGCAGAAGTCAGAACAGTATCCTTTACATGATCATGTTTAGTGTTTATTGTTGGTGCTCATACCTTGTATTGTATGTATGAATTTGTCCAATCCTTACATGAGAAACTTTCAGTTGGATCTACAGCTGCCTGAGGAAAGCAGACAAGGACAAAGACGACAAACTGAGTCAGTCAGAGATGAAGAACTTCCTCCGTCGGATTAACATTGAAGTGGACGACGACTACTCAGACATGCTCTTCCAGGTGATGCCCTCAGAGGTTTTTAGTGCTTCACAATGATGGAAATGACATGGAAATGCAAAGAGAAGCTATAAAAACACACTGCTTCAGATAAATGTATTGATGTGAAGATTTAAACATCAAACCATGTTTAAAGGCCTCTCCTAGAACATGAAGTAATTCATTAAAGGTACGAAGACAGACAGGAAAACAGGACATGACATTTCAGGCAAATTGTGTGTGTGTGTATGTGTGTGTATGCACTGTTGTTGTTAAAAATAGAAAAAACTTATTTAGTCAAACAATGATCTAATGGACCTTCCCATCCTTTTAATACTAATAATATAGTTATCTTTTATCTGTTTTATTGTAGAGTTAGTTCAGTGAAAATTAAACCATCATTTATTATCCAATT
Source organism: Pseudopleuronectes americanus (assembly GCA_038501795.1). Taxonomy (NCBI): domain Eukaryota; kingdom Metazoa; phylum Chordata; class Actinopteri; order Pleuronectiformes; family Pleuronectidae; genus Pseudopleuronectes; species Pseudopleuronectes americanus. The sequence continues at coordinate 6,009,855 of CM076730.1, read as the reverse complement.
TTCTCATATAGCAATGTGACAAATCCAAATCTGGATACCTGTCTGGAGCGGAGATCCAACACTTCTATGACCTGTTGACCCATCGGGAAGAGATCGATGTTATCTACGGACAGTACGCTAAAACCACAGGCTTCATGAGTCCTGAAAACTTAGTTGAGTTCCTGATGAAAGAGCAGAGAAGCAAAGCCTCACTGGCACACGCACACGATATTATTGAGAAGTATGAGCCAGATGAACATGGTCAGTACCTGAACTGAAATAAGATGTTTTTTGTTTTAGGTTGTTTCTCCAATGTGTGGTGGAGCAGTACTACTCTGGTTCCCTGAGCTTTCAGCATTCCATTGCGGGTAGAACCGGAAACCAGACTGTGAACTCTAGTTGTTGTATTTTGCAGTTGCCGTAACATTAGTCACTTCTAGGTTTTAATATAGTGATGCCAATGCTTTTCTTTCATTTCCAATGATTTTTCATATTTGGTATTTACGAATGACCCTTCAGAATCAATTTGTGATATTGTTTTTCACAGTCGCTCAGCATTAGGGGTTAAAGTAGCAGGATTTCGGTGACACCTGAATAGGCAATATTTGGCCAAGTTTAACAGCTCTGTGGGTGGGAGCTTTGTTATTGCTTGTGTGCTGTACTTGTGAGTAATTATAGATTAAACAACCAAGCATAGATTAAAGTATGAGAGGTAATGTGTAACTTTTAGTGTGCTGATGCCACAAAGAAGAAACTGGCTTCAATTAGTTAATGTTAAACTACAAGATAAAGTTAAACACATGCAGTTTGCAATAAAAACCACAGATTAAATGGGGTCAGTGGATATGTAGATCAGTAATATGTTACATTATATTTTTTGTATATATAGACCTCACAATGTCCTGAGCCTGTAGGTTTTTTTCTCTAAGTAAAATAGATCAGATAATATTTGATTATTTTGATATACCACACAGTCTATTGGTTTGTTTAATTATTATTTTCAGTTTCTTAACATTGTTAAGTCATTTTGGGTACCTTGAAATATGCTGTTTACATTCATTATTATAACTATGATTAATCCAAGTTATTATTTAAGTAATTATCACAGGATTGAGAGTTAGATATGAAAGGAACCCTGATCCTCTTAAGAAAGACAGCATTATGTAACATTCACACATTGTGTCTATGTGTAAGTGACCTTTGCTTATTGTTGCTTTGATGCACCACTGTCACATCAGCTGCCTTACTCTGGTTTTCTCTCAGTCAAGGCGAAGAAGATGCTGTCTAAAGATGGCTTCCTCATGTTCATGCATCAACCAGAGGCCATGATCCTGAACTCCGATCACAGTGAGGTGTACCAGGACATGACCCAGCCCCTGAATCACTACTTCATCTCCTCCTCACACAACACCTACCTCATGAAGGATCAGCTCAAAGGGCCCAGCAGCACAGAGGCTTATGTCAGGTGAGAGCTCTCCCCCCTCCACCTGAATCAGTGAACAAAAACAAAGCACTTCATCAAAAAACTTAACGTATAGCGAAATTACAGAAGCCATTAGTGGGAGCAATGTGGCTAGTCAGAAAAGTTTAATACTATTGGTCCAGGTTTAAGATTATATTAGCACTTTCACCCTATTTCCATCCATCCATCCATTAACTATACCACATTTGAGAGTCGAATGGGGCTGCAGCCAATCCCAGCTGAAATTTGGCAGGAGGCAGGATACACCCTGGACAGGTCTACAGTGGATCGCAGAGTCAACGTGTACAAACAAGCATTCACTCTCACATTCACACCTATGGTCATAAACCAACTCCAACCTGCATGCCCCTGGAAGAAGGTGGAGTACCCGGAGAAAATCCAAGATGACACAAGGAAAACATGCAAACGAAGCAGGAAGCTTCTTGTTTTGAGGCCAAAGGGCCAATCACTGCCACACCCTATTTTCATATTTTTACACAAAAATTATATATGTTATATCTGGTCTTGTGTTTGTTAATCTAATGTTCTCTCCTGTGATATGCTGCACTGGGACAAGTTCATATTTGAACCATCTGCCTGCAGGGTTACACTGACACTCAAATCAGGCCTATCTGGGGCTATTTGTCATTTTTGTATGTTTGTAATATTGTGATATTTCTATTCAAAATATCCTTTTTTTAACAGATATTCACTAATAATGGTTGTGACTCTCTCAGGGCTCTTCTGAAGGGCTGTCGCTGCGTGGAGCTGGACTGCTGGGATGGATCTGACGATGAGCCAGTGATCTACCACGGCTACACACTCACCTCTAAGATCCTCTTCAAAGACACAATCAAAACCATCAAGGAGTATGCATTCAAGGTGTGTGTGATAGTGTAGCATCCTGTTCATTATTGTGTAGATTCCAGTAAGTGAATTCTGTTTGTCTCCTTGTCATGTGTCAACCTCAGACGTCAGATTACCCTGTGATCCTCTCGTTGGAGAACCACTGCAGCCTGGAGCAGCAGAAAGTCATGGCCCACCACATGAGCTCCATCCTGGGCAGTGCACTTGTTACCGCTCCGCTGGGGAATGGCATGCCCACAGATTTCCCTTCTCCTGAGGTTGTTATTCACTCTTATCTATCTGTAGATGTTATTCTAGTCCTTTATCTAAAGATGGTTGTGATGACATCAATCACTCACACTCTTCGTTATGCTTGTGTATTGACATCTAGGAACTAAAGGGAAAGTTCCTGATCAAAGGGAAGAGGTTAAACAAACTGGAGGCCATCTTTGCTTCTGAAACAGCAGCAGATGACGAGGATGTGACGGAAGAAGAAGAATCAGATGATGAGGATGAGCAGAAGGAAGAAGAGCCAACAAAGGTGGGAGTTCCATCAAGGGAGAGAAAATGAATCAATTGCAGATAATTGAGTTTGACTTACCCTTTATCTTCTATTTAACTTGTAGAAGAAAAAGAAGCTGAAATTAGCAAAAGAGCTGTCTGACATGGTGATCTACTGTAAGAGCGTCCACTTCAACGGCTTCGAGGACGCCGTCAAAAACCTGAGCTTTTACGAGATGTCGTCCTTCAAGGAGGGGATTGCCATGAAGCTGGCAGAGGAGTCGGGTGAGGAATACCACGGGGTGAACTCACCTCTGTGTTTAAGCTGCTTTCAGACATGCACTGAAATCCTGATAATCTCCTGAGGTTCTCCAAATTTCAGAGAAAGAGGCCCCGGATTTTCTGTCCAGAGTTTCTCTTGCTATCCTCCAGATAAAAACAGTGGATAATGTGAGAATTAGCTGATGGAAGAACGCAACAGGAGCTTCCTCACCCTAAGGGAGTGGGCGTGTGTATGAGGATTCTAACATGGGCCATAAGCAATATAAAAAAACTAAAACAAGAGTTCAAATATCTCAGGATGAAAAAAACAGTGCCACACACTTAGAGGACACTGACAAAAACAGCAGAATGAATCAGTTTCAACCCGTCTCTGCCTAAAGCACCAACCCTTACCTGAACACTCCGGAGATTTCTGTGTTGTTGCGATTGGTTTTAAAATCTCCTGCTACATTGTACATATGTGTAAGGTAAACTCTACAGAGAGTCCAGACAGACAGATTGTATTGAGATTCAACCGAGTTCATGTCTGAAAACAGCTTTCGTGGTTTGATCTCCATTCCTTTCAAATTTGTTGCTTTAATTTGCTTTCTGAAAGAAGATTTTGTGAAATCTTTTTTCACAAAATCAGTTTGTTAGTTTTCAATGTAACATCCTGTTTCCCCATAACATCTTGTTTCCTCTAAACTTGATAAATGGAAACTAATAACCAGTTGTTCCTGTTACGATGGCACTGCTGTCAGAATTAAGTGCACATATGTTCTGTATCTGCTGGTACTAAATAATACCATTTAATTTCAGATCAGTAATTGACAGTAGGTTTCGTTGTTGATGTTTTGTTTACAGCAAATGCCTACGTCCTTCATAATGAGGAAAAGCTGAGTCGAATCTACCCAGCAGGCTCCAGGACCAACTCATCCAACTACAACCCGGTTCCCCTGTGGAACGCCGGCTGTCAAATTGGTAAAATCCTCAGACTATCGCATAGTACAGTCCGCTCTGATACTATGGCAGCCATCAAGGGGAAATCTTGATCTAATGAGTCTTATACACCCCTCACTCAGTTTAACCATTTCTGTTCAGTGGCTCTGAACTTCCAGACGACGTGCCCAGACATGGATCTGAACCAGGGCAGATTCCTGGTGAACGGTAAAAGTGGCTACATCCTGAAACCAGACTACATGAGGGACAAAGCCACAGCGTTTGACCCCAACACTTTGACCCGAGGAGCCTGGCTGAAGCACAAGACGCTCCATGTCATGGTGACTATTGTCTGCACAAACACTGGCATTAATCCAAAGCAATTGCTGTAGCATCCGGTTCTTCAGGAATGTGTCATTTATGTGAAGGATGTTTGTTTTTTCCTAATCAGACATGATGTGTCTACCATCTGCCACCAGGTTATATCAGCGCAGCAGCTGCCTAAACTGAACAAGAAGAAATCCTCAATTGTGGACCCGCTGGTTAAAGTTGAGGTGTACGGAGTGCCGGAAGATGTTGCTGTTAAAGAAACCAACCCTGTTGAAAACAATGGTACCTTCCTTTTTATGTACATCGACATTGAGTGTTCTTTAACATCTTGATGTAGTTTAGCATTTCAAGGATTTTTACATTTATTTCTGTAGCCAGTGCAATGTATTTATTTTTATTTCAGTATAGGGTCAGTATTTTGGCTTAGTTCCGGATTATCTAGAGATCTGGTAGAAACTATCTTTTCCAGTACTTAACAAAAAATGCAGCACTTTTACTCTCTAGTAAAACCTCGTCACTCGGAAAAACTCCTGCTCAGCTCACCCTCTGGCAGCTGCCAAAAAGCATTCTCGAAAATATGGCAATTTTTTTCAAGTTCAGCAAAACAGGTCAAAAGCCAACAAAATAATTATTGGAATGTGACGTACATGAGAAGGAACTGATGCAGAACAACCATGAAACACCACTGAGGGAATGTCTCCCCTTGTTTTCAGGGTTTAACCCTTCGTGGAACGAAAGCTTCGAGTTTGAGGTGTACATGCCAGATCTTGCTCTGGTGCGCTTTGTTGTGGAAGACCACGACTCAACGTCTGATAACGAGTTTGTCGGACAGTACACACTCCCCTTCAACAGCCTGAAAATGGGTGAGTTCAGTATCTGGCTGCAGATGTTTGCTATACTTGTCAGGTCGTGTTTCTCCTCACAGTAACCCAACAATGTTAAAGCACTGATCGTTCTTTGTGTTCACACTTGATAAATGAACAGAGACATCAACTCTCTGGTCGAGCTAAAGAGAACTCCATTCACAAGCTGCACAAAGAGCTTTTCATATTCTCCTTGTTTCTCATCGCTGACTGCAAACGCTTTGTGCTCTCTCACAGGATACAGACACGTGCCTCTGCTCAGTAAGACCGGAGACCGTCTCCCCTCAGCCGGACTCTTTATACATGTCATGGTCGTAGATGTTAAGTGAGACGTCCCCGACTGACATGTGCCTCTGCAGGAAACTAGGACCACCATTACCCAGCCGTGTCTCTGCTGCTTTGAATTAGATTTTATACTTTTTTAGATCTTGATTGACTTATTGGCTTCATTTTTTAGAAAAAAGTTAGACAAAGACCACAATCTTAACAGTAAGAAAGTACAGATCTCTTTCTGTAACAATGAGTTGCTTGAGGAGCTGTTCGACTCTATATTACTCCAGATCAATAACCTTAAATAGGTTTAATACAATGCACTAGATGTTCAGATTGCAATAGCATTGATTTAGTTTTTACTATGAAAGCTTGTGTCCCTCATTTCTGGTCAGTTTATGTTTTATATATTTTAAACTTTTTATTCAAATGGACCGCTTTATGAATTCTGGAAAAACATAGGCAAACTTTAAAACAATCTATTTTGTCTTCATTATTTTAGTCATCAATTACATGTATGAATATTGTTCATGTCACATCATCTTGATTACTTTGATCTTTTTATAAATCAAGATGGAGATAAAATATTCAAACACAATCACTGGTGTCTATCTTTTTTTCCAAGTCTGATTTAAACAGTGTTTCCAGTGATTAATAATGTGTTGTACCAAGTGGAATAACACTGTGTAGTTGTTGGGTAGTTGTTAACGACCAGTTTGTTGATTAACTATGATGATAATATGGTTTACAGCTCAGTAGTAGCCCACAGTGCACACCACAGGAAAACCAAGGACCATTTAAAACCTCTTTGTTTCAGGGAACAAGCTTGAGTCATTACCAGGTGAACCTTGAATGGACACACCCTTTGTACACAGTGCCAGGACATTGGTAAACAAATATAGAGCTTGTGGATTCATTTAATAGTGAATGGCATGAAAGCCCCTGACAGAGCTGTAGTTCTTTAATTCCTTAAGCATTAAATTAAATATTCAACGAAATATTTGATTAAAACAATGGATCACTTGACTCTTGTATGTTCTGACTATCCCACAGATACTGATCACAGACACTTTGTAGGAGCTTATCTGCACATTCAGCTTATTGCTTTGACTTTACAACCCACAATGTTCCATCTGATTCGGGGTCATAATTGAGGTCAGGAACACGACTTAGCAAAGGTAACTTCATGAAAGGTTTGTTATGTGTTTACAGAGTGTACACGCAGCACGAATATGGCCCGACAAATATTTTATTTAAGTAATTTGTCTTACTATCTGCAATTGCAATTCAGTCTGATGACAGAAGACAAGCAACAATTCTCCATAAACATGTGCTTTATTTTGAAATAACTTGGCAAAATAAGGTTTATAGAAACGGAACACAATAACGTTCCCTCTCGTGACTTAATAATTTCCTGCGAGTGGAAATTAAAATCATACCAGTCTTAATTCATGTATCCAAAATGAAATAAAAAAAAATGACGTGACGAAATATTTTCAATGAAGCCTTTTATTATGGAAGGAAAACAAAAAAAATGATGCTCAGGATGATGACACATTGCAAACACTCAACATAAGCAAGAACAAAAAGTTTAACACCTGTGGTGACTTGAACTCAAGTGTTGTAGAACTTTGGTGTTAAATCAATACAAAATGATGAATATGTAAATTAGAGTGAGGTGACAAAGTAAAAACTGTAAGGACGCAAACACACACATACGCACACACGTGTCCCCTGATAGGAAAGATGAGACCTGACTGAGAAATCTTACCAAAGGCAAGAAAGAGGAACAGAAAACCGGAGCCGGTGGGTAATACGTGATTTTTAAAACCAAATACTGATAAAAAGGTAGGTAGAAAAGTATCACAATGATACAAATAACATCTTCAGAGCAAGGTAATCATCGAGAGGTTGAGAAGAGTGGACTGAACACTTCTTAGAAAAGGACATTGCACTGAAACCCTCATCACCAACACAGATGCTTGATGCAAAATAATGCTTTAATACACCCGACGGAGCAGCAGCCTTTCAATGGGAAAAAACAAAAAGAAAATAATTGGTGGAAGTTATGAAGCAGTGTCGTTTTACTGTAACATCATGACCCATAAAACCAAGCAATAAAGCAAATGAGGTTTGTTGGGGTGTACAATCCCTGGATGGCACAACAGAGCGTTTTCATACTTCATTTTATTGTATCACAATGTTAATTCACTTGACCATATATGGTCCACATACATGGCCGAGCCGTTTGCACACTCCATGAGAAACTACTAATGAGGCGATGCTGAAATGATGAGTAGATGTGATCTCAGAATTAATGAAACATTGCTTTGTGCCTCCACAGGCAGTAAGGCATCAATGCCGTAATGAGGTTCTTTACAGTCCTTTTTGCAGTGGCCCAGTAGTTTCATGTAGAGCTGCCCCTGATGAGTGAGGGTCTATGTGGAGGGGCCAGGACTGAGCACCCAACTGTAGGTTTGGAAGGGCGTCCTGTCTTGTTGCTTTTTTTTTATTTCTTCCACAACAAAAGCGGACGACTATGGCAATGAACTCAACTACACAAGGTTATTTGGCGGCTGTTGCTGAAACAAGCAAAACTGAAGTTGATTCAGTTTTGGGTCGAATAATGTGAAAACTGTATATCTGAAGGTTCATTGACAAACACTGAAAGCTTCACTGTAAACAAACCAATCCTGGGGTTAGTTTTGTCAAGTGCTCTCGACACCAAAACCAAAAACTTGGTATGGAAACTCTCCTACAAAAGGTATATTGCCATTGTAGCTAATGTTGCAGCATTCGGTTTGTGTGGTTCCTCTCAAAGATAGGCACTGAGGTGAAAGAGCAGTTTAAAAATAATAAAGTCATGAGGGTAAACATCACACATCGTTTCTGCTGATTTGACACCAGGGTTGGACGAGGCCACGCCTTCACTGTATGTAAATCAGGAGAGCATGGTGTGATTTCAACACTGCCTAGACTCTTATCAGACACTAACCCTATATTCCCCACAGAAACAACCATGACAAAACTTAAACATGGCACTCAACCCATTTAACGAGAGATCCCAAACCACTTATAAAGAGAAAAACTAACATCAAGGTGGCCTTTGCAACCGTGTACAATTTAGGAGAAAGATTACTCCCTAAGAGTGGAGTTGCACCACTTTACAGTGTGCCCAAACAAATTGTCAAATAAATTAAAAAAAATTAATGTGCTAAGAGCTAGCCATCTGATAAGCATGACGTGACGAAACAAGGACCTCATAACATTAAAAACATACAAATGAATTTGACATATACCTGTCAAAAAGACAAAACCTATAATGCTATACTTAGTACTAATGGTTTCACAGATACAACTGAACCCCTGTTTAAAGATATGAAGCCTGTTAAAAAATGATTTCCTTATTTGGCAAATAATACATTGTGATAAGTGGGAGTAATGAGAGACAGAAAAAACAAACGGCACAATATTATCTGAGCTTTCAGATCAAAACTATCAAACGCAAATAGCAAACATACTTTGTTGCCTAAAACAAAATAACTATTTCTATGCATAATGGAAGCAGAAAGAAACAAAATCACATCTATATAATGGCACAAGCAGACCAGGGAAAAAAAAGAGAATAATATTGAGACGTTTACCCAGCAATGGTCAAAAAAAAGCTAAACTTTAGTATAAAGATACCTCTGTGTCCACTTTAAAGCATATTGGGTGTGTGTGAAAAGACTTAAGTACTCAGGAAATATGCCATGTACAAAATATCTTCCCATATAAACAACATTCACACAAGGCACTTCATTTAGTAAGAAAAGAGAATCACAGTCCTTTCTACTACCAGAAACTGCCTGCATAGCAACAATACGAGGACAAAATCTTTTCAGACTCTTGTGGTACCACAAAAGAAGGTTCAGACAAAAAGATGGGTTTTTTTGGTTTTAAAATAAGCACTTCACCGAATAGTAAAACTTGGTTGGTTTGAAAATAAAGACCAGAGTTCATTCCTCTTAGCATTTTGTCCCCGATATTACCAACTTAGGTCGCTCTGTACACTTTCAGGTGTGTGTGATTCTTGTCAGACACAGTGCTCCTGGGATAGTAAGTGTTTGTTTTCGTATGATGGCACACAGAAGTCAGCCAGTCACCAGGCGATGAGAGCGGAGACAGGATTAAGGTTTCCACAGTGAGACTCCAATGCGTCCCCTTGGGGCAGAGACAAGGGGGCCGCATGTGGGAGGATCTGCCTGAGTCTTGGCTGTAGAAAGAGATCGCAGAGATCGATAGAGTATGGAGAGCACAGGCTGCACTGTCATGACTCCTGCTACCTGCTCCTCAGATTCTGCAGGACTCCGTAAACCTCCTCCTCTTTGCTGAGTCCCTCAAAGAAAGGCAGCAGGTCCAGGAGCTCTGTGTCATTCATGTCGTCAAACCAGGACTGGACTGGGACCTGGGGAGATGCGGAAACCACATCGAAAATAAGCGTTTGCTGCCAAAATTATCCACATAACCAAAAAAATGTAATAATTTTCAAAAAGTGGTGTGAAATAACTTGATATAATTAATTATTAAATGTTTCTTTTTGCCACAGCTATTTTGAATACATTGTAATGTAGAATTATGAGACAATGTTTGAAAAAGTACAATATGAATGGTTCGACAGTCTCTGAATTGGCATTTTTTCTTACGTTCTCTCTTACTGGAGTTTTTTAAAATGCTTCATATCTCTAACCCGAGTGAAAGGTAATTACGTCATCGCGGGTGAACATGATGAGGTAGAAGACAGATTCCTTGACTTTCTACTGCAAGAGGAATTTATGTTTTAACCATTAACATTTCTATTTTAGATCAAATAAACAAGAATCTCCCCAGGCCAGTTCAACGTCTCCAAAGTTTCAGATGGTTAATATAAATTGTTATTTCAAAGATGGGAAACAATGGGAGCCCGGGACTCCTTGTTGACATGTCAAACTTACAGTATAACACAAGAAGCTTTAAGATGCATTTTGTAAACTCCTTTTGGAACTCACAGCATTTTCTGGGTGGAAAATGTAAGAGGCGGGTGAATTGTCAACAATGATGACATTGCTGAGCTCTCGTCCAAGCCGGCTGAGGTCTTTGACGTAGTTTCCTCTGTGAAAAACGCAGGACTCTCTAAAGAGTCGTTCTCGGAACACACCCCACTGGTCAAGAAGGTCTGCCACAGGGTCTGCATACTGCCCAGGTCACACAAACAGAGAGAAGTTGAGCACTGCTTGAGAAAAACTAAAAAATTTAAATAAAAACGATTGGCTATTGAGAGAACATTTTCAAGAACATCTTTGTGGTGAAATACCTCAACTAGAACACTTAGAAAACTAAAGTCTACAATATTATGTCAAAAGGAAGCAGAACAGGTTGTCCTCCTCAGCTTTGTTTACCGGACAGGGAAAAAGCCTCAGGAAACAATTCTATAACACAACAAGCACCACTGACACCTAGAGCTCTGATTGGGGATTATTTAACACTACGGGTTTAAAAAACATCCTTGAACATGATTATTGCTACCTCATTACACTTACCCATGCAGAGTAGGTTATAAGGTAAAAGACACAGATGGACAGCCAAGCAGAGACAGTGTGAACATTCAGACAGGAAGAGCAGATGAAAAGTACAGACCATAACAAGGAAATAGAATAGTCTTATGGGTAGCACTGGCCTGTTACCGAAACACGTCAGAGAACAAAAAGCATCTTCTCTTGCTTAAACACACCTTGGCAAGACTGGCTGTAAACAACACACATTCAAAGAGCTCCCCCATCTTCTGTAGAAACTCATCCACGTAGGGTCGTTTCAGCACATACACCTGCAACACACACCACAGATAATTATGTGATGAGCAAAAATAGTCAAACATTGTGAGAGGCACAATTCACTATGATATATTAATTGTGTACTCGGTCTCAGAATACTGTGATTTTACATAAAAAAGCTTTTAGGATTAGCTAGAGATATGTTTCTTCTACACACATACACATACAAACCATCATCTCTAAAAGGGCATCAATCAGATGTCTTCCACTCTTTTGTCCCATTACAGGTCCAGCAGCTGCCATCTAGCGCAAGTAATCATGAATAGGCCAACCAGGATACACACAGCCTATCCTGGATTACTTGAACTGGATCACAGCCATTCTCTTCTGGGTCTTCACATGATCAAAATGGTTAATTTCTCACCTAATACAGGGCTCCAGAGTAACTTTTATTTTACTGAGAGCACTGTAGCCCCTTACTGAGAATTTAAGGGAGCACAAGCAAACTTAGGGGCACACCTTATTTCAATTTATAACATAGACAACTTAGAGGAATGACACTGTCAGGGCTCCAGACTAGAGGTGTGTAGCTTCACTAGCCTCACAATTCGATTTGATTACGATTCAATCCAAAAATCTGACTAAAGTGAGATTAAAAAGAGTTTTTTTGGTTCTGTGTTAACAGTACCTGATGAACGGTGCCATCGATCTCCACTGGAACAATAAAATCAGCATTGCTGATGGGCTGTGAAGAGAAACAAGATAATTGCAAATTATAATTTAACAAACTGTTGGTGTAGTACCACAGCTGACCAACAGAGGCCCCACTAGTAACACTAAATATGTAATTTTAAGCTCTATGGGAGGAAGATAATCTCTGTTTTTGTCGACAAATATCCCTCAAAGTTGTTCTGGTACTAGACATACAGTTAGATGGTCATCATCAGAAAAGAACTGGATAAAGGGAGGAGGGGTTCGAGTCGAAGGATAACGGTGACACAGTCAATAACTATTGCTTCACTTCTGGCAACTCCTGTAGTGAATGCTGCTAAGGCGAAAAAAGAAATGACATGAACTGTGACAGTCTTTCATATAGTCATGCTGTTTTTATTCTCATATGCACAATCAGGACTGTAATATTGCTCTTGTTCTTAATGCAGCACGCGCTCCACCACCTGCTCCTCTCCTGACTTTGCTTACATAGTAACCGGATGGATTTAACACGTCGTAAACTTAGTGCATGTTACTGGCTGAGCTCTGGCAAGGATACTGTCAACAATGGAGGCTATTACGCTTGTATTGTAAGGGCAGTGGAACTTTTTCTTCCATTTACGTATTTAAATCCTGATGTGACAATTTAGATGTTCAAGCCGAATGATGATAGTATTTTCATTTATTAGAGAAGATAGCTCACACTTACATACAGGTGATAATGTACAACTGTAAAAAACTTTCATAGTGCACATCAAACCGAGCCTTCTCCTCTTCTTACCTTGAATGAGCTGTGGACAAGTGTTTCATCTAAGTCAATCACCACACACTTTTTGCCATAGTCAGATATTGTCATCTCTGGCAGGAGGTATTTTGCTGGTGGCTAAGGGGGAGAAAATACAAATAATCAAAAATTGGGACAGAAAGGAATTATGTTAAAGAGTGAGACAGAGATTAAGAGTTTTATAAAGACCGACTTGACATAAATTAATGTTTAAGGCTGAGCAGACAAGCGACTGCTACATTAGAAAGAGTCATCTCCATTGGCAACGATGCAGCTGAGATAAAGCCATGTCTGAGATGGTGCATTCAATGGACCCATAGCTTCCCAATGACTCTTCATCACCCAACATTCTCCTGCTACAGCCACACCAAGCAATCTTAAAATCCCCACAGATTATTGTAAAATCTTTTGAGGTTAAAACAAATTTCCACATTCTCACAAAGGCCATGGATGTTAGCAGCAGATGCAGTCAAGCAGTCATTAAGCAGCTTAAACCATTTGAAAATGCTAATCAACTTCTATTTCAAGCATTCACGTTACATTAGGTCATTGAGGAACTTCGTCTCAATGCAGGAACTGGAGCCCAACTGATGCATTGATTGGTAGATAAAAATGGACTAAGATTGCCTTTCACATACATCTCAGTCTGTTTCTGTTTGCTGATACTGAATGAAGCGTTTATTTTACAGAAAAAACAATTCTATTTATTATGTTACATAAAAATATGTTCTCAATTCAAGTTCAAAGTATTTGGTTGTATTTGTGTTTTATAGTTATTAATGTTAGTTATAGTAAAACTGATACTGTAAAATAGCATGCCTTAAATTACATTTCATTAGTATAATCATTTCATTTTTAGGCATTTTACTCCCTAATATGAGTATTTGCCGGCACAGTCTCTAGCAGGAACAGTTCTGTATTAAATATCCATTTAGATGAACTTGATATGGTCAGTGATGGAATATTTTATCAGTAGATAATCAGTCCACATCGAATTTCTTCCTTGTGTGACAGGATCAATTTATTTTACCTCCCAGCTTTAGTTACTTTGGAGCTTAACTCCCATCATTAAATTGCTTGGATAACCAGGACAATATATTGATTGACTTCTTTCATGGAAGCTCCTGAGACATCAATCAATTGAGACAGTTTTAGACTTAACTTGTTAGACAGTTAGTGTCACAGTATTTCTGAAAGCATACAAACCACAGCGAGTCACTTATGCAGGCCAGGCACTGAGGTACCAGATAAACCCAGGTGATAATAAACCTTCCACACAGCCAGTGCTAGGACAGGCTGAACATGAGCTGCAGTACGGTAGCAGAGCTAAAGCCAAAGTGAGGAGCACTGAGGCCCACACAGACAGGATATACCAGCACCAGCACCAGCCCACTCAGCCTGCATGCAAAGGAAAAGAAAAAAAGGCAATACATACACTAGGGACAGGGATGACCTCGACCTGGTCACACTACAACACAAGAGAGATAGACAGGCGAATACAAAACAAGGTGAGGGGTAGGAGGGAGAACAAAAAAAGAGACAAAACACAGAGGATCCATGGATATAAAGAAAAAGAGAGATACCTCTACTCACAAAAACAGACAAATTTACAACAGATAAAAAAAACTTCACGTGTGGACTCAGGAATATTTCTATTACAGTTTATGAAATGGAAGGTTTAGCATGTAGTGGTGCAGCAGCTCACTTTAGGAGGCGATCCGTTCTCCTCAACAGGTGGAGGCAGGGAGCTGGTGTTTGTGTTGGTGGCTGGTGGTTCCACATTGTAGTTTCGGAAGCAGCAGAAGAATGTGCTGAAGATGCTCCGGCTCCTCTGCTTCTTTTGGCTGCTTTTCGACTGGGACGCTGTTGAGACCACAGGAGAGGGTAGGGTGAGCGGTGAACACGTGGATATGCAAATCAATGTTGTGTTATAAAAATGGAGCAGGCTGAAGGTGGGAGGAATCTACGTTTGGTTTATTTGTCTGCCACGCTGGGGAAGCTGCTCGAATAAGTGGGAACAAACTGTTAAGTGTTCATTACAATTCTCACCACGTGTGAGTGATTCTGAAACACAACAAATGGTGAGGCCATGACAGTGTGATTAAATGGCTTTAGAGTAGGTTTTGTTGATCAGGCCTGGCGGTGATCAAAAAATAACCTAGCTGGCCGGGTCACTTCAACAGTCACACAAAGCGTCAGTAAAGAGTGCGCTATGCTCTGATTGCAAATCGTGGACTAGGGCCTAAATCAGACGCTAGGATTTTATTAATAGTGACACGTTGGAAACTCCTCCCTTCTCTTTTTTGCCATGTCCTGGCTAATGGCACCGGATTGGCCCGGGGGCTCCATTTTGAAACACTTTTGCTTCCCCCCCATGTTTCAGCTGGCAGGTGAGTGACTGAAGCAGCCTGGACATGCACACAGGGAGGGAGGTGGGAGGCCCTCAGGCCCTGCAGAGCCTATACAAGGCTGCATTCCTCTCCAGCCATTAGTCCCACCCCTGCCCGCCTCTTCAGCGCACACCAGCAGAAACCTTCTGCGACTCAAGACTAGTGAAGAGCAAACAGCATTATGTCATGTCTTTTGGCATCTTGATATAGTGTCACTTTGTTCTTCTAGACTCAAGAAACATCGACCAAACAACAACAAACAAAATAACAAGATAATTCCCTGCCAGCATTATTTTCACAAGACCTTTGAGTGTAAACACGACATTCCTGTGTATCTTGAGGCCATATGAGCAGCAGCATTCTCATGTCATAACCAGCAAGGGTATAACGTTGAGTTGCCAAACTGTTTGCTATAAGATTACTTAAATTCCATATTCTACAGCTATAAATACTCATACGTGTCTGGTATCAGACACTGACGGACTCATAGCATGTAACAGCATGAAACACTTATGCACTCCCTGATCGCTGTTGTTTCCCTTGAACACCGGCTTCCTGTCATTAATTACAGCCTCTTTAATAAGAGCATCCAGAACTGGAAATATTATTACAACTAAATCATTGGGACAGGCTACTTCAAACCAAGACAGATCAGATACAATATGCATCCATCACGAGGTGATAACATAAAAAAATATGAACATAAAAACAGAATAAATGGAATTACTCAGTCAAGCAATGACAATATAGTTATGCAAACTATTTTGATTATTACTAATGGTATTTTTTATATATGGCACAGTTCAATTGACTTTAATATTTGATATTAACTTCACATTGTATGTATTCCAGGGGGGAAATTATATATGAAAATGTAATGTAAATGTAATTCTGCTGGTACTAATAGGGAAGAGGAGAAAGCAGAGTATATAGGCAAAACACTGATGCTACCAAACACCATAATAAGGACCTGCACTGATGGAGAGATATCTCCAGAGGATCAAATTAATAATTATATATATATAATTCATAATTTGTACACAGCAGCACAGCACCACCATGAGTTCATCATCATATGTGCCACATTAAGTTTTGTTTTTATTCTAAAAATAGCATTATAAGTTCCACCTGACTCCTGCTCATTAATTTGGACTGGATTTGTCATCACAGCTCTGTGTTACTGTAAAAGGGAGACAGTTGTCAGCTTCCTATGACTCATCACTACAAACTGGCTGCTGTATTTATTTCCTGAACAAAGACCCTCAGAAAAACTCCCAGGACGACTGAGTCATGCACAGAGCGGAACTGGGCCTCAAACACATTACTCAACTGGAGGGGATAGTGGGTTGTAATTCACTAATGAGAAGGTTTACTCACTTGAATGAACCAAGTTCAGTGACTTTATTAACCTTTCCAAAAAAAGTAACTACTTACTGGACAGAATAAACTATTCCCTGTGCTGTCCCTTTTTGCAAATATATCCAGGTAAAATTCCAAACACCCCTGATTATCTTGAACACCACACCATAGATTTCCTTAGTGAATCAGTTCACAGTATTAAAGCCTACTACGCTACATAAAGAAAAACACTTGTTTCAATACATTATTCTGGCAACAGGTTTAGGAATTGTGGGCTCTAGCTTTACAGTGTCTTCCAAATATATAAGGAAACATGATGTGCTTTGTCCAAGATAAATTATATGAAGACAGAAGGACAACAAACTATTCAACTGTTTCTTTTAGATATGAGATTGAGTTCTCCCTTCCCAAGAATCAAGCCACCCAACTATTTATTCATAAAATGAATCACACAGTTCAAAATCCTGTAGTCCTTAAACAGAGGAATATACGCTAACACATTTAAAAAGAAAGCATAGCATTCTTTTAGAAGGATATTTTCTAAGGAGTAAAATAATTAAATTATCAATACATCAGCTGACATTCTTTACTTTATATATACTGTATGTATCATTGAATTGCAAAGCTAACCTCACAATTAATCAATCTTCAAAAAGTACATTAGATTCCATGACTGCCTTATAGTCTTGATCAAAAGAGTAAATGAATTGTGCAAGAGGCACCTATTCATCTCACAGACTCATCATACAACTTTGTGTATTTGTTTTCCAAATTAAGGCATTGCATAGTTAAATGAAGAAATGGTCATTGTCATTTTGCTAGTAGTTATACTTGGCTTCGAGGTCAGCAGTGCCCTGGCCAACAGGGCAGTGAGTCTATATTTAGGCTGCTGCTTGGCAGCCAAACCTGTGTGAACAGCAGGCACATGTTGCAAGACAGCTAGTAAAGGCACACTGAGAGCAAGGTGGTCAATTTTTTTCCAGACAGTTTGGAGCCTGTTCAAGCTATGGAAAACAACCTGTTAAATTCCTCGAGGTCATCTGCTGGGATGGCCTGCGTGCTATGTGATTTGCAATAGATAAGGGGCAATCAAATCATAGGCTATTGAACTCCGGAAATCAAGTTAAGAATCCTCCCTATACACCTTGAGATACGGTGGATTAAAATATACCTGCTTAACTGTAATATACCAAATAAATATTTGATCTTCCTGGTCATAATTACACAACATTATGATGGTTATCACACTCAAATGTTGTTAAAAACAAATGGGAGACAGCACATGGTCATGCACTCTTACGATGATGGTAATATGTGACCAAGCCCCAGTGGAAGAATTCAGTAACGACACATTCTCAAGACAAAATAAAAGAGGTAGAAAACAAACAGCAACAATGGGGATCTAATTTGTCCACTTACTCAACTGTGTCCTGTGCAACAGACAAGTCTTACTTAGGCCAACATTAGGTGTGGGTTTAATGCATCAGCCAACACAAAAAAGTATGTTCCCACTGTGTGACTTTGTGCATGGTGACATTCAAACTTTTCTTTTCTGTTGTGATCTTTCATATTATTTTCTCTATTATCTTAAAAAGAAGGAATAAGAAATAAAATTAATTTACGGATTTGTGGACTAAATCAAAATCATAAGACCGCAAACTATCCTTGACTACCATTGCATAACAGGAGCTCAATTAAACAACAAACATTTCAATACATGTGTGCTTGCTTACTAAATAAAACTGTCTATCTGCCAATCTTCCAATTGAAAAATAAATGACAAATGCACATCACAAGCCTAACATGATGTCTCATATTTGCTGAGTTTCTCTAACCGACAGCCAAAAGACCAAAGGAACTAATTATATTTAAAATGAGGGAAGTAAAGGAATGCAAAAACAGTTCTGCCATTACAAAGCCTGGACAATTTAGTAAAGTTATGCCAACCATTAGAAGAGTTGACCTATCAAATCTCTATATAATCGACGCATCACTTCAACATTAATTATATCAAGTGATCACAAATTATTTCATCACTGTTTCATCGCACAATGACCCAAACTCCAAGTACAAAAAATTAGGATTTATAAAATGCAAACAAGCCACTGAAAAACATCATGTGACACCTTTGATTCAAATACCGGTATCTTCCAATGTCTTTGCTGAGACATAATATGAAGCTGCTTATAAAGTGTGTATGACTGAAGTGGAATCTGCATAATTTGGCTTGCACACACTGCAATCCTTATCTCCCTTGACACCCACATATGTACATGTCACACAGAAACCACAGTGCTTGCTGGGGATTACTTTTGTACCCTCGGAGGAGAATGCATTGTTATGCTTGAAAGACTTAAGTTCTCACATTACTAATGGACTGACAACTGAGGTTTGAGATGTGATACTGATACAAATCCCATGGGCCTGAGCGACCCGGAAAGCGTCTGAATGAACATCGACTGCTATGGTCTTGAAGGAGGGATTTGACCTCCAGTATAGATTAAACTGAATTATGAGTGGAGAGATAAATAGAGAGTAATGACAGATGGGAGTGGAAGTGAAAATAAAGGCACAACACTAACGTTGATCCGGAGTTCCACAAATATTTTGATGATTATGAACAAAAACTCAAAAATAATCATTGTACCAGAGATAGGTATATGTAAAAAGGGATACAAATCATGAGAGAGAATACAGCTTGACAACACAGGTAAGAACAGATAAACTGATCGTTTAAAAATGTCCAACCTGCACTTCGAAATAAGTCATGATGGAGTTGCCACATTACAGTTTCATCTCTGAGGGAAAATATTGTGTTGTTTAATAGACATTTGAAATAGACAATAAGGTTTTGTCTCATGCAACACTTTGCTCCACCTCAGACCAAACCATGTTCAGAACTCTGTTATGGTCGTGATTCATAAAGTGAATCACCTGTCAAAACATTAAGCCCAGTTATTAAACCAAACCACTAAAAAGGAAAGTGTTGTATACAAACAGGCAAACACCTGGAATTAAATGGCTTAGCTTGGACAACAACAGTTTGACAACAATGTTATTTTTACCTCGGACAGTAATGGGATTAAACCACACGACTCGACACGGGAGCGCTCTTCATGTTGTAGGCACGGGGAAACATTTAGCTAGCTCCATAACGTGACTGTGTCTTCGGATAAGCGTGTTGCTTGTTAAGTTTGTTGACTGATCGTGTTTGTGATTCCAGGGTTTTAAACGACGGCCACCACAGACAACCGGCGCCAGCTATACGCTAGTGTCAGTGCAGAAGTAGTAAGTAGTTAGCCTGCTAGCCTTAGATACCTCCCGTTTACTGACTTCTTCTTACCTTTTTCTTGGTTGAACGATATTATTTCCTCCTCCTTCGGGTTGGAGACCTGGGTTATAATGGACATGTGGTCCATTTAGGCGGGTGGTTATTCCTGTTTCGTTTCCCACAATGTTATTCGTACTAGCGCGCTGGCTTCGTTCGCTAGCTACTGCTAGCTAGCTGTTCAAAATGGGGATGACCAGCTAGCCCACAAAGCCCAGGCAACAGTCCGTGGCAAAGCGTTGGGGCAGCGGGGGTAGCCAGTCAGCTAGCACGGTGGTGAATGGAGGCCGGCGAGTGGCTGTCATTTACGGCTCTCCGCAAAATATCATCGCTGCAGACGAAGTATTTTGTGGGCGACGCGGACACACACGTGCGACTAAAAATACAAAACAAAAACAAACGACACTGAATTGATAACTAGCTCAAGTTAGCACCTAGCTCGGGTTAGCAGGTTAGCCGCGAATGCTGCGGGTCATCCACAGACGTGAGGCCGTGACTGGAACAACGCTGAGAGCCCTGCGGAGAATTTGGTTCTGGTCCCAAAACAAACATGTGTCAGACGCGAAGTTGTTGAACGCTGAAGTTCGCTAACTCCTCCACGCAAACAGCAGCTGTGTGTTGGTCCTACGTCCCCTGTGCAACATGGAGGCTTTATGTATTTGAGTTGCACATCTGAAGCGGGGGCACTCGCAGTGGGAGGGGGCGGTTTGTTTCTGTGACGGATCCTCTCAGGCAGGCGGCTCCAACCCGCCGCACATTGCTCAACCCCTGCAGCTGGACGCGGTTTACTCCAGCTTCTGGTGCTCTGTTATTACTGCTGGTCACATTTAGCTCTTTACTTTAAAAAACACATGTATATTTGAACATAATACGCTTAATGTTATTGTATGCGGCGGATACATAGCTGCAGCCTGAACATCCACATGGAAAACAACACCTCGTCTGAGAGTCTAAGCAAATAGTCCACATTGATCCTAAAACCCTTGGTGCGCATTCTTTCGCAAATAGTTCCAGTGGACACACTTTTTAAGAATCGAGAGCGACACCTAGTGTCTAAATTGTCAAACTTCCTCAAGATTACTCGGTGTTCATATCCCGCCTAGATTTGGATTCAGTCCCATCTCAGTCGCATCATTCCTGTGTCAGGATCACGTTTGGACTTGGGAGGATGTTTTCCATCAGGTGAATTTATTTATTGTTTTATGTTAATAGAAACAAATCCATTTGTTGTTGTTGACACCTCATACTATATAGTATTTGAATGCCCTATCTTCAAGGTTTGTTCTATCTTATTTGGCCCTGTAAATCACATTGTGATTTTTTTATGTAAAAAAAAAGCTTTACAAACACATTTGACTTAATTACATCCACACGTTATATTTTAGTGACAGAGCTGCTTTCAATGAACTCTATGAGATGGAAACGAATTATCATACCACAGTGAACATACAGTATATTACACAACATCAAATATGTGTGTCTGTGTGTTCTGTAGAGTCAGTGAAACATAGAGCGCCCTCATAATTATATAGTATAACTGCATCTGTATTGTAAATTCTTTCGCATATGAATGCATTATAAACTTATGTGTGTTTATGGCTCTACTCATTTTATATGGGCTAGAGTAATTGTCTATATTGCAAGCTCCCTTTTACTTCTGTGATGTGTATAATGAATTCAGTTCAAATAAGTTTAATTCTGATTTTATTTGATTATACCTCAACCTTCCCTCTTACTACTTATGGACTTAATACATAAGCACAAGTTGCATGCAGTGATACTGAAATTGTCTCTATTGTGTAAACTTATACTATATTAATTCCTGTCAATAGTTGTGAAATAATAAAAAAAGTTTATTATGTTGTATGTCTTGTTTCATGCTTACATGAAGACTGGTATTGAGGAAGGTAAGGTAACATTAATAAACTTGTGAATCTTATAACATTTGTGTATATGTGGACATTGTATAAACCATCACCAAATTTCTTAGTCTATGACTGGTTACATAATCCCACCGAGTATACTATCAAAATAAAACGTAAAAGCACATGCTGTATTGTTTGATATCATAACTTGAAGTCCTACTCCAAGTACATAATACTACTGAGTACATTCAGAATCAGAATCAGAATTTTGCCATATTTCCATCCATTTTATTTAATTGTGTGATGCATTATAGTTTCATTGGGGGATTGTCACAGGTATCTCGCTTTGATCTTGTCTCAGATCCACTGGCACAGCTCCTGTTTGTGTGCTCCTGTAAGGTCTGATGGACTCAGAGTGCACGGACCACCCCTCACTGCGGTAGAGTAGTGAGGGATAAATATATCCCCCTCCTCCCCCTCCTCCCCCTCCTCCCCCTCCCCCTCCTCCTCCTTTCGTTGAGTCCGCAACATCCTGACTGGCCGAGGCTGGTGATCGCAGGCAGCAGCAAAGCCCCTACAAGACGGATGAATTAGACCAAAAAAAAACCCTGCTGCAACCACACCTGTTTCTTTTATTATACTGAAGAGTCTGGCTGTAAACACTGCCGCCCTCTTTGTGACAGTGTGAAGCGGATACCAGGTTAGTGAAATAAAGTCTTCTATTTGCGCATAGGGGTGAAGTGCATTGCAGAGTTAATAGAATAGAAAAAGGTCCGTGCATTGTTTTCAGATCTATATCAGCAAGGAGTAGCGAGGCAGTGAAGCTGGATTTGTATTCAGGACGCTGTGCTCAGCTCCTTCTTACCCATGGTTACATCTTGGCATTTGAAGAACTTGTTTGTTCAACTCCTTTAACTTTACCACATACGCACACACACGCACGCACGCACGCACGCACACACGCACTCACACACAAACACACACACACACACACACACACACACACACACACACACACACACACACACACACACACACAAACAAACAAACAAACAGTTGTCAAATCCACTGGAACCTCGCTGTGTATTTGTTTTCTCACTGTCATACACCATTCTTGGTCAGTCCCATTCAGTTATAATTATTCTGAGGAGTGAGTCCCCCTGCGCCTCTCCAGATCACATAGCACTGCAGCTGCCCTGCTCTGTACAGCACACCAAGTGCAAGAGCTATAATAGGAAGGAGAGGTAGGGTTGCGCAGCTGACGGGGCTCATTCCTATGAGCCAGGGCTCTGCAGTCCTATTTCAGTCACCGACTGCAGGGAACCTAAAGGCTTAATAGTAGAGCGTCACCTCTTTAAAACACCTTGTTCTGTGTCTGACAGGAAGAACCTGTGCTGATAGGTGCTGGCCCAAGGAGTTTTATTCACATGGAGTTATTCACCATCATGATTTTCTTTAGACTGGGCTATCATATTAATCATATAAAGATAATCGATATGCTGATGACTTCACACAACAACCTACACGAATAGGGAGGCTATATATACATATTCATATATATATATATATATATATATATATATATATATATGAATTAATATAGACCCTTTGTGTTCTGTTCCTTGTGTTACCCAAACCTTACATTTGTAAGCATATTAAGATAAGTCTGTCTCAGTATCATACTGAGGTCTCAGGCCTGAAACACAAGTGTATTCAGAATAATTAACAGCATATGAAAAAATGTCTGGTTAATAAACCTTGGTAAACTCCTTTATGAAATGTCCTTAATCTGTCTGTTTTTATTCATACTCTTATTGTTTGCCCTCCGTCGGTCCTCATGTTGTGTGATTACTTTTCAACCCATCAGGCTACCTGTGTGCGGATTCACCATGGGGCTCAAGGCTGCCCTCCCCAGATATGAGCTGTATCTGTACACAGCTGTACTCGGCGTGGCCTTGATATGGGCAGGCAGTTGGATATTTGAAGCTTCGAGCGGTGAGTGGATGACGACGTGTCAAGAACTGTCCGAAGCACATACACACTGTCAGTGTAGCTCTAAAAGATCGATAACACTGTGAGAGATTCACTGACATTCACTGAAATCCTTTCATATTGAACTGAGAGTGATTGGAGAGTTTTTGAGCACCTGGTCCAAAAACTGTTCCAACTTTACCAGTCCTAAAAACAACCCAGTTAACGACATCAATTAGAATTATTGTTTTTTAAGTGGAAACATGAATTTATTCTCAAAATCTTCATTAAAAATAATAGGTCCTCTGCTTAAAAAACGCTCGATTTTATGCAAATCTCCCTCGATTCCTGCATGTATCTATTTATATCAAGACAATTTAGAGATGTTCCAGTTACTTTCTAATTATTCTCCTGATGGAGATATTTCTGTTTAAGGATCGGTTACATAGAGCCAAGCTAATTCCCAAAACCTTTGATCCAGAAATAAAAACGTTATTCAAGTAAATTTTTCAGGGACAGCGCATATAACTAGTGACACTATGAATATGCCAGAGTTAGCTGAGAGATTAATGTTCATCTGTGGTGTCTGGCCACAGGGATGAAAAGGCGATAGATTCGGCAGCTTTTATTGAAATATCAACAAATAAGTTACATGTTTAAACAGTTATCATGATGATCAATTAAGTAAAATATAGAGATATATATTAGCAGAAAAAAAACATGGGCAGCATTAGAAACAAAGCAAAACATAATGAGTCAGTAACACAAAACAAACACAATAACCTGCAAGGACAGACACAATGTAAATTACCAACAAGCTTTGCAAAAGAAATATGAATAAAAGTATTTTAAAGACAGTCCAATAACTCTCTGATTCTCCTCCTGATTGAACTATTTCAGTTAAAGAATAATTTACACAAAGCCAAATAGATCCTGAGACACTTTTCAATCCTGAAAAAATGCCAAATGTTTGCATGTATTAAGACTAAAATGCTCAGACTCTTCTTACACTGTTTAGAATGGACTGAGTGTAATCTGGTGAGTGGTACTGTCTGTCACAGCCTGTGCTGTCAGATCGGCCTGGACAGAATCATTTCAGTCCTTACTCTGTTTCCTCTCCATGTCTTGAAATGGTCTTTTAAGGCTGTGGGCATTATTACAGCTAAGGTCTGAACGCTTCAGTAGCACTGTCTACTGGTAATAGAAGTCTGGCCTTGTTCCCAGAAGTAAGAGGCTTTCCCTGACCGACCCTCACATTTTGATAACCCTTTTCATGTCCATTAGTGTAATGATCAGACAAAGCTGGAGGAGCTGCTGTGAGATCGAATGTCAGTCGCATATGTTGCTGTGCTTTTAATGTCTCAGCAGCATTGTCGTGAGTGTAATTATTATCATGACCATTTTTGCTTACTATAATTTTTTTTTCATTAGGTTAGATTTTGGTTCAGGTTTACGCAGTGAACTAATCTCCTACTGGCAGATTATGACTGTGTGAATGAAGAAGTCAGCTTCAAAAATAGAAAGCTCTGCAACAAGTACATTATGTAATATATGATATCATCAAATGGATGGAATGTGCTCTTACACATTAAATTATAATCCAACAATTACACCAAAAAGGCTAAAATTCTGAGCAGAAAGAGGGTTGCAAGATGATTTCCTGGAAGCAAATACCATTTAAAACATATTTCAATATCATATTTTACCCATAATTGTTCCAAAAGTTAAAAAGGAACCTGTGTTAAATACAACCTTGAAAATAATCATCAGTCTTCAGATTTTTTGCTCCACATGACAAATGAGTTGAGCATGATAGATTAGTTGCAGCATCAGTTGCAACAGGTTGAATTTCAGCAGAAAAACATTGCAACATGTGCACATCTTGTGAAGTATCGATTAAACTGTATTTCCAGTGAACAATTTATTATTTACTGTTTGCTGATTAATCTGTTTGTTCTTCTTTCTGCAGAGAATACAAACAGAAAGGCTTTCAAAGAAAGTGTGAAACCAGGATGGCATTACTTTGGCAGGAAAATGGTACATAGCCCATATTTATTTCATGTGTTTTACTGATGCAAAATGTCTAAAGAGAGCACCTGTGTGTCTTAATGATGCATCTTTCTTTCCAACAGGACGTGGCGGACTTTGAATGGATGATGTGGTTCTCTACATTCCGCAATCATATCCTTTTCGCTCTCATCGGTCATGTGATCTTTGCCAAGATATTCACCCTGATAGCTCCAAAGGTGCGTGCATGTGTGTGCTGTAGAGGCAGAAAGAGTCTGTGTGAATTTCAGTGAGATATAGAGCTGCATTGTGACTACATACAGGTATAACTGCATGTCTCTTTAGTAAATTCCTGTACATAAAAATGTTTTTAAATGAATGTGTTTGCACTTGTAAATGATCTCAGGCTCTACTCATTTTATAAGTGTCAAGGCAAAGCTACCTTATACGGATGTGATCTGCATAATCAATCTAGTTCAATTAAATTGAATGAAATTTTATTTCAGTCCACTAAACACATATTTTGTAAAATGTCTACCTCAACCTCTTTATCTAATAAATTTGATGCATGAGCATGATTTGCATCCAGGTAGATTTGGACTTTTTCTATTGTGTGTAGTCGTGTTTCTTTCCTGTGTATGTTGTGACATATTTAAAACAGTTTATTATGTTTTAAACATGTTTTCTGTCTTGTTTCATGCTTACAATGAAGATTGGTATAGATGGATGTAAGGTAACATTAATAAACTTGTGATTTTTATAACATTTGTCACGTGTTTCATTTTAAACCATTTATATGTGGACATTGTATTTGTTGTTCTTCCCATCACAATTTAATCTTTCCATCCTAAAGTGTGTCCATTGTTGTTCAACTGTGTTGTTGTACTAACATCATGTGTGTTGCATTAAATAATGAGCAGTACAATCATCTTGTCGCTGTGTTACACTGATGCTGGCCCCTCTTTACCCACAGCACAGATCCTTGATATTTGGTGTGTATGGTGGTTTGGCAGTCCTGGTGACGATGGGCTGGACCTTCATGGCTCTGGTTCTGTCTCACTGCATCATCCTCTACAGTGTTGCTCTGTTCAAGAGGAAATGGTTGTGCTTGGGAGCCGGCCTCACCACACTGGCCTCCATCAAGTTGGAGCCTTATAACTCCTGGCAGGTGAGAGCGTTGGTCCTGGTTTAAACCTCTAGTCAGAAGTTGGGTTGTTCCTTATTTCTTTCTTAATTAGGATCCCTATTAGCTTCAACATAAGCATTAGCTATTCTTTCTGGGGTCCACCACCCACACAGTCATACACATTACATAAAACACAACTAACAAACAACAACATAAACAGACAAAAACAGCGCATCTCATTAAAGCATTCAATAAATACAGAAGAGAAACAATTTTAACAGATCTTAGGCAAAACACAAGATATTAAATTGTTCATAATTCTTTAAAAAAGTCATACATTTTATTTATGTAAAAACAGATAATCAAAATTATTCTGACTCCTCCTGTAGGAAACTTTGGTGACTGGTTCCTTTGACCTGCAAGACATCCTGTTCTATGGAGGCTGCGGCTTTAGCATCATGCGCTGTATGAGTTTTGCTTTAGAGAACTGCGATAGGAAGGATGGCAGCTACACGTTCTGCGACCTCCTGAGATACAACTTCTACCTCCCCTTCTTCTTCTTCGGACCCATCATGACCTTCGACAGGTATCATGCCCAGGTGAGGCTGTGAAGATTCAACTAAATGTGGTGACTGCCAAATTAGTGAAAATGAATAGTGAACAGCCTTTCTCAACAGTTATGAGGTTATCACATTGCATAAGACAGCTCATATAACACTCACATGCTGTGTCACTTTTACAGCTGATAGAAATATGCATGTAAGCTGATGTATTTATACATGTAACTCAATTTGAAAGCCAGAGACATAAAACAAAGACAAAGTATTAATAATATTTTAACTGCTGCAGTTCATACCTAAAAAAAAACCCTTCAATATATGTTAATTTATATAAAAGATGGCTAAATGTGTTTCATTCCACAGGCCAACAACACCCAGCTGACCCGCAAAGAGAGGGAGATGTGGAACATCACCACCAAGGCTGTGTTGCACCTGGGAGTTATTCTGGTGGTGGACGTCTTCTTCCACTATCTTTACATCCTGACCATCCCCAACGACATGAAGCTGGTCACCAAGCTGTCTGACTGGTGTCTGGGTGAGTTCATGGTTGTGGTGTAGCTGCCACTGATGCTTCAATCAGTCCATTATTAAATGGTGAGAGTTGACTGATGTCAATTGAATGTTGACCCTTGAATTGAATTCCATTCAGTGTGCAAGTGACTCATAGAAAGCACTGAGACCATGATGGAGACTCCTCATAGAAATAAAGATATCTTCTCTTTTTTGAAAACTAGTTAACGTTTAATGAATCTTTGGAGTAGTTTCTTTTATATAAATATATTAATAAAAATGCAAAGACATAATTAGGCTGTAGTCTGTATACGTTTAGCTGTCATCAGTGCTTGCTATCATTATCGTAATCACTGACTTTAAGTATTTATTCATTTCACTCCAAGCATCACAGTTTCTCTAGTTTTTTCAACCTGACTCAGTTGAATATTTTGGGGGCTTGTACCGATACTGGTGATAGGGAGTGAGACATTTCCAATACAGATGTATCAGCTGTGTATGTTAAAATATGTATTGCCAATGATTCCTAAGATCCCATTATAAAACCCATGATAAATAAATGTAATAGAGGCTAAATATTTGACAGTTAACCATAAGCTTGAATATATACAGTATATAACTATAAATAAAAAGAAAAACACAGATACAACCAAATATAGAGAGTTTTTTTTATCAGCTATCATATCAACAATAACAATATGGATGTGAAAGAGTCCGATTGTATATATCAATCAGGCTCTCAGTGTAAATTAACTAGCAAATGTGTACCTTTAGCACAAATTCTGTGTTTCCATGTGTTTTTGCAGCTGGCCTGGCTTATTCCAACTTGGTGTATGACTGGGTGAAAGCGGCTGCGATGTTTGGCGTCATCAACACTGTGGCTACACTGGACCACCTGGACCCTCCTCAGCCCCCGAAGTGTCTGACCATGCTCTATGTCTTCGCCGAGACGTACGTGCAACCTCCACACCTCGTGTGCAACCTTTATAAATCATTGTGTAACTTCTCTGTTTACGTGCAAAAAGATTTACATGGAAAATCTCTGTCTGTTTCAGGCACTTTGACAGAGGCATCAACGACTGGCTGTGCAAGTGAGTGTTTGGCTCTAAATTCATGGTTTTAAATGACAGATCACGCTGTATAAGATTTGATATTAAACATGAACTGAAACATTGCAGGTATGTTTATGACTACATTGGTGGGGATCATGACAAAATCTTCAAAGAACTCTTGGCAACCATCTGCACCTTCGCTGTCACCCCCCCCCCCCCCCCCCACCCCCCAGCCCGCCCCCCCCACAATTTGACCCCCAAAAGGGGGGGGGGGGGGGGGGGGGGGGGGGGGGGGGGGGGGGAAAAAAAAAAAAAAAAAATTGGGAAAAAAAAAAAAAAAAAAATAATTAATTGGGGGGGGGGGGGGAAAATTGGGGGGGGTAAAAAAAAAAAAAAATGGGGGGGGGGGTTTTTTTTGGTTTTTTGGGGGTTTGTTTTTGTTTGTATAAATATTAAGATATTAGAATGGAATAGAATAATGAGTAAGGGTGTTTTTTTTTGTAGTTGTTGATTATTATTTTGAGGGATGTGTATATTTGAAATGGGGGGATGGAAGGATGTAGTATAATTGAAGGGATTAAGAATTAGAGTAATGTGAAAGATATTATGGAGAGAAAATTTTGGTGGAATTTGATTGATGGTATTTGTATTTTTATATATTATGTTTTTTTTTTATTTAGGTAGGAAATAGAATGTTTTTAGTGTTTATATTAGTATTATTTGATTTTTATTATAATTTAAAAAAGATAATGGTTATTTATTTATATATTTGGTATGAGTGATTTGTTTGGTTTTAATAATTAATAAATAGTTTATGAGAGGTTCACTCACAGGATTATCTGCAGCTGAACATCCACTCATGACACAGCACAAAGACAGCTGCATTCCTGTGAAGTCATACCTTAAACCCCTTGTTTTTTGTCATCTCGTACCGCTCTCTTTTTCCAGGTTTCCCTCTGTCCACCCTCTCTGTGTTGCTTGTGACCTACTGCGGTGTGCAGCTGGTGAAGGAGAGGGAGCGTCAGCAGGCCCTGCAGGAAGAGGCCGAGGTGGCAAAGGCAGTCGATGGTGTCAAAGAGAAAGCAGAGTAAACGGACGAGAGAACCCAGAGTTTCACTGACTTGGTCAACAGCCCCCTTACATTCTTCCAGTCTTGGCCTTGTGTACTGTAACTTAAACAGACTGTAACAGCCGTTCAGCACCTACTTTGGTCACAAGCGTGTGTTTCATGCTTTAGTTCGTCAGGAGAGAGGCAAAGTTTTTAACTGTGAAATATCTTATAAGTGCACTTGCTGTAGATAGTCATCACGTCCTCTGGCACAAACCCACCATAGGTGCATTTAGCCTTTGTATTTTATCCAAACAAAGGATTGTTGAGCAAATGCCAGGCCTTTTTTCTCACATTTAGAAATCATTCTTTTTTTTAAATCCTCCTCAACATGGTTATTTTTAGCCAGATGGTTTCTCAGTTTTCCATTAGATGCCTTAGATCCTAATCCTCATAATATTTAACCACACTTAAAGGGTTCAAAACTTGAACAAACTTGACACCCTGGTATCATGTATGAGTGCAATGCAGAAAATAAAAGGGTGCTGTGGAGATCCTCCACATTGTTTGCAGTTGAATGTAAAGTATATTTGCTCTTCTGTCACTGAAGCAAAAATACAACCACAGTGTGTGGGATAGTTTGTTTTAACGTTTAGAATGTATCAAAGTTCTCACTGCATTGAAGAAACAAATGTAGTTCAAAAATATCCAGAGAACAACAGTTTTATCATCTACAGGAGAATAGAGAGAGTGTATGTGTGTGTATGTGTGTGTGACATGTCAGTATTTGTATTCTCACATGATCCAGGTCATCAGTTCACATATGAAAGACAACAGGTCCAGCAGGGAACATGGGTCAGGCTCATTCTGCCTGTAATTCAAACTTGCTGAGTGTCTTCAGAGCAGTGGTTCACGGGGAATAAGTTCATGCAGATTGTAAAACCTTTTCTCATTGTAGGGTTTTTAATTAAATAATGGTTATTTCAAATGTTTGACTTGGAATAAAGATTTGTTTTTAATCCAGAAGTGATACTTCTCGTGTGATATTTTTGGTACTGTATGCAAAGGAAATAAAATGGATGTATTGATATTCACTTGGATAGCTACTGCATTAAAACATTTCACAATAAATATTTTGACAAATATGACATTGCTTCAATTAGACTGTGTTGATGAGTACTGATAGTGAGACATTATCATCTATGACCACAAGATGGCCCAGTTTGACCAAAGCTGATCACTGGCTGCTATCAATACCGATGTGATGACATTATAATAATTAAAAACCTATTAGGGGTCCAACCACCCACACATGAGTTTTCATTTGATACAACTTTGAATTTCTAAAGGAGAAAAATAATAAATGACCAGGGAATAATTCACAATTGTGCATGATCTCAATTGCTTATCATGGTCTTCAGCTAAACTAAATAAATCGTCCACAGATTTTCTTTCACTGTTTCATTTCAGCTAATTAATTCACAGCTTTTGGTTTAATTTCAGATTATTGACAAAATCTGACCTGAGTTCCTCTTTGGTTTTTCCATTCTCCTTTTATAAGTGAAGCAGATTTATTGCAAAGTTGGTTTTCATCATTCAAGTCATTTGCTATGGTGAATGCAAATGATCATGCGAAGCACTGTAGCACAAGGAGAATGACAGAAACAGAAACCCCAAGTACGATAGCCATGAGAGTGAATATTAACTTAAATTAAATATCTAAAAATAAAAGTAGAAAAAAATATAAAACATATTAACAATATGTAAATTGCAGACTGTGCAGATATGATATCAAGGGTTTGTGGTGCTGTGTCAAGTAATACAGTATATAATGATGATAATAATATGAATAATAATATGAATAATAACAATAACAATAATACTATTAATAATAACAATTATAATACATTTGATTTCACATCACCTTTCTTGACACCTAAGGAAAATATATCAGAAATAAACACATAATTGATTAAAGAGGAGACAGAAAACATCACATACAAAGCAAAACAAAGTGTGAACTTAAGAGTGACCCAAGGTTAAAATCTAATCATCTGATCAAAACAGATGTGTTTTGTGTTAAAAAAATTTTTTTTTCTATTTGTAACCTGAGGATGGTTAAGTAGTTTAGTAGTTGAGTAGAACAGTATAGTTAATTGTTGCTCCAGTGTTAACATGAGACTTTCCAAAGTCTGGGGAAGTTTATTAACCTGCTAGTCTTTCAAGAACCAGAAAGATGAGTATAAAGCGTCTATATATAGAGTGTTGCGTGGAAAATACAACTTGGTAAAAGTGTGTCAAAATGTCATAGCAATTAGATCCAGTGAGGCTTCCTGGTGAGTTGTTCCACTGGATTTGACTTGCCGTCACCCCCGTGATTAGTCATTCAGCTGTTTGTGGGGGTCTGTGTGGCGTAGTCCACCAAAATGGATTCCTCAGCTTTGTGAGGGTCCTGTCTATAAATACCCGTGGCTTAC
The DNA here is from genome assembly GCA_038501795.1 of Pseudopleuronectes americanus. Lineage (NCBI taxonomy): Eukaryota > Metazoa > Chordata > Actinopteri > Pleuronectiformes > Pleuronectidae > Pseudopleuronectes > Pseudopleuronectes americanus. The sequence goes on along the minus strand of CM076730.1, from coordinate 5,977,427 downwards.
AGTGTGACTGACTGCCACAGACAGCTGCAGCCAGCAGTCTACCAACTCGTGGAGGCTATCCACAGCGATCAGAGCAGCCCTGTGACAGGCTGACAGTTCTGCTCTATTGTGGGGAGTTGAGTAGGGCTCCCACAAACCCAACCAGGTCCAGGCGACAGAACAAAATGGCAGCCACGACCATAGACCCAGTGGAGCAGCCTCGGATGTACCAACAGACCCTTCTCCAGGATGGATTGTGTGACCTGCTGGAAAATGACAAGTTTGTGGACTGCGTCCTTAAAATCCAGGAAAAGGAGTTCCCCTGCCACCGCTTGGTTCTGGCAGCTAGCAGCCCCTTCTTCAAGGCCATGTTCCTGTCTGACCTGGAAGAGAGCAAGAAACGGGAGATTGTACTCAAAGATGTGGAGCCAGTTGTTATGGGGATGATCCTGCGGTACTTATACACCTCTGACATTAGTCTGACAGAGCAGAATGTCCAGGATATCTTCATGGTGGCCAACATGTACCAGATCCCCTCCATCTTCTCGGTATGTGTCTCCTACCTACAAGAAAAGCTGGTGCTTGGAAACTGCTTGGCCATCTTCAGACTGGGGCTGCTGCTGGACTGTCCCCGGCTCACAGTCAGGGCTCAAGAGTTCATCTGTGAACGTTACCAGGTCGTCGTCAGGGACCAGGACTTCCTGCAGTTGGGCCCAAGTGAGCTGGCCATCATCATCACCTCAGACTCCCTCAATGTTGAGCGGGAGGAGCTGGTGTTTGAATCTGTGATGGACTGGGTAAAACATGATGAGACAAACCGAGTCAAGGACCTGCCAGAGCTGCTGCACTGCATCCGTTTTAGGCTGATACCTTTGGATTACTTTAAAGAGAAAGTTGAGTGCCACCAGTACATCCAGTTTAGCCAGGAGATCAAGAAGGAGCTCGATCTCGTCAAGGATGCTCACAGAGGGCATCTCCCAAAGCCCAAGAAGCCTAGCAGTGATGGGGCAAAGGGGGGAGAAGGAGGTGAGGATGAGGAGGAGGATGACGAAGGATATCTGCCGGGTATACTAAACAACAACCCACGCTTTGGGATGTTTGAGATGGAACTGATAGTCATGATCAACAACACAGGGACTGTTGCTTACGACCCAGTAGGGAACGAGTGCTTTGTGGTGTCAGAATCAACAGATATTCCCAAAAACCACTGCAGCCTGGTTACCAAGCAGAACCAAGTGTTTGTTGTCGGAGGACTTCTCTACAACGAGGAGGATAAAGACGAACCGTTCAGTTCTTACTTCCTGCAGGTAGAGTATCAATCCCAAAGTCCACCATTAACTCTGTGACCTGAAAGCAAGTAGCTTGTCTTACAACTTCTTATGCAGATACCTCTGTGTATTTCACTACTTATTCTCTTCATCCTCAGTTTGACCCGATGAGTTCGGAGTGGTTAGGGATGCCCTCACAACCCAACCCTCGTTGCCTGTTTGGACTGACAGAAGCCGAGAACTCTATCTTTGTTGTGGGTGGGAGGGAATTGAAGGATGGCGAGCACGCCCTGGATTCAGTCATGATCTATGACCGACAGTTAGTACAGTCCCACTCAATTCAATGTCTGATCAATTGGAAATATGCCATATTGATAATTAATCAAGTCTGTCTTGTCAATCAAATAGTCAGTAATATAACATTTGTATGTATTACTTTGCTTTTCTACACAGGTCATTCAAATGGGGTGAATCAGACCCTCTGCCTTATCAGGTATACGGCCACGGGACTGTATCACACAATGGTCTCGTCTACGTTATTGGAGGAAAGTCTGAAAGCAAGTATGTGGCAATGCTGACTGTCTGATAAAATCTGAAATTTAAGAGTTTAATCACACATCATTTTTGTAAAAAAGAGCATAATTTAAAGTTCCCCATTCATTTCTATATATAAAGTTTATGATAGTATAAAATCTTACACAGTTTGGTCGATGGGCTCCGAAATTGGTTCCAATTCTGATTTTATTATTCACTATGTAACAGTATCCTTCTGTAAAGTTCAGGAATCAAAATTGATAGATCAAAAAAGAAAAAGTAGAATTTTCAAATCAAACCAGCAGTTATCTTGAATTTGTGTCTTGTGTGTGGGGGAAGTTCCAGAAGTTTAAACTAAAATCGACCTAAGGTTTGCCCCTTTAACACACTGTATTGCATGTTTTTTTTTAACAGGAAATGCCTGAGAAGAGTCTGCGTCTACAATCCAACCAAGTTTGAGTGGAAGGACCTGGCTCCCATTAAGACGGCCCGCTCTCTGTTCGGTATCACCATCCACAAAGAGCAGATTTATGTGTTGACGGGGGTCACAGATGCAGGCCTCACCTCCTCTGCTGAGGTCTATGACATCGCCACCAACAAGTGAGACAACAGTTTTTTATATGACCCACTATATCTCATGGTTGTGAGGCGCATCTGTCCACATTAGTGAAATGACTCACAGAGTGTGAACAGCAGATCATTAGGTCATAAAATCCCACTCATTGTCCTCCTCTGGGTATCATCCAGTTATATAGCAGTTTATTTAACACCATTATTTTCCTGTTGTGTTCCAGGTGGTCTGAGTTTACAGAGTTCCCTCAGCAGCGCAGCTCGCTTAATCTAATCTCATCGGGAGGCTACCTGTACGCGTTGGGGGGCTTCGCTATGATGCCCAGTGAAACCAGTGAGGAGCCCGTCCCAACAGAGATGACAGACATCTGGAGGTATTAATCCACTACAGTAACACTGTAATTCAGTCCATGTATTAAACATTTGCAAAAACATTTTTAAAAAATCACGTAATAATGTAGTTGTAAGCAGACTTTCTAAATGTGCATGTACCTATTTTACTTTGTGGTTCTTCATGATTGTCTGCTTATAACTACTTGACTACTATAACTATCCAACAATAACTACTATTATAGTGTGTGATAATGTCACGTGAAAGTCAATGTTTAAATGTGACGCATACATGCTACAAAAGGAACCTGATAGTAAAGTTTTACCTGTAGCTCAATATATAATCAAATTTGTTCCAGTATAATAAAACACATTTTACATTAATTTTTACATGATATTGTTTATCATAACCAGGATGTGTTATAGGATTTAAACTCTAATGAGAGATATTTGGCTTCTTAGAGTTTTTGAATCAAATAAGTTTGAAAACTAAACAATTAAAAGAAATCTGATCCCACACTCTAGATGACACCATCATTTCATAGACTTTAATAAACCCTTTTCACCTTATAGCAGCAAAAGGTATTCATTGAGACATTCTTTTTTTTTCAGTGTGTGTCCTATATCACATTATAGTAATGGCTGTATACCAATTGACTACTGTGGCTCCAGGATGCTGGTATTGGGCATGTTGTCTCACAGTCACATAAAACTGTCCAGAAAAATTATTATGCCTTTCCTTAAAATCAAGTCTAAGTTTCTGCCATGAAAAAATATTTTTCTATGTAATTAAATGAAGTTCAATTGTCTACTTTTTTACATTTATTAAAATAGTATTGATGATGCAATGATAAAAAGGACCAAACACTAACAAATGTATCTCTCCCACAGATATGATGACGCAGACAAAGGCTGGAACGGCATTTTGCGAGAGGTGAGCTATGCAGAGGGGTCCACGATTCTTCCAGTGCGTCTCAACACTCTGCGTCTCTCCAAGTTATAACTGAGTCCAACTCTCGCTGCCATTAATGATGTATGCATAGCTTTGAAGTGAATGAGGTCCCTGAAAATGAGAAAGTGTTTTGAAAATGAGCACCAAGTTGTTTTATCCGATGATTGGCAGCAGGGGGAGACAGATACAAGTCTAAGTACTGGAGGAGAAAGGAAAGTTAGAATATCAAACCAAATTTCTTTTATAAAAAGCTGTTGATTTGTACATCTGTTTTTGTTATATTGTTTCCAAAATTGTCTTTAATATCCATTTGCTTTATTGAAGCCGAAATAAAGATACGTTGATTCTGTTGCTTTCACAGTGCAAAAGGTTTTATTCACCTTCATCTGACATTTTGTTCAATAACATATTTACAGCTGATTCCACTGTACAGTACACAATATGTACACAACATGTACAACTTGACAAATAAGAGACACTTCATCAACTTTACTGACATTATAACAATAGCAACGAGGGAGAAACTCACATGTTTAAATGTAAACATTGATTCCCAGTTGACACCTGAGCACTACAAGTCATCAACATTAAAGAAATGATAAACCAACTCACGAGGCCTATCTACAGTCTCATATACAAAAGCTGTGTGTGACATTATGTCTGAGGTACTTTCAGTAAGTTTCATTTTAGTTTCAGTTCAACACACATGCACGGTACGACAAGAACAAGGTGAATTCAATTAAATGTTGAACACTATCGCTACTTGAACGTGAAAATTGTATAATCCGATTATGTGGCTTCAAATGTAGGCCTGAGTATAAAGTGGTATGTGTTATGATAGCCTATGTCCACCCTGTTCACCACCATACACGTTAGCATGTTAATTAGCATAAAGTAGGGCTGAGGCTGATGGGAATGTCTTTAGATTTGAGAGTGAACAAAAGATAAAAATTCACCTGATGGTGCTAAATAAAAAAATTAACCATAACCTATGACAATTAATCCAAGTTGGTGAAATGAAGGTCTGAACTAAATATGAATTGTGATCTATCCAGTCGATGTTGGAGATGTTTTTCTTAAATCCACAAATGAACTCATGAACTTCAGGGAGGAAAGTCAGAGGAATAACCAAGTCACTAGGATTCATCTCCTCTGAATCATCAACGTCTGAACAAACATTTCTGGGCAAACTACACAACAGTTGTGGAGCTCATTCAGTCTCGACTAAAGTATGTAGCAACCAACTGAGCAGGACATCAATAATGTACCACTGCTGGAATGACAAAAAACTAATACAAAACAACATACTGTATGTAGTTAAGGTTACTAAAAATAAAGCAATACTACATACTGTATGCATTTAACCTTTAAAAACAGAGCAGATGAATCTCGACTGATTTGAATGGACTAGACTGGAACAGATTAGAATAGGCTAGAATACAATAAAATAGAATTAAACAGACTCTAACAGAATAGACTAGAACAGAATAGTATATAACCAAAAAGACTAGACCAGTACAGACTAGAATCAAACGGTATAGAACAGGATACTAAAATCATTCCAAGTAAATGAATAGCTCTTGCACTTGTTAAGTGTTGTTGCCACATATTAATTCCTAACGTGGTGTATTGTGAACGAATAATCAAACACATCTGGTCCATTAGTGTCAGAACCAGTAAAAAACAATGTCTGTCAAGTGGCCGAGCACTTAGAAGAAAACTAAAAGCCTCTGTAAACTGAGATAAATTTCACAAGCAGGAGCTGCAGTCCCTCTTGAGGAATGTTATCCGGCAGTAACTCAGATCAGAGTGTACGTCCTGTGTAAAACTGTCATAGACAGGACAGGGAGCGTCTTGTGTGCTGGTTATGCTATATGCCTTCCACCGTATCTACTCTCTATGACAGCCTGACACTGTCATTACCATCGCTCCCCAAGGCAACTTGGACCATTAAGTTAAGTGCTCGGAGTCCTCTTGTGTAACAAACCATTTCATAAACATGTTTCTTAAAGGACGCAGCTCGTCTCTGGCTCCATCTATTGCCTAAGATCAGATGGGAAATGCAGGTCGGGAATCCCACCTCCTTTTAACTCACATCATGATCATGAGGATCTTTTTTCCCCCCTCCCCTCTTAGTTCATGTTATTGTGACAATTGGTTTTCAACAACTTGTCAATAGTCAGCAGAGGGTGACTCATCATTTTACCTCAACGCAGTGGTACATCAGTGTGAGGATGACCTTTATGTAGAGATCGAATTACCTGCCAGAGCAATGCTTAAAGCTTCCTAAACTCCACACTGTTTTCTATAAAAAGAAGTGTTCCTCTTTTTCTTGCTGTTATTTCTCCATGTTAAGATAATTTATTTTTATCCCGTTCATTGAGCACGTGGAGCGTTTCCATGCTGGTTCAGGTTTGTCTTTCTGCTCAAGGGAGAAAAACACTGAGCACTTGCCTCTTTTTTCCCTGACAGGCAATGGATCAAATTACAATGAACAAATATTAGCTTCAGCACTAAAATGTCATATTGACTTTCAGCAACCAATATCAACAGCATTGCATCAATGAGCCACACATTCAGTACATAAAGAAAGAAACAGAGAGAGAGAAAGAGGGAGATTAATAAGCCGACAGTTTCAGATGGCTGACAGTTGCTCCTGACATGCGGATGCCCGGCGAGTGGAGGGGCTGCATTTGGTCAACATGGTGATCTGGGTGCTGAAGTTGTTGCCGTTGCTGCCTATGGAGGGCTGCTGGTACTTGGTGTCAGCGCCCAGGAACCTCTGCAGCATCCATCTGCGCCACTTTCGCTTAATCTCCGACTGCACCTGCCGAGGAGACAGAGACGAGGAAGAGGTAGACAAACAGGATGAAGAGTTAAAGGTTGAGTGTGTAGAATTTAGTGGTGAAGTTGCAGCTGAATACCCCTCACCCTGCAGTTGCCTTCAATTGTCTTAAAAAACTCAAAATATGTTAAGTTTTTCCCAGTCTATCCTGTAAAAAACATGGCATCCTCCGTAGAGACAACCCGCTTCTGATGAAAATGTAATTAAATATAAAGGATACAGTGTTCGGTAAAGAAAACAACAATTCGTACAATTTAGATGAAAAACACAAGTGAAGGCAAGATTATTTTATATTCAATGTATGCCAATCTATCCATTTAACCTGAATCTTACACAGTGAACCTTAAACCGGGTATGATAGAGTGGGGAGGTAAAATGTAAATTTGTTCTCACCTCTCCGTTCATAAAGCAGTACAGAACTGCCACGACGAACCCCTGTTGAAGAGCAAGCAGATAACATGTACTGCCTGATAAGAACTGTGCAGTTGAAAGCAATACCAGCATGATAGTGTTACAGCTGGGAAAACGCTCAAAATGTTTGTGCATGAATAATGGCTGTTAGATCATGACCAGCTTTAGGCTCAGGCAGGAGCTTCATCATTTAAATCTCTGGGAAGTTTTCCCGGGAGATTTCATTCTGAGCTGCAACAGTTATAAATTAGGAATACTTTCCACTGCTAGGTTTACACATGTTCACTTGGCTCTCGGCGTTTACAATCAATTTAATACTCGGTAAATCATTAACCTCATTATTCAAATGTACAAAACTAAACACGTCGGCTATGCAAACCTTGCAAAAAATTTGTTTACTTAATCTCATGACCCAATTTTGTTACTGAGCTTTACTCAACTTTCAGGTTTTCTTCTATCTTCGGCCGTACTTGATGTGTGCTGTCATGCGAGGTTACCTGAAAGGAGCCCAGAATGAGATCGAATACCATCCTGACTTGAGGGTGGATGTGGTCTGGAATGAAGGCAAAAAGGATGTAGTTGATCCCGAAGAGAGGAATCAACAACAGCGTGGATTTAGCCAGTCTCCTGAAAAAGTAGAAAAATAAGTAAGAGAAGACAAGACACTTCTTAAATCTCCCATACATTCGAGGCCAGAGTATGAGTGTATAGACCATTATAGCTCACCAATAGTAACATAAGCGCATACCTAATATTCAAAAATGTATACTCTAACTCTACTATATTCCATGCTCCAACAGAGAGGTTGACATTTGACAGTGAACACCTACGAGTACTGGTTGGATTCCTTTCTTCCAATGTCAGGGCAATTCATCTTCTGTCGCAGAATCCGGATTATACAAATGAAGAGGAAAAAGTTCACCTGCCAAGACAGTAACATTCATGTTAATGCATTTGCATTACATAGCGTTGTATTTAACATGTTACTTATGAAAAGGTGCAGAGTCTCACAAGTATGGTGACTAAGATAGGTGTTTTGATGATCCACCATGGACTGTCATCGATCGTTTCCCAGCATCTGTCAGTGGAGAAAAAAAAGTCAGAAAGAATGTTTCTATCCATCCAACCATTATCTATACTGCTTCTCCTTTGAGGGTCGCAGGGGAGCCGGAGTTAATCCTAGCCCACATTGGGCAAAAGGCAGGGTACACCCTGGACAGTTTGCCAGCCCATTGACTTGTCAGTATACAGAAACACACAACCATTCACACTGAGATTCTCCAGTTAATCTTATCTCAATCTGCATGTCTTTTGACTGTGGGACGCAGCCAGAGTACAATGTGAAAACCTAGACATGGGAAGAACATGCAAACTCCACACAAGAAGACCCCCAGACAAACTAGGATTCCAACCACGAAAGTTAGGATAAATTATTTATCCTAAAATAAATTAAAGTTAACTACAATTATTGTATGCATTTAAAAAACATTTATCCTTACAAAGCTTTATAAGATAAAAAATGACTTTTTACATAGGTGTAGGGCTGATGGAGCCCACCAGAACAATAATCTTTCTTTCTCCAAGTGAGAATATTTATATATATATATATATAAATATATATATATGTTGAAGATATGTATCCTGTGTCATAAAAGACAACCAATAAAAACATTCTCTAATCTTATCCCTTCTACCATCTCTGTATTTTTAACAGCCCCGGTCATTTATGGTGCACATGAGAGCGTATGCAGTGTGCCTGTGTGAGCCAGTGTTGGACTTGTTTCACCAACCTGACCCATATACCCTTCCCCCATGAATGCGGAAAAATCTTGGGTTTGATTTCTTTCCCAGTCCAACCCGGGGCTTTACCGGGATGAGTGCAACCCTCTCGGGGTATCATCATTTCTCAATGATCAGCTGGAGCAGCACAGTCTCCAAGGATTCAAGCTATACAATCTCAACATGGATACTAGATCCCCAAGATGTTGAACAAATATAGAGAAATTGCGTGCTCTGATGCATAGACCTACACATTATATCATGTATCTTATACAATACATATTATACCCAGCCTGGATAAAGCTGAGCTTCTGTAGATTAACTGTATCCATGGGCCCGTCTGTTCCCGACCACTAAGAAATGAAGCTGCCTCCAGAGAGTCAGACTTCTCAGTATTACTAATAAGAGGACTGGCTTCTTATTGTAGACAGTATATACATATACAACATCATCCACCTTGTTCAATAAGAGCAGAATCTTCAGAACATGAAAAAGAGCCATGTTCATCAATGTATCTCTTCTCTGCACATGTTAGATCATATAAACATATAGAAAGTTATCGAATGATAAAGATACATTTTTTTGTGTTATAACAAGAACCTTTTTGTTATTACAAGAAAATATTTTTGTGATATAATAATAAAGTTTCTTGTGTGAAAATATATTGTTGTAACAAACTTTTTAGAGTTAACCACATTGTTCTATTTGTGTCTGTGTTCTGTCTTTAGCAACACACTAAGGTAGAAGCTTGTTCACCCTGAAGACAAAACACCCAGATACAATCTGAACGATGTGGTTCATGCAGTCCAATCCATTGAGGATTGCTCAGACCTGTACCTTTCTTTTTCTGCTGTAGCAGCAATAACATTATGTACCTGCATACATGTGCCTTGTAGGTGTGCTCCGCTACTTAAACCAACATCACTACGCCTCTGCCTTTGGAGTATTAAAACCTATTATTTTAAACAAATATGGTGTAACTGCATTCTGGCTCTGCCATGAAACACGCATTTACTTAATGCTGCTCATCAATAGTTAAACAAAGAAGTCTCCATTTGCAGTCATTTGTCTTCCTGCCAGTGGAAGGTTTTGAAATGAACCCATTAAATCTAAAGTGAAGGATGTTTATATCACATTTATCTACCAGATTAAAGTCCAGACAAAGGAGTAACTCACCCAGGATCGTTTAAATATGCCTTGGTAATCACCCATGCCGAGATAAAGATAGTCGGAGCCCCTATAAACAAGACAAGACAATTTGTTAATTAATTATACATTAAAATAATCTCAATGAGAAAATTTCAATTATGTCCACTGTGTTCAAACAAACATAACCAAATATGACATTGAGTGGTGTTTGCACTGTTAATCTTTGGGATGATTTTATTGCTTTAAAGTGAAATTGCATTTTGGATACGGTCATCATTTTTAACTGGACCATCTGACATATTTGCTATATGCCAATATTGGCTCATGGGGGGTATCTGCAGGGAAGCTGCACGCTTGTTTCCATTTTCCTGCCGTCAGACGCAGCATCTCAGGCCTATTTAAAGTCACTTTATTGGTGCGATGGGGAAAAAAAGGCCAGCAGAAAAGTGGGGAGAGGTTGCTGAATGTTCATTTCAAAAGCCAAGCAGCAGTGGAATTTTAGGACAAGAGGCCAAATTAAGTATTTGAGAGATTGAAAGTGTTGGACAGAAATAATGTTACGAGATGAATGCACAAAAGAGCCCAGCCAATTCTTCTGTATTAATACATGCATGTTATGGTGAACCAATTACAAAAAGCAAGAGGTGTAGTGAGTTGACCAAAAGCTCAAAGGAGCATCCTTGCTGCCTCAGCAACCATTAGACTGATAGTAGAAGTTCTAATCCACATTGTTTGATCGGTTTTATTGAGACAAGGTGTCTGCCATAAATACAAAAATTATTTAACTGAGCTAGAAGCAGCAGAAGCATAGCAGGACTGAATGATAACAAGAGCAGAGTGGCAACTGCCTGCTGCTGCTTATCTAAAGCTGGCAGCAGGACTCATTCATATGCAGAAGGGAAGGCACAGCGTTTCCCCCCATAGCTACAGCATGTATTAAACCTCACTTCCATTAACATATGATCACGTATGTTGTGGCTGTTGTAGTAGAGACACAACAGACTTTCAGGTTGCCCGATGATTGCATTTGATGATCTCTGGTTCCCACTCTAGACAAATGGCCGGATCGAATGTCCTTGAAAATGAGCTTGTGCATGCCATCACTATTCATAGACATATGGCATGGTGGCCAGCACGTACCCCATCCGATCAGGATGTACCACCAGAAGTACTTCCTCTCGGAGAAGAAGGAGACGGCTAACAGGGTGTGGAGGTAGAAGCCCTCCACCAGCAGCCAGAAGTAACTTGCCATGATGCCGTACTGGAAGAAGACCACTACTGCCTTGCAGCCCACCTAAAAAACACACCATAGTGTTAGTGGCTCATTGCTTTAACAGTGACTGTACATAAATTAAATTTTATCACAAGTCGGATGATGAAGACAAATTAGTTGCCTGGAGAAAAGTCTACATGGAATACTGTTTTAATAAATAACTCTGAAACAAGTATTGATGTCAGACTTGAAAATAAAATTATTCTGTTCGACTTGGCCAGTCACTAATCAAACGCAGCAGTGAGGAGATGTAATTAATATCACAATGAATATTAACATAATCTACTGTGAGTGAGACATTCTACATGGGTTATGATTGTGCTGAATCTGATTATAAAAATGGACTTCTAGACCGATTGAATCTGCAATCAAAGTGCATTTCAGATTCATATTGATGGTTTCAATCTCAAGTGCCACACATGGGAAGATACTGATGTTTGTGGCCCAGGGGGCGTAACAGATGCCGTCGCAATACCTGTTCTGCAAATGTTACTCTACGGTGTGAGATACTATTTAAATAGTTTGCTTTTATATTGCGCTTTTCTAGTATTGACGACCACTCAAAGCTCTTTAGAGTATAGTTCACTCATTCTCACTGACATTCATACAGTGCATCTGCGTCCAGCACTTTCTCTATCACACTTCATTCATACAGTGCCGGCTCAGCTATCAGGGGCGATTTGGGGTTCACTATCTTGTAGTAGTGAACTACAAAAAAAGTTTTATAATTCTGCTCATTAAGCACTGCAGCAACAAAACAAACATTGTGCTTTTTAGTTCCAAGGTTGTTTATAAAGGTTTTGTTCTCTGCAGGAGTTTAAGAAACTTGCAATTACTCCAAATGATATTTTAAATTAGTTTTTTTCCAGTTTTACATCATCTCTGTTCATGTGTTACTTTCTACGAAAAAAATCCTGTCTTCACTAAATTAAGAGTTGAGAGAGTGAGCAGCTGTGTTAGGACAATCTGAGTACCCTGAATAGGAAATATCTGAATTAAGCCATTAACGATCGGTTCAGACACTGAAGCAGGTGATTTACAGTCTGCTGATCTAATCCTCTCTTGTGATAAAACAGTAGATTCAGCTGGAGCGAGATTTAAGCCCTACACGAGTGACGCTGGTGACCTGATCCATCAAATGAAAAAAAATCCTCATGAAAGTGGAACTAGATCCTGGAGTTTATCTGGCTCCTTATCTCACACACAGCACTTACGATACTGTCACGATCGTGTTGTCGAGACGCGTTGATCAAAACTCTGAATGTGATTTATTGACAAAGCTGTCTGTTGTTCAGGTTTATGTTCGGCAAACAGGAACTCTCACAACATCCTGCTGGAGACATGAATGGGGAAATGGCACATAAGGAGTGGACGCCACTAAGCAAACAGTGCTGCACCCAGGAGCACTTGAGCTCTCGCAGGTTAAGTAAACTCTGAGACAAAGATCTGAGATCAGTAAAGTCTGCGTGCGTGAGTAATTAAGTAGATGCAGTACAAAAACTTCAGTGCTGCTTGCTTTCAATTGAAGAGTTAAATTGATCTACGTAGAGCAGGACCTTCGATTATACAGGGAAGAGAACCAAAGAACTGTGAGGCTTATCTAATAAAACCGACATATTGGTGAATTAGGCGGGGGTGTTCAGCTGCATGGAGAGAGAAGGGTATGGGGGGAGTGTAGAGCTCTCACAGATGATTGGCAGTTTTCTGTCTCGCCAACATCGTACAGAACCACGTCCTTGATGAACACAGCTACGGCCTTCAGTATGAAAGACACAAAGAGATGCATGTGGATGCAGTTTCTCGTGCAGTGCAGCTTCCTGTAAAGAAATAAACCAGACAAATTAAGTCTACTTTTAAAACTTCAAATCTATTTAAAAGCAAGTACTTACTTTAACGCAAGTTGAAAGGTTAATGTGGTAATTTAACTGGACTTGTCCGTTTGTCCATATATTTGTACTTTCACTTAAAAGCTTTCAGCTCTTCCTCCGATATTATATGTAGTGAACAGTGAAGCCATTATAAACACTGTACATGACTCATACCCTGTGATGTGCTCCTACTGTGCTGAACCGTGCTGTTATCTAAATGTCAAGTCATCTGTATCTGTTTCATACTTTATATGGAATTTATCTTCCAGTTGAAACATATATTTATCAGGCAGAAAAAAAGTGAAAAAACTCATGACTAGAGCTTCAGAACAGAAGTAAACATGGACAAAGCATGCAATCTTTTAGGAGAAATTGTCACTAATCTCAATTTCTCTGCTGGATGCTTTCCAACAAAGGCCTTCCCTGTGAGCTTATGATTGGAGGGTGAATTGTATTAACCCATCAGGAGAGTTGGCCCAGAAGAAACGGGCGTGATGACACACTAAATCGGCCAGCTGCCTGAACAGCGCGGCTGCAGCTGAACGTAAACAGTCAAACGCTGTTCACATCCTGTGTCCCTGCTCACATGTCCAAACCATTGGCATTTCATCAGGCAGAGGAGTAAACACATCCCCATGTTGTTTAGCCCATAACACACAAACAGTCCGAAAGCAAACACACCCAAATGAAGAGCGGGGCCTTTAATAGAAGCTACACACCAACCCTTATAAACCTATTCTAATGATGCTTGCTGTTCCATGCCAACATGAACACATATTTTCTCTCTGAGACCATATAGGACTGATGGGAACACGCTGTGAACAACAGCAGCTCGTCTTAAGTGCAAGGACTTTATGGCCGCTTGCACTCAACCACTTTGCTTGAGAGATGCTGCAACAGCAGATCGCGTCAAATTGAACAACAATTTATTTTTGTCGGTCACATTACTGTGTGAAAAACACAGTAAATCTTCCATAAAATGCAGGAAGTAAGGTGTGAAACCGGAATTTTATAGTTCTAAATGATGGAAAAAGGGTGTTTGATTGCCTTCATATGGGGGACATTAGGGAAAGTTGATGGATCTACTTACCGAAAGAGACACAGTATGATGATGGCAACCGTGAGAGAGATGAGTGACACGCTGTGGCCAATGGTGTAACCCACTTTGATGGCAGTGAAGAAGTGTCCCTGCAAAGAAAAAGTTACACAAACTGAAAACAAATCATCTGGAATGAAATTTAACTTGTCGTCCACACAACCATAGAAACATGGGGCCATTGTGCGGGTTTAAACTGGTTGTCATACTGACCGTGTTATCATCAATGGTGCTGTTAGGATTGTATCCACAGTCCATTATGTAGGAGTCCATGCTGATCGGGGACCAGCCGTCCTCTGTGCAGGTCTTTGACAGGTTACCTAATGAGCAGAGGGGCAGAGGGAATACTCAACATTACTCTTATAGAATACAATTAATTGCTTCAGTATGTTCCAAATAAATATGTGTGTGTGGGTGTGTGTGTATGTGTGTGTGTGTGTGTGTGTCTGTGTGTGTGTGTGTGTGTGTGTGTGTGTATGTGTGTGTGTTTGTGACTTGCAAGGCAAAAATAATGCTCACAATTAATTATGTCACTCTGAGATGCATGTGTCTCAGTGGAATACTCTCATATACAAAAAGGAAGTAGAATGAAAGAGTGAAGGGGATCAGTACACCCCACTGGCTCAGAGATGCCATGACTGTTCCCAAGTGTATTGGCCTCCATTTGTTTCTTAAGAAGACTGCCAGGTTGCACACACACACATGCACGCACACACACCAGGAGGCCAACAGTGGAGCAGAGAGATATTTTTACACTGGCCTGCCCATGGGGGCAGAAGTGAAAGGTGAAAAACTGCATTGGAGTGATCATCTAGGATCAGGAGATTAGAGCTGCAGCGTAGAGCTCTCGTCTCTCAGCTAAGACCAGCAGAGATCACTGGAGCTTTTTACAGTTTAGAATAGATAGAGTTTTGCAGTACAGAGCAAAATTCAGTCGAGCTCTGTCAATATTCAATATTCTACACAATAGTGTAAATAAGACAAAAAAAGGAAACATTTTATCTTGGGATTGTTTAATATCTGTATCATTTAAAACCAAGGACACAGATAACATTTTATTTCAAAGCTATTTCAGTGAACAAAACTGAGATGGATTAGGACTTCCTGGTATGTTTTAAGGAGCGCATCTATGTGCAGCACTACATCAATATCAGAATCAGACATCTATCACACACTGAAATTATTTAAAAAATGAGAAATTGACTTGAGTACTCATAAACATGATCCAAATGAAATCCATTGTTTTTCATATTTAGGTCATGTTGCATACAAAGATGTGTTACAGAAGCGTTGTCAGGAGATATCAGACTTTTATACTGAAAATTCAACAAGTAAATACCTCACTATTCAAATAAGGCACTTATCATTAATTAGACATCGCTGTGATTTAGCTAAGTCTCTTATTGTGTAACATTTATTTATTGCATTTCTCCATTTTGTCCCCTGTAAATATAAGAAAAGAAGCTATGTGTTGGCGACAATTTAATCCGTGTGCTAAATGCAAGTGTGGAAATCTAAATGTGGGACATTCCTCACATTTTCCAACCATATCGCTGCACAAGCCACTATCAAATCAAGACCGTGTTGGGAAACGACCAACAATCCAAAGTCTTAGAATGTATTTGGCATTAAAATACGGTCAGCTCACAAATACCTGAACGGCGTATTGCAGAGAAGATGGAGGCTAAGCCTCCTCAAACAACATGACAAGACACAAAGGCGATGATAAGCCCCTGCTGTTTCAGTCCATGCCACCACTGGATTTGGCTTGTTTGAGGGATTGCCAGAAGAATGCTTTCATCATCCCCCAAAACATGACAGCAAGGATTTTCAGAGTAATGCACGACAACCAGGAGAACTCAAACAAGTTAATCACCCCATCATCGGTTGATTTCCAGGATTTTTTTATATGTGCTTTTCTGTCTATGTTAAACAGTCAAATGCTTTATCCTTCCTAATTATAACTCGGAGGTATATTCATATTAGCTTGCCATGAACAGCTTGAGCTCAGCTTAATATTATGGCATGTAGGTGAAGCCACTGTGACAGAGACTGAGTCACACTGAGCCTGAAGAGAGGGTGAGTTGCTCGTCTTATTAAAAGAGATGAATGACTGTATGTTTGCATAAGACCTACTAGGAGTTCATGAAAATGGCAAACTCTATATCAACAAAATTCATGACTTGGCCCCTGAATCTCTGGCGCCAAGTTTCTGTTCCTTGTTTTTTTTGTTGTTGTGTAAAATGAATGGCTCGAGATGTGTCATAAATCATGTTTCTCTAAACTTCTTCCCTTCTCAAAGTTCTGAAACCTAAAAATGAAAACTGGACACTAGTTCTACTTGGTCCCTGACATGCTCACACTTGGAGATGAAAGGTTCTTAACCTGTCAACAACAATAATTTACAATGCAAATAATGACTAATGTTTATCAACCCCTAATTAAGTCCTTGCTATATGACCTAAGAGTGGATCGGGTTTAACCAGCAGAGACCTGCACTGATTTGCTGATTTACTGCATAATTTATATCATGCACATCAGTGGAGCAGAGGTCACTTACAATCCCCCCGTCTTTCTTGTAAGGCCTCTGCACGTCATTCTGGTCCCTTGAACAGCAAAGGCCTGTTGATTCTGTGAACCTCTGACATGTCTGCAAAATATACTTCTGCCTTCAACCCCACAAATCTAGCAATTCCACATCTGTCTCTCTCTTTTCCCAGGAGAGCATTCCTCTCTCAGGTCACACCATCTCCCATCTGGGTCACATCACTGCTCAAAAAAACAACCTCTTTCTCCACATACAGCTTTGCTTACTGATAATAAGTCTTTGGTTCGAGTTCCTTCCTATGCCCTAAATGCGATTTGGAGGGGAAATACTGGCTAGTGTGCATGGGGAGAGAGCCCCCTCAAGCAGGTTCAATATAAAAGCACTGCAGTCACTAACAGCTGGAATCTGTTGACCGTAAACTTGTTCATAGTACAGATAAGGCTGTGGGTATCTGATTTTGGGAAAAGTTTATGTTTTTACCCCTGTCCATTCTAGTTTGAAGTCTTTTTATTTTCAGATATCTTGATGAATCTACACCAATATTCACTTTCTTTTTATTAGTTTTCTATCATCTATTTGTACTGACACAAAATATGGCTCTTTAGCCACCAAATGCTACAGCACTGCAGTAGCTTATCACCAACCTGGTCTGTATTAGGTGCTGGGTAGGTAGCTTACAACTCTGCATATCAGAGCAGCTGAAAACAGCTGCCACCTCCTCACTTAAAGAAGGTTCATGACAGCAATTACAGTTTTGTGGGCCATAAACTCAAAACAATGCTAAAAAGCTTAACAGCTCTTTAGAGCTGATGGAAAATGCAGAGTTGATGCAATTCTCTGTAGGTTTGTCTCTATAACTGATACATATTCAGGAGATATATTGTAAACACAGGTTTTTACCATATCAAGAAGCGCCACTAGAACATATTATTACATGGAAATATGATATGGTGAATTTGTTTAGCATTCATTTGGACCTGTTGTTTCTGTAGGATGCAGGTCAGCCGAATTTTTGTTTTGTTTTATATTTGTTCAGGTCTTCACCACCTGAGGGATCTATAGAGATGTTAAATGAGGGATCTATATAGATGTTAAATGAGGGATCTATATAGATGTTAAATGAGGGATTTATGAGTCTATATAGATGTTAAATGCTGCAATATCTTCACAACGCTAGTTACGCTGCTGTTGCTAATTGGGCCTGACCCTGTAACGTACAGTGAGTGACTATATCAGAACAAGAACAATGCCTTTTTTTGTTGGTAAAAAACAATCCTATGAGAGCAGTGAACCAAAACAATGAGCTAAATATTCTAAAATACCAAGGGAACTGTAAAGTTGCTGTTATTCTCTATGGATTCATCAATATGACTGACAGACATACAGTACAGTGCACATACAGCAGCTATTTAATTGGTTGTAAATATAAAAAAAACCTGATGAGTGTTCCTTTAAAGGACCATGTCCCTGAGTCGGTGTTCTCTAAATACAAGTACAAAACTGCATTAACTCTTACACCCTAATTACACTGAGGAGACTCATGGTTATTAATGACAAATGGAGATATACGGGAAGTTCCGGGGGGAATAATCTCAGGAAGTACTGTACAAACACATGCTAATTCATACTGTAAATTCTCAAGAGAGTGGTTTCCCCTAGCGATACATAATTAGTACTGCTTACCCTGTGAGGCTTCTCATATATAAAACCAGGACAAACATATGTTGTGGGTGGATAATGCCAGGATGAGAAGTTTGTCTTTTTTGGCTCGGCTGTGCCATGTGCTTTGAGTTTTATGATACTGTAATATATGAGACGGGAGGTCAGGAAGCAAAGAAACAACAGGTGATCATGGGCAACAATGACATCATGAGAATAAGTTGTTAAGATGCCATCTGTAATTCATTGTTTCTAATTTCTGTCTCAAATACGTAGCATTATGATGCCAATAGAGATTCAACAGCAGAACAAAAACAAATAAGAGGTTAAAGGGATAGTTCCCCGACAAATGAAAATGCATTCATCATCTACTCACCACTATGCTGATGGAGGGAGGGGTGAAGTGTTTGAGTCCACAAAACAGTTTTGGGAGTTTATGTGGTAAACAGTGTTGCAGCCAAATCCAATACAACTGAAGTAACTGGGGACTCCAAACGTAATGAGTGACTTTAGATTTGTTTGGTGAAATGTGTTATACAGTTTGAGACACATAGTGATGAACCATGTCAATATAAAAACATGGATTAGAGCATTTGCTAATTGGTTTGTTCCATTGGGAACCCATTTATCTTCTACAAGGATGGCACTGACCATTATTTCACAGATGTCACAGGTGTCACCATTTCAATAAACCTCATTGAGGAGATAATGTGAATTAAATTCTAAATTCTGTTTCTACCAAAAGGCCTCACCAATACAGATTAGTCACTTGATTGTCTTTTCAGTCTTTCACACACAAACCGCCTATGTATGTGATTCTTACGTGTAAAGACATCCCTTGAGAAGTAGAAGAGGTATTTGGGACAAGGGATGGTAACCACCTCTCCGGTGTCGGCACTGGGCCAGCAGGTGATCTTGTCCCACGTCCCACTGCAACCTGACAGAGAGAGCGAAAAAACATTTGTCAAACAGGAAGATACCATACAATCGAAGAGCACACGCTTTAAACACAAGATTTTGGACAGAACCTGTTTGATGCTGTTGTAACATTAATCAGGTCCACAGACAAACAACAGTCTGATTAAAGGTGGAACTCTGAAGTTCCCATGGCAGCCACAGCGTGTGTGCTCAGGTCAGCTGTCGTTACAGCCAGGCTGGGTTCCAAACAGCAGATGACCAAAGTTAACACAAAACAGCTCCCTGTGCTTCTTTCCACATTATCATTTCAATTCAACATATAGTGTGTTTGGTCTCTGGATGCAGAATCAGGTCACGGCACTTGGAAATCAGCACCTGAACAACAGTTTAACAACATGATAAATCAGTTGGCCATGTGAGACATACAACATCACCCGGAGGATTTACCTGCATTTACATTTGATTGAATCTATAGCGTGCAACGTGATATTTAAATTAAAAAATAATTAGTATTTAATTACTTTTACTGTGTGTGAAAGCAAATGCAGTCTCCTTCGGAAAGACAGTGTTAACATTACACTGGCAGGTAATAGAGGCTAAACAGAGTAGAGTTATCTCCCTATATAGAATATAAATATGTGCTGTAAGTGTGCAACACTGCACTTAGATTTTTTTTAATGTAAATGTCCTTTTGTTCAAAATTTTTTGTATAAATTTACCTAAAAGTCTATATATGCATATAAACATATATTCATTTCAATATCTCTTGATAGCAATGCACTTTATACAGCATAAAACCTTTTGCAATTATCCTGCACCACTGCACTTCACTTAAAGGACAAGTGTGTAGAATCTAGTGACATCTAGTGGTAAAGTTACATGTTGCAGCTGAATACTCCCTTACCTCACCCTCCACTTCTTAACATTAAGTGGAACCTGTGGTAGCCTCCAGTTTTCATAAACTAAAAAAGATATTTAGTTTCACCAGTTTGGAGGAAGCACATGCCAGCCTTCGTAGAGAAGACCTGCTCCTGATGTAGATATAAAGTAATTAAATAAAAAGGCCTATTCTAAGGGTAAAGAAAAAAACAATTTGTACAAAAACACTAGTAAAATCATCACTAGAATTATTTTATAATTTCCGCCTATAGACCTAAATCTTACACACTGGACATTTAATTACAATTTTCTACAAACAATATTTCTGTCTGTGGTGAAAGGTTTATGTTATGAGCTTATTCTCTGTATTTTTTGAAAAAAAATTACGTATTCTATTGCCGTTTTCCTTCACCTGTCTACCTCACTCTGAAGTTGTGGCTTGATGGATCTATGGATCAATAAAGTGACATCTTACCTTTACTTCATCTGCAATTAATCGAAAAGAAAAATCAGTTCCATTGTTGCACATCCACTGCTGTCTTCATCTTCAAAGCATGTGTCTCAGTGTTAATGAGAGTGTGATCACTTTGACACTAAACATGAGCACATGTGACAACAAGTGGCTGGCTTTAGGTGAAAAACACTGTTCAACCATGCTCAGTGTAATGTGAAGCCAGAGGGGAGGTTTCAACAGCGTCTGTTGTCTTTAGAGCTTGTTTCGTCACTTTGGTGAATTTAACAAATTTTGACAAGACAGATTGTGCAGCCAAGACACATGCACACAAAACCCACATACCTGTTGTTCTGTTCTCAATCTGAGCCTCACACGTGTCTCTCTCTTTTTCTATCTCCCTCATCATGTCGCACATCTGATTCTGCACTGAAAGCACCTGTGGAGAGAACATTTTAAACATGTTTTCTGTGCATCTCTGAGGTCACACTTCATTTGTCTGTTAGGCATAGAGTTGTACAGCTTGAAACAGTGCGTCAGATATGAAGGTCAGCGCAGCTATCGTCTCCCCTGAAGTCCGCCAGCGATGAACCAGCTGGAGCCACCACTAATCTCTCCAACCGCCCGACACATGGCAGACACAAAATCAATCTATTGCCGATGATTCAACAGTCATATTCCGTAGATTTGCATATTTTGAAATTGTAGGGAATCCTCAGGCATGCATGAACTGGTTCCATATGAAGCTGAAGCCATGAGGGTTTATCACCAGGGAATACAGACACCCTCTGCAGGACCACAAGATTTATCGCTGTTACTTAGGCAGATGAGTCTCTCTCTCTGTGGACATTAATCAGACTGGTAGTATGTGGCTATTGTTAAATCAGAAAATGACTCCATATGACTCCAGCCTCTCTCCTCCACACACAAGGTGACTCCCCCCTTTAAATTATGATTTATATCACTCCTCGGGCAACGTCCCATGTCCTGTGATACTTTGGACTATGTGACTCCAGAACATGCTGTCAGTGATGGATCAGTGGTGCCTTCAGCGTTGCAAGCTGGAGTATCAGGAGAAAACGTCCTGCACTCCATCATCATGATGATCATCATTACTTTTACCTTGCTCACCCCGCACAGCACTTCCCATCATTTCCCTCACTCGATTTTTATCACTGGTGGTATGGAAACATGGGTGTGTGCAAATGCTCATATAAAAGCCAGGTTGCTATTCTGAGGGATGTGACCTCCCCATTGAATTCCAGCATGAATCATACATGCTTCTCTACAGGAGACAGTTTGTGGATAGAGACAGTAGAGACCAGAGAGTACAGAGACAGACAAAGGAGGTTGTTGCCATGGTGTCCCTGTTGGGAGACAAGCGGACACCTTTAGTGGCTTCAGCAAGGACATAAAACACATGAGTGTCACTGAGGAACAATCACAATGTTCTGTTTGGTGTAAAATGTCATTAAGAAGCTGCTGGGTCCGTCTGTGGTGCCTGAGGAGACACACGCAAGACAGACGCTCAACCTGGAGGGAAGAGTGTGAACATGTGAGAGAACATTGATGATGCTGTAGCAAGTGTTGGGGACTTTAAACTTTACAAATTTAAAAGAGGGCTAAGGGTCCTGCTCCCCCTGCCCATCCACATGTTCCTATGGTCTCTCTATCCTCTCTTCCGGTCGAGGCAGACGCTATCATTGAGTCTGGCTCTGCTGGAGGTTCTTCCAGTTAAAAAAAAGTTTTTCTCTCCATATCCCTTGTATTCCTATGATTTGTCACAATACAAATACGATTTTACTGCATGTTGGCCAGTGACATAGAGTTCCCCATCGGTGCGCAGCGCGCGCATACAGGTTGGAGAGCTACGGCGTGCACACTAACTTCCCCTTATAGAAAAACACCACTGATTAAAATGTTTACCTTTCATGGGAAAAATTAGGAGAGAAGCCGGTAGAGAATCTGAAAAGCAGCACGAGCTGAAGTAATGAGGAAATAAAGTAAAAGTGTTAAAATATACTCACGGGCTCCAGAAACATGGAGAAAAGGAGAAACATTCCCTTTGAAACGTCTCCCGACATATCCGCCAAAGTAAATTATTTCGTTTAGTAAAAACGTATTCGATGTTAGAAACAAAACTATTTGGTAAATAGGTGACAAATCTACTAATAATCCTCCGCTGGTTTCTGTGCGTCCCTTCACTGACTCCGTGCGTTCTTGCGCACTGAAGTGAAGGGAATTGCTGCGCTCCTGAAACCCTCCTCCTCCTCCTCCTCCTCTCTCTACCTTGAACAACTTGCAAATAACCAATGAAACAACATCTATGAACGTCAGTGGATGAGGGCGTCAACACGCAGCCAAGAGGGAGAGAGGGAAACTAATACATGCCTTTGTGTCATCTTGTACAGCCTGGTATCAGCATGAGCATTTTCATCATCATTAGGACGTGTAGTTGCTTCACGGATGAAGAATTTGATTATGAAATATGATCGGTAGGTTTATTACAATACATTGTTAAAGATTATACTGATTGTTCTCAGGTAACAATGTATTAAAAATATTGTTACTATGTCAACACAAAATACCCTTATACCTATAGTAGCCTAATACAAATCGATCAATCGGTAAACTTTTTCATTGACCCCCGGGGTCCACAGACTCCCATTTGAGAACCACCGTTATAAACTACCAAACTGTTGATAATAGTCCTTTACAAACTACAATATACACATTTCTATAATACATCTCTGATAATACCTTGATCCATTTACTTGTATAAGATGTTTAAAGCAGTAATTTAATTCAAATATTTTTTGCATTGTTGTATTGGTAGCTACGTTTTTTCAGCAAATGACCTGCAATTAGGCTAATTCTTCGATACAGTGCTTATATATAAAGCAATTTATATACACAGCTATATCACTACTCACACAAATGAGGTTAACACATAATCATCACATTAAAACACAAAGTGAGTTAAACTTCAGGAATATCAATCTGTCCATTTAGGAAGCACAAGTGATTGTGAATCAAATGCATCTGTTTTGGTGCAAATTAAAGTGACAACAGGTGCAACGGAGGTAAAAGCAAGAAAAACCCCCAAAAGGGAATGGTTTTACATGTGATGGCCACAGACAGTTGCTCTGTCCTCCTTCCTGACTCTCCTGGTGCAGGACAATGCCCGGCCTCATGTGGCCAGACCGTGTGTGCAAGTTCCTGTATGATGAAGCATTGATGCCATTGACTGGCCCTCACGTTCCCCTGTCCTAAATCCAAATGAGGACGACTGGGACTATATGTATTGGTGCATCCGACGCCACCAAGTACCGCCCCCAAGTACCGCCCCCAAGTACCGCCACCAAGTACCGCCACAGACTATCCGGGAGTTCACTGATACTCTGATCCAGGTGTGGAAGCAGATCCCCCAGTACACTAGCCGTTGACTCATCAGGAGCATGCCCAGATGTAGTCAGAGGTGCAAACAGGCAGCCGGAGGCCATACACACTCCTGAGTCACATGAGTTGCTGTGTTTAAATTCCCCTAAGTTGGATCAGCCTGTGATTTAAACTAACTTAGACTTTCAGTGTAGTTTTGAGTCCAGCCCTCAATGGGTTGAGGATTTTGGTTTCCATTGACCGTTGTTAAATAATTTTGTTCTGAAATAATTGTGTAAAGATTTTCAAATTGAATAATTCATTCATCAAGTGATGTGTGATTTAAGTGCTCCATGATTTTTTTGGAGCAGTGTGTATATACAGTATCTACAGTTATATATGCAGCTATAAAAGCCCCTTGATTTTCAGACATGTGAGAATTAAACCTAAATAAATGTGTGGAATAGGGAGAAAAATGAAAGCTTCTGTCTCACCAAAAGTACTGTAGGTCAGGTCATCAGGTTTGTCGAATGTGAATTATCATCCACAGTCCAACAAAGTACACACTAGGACTATTTAGACATTTTAGATTTATGGGCTCAGATCATGTAAAGAGCCATATAGACATGTAGATGAACTGTCAAGTTACATGTAATAAAAAAAGGTTTCTCTTCAGTTCCCAGATATTATAGAGCTGGTCACAGACAAAATTGCAGATAAGATACTGTGTATACGCATAGAGCTGCAAAGTACACATACGGTTCACAATAAAGCGAATCACTCATAATTCAACCGTACAACATTATCGTCACAGACAAAGTGAAGAACCCTGCAGCATGTGTGTGTTTGTCTGTGGTCAGATGGTTGTTCAGTCATCAGTCATCTTGTTATGTCATTTAACTTTATAACACACTAAATCGCGCTTTGTTTTCTGTGCCTCCTCCAGCAGCACCAAATGCCTCTACTGCTTCGCTATCAGCGGATGAGTCAGTGAGAGTCGGTTTATGGAGTAACCTCCTTCAGGGATGAAAGGCAAAAGTTTTAGGCTTTTGAGGTTTGCTGAATAAATCCCATGGAATTTTGGAAGTGATGGAAAGCTCCTTTGCATTTGGACTTCCATGAGCTCATCCATTAACCCACTATCAGCTCTCCTATATGCCTTGTGACAGCCGTGGCCAGACACACGTTGGCAGGATGTACGTCAGTTTGGCCCATTCTCGTAAAACACACTGCTTTACCTTTTATTGAGCTGTTCACACTTACATCTGCTAACTAGAATGACAGAGATGGCCTACTTCCCTCATGGCCCCCCCCTTGTGGAGCAACATTTAAATTCACTGGATACTGATTTTTATTTGGATCTCATTGCATGCACTCAAATTGGTCCACTATCACGGCTTGTGGTACAGTGGGACAAGGGGCTGCACAGCTGAGAGCTCTACACCCCATAGCAGAATATCAATACCTTTAGTGGAACACATTATACAGAGTAAGTATCATTTTGGTATGAGCCGCAGTGTGACATTTTCAAACAGTACAAAATATAATAATTAAGGTTTTTAACTTATTGTTTCAAGTATACATGTGTACATGTTATTATTATTATATTTACTATTATTATTACATATACTGTTGCTGCCATTATTACTATATACTGGTATAATTAGTATCATATATAAATATATATTATGTTATGTTATGTCAGTATATATACTGTACTATTTTTATATACTGTCTAACAATAACATTACCATCATATCATCAGTACTATTACCATAATCTTGCCACTAGTCTGCACCTTATCTGCCTATTTATCTTGTGTTTCTGTTTTTTATTCTTTTTACCTCAATATTTAATTTTATTGTATTGTATTGTATTTTTTTGTATTCAAATATACCTGCTGCTATGACGACTTAATTTCCCTTCGGGGATGAATAAAGTAATCTATCTATCTATCTATCTATCTATCTATCTATCTATCTATCTTAAGTATCAGAATCCGACAAAGGTTTATTAAAAGACAGGTAATACAAAGATTTGGCCTTGTATCACCTTCTAGGAGAGGATTTGTCAAATCCTCAGTGTCACTGATTGTCTGACCAATGATAACTTGATCAGATGAGAGCAAACCGATTGTTTGTACACAGCCCTTTTCTGATTGGACTGTATGCTTTCCTTCTGTTTGAAGTTGTTTGAGAGAGTTCCTTTGACAGTGAGCGTAGGGATCTACTTGGTCAAGTGTCCGGTTTTGACCAACTCACTGTTGATAATGGTTATTGTATATATTATCGAGTCTATTGGAATTTTGTGAGGTATGATTATATATTTGATGATGCTGATGATGATGATGATGATGATTAATTAAGAGATGCAGATGCATTTTATTATCCCAAACACATGCACAGACATGCAAAGGCACACTCATGCAGGTAGGGAAATTTAATCTCTGCTTTTGACCCATCTGTGTGCAGGACACACAGAGCAGTGAGCGACTATGTACAGCGCTCGGGGAGCAGATGTTGGGGGAGTAAGGTGCCTTGCTCAGGGGCACTAGACAGGGTCTAGAGAGACTCTTGGATTTTTGGTTCGTCTTTTGTTGTCTTTCCGTGGAATCGAACCAGAGACGAACCAGAGACCTTCTCTGCCCATAGTCCAAGTTTCTGCCACTAGACCACCGCTTGATGATGATGATGATGATGATGATGATGATGATGATGATGATGATGATGATGATGATGATGATGATGATGATGATGATGATGATGATGATGATGATGATGATGATGATGATGATGATGATTTTTTATTACTGGTGATTTTGAGCTTGCCATATAAATGCATTTCTGCAGTTTAACTTGCAATTGAAGCCTATAATTTTTAGCAATATGATTGTGTGGCTGTCCTCTGGCCCCTCCCTGTTTAAGATGACTTTTCATTGTCACAAAATGTTTGTCTGATAAAGGTCTAGTACCAAAACGTTGCATAACACATTTCTGATGGCCAGTTAGACATTGTGGGGGAACTTGGTTATTGGTGTAATCACATAGAATTTCAGAATGACTGTTAGGGATATACAAGATAATTAGTCTCTATTGTATTATCTATATAATATCTATTATAATATCTATTACACAGACATTTGACACCATTATTGTCCATCACTCCTTTATACAAGTTGGCTGTGGTGTTTTATTGCCACCGTGTGTGGAAATTAATTACACATTTCCGATAAACCCTCAGTCATAAAGATAATATTATGCTTCTGAAGAAGATAAACATGTTGACATCATTTGCATTTACCATCTTTCTTTGGCTGGGGGGGACATCTTTGTGCCTTTAAACCATCACACTACTGTGTGAAATATGTTTCCATCAGGAGATACAATGACCTCAGTGACTGTAACTCAAGTGTTAATTACTCCAAATGACTGAGGATTATTTATCAGCAGTAATTGCTGCATAAATTCTTGCCTTTTACACACAGAGTGAAACATAACTGTGTGTGTGGGGATTCATTTAACTGAGACGCTGATAGAAAAGTCAGGATTGATCTACATGCCGTCACTCAACAACCTTAACAGAGGCAATGATGGTGATTGTTGTTATGCATCATCTCATCAAACTCAACTTAAGATCAGAGAGAGAATTCATTTTTTCCCAGCAGTAAATCCAAAGGCAATCTAAATCTGTTTCTGCGCACACACAGTATCAGTTTGGGTATATATACATATATATATTCACCTATTGTTTGAAATGGAAACAGGAAATCCTTCTTAGCCAAGCTGGTGTTATGGGTAGATCTGTTGTGCTGGATGGTCGTCCACCATTTTGATCCAGACTTAACTAGATCAAGGCCCCACAGTACCCTTAACATCATTCAAGCCGGAATCTGCAAACGCTCATTGATAGCTGTTTCTCCTTAAGATCTATGAATTATCCCCTGGTATATAAAAAAAAAGTATAAAAGTATAATCTATAATCATACAACCGTCCAAACTACACTTGTTTTTGCATCTGTACCATCCATCTGTACCATCCAACTGTACCATCCAACTGTACCATCCAACTGTAACATCCATCTGAACACATCCAACTGTAAACATCCATCTGTACCACCATCCATTTGTATACATCCATCTGTACCATCCATCTGTACACTTCCATCTGTACCATCCAACTGTACCATCCATCTATACCATCCATTCATATGACATGAACTTGGAATGAAAACCTGCAAAACCAACATCAACGTTTGCCATACCTTTAGTGCTAATTTGCAAATGCTGGCATGCAACTATAAACTAAGCTAGTGTACATGGTTAACATTATACTGCGTACCATCAGCATGTGAATATCAATGAGTGTACATAAAGATCGCCCTCTGGTGGATGGATACAATACAGTCCTGCCTTCTCCATGGTAGCAGATGGGACATGGATAAAAAAAGAAAAAAAATTAAATACATATTTCTCAAAGACGGTTTCTGTTAGTATAGGTACATCTTATCACACTGATGTTTTATCTTTCTGGTATTTGATGAAAACGGTGTCTGAAGGTCATGATTGACAGCTGTGACTGAGTCCCGATTGGTCAAGTATGTGTATCGGAGGGAACTCAATACTGTGGCTCCATCCCTGATCACTAATGTGTAAATTGGATCCAAATCCAGATTTGTGCCTATATGTTTCTTTCTATTCAAATCCAAATTTGTAAATTTCTAAGGAGAAATAGTTCCATTTACCTTTGACAAATAAAGGCCATATTACTGAGGTCACACTGAAGATCTCTTGTGGTGAGATGGATTCTTTTGTCTGAAATGCCAGACCTCACATTTTTCAAGGCCACTAAGTCTCTTGTCTGGTATTTTCTGACGTACGAAACATGAATGGAGACATTTGTATTAACCGTCTTTTGCTATTGAATATTCACCTACAGCTCCTCTACCAACCACTCAACTGAAACACCACTGAAATAGTGCAGGTAAATGTTTGGCATGTGCACCCAGGCTTTAGGCTGTGAAGCAGCGTGGCTTTTCTCTTCTCTCACTCACCAGAAAAGGGAAAGAGCGTTTGCATCATTAAAACAAATATTAGATTTGTTAGAGCCAGGGAAGACAGAGGAGGATGCTGCTGAAATAAGACTAACACTGTATTCTTTGCCAAGGAGTAGATTAAGGGAGACTATTCATTTGTCTTAGTTTATTGTCTCTGTTTTCACACCAATCTTCTTGCACGGCTGCTGCATTCCCACACATATAAAGCAGATCTGGTTGACAGTCAGTATGTAGGTCAGTTATCTGTTGTCTGTGCTGCACCACATTTGCCAACAAATAAGTGAAAGGTTTTGGTAATGAAACTCAACTTGTTATTTTGAGCAGAACTGAAAAAAGCAATTGTTGCTTTCAAGGATGAACATGTTGAAAAGCCTCTCCTCTCCTCTCCTCTCCTCTCCTCTCCTCTCCTCTCCTCTCCTCTCCTCTCCTCTCCTCTCCTCTCCTCTCACCCATACCCTTATTTCCTTTCTTGTTTCCTCCACTGGTTTCCTTTTCTTTCCTTTCTCCTTCCATTGTCTTGTATCATTTCCATTGGCTAACGTTGATCAGAGAAACTTCCAATGAAAACATTATCAGACGCATCCTACTGCAAGTCTGAGAAGTAACGAAAATAGAGTTTTGAGCTAAAAAAGAATATCGGATCTGACCTTAAGAAGAGATTACGATAAAACAATCTGAGCAGGTTTTGAATGAGAACTCTGAGGTGAAACGGCTCAACGTCACAGACACAGTCGACCTGTAATGAAAAGAGCAGTTTCCATAAATGTAGCATGAGTCATCGCTGTCATGACTACATCATTTTGATTGGCAACGTCAACCAGCACCACACCATGGCAACATGCAGTAAACCATTGTGACATTAAAGTAACAGCTGTACTTTAACTTTATTTCTGCTGCATAATTAACACCTGTGATACTTTAAGTACTTTTTGTTCTTTATATTTTTGATCATTTACTTCTAAAATCTTGGAAGCAGGACTTTTAATCGTAGTGGAGCATTTTTTTATTGTGGTATTCTTTTGAGTCAATTTATTTACAAATCTTATAATTAGCCTATTATATATATTAATATAAATATTAATATAAACTATTCTAATATTATCTATTTCCTATTTCTGAAATCATGACTTTTTTATTATTACTACTATTAATAGGAGTAATAGTATTCTATTTTATTGTACTGTGTTAATCATTTATATAATTGTAATGTATCTTTCACATCCTATTTTTAACAATATTACTGCACCGTGTAAGAAAATGATAGGACAGAAAATAATAGAATAGAATAGTATAGATCAGACCAGACCAGACCAGCACAGAATATGATAGAACAGAAAAGAATAGAGCAGAACAGAAAAGAATATGATAGTAGAAAATAGAACATAACAGAAAATAACAGAATATGGTCAGTATGATTCTGTTCCGTTCTGTTCTGTTCTATTATTTTCTGTTCTTTCATATTCTGATCGGTTCTTTTCTATTTTGTTCTGTTCTATCGTATTCTGTTCTGTTCTATTCATTTTTGTTCTATCATATTCTGTACTGTTTTATTTTGTTCTGTTCTATCATATTCTGCTCTGTTCTGTTCTAGAATAGAAGTAAGTAACATGATACAAACACTTCTTCAGGTTTAAGTGAATGTGAGGTTTCATATGACAGTGCTGCCCCCTGCTGGTCAAAGAGCTCACAAGGGAGAAAAAGCCTATATTCCCCTATTGGCTAATGAACCATTACCTCACGTGGACAAACAAGGAAGTAAAACCAGTCAGTCTAAAGCTTTTGTTTTCGGTTCATGGGACCGGACTTCAGACCGGTTTACCCACAAAGTATAAACAGGTACGTTGTTGTTCAATGTTTAATCTATCATCAGTGATTTTATTCCTCCACTCACATTGACTTGACTGACAACACGTTGTGTTTCTGTTTGTCTGACACATCCACTCCTCTACTCTGACGCTGCCTCCTCTCAGACACCATGACTGACGGCCCTGTCAACACGCTGGTTCTGATCGGTGTTGGATCCAGCTTCGCCTTATCCAGCCTGTTCTATCGTTTATATCAAGAGAAGAAGAAGGAGCTGGAAAAGCTGAAGGCAGGTGCACAGTTTAACCCTAAGTTTTTAATTAAACCTCTAGTTTCATAATCCTTACAACATTTTCTCTTTTAGAAAATACCCATCTTCAAACCAGACAAACATCTGGTCCAAGTACTGAAGGCGTCGCCCCACAGGAGACTCCAGTATGTTGCTGTGGAAGGTACAACACCTCAAACAGGAAATTCACCTTGAAGTGAACTAGTGCAGTAAAGCTGTTTGTTCTGTTCTATTGTCCTATATTGATGCTCTGGGGCTAATTATTCCTTGTCATTAGTGACTTCTCAAACAGTTCTACCATATACTGTCACTATTTACTGTTTGTTTGCAGGACATTGTGTGCAGAGCTTTCTATAAACAGTCTGTGGGGCAGAGTGAAGTTTGTGTTCATAAAATTAAACTGAATTAGCTTTATTACTTTTACCCTGTGGTTTATATATATATATATATATATATATATATATGGTTAAATGGTTCAATTCACTGCAGCTACTTTTTCATACATCGCATGTCAGAAACTACGACACTAATGTTCAGGCCTAAGGTCACAACTTTTCAAAATAGTGCCGCTGTAGAAGATGTTCAACTCAGACTGAAAGCAAATTCATATATCTACATAACATATCAAGTGTACGATTGTACCAACATCCGCACTGGCCCATTGTCGAGACATGTGCCAAATGTGAAGCCGATAAGATGAACTTATCTTGAACCTTGCCCTTACAGAAAGATTTCCTGAATGTGTTTTTCACAGGCCTGGTCCAGGCGGACGGGGAGCCTCTTGCCAGCCGGTTCGTCCCACGATGCTTTGGTGTGATTCAGAAGATCACCGTGGAGGAACACTGGAAATACTGGAACAACCTCACCAGGACGTGGTACACTAGACTAGAGAAGGTGTCAAAAGTGGCTCTTCATTAATTTACATTTTAACAACAATTTGCTTCATTTCTCCAGGAATTCTCGGACAATGAATAAGAAAGAGACCAGCAACTCTGTGCCCTTCAGCCTGATCAGCCCTGGAGCCTACATGACTGACCTGTACGTGAAAGTGCAGAGCCCTCTGGAGGCCTGCGGCTGCCCCCTGGAGAGGGTCTACCACAAAGTAAGACGTTCCGAGGAGGGCTTGGTGAACCTGGCGTTGCAGGGCCTCAGCGGGGAGAAGCCTGTGGCGATGGTGGAGAGCGAGGAGCTGCTGCGGGTGGGGAGCATCCTGACTGGGTTCGGGGAGGTGGTGCTGGAGGGAGGCCAGGTGATGAGGCTGCAGGCGCCGCAGGACGACCGCAAATTCATACTGGTAGCCACCGACTACAGGAGCTTTATAGACAGGCACGAGAGTTCAGCCACTATGTGGAAGACGCTCACTGCTGTCACCGGCCTCACGGGGGCGTCTCTTCTAGCAGGGGTCATTTACAACTTAGTAGGAAAACAGGATGGCAGGTCAAAGAAGGCTTGAGGAGGAGGGTCCTGCTGGTTGGATGACTGCTGAAGCTGAGCCATCTTCTTTTTGGGTGTAAAAACGGCCTCAGGTGTTTTGTCAAGTTAGGTTCACGTCACACGTTTTGGATTTTGGATGTTTTGGATAAAAATGCTGTCGCAGCTTTAGATTCCTGTCACTGCAGACAAGTGCTTTCTAACTAAAGTGCAGGCGAGACGCAAAAAACATCAATTCTGGCCGGATGTCTTTTTATAGCTGGACAATAATTCAATAATTATAACAATAGCATTTGCATCAATAACAATGTAACAAAGCTAATGCATTGTGTAAGCACTGAGGCGGTATAACACAAAATCTTTTTGTGTTATATTATCAGATGCCAACTGAAAGTTTAGATATTATTTTTGGCCATATCATCCAGCCCTAATGAATCACAAAATATATTAACAAGACCTCAAGCAGGATAGCAAGCAACAGAATTTATTGTTTGTGATCAGACAGATCCCAAGTCAATAATGTGTTACATTGTGTACTTTAATGTATTCTGTGTTATTATGTTGTATTTTACTCGAGGCTTGTTGTGTTTTGCTCCTCGGAGCCTCCAAACTAATCCGGCCACTTCAGAAATGTGTTATCTTATCTTTCTCTATGATAAGTCTCCATCATACACAAATCTTTAACCTCATGATTTGAACCAACTCATTTAAGTGTTTGACTATTTCAATGATTTCTTCGGATGCTGGTGTTGAACTCAGGGTCTGATAAAGACAATTGAAAAGTTGGTAAGCCTAAAAGTGTCGACATAGAGAAGGTGAATGGAGCCTTGATTCAAGGTGAATTCCTAACAGATACTGTCACTAAAGCTTAGTGAGGGAAAAATCATAGATTTAAGTATTTTACCTCCTATGATTGATCAACTTTAAAAGTAATAAAATCAAAACTACTTTATCAAGGGAACATTGTATTTTTGGAAAAAGTTTTTTATAAATCATTTTGCAGAACTGCATTATTGTGAGAAATCTAATTAAACAGATTAAACATTAAACATTTTTAAGATTGTTTTGCTTTTATTTTTCTTTACAGAGCTTTTACTGTGAATCTGATCAGAGAAATAATTGTCAGACTGAGATGCCAGACATTAAATCTGAATATACTCCACATCTGAGTATAAGACCACATCGATTTAGCTGCTTTTTTTCTACCTCTTAAATCATTAAGATTTGACTCTATTGCTGTCTGTCCTTTGGTCAGTTTGTTGAGGCTGATGGAAACAAACACTGATGGAAGAAATCCCTTCACAGGTGGTGGTTTTACTCGTGTCTGTAATATTAACTGTAATAAAAATATATTTTCAAATCAGATATTTTGTGTTGAGACAAATGATTCTTCAACAGTCTTTTTCTTTTATTTGGAAAGTGAGGCTCATAACACCCATCCCACTTGACTTCGCACTATGAGATACACATGTACTGTTTGCGTCAAC
The DNA here is from genome assembly GCA_038501795.1 of Pseudopleuronectes americanus. NCBI lineage: Eukaryota > Metazoa > Chordata > Actinopteri > Pleuronectiformes > Pleuronectidae > Pseudopleuronectes > Pseudopleuronectes americanus. The sequence continues at coordinate 5,943,477 of CM076730.1, read as the reverse complement.
TATACAGAGCAGATGCTGTCGGTGACCAGTGGCAGAAATCTGCTGCTGAGGATAAAACTTAACAGCCCGAATCCCTTTATTCACACATTTTTCAAGTTTTACAGAATCCTCCTTGTCAATTGCTCCTCATCATTCAGCCTCCTCCTCCTCCGATGACTCCTCAGCCTCCTCCAGCCACTGGATGAACTTCTGAAGCTGTTGGTGCAGAGCAGAAATGCTGCGTTAGTGAAAACACAGTGAGAACTGGTGATGAAGAGGTGGAGGAGGGAGCTAAAGGCAACAACTGCAGCTACAGTGGAGTCAAATGCACTATAACTAAGCGCTGTGTAGCATTTGCCTGCCTTATTGAAAACAGATAAATAATGAGCGATAGATTAAAAACACAAACACCTCAACAAACTTACAATGCAAACGTTCACAGATTTTCTCAGACAATACCAGAACACAATGCTGCTAAAAAGGGTAATGTTCATATGAATCATTGTCTCACTAGTGTGATGTTACCATATCTTCATCTGTTTCTGAAATGGTCAGATATGGTACCACAAACATTCTATATTCTAGTATTTAAATGTAGTTTCTTAAGTGTTTAGACTTTTGTTCAGTCGCCGTACAGTAACAAATAGGGCTACAAACCTGTAACTACCAATGTGTAGCAGAGATAACGTAATGTGACTTGAAGGCTTTAAAGAAACTGTTGGGCCTTGATATAACTATGTGCTAGGGCTGGGCGATATGACTTCAAATCAATATCACGCTTATTTCAAACTTTTACCTCAATTACGATTAACAAACAATTGTTTCATGTGTCTCCTAGTCTCTGTTGCGCTTCAAAAAAATGTTGAACGCTGGTACTGGATCATGAATCCGAATCGTTCTGGCTGTCTGCGTCACGTTACGTCTTCTTTTTTTTCGGATTAAAACACTTATGCCTGCTAATTTTGGGGAAGAGACATATAGACTTATTTTGTAATTTATTCTCAACTGTGACCAGGTGGAAACACAAAACTGTTTATTATTTGTTTAAATATTCTTAACCACATCAACCAAACTTCAACCCTTTATTGTGTAACTGTGACATGTATCCTGTGTAAGCCAGTTAACCCTGTACCTACCCCCTGGTTCTTGCGGAGCTGCCTGCTCTTGTCGGTTGTCGCTCCCTGGGAGAACCAGCGTAGTATCATCTCTTCCTCCAGGATCTCCAGCTGGTACATGTTCATCAGGACCTGGATTGGAGAAGTCATCAGCATCAACAACTTTTTTTACAACCAGAGTTTGATCTTCTTCTGAGTGAACCTGGCAGTCGTGACTTACCTTTACCATGGCCGGCCAGTGGCTCTCCTGCTCCAGGAAGAACTCTTCGAAGGCGGACAGACAGTCCAGATGGTCCTGAGCTCTCTTCACATAGTTCTTAAACACTGGGGCCCACTTCTTCAATAACTAAGAGTAGAAGAAAGAAACAAGAGAAAAATAAATTCAGGGTATTTATTTATATCTTGTCTACAGTTACAAACACATACTGTATTATAAAAAATACATAATTTCAGCTTATTCACCGGCAGGAGAACTGCAACATATTGTGAGGCCGTGAGCTGAGAGCCTTGCTGCTGAAACGGGTACTCCAGAACCACTCTGGTTAAAATCTGCATCACTTCCTTCAGAGTGATATTGTAGGCGTACCTGGAGAGAAAAGTTGTGAGAGACTGAATGTGCAATGGCTTAGAAATACAGAAACTCAACTGCAGTTATAAGTTTCTCCTTACTTGAGAGAGTTGATCTCAACAACAAGGTTGTCACATCTGATATTCAACTCCAAGCCTCTCTGCAGAGTCCCCATCACCTCCAAGTGGAACACTGGACATCAACAACCAAAGAAGAAGAGTTAGACAGCAGGAAGTGTCCACCCAAGATACAACAGGAAAGTTATCACTCACTTAAAAAATATATATATATCAGAGAGGGCCATAAGCTCCTCTTTTTATAAAGAACTGATTTAGAGCACACTCTAATATAGAGTATAATGTGTTTTTGTCAGGGAAATTTCCCAATTTCTTAAATTATATCAACAAAATCATCGAATAATCATTATATCCGGCTCCACATTATTAAATTCTAGTATATAATGTTTCTTATTTTGATTGAAAGTATTGAAAAATTCTTGTGAAATTAAAGGGAGAACTGAGGCAGAGATTGGCGATTATCACAAGTCTTGATGGTATTTTGTCTCTTTGGACAGTAGGGGGCAGCCATGGTGACCCCACTCACCTTTATCATCATCCAACTCAGGAGAGGGGATCACTGGATCGTCTGGATCCTCAGGCTCGCTGTCCTCACTTTCACTCTCAACGTCAGGGTTCAACACCAAACCTGGTGAATATGACACAAATAAAAAGCTGTTGGAATTTGGTCTGCAGCTACATGGGAAAGGCCATTTTGACAACTTGGTGGATGCTGTCGTACCCCAGAGACACTGGGCCAACTCCTCATCTTCTGTGTCATCCAGGCTGCTGGCCTTCCAGATGTAGCCTTGTCCCTCTGCTCCAACCTCTGCTGGACTGAAAACTGGACGACAGAAGATTGTACAGAATGTGTCAGGAATATAACCATTAAACAGTTTGACAACTTGTGAATTTATCAATACACACCTTTCTGTTTGGTTTTGTCTTTACTTTGACCAACCTCAGCATCATCACTGAGGAATTCATCATCATCCTCCTCCTCCTCCTCTGGATGGTGCATGGACACCACGGTGCCCTCTGGTAGAGAAACGTTTGGTCCAATCACCACCTGAAAAAAACAGTTCATAGGGAAACAAATTAAAAGTCCAGGCATCCTATAAATGTTGGTCCTAGAGTTGAATGCTGGGAAATCATCTTGGAACACAGTAATTGATGAATAGAAATTTTGAAAGAGAAATACAGTGGACAAATCCAGAGAGACAATGATCTCGCCACCAGGGGTCCTTCCAAATGACACTTATATCTGTTAAGCAAGTGCTTTCTCAAAAGTACATAACAGTATTAGGGCCAGGTATAAGCAAATAGTAATGAAACAATAAAGCAGATTGAAGTTTAAATACAGTTGTAACACAGCCAATAATATTCATAAATAAATCATTGGGGCTGGGCGATATGACTTCAAATCAATATCACGATTATTTTAAAATGTTTATCTCTTATCCTGTTAAAGATTGGCCGATTTATTTTATGCCACAAATGCATGAGCAGCTCACTCATCGCAGGTCAACAAGTGATTCTGCTCGTTTCTAATCAATCACACTTAGAACTGATCTTTATGAAAACCTGCTGAATTCAGATTTATGTTCATGGATAAACGAGGCACAGCTTCTACTGCAACAATGAAGTTAAAACATTGAGAAGTTCCTCTATGGGAGGAACTTCTCTCCTGTCTGAAGGAGTGTGTTTGTGTGTATCTCTGTTGTTCTTCACGCAAACTGATGATCACATATATTGAGTTGTTAATCGATCATGTCGGATCATGAACCCTTTTCATTCCAGTCTCTTTAACACTTATGTCCTGGCTGTGCGCTTCACGTTACGTCTCGAGTTGTGTGTGCACAACCTGTACACAAATTGTCTCTTTTCAATGTGTCCCAAAAACTATACATCGATTTAAAAATAAAAACACAAAGTAAACGTCAAGTCCTGTTTGTGTCCTAGTAACTTATTTTTTTATGTTTTTGTGTTTATTCTTAAAGTGTATAGTGAGCGCAGGTTAAGAGGGAAGTGAGGACATGCAGCAGTGTAATACAGCACAGCTACACACAACCCGACAGTTCCTGAATGCACATATCGGAGAAAGTACTAACCGAATTAACGGTCATGAGCAAGATTATATCGGTTAGATCTTCTAAATGTTGCTTTAGATAAATGTTTGGTTAATTGCTGAGCTCTACAAATGATATATACTTACATTATATGCCAGGACACACTGTTTGTTCAGCATCACACCTTCTTTGACCACAGCCTTGTCACAGACCACAGACTGGCTGATCACCACGTTGTTGGCAATGTGAACATTATTCCATATGTAGGCATGATTCAGGACGACATTGTCACCTGATGTGATAAAATATTACAAATGTTAATCCCAATTATTATAACACACACTTCCACTCTTTAACAGTGCTGGTTGGTCAGCTCACCTATCGTGCAGTTGTTACCAATGATGCTGTTAGAAATGTGACAGTTGGCCCCGATGCTGGTGTCACAGCCGATGAGAACGTTCTCCTCCATCTGGCTGCCTTGGCCCAGGCTGACTCCGGACCCTCTGTAGACATTGTGGCGAGAGAACGTGCAGCTCCGTCCCTCCTGGTCTGTGAAGTTAGCCTCCGGGGTGAGCGGGTAGACCCAGCGCCGCACGAGGTCCGACGACACCGAATCATACATGAGCAAGTTGGACACTCTAACACCGTAACCATCCTTGGTCACATGCATGTGTATCTGGTTTCCCAGGATCTAAAGCAAGAAAATGAATTATGACCTGGGTTTTCTTAAATAGCAGCAGATACAGTCCAACATTCCAATAAGTTTGCAATGGTTGTGATACCTCTTCATTGACCAAGATTCCTCTGACAAAGTCATCCCTCGTCTGATAATCAAAATTGTCAGTGTAAAGCTCAGCAACCTGAAAATAAGAGAATAAAGGTTACTACAGAAAATGAAGTGATTTAACTGTTCCCGACTGTTTGGAAACTGACCTGTGGGGAGCAGATACTGATGTGGCAGTCGAGAAGGTCGTGTCTGATTTCAAACTCATCACTGATACTGTGGAAAATGTTCTGCAAAACAGAAACAGGAACAACTGTTCATTCATCAATTCAAAGATTATTCACATTCACAACAACTGGAAATTGTCAAGAAAATTCAGGCAAAATTCAGCTTCAGAAGCAGGTGTTTATTTAGAGCCCATCATGACCGATGCTCGAACCTCATCGCCCAAAGCTCTTTAATCTCACTGTCTTTCCAAGTTGACATCTTCAGCAGTGTCTTCTACGTATATGGCTTTTTTCATCCTGTGATATTTGTATTATTTCAGTTTCAAGTCCATTGCATACAAAAAAATATCAACAACACGTTCACTTACTCCCTGAACGTTAAGGACATTTTCCTGATGTATTCTCACATCGGCTCAATCTACATATTACTAGTTTGCCGACAGGAAAAGTTACAAAAAAAGTAACAACTGACACCGACATTTGTGTTCTCACATACAGACCCTGTGGGCTACAATACAACCCCTAGGTCCAGGGAAATGTCCAAACGTCAAGGCATGTCTGTAAGGAGGAGAGTTGAATTATGTTGAATATGTGATATAACACCAGTGAGGCTGCCTGTTACCATGGGAAACTGTAGCTTCTTCAGCCCATGCGTCTTCTGGTAATGTAAAATCCGCTGGCTCTTGCTGTCAATAGCAACTATGACATCGTCTTCCTCACAACGAGACCTGTGGCCTGGTGATGATTCCTTGAACATCATCGTCATCACCGAGATGTTCTTCTCTGTCTTTCGACGATGCCTGGGTATCACGACAGAACAAATATTTTGGATTAGAGCAAACCATCATCATTCCACCTAACTATATAAAATAGACTTTGAGTATCTCTAACCTGTGCACTTGCAGTGCGTGGCTGATGTCAATATTCGATACCACATCTCCATAAACCAGCACAAAGTCTGAGCGGACAAGGTTCTTTGCATCCACATCCCTGAGCACATCCCCCAGGGAGCGGTACAGGTCTGAGGTGATGATGTGGACTGTGTTGGGAGAGGTGGGCCGACACCACTTTGACTTTCTGTCAGACACAGTTTCAGGTCAGTTATCTGTCACTGACACGGGAAAGCTCCTCACACAGAAACAGAGAAACTTACAGCAGATGATCCTTGATCTTACAGGCCATCCAGCAGCAGAACACGAAGGTCTCCTGCACCCCGGTGGATGTGAGGAACTCCAGCGTGTAGTCGATCATGGCAACGTTACCCAGCGGCAGCAGAGCCTGCATCAGTGACAGATGGTGTTAGCGGTTAGAAACTGAACGTGATGCAGGAGGTTAGAAACAGCTTCCTCGGTGTTATGAAATCGAAGCAGCAGCACAGCTCGATCAGGGAGGTCTCACTGGGCTCGTTCAGCTAAATAACAGAGGATTCATCAGAGACTGTGCTGCCCTGTCACTGTTTAGTGCGTGGACAGAAGTTAGCTAGCATTAGCATCGCAGCTAGCTGCCTACCCGTGGCTGGTCTTTGGTCACAGGGAAAAACCTCCGGTTGAAGCTGTCAGCGACTAAAACAGCCTGAAGCGGCTGCTCCTCTTCCTCCTGTTCTCCTGCTCCCTTTCTGCCTGGGAGACCAGAGCCAGAGCGGCTGTGCTTTCCTCCTTTACCGGCCATGACTCCGTGTGACTGTCTGACTCCACCACATCTACTACTACTGCTTTCGTCAGACACTAGGACGGAGGCCGCGTGGGACAATCCATCGGTTGTAAAGCAGTTTAGTGTTCGCAATCATTATACAGACACTGGCTTGCACATATATTCTACACTGCAGTTATTACAGTAAATAAGTCAATTAATTTATCAATAATCAATTAACCAACAGTTTATTACATCACCAAGGCTTTGAAATTAACTATTATTATAAAACGTCCATGGTCTCAAACATATAAAATTGCTGTGTAGTTAACTTCAGTCCATATATGTATGACTGTTAACAGAGTGCTTCATTCACTTCACTGGTAATTCTGGCTATGAGCAAACGAAAGGAACAATAAAGAAGGTCCTGAATGAGCATCTGCATCAAATTACATTTTCTAACCATTCATTTAGAGAATATTGTGGCCGTAAGGTGAATATTGAAAAAATAAATAGATTTTTACTTGAATTAGCACAGATTAGCTGGTATTAATATGAAACCAGAATTTTGTTCAGCCCCTAGTCTCCCAGCGAGGTAATCCATGTTATCATAGGAGCACAAACACAACTACAATGTAGGAATGACATCACTTTAACTGAATGACAATTAAATGCAATTTTCTAAAGTAAAAATATTTATTCTAGGCTACTTTTGGAAACTATTTGATTCTAAAAAATATACTCATATTTGCACATAAAATAAAATTAGACAACTGCCCGAGTATGTTTCACAACAGATATAATTTTAACTCAAAAAAGTTAAAGGTTTTATTTACCATCACTGGTTGACAAAAGTTAAATATACTTCAGTCCCTCTGAAAAAAGGTCTCTCCGTGATATAGTTTGAGAATGACTTTATTGCAGATAGACTCACAAAGCTTCATGTGAACCAACGTGCTTAACTTAAACAGAGACAAAAACATCCGGCTCCTGCCGTCAGAAAATTTAGGCAAGAACCTTCATTCACTGTTCTGTGAAAGCTCAACAGTTTTTCACAATGCTCTCAGACACCTCAGGCAGAACGTTCACTGCCAGCCATCTACTGGTGGTGTTTGGTTATCTTCTTGGCATGGGCCAACACTGAGTCATATCGCAGGGTCTTGGACATCCAGGAAGTTGGAATTCCCTCGAGTCCAATCTAAAAGAAAAAAAATCTATAAACCTTCATGCATTCAATACTGACATATTGATAAATATAACAAATAATGATAAGGACACCATCTTACCTGAGCCCCAAGACATGCCCCAATGAAGGAACCTCGGCTACAGGTGCATCCCCCACAGCTCATGGTGTCTCTGATAGCCTGCTCATACTGCTTGGCTCTCAGGACTCCATGAAGCGCTGCTTGGAACGCACCTGGCAAACCTGACAGAAATTCAGAACCAAATGCAAATCACAAAAGGCATGTTAACAGGTTGTTTCAATATTTGTCTTGTAAAAGAGCTGAGTTACAGGTAGAAGTTAAATTACTGATCGATTCTGATTAAAAGTATGAGCTGATAATGATTGATACCTCAGGTGTTTGGAAACACAGTGGGGATTAGCTCCTGGGGAGTCTTGGATAAATTCTGCTTCACTTGATGAAAGTGCCCTGAAAAAAGAAGTCGGTGGAACCAAATATTATACATACATTTTTGAATTTCAAAAACTTACCATTTTAAAGTTTGCTTTAATTGCTACACATTGTCAACATAGATTCGAAATGAGGGGGAGAGAAAAAAGGGATGGGGGACATTCTTTAATCCCATGATTCGGTGCCATGACTGTGATATAGGGAAGCCACAATGCTGCAACCTCACGTACCAATGACGGCTCTGTCCAGGTCCTGTGGCTGTTTTCTGTTCACATCGCTGAGCTGATCCAGGACCGTGTCCAAGGCTTTGGGATCAGGACCATTCAGGATGAAATGCTCAAGCAGCCTGTGAAATAAATCAATAAATGATTTAATCATCCTTTCATTTTAGTGTGGCACCATCAGCTTTATCTAACACAATACAGTAGATGAGTATTATATACATAAAACAACAATAGGTCTGCACTACATTTTATGTTCTTTTGGGCTCTGTTCAGTGGTAAGCACTAAGTTTGTCTGTTCACACCTGGTGATAAAATGTTTCCTGGTCTCCTGTCCTGACCACTTGTGATCGGGATCACACTGCCCTGCTCTATATGCAAATAATCACGTAAATATGAGTTAACAGATGTGTCCGATGGGATTGTGTCTGTAAGTGAGTTGATGTACATGCGTTTGTCTACAGCACGAGAGAGAGAGTGGTCAGGAGGCCCTTGATGATACTGTGCAGCTGTGCTGATAAAAAAGATTTGATCTAGTTTTTTAAAAAAAATCAATCATTATGTTGTGATCAGTGTTGATATTGAGGTGGCAACAAACAAATCAACGTATTGGACACTGAGAAGCAAAAAATATGTTTAAACTGTAGCCGGTCAGAGGACGTCAGCCGAATAGTTGGTCCTTCATGTGGCCCGGACACATTTGCAGTCACACAGCGATAAGAATGCGTTCACATGCGTCCCGGACGAACTCCGAATGTGGTCTGAGAGATCAGATCACAGGACGCGTTTAGGTGTGTTCTACCTAAAATGTTGTACCCAACTGATTTTAGTTGATCCCAACTCTGCACTGACGACCTCCTGTGGATCAGTTAAGAGAAAACAGTCAAGTTAGAGTAAACAAGCCTATTAGACAGACACTGACCTTGCTGCTGCCAGAGTCTCTGCCACACATTCATCATTGTTCTGGGTGACACGTGTGGCCTGCTCCACCTTTTCCAGCATGTCGGGTTTTCCTGCATAAAAAGCCACTACAGGAGCCATTTTGGTAATTCCATCAATCTGACAGTCGTTCACACATCCTGTGGAAAGGAAACAACACATTGGTTGGACATGTTTCTCTTCATAATGCTTTAGTTAAGAGTATTTGGTGCTAGTGTCAAGAGGTCAGGACCAGGGGCTTTACCTGTCTCCTCTTTTCCTGCGTCCACGTTCTTCAGGAAGCCCTTCAGACTTGCATGTCTCCATGGTCCCTCGATTGGCATCTGTGGTCTTGGTCCTGTCATATACAGAAGTACAACACCCATCAGAATTCTCACAGGAATATTCATTAAAAAAAACACATACTGGGTAGTTTTCTTACCTCCTTTATCTCTGTAAGGATCGTTGATGGGCGTGTCATACTCTGATCCAGGCCCAAAGAACTTCAGTGTGCGCTGCTTCAGATCCTCAACATTCAGACCTGCTCAGAGAAGTCAGACAGCTTAGACTAACATGTACAGTGGAGTCTAGCAGTCAAAGACCATCCACATTCATGTTAGAATCTTTAGACTCCTAAGTTTCTAAATATGTTCAAATGTAAATATGCTTAATATTGGCACAAAAAATAACTACTGGAGGCACATTCATTCTGAAATCTTAAGAGTTAAACAGTTTAAAAAAATTAACACTGATGGGAGTCGCACATTTAGTCACATAAATATCTGTCCACAACAATGTTTTTTTTTCAAACAGCATCTAAGTGAAACAAACACAATAAATAGTCATAAAAGGCAAATATATGAAAAGGACCCAGAGATGATGGGAGTGAGTCAATCAGATGAGGAAGAAGAAAAGTCCACCTCCACATTCAGACAGGGACTCCAGCAGAACATACGCCTGGTCTCCATAGCAGCTCTGCTGGCCCGTCTGCCTCCTGTAGAATGGATTGGCGGACTCCGGACGGAATTCAGGGTTTGGATCCTGAGCCAGAATCCCCTTCAGCTTCTGGAGGTCATACACCCAGTGCAGGGGCTGAGCTGTGTGGACAAGTCCTAAGGTCAATCTGCTTCACCGGGCTTACTCAACAGTAAAATGATTGACTGTGATTTAAAAAAAGTATGTGTGGTTTGTAGTGAAGATACTGTCTTTGCTAAATAATTAAAATTTAAAGAAGTAGAACTTCAGATGAATAGGGAAAATTATACTTTCCTTTGGGTATTTTAAACAGTGGATAGGACAAGGAAACAAATTTATATTTTATTAACAGCATAAGATCTGGTGTAAAACTAGAGCATGAGAGATGTATTACTAAACATTATCGTTACCTGCTGCATCTGCAACAGCTGATCCAACAATGGCTCCTACTGCTCTGTCAGCCAGAGCTGAGGCCATCTGTGAACATACGCAGTGTTATAGGAATTCATTTATTTTTTTTTAATTAAACAAAAGGTTAATTTAATAAGAGTAGAGAGGACCACTCAAATAATCAACTGTGTGAAAATTCTTTCGAACAACAGATCAACAATCAAAGACAGGTATTTGATGTACATCTTTCTAGGTCAGTTTAAACTGATTATGTTAGACTTGTGGGATAAACAGACCTGCACTGAAGTCAGCTTGTGATTGACAGTTCACCATTCAAAGACAAGTTATTGACTTCATGATGAATCGATTAGTCAATGCAAGAAACAATAGATTGATCGATATTATTATGTGTAGTTTAAGGGCTTGAAGCAGTTTGTGCAGGATATTTAGCCACATTTACGACACAGGTGGAACTTGAGTTGGGCTGAGTTAACATTTAACTAGTTGGCAGCGAGCAGCTGGATTTGATCACCACAATCATTCCTCCACCAGCTGACCGACAGACTCACTACACCTCTGTACAACCTGCACATGTAACTAACCACAACACAGGGCTATATAACGTGTAACCAGCATCATCAGCATTGTGCTATGTGCGACCTGAATCAGCATTGTGCGACCTGCAAGTAGCACATGCTTCAAGTAGGAGCTACAACAATGAGCTGTGAAATAACGGATTGGCCTGTTAGCTAAAGTTAGCTAGTTCATATGCTTCCATTGTGAGTCTTACCTTAAACAGATTTAACCACAGTTAGTTTCCGCTCTGTCAATCCTGTTGCTGAACAATGACAAACTTCCTCAGACAAAAACCACAGACTGGTCCAAAGACCTGTTATGCAACACGGTCATCTTTAGCAACGCCCACACGGAAGTAACAGCATGACCACGCCCCCTCTGGTCGACCCCTGAACACAATGTCCAACAGTTTTTGTCTGATCACAATGAAACACTAACCCTAACCCTACATTTATTTTCTATAAAACGACGTTTTAATGACATGAAGCTGGATCATTACATTCAAGGTTTTGATTGGCGCACTGGTCATACATAAGTACAGAGACAAAATATTAAAATATAAATATATAATATTTGTATTTATTGTTATGTGCAAAATAATAGAGAATATTTGATGATGATGATGATGATGATGATGATGATGATGATGATGATGATGATGATGATGATGATGATGATATATTTATTTAAGATTCTTATGATGTCAATGATGGACAAACCTGAAGACTACACATGGAACTTTAAAGTAAACATTTAATTTCTTTAGGTACATTTATTTACTGAGGAATATGTACTTGTGTGTGGATGTGTGAGAATGGTGAGATGAATTTAAAACAAATACCTTCACAACCAAATCAGACTGATGTTGGACAAGTCAGGAGTCCAACATCAGATTGATCAGTCAGTCCCAAACTGGTCAGAAGCCAAGAGGCCGTTACAATGGTTTGAGGGAAACTATTAGTACTATGTTTTAAGGGGTATTGATGCATAAAATGAACATACAAATTGACCAAAGCACTGACAAACTAACAATGTTAAATAAACAAACATACATTATATTTGTTTAATGTAAAAAAAAATTATATCAGTTTTCAATATTCTATTATAATTTCCTGAAGTGTTCAGAATCTGAGTTTGTTAGAACATCTCCATGTTCACAGTTATTTTTTTTGACTCACTTCAGATTAAAGGAAGAGGACGCCCTCTAGTGCCCAGAATAGCTGCTCCTGCTGGAATTGTTGAAACAAAACGGAATGAGTTTATTATCATGAATAAACCTAAATAGAAGCTCCCCACCTACATTCGGTACCAGAATCACATTAGAGGACAAACTGTTTACTATACACTGAGGAGCCTTTAAAAATTCTATAAAATACGTCAGAGTGTTTTAAAATAACCAGGGTGAGATCACTCTCCAAGAAGGATTTCACTGTTAAATGTTGAGGTGATCTTTATGGTGGGGTTTTCTTTAGGGTTTTATATAATTAGTTGTTTGGCAAGTCACACCACTTTGTCAAATTGTTCTTGTTCCAATCTTTGCTTACCTTTATTCTTCAGTAAAGAATTCATACCTCAGGATAGTCATGGAAAGTGGATGTTAATGTTTGTTGCACAGAAGGGACAAGCTTATGTCTAAGATGGATGTAATGGGAATTGTGAGCTGTCAAGAATAGGCCTGCATTAGTCAGGGTGTGAGTATTTGGTTTGTAAAACCTGCAAAAGAAACCTACAATCATTTGGATGAAGAATATCCTCAGTGTGAAAGAATACATTTTGAGAAAAAAGGCAGAAAGTCCTTTCTGGTGTTTCTGGTGCTTAAACTGCTGCTGTGACATCGTAATACTTCTTCCAACCACAAACACACAAACACACAAACACACACACACATACAGTCAGTGCATCTTTAACACTTATTTCCACTTTACTGAGGGTTTGCATGTCTTGCTACTGAAAAGAGGGGTGTGACATATGTGTGTGTTTGTGTGTGTGTGTATGTGTGTTTGTGTGTGCGTGTGTGTGTACTTGCTATAGTGTGTGTTCGTGGTTGGAAGAAGTATTACGATACCATGCAGCCAGTATTTATTTATATCTGACTTCTTCCCTTTCAATTTGTAAAGCAATATCACTTGCAATCATTTCATGCATACAGTACATACACACATTGCACAGGATACACATGCACAGTATGTGTCAAGCTCAGATTTAGAAAGATTTGTTTAAAATCTGTAAATCTCTATGTTTCACTTTCGTCTTGAGTCAGAGCGAACTGCCACTTCCACACTGACGTAGTCCTCAGCAGGTGCACCACCCTCTCCCTATCTCCTCTCCTCTCACTGTCCCTGAGTGACCCAGCTCCACATTCCCAGGCTGTGACGGTGCCAGCAGAAGCAAATTAGACACCAGCACCCGCCCCTGATATGTCCTACATCCATTATTTTTAGCCTCCGTCTACACTTAATATGGGAAAAGAGTGTCTCCAGTTCTCAGCCACCTCTAAATGCATCGTTCTTCATTTGGTGTGAAGCAGACAGACCTTCAATTGTCGTCTGACCTCCTGACTGATTCATACTCATCCCATCCTCCTTTATTTCCTTTATTCGTTGCACCTGCATCATCTCCCTCTCTCCTCTGTCTGGATGGAGAGAAGGAGAAAAGGTTAGTCCCCTTCCCCTTACTCCACCCACTCTGACAGGTCTGCAACGAACAAGTAAACACCCACACACACCTACACACAAAGCTGTTGCCCCAGCAACCGCCGGGGCCCCCGCCTCATCTTTCCCATACTCAATTACGCCCCAGATAGACGCACACTCACACCTATGTCAAACTTAGCCCAACCCCTCTTGCCCCCTGTGCCCCAGGATAAGTTGCCCATGTGGGGTTTTTAATAAGGTGGATTCAAGAGTCGGTCTTGCTCTCTTCTGGGTGACGCGGATCGGAAGGGGTTCTCCATACTTTCACCAAACTATTTCGTTTTTTGGGGGGTGTTTCTCGTTTTGTCTTGACTATCTTACAGAGGAGCCATGAAGTGGACCTGGGTGCTGGTGGCAGTTTTGCTGTCCGTAGGGCGGCTATCACTGGGCAAGGAGAGCTTGGACTACCCCGAGTATGATGGCAAGGACCGCGTCCACGACCTCAACACCAAGAACTATAAGTCTATCATGAAGAAGTACGATGTCATGGTGGTGTACTACCATGACCATCCCGGATCCAGCCGCGTCGCCCAGAGACAGTTTGAGATTGAGGAGATTGCCCTTGAGGTGGGTTGAGGTGGGGACTGTGGATAGAGTAAGGGGAATGGCATAATGATGGGGAAGCAAGGTAACTAGCACAGGATGCAGCACATGACCTTAAACTATGGGACTGTCTTGTTTTGTTCAGAGCTTTAGTATAGTTTTGATGCTTTAAAATTAGTTTAAATCATGCACATGTAAACATTGTGACAGTAAAGTGCTGGTTGAGGGACTTTAATTTGACAAATGTAAAAATAGACATTTATATACAGAAAAATTTTACTGTGTGGCCACTAGACAAATGGAGGAATGACTAGTTGGGGAGACATTTTTATCAATATTTGAAAAAGTGCGTAAAATAGTTAGGTGTAATCATGAGAAAGCAATGCAATGAGGTGGAAAATAGCTTGGCTGAATTCAGAAATGCTGAGATGTGAAGTCCCAACATGTGTCACCAGCCTACAACGTATCATCAGCTGTCCGCCACAGTAAAAAGCTGAGCTGTGAGGACCCAAGATATCCCTTATTCTGGCAATGCATATGATGTGTGTGTGTGTGCGTGCGTGTGTGTGTGTGTGTGTGCGTGCGTGTCAGTGTGTGAGTGTGTGTGTGTGTGTGTGTGTGCGCGTGTGTTTGCATGTGTGTGCCTGTGTGTGTGCGCGCGTGTGTGAGTGTGTGTGTGTGTGCGCGTGTGTTTGCATGTGTGTGTCTGTGTGCGTGTGTGTGTGTGTGTGTGTGCGTGCGTGCGTGCGTGTGTGCATGTGTGTGTATGTGTGAGTGACTGTGTGTGTGTGGAGGTGATTGCCTTAACACACCTCAGGCCTGGATACTCAGCAGTTTCATCACATTCTTTGCAGAAACATGTGACATCATCCCTCTGCCCAAAGCTTCAGCCCACAAACCAATTGAACCACAGTTGAACTGTGTCACTCAGGTTACACATATGTTGTTTATCACATATTGCACTCCTACACCACGTTCTCCATGAAAAGTTATATTTATATTTTTCGTCCTTGTTGTCCTGCTGTTTTTTATTTATGTGGCAATTTTTTACTGAACTAAAAACATTATGAAAATAATCCATCAAACATAACAGAGACTTCATTAGCTTTGGAACATTTCAGGAAACGATCTATCTGATACAGATAGATCGTTTACACAAAATTGCAGTTCTACGAACCGTTATTAGGGTGATGACTGGTTTATGAAATACAATAGTATTTATGACATTTGGCCGCTAACCTCATACACATGGATTATTTTATATTGAAGAGAGCTGCAGGGAATGCTGGTGGCTCCTTTTAGAACTGATGCAAAAATAAACCAAGAAATAAAAAACTTGCCTATACAACCAAAGTCAAAACAAATTGGGCGTTTAGTCATTTGGATGGAATTGATCCCTATAAAACATTTAAGTTCTTTCTAAGACTTATTACAGACAACTTTGGTGATTTCATTTCATTACTTTCAAAACAATCTGCAAAACTAATTTTATAAAATCATTTTAAAATTCAACAGTGATATGTAGGAAAATACAAAACAAAGTAACTTTGAAATTAACAAATTTCAGATCAATCTCATCATACAATATCAAGAAGGGGGAGATAGTGAAAGGTCAAGTAATGGTATGGATTATCACATCATCTCTAAAGCTTCTGGTGTCTGTATGGGGACATCGGGGCTCGGCCTCATGGCCAAGGCCAGAACTGGAGTTATTGGCTCCAGTAGTGCCGCCTCAGCTCCGCACTGTGATTGACACTTACAGTACTGTACTTGTCAGCGGATCCCAGAGTGCTGAGCATCACTGCCACCTCGCCCAAATAGTCCCTGGTGCTGGTGTGTGGCTATTTTTATCACAGGATGCTTTTGTGGTGGGTTGAGCTCCCTGAAGGCCTGTGTGTCTCCTTATGAATGTATAATGATTTACATCTAATGAGGGTTTTATTATTAGCAACAGGCAACAGCAGGAGGCTCTGGGTTTCAGAGGTGAGGGCGCTCTCTGGAGGTCAGCGAAAATCAAGTGAAATATGATGTGATGAGAGTCTGTGTGATATTTGCCTAAGACTCAATGCTTCATAATTTTGTCATATTTCCATTTAGGTTAGTGGGTCTGCAATTTCCAGATTACACATTGTACATATGGATGTATGTCTATCCTCCAGGTATACACACCAGATTATTTATTTAAGAAAAAAGAGATATATATGACTTGTATGCCTCAGTAAACAGATCCTGTTGCAGTGTAATGTACACATGTTGTGTACTTTGAAAGACACGCACAAATCAAAGTGTGAAATCCCATCTCAGATACTGAAGCTGCTGGTTTAACTCAACATGTAGCTTGGAGGGATCAGTTACTCTGGAGAAATGACATCAGGTAAATTACTGCAGATACACATTCTGAACACCAAGGCCCAAAGACAACTCTGCATTTTTAAAATTTGGAGGACATGCCGATCTTAAAATATGAATACATTTCCATATTTTTATTTGCTTTAAACAAAACAACTCGATACATTGTGCTAATGTTGAATGTTGTGTATAAATGTAGCATATACATGCAGGGAATAAAAAAAAAGTTTATGGTGGTTGGGATGAAATAATGTAGTAACCTAATTTCCTGAAACAACTTATTTTTAAATATTTCCTTGTCCAGTTGCTTGGATATTAGCAAGCCTTACTTACCTCAATCATTTGCCCTTTAAAAGGTTATTTTAGCCTACTTAAATACCAAAGAGAGAGAGAGAGGGGGGGGGGTTGCAATAAAATATGGTACAATGAAATGTCGCAGTAAAATCCATGATTTTATATAATGTAGGTTAATTCAATGGGATGAATTATCTGCACAACATACTGCAAGGCGCCACACTTGTTCAGCCAGTAAGAGCAGCTGCTCAAGGTCTCCAACATCAGTATGCGCCCGTGTGAGATAGTATGCGTGTGTGTGTGTTTGTGTGTTTGTGCGTGCTTGTGTGTGTGTGTGTGTGTGTGTGTGTGTGTGTGTGTGTGTGTGTGTGTGTGTGTGTGTACTTGCCATAGTGTGTGTTCGTGGGTGGAAGAAGTATTACGATACCATGCAGCCAGTATTTAGTGTGTTTGGAATGGGACGGCCTTCAAACCACTTCCTCAGTGCAGTCGGGCTGTAAGTGCCCCGTTGCCATTGGTAGGAGCAACTGTCAATCATGAGTTCAAGTTTCACACAGATTTAGAAAGTGCATAAGCAGCGTTCTGAAAAGCAGGCTTTTATGGTAATGACACAGCTGAGTGAGTCAACTCTGTCAAAACAGTGTAAACATATAAGATACGCTCATACAGATATGTACTTATGCTTATGTTTTATATACTGAAATCACATATCACACATCTGTTCATATAAGTGACAGTGTCTTTGTTTTTACAGCTTGCAGCCCAGGTCCTGGATGATTTCGATGACGAGGATATCGGAGTCGGTCTCTTGGATGCAAAGCACGACAAAGTTGTTGCAAAGAAATTAGGTAAATTCTGCTGCAGACCCTTGAGTCATTACGCAAAAATAAAACCAGAATCATGATATCACTTTTTTACAGTTAATCTGAAATGACAAAAAAATCTGAATATACCTGTCTAAAAATAGAGCATGTGGATTTTACAATAATGTTTCCTGTTCTTACAGATGACAAATTAACTATGTCAAAGAAAGACACTAATTTGTCTGACCTTTGCACTGTTCCAGGCCTGAGGTCAAACACTTATATGTTCTTTCTGTTTGCTCAGGTCTTGATGAGTCCGACAGCATCTTCATCTTCACAGATGATGAGGTCATAGAATATGATGGCGAGCTTGCTGCTGACACTCTTGTGGAGTTCATCTATGATGTTCGTGAGGATATAATCTCCCAGTTAATAGCCTGCTTTATTTTAGCAAAACAGTATTTAAATAGCCTTCCCTTTTGTGTTCTATGAAGATAACCCACATAATCTTATTTTGCCACCTCCATCTCTATTTCCCACCCCCTTTCTCCTCAACGCCCCTCTCTTTCTTTTGTAGGTTCTAGAGGACCCTGTGGAAATTATTGATAATAGTAGGGAACTTAAAGGCTTCAGAAACATTGAAGAGGACATCAAATTGGTTGGCTACTTTAAGAGTCACAAGTCAGAACGTAAGAATTTATACTTTGGTAGCATGATAACCTGTTGCCATCTCTTTTTTACAGTTGCTTTCAAAATAAATGCTTATGATGGCATATCAAGCAAGTACAAAAGGGATCCGGCTTGATTTAACCGTGTGTTTTGATTTTTAAGTGGGAACACAATGAGCAACAGTAATGATGAGAACAACAAGTCTAAATTCTCAGAATTTTCATACAGGGCTGATCCAATAAATTAACTTGTTGGGTGCCTGTAAACTTTCAGATTTTGAGGCTTTCGCCGATGCTGCAGAAGAGTTCCACCCTCATATCAGCTTCTTTGCCACATTCAATGCCAAGGTAAGTAATGACATTATATCATTTTATTATACTATGATAAATACATATAATACACTGTAACAATGGTGTGTGCAGAGTATAACAAAAGCAGAGGCTAGTAGTAGTGTGTCACAGGTTGCCATAGTATAGTATAGTATAGTATAGTATAGTATAGTATAGTATAGTATAGTATAGTATAGTATAGTATAGTATAGTATAGTATAGTATAGTATAGTATAGTATAGTATAGTATAGTATGTATAGTATAGTATAGTATAGTATAGGACAGGATAGGATAGGATAGGATAGGATAGGATAGTATAGTATAGTACAGTATAGTAAAACAGTGAGTAAACAAAGCATTGTGAAACGTCTGCATATCTAAACCTGAGGATTTGAACTCGTGGTGTGTCACAGGTTGCCATAGTATAGTATAGTATATTATAGTATAGTATAGTATAGTATAGTATAGTATAGTATAGTATAGTATAGTATAGTATAGTATAGTATAGTATAGTATAGTATAGAATAGTATAGTATAGTATAGTATAGTATAGTATAGTATAGTATAGTATAGTAAAATATTGAGTAACCAAAGCATTGTGAAACGTCTGCATATATAAACCTGAGGATTTGAACTTGTGGTGTGTCACAGGTTGCCAAGGCTCTGGACCTGAAGCTCAATGAGGTCGACTTCTATGAACCCTTCATCGATGAACCAGTGGTCATCCCTGGAAAGCCTTACACTGAGGATGAGCTGGTGAAATTCATTGAGGCCAATGACAGGTAAAGCTCAAATGATCTCATGAGGTAAAAACTTATCCTTCCAGTATTAATATGAAAATGCATAAAATGTAATTGATCTCTGCTCTTTAAGACCAACCCTGAGGAAGATGCAACCACACAACATGTATGAGATCTGGGTAAGAAAGACTTACAACAAGTAGTACTTTTTTTTTGTGAAGTAAAATTCAAGAACAGTTTACATTTGTCCTTAAACGGTTAACTTCAAAAAGTCAGTTGCGGTGGGTATCGTTTGTCTTCTCTCTGACTGCAGGATGACGATATGGATGGTGAACATATCATTGCTTTTGCAGAGGAATCTGACCCAGGTAAAGGAACCCTGAAATAAACATTACTGACATAAGCACCAGCACGCAATTACAAATCTACATGTTACATGGTAAAGGGGTTGGTGATGATATGACGATACGCAAAATGAAATTGACTGCCCTGTGGAGCCATATAGCTTTTCTGCTGGTGAATGATGTTGTGGTATACAAAATAAAGATACTCATAACCCATTGCTGTCCTTCAGATGCTCTCCTTTAATAACCGTTTCAATTTGGTCTTCTCCACTCCTCAGACGGTTTTGAGTTCCTGGATATCCTGAAGGAAGTTGCAGAGGACAACACAGACAACCCTGACCTCAGCATTGTCTGGATTGACCCTGATGACTTCCCACTGGTAGGAATATGACACATGCATTGGGAAAAGACTGTGGTTTGGAGAGATGGACTGAGCTGATATATTCTTAATTTGCAAGTAATTGACACTGACGGAAAAATGCATCTTCCCTTATTTCCCTGCAGCTTCTTCCACACTGGGAAAAGACTTTTGGCATTGACCTGTCGTCTCCACAGATTGGTGTTGTGGATACTGGTGATGTGAGTAACATCTTTGGTGCTTTATTCATACATCATCAGTGCATGTGTGTATACAATCTCAGCTAACATGTTTTAATGATGATAATTGGGTTGTGATGGTATGTTTTGTCTTTATATGTTCTTCTCTGTGCAGGCTGACAGTGTGTGGATGGACATGGATGATGGAGAAGACCTGCCGTCCGTGGACGAGCTGGAAGACTGGATTGAGGATGCTCTGTCAGGTGTGATCGATCCTGATCATGATGATGACGATGATGATGACGATGATGATGACGACGATGATGACGATGATGATGAGATGATGATGATGACGATGATGATGATGATGACGATGATGACGATGACGACGATGATGATGATGATGATGATGACGATGATGACGACGATGATGACGACGACGATGATGATGATGATGACGATGATGATGACGACGACGATGACGACGATGATGATGATGATGATGACGATGATGATGATGATGATGATTATTAAATCATTAAGTCATAACGTTGTCTTTAAGTCTGACCAATGCAGTTTCAAGAGTCAACATCATCAACTCTGTCAGTATCATCTTTTGTAACTAGTTCTTTTGTTGAACTCATCAGTTAATTTTGATATCTCATTATTTCATCATCCTTGCTCTGCATCTCACAGAACAATGTTCCACCACTCGTTTATCCCTCTCCCCGACATATTCTGTAATCCTCCATGCAACAAAGTACTCTATCACATCCCACAGTACCTTTATTCCCAGATGTTACACTGTCTGGTACAATAAAAGAAGAAATTCTTTCAAAAACTTGCCATCTAGCGCTATTGATTTTTATATTATTAAAGTTTTTATTTTACGAAGTACTGGAGGGGTTGCTATGTTGTATACATAATGTCTAAGTCCATCTGTGGAGTCTGTCTGTTTTATTTATGTCCACATATTATCCTTTTCTTTTTTGCCCCAGTATCGAAACAGGTGCAGTCAGATCCAAGGGTGCTAGCAGGCTTTTCTGACGGGTCCTAAGTATCACCAGCTTACTCTGTGAACTCAATGTAATGTTATACACTGAAAGTGCTGTACATCATATGGATGTTTTCTACGATGATGAAATATGACAACAGGCGTATTCTATTTTTGTAACAAGAGAAATTTAAATTACTGTAAAGTCTTAAATAAACGACAGCTTGGACAGAAACCCCACCTTTGTATGATTTGTTAAAGGTGTGTGTTTGTGTGTGTGTGTGTGTGTGTGTGTGTGTGCGTGGGTGTGTTTGTGAATTTTAGGTAAGAATATACATAATATTCTGTTATATTTGTGACGCGATGATTATTGAATATCTTAAGAAATAAGAGCTGGGTGATCAAGTCACAATTGACTTGGGGTACGTCAATTTTTGCTTCAGGATTTCAGGTTGACTGCTCTGAAGGCAAAATGATTCAGACATCAATATTTGAGTTGGGTGTTTAATCAATCCATAATCTGCAAAAGTAGAGAAAGTCCTTAGACTTGCAGATTCTCATTTTGCAGCATACTTCAAGCTCTGTGTTCAGCATGAGTCTGTATTGTACATAAATGATGACTTTTATGTGGCACACACTGTGCTGTACATATAAATGGGGCTAAAGGTCTATATTAGATGCTATCCACAACAGGAAGACCTTTCCCATTTTGCCTATTAGAGTTGCAAATAATTTGTTAAAATTGCTATTTTGGTCATTTGGACAATTCCCTCTATCATATCATAGTTTGTAAAATTATCAAATAAACATATAGCACATCAACTCATGGTGCTGATGTTAAAACTGTAGTCCTTCTACAAATGACAAAACTCTGATAGTCTCTCAAACAAACATTTTAACAAAAACATTTTAAACATTGTGTAAAACCTAGGTTATACAGGACAAATGATACACATTATATCGGTAAAGGACAATTTTAAAGGTAAAAAAAAATGCATTGAACAATTTACTGAGAAAAATAAGCATTTTAGATAAACTAAATTAAACAGCAGACAGACAACAACTAAAAACCGTCTGTTCCAAATAAAATAAATAAACAGTTTAGTGACGTGTCATTCACATTGTCACAGTAAGAAATTACATCTTATAGACTAAAGCAGTGAACATTGGTGTAGTTGAAAACATCAATGCACATACATATATGATCAAATGTTTCTTGTAGAGATCCTTAGATGTGTCTGTGGAATGTAGATGTTGAAATTCAATCATAACATTTTGAGACATGTTGCCTGAAAGTCAGAATGCAACAGATGAAGCAAAATTAAAAGACTGTTGGCATTTTATCCTGATAAAAGCAATGAATGAACAACACTGACTCCATGTTATTGAAAATTCAATGGTTTTCTTGATTTTTCCATTTCAATGAAACGCTCAAAGTTTCAAATCAGGAGCAACACAATTGTGCTCCCATTTCATGGCGTCACTGGCCCCCTCCCCCCACAGTTTTGACCGCGCCTGCGCCACCTCTGGACACGCCCACTCCGTCCTCCACGAGCCATGTGGTTGTGGTTGGTAAATAAACGTTTCCGCTGATTTTCCCATCCTGTGATCTTTGCTGTTTGTCTCTGAGTTCACACCGATGACCATGTCCGCGGACGTAGTGAACCTGCAGGCTCAGGTGGAGTCGGTGCTGGTGGCGCTGGTCAAAGCGGCCACGGTGGAGTTGACCAAACTGTTCGAGAGCAGGTACCGAGCGTCGGCCGCTGTGGCCGCGGGCCGCACCGAGGACCGGAGGGACCACGACACGCTGCAGACACCGGCCGGTTCCTCTGCTGCGGACACTAAACGCAGCATCGGGGTGCAAGTGGACGAGGTGACTTATCTGCAGCTGGAGCTACCTGGTACGTGGGGCTGTTTTTTTAAGCTGTACAGGTTCTAACTTCCTGTTTACGTCCATGGTTGTGAAGAGTAAGAAGGTGCATGGGTATTCTGCAGAAAAGTTGATGTGATGAATTCAATGAAGGCGCGTGTATAAGGTTGCACTCCTGCAGGGAAGTCCTCGTTGTGTAGGAATGTATGCATACTTCTGGCTTATCCCCTCCCCCCTCTCTTCTCCACAGGTCCCCCCTTCCTCTCAAATGGGGATTGTCTGACGAAGTGCGAGGAGGAGCTGGCTGTGGAGGAGGACTGCCTCATTCCATCAGAAATCCTCCTGGCTGAAGATAATGACCATGTTGACCCCGAATGGTCGCCTCTGAAGGAAACGGTCAGTGAGGGTTTGCAAGGGTGTAAATCTGCTTTTAACAGTGAAACTGGGACTTGATAGGCGTGTCACAGGGTGCAAAGTGGGACAGGGCGGCCTAGGTCAATGATCCTGTATCACAATAGGAGGTTGTTGACGTTTTGTATCATGGCTTTGGTCTCAGTTTCAGTGCGGTTACACCCCATGACTATAACATCCCCAAGAAGACAGTGACATCACACAGGGGTCAACATTACATATTTTAAAAAGTTGTTAAAAAAAGATTGGACATGCTCCAAAATGTAATGGGTTCCTCCCTGAGCTATACCACGTCCTTGGAAATCCGCCCAGTGGTCTTGGCAAAATCCCCCTAACTAATAGACCCGACTTGTGCCCTCCTAGTTTGAAATAGAAATTGCATCCCCGGCTCATGACACAGGTTGTTCTTATAACATGGACTTTGTTGCTTACTTTGAACTTACATTTTTTTCATTTGTTTGTTTTAAACAGCTTTTGGCAAAGACTGTGGACATGGTGGAGCTGAGCGTCCTTGAAACAGAGTCTCCAGCTGATAGTGATTCCCAAACAGAAATTGTTTTGCATGGTAAGAGAAAGAAAGCCAAGGCAGTTTGTAAAAGCTGAAACACTCTGACTGTCAAGAAGAATGACCAGAACTGAATGATGTAAATCAGAGTAAAATAGATTTTGATCATTGGAGGATTAAAAGTAGAACAACACAGTTTGAACAACACTGTATATAAACCAGTATAATGGAAACTGTCCCAGTACATGCAGGGATAGATTTCACTCCGCAGCAGGAGAAGAACGAGAAGTACAAGTTGGATTAGTTTTTTGGAAATTACAGTAACAACAAACTGGTGTCTTCCTCTTTGGCTGAAAGCGAAAGTCCTTTGAGATTTTCCTTTTAAATATCAGACTTTGCACCTTTTGGTGATTTGAATGATGAGCTGATACAGCTGTGAGAATGCTATCACACCAGTGCACATTTAAAAAATGCTCTCAGCACAGACTGAAGGATGTTGAAGCTTAAAGAGGTAAGAATTGTGGGATTGTACAAAATAATTAAAAGTATTGTGTTTTTCAGTGTGTACGGACACAACCATGCAGAACTCAACTACAACAACCCAAAAGCCTCTCGACATCCTGCCAGACATGAGTGATATCCCTTCAGAGAAGGATGTGAGGTTTGTTTGCCCGTTGAAACTCAAACCGGAGCCACAGCAGACCTGTGTGAGCACTGCCCAGGGCACCGCCTACAGCCCGTCCCTGTCGGATGGAGCTCTTCACGTTGTGGTTTGGGAACCGATCCAGGCGCCAAAGGAGACAAAGAACAGTCTTCAGATGAAACTGAAGTTGACGTCGCCAGATCAAAAGCTGCTGAGTCCTTGTGTGGTGCAGCTGGTGGATGTGCTCAGGGTGCCTCGTTCAGAGGCAAAGCTGCAAGATGATGTTGCCAACCGCAAAGCTGGTTGGCGTCTGCCCAAAGATCTCCGTCGCCACCAAGGCCTCCACACAGGCCATCGCCTCTGCTGTTTCACGCCATGTGATAACGGCATTTGGCGCCTCCAGACGGTCGTCACTCACTCCCGCGAGGGGTACCCATGCAGCATCTGCGGGAAAACATTCAAACACAGAAAGATTCTCCGGCGGCACGAGCGATTCCACAGCGGGGCTAAACCGTACCCGTGTTCGGTGTGCACAAAGACATTTGCTCTCAGGAAGAGCCTCCGCCGACACCTCCGATTCCACAACGGGGAGAGGCCGCACACCTGCACACACTGCAGCAAAAGCTTCCGCCTGCGTGAAAATCTGAAATCACATTTGAGGTTTCACAGCGGAGAAAAGCCTTTCAGCTGCAGCACCTGTGGGAAGATGTTCAGGATCATGAGGAACCTGGAGAAACACAACCTGAGCCAGTGTGGATACTTTGTCCCTTCATTCAAGACGCTTGCTGGCATGTAGCTGCTGACGGCGGCACCACCATTTCTACCTCATGCTAACCACACTCAGACCGATTGGCTGCCGTCCTGAGTGATCCGATCACAAGTGGTCAGCCCTAAGTTCAAGTCTGAACACGCCCAAATACGTCCTGAGATCTGATCACTCATAGCACATGGGGAGGTGATACTGGACGCATGTGGCATCATTGTGTTCGCTGCGGGAACACGGACATGTCCTTGTCACACACAGCGGAAAACCTACTCAGCTTCAGTTTCACCATGATTCAAACATATTTTTGTGCTTTTTAAGCCACAATCTCAACAATGAACCAACACATAATGATTTATGTGTAATTGACAAGGGTAAAATCTTTCTTCAAACAACCAACCATCAACTCATGCGGCCCATCCAGACTTGGATTGCTCTCTTTCCCCAATATCTACCTGGCTCACCTCAACACACACACACAGTGATAACAAGCACGTCTGTAAACTCAGGCTGAAAAAAACAAAAACATTTGGTCTCTGCGAACACAAAGATTTCTAGGGTATTTGCATAAGGAGGTGAGAAGTGAGATCCGATCACAAGTGGTTACAGGTGTCATATTCAGGACGTATTCAAATACCACAGACAAACTTAATGCTGTGCACTTGTCCCTCAGGATATAAAACCAGGTTGCGATTCACAGCCATTCCAACAAGTTTTATAATCATCACAGTTTCAGTGTGATGGCGATTGTCTACTGTTTTGGGGTGGAAATTTATGCTACTGATGTTTTTGACTTATTGTTCCTGTATTTCTTATTTCTAGCCATGTGGTTGCTCCCTGTTATTGTAAACAAATAGTGGGACAGGGAGTGTGAGTAGAGGATTTACACCTTTTTGAGTTAAACAGATCCTCACCTGCTAAACCTTCCTGTGCCAAAGTGACGGATAAAAGTTATTCCACTGATGTTTGAATTTGATGTCTGTATTGTTTTCTCGTTTTTTACTACTGAATTTGTGTAGTCTTCCTTCTTCCCATGACCTTCTAGCTGGTTTAATTTTCAAAAATAAACCCACAAATACTGAATGTAATTTTTTTTAATGCTTTTTATTCCTAAATATAGATACTATACATTGATACATTTATATTGTCTTTTTACCCTCTTCATTCTATACAACATTATTATTGTGCATTGATACAATAAAACAAATTCTGGCAACTATAAGTTTATTTTGTTGTGTAAACCATAAACATACTGTTTAGTTTGCATAAAGCATACTTCATGTGCAAGTTTAAAAACCCTATGGTTAATTAATGGATATTAATGGTTATTAAAACATTTGCTAATGCTTCATAAATCAATATTTTTGTTCAGTACATTCCGAAACATTGATTGTTTACTCCAATTAAGAGTAGAGGCGGTGGACTAGTGGCAGAAACTTGGACTATGGGCAGAAAAGGTCTCTGGTTCGACTCTGGTTCGACTCCACGGAGTAAAATAAAAGATGAACTGGATTGATCTGTCCAAAAATCCACGAGGATTCTCCCTACCCTGTCTAGTGCCCCTGAGCAAGGCACCTAACTCCCTCAACATCTGCTCCCCGGGCGCTGTACATGGCTGCTCACTGCTCTGTGTGTCCTGCACCAGATGGGTTAAAAGCAGAGGCTAAATTTCCTAAAACTGCATGAGTGTGCATGTGTTTGGGATAAATAAATGGATCTTAATCTTAATCTTAATTAATATCCATCCAAATATTTGTTTTATATTTATATGACCCACCAGTGTTTAGACTGACAAATCTATCTTTAAAACAGCATGGCTGTACAGATCCCAATGACCCCAGTGTGTACGGACACAATCAAATTTACTTACCATGGGGAGATTCTACAGTAAACCCCAATAGACACCACCACGTGGGCACACAGGGATCACCACAACTGCAACTTACACTGCAAGACCAAACAACACTGTTCATATGTAATGTAATGATCATTACATTACATATCATTTAGCTGACGCTTTTATCCAAATGAGGAGCAGTGTAGTGTGAGAGAACTTCAGTAGATTGAGACCAGTGGAGCTGCTGCATTCTGGATGAGCACCACCCTTCAGGCCTATCATATGGGCTGTACGTATGTTGCCGTATGTTTTAATACATATGTCCTACCGTTGAAGCCATTTCTGAAGCTATACCCTTTTGTTACGATTAAAAAGAAAAGCATATTGCTGTAGCTAAAGAAACAACATAAACACTACATCAGCATAATATTAATGATTGAATAATCAAACTTTGAATGACATGTACCAAAAAAGTGTTTTAGTACATGTCAATCAAAGTTTCAGTGTGTAGAATTTAGTGACATCAAGTGGTGAAGTTGCATGTTGCAGCTGAATACACCTCACCTCACCCCTTCACCTTCCAAAAGAGAAGCTGTGGAAGCCTTCAGTTGACATAAAAGTCAAAAGGTGTTTAGTTTAACCAGTTTGGGTCCTGTCAAATACATGGTGGCCTCCGTAGAGAAGACCTGCTCCTTATGTAAATATAAAGACTTCATTACATTACATTACATTTCATTTAGCTGACTCACCCAGGACGACAAGAATCAAGAAAGTACAATTTCTTCAAAATAAAGCGAAACTACAAAGTGCTATAAGTAAATGCCATTTAAGTGCTACTAAAGTGTTAGTTTAAAAAATTGTTAGTTTTTTTTTAATTTTTTTTTCAAGGTATAGTCGGAAGAGGTGTGTTTTTAGTTTTTCGGCAGAAGATAACTTCACCTACCACTCTCACACATGTCACCTGCAGAAGTTCTCTGATGACTCTACGAATGTCGACCTCATCACTGACGAGGATGACAGGGAATACAAAGGACTGACGCAGGCACAGACACTATGGACTGTCACTTTTACATTTCTCAACTGTGCAATATTCCCTGTATATTCATTTAAAAAAAATTAATTCTGTGCAATACAAACCGTTATGTGCAATCCCTTCACTGTACATATTCTGACACATATTTTTCTTTATAGGGTTTAATTACATTTATATTTTTTTCCATATATTGTCGTATATTTATATTTCTTTATATTCCTTCACCCAAGTACTGCATTCTACTTATGTGATGTCTTCTGCTGGTGTAACATTGCAAATTCCCGATTGCATAACTAATAAAGGACTTCTTATCTTATCTTATAAAGTATTTAATATAAAGGGCCCATAGGGTTAAGAAAACCACAATTCCTACAATTTAGATGAAACACACTGCTGAAAACATCACTAAGATTATTTCTCAGCCACTGTGACCTGTGTGATCACACCACACCATGAAGCTGCAGCAAAAAAAAACTCCTGAGTATTTAGAACTGAGTAAAGGTGGATTCAATGCTTTATGAATTCATCTTTTCAGACAAATACTGCAATATATTGCTTCGCAAATTATATGTAGTCTTTTCTTAAAGGACACAGCAAAAAGAAAAGTAGACAACTTTAATCATTTTTTTTCTAATTTATTTAAGAAAACATGAAAGTCGAACATTTTTTAACAACTGGCATTAATCTGAATAAAATGTTAAGGTCAATATTCTCAGTACAAAAACAAGGTGATACAAACTGTTTTCTTCTCAATCTAAGGCATTTGAATACTGTTTTTTTGTCGCTTAATGATTGAACATCACAACATGAGTCTGAAATCTGTTGGTGAGAACTGTGCAGTAATGCCATAAACATCTTTGCCGGAGCGAGGCGCTTTGAGAAACATTTTTCTTACTTGTTGATTCCTTTTCCAACAGAAGTTATATGTTACAAGTATAAACTGCCCTGTGGGGGTTTAAATAGAAAGAATTTGAGATGAATGTGTCGTGTATGTACGACGTATGTTATTATAAAGACAATTTCCTTGTCTTGTACACTTCATTGTGCCAATATTCTCTCTAGCTGCCACAAACCCCTTGATGTCGGACTAAAATCTGTACATATATTAAAACATAGCACAATTTCATTATCCACATAGCCGATGTTTCCATAGCCAGAGCGACAAAAATACCAGCTGTCCTTGTAACAAGACTATTTTAATTGTCATATCAGCAACTGTCAAACCTATAGTACATAAACAGAATAGTGCGATAATTATGACATTTTGTAGCTGTAGTGAAATGCATGGTTGAAATTTTTGAAAAATGTTTTTTGACACCAGTTCTGCCTCCATCTTTTAATGATCAACGTTGGCTCCGATCGCAAAAGTGGCTCTTTACTTCACTGTTCCCATGTTGTGATTCCTGATGGAGAACCAGGCATTGAATATATCTCTGAAAAACAGAAAATGAAAAGTTAATGCAACCCTATCTTCATACCTTCAAAAAAACAACTGCTTCATAATTATTTTTGATGGTACACAAACTTAAAGTAGGGAGACTGTCATATACTTCATTGCCACAGCGCTCCCTGGAGGCCTGGAATTGCACAATGTAACTCGGGTGTACTGTGTTGAAACATAGCGACCCGCCTTACAACATGTGGACGTCAAAGCAGAGCCACCGAAGAAGTAATATTCAAAAGCGGAAATAGAAAGGGACAGAGTAAGAAACGGAACAAGAGTTGATATTGGAGCATATTAGTGGTCGGTGAAAAGCTGAAAGAGGCCATGGAAGCAGGACAGATTCCAACCTGGTGTTATTGCACAATTACATTTTCTAACTTTTCATAACATGTTAGCTATGGTGTCATTTAAACAATTTTATTATTCATCATTACATCAGTAAAAGCTCTACACACCTGCAATGAGTGGCCAGACACTCGTTGCTGCAGTACTCCCTGTCCCAGTCGTCACTCTCCACTGCTGGGTTGTTACAGCCCACCCTCATACACCTACTATGCATGGATGCTGCACCAATGGATCCATTCACCTCCATCTCATCCTAAGAACAGGAGGGAAAAATTAGAAGTGCATCATAAATGTCAGCACCTGGAATTTTATAAACTCAGATCCAAGCTCTATGACATAACGAAAGCAAATACAAAATAAAATATAATGAAGATAAATATTTCCCCTGTCAACACATGCAAAACACAAAATAACAGATTTTGTATGAATTAGTAGAGGCCCTTCTTACTACTCCAGAAGTCATGTGAGCATTTCAAACTTCAGGCAGACATCCAGGCAGCAGAATTTGTTTCCTATACTTTGTGTCATATCTAAATTCAGTGCCTTAGAATTTATCCTGTTTCCTCCCCCTGAATATTTATAGATTAATATTGGTGCACCTTTTACCCATAGTTCTGTTTAACCAAATATCAATTGTCACAATTTCACAAACACAGATGAGTCCCATGAAACCTGTACAATTTTGCAATTGAAAAAATGGGTTTTAAGGATGCATGAGGAGGTTGTTTTTTTAAGTTAAATGTTGCAATTGATTTTGAAATCAGGCAAGTTGAAAAGGTAGTAAAGGGAAAAATTTTCTTAAATTTCATCCACATCGATTCAATGCAGTAACACAAACAAACATGTAATGTTCAAGGAGTGGGGCTGGGCAATAAAACAATATAAACCAAACAGTGAGGAGCAATAACATATAACTGATCTACCAAATTGTTCATGTTCATCAAATGTCATTCTCTGCTCATGAAGACGAGTTTAAAATCACAACATTCACTCAGGAGCAAAAGTCAGTCTTTCAACTTATCATGATAATCATCTAAATGCACTGATACAAACATTTAATCTTGATATAATTTTGGGCCATATCGTCCAGATGTAAGTGGGAGAGATCACAGTTAACATAGTCTAACTTGTGAGGGGGGAAAAAAGGGAGATAATAATCATTATTTATTACCCAGCTTTGAGAAAAGAAACATTCAACATTAACAAAAGGTGGATGAAATGAGGCCGACACAAAACATAGCAATGAAATCAGAAGTTTTACCTCTTCTGAGGGCAGAACTTCTGTAACTTCATCCTCATCTGGACTCACCGACACGTCAGCTGAGTTCACCACCTGCACCGACACAACAGGTGCAGAATGGGAGGACGAGGTCACAGCAGCTGATGCGGACAAAGTATTAGGAACAATAATTGGAAGGGTTTCTTTGCTCTGCAAAGAGGCAGGAACAATTTTGATCTGGAGTGGAGGTGGAGGTGTAGCCGTGACAGACACAGAGACACCTGTAATGGCGTTCCCCTCGCGAGGCTTGGCTTGTAATGGTGGCGGTGCTGGCGCCATTTGCTGGAGTCGTGGTGGTGGAGGAGCATTCTGCATCTGCTGCAATGGCGGCGGCTGACGAGAGCCACTCGACACTAACAGTGTGGGCTGCAACGTGCGGAGCCCTCCGGGCAACATGGTCACAACATGGCCCCCCGCCTGCAGGATGTGTTTTGGGATGATGATCTTGGTGACGGTCTGGGCTGGTGGTGGAGCTGCTGCTGCTGGAGACAAGGCTTTGTTTGCCCCTGTGCGGGATCGTGTGGCCCTCTCTGGAACGTCAAGAATAATGTTGGAGGCACAAATGTTGGTGATAGTGTTCTCTTCCATGTTGTTGTTGTTCGCTGGGCGCATTGGCTGGTGACCAGCAGAGGGCGAGGCTGTAGGAGTTGTGTGAATGGCAGGTGAAGGTGGTGAAGGGGAGGTTTCCATGTCCTCAATGGCAGGCTGAAATCATTTGGGGTATATCAGTTAAAAAATCCATATGAACTCAAATCCCCTACCTCAAGGGACAGTTAGTTTTTTCTTTAAAGTACAACATGATGTTACCTGTGAGAGCTGGTTGGCTTTGTAAGCTGCCAGCGCTTTCAAATAGTCCCTTTTGGCTGCTTCTGTCTTTCTCTTGTACACCTATGTAGACAAAACAATTTCCCGTGTTTGAAATAAGTCTGTCACAGTTTATCTCCCTTAAAGACGGATGTGGGATATTAATATACTGTATATCATAATGTCTGCTTCTACCTGTTTCTGCTCCTCAGCCAGGCTGTCCCACATGGAGGCCACGATCTTCGACACCTCTCCAAAAGAGGCGTTGGGGTTCTGGCCCTTAATGGCCGCCTGTGTGTCTCGGAAGAACAAGGCATAGGCTGAAACGGGCTTCTGCGGCTCATTTGGATCTTTCTTCTTCCGTCCTTTTTTTACGCCCATGGCCCCACTCATCGAGGCCAGTGTGGTCGGCTTCCCCCCGCCCCTCCGGCCCTTAGCCAGGGATATGGAGGATGTGAGAGCTGAGTGGGAGGACATGTGGGAGAGGACGGAGGAAGAGGAGAGACACATGGGGGAGTCCAGCAGTACACTCTTCTGAGTAAGGAGGGGGAAAGCAGGGGAGAAAAGAGGGCACATATCAGCTGCAGCAATAAGGTTACACAAGGTTACTCATGAAATGACAAAAGCCGTTTTCAGACATGAACTCCATAAAAACGCCCAGACAACATGGTCCAGATTTCTCTGGAGTTTGCTTCTCGCACATGAAGAAAACTGCAGCAGATTCTTGGGTCAGACGCATTCACAACATCAGAAAAGTCTTCAGAACATTAACACAAGAGGTGTCAGCGTATGCAGGAGGGAAGAAGTAATCTCTACATTCTGCTGCAGCGATCACGTTTTTATTTCCATTCCATCCACACCAGCGTCCATATTATGCTAAGAGATCTTTTGAGCATGGTTATAAAACATTATGACATTTACATCTATGACGCCTAATGCTCAGACTTTTAAATACTATTCCAGATGTGTTCTGTTAGTTTCCTCCCTTCTCTGAACGCTCTTTGACCCGCTTATGGAACGGTAAAAGAAGGGATGTTCTTCAACGGGTCCGTAAATCTTAGGTACAACGCATGCCCAAATTTAGTCACCTAAATCTCTAGTTTTGGGGTACACCACGACTCTCTCCAACTTGTTCTCTTTCCAAGTTTTCTCCGTCTGCTCATTTCCACCCTGAGGTTTTCAGTTTTGCACTGTGTTGGAAACGTCATTAACGAGCTCATCAACTCTAGAGGTAGAGTTCTCACATGGGATCATTCAGAGATTACCCAGAGTTTAAATTTAGGGGTTTGCAAGAGCAACTCTGGATTACGTCTTCAGCGACTGGCTTGGACATTTGTTTTCTCCCATACAGCCACTAGAGATATGCTGGAGTTCAGTGCATGTCCGAAAGGAGCTTAACAGTGAAATTGGCCAGCACAGGTTTGACCACTGACCTTGAAGTCATCCATGTCTTCATCCTGCAGGGAACCAGCTGGAGATGGTGTTGCTGACAGCGGCTGCTCAGGTCGCTCTGAATGATGCCCAATGTTTTCACCCAGACCCAGCGCCAGCTCCGATTGGTTAATGGTCGTCAAATGACTTCCTAAAAGACCGTGAGCGATGTCCCCTAGCTGTACGTCAATGGTCATGGGGGATGAGCTGATGAAATGTGAACCACTGGAGTTTCCGAGTTCCTGCATACAGATTAGGACACAAATGGTTAATCTAAACTCTGAATTGCTTTCATGAACAACTAACATAGGACATGTTCACAGCTGGTAATAAAAGGATCATTCATTTTAAATGATCAGATCTCAGGACCCATTGGGTGCGTTCAGACCTGAACTTAGCGCTGACCACCACGTTAACACCATGTCTGAACTGGGTTACTTAAACACATCCAGTAGTATTTTGTGTGAGGGTCTACTGGTGGAACACTCACCAAGGCAGAGGAGCTCAGCAGGCCCCCCCACTCCGACCTGACCCATTCCCCCGAGGTTCAACTGCTCCAGGCCTTGAGACCCAGAGTTCACGAAGGTAGAAGCGAAGGAGGGGTCGTTGGCCTCAACCACCAGGTTGCTGACGAGGCTGCGGGAGCCAGAGGGTCCCCCGGCTCCGTCTGACCCATCTGTCAACTCAAACTCACTGATGCCCAGAGCTGGGTCTGGATCCAGGGAGATGGGTGGGATCTCAAACACCTCATCACCGAGACTGGGAGTATGGTACGTCTGCTGCATGTGGAGAAGAAGAGGGACAAGTGGGTCAGACATGAATGAATGAAACACATCCACAGATCAGAATAATAAAGTTGCACTGCAGTGACGCCTGAATGAAGTGACTCGCCTCGGCTGAGAGGAAAGGGTGACCCGCTCCACTGATGGTCAGGTAGCTGTCGTTGCCCTCTGCAAACTGAACCACACGGTTAGCATTTACATCAATTAGCATCTTTAGCATACCCATTAGTAAACACTGGCGTTACCTTGTTGTCCTCTGCGTATCCCCCATATCCTTGACTGTCCAAAAACTCCGAGTCAACATTTTGAGCACAGCCATCCGACAGATCCGAGTAAAAATTGATATCCATTGCGAAAATATTGTGAAAACAACTTAACACAAGCGTTTAGAACTTTGCTGGAAACGGAACTTGCTTGGTTTTCTACCCATGTAGGTCAGTTGTGCCCACATCAACTAAAGATGCTAGCTAGCTAGCTAGCTCATCATTGCCCTGTTAGCATAACGTTACGGTGCTGATACGCTGGAATAGCCCAGAGAGAAGCAGAGCAGGAGGCTGAAGAGAAGCCAAGGCAGATTAATATTCACAGTGTTATAAAATCAGTTAATATTTAACTCCGCTGGGCTCGGGGTTTATCGGAGGCCCGACACTAACTCATTCATAAAACGCTGCAGCGCTGATAGCATCCCACACCGAGCACACCGGCGCTGCTGCGTTCACGGACTGTCAGAAAAAAGCACTTTCAAACTTCAACCACTCAGAGACACATAGTTAATTTTTGCAATAACTTTCTGCCATGTTAGCTTCTGACAGGTGACGCTTAGGAAACATAAGCGTGGTTGGTTTTAAGACAGTGAAGGTAAAACTTTATAGCCATTGTGTCTAATGTTATATTTGGCCAATTAAAACAGCCATTTACGTATCTGATGCATTTAGGTTCATACCGCACAACTACAACAGTAACGACCAGATGATCAAGGGAATTATTTTACAGTTCTTTCTATTTATAATTCGTTCATGCAAGGGCACTGAAGGCAACACAGTACCTCCCCCTGCAAGCAGACAAGGAACCAATCAGAATCAGCTTTTTGGCCATGAACGCGTACAAATAGAGGGAATTTGATTCCGGGTTTTCCGTTGCTTCAACGTACAGACATAGAAATAGACAAAAGAAAAACAAACAAGGACAACAAAGAAGAAGCAATCAACTTTCCTCATCTTCTTAGGCAAAATAAAATAAAATAAGGATGATATAAGCATGTATTTCAGTTATTAATTATAATAATTTGAACACTGATAAAACAATTGTTTGAAATTATTTTAGACATTATTGGAGCTGGGGAATGAGAAAATATAAATAATGATGTATATTATTATGATTTTATTTGACATCAATAGGAATATCAGTTCAATTTATATATCGATATAATACTTCTGCATTGTGTAAGCACAGTTGTGCCTCTCTGGACAATATTACAAGTTAGTGTTTATGTGAATTCGACAAAGATGTTGCTATGCATCTGGGATAATTCTGCTTCTCTTCAACTTTGTATATATTTTTGTGCAAAGAGGATAAAGAAAGTAACGTGTACATTTGCACAAAGCTACACAACCTAGCTATATGGGATTTAATGTTATGTAGTTCTTTGAAATTCACTCGTCAGTTTCAAAGTGAGAGTTCCTACAACAGCTGGTGATTTATGTGCGTTGCTCCTGCAGTTTTTTGATATCTAGAGTGCAGAACCTAACGCTCCTCTGCGTTATATTGTGGTTCATTCTTGTAATACCCCTGCCCCTGCCCTCTCCTGTATGCATCAGTGGGACGGATGTGGAGGTGATCCCTGCTTACAAGTACCTGGGTGTCACACTGGACAATAAACTGGACTGGTCCACCAACACAGAGGCCCTCTACAAGAAGGGCCTGAGCCGGCTTTATTTCCTGAGGAGGCTCAGGTCCTTCAATGTGTGCAACAAGATGGTGCAGATGTTCTATAAGTCTGTTGTGGCAAGCACCATCTTCTTTGCTGTGGTGTCCTGGGGTGCGGGCATCAAGGCAAAGGACGCCAACAGAATGAAAAAACTCATTAGAAAAGCAGAGTCTGTGGTTGGCTCTAAGCTTGTCACCCTGGAGGAGGTGGTGGAGGACAGGATGCTGGCAAAACTGCTGGCAATCATCGACAATCCCTCTCACCCCCTCCACACAGCACTGGACAAGCTGATGAGCAGCTTCAGCCACAGACTCATTCAGCACCGCTGCTCTAAGGAACGATACAGGAAATCGTTCCTTCCAACTGCAATAAGACTTTACAACGCATCTACCTCTGTCAGAGCCACCATCACTGAACTGCACTAAATGTACCTGTCTCCCTGCACTGTGTACTTACCTCATATCATATGTGATATGTGTTAATATAACGATATTGATACTAGATATCATTTTATACAATAATACTGTCTTTGCACACTCTGTCTACATATATTGACACTCATAGTATATTATATTATCTATTGTATAGTTAAATACTTATATTTATACCCCCTCTACTATATATCATACTATATCATACTATATCATACTCTTTGTATATTCACTGTATATATAAGTCTATATAGACATATTTATACATGTGTACATATTATTATTATATTTACTATTATATATACTGTTGCTGCCATTATTACTATATACTGCTATTATATTGGTATAATTACTATAATATATAAATATATATTATGTTATATTATATACTATATATACTGTACTATTTTGATATACTGTCTGACAATAACATTGCCATCGTCTTGCCACTGCACCTTATCTACCTATTTATCTTGTGATTCTGATTTTGTTCTTTCTACCTCAATATTTTTTGTTTTGTTCTGTTGTATTGTATTTTATTCAAATGTACCTGCTGCTATGACAACTTAATTTCCCTTCGGGGATGAATAAAGTAATTGGTTTGCTTGCATTTCATCTGCACTCCATCACAGATAATACTGTCAACAGTTTGTCTGAACCTGGCTAAATTGGTCTTGATGGCCAAACAAGATGTTCTGTGAGACCAAAAACCTCAGACTTATAAGTCTTTCTTACCTCCATCCTCCAGGGAACTCAAGTATATGATAGTGTTTTTGTTATATTTAGGAATTTTCCACCCTCAATATAGTCTTTCAGGCAGCAGGATCCTTCCTCTATGTTGGTAGTTGCACTCAAATACTACCTTGTTGTACAGATTTCCATGGTCCATCCTCAGATACAGTACAGTGAAAAGCTGTTCTGTATTATAGAACTGTGTTAGGCCACTCACCATTGCATTTCCACAATATTGCCTACTGTCTTATTTTTGTTGATTTAGTAGTATAACATATTATATGCTAGTTGAGTACCAGTTACTCTACTTTGCAGTAAAATGTGCATCTTCTGTTTCACACTTGAGCTCTTCAGTCATACACATTTAGTCAGAAAGCAAGTAGGGCAACATGTATGTTTTTACGGAATTGTGGCCTAATAATAACATGTTGGGCTAAAGTCATTCAGAAAAAACGTTTAAAGATATACACAGTAGATGGTGGCTCTGTAAGGCAGGATGCTTGCTCCATTGCCTAAATCTAAATAATCTGACGTAGAAGTATTCCTGTGTAATATTATCACATACATAATAACATGAAAGTACATGGCAGGTCTCAAAACTGTTGTGTGGACAGCACGGCTATTAATAACTTGTAGTTCATTATAAATGAGTTAAAGCCCTATACGTGATCATCTGCTGTAATTATTCATCACCGATTAGAAATTGCCATTTCTGCAGTGACCCTTCTTTTTAGTGAACTCGACAATAAAACACACAAAATACTTTCACTTTAGATTGCTGTTATTCATATCACAGATACAGTCAGATCATAAAACAAGAATAGTAACTCATTGCCATCATATTTGCACCATTGTACACAATTGACCAGCTCTACATTGTCCAATACACCCATCCTCCTAGCACTGCTTCAGTAACTAATGCCCCCCCAATCGCGCCTCTTAACCCTCACCCCTCCCACAGAGTGAAAACAATAACAGTACATCCACACACTGGATCCCCTTTTAGTTTACAGCCTCGTCTGGACGCAGAGGATATGACCACATGAGACAGGGGAGGGGCGGGGTTTTAGGATCTGTATCCAGGCTCTGCTCAGTACACATGTCCAGTATCATGTAGCGCTAGAGGACCGGCATTGAGGTTCTTAGATAAGAAAAGGGTTGTCTGTACAGCAGGGATCCCCTTTTGGTCACGGCTGGGAATGTGATGGAGAATTCATGGGTTTTGAGGAAGAGGAGGAGAATGACAAGTTGGGAAGTATGAAAGCTCAGCTTTTTGCCATTTTGGCAGAGGATGTTGAGGAGGGTCAAAGAAAGGTTGAACACAATTCTCAGTGATAAAAAAGAAAACAGATGAGTGCAAACCTGTTCCTTTCATGGAAAAACATCCCTATATAAAATAAATGAATAAAAGTAGCAACGAAAAAAAACATTCATCCAAAGTTTGATACATAATGTGGTAAAAATAAATGATGAGGAATAACATGATTCAATGGTGAGAAGGGGACTAAGTCAGATGTGTTTGAGGAACGGGGTTCAGTCAATCCTCTGAGCTTGATGAGGAGTCAGAGTCCTTCTGTGTTATGATGACATCGTCTAATAACGCCTCTTGATCCGAGCTGTCATAGTCGCCTTGGGAAATGCTGTCGCCCCCCACCATTTTAACGTCAAAGTCCGCACTGGTGAGGAAGTGGTGGGAGGTCTCCAGGTCCCCCTCATCCATCATGTAGGCTCCGTCCGAGACCAGAGTCTCCTCTTCAACTCCGTCCAGGCTAGGTTCTTCGGGAACAGGCTCTGGAGTGTGGTGATGGTGGTGATGGTGATGATGATGATGGCGGCGTCGGCTTTTCTTGGGGATATCCGAGTGCTCCGTCAGCAGCCGGTGGAAGAAGGTCTCAGGCAGGAAGCCCTGGAACATCAAAAAGTCTTCAATGAAAAACTAATCTGAAGGGGGCAGGCTGTGTTTACACATCTCTCCTTTCACCGTGGTAATTACAGAAAATATCTTTCAGCCACCTACACTTCAACTCCAATATATATTTAACTCAAGGGCTCTGAAACATCAGACAGATGAAACACTACTTCAACTTTCTACAGTTGACCTAACAGCAGTGATTCTCAACCTGGGGGTCCACTATATTCAAAATAAAACTGGGAGTTGTGTTACCATAAAATTGTCTTCATCGGTGATTAGATCTGCTTTAAATGACTGTTATTGATTGTGTTTGAGAGCCAGAGTCTGTGTGCAAGTGAAAATCAAGAAAAAGGTTTTTGTTGACTCAAGAACACATCACGTTCTTTACGAGTAATTTACTCTCAAAGTGAGAAACACTCAAACAATCTAAAGTGGAGGAGGGGTCGCGTGCACCAGGCTGCACCAATTTGATGGATCACAACTCAAAAAGGCTGAGAACCACTCTTACAGCTTCGTTTCCAAATAGAGCATCACAGAGAAAAACATTTGAGGTGTACTTTTTTTCCCCCCAAAAAAGTAATACTTCA
Organism: Pseudopleuronectes americanus; assembly: GCA_038501795.1. Lineage (NCBI taxonomy): Eukaryota > Metazoa > Chordata > Actinopteri > Pleuronectiformes > Pleuronectidae > Pseudopleuronectes > Pseudopleuronectes americanus. The sequence goes on along the minus strand of CM076730.1, from coordinate 5,903,364 downwards.
TCTGAATTACTTACAGACTTCCGAACAGTTTCCGACCACTCGGGTGCTACAGCAATATCAGGATTCTCTTCTAGATATTCCCTCAGATCTTGCAGCATCGGGCAGAAAGCAGCACCAACCTTCACAGGAGAAGCATTTGGATTTTTGTTAGCAAGAGAAAACGGCAAAAGTCCAATCTCGAGTGTTGCATGTACCATGCCAGTCGTGTCTCACCTTCTTTCCAGATCTCATGTTAATGAGTTTGATCTTCTCACTGCCTGTCAGGGCTTTATCTGCCCTTCTCCTCCTCTTCCTCTTGCTCCTGTTCACAAGAAGCTGAGGAAACAAGACAAATGATTTGAAAAAGCAGATCCAGTTGTCACTGACATTTAGTTTTCTCTGTCTCTGAGACCACAGGCAAAACTTACCCGAGACTCATTGATTTCCATATTATTTTAAGTGGTTAAATGAAATGAGAGAATTTACCTCCATCATGTCTCCCTCCACCTCATATTCTGGGTTCTCCTTCAGCCAGGTGGGAGGGTCCCTCCGTCGAGGAGTACGCTCCAGTGGGTCGAGGAGTCCGTCTGGGTCGGAAAACTAAAACAGAGACAGAAAAACTGATCAGACAACAATCCAAAGCGTTTTGTTTATTAATCTTACTGCACCAGTGTTAAAGAGGAACACATGTAACCCTGAAATGTGTACCTCTTGGTCCTTGCGCCTCTTGCGGCTGCTGCTCTCTCCCCCTGATCCGTTGGGCATCAGGGACTGCTTAGAGAAGGTCAGCTTCAACCCCTCTTCCTGGCAGGTTGAGAGAAAGAGTATTCTAATTTAGCTGCATCTTACAACAGCAGTTTTTGATTTTGAAAGCCAAATTGTCAGATTTTGCATTTTTTAATATTTTTTTCTCCCTTCACTATTTTCTCACCTTTAGGAGTTTGACAGTGAACTCTCCATCTTCTCCCTCTGCTCCTGGCTCACCAGGCATGCTGCTGGGTTTACGGATCACCCTTGTATAGGCCATCTCATCTCCCACCAGCTCTGAGCTCAGGTTGAGCTGAGCCTCAGGCACATATCTCCGCCCTGAAGGCCACTGACCGGTCAGCACCAGTGTACACAAATTGTCCAGCCGATTGATCAACACACGGTCCTGGGACAGAAGAAGAAAACCAATGTATCGGTCCGTCAGTCACCACAAGAAAATAAACCTGGCGTTCATTCCTAACAGCTATATTCTTTAGTATTTGCATACATGTTGTGAAGTGTAAATTAATTACCTTGGGCCAGTCAACTCTGATCGGATCAGGGGGTGGAAGGCCGTCCTGGGATGTACTCATGGAGAGTAAACTATTATCTTCATCTCCGTCACGTACCTTGCCTGCTAATAACACGAAAAAGGGGAAAATAATTAAATTTGTGTTTTTTTCATGCAGTCCTCAACACTTTTCTTCAGTTCATCTTTCAACGTACCTCTTTCCCCCTCTTCCTCACTATCTCCGCTGTCGTCACTGCTGCCCGATCGCTCAGAGGATGATGAGCCTGAATCTGAATCAGAATCTGAATCAGATCCTCCCTCTCCCTTTCTTTCTGATCTACTTCCCCTCGCTTTGCTCTTCTTGAAGCTCCAGCCCTCCCCTCGCACTTTTCCATCATGGTGACTCAAAGGTGTGCTCTGCAGGGCAGCGCTGATTTCTGCGCCAAGCAACCGGGCGTCCTCATCAGTTCTCTCTTCCTTCACACCATGCAGGTCCTCGTCAGTCTTGTGCTGGATGAGCGGCATGATGGGCAGTGCTTGGGATGAAGGTGGAGGTGGAGGCTGCGGGGCCTGCTGGTTTTGGATGAACTCATCCCTTGACTGACAGAAGGTGAAGTCTGGGTCAGGGAAAATGGAGAGCTCGGTGCGGCTGACGCCGTGCAAAATTGCACCCAGCATCAGCTGACGATCGTGTTCTGGTATATTCCACCAATTGGGCAGCTCCGAGCTGGACGGGGCCAGATGCAGACGCTCCTCCAGGGAGGGGTGGGGCAGGACTCTCTCACGGATGCGGCGCAGGAGGCTGATACGGTATAGGGTACGGGAAGCACGCTCCTCAGTGATGGGAGCAACAGTCTGTGAAATCTCTGATGGATCTACGCAATAAACCATTTAAAGAACAAAGGATGATTAAGTTCTTGTTAACTCATTCCTCTCACCATTCATCAAGGTATAAGGTGCATTTATATTGGAGTTAATACTAATCATATACACATTTAGATACTATAGCCTACTAGCTGTGGAAAAACATGTCTTGAAAGTGTATTTAGTAGTTACCTTCACCATGGGCTGGGCGGAGGTGGCAAACTCTCCGGCACATGGCAACAAACGAGCGGAAGTATCGACTAAGGCTCTCGTCAGTTTTTTTATCCAGACGAGCAAAGGTACGGAAGCGTGTCCACACAAATTCCGGTTGTCCGACCTCAGGAAGGTCCGGCTCCCTTTTCACCTTTTCCACACCAAACGTTGATACCACGCGGTAGAAGTCACACTCCTCTCTACGTGTCCACCTAGAGGAGAGGCACAGAGAACAACAGAGGTGAGTTGGGGTCTGAATCCAATGGGAAATTTTAGCATTTGCTTAAAAACTCCCTCAGTGAAGATAACAATCCTGGATATGATCTGCATGCGGTGAGCTTTGAAAACAAATGTACTGCCAGTTTACCTCTGCTGACGCTCCTGCCGCGCAATCTCCTTCAGCTTGCTGGCCTGTTCGCACCTCCTGCGTCTGCGGTCGCCCTTCGCCACAGCTTCGATCTTCAGCTGCTCCTGTCTGTAGCTGCGTTGGAAAGCTGTGATGAGCCGGCGCAACCGTGCTGTAAGTGACGAGCTTGACGGCCAGTTGGGACTCTGACTCAGAAAGCTTTCTGTGACCACCGGCACCACCTTGTCTTCAACAGAAATCTCATCGTCCACGTTCATAGGGTCAGACTGGAGCAGAAAATCAGATATCAACACATTAATACATTTTCTGTTTATATTACTTGGCTACAAAATGTTTCTGTGAAAACAGAATTCTACAGACAGATTCCCCTATATATGAGACACAAATTCTTACCTCATCGAACATATCTTTTTGCCTTGACGCAGGTTTGAACTCCGGGTCCTCTGAGTATTTATCATACTCAGCACTGCACAACACAACATAGAGCAAAGTTCAGTAACAGGGCAACATGTCCTATATTTGCATGTCTCATTAAGTTAAAACCCCAACTCAAGACTTCCAAATAAAAGGATATGCAAACATTTCAAGTAAAAACAACAATGTGCTGCAGCTGTGAGTGTACCCTCTAGTGGAATGTGATGCAGTTGTGTCTCTCAAATAAGAACTCATCTTTCAGTCTGTGTACCTCTCACTTAGAATCTGTTGCATGTGAGAGCGATGTTCGAGTGCATGTGTGACCCCGCTACCATTATAGATTGAAAGAAGTCTGTGGGAAATACTAAACCTATTGTAGGACTCTAGCATTTGCAATAAGTAAATTTAGTGCATGAATTCAGTAGGACAAAAATCTATTGAAGGTTTCACTCACTCGTCTCCCAGCTCTGTGTCACCAGTATGTTGCTCGGCATCAATGGCCTTGTCATCGGGCCGACCGGCTCGCTCCAGGAAGCAGAGGCAGGGATCAGCACGCATGGTAGTGTACATTTCATAACCTACAGATAGAGACACAGTCAAGGATGTTGGGACAAAAAAGCAACATGTTCCGGACCAGAGACCAGTGAATCTGTATTTATGCCACAATGTTAAAAAAAGATTATGAACCCCTCCAGAGAAAAAACATACCATGTTTGAATACACCAGAAAGTAGTGAGCGGTCTGCATCAGTGTCCCACCATCCTGCCGGTACCTCCTGCTGCTCCATCTCAGGCATCCAGATATCAACATCCCTGTAAAATAAAACATCAAGTGAAGTTGAGAAAAGGAACTTGTGCATCTGAGCCCCGGATGATGTAAGTGATGCTGTGTTACATACCTGATGTCAGTCCCTGTTAGGACAGACTCGGCATGTTCACCTATCACTTCCTGTTTCAAGTAGTAGAGCATACGCACCCTCAGCAACACCCTGAGGTGGGAGACAACATGTTTTAAAGGTGGAACATAGGATGAGAATGCACACACATGTACGCACAAACACAGGTGATTCGGCTTCACTGACTTGTTGCACTGGTGCTTGAGGTGTTTACGGTAGCTTTCATCCAGCAGCAGGGTGTCAGGGTTGAACTTGCGGATCCACTCCACTTTCTGAACATCAAATGTGCTCTGGGTCTTGACCCTCTTACCCTTTCTGCCTCTAGGGACAGGGATAGACAAGCCTAGGCAGAAAAAAGGAAAAAAAATACTGGTAAATAAACACACCTTTCAAATAATGCAACAGACAGACAAATAAACATAAAATACAAAAAAGTCTTCAGAAAACACAAGAATGCACCATATTACCCCCATTAAGACCTCAGATAAAAACGCACTCTAATACCCATGTGTTGTTGAGTGTGTTTTCTGAAGAGAAAACATAATTTGCAACGTTTACTAAAATTTAATTTCTCAGCCTCTGAAGCAGATAAGAGACAAGAAATTAAAAACACTTGGCTGTCATTGTAGGTCATTTCCTTTTCCCTAAACTGCATGAACATTATTTAAAAAAAAACAACAACGCTTGCAAACCCCCCCCCCAAAATCCCACCTTCCTCTTCCTCCTTAAAACTGTCTCTTTGAAACTGAGCGTTGGTCAGCAGGAACATCGCCTGTGTCGTATTCTTCTTCGTTGGTATTTTTGTCAGTGAAACTGCAGTTCTCTGCTTCAATATCGCTCGCCTCACTGAGATTTTCAGGCCTTGACTGAAATGCTACTTCAGACAAACTACATTTCCCGTAATGCATTTTGCTTTTCCCGCAACTGTTAAAGCAAATCACAACGTGTTTCATCAGTTACATGTCTTGAAAATGACGACATTGGGGATGAGTCACACACACGTCTCATCAGTTTCGAAAAGGGAGGGGCACGAAAATTTTGCATGGGCTCTTAAACGCAAATGTTGCGTCAGGTGTAAATAGTTTGAGAGTCACAAATGAAGAAGGAAGTCCTTGTCTTTCTTCACACACCCTAACTCTTCCACAGTTTTAAAAGGTTTCTGACATTTCTATGCGCATCCTCCTACCAGAGTGGTTGAGTAGTGTTGTGGGTTCACGCCCGTTTTCCGGTGGTGTGATGAGCTCCCAGATGAAACTCTTGATGTTCTCATCTCCACGGTAGTGAAGCAGACAAAAGACCAGGATGACACGGCATATCGTCTCGACATCACGTTCACTCAAACGCCGCTTACATCTGGCATGAGACAGGATGTCCTTCCAACGACCCCAACTGTAGAAGAGAGAAAACAGGAAATGGAGTTAGAACACAGGACAAGAGTTCAAAATGTTTTTAGGCACATACAAGCTATAGTTTACATCTACATACCCATAGACAAGAAGGTGCTTCTCCACCCGGAAACAGTCAGTGCGGCCGTATCCTGTTCCAGTGTGGCGGTCGGAGCGTCGGGAGGAACGGGAATGTCTGGAATTGGCGGCAGTATACTCATCATCACTTTCCGCGTCAGACAGGTCACCACCCTCGCCTCGTAAAGTGGAAAACTGCCGCGTCTGCTTGCGTACTCTGGGAGTGTCAATCACAAGGGTGTTCTGTGGGAGAGAAGAGTAATTGATTATATATTACTCCAATCATGAATTTATTATTCAACTATTTGCATGAATGCAACTAGACGATTCTGTTGAAAATTTGTTTTACCTTCCGGTTGATGGAATCCATGTCAAGGTCTGCTTTCTTTGCCCACTTCTGCCAGAATTCAGGGTCATCAAGGGAAATGTCGTTGCGGTTCTCGGAGGCCACGAAGCTGGCCTTAGAGAATGTTGAGCCCTTGCCCTCACTCTCGATGGTGATGGTGGTGGCTCGTCGCTGAAGGATCTGATCTATGTCCTCCTCACAAAAGCGACTTCCCTCATCATTCTCATCCATGATGGCAGCGTACGCTCCTTTTCTCAGGAGGTCCTCTATCTCCTTCTTAGAGAACTGCTGGATCTGTTGAAGTTGATATATATTGCGTCAGTGTTAAAAACTGTTGAAATAAATAAGTCAGATCAACCACAGTATTACAGTTACAATCAGATTACAGCAACAAATAAAAGGCACACTGAGTAGCTGAGGAATTTATCTGATCAAGCAATTAAATCTATTATGGCATAGGTAATAAGTATAAAATGTGTAAGATTATTTTTAACAGTTTCAATCTAGTAATATTTAAGGACAGATATTTGTCAATCTTTGATAAAAAAAACTACACAAATGTTGACAGTGTCAGATATCGCCTCTTCTCCTCACCAGTCCTGATACTCAGAACAGATAGAGAATATAATAGGAGAACTATCTGAGGACAATGATATTCATTGAATAATGAATAGATCCAATAAAGGCAACACATCATAAACTTCCTCTCTGCCTCAGCCACTTTTGTTCTAAAACAAATATATCAAGCTGTATATGTGCTACTACCAACTCAACAACTGAAGCAGAAGACTGTGATGCATGGTGGCATACGCTCTAAAACCTACTTCAAAGCCACATGTGCCTCATTGCAAGTTGTGGATTATCGGCAGGCATTTTTCCAATATGGGACACGCCTGTCTACAACCTGAGGCTCATGTACATGCACTCAAATGCGCAACAGCACAAGTGTGGGTTTCAGAATAGACAACATGGGAGACAACGGAGAGATCTAAAATGAATCTCTTTTGAGTTTGAAAGTTTTCTTACCCCGTTGACACTGCCTTCTTTGTTGCCACTCATGCTCTGCAGGACGGCACGGTCCAGCCCAAGCTTCAGACTTGCTTTATCCAGCATCTCCCTCTCATAGGAGTTCCTGGTTATCAGACGGTACACCTTAACAGCCTTAGACTGGCCAATACGATGACATCGTGCTTGGGCCTGGAAAAGAAAAAAGAAGGTAATAAGACCTGCTACTGACATAAAATCTACAAAAGTTAATTGTAAAAACAGAAATGTAAATCAATCTCTAATACAAACATATCTTATATTAATTAGACTATGTGCGTGTCTCTACAGTCTTGTACCTGCAGGTCATTTTGAGGGTTCCAGTCAGAGTCAAATATGACACAGGTGTCTGCAGCAGTCAGGTTGATACCCAGGCCACCAGCACGGGTACACAGCAGGAAAACGAAGCGGTCTGATTCAGGCTTACTGAAGCGGTCAATGGCAGCTTGTCGTAAGTTCCCACGCACTCTGCCATCAATTCGCTCATAAAGGTATCTGTAAAAAGGAATTTACCCCATTAAAAGTTTTGTTGGATTATATAATGAATCTGATGCACTTGGCTCTTACTAATTATTCCATGTACTGATAAGCAGTTAATAAAATACAGCTTGACCCTCATACCTCTTGTTGATGAGGTAGTCCTCCAGAATGTCTAAGCAGCGCACCATCTGGGAGAAGATGAGCACTTTGTGGCCCCCGGCCTTGAGGCGAGGCAGCAGCTTGTCCAGAAGCACCAGCTTACCGGCCGACCGAATCAGGGCCTGCAGATGGAAGTCAGGAGCCATCGGGTTATACTCCTGACGCAGCTCTCTTACGATCTTCTCCTCTGCGCCTGGAAAACAGAGAAACAGACACTTGAGTTATCTTTTCACTAGTACAAAAGCACTGATATGTGTAATCTATTTGCAGCTTGAAGATTCAGGGTTGAAAATCTTCAACAGCTTCTGTAAAATAGTCACACAGCTACATTTATTGATCACTTTAATAGTCCATTGCTTCAGTTTGACTAAAAGCGCAAACATGCCATCAGAAAAAGTTTTGTTTGCGCTTTTGCTGTTTCCAAACCTTATCTGCGCTCCAGAGGCGAAGCAATGGTTAACAAACAAAACAACTTAGCAAATGTGCATGGGCAGTCCAGCTCCTCCAGGATGGCACATCCATAATTGCGGTCCCAGAAGGTTTGCGGTGTCTCTCAGCACAGTCTCAGGACCATTAAGGAGTTACCAGGAGACTGGCCATTACAGAAGAAGAGCTGGTCTGGGCTGTAGAAGGGCATTTACCCAGCAGCAGGTCTGCTCGTTTGTGCAAGGAGGAACAGGAGGAGCACTGCCAGAGCCCTACAAAATGACTTCCAGCAGACCAAACTGTCAGAAACAGACTCCATGAGGGCGGCATAAGGGTCTGACGTCCTCTAGAGGGACCCGTGCACTCAGCCCAGCGCAGCTTGCTTGGCATTCGCCAGAGAACACCAGAATAAGCAGGCCTGCTACTGGTTCTCTTTAGAGATGAGACCAGGTTCCTACTGAGCACATGTGACAGGCGTGAAAGAGTCTGGAGACTCCGCCGTGAACGTTATGCTAGTGTAACATCATTACTGACCCAGTGCAAAACAGTCATGCTGAACATGAATGGTCTGGGGAGGCATATCCTTGAAGAGTCCACGAGGAAATCCTCAGATGCTCATGTGGCCAGACCGTGAATGCTGTTCCTGGATGAAGAAGGATTGATGCCATTGACTGGCCCTCAAGTTACCCTGACCTAAATCCAAATGAGCACCTATCGGAAGTTATGTATAGGTGCATCTGACGCCATTAAGTATGGACACAGACTGTCCAGGAACTCAGTGATGCCCTGATCCAGGTCTGGAGGAGATCCCCCAGGACACCATCCACCGACTCATCAGGAGCATGCCCAGATGTTGTCGGGAGTGCATACAGGCAGCCGGAGGCCATAAACACGCAATTGGAATCAGTCTATGATCATAATGTTTCACTTTGAAGAGCCGATATATTAAGTTAGTAAATGAGTAGTTGATTTTGCACAAAGCCAAAATATAACAAGCACACAAGCGATAAGAGATAGATGCCTTACACAAAGAGCTACAAAACACCTGCAGCCAACAACAACAAGAGAATACATTTAAACTTGTCAACACTGGCTGCAGAAGACTGAGTTAAATTGTGATAAAGTACCATTGATGAGGTAGGGGTGGTTGCAGCACTTGCGCAGCTCCATCATAGTGTTGAGCAGGTTGGGGACGTTGCTGTTACTGGTTGCCCCTAAACTGAGGAAACTGAAGTTCCGCTCTAAGATGGCTCGGTAGTATTTCTTCTGAACGTCCGTTAACTCAACCTGAGAGGACACAAAGTTACATTTCTTAATTCAATAACAATCTCACAACATATTACATTATTGTAATTTGCACAGTTTTATTTGTTTATAGTGAGTAAAAGTACTGTTTTAAGCTTCATGATATCTAGGTCTCATGCAACATTCCCTCGATGCCTCCCTTCTGTTTTTATCTTATTCAAATCCCATTAAAAAAAAACTTAATAAAATGTAAAGCACAGACAAGCACAACTTGATTGTCGGCTTTAAACTAATTAAATTGTTTAAACTAACCTCTATAATGGTCTCCTGTTTGGGTGCCAAATTCTTCTCAACATCTTCCTTCAGCCTTCTTAACATCATGGGTTTCAAGATGGCCTGCAGCTTCTGAACCTAAGAGACCAAAACAAACCACTTGCTCAATGACAGCTGAACATTTCCAAACATTAGATAGACGAACAGATGAGACAAAAAAATTTTTAATGTGTCAGTGCATGTGTGTAAATTTGGTTTTATCAGAGCTTATTTCACACCTGTTCTTCTGTTTTCAAGTCTCCAAAGTCTCTGAGGAATTCTGTCTCAGAGGGGAACTGAGTAGGCTCCAGGAAATGCAACAGACTAAAAAGTTCCTCCACAGTATTCTGGAGAGGAGTGCCAGTCAACAACACTTTGTGTTCCTGTGAGAAACCACAAAACATAGGGGAAAAGAAATAGACATGGTAAGAGGAGGGCGGAGGACAGAGTGGACACCAAGAGGAGATGTAATGAAGCAAATGACCGAGAGGGGGAAAGAGGACAAAATCAGATAACTTTAACAAAAATCTTTAACAGCTTTCCAAATCTACTGACTGAAGTGAATTTTAACATTAACTTATATACTGTATGTAAAAGAAAACATTTAAATCCCATTCTTATGTCCAACCAAGTGTATTCTTAGCTGTTAGAGCAGCAGAGATCCTGTTATTCTGTGTACATTTGACCTTTGATTAAAGCTGTAAAGCAACATGATCTGTGGTCCTCTCACCAGATCCAGCATCTTCAAGCTGTCCAACAGCTTACAGTTGCGATTCTTGAGGCGATGAGCCTCGTCGATGATGACACAGCGCCAGGAGATTTCCCTCAGCTCGGGACAGTCAGACAACACCATCTCAAAGGTTGTGATGAGGGCATCAAACTTATAAGCACCTGGGATCAAATGGTCCTATAGACAAGATAGTCATTTTTATTAGACATGTTAAACATCGGTTAGGTGAAATGAGAACAACTGTCATCAATAACGCCACCTTGTCATCCTTGCAGTACATCTCATACTGCTGGATCATCTGTCGGCTAGCCAGGCTGCCGTGGTAGACTATGGCGTTCATATCAGTCCACGTGGTGAACTCCCTCTCCCAGTTGGTGATAGTGGAGAGTGGAGCAATAACAAGGAAGGGGCCTTGGATTCCAGCATTATACATCTCTGAGAGCACTGCAATAGACTGGATAGTTTTCCCCAGACCCATCTCATCTGCCAGGATAGAGTTCTGTCTGAGAGACAGAGACAGGGAATGTGACCATTGAAGCCTTGGGAGATGTAATATAAAAGATTCTAATCAAAACTTCTACAAAAATATAAAAAAAATGCCAACTAGATGTTGTTCCTTCATGTTGTGCACCGCTACAATTCGTATTCTTATGTTTCAACAGCTAATACTTAAAATAAAAGCACCATACACAGAAAAACTAATCAATTATGACGTTATCTTTACAATGATCTCTGAACAGGTGATGTGTGTGATGAATACCTGTTGTACCAGTTGAAGACCAGCCAGTTGACTCCCTCCAGTTGATACTCTCTCAGTACGTTACCGTTCTTGTAAACTGTGGTTTCTTCAAGCTTCTTCCATGAACCAGCTTGAGGTCGTGTCTGAAATACAGGAAGGAAAAAACTTCTCGTTATGCAATTCTTGATATAAGATTTCAAATATTTTTTGATCTGATACTCTGTAAGGTTCCTTAAAATAATGGATATGAAAATGATAGTGCTTTGGCACAACGTGAATTCAATTAAATTGCCCTCTTGCGCCGTAAGTGTTTGATTCTATGTGTGAACAGGCTGTAATGTTTTGTTATTTTTTTTAAATTATAGAATACATTCTGTATATTTATACTTTGACATGGATTCATTCTTAAGATTATTTTGTTGACAGCTAGATATGAAAAGTGGACAGCAGTTACATCCTGGGGGTCCCAAACCCCCAGACCCATTAGTCAGATATTCAACACTGATCTATAGTTTTTAAGTATAAATTTCAAACTATGCATATAAATCAATGATAAGAAATAAACAGAAGTAAATAATCGCTCTTAGTCTCCTTGCACTTGACCATTTACCGTTCTCTTCAGGCGAGGTTGTCGGTTTTGGATTTTGCCGAACTCTTCCACCTTGCCTTCGTCCACGTCTTCCTTCAGCTCCCAGGTGGCATCTTCATAGGGCAGTGAGCACCACTTCACCAGGTAGTAGATAACAGGCTTGAGTAGAAAAAAGGAAATAAAGTATTTAACTGCTGTAAATATGCAACTTCATGAGGGAACAGAAGGGTTTTCAATTAATAATTAATTAATTAAACTGTCTCTTGTACTTTTATCACTTTAATTACTACGTTTACACTTTAGAGAAACCTTATGCTGCTGCACTAAAAAAATCTCTATTTTTACTTAGTATTAGGAAATGTCTTGTGTTATCTGATATGTTTTATATGTTTCACTGTGGGAGAGTGGGATACGACGTATCGATTCCTTGTATGTCTTGAACATGTTAAGAAATTGACAATAAAGCTACTTTATCTTTATCTTATCTAATTATCAAACATATTTTAATTTGTCCTGCCAGTTTCATAATGAACATAAATTATTTTTACGCTTTACACTCCAACACTATTGGGAGCATCTGCAATCTATCTATCTGCAACACTATTTGTAGCGTGCTTGCTCATGCTAATGCGCTACTTCATGCTCACCCTATGGTCCATGAGGTTCTTACCATCCATACAGACAATGAGATTAATGAGTCATAGTTTCAGCAGCAGTTGTGTCAATCAATGCTGTTCTTTCTATTACGTGAGAACATTTCACTTAAGCGATTGTAGATGATCCATTGTAGATTGAATTCATTCTGTGGGAAACTCTACATAGCCAAGAGAGGAATAGCCAATCTCTTCTCCAATTGAAAAGGGAAAGATATGGATCCATTCACTCACCTCGCCGTTGTCCTTGTCCACACTATGAGACACATCCAGGATCCTGTCCGCCTCCATGTAGTCAGGGTTAAAAGGCTCTTCCTCCTGACGAGAACCACAGGGTCAGACACAGCCCAAATATATCACAAATTTGTTGTGCAAGCAGTTGAACAAAGAGGTGTGTGTCCCTCTCACCTCCTGGAAGATGTTCCTCATTTGTGCACGTTTTGCCTTGAACCTCTTGAGCTTTTGATGGATCCTCTTATCTTTCTCTAGTTGCTCCAAACTGGCCCACTCACAGTGTAAGTATGAACTGAGAACAGAAGAGTCAGGTTTTACACATTTAAAAAGGCCTACTCAAGAAATAAAAACTATTGCCAAAGTAATAAAATAAGTTAAAGAACCTACTAGTTTTTGTATTTTACAAAGAATTCCTCCACATTTGTGTACTGGCCTTGACACACCTTGAAGAGAGGAAGGAGTTTTTAGGATGTGATTTACAAAAATGACACAACATTTTTAATGTATTAAACATACTTCTTTTTTGGTTAATCTGATGGACAAGATTTTGTCGACAACAGCAGCATCTTCTTCCGTAGGGTTTTCCTGCAAAAATAAAAAGTAACGCACTCATAAGATACAAATCAGGGTCTGTAAAATGTGTATCACAAAAATAAACAACAACCTTTTCCAACAAATTTAAGAACTGTTATTTTAATCACTCCTGAGAGGAAATATCTGTGTTACAATAGTTCCACACTCACCACAAAGAACTGCATGCTTGGCTGTCCATCACCATCCAGCTCCATTTCCTGTTTCAGCTGTGCTGCAGTGTTGCCACTGTTAGAGGCCACAGCTGCTGCAGTTGTCGTAACATCTACATCTTCCTGCTCATCCTCGTCGTCTGTTATCTTGATATCCAGGTCTTCTGTGTACTTCTTCCTCTTCAACACGCGATTGGAGCGCCTCTACTTGCCAGAATAAGAAGCAAAGATTGAGTGTCTTCATAATTGTCATCTTCAAGCAACAAATACACACGCGCACACAACCTTTTCACTTGTTCAACCAAAATATCCAACTTTTGGGAGAGTTGGCAGAGAGTCAAGGTGTTACCATGAACATGTGTTTGTGCACATACCGTAATCAAGTCATCATCCAGTGCAGCAGGTGAGGCAGGACTCAACTCCCCATCAGAATGATCTGAGGAAGCGTTTCTCTTTCTTTTCTTTGCTCCCACTAGAGTTATAGTGCTGTAAGTGGAGGAGAGAATGATGGTATAAACACTGTTTTCAATAAGGATACATTTTCAAACTATAATATAAAAATAGCTGTATTTAAAATAAATTGCTTTATCATCTGCATATTACTTACTTTGTCTTAGTCTTGCTTTTACTCTTGTTGCCAGTCCCAGGTATCACTGTGCCTCCAGCCCCTCCAGCTGTTCCTGGTGTCTTCGCTTTGCTCTTTTTGTCACCTCCACCTACAGTTTTGTGTGTTGCTCCTCCAGCGACAGGACTTTTCTTCTTGCTCCCTCCTCCGCTGCTCTTTTTTTTGTTAGAAGACACCACAGTAACAGTGCCCCCAATCTCAGGAGAGGTCGCGGTTGATGGGAGCTCGTCCTGGTTAAGGACTCTAGGCAGGTTCTTCTCGCCGCGTGCTTTGGCCCGTGCTATAGCTTCAGCAACAATACGGTTTGCCTTCTCCTGCTTACATAGGATTTCTACTCGCCGGACTCCGCCAGGCTCGCCAGAGGCCTTGGTGATACGAATGGCCTGGGATTGAGTGGTGGTGGTAGTGGAGGGACCTGCAGCCGAGGTGTTGATGACCTTCATCACAGAGACTGTGCCGGCTCCCGAGGATGCTGAGCTTGTCTGAGTGAACGTAAGATGTTGTCAGGTTTTATCAGAAGCTTCCTAGATATGTATATAAAATTAAAATAATGTCTATTCAAAGGTGGAGGTCTACCTGTGGCTGCAGAAGCATTTTGAGTGGCACTGCAACTCTTTGACCTCCTTGGCCCTGTGAGATCTGCAATACCTGTGGACTACCAGTATTTCCTGCTCCTGAAACCAGCTGATACTGTGATGATACAAATAAAGACAGGTCAAGTTAGATATAACACATTAAAGCCGTAATATGATCAGTGAATATCAGCCTGTTTGGTGTCAAATCAATCACATTTAAAGAAATATTGAATTCATATTTGGAGCTGATGAGAGGCACCTCGACCACAACTGTTATACTCGGCTTCTTTTCGTTATGTAAAGCTAGGCTAAACTAATCATGAATCATCTTCTGTTCTGAATACAAAGATTTTAGAAATCAATCTTTTATTTTCCAACTCTCGATACGTAGCAAATTAAATATTTCACTAAAATCAGCTGTAATGCTTAATTTTTTATGCAAATACAGACTGGAAATCATCAATGAACTACAAAGAAGCACTATAAAAGATCTATATTGATTCATTGAATGGTAGAAATTTACTATCACCGATACAATCCCTTGGATAATACTGGTGGATATTTTCTACTTTCCAATATGAATCAGTTAAATCTCATGTAAGGATGACGTGAAGAAATTTGATTTGAAATCCATAAACTCCAATAATATTAGTCTCAGAGAGACATTGTGGGCCGTTGTGGCATGCATTTTGCCAAGCAGCAACATATCACAGGGGTCAGATTTCCGAACACAGATTTTCAATAACTGAATAACCGGTAATGGTTGAAAACGTAACTTCACGTAAACAGTTGTCAATATTTAGTATATTGGCAACGTCCTTTTTCATCAATTCTTATAAGAACAGAGAGCATTATCTGACATCAAGAGAGCAGATCTGAGCTCAAGTGTAATTGGAAAATAAATTGCAGCCCACAATAAACAGTTAAATCACGTTCTCACCTTAATTCCTCCTTGTTGGTTGGGCTGCTGCTGCACCTGCAGCTGAATGGTGAGGACTTTGGGCCCTCCAGCTTGACCTCCAGCTCGCGCCTGGGTCAGTGCAGCTAGCTGGCTTCCCTGAAGTACCAGTTTGCCTCCAGGTAGCTGATTCAAAACTAATCTTGTCTGCTGCTGTTGCCCACCCTGCTGGGCTGTCAAAGTTTGACCCACTGCTCCAGCCTGGGAGGGCTGCTGGAGAACCAAGGTGATTCGTTTTGGTTCACCTCCCTAGAATCACATTGAGGATGAGAATTAGGATGAAAGTCCTAGACTAGCCTCAATATACAGCATAGGTAAAATCCACTTACAATAATAATTGTAAATCACCACCTGCTGTTGTGCTGGATAATACTTGTGGTGTGTAGAGTCAGAAGAGATGGTGCTTACCTGCGTTTGGGCCTGCAGGGCTTGCTGGAGCTGCACCTGGATCGGAGTGGTCTGTGCCTGTGGCTGAACTTGGACTTGAGTCTGGCCTTGAGCCATCTGTGCTTGGGCTGGGATCTGCAGTTGAAGCTGCTGGCCTTGCGTCTGCTGCACCTGCTGGGGCATGGAAGTGAGCAGCAAATGTTTCACTGGCCCGTTGGACAACTGGGGCAACTGTAGCAACCTCTGCACCCCAGCACCCACCTTGACTTGAGCTTGTCCTGGGCTTGCCTGATTCAAGACCGTTCCCCCCTGCAGTATGGACATGCCAGGTTTGAGAGGAGTTCCAGACAACACACGAATAACCTTACCACTGGTCTGGCCCGAGGCTCCTGATACAGTCTGCAGGACCTGAGCTTGACCCTGCGGTCCTTTGAGAATAACAATTTTACCACCGGCCTGCTGTGTGATGGCAGCTAACTGCTGGGCAGTGAGATGGTGTGTTATCTGTGTGAGCTGCTGTGTTGTGGTAGTAGTTGTGGCTGGAGAGCTGGAAACAGTCATAGGAGAGCTCAGAAGGACAGTACTACCGGACGCCATGCTGGTGTTGGCAATGGTTATGTTGGTCTGAGGTTGGATCTGAGGTACAGTATCAGCAGGGGCAGGGGCCACGGTAGGAGCCACAGCTATGGAAAGAGTCTGAGCAGTTGTTCCGGGCACTGACTGCTGTGCAAGGACTTGAACAGGGGTAGGGTCAGGGATGGCGGGAGCTGCTACAGGAACGCTGAGGCCTGCACTGACCGTGAGCTCAGGATTGGGCTCAGCCGGTGGGTCCACCTGGCCCAATGCCAGCTTGAGGGCCTCCTCCACAGGGTCTGTGGAGCCCTGAGAAAACGAGTCGTCCGGTAGGGCATCCAGGTTAAACAGGGGAGTGTCCTCAAAGAGGTCCATGATGTGATCTGCCATCTTGCCCACTCCACACCAGGAGACGGGCACAGTGATTAGAAGACTCCGAGATGGAAGCGAATAGTCGTCGTCAATTTTTCCCTAATTTGAGGTAAACAGCTGGAAAAAGAGGAGACAGACTGATGTCAAGAAAGCACAAATTCTGAACTTGATATTATTTAAACAAATGCTATAGTGATTGATATATATTCAAGTGTATGTCATAACTATAATCTGCTCATTTAAAAAAACAGCTTATTCAATGGCTTGTGAAAAAAATGTTTAAAGGAGCAAGGAGCAGAGATGGTTTTGGAAAACATGGCCCCTCTCATATTTTATGTTTCATCGCTGTATATCAACATCACAAACTCATTAAAGGAAGTCAGTCTATAGCGGCTCAGAAAGAGCATCTAAAACTGACTAGAACATTGATAGTTTGATCGTAAACACTTGTATTTTTCTACTTCAGAGCTGTGACAGACTCTTAAACTCTGCTGAGCTGAGAACTTCTAACTCACTCCTTCATCGAACACATATAAAGTCTAAACAAAAGGGTTAAATGACACATAAAGCCCAGTGAACGAAAAAACTGCACCTGGATGATAAAATACATTGTTTTGGGATTAAATATCGAACTCGTGACCAGGTCGTGAAAATGCTTCAAAGTGCATGATCGGATAACATGTAAATAAAGAGCATAAAAGCAGGCAGTTATAGTAGCAGTGCAAAGAGCTCGAGTATCCAGGAAACATTGAGTGAATAGAGATAGTTGTTGGTGAGGTGGGATGAGGAGGGTAGTGATGCTGGAGAGGTGAGCTGCTCTCCCCTCTCTCTCTATCTCTCTCACAAAACCGTCTGTTAGCATTAGCTTGCACCGCCACCAAGATGTGCCTGTTACAAACGGCGTGTGCGGCAGCGTAAACACACTCGGCCTCATAAACACGGTGTTATGTCGGTTTGTGGTCGTTAGCTCGCTTCTCTGTCATTTACTAGCAAGCAGTCGGTCTACCGGACTCTTATCAACAAACCGGACCAAACCAAAGCAACGTGCCACAATAACCATTGCCCGTCAACGTTCACACACGGGTTATAGGCCGCGTTGCTGTTTCGCTTGGCCTGCGTCTAATTTCCGGCAAAATTACCTGAAAATAACCGTCGTATCCCCTCCCTTAAGTCCCGCAGTAATGATTTCGGGGTGCTAAATTTACCTTTGCATCGACACACATGGCTTTCTCCGTCTCACAACACTGTGCGATTACAGGAAACGAGCAGGGAAGAGCAGGAACTCACATTCTTGCCAGAGAAAGCGTACAGCGCGTGCCCCTCGGACGCTGCGCATCCGCGATTGGTCCGTTCCCGTGTGAGCCGGCAGCAAACGCCATTTTCATTGGCTGACGCAGCCATCCGTCAGGCGCACGGCCTCCGTTGGGCGGGATTGTGAGGCGCAGTTTGGTTGAGAGGACAATAAATGCGGCCTAGCTGGGATCGTTTGACTGAGGGATCTTCACCATCGTCGTCTCACTTCCTCTCAGGCGGGTTCTGTGAAGCACAGGCCTGTCAGAGCGGAGCGGGGGATTAACCTACCGTGTCTCCATCACCTCTGACTCAACCGACATGTCTTTGAATGACACCTTCAGCCTTCAACAGCGTTTTATGACACTGGCCTCAGCTCAGGCATCAGTCCACACCAAGAAATGAATGGCGATACCCTTTATTATTGCGTTATGACGGTCTAGAGACACACACACTCACTATGAGACACAGAGGGACAGATCGGAATGAATTATAGAGACTGAGATATCGATGACAGATTTATTATAGGTATCAATGTGACGCCTTCACTTCGCTCATAAGTGGTTGTAATTGTGGGTGGGGGGGATTGGCGCCCTCCAGTGCCCACTGGCGGACATTTTATTTTTATTAGGTAGAATTAATGGATTATGAATGATTATTGTAGAATTATTAATAAGTAGTTCATGGCTACTGGGGGGGGGGCACAATAGAGGATGAAGAAACTAAACTCAGTGCAATAGTGTGCCACTAATTGCTGAGTCTGCATAAAACAAGTGTGAAGGGTCATGCCATCCACCCAGTCACATGCACATTCATACAGTGCATACATGTCCAACACTTTCTCTTTAACACATCAATCATACAATTTAGGGTACGGTATCCAACACTTTGGTACATGGAATGGGGGATTGAACCTTCTGGTTAATGGACGACCCTCTCTTACTCCTGAGCCACAGCTGCCCCACTGTGTATATGTATTGGCATGGGTCCTACAGGCTAAAACGATACTGGACTACTGTGTGTGTCTTACCTCACACTGAAGTTTGGCAATATCAACCGGCTGAAACTAACCATTGATCAGAGGACAAAAGATCAATTCATTCCAAAGTGGCACAGTGCGCTCAGAGGTACATCATGTAGAATGCAAACAAGAGATCAAACTGGAGTATGTATGAGTTGTTCGGAAAACAACAGTAGAGGCAGGCTATCTTAGAATGAATAACACCAGAGTCCCAAAGGAGATTGGAAGATATACAAGGCTGAATAGAAACCAGAAGATCTGTAACCTATGTAATGAATTGCTGATGAATATCATATTTTGTTAATGTTAGACAGTAAGCATTATCAAATATAGTGATCTGTATCTTCTTAAGAAATATTAAAACCAATGATCTATGCTTAAATAAATTATTTTACACATTGATTTTTTTCAAAGAATATACTTCCCTTTTTTAAGTAGTATTTGCTGCGAAAACATGTGATCATGGTATTGAGTCACATTAAATAAAGAAAAGGTAGATTCACAGTTTTATTATATAAACATTGTTGGGCTGAATTGCTTAGTGTCACCTGAGCAAAAGTGTTTCTTCGCACAATATGTATGTCTCCTTGTTTGCTGTTGGTAATCTGGCGAAATTAAATTAATTTAGGAAAACAGTAATGCAATTCTCACTGCTCGATTTTTAAACAGGGCCTCAAGCGATGATATTGTATTTCGTTTGAGCAAATTCCCAAACTTCTAAGCTATGATCAATTATAACACCATTAGCCAATTTCTGCACTGGGTTTTTATACGGCAGCATGTGGCCCTCTTTTTTTTTGGTTGCTAATACAGCCTTAAGTTTCATATCATGTTTAGCATTTCATCTTACGTGGCATAAAATCATACCTATCATAAATCAATATATTTTAAAAGAATGAAAAGTTTTAGGTAAGACCTCATTTTATGCATAGAAACAAAAATTGAGGTCAGAGATTACACAATATGTATGTATGAGTCTCCCATCTATTACCATTAAAGCTTACTCAAATTATTGTGACACCATAAATCAATGACATTGTTCGATATATTTAGAATTACTTAGCGGTTCATCACAAAATCATAGAAGCATGATGCGAATAATGTGGGCGCACATATGAAAGTGAATAAGAGAGAGGGAGAGAGAGGGAGGTGGTGGTCATGATGAACCAGGGAGGCATAAGTGACTACATGTGACAGCACCCCACACTTTATCTATGGCAGCCCTGCAGAGATGAGCCGGCCCGCTCGCCAAAGCCTCCATCTGTCTGCTGCCCTGCGAGGAATATCCGCTATACGGCACACATACACTCTGCCCCATGCTGATCTGCTTGGTCCACGCCAACGCCAACTCTGCTGGTGAGAGCTATATTTACAAACAGCTGCCGTGGTGAGTACCATAAGAGAGAGGAGAGGTATTCTTTAAGATGAGAGGGTTTAACTGTCAGCCATAGCAGGCGACACTATCAACCCAAGTTATTTAAGCTGGTCTAGCAGTGATTCATATAATCTTGTAATTGTGAAAAGCAATACCTGACAATGCTTGCATTCCAGTATTGGAAGTAAAATAGTCAGTGAACTTCATAGGGTATTTATTTTAACATTTCTTCATATAAATTTCTGTGTAAATAAACTTTTGCAGGGGAGTAACAGGCATATAGAGGAGCATCAGTGGTACGACACAGCAGAATGAAAGGTACGTTTGGCGGGTTTGTAAGCGAGACAGGATGCCATGTGGAGCACAGCAGTGTTTCAAACATGTTGAATAAAAAAAGAGATATTCTCACCTAGTCTTTGCACAGAAGCCCACATTGCACATGGCTACGTTATAATTTTATCACAATGAAAACATCTCTTAAATAATAACATCAAGTATTTATGCACACAAACATAGCAAATGAAAATCAAAGACAAACCTCTTTTTTCTTATTTGAAGATTAGGTTAAATTGCACAATCATCTCTGCATTTTGCATAAAACACACTTTTTCATGCGCTTTGTATTGAGTTACAGATTGAAACCTCTCTACTTTTTTCTCTCCTCATGTCCACTCATTCAGTCTCTCCCCCCCTTCCTGCTCCGTCCACTTCTCCTCCTATCACCCACACAGCGCTTCAACCTGCTCTCCATCCATCTTTCTCACAAGGGGAAGACCAGGAACCCGGAGAAGGTGGAGTACTTCCAGCCTCCCATCAGGTTGCCTCTCTCCAGTCGGAGATAGGCCTTATCCCCCTTCTCCATGATCACCAGACCGGCGTTGGTGGCGGCCTCTCTGGTCACGTCCTGGTCCCCGGCGAAAGCTGAAATCATCGGCCAGCCGTTCAACATCAGGCTGACCTACAGCAGACGAGATAAAAGGATTAGAGCGTCCATGTTGATCTGATGGAACGATAACTTTAAGTGGTGAGGTATTGTACCTGGATAGTTTGTCTGTTGTAGGCCTTCACAACATGGAAGTTGAAGCTGTACACTCCTCTCCTTGGTGCCAGGAAAACACTGCTCTCTTGGTCGAAATGAGTGCCAACGTTCACTAAAATCTGATATATGACAGTTCACATGAAACAGTAAACGGCACTAGAATGTATTGCGTTACAAAAAAAGCTGACAAACAGTGGGTCTATTGTCAAATATTTCCCAGACATTCCTGCTCACTCCAGGGTCACTTGGGTCATTGCTTTTGACCAAGGAGTTCGATCTCAGACTTCTCCCAAACTACTGAAACATATTGCTACATGTCCTTTTACAAAAATTGCTCAAGAGTCAATGAAATGCAGATATTCTGCCCGGCAACATGCACTTTTCCTTATTGTCAGACTTCTGTCTAAGTACAGTGTGGCGATCTACATTTTTACAGCATGAAAAGATTCCATTCTGTTCTTCTGTTCTACTTTCAACCTTAACAAGCATTTCACATCGCCTAAAGTATTTTGATTTAATATATTAAAATATACAATGGCATACTTTAAGGAATCCCCCCTTAAAACAATAGTCACTCACTCACATTATCAAAGTAGATGATCATGGTGCGGTTGCTCATGTCCGTGGGCTCGTGGTTAGTCTGGCGGCTGGCGGAGAAGGCCACTCGCCCCGAGCCGGAGCGGACCGACATACCCAGGGCGTTACCGGCTGGCTCAGACGAAGGAGTGGAGTCGCATACTACCAAGCATTTCCCCTCCAGGATGATGGGCTCTGTGTCATTCTGGCCCCTGGAGCCCCTGGGTCCCCACAAAAGGAGCACACCCAGCAGCAGGAGGTCAACATGTAGTGACCTGGGGTGCATGACTGATGCTTTATATCTATGATTAAATATGCTTTGAAAAAGAGTCACTTTGGACTATAGGAAGTTTAAATTAACATGCTATGGTGAAAGAAAAATTACCAGAGTCCAGAGTTGGATTGATTAAACCTGTAAGCAGTTTTCACTGTCACCATCAGATTGCACTAAGGTGACAAAATCTTAAAATGATATTATATTCAAATGAAATTCAGAAGGGTTCATTGGCCATTGCTGTCAATCAAAGGCTTTCTGGTTTTCTCTCTGGTTGCCCCACAAACCTCAAGTCTCTTGAGTGCCTTATGTGCTGTGTCAGTCGGAGCCAGAGTGACAGTCACCAAAAAGAAGGGGGGGGGAGATCTCTGGGTATTTTCAAGTTGATCTCTTCAGCAAAAAATAAGACAAGAAGGCAGAAGAGAAGAAATGTCTGGGGACAGGAAGAGAGAGTGTTTTGAAGATATAAGAGATAGAAGGTACGGGCAGGGCGAGTGAGATCCAAGCTCAGACTGTAAATGGAGGCGAGGAGGATGTAAGAGGCGCTGAGGAGATGAGAGGTGAGGGGAGAAAAAAAGAACATGATGAGGTAAGATTCTGGAGAGGTGACAGGAGAAGGATGCAGGACCCAGAAGGGAGTGAAAAAGAGAGAGGGAGCGGGGGACAGCTCCACTGAGTGACCATCTGTCATTTACACTTACCCCCCTCCCTCCCTCACACCCTCCCATCGCCTCACACAACACACACTCTTTTTTCCCTCTATCACTTGTGCTTTTGTTTCACGCCTACACATTCACTAGTAATACTGTCTCTTCTTTTCAATTTATTCATTTTCTCCTCTTTTGTGTTGTCTTGACTCAAAGCAATTAAAGTTAAAGTACACAGTCACCTTTGTCCTCAGCAGATCCAATCAATTACCGAGAAATGTACTTTGAAATGACACAAATTCATCTTTGATTGAAATTAGCACAACATGAATAAATAAATCTCATACTTAATGACACACACAAACACAACTGTTCTTTGTCTGGAGATTTATTCCTATTAGAGAAAAATGATCTTCATCTAATATTAACTTTAAACAAGTGCTATAACGTGCTCTCACTGTTTGCTCTTTACTGCACAATTCTAGAATTTTGGGTGAATAAGAAATAGAGATGATCACCTGTTTCCTTCTGGAAAACCTTGTATTCCATATCCTGTGAAAAGAGTCCCATCTGAATGACTGGTCAACAATCCTTCTTCTCTTCCTCCTCTATGACATTCTCTGACAGTTTGTTTGTCAGTGTGAGGGAAACCAAACCAGATTACGCTCTGCTCCCTCTCTCTCTCTCCCTGTGCGTCGCTCTCTCTCTCTCTCTTTAAGCAACCCCCCTTTTCCGTTTGCTTTTCTCTCTCCCTCTATGTTCATCCGCCCACTCACCTTTAATGAAATAAAGAAAATGCCATGTTAACATGGGCATCGGGCCTCTTCCAAGTGAACAGTTAGTGTGTGACTGACAGTTTTTTTCCTTTAAGATCCAATCAATGCAGAGGGATTACTTCATCTGTGTCTTTACACACAATGCGCACCTTGGTGGAAATAAAAATGTTTCTGCCTCCAGCGTAACTCCTTTAATCATCTATATTAGATAAAAGGCTGGAATATACATTGTTTAACAGCCTGGTGATAGGCACAGCTAGACATGAATTAAACAAATAAACAGAATAAATCTAAAATATGTTTTTTAGTCAAACAGAGGTAGGCCTGTGCACCACACCAAAACCGTGATTCTTACATGTCATTTCCCCCATTTATATCAATGAAGGTTGACAAAATATTAGAAACACCTCCTGATACAATACAAGTCAACAGCACCATAAAGTAGAGCCTTCAAAATGAACACAAAGTTAAATACAATTTCTTTCAACAAAAACAGGAACAGTATAACTGTAGGGTTTATTAAAACGCTGTTGTATTAGACTGCAACTGTTTTATTGAAGTGTATCCAATAAACTGGCAGCAGAGTTTATTATTAGTAGCCAGTCACTTGCTTCTTTTAAATCACTATGGAATGAAAAGCACATAATAACCTTGCAGTGTTGATATGAAAATCTATTTCTGTCCTTTTTCACGTGAGTCTTTATTTTCTCACCCACTTACTAACATTCTCACTCTTCTCTGTCGGATATTATTTCCATGTCAGAATCATCGGATCACCGTTCGGAGTGAAATGTTTCTGTAGGACCAGCTCTGCTACAAAGTTCCAGTTGGCAAAAGTTCATAGCACAGTGCAGAGTTCTGTGTTTGTTAGGGAATGAACCAACTCTATATTGTCTTGTAGTGTGTTTATTTACATCAAACCAGTGCAAGTGCCAGCAGTAGTTATCTCAGGCCTCCTTTGCTCTCCTTTATCTCAGACTTTGACGATAGAGATGCAGCTGTTGAGCTCAGCTTTGTAGAGTCCGAAGCCCAAGCACACGGGCTGAGTGAACAAGGTGGAGAAGGTGTGGAGGTGCGTCAGGTTGCTGGATAGTCCCACTTCGGAGAAAGTGATGGTTCCTGCGCCGTAGTCCACTGCCACGGGCGACTCGGTTGGTGGTCATTTGGTAAGATAGGCGGGTCTTTCTGCGGTTGTGCCAGGCGGCCAGCTTCCTGTCATGCTGCTGTGTCAAGCTCCATGATAGCTGCGGGTTTGGCACAGGCTATTTAATGATGGATCATTTGGCATAAAATCTAAAGTGTCAAATAGGCATAGATACTAAACTCGTGTTAGAGAAATTGGAGCGGCTTCATACCGCACTTGTTCTTGTTTTAGTGTAAATCCAAAGCTTTAGTCCTGTTGCCTTATCTTTTTCTTTTTTTCTTTCTGTGTTACGTGATTTCTGTGTGTCCTGTGATTGTTTGACATTTTTGTATGCTGCTGTCTTGGCCAGGCTGCCCTTGAAAAAGAGATAATTGCATCTCAACGGGACTGACCTGGTAAAATAAAGGTTTAAATATACTCTGTGACCATATTTAAAGGTGCTACATGAAGTATTTTATAATCATCTGTGTTGTGAAAACTTTGTAACCTTAGTATAACTGACGTCACTGGGGCAAAGGTCTAGATTTCTAAATAGATATATACAAATATTAGGTTGATTTAGGTCACAGAGCGAAAATAGACAAAACAACACACAGGAAGTGGATTCTGTGTTTCTTGTATGCAGTGGTGGGCAACCTGGTGGGATGTAACTAAATACATTTACTTTTTAATGTTACTTTACTTTATGTACTTTTCCCTTTTACTCCACTACATATATTATGTAACATCTTAACATATTTTCTTATGTATTTTACTTTTTAAAAGTAATCAGTAACAAAAGGGCATATACCTTGTTGTTCCCAAAGGCGTTGTCATCTTTCCCCTTTCGTCCAATACTTCTATAGCAGACGCCAATATCCCAGAATCCCTTGGTCTCCAGCTCCCAGTAGTGAGTCCCAGAGGAGAAGGTCTGGACGGTGAGAACCTGCGGCCAGTGGTCGAAGCGTTCAGGGTGGGCTGCACAGGGCTGGCGGCTTTTAACTCGCGTCACTGAGCGAAGGTCCTCAGCAATGCTCAAGAGAGGATGGGCAGAGTTTGTGTCCAGACTCAAAGGACTGGTTACTGTACGAGAGAAAAAATAAATAACATTTGTAATGTTGAGTTGCTTGAATTCAATTATTTGTGGATGTTTTTCTGGTTAACTCTGACTCTGGTGAGCAATAGATAAATTATAGTATGTCACTGCTCTTGAAAACAACAAAGTTTTCTTTACTATTTGAAAACTCATATTGTTGAAATGCAAACATCCATAAACACAGTCAAGTTAATACACAAAGAAGACACGTTATGGTAATCAAATCAGATGAGAATGTTCAAAACAATTAAAATGAAGGGATTATCAAATTCTTCAAAATAACTTTGTAAATATCCAACATTGTTTCACGCTGAGTTAGATGTGAAGATCAATGTTACTCTCCTACATGTCTGTTAAACATGAAGCTAGGCGAGACTGCTAGCTTACTTAAGCACAAAAACTGGTAAACAGATGAGACTAGAAGGGTGCTTGGAGACACATACCCCTGCCAACGCCCTATCTCCACATGTTAAAGAAAGTGAAAAAACAAATCCTGGATCCAGATCCACTCCCTTAACAGATACAGTTAATGAATTATTCCTTCTCCCATACCCCTCCCTTCAACCAAGTTTCAATGAAATTGGCTCTGTTGTTTTTGCTTAATCCTACTAACAGATAAACAGCAATGATGTACATAACCTCCTTGGTAATGGAAAGATGTGAGCATGGCTCTGTTTCACAAATGTCATGTGCAGAAGTGAGCTAACAAGATGTAATGTGTTATGAGCTTTTACAGGGCCAGATGGGTGTATTTTTGTTATAATCTCTAAGATCCCCTTCTCTCTGTTTCCCTCTGCTCCCAGTCCTTATGCTAGGCTAAACTGTATACAAGGCTGGTATCAATCTTCTCACAACTCTGCATCAGAAAGTAAATCAGTGTACTTCCCTTAAAATGTTCATTTAATGAATTTAAATGAATGGGCTGGGTGGTGTGTGTGCGTCCCCCTGTGTGACTCACAGAGCTCCCTCTTGAGGTCACTGAGGCATCGGAGGGTGGAGGTGATGAACTCTCGATACTTGCTCTCTATGTCCTCCAAGATATGCTTTCTGTCCTGAGTGACGGCCTCAGGGACAAAGAGTGGGCTGCTCAGGTCAGCGAGTAACCTTCAGCAAATTCACACATACAAGTACAGTAGGAAAAAAGTTTTGATTTAGAGGAATTAACATATAGATTCAAGGCTTGTGTAATAACGCCATCTGTCCTTTTTACTCTCTTGCTGGCTTTCTATCCCCAGCACACACAAACACACACACACACACACACACACCACACACACACACACACTACATGCATACATTTCATAATGTGCATGAAGTATCTACAAAAACACATTAAAGACATCTAATAACGCATCATCATGGATTTCTTCTTACCTTGTGTCATCTGATTGAAAGGCCTAAGGAAGAAATAATCACTGTCATGGCTCAGCTGCATACTATGGACTGCTTTAAATTAATAATTTTTTGATGACAATATTTTCTGAGATCTACTTGAACAAGGAGTCTACAGCTCTTTGAGAAGCTCTGTATTCACTTCAGCACACTAGTGGTTTGAACTACGATGTAAGCATACAGACATGCTCACAATTACCAGTGTCGGTATAATCTTAATTATCTTAGTTTATGCATTTGCTAATAAGTAGTGAACGGAGAGTGCAACGATGGGGATGTCCTTATTTTTTTGGGTATTTCCTTATTAACCGAGGTATTGGATGAATAAAAACCCAAGAAAGCTGCAACAAAGTTCTCCAGTTTGACTAAAACTGGGGATGTTCCAGTTCTGCCCAGATGATGGCACTAGACTAAAAGTTAAGGGATCATCCAAAAGATAATATTTAACCCTGAGGGGATCATGAATGTCATACATTCATACATATGAATTATATGACAATCCATCCAGTATTTGTTTTTCGAAAACCACAAATTCAACCACATGGTGAAAATACAAGAAATGTCTGGTGATGTAAAAAGTCTCGGAATGAGTGAAAACTATGGCAGTAAATGGAAAAGTATAGGAGATCACTAAGGTCAGTATACAGTACAATTTACACCCTGTGTATACAGGAGACTGTGGCTCTGGAGGGAGAGCAGGTCCTCCAGTAACTACAGGGTCGGTGGTGTGATTCCAGTCTACCCTATTCCCTGTGCTGAAGGGTCCTTGGGCTAGATACTGAATCCAAAATTGCCCCTGGTGGCTGTGCTGCTCATGTGTGAATGTGTTGGAAGTGATTAAATTGCTGCCTGAATGAATGTGTGTGCATGGCTGTAAAGACATTTAAGTGGTTATCAAGACGAGAAAAGCCCTTCATAAATACATACCACTTATCTACACAAAATGTAATACCAATCGACTCAATAGCTGCTGTTATATTTCAGAAGCTATACTGCATTAACAGGTTATTCTGACAGCTCAGAACACTATATCATCATTATTGACTGAGACTACCCTACAAGTACTACAATACACCGTTAATTTACCTGGGGTCTGTTCTTACCCAGATGAGCAGAAAGGGGTCGGTCTCTGCCAGCAGTGAGACCAGGTACTGCTGGATGCTCAGCGTCTGGCTCACGTCGTCCCTCACCTTGGAGAAGTCCTGGTGCACACGATCAATGACCTGCTGCCTCTCCTTCTTGGTGATGTCCCTCAAGGCCACCACCAGCTTTGTCACCTGAACCTGCAGCCCTGAGCCCAGGCGCTCCACCTGGGCGCCGTCCTTTTTTATGGAGTCCTGCAAACAGAGGGGAGGGGCTTGTGATTGGTGTAAGATCTGTGATCGATTTTTAAATAAGTCATCAATAGAGCAAGGGCAGTCTGAGGGTTATGAATTAAAATTATTGAAAGTTGTGATCCCTTATGGGTCTTAGCTTGGGGAGTACACGTTGGACTATTTCCTTCTAAGAGTGTTTGGGTTAGGGTTAGTTTTTCTTTGGAGGGTTGACATAGTTTTACTCACAGCCACAGTGGAATCAACATTCTCATGCTCCTTGAGGATTCTCTCTCCATCTTTCACTTTTTCCTCTGCTTTTCTGAGCAGCGTCTGGAGAATGACCTGTTGAATCACAATCATTTCAGCAACCTCACACTGGTGCACAAGCAAACACAAAAACACACCTTCATACACCTCCAGCTCACCTTCAGGTCATCTTCCACTTGTCTCAGTGCTTTCACTTTGTGCTGAACGTGGCCTCCCTCAATCAGACAGTCCCCGCACAAGTACACCCTCTCATCTGCACAATAGTAGCGGAATATCTCAGTGTGTGTTGGGCATCTTCGCTGGGAGAGGTCGCCCAGCGGATCCACCAGCAAATGGGTGCTAAACGCCGGCCTTTCCAGATGGGGCTGGAGGTGTTCCTTGCACAACGACACCTCACACCTCAGGCAGGTTTTGACGGCCAGTGCCGGCTGCCCTTTCTCTGTCTCAGGGGAGCAGCAGTCGCACAACACTTCACCATGCTCCTCCTGGCACTGGGGACAGGTAAAGCGAACTTTACCCTCGGCCGGGCTGCTCCAGGCCTCGCGGATGCAGGCGGGGCAGAAGCTGTGTCCGCAGGGCAGGGGGTTGGCTTGACCGAAGATGTCTCGGCACACAGAACAGGTCAGCTCCTCCTCCAGGGACCCCATGGTGAGTGGGAGAAAGGACCCTGATGTGTGTTTGTCTCTGTGTCACACAAAGCTACAAACCAGTGGATTTATACAGAGGACAGAAATCAGAAATAGAGAGACTAAATTCCATTTAACAAATAAACCCACATAATAAAACACATGACTCACAGATCTGTGCAACACCAAAAGAAAGAAAATGTTTGCCAAAGTTACATGTGCACATAGAGGCCTAAAGTTGCTTTTGCAACTGTCCCTTAGCCCCTCTTGACTGAGCTGCCCCTCTGGAGAATTATTTTTTATGGCTGCATTAATATCAGTAGCCAAATATTTGCTTAAGTTTGTCCAAATTAAATCACATCACATTAAAATATGACGCAAAGTGATGCCCTATGTACCACATAATGTGTCCCCGTCCAAACAGACTTTACATTGTGATTGGAAGTCTGAATTTGCCAAATTTACGTTTAAATAATGTGGCTTGTGATCGGATAGATGACAGTTTTGAGGTGGAGACGCAAAATCATATTGCTGCACTATCTGCACTAATTTGTTAATTTACACTGGCATGGAGGGTGGGTTCAGGGGTGTTGCCTTGTTTCAGGTTTGAGCAATGGCCCCTCAAAATGTCTGTGCCCGGCCCTGCATGGTGCTGTTCCATGTAAGAAGCACTGATGCCCAGACAGGATATAAGACGCTGGTGACAAATGGGAAATCCGTTTTTCACTCCAACTGTGCACTTAGACCAGTAATCCTGTCTACTGGGCTTTTTCCTGCTGTGCTCTATGTATAGAGTACTTAACAATGTAACCACTATTACTGGGAAAAACTCATGATGTAGTGTAAGGCAATACATCAACAAAACAAGGTGTACAAATACCTTAATGTTGAATCAGGACCTATTCAACACAAAGAGTGAAATAAACCATACATTTGTGAGACAGTTGGATGAAAAATAAACATATAATTTACAAATTAAACAATGACACACAGTACTGAGCTGATAAGTAAAGAAAGCTATGATTTACTGATTACAACAGCAAGTGCAAAGGGGTTGTAACACAGCCCTGCTATAAGTGTTAGCTTGACTCAGACCCAAGCTGTTGCGGTGAAGGGATCAGAAGATCATCCTTAACAGCTTCTTGGCCTAAATTAATCTGCATGTGCTCCACTATTACAAGTTCATCACGTTCATCTCTGCTGGATCTCATGGTCATTCTTCATAAAAATCACAAGTAAAAGTGGGATTTGTTACCTGTTGGAGTCCTGGTGTTTGCAGACCTCGGCCATTGATGAGCTTGCGTTGTCACTGTTTTGACCGTGTAGGCTAATCCCAGCAAATTCACCTCCCCCAAACTGCTTCATCCATGGCACTGGACTCACAGAAGTCATGTGACAATGTGGTGGGAGGGGGTCATGGGCAAAATGATAAGGGTTACTTTATATTATAATGTTTTGAATCACAGCTCAAGTGAGCAGGTATAAAATAACTGTAATTTTAGAGAGAGAATATTATAATATAAAAGTCTTTGCCAAAACTTGTTGTCACTTGCTGTTTTGTCTGCACTTTTAATGATTCTATGATTGTTTTGTTATTAAAGAAATGTGTGTATAATGTTATAATTTAAATCATCAAGAGCTGATTAAACCCATTCAACATGCCACAATTTGTTGTGTATCAGAGAGACCCCTAGTGGCCGTGTTGATCCAAGACATGAGGCCCAGTGTCTGCCAGCCAAACTGTTGCAGGACACATGGCTGTAAGGGGTCAAGCCAATGTCAGTCCAAACAATAATGAGTAAAGAAATACAGCCAAGATGGAGAAATTGGCCAAACAATAAGATGTCCCAAACCACAGTCCCCCCCACATCACAAATCAGCAGAACTTAAGTTCAAGAGGTGGGTGAAAGAATGTGGTGAAGTCTCTTCAGTACCTCTGTGTACTTCTGTATACTTTTACAGATTTTATTCTTTAACTCTATTTTGGTTATTATAGCAGCTGCATTGTATTCATATATGAATCAAATGTATTGCAATCATTTATTCTGTACGTTAACATGCGGTCACTGTTAGTCACCTGTCAACTACTGTAGTTCGAGCTAGGGTCAGGATTAGGTAAGGATTAGAGTTATTTAAGGGACTTTGACGTGAGATAATCTGTCCTGTGATAATTTGATACTTTGGAAGGACCTTGTCGTGTTTCCATTAAAAGTGATTGTTAAGACATTCAATGATGAATGCTGACTTTTAGCGTCATTTACTTCTACATATTTTCGATATATTGTATCCTAATAAGACAAGACAAAACAAGATAAGATAATAAAAAGGCAGTAGAATAAAAATACAGAAAATAAGTACATAATATAAACCTTTCACCACAGACAGAAATAATGTTTGTAGAAATGTATAGTGTAAAATGGAAAGGCACAGGGTGGGGATAATATATATTTATATATACATCAAGACTGTTATAAGCAGGTTGGGTATATCAATTGAGTGGGTATAAATTGCTATGTGCTTTATACACACAAATTCACTACAGACCACTAAATTGGAGTATATTATATATTATGTCAATTTTATATAGTATGATATGAATATTAGATGGCATGTAAGTATATAATAATGTGTTGTCAGTAACAGGTGGGGTAACCACAGTGATGTCCACACCTGTTCAGATGTTAACTCCCTATCGGACTGACCCAGCCCAGCATCAGAGGTGTGTGTCCCCGGGCCTGCTCTCCAACGTGGAGGTGACTGTGCACACTGCTTCCCAGAGGACCGTCTGGCGGCCAGGGCCATTAATTATAACCGACAGACAGACAGACAGCTGAGCAGACAGACAGACAGACAGTGCCGCAGAGAGCAGACAGACAGACAGGCCGCACAGGAGCAGGCCCAGACAAATACAAAGAGACGAGGAAGAGCAGCACGCACGGTCCGAGAAAAATAATCCTCCCCCTGTGGCGAGCAGAGAGTGTGTTTGTGTGCGTGTGTGTGTGTGTCGTCGCTTCTGCTGCCTCTGGACTAAGAGTAAATACATTCAGCCATAATCACCCTTTGTCATAAGAGACACTAACGCGTTTTTGCGACGGAGATAAATAATTGAAAAAAATGCGGCTGTCCGACTGCGCATCCCTGGGAGTCAATTGGGAAACGCTGCGCCAGTGTCCCGGCTGAGAGACGGAGCCGATCTCACCCAGCATAAGCGGCCCAGCTCTTCTCTTGCTCCCCCCTCTCCTGTCATTACACAATAGACCACCGCTTCCCCAAAAATCATCGTTTCAAACATGGTAAGTTGCTTTTGTCTTATTTTTAACGGGGTCTTGTCGGCGACGAGCGGCCTGCGGGGGAAATGCACATCCGGGACTATTTTTTTCGGAGGAGTCATAATATTTTATGAATCATAACTTGTTATGATGTGGGAGCGCGCGTGGCGTGCAACAGGTCGCTGTACAGTAGCGGGGACGCGCATCTCAGCGCGGTATTTTGCGCTTGTTTCCAAACATTGTTTAAAATGACCGATCCAGACGACGGACACGCGATCACGCTAGCGAGATGGCACGAAAAAACACGAATGCTTTGTTGGTACAATAGATTTCTGCTTTTATTATCGTTTTAAAAAAGCGATGATGTTCTCAGGTTTGACTGTTTGATAACTCCTCGAGTTATCACTTCTGTCGATTTGACCAAATATCATCGATTACGCAATGACGGTCATGTTTGTCGCCTAATGATTTTATTTTTAATCCTTTCATAATGTTCGGAAATCACAGATTTGTTTTCTTAATGTGTGTCCATATATATGACCATCATGGGAATTAAACTGTTTTGTGTTACATTAAATCAACCAGGCTTCTACTTTACAACAATGGACGATGTGGTTTAAATAATTCAGACTAATCATCACCTGGCGGCTCATCAACATGGCCCTGTTTTTATAAGATAACATTTAGACTTTGAATCAAAGGACGGGTGCATTTTATTATTCTGCCCAAGCCCCAGAAAGACGGAGGAGGGGGGTGTAGAGGTGTCGAGGGGCTGGGTGTCACATGCAGGGCCCTTGTTAGAAGAAGATTTTTGCCTCCTCACTCTGGCCATGTCTTTCTTTCACTACCTCTCCTGCACGTGGTGAGCGGTGGGGCTGCGGGTGAAAAGGGAGCATTGTGCCTCCAGTCAGTGGCCTTATGTGTTGGAGAGGCTCTGAGAGGGTGATGTGCACTCAGCTGTGCTCCCTCAACGCCATTGTTGCACATTCCGCCCCATTTTGACTGAGCTCAC
Organism: Pseudopleuronectes americanus; assembly: GCA_038501795.1. NCBI lineage: Eukaryota > Metazoa > Chordata > Actinopteri > Pleuronectiformes > Pleuronectidae > Pseudopleuronectes > Pseudopleuronectes americanus. The sequence goes on along the minus strand of CM076730.1, from coordinate 5,869,622 downwards.
ATACAGACGCCTGTTCTACACACCACACACCTCATACAGATTAGAATAAGAGAGAGAGAGTGTGTGTGTGCATGCGAGGAGGCGGCCTGTGACACTGTATGTTTGGTTCGGTTTCACAGGATTAATTTAACCAGAGCCTTATTGGCTTTTAGGCCCATCAGTGCGCATAGTTTCCCCCTGTTACGCACGGAAAGATGAGATTTAGATTTTATAGATTCATATCACTAATCCAGAGCTCAGGCGGTGATGGGTATTATGAACTTGAGCGTCAATGCGTGAGGGTTTAGTGAGGAGAGGCAGTGGACTCTTGGCTGAAAAGAAGGGGTGTTCACTCGCCTTTTGAATGCAAAGTAGTGGATGAACAAGTGAGCTGTGTGTGTGTGTGTGTCAAGAAGAGAAGGAGGGCCAACGGTGAGTTTTGAGAAAAGGGAAACTTGCTGAGAGAAACTGTCACACATGCCTCTTTGGCACTTGAGTCCTGTTTTTTCTTTTTCTCTGCACCACAATGCCACCAACATGGACCATGCTTTACTGAGACCAATCCAACCGGAGCATCCAGTTTCACATTTTTGGAGATGATACTTTAAAGTTTTTCTTCCTTTTTTGTTCTCCCTTGAAGTAATTTAGATACCTACTTTTTTCAGTGTGCAGGGAGACAGAATAAATCTTGTGTGTTGGCCAATGCGCCCCTGCGTCGGTCCCATCCTGCAGAAGCATGTCCCGTCGGAAACAGAAACGACCCCAGCAGCTTATGAGCCTGACCCTCGGTGCCTGTCGGATACATGAGCATGGTGAGAAATAGACTATACATCCAAATAATACATAACAAAAGAATATTACTCAGTAGGATTGGACTCATATTGGACTAGTTTAGATTTCATAGGGGTCACACACAACATGCAAATTGTGTTTATGTGTTTTACCTGGTAACTTTTGCACTCTATTGCAATTGTTGACCTAAGACTTGTGCAACACCATATGGCAAATAGCAGGTTTAGAATTTGAACAGAAATGTTAACTTCAGTTTTCTTTTGATGTGTTGATCAAAAGATGCTTATTAATTGTAATCATCATTTAGAAATTGGGATTATTGAACAGTTAAATTCAATTTGTGTTTGAAGGGTGGGCCATGTTTTACTCTCTTGCTCTAAAACTAAGCGTTGTTGGAATTACTGGCCTACAGAGTCTCTAATTTTCTCTCTGTGTTGCAGCCATTAGCAGCTTTCTTTGCCCTGTAAAACCCAAGTGTCTTCTCTCCTCACTGCTAGTTTCAAAGAAACGGACCACCCAGAATACAAGGACATACAGTAAACTGACAGAGTGAAATCTGTGAAAAAGAATGTACAGTGAATTTGAACATTTTGGAAGAGGCAAAGAGATGAGTTTGAGAAGGTCAAGGAAAAGGAATCTTAGAGGCACTGAATAAGGTGTTCTGACTGCAATAGCATTAGACCCCATTGTCCCCTTTCAGCTTTGTTGCTGGGTACTGAAGCATGAACATACCCAAGAAGTGTGTATGTGTGTGTGTATTCACCTCTGTTCATTCACTTCACTCCAGTCACAGGAACGGGGTAGTGTGTCATAAAACTGTAGCTTTCAAGCAAACAGTAATAACTTACATGTGCATGAGCAACCTTGTGCTTTAAAAGTCATTTTCTTTCTGTGGCCATGTCTTGTGAGTTGACATGCTGTGTGTGTCCCGAAATGCTTTACTGAGCTAAGTTGGTGATGGTCTGTGAGTCATCATGTCTGTTTGCAGGGCTGTTTGTTTTCTTTGCACGACACCTCGCTTCCTCTGCCTGGCCCTAAACCATATCAGGAATGTGACCCCCGTGTGTGTAAGGTCAAGTCTACCAGCCAATCAGGCACCCAGTACAGTGTCCAGTACCCAACCAGGACTTAACATTTAGCCCCCCATTGGGTTACTGGGGGATGGGCTCTTAAGGAGACAAAAGAAAGACAGATTGAGTGGAGGAAGAAAGAGGCGAGGATGGAAGAGTGTCTTAGTGTGTGGACGTGGTTTCTTTTTTACTTGGGTGGGAGTGAGGGGTTGAGGTGAAGTCCATTGTCTTGAGCATGTTGCCCTGGAAACAAGGTAGGCTCCTGTATGGTTAAGCAGTGTATCTTTGCAGACCAGTGGGATCTGTGTCTGTGTGTTTGCAAGCATGCATGCCTTCATGCATCACATATGTGTGAGTGTGTTTGCGTGTGGTGATAGTGGTGAGGAAGCTGTAGTTGATTGGGACAGACAGGACAAAGAGGAAAAGAAAGCTGTGATGGCAAATTCACCCTATAGGTTAAAAGTCACCTTTTAATACCTAAACGCTTCTATTTGCTAGACAAAGAGGTCACATACTAACATGTTTACTTGTCATTGCTATCTTTTGATTATTAAGTTAAATATGGGTTATTAATTATAATTGTTATAAATAAGATTGTAATTGTGAGCAAAAGCATGCTTTCTTGCCACTGTAAATGATGATGAAATCACATTTAGATTTTCTCCTTTCTATTCCTCTAGATGACAACTTGGCAGTGAAGTCACAGTCCTTTCCATTTAGCCCGGATTCTCCCTTGTGTTCCCCATCTTCTCCTCAAAGTTCCCAGCTTCTCCTTACTCTACGTTCATCTTTCAAGGGGTCCCAGACCCCCTCTCTACCCAGTGAGGGTTCACCGTCATCTTCTTCACCAAGCCGGCCCTCCCACCACCCCTCCAAAGACCCAAAGCCCTCCCTCTCAGCTGACCTCCCTAACGCTTCTCTCTCTTCCAAAACTCAACATTCACCTGCCCCTGAACTATCTGGTTGCAGTCCAACATCCTCTGCAAGTTCTCTCACCCACTCTTCCCGAAGTGCACACATGGCCTCCCCCAAGTTGGGACTGTCGGCCACCACCACAAACTCTTCCTCTTCCTCATCATCCTCTGCCTCCCTATGTCCTCCACCACACCCTGGAAGCCCAAGTCGCGTGCCTGACGGTCCCCCAAGTCCTGTTACTCCCACCCCCAGCCCAGGAGTGACATCTGCCTCAGCTGCACCTTCTAGGGCCCAGTTAAGCATTGCCCTGATCCTGGAGGAGCTGCGGGTGCTGCAGCAAAGGCAGATCCATCAGATGCAGATTACAGAAGAAATCTGTAGACAGGTATTACGCCTCGGTGGAGCCTCCTATTCCATAGACATACCCTCACAGCATCTTCTCCCTCCCTCTCCTCAGCTCTGCTTAGAAGGCAGCAAAAGAGCAGTCAGCCCATCTACCCTGCCAACTCCATCTCAGCCTGGTACTTCTGTTGCTCCTCTTTTGGCATGTTTCTCCTCCCTACTTCCCTCTCAGGCTGCCAACAGACCCACAAGGGCAAGCAGTTCCTCATCTCAAATCCTGCAGCCCCACAAGCCCCAAATGGAAGGAACAGGAGTTACTTCAGGGGCTCATAGTTATCTGGGGATGGGCTCTCATTCCTCTGCACCCTCAACCACTTCCTCTGCTGCCATCTCCATGGCTTCCTCTGCTTATCCACTAGCCCTGTCTTTAGCTCTGCCCAACCGCTACCTTCATGAGAAATCTTCAAATACCAGCTCTATGAGTGGGCACAGTGGCCTCTCCCTCCTAAACTCATCCCTTCCCACATCAGCTTCTATTGGCCCAAACTCCCAAAATGCTCTGCAGTCTGTCTCTGGAGGAGGAGACTCATCCCCTTTATCCATCTCCAACATCCCTGGTCGCCTTCAACATGGTTGCCGCTTTTGTGGGAAAATGTTTAGCAGTGACTCTGCCCTGCAAATACATCTACGCTCACACACAGGGGAACGACCCTACCAGTGTCCAGTGTGCCTCAGTCGCTTCACTACAAGAGGCAACCTTAAGGTACATTTCCTACGCCATCGAGAGCAGAACCCAGAGCTCTCACTTTCCCTCCTGCCACCTTCTTTGTTTGGGGTTGCATTAGGGGCCACTGGCGGATCAGACATGGGGCAGACCATGAGCAGTGGTAGCAGTAGTTGTGGCATGAATATGATTCAGAAGAAGCGAAAAAGGCCCGAGGATGAAATTTGTGGAGATAATTTGGAGGTCAGTGGCACCAGTAGTAGCTTTTCTCTGGGGGGCTCTGGAGGGTCTGCCCCTTCCACCCTACCACTGCCCCCTACAGTGGATCTGGCATTGATTTCCCACTCTCTACTCCAGCTGAATAGGGCTGCAGCTGTAGCCGCAGCAGCCTCTATCGCCTCTGGCTCATCCCACTCACCATCATCCTCTTCAGCCTCCATTTCCTCTCTGGCTACCTCCCTCCTCTCGAACTCTTCTTTGTCCTCGTCTTCCACCATCACAGGATTACTCAAGGGTGCCAAGCAGCAGCACTTTGATGAAAACACTCCCCCTCATGCCCCAATACTTTCTCCTGCAGCATACTCTCAGCTAGCCCAACTGCCGAAGCTCCTCTTCCCATCTGTCTCCACTTCTTCCTCTACCCCTACTGCACACTCATCCCTCTACAACCATCCAGCCCTGAGCTTGTTGCGCACACCACTACCCTCTACTCCAGGCTCTCTCCAACTTCCTTCTTCCAGCCATTCTCAGCTTTCTTTCCCATTTTCTTCCTTTCCCAAAGTCCCAGGTGCACCAACAACCACTCAATCCTCCCTGCCTTCCTCCATGGCTTCCTCTACTCTTACATCAGAAACCTCAAAGTTGCAGAGGCTGGTGGAAAAACTAGAGAAGGCCTCTCCCCATTCTTCTCCATGGACATCTTCCTCTACTGCCACCTCCATGCTGGAGATGCTATCTAGCAGTACCAGTACTGCTTCAGCAAGTTCAGCCAACAATCGTTTCACAAATGCCAGCACTTCCACCACATATGTCATGGCATCCCCTCCATCTTCTAATCTTGTCACCACTTCTGTTTCAAATCTCACCCATGAGATGATGGCTGCCCTAGGCATGAGTAGCAATGCAGCCAGTGCCATGGTGGGTGGCATGTTACCATCACTGAACATTACAGGTCCAGCTGCTAACCTGACAACCAATCAGTGTGGGGTTTGTTTACGGGTACTGAGCTGTCCTAGAGCACTGCGTCTGCATCAGGCTACACACCTTGGAGAACGACCTTTTCCATGTAAAATATGTGGACGCTCCTTCTCTACTAAAGGCAGCCTGCGGTCACATCTGGCCACCCACCATGCTCGGCCAGCGAATGCAAGGGTCCAGAACTCTTGCCCTCTGTGTCAACGGAAGTTCACTAATGCCCTAGTGCTTCAGCACCACATCCGTATGCATCTCGGTGGACAGTTGCCCCCAGATGGCACAGACGATTCTGCACATGAAATCCCGCCTGAATCTAATGCCAAAAATGTGTCACAATCCCAATCCCAGTCCACAGATCCAAATACTGCTTCTTGTAAAACACCCCCTCTAGCTGGCCTCTCTAAAAGCCCAGCCCCAAGTTCACAATTTCAAGCAGGTGGCTCAGTCCCTGTCTCTGGTAATATGAAAGCAGGTGATTTCATCCAGCAGAATCCTAGCAAATCTGCACCCTGTAGCCCAGACCTCATCCCCCCTTCCAACCTTAGCCCTGACCCTTTCATGAATCCAACAATGCAAACACCATCACCAGGCAGTGTAGAACCCCCTGTCCTTTCTGTCATTCCCCCTTTGCCATCCTCCCAACAGACAGGTCAAGATTCCCCAGTTAGCCAGGATAACCGAGTTGATCTTGTTATTGCTGATGTTCATCCTCCTAAATCCGTCCCTCCATCAATTAACTCCAATGTTACAAAAACTACAGCAACCCTTAAAAGTATTGACGAGGACTGTGGAGATAATGTCGAATCTACCTCCTCTGATGCCTTTCTTGGCTCCAGCTCAAACTTGGATAACTTACAAAGCACACCTGCCCTTGGTGCCCCCTCTGCTTGTACCTCCTCTAACCTCACCCTGAGTCAAGATGTTCTGAATGTTAATGTAACAAAAACCTTGGAATCAGTCTCAGTGTCCCCAAGGCCCCAATCACCAGAATTCATGGAAGAAGACAAAGATCAATCTCCTTCACTAGTAACACCAAAACAAGACCCATCAACTGTGCCTGACGAGGACCTCAAGAAGACTTCCAATTTGGAGTCTGCAGACACTGTTGATGCTGAATTAAGAGGGGCAACACAGAGAGCTGCCACTTTTGTGAGGGAGACACGTCAGAGCTTTCATTTTGGTTCTTATCGGAGGGAGGACAGAGTGGAAGGTGTTAAGATAAGTGGATTAGCTCCAGGTGAAGCTCTGGATGCTTCTGTCCCCATCAACCTGGCTCCAACCCTGCCATCTCCAATGTCTCGTCCTGAGAAGAAGACATATTGCTGTGCTGAGTGTGGGAAAGAGTACGCCAGTCGCAGCGGACTGAAGGTAACTGAGTCATTTTCGTTGTACAAAGTTTGTTTTAAAACAATAAGCTGGATCATAGTATTTGTTTTTTCATCTTTGAAACTATAGAAATTAGTTGATATATTTGTCTACAAAAAGAAATCCAATGCATGCTTTAGTCATATGTCAGTCTAAATTAACCGTAGATTTTACTCTACACTACAATGTATTGGGTATATTTGAAAGTTAAACCTTGTATAACCCTAAACCTATCACAAGAATGATCATTACACTTAAATAATTTTAAATCTGTGAATTCTTAGGGGCACATGAAGCACCATGGTGCAGTAACCAAATCACCACGTCCACCAGCCCGGACTAGTCGTTCCTCCGCTGAACAACTACCTTCTTCCACATCCATGACTTCCTTGAACATTCCTGCCACCAGAAGCTCAGCAGGTTTCTGGAATCAGTACCAAGCCTTCCTTAACACCAGTAATGAGCCAAATGATGACCCGACTGGACTCCAAGAAGAGAATGAGTCAACAGAATCCCCTGCTCAATCTCAAATGGATCCGATTGCGTCCGAAGAAGTTGGGGAAGAGTCTAGTGAGGGGTGATAATTCAAGTCAATCTGATTGACTGTCTGATGTTGTGATGTTTTCAATCAATGTTTATGTTTTGTGAAACTGTATGGACTTTTGCGTAGTAATGCTTCCTTAACACATTTCATGTAGCCAGTCTGTTTGATAGTCAGAGTAAATATGTTTCTATGTGGAAGTTGTGAGTCAATCAACTTGGTCTTGTGTTTTAAAAAAAAGAGAGCGATATTGTACAAATAAAGATAAAAAAAATATTCAATAAGTAAGAATTTGAGTCCAGTTATTGCTGGAATTGTTAAAAATAAGTGAAATTACCTTTGTCTCCCTTGTCTGGCCCAGTGGTTCTCAAACTGGAGGGCTTGGGGGGGCTCTGCAGGGGGGCATTAAACTCTGTAGGGAAAAAACATTCGTCAGTTTGCCGATGCCTTCATGTTGACCTTTATTTCACTAAAAACTTTTATCATTACTTTCTTCCCTACAATTCTTGATGACTTGGGTTGGGAGGTATGAGCTTGTTTTGGCTACTTGGGGAGGGTAAACAAGAAAAAGTTTTGAGAACCACTACGCTGGCTAAGGTTCTTAATAGTTTGAAGCACATTCTAACATGAACAAAATCTATGTTTGGACATGAAGAAAGAGTATCTCTGTTGTATCAGTGTTTCATACCAGACCTGGGTCAAGTAATTGACAATTAATGTTTGAAATTACCACTAGGCCCAAATGGTTCACCATATTTAAATAATGATGATGCTTATTAGTGAGTCATCAGAAAGTAACTAATAGAATAGAATTCTGTATAATTTTATGTCAATATACAAACCTTTTGGTACTCATCATCATGTACCACATCTGATCCAATTGGCACCAAAGGAGGCTTAAGTGAGCCAAATATCTTGATAAATGCTACAACCTGGGTCTGTTTCTTGTCTATAGTCAGTCCTTGAGTTATAGAGAAAACTGATGTAAATGGAAATTAGAATTTTAGATCAGTGAAACAAACTTTTGCTTTGCAAGAGAAACAAGGCAAACAATATGAATACTTTTTTCTGTGGGGAATATTAAGTCTTTTGTCCCAATCCTGTGAATTCAGATAATCTCCTCCCTCATGTCATTGTGGTTTACTTTTCACTCTATTGTCCTGTCAAACCAGAAGCACAGCTGCAGTGTTTGTGAACCCAGTGAGGACATGGTCCTTTGTGTGACCTTTGACCTTCAGCTTCGTGAATATTTTGATTGTTGTTTGGTCCTAATGTATTATCTGTAACATGTTTTCAGATACTAAAGTTACTAAAACTTTAAGTTACTATATACACTATATCAGAAGTCTGTGTCTGTCTGTTCTAAACTGTACATTCAGTATCTCCATATTAAAAAGCCATTTGAAAAAAAAACCTACTCTCTTGTTGTAACTAGTGTACTTGTTTATTATTTCCTGTGAACACAGCATCCATCTAAACATAGGCATTTGTGTCTGCTCCGACCTTCCCTTGTCTTGTCACATCAACCGAGAGGATGAGGGGATGAGGCCAACTGCAATTTAAGCACATAAGGTAGGTTGTAGGAAATGTATTTTTTATCATAAAAGTCTTATCTTTTTACTATGTGTATGTCTGTATACAATTGTCTCTGTATGTGTGTAGTTTTATCGCTGATAAGCATCATACCCACAGTAGCTGTCCGATGTGATGTGAAATCTACGTTAAAGCTGACATTACCCCAAACAAATGAATAGAAACAAATGAACTCCAATGAACACCTGTCAATATAAATACAATATGTGCATGTGTCTACAGTTATGATCTGGAACCAATCCAACACTGCCTTACAAAGCTAGAGGTCTAAGTTTCTTCTCTTAAAGGAACATAGAGCATCATGGAAGACAATAAAACTAAGTCAGTACAAAATGAATGGAGGTTGGTTCAATAATTCATCTGTAATGTTTCACAATGTATGTTTAATGTGTGCATTAGAGGGCGCAATTTCTCTCTTTCCCTAACCCTGGCTGTAGTGAGAAAATCCTAAAATGACCAGAGTCATGAAGTATTCATATAAAAACCTCACACGTGAATTGTGCTCCAAAATCCCTTTAGCAACGTCACTTATTAAGTTACAGATGGCTCTATTTGCACTCTAATCTTGGTTAGTAATGTAATTAAGGCACCAGATCCTAGCCTAGGGGCAGGGGCCAGTCGTGCCATGGCTAATGCCAAGGTCACCAAGTTGATTCCAGCCTTCCATGTCAGAGGGGCGGATCCAGGAGGGGGAGCTTTGCAACCCTCTACTTTCCAGCTAAAGGTCTTCAGGGAGTGTAAAACTACCACGTCCGCATCAGGGGAGAGAGGGGGATAAAAGAGGAGGGGAGAGGGGGATCAAAATAAGGATAGGGACATATAGAGGGCAGCGAAGAGTTAAGAGCGCTTCACGAAAACATTGTCGGACGCAACATCTGGAGCAGAGCGCAGACCAAGTTCGGACATAAAATACGCAGAGCCTGCATCTCCAGAGCCTCCCCCACGTTTCCTGCTTCCTGCTTGCAGTAACGGGACGATTATTCGGTCAGAATTCACCCAAACGCGAGAAGAATGCACCGACTGGACAAATAGCTCCCGTGGCTTCAGTAACTCAAGTATAAAGCTGCACAGACTCTGCGGGAATCTCCTTTTGCGCTTTGCTCAAAGTCGACCTCTCGCTTGCGCCTGGACATTGCTTTATGGAAACATTAAGTTTCCCCACAGAATGATCTGACAAGTGGCAGGAAGGGAGATTGTCATCGGAGATCTGTCGTTTTTTGTTTTGATTTGGTTTTCTTGGTGAGTGAAGTGATGGCGCTGGAGCTGAGGTCGCTTGTCCTGCTGCTGCTGCTGGCGGTGGTGTGGGAGCTGAGCGCACAGGGAGACACGGAGCGACACATCAATCCAGAGGTGAGAGGAGGAAAAACACATCACAAAGGTGCAGAATATATCCATGTCAGGATATATAAAGAGATGTATACAGATTAGATTAATACAATAAAGGATAAATAAATACAGAACATAGGAGTAAACAGAGATAAAATATGGATAAATATATATGGGGAATAAAGATTAATTAATCCAGAGAATAGGACAAACAATAAATAAATCCAGACTAAAGGAACAACGGTTATAAAATCAGATGTATGGGAATAAAGATAACAGATCAGAACATAGGTATAATGATTAATAGATCTAAAGATCAATAAATCCAGAGTATCTGATTATTAATATATTTAAAGAATGATAAATCAGTATTAAAGTAGAGTATAGAATTAAAGATCAATAACTCCAGATATAAATAATAAAGTCAGATGGATTCTAAGATGAGGAAGTGGGGTAAAAAAAATTATCAAAATAGATGATTAAATCCAAATCAATAAATCTAGACTTGAGGAATAAAGCAACATAACTGATAATATAAGAAAGCTGGGATACAGTTTAGAATATAAAAGTTGAATTTGATACTCTCCCACTCCATAAGCAACACTGAATAATGTGTTAATAATTTTAAAGAAGGATTCTCTCATTTGACAGATAAAAGGGTTTTATTTCGTCACCCTGCTTATAATGAGGATATGTTTGTGGCGACAATAAACACATCCAGATGTGGAATCCTTTCTACAGTTGTCCTGCGCCTCAAGTTGGCGCAGGAATCTGGGTTAGAGGAAGCAGCCTATAATGATGATAGTGCTCATGAAAACACTGAGAAATGCTGAGAGGGCAAAAGCAGAAGAGCGAGACGCAGAGCAAATGGGGAGAAATGCACAAGTTTGTGTTGTGGTCGGGGCCGAGACAGAGGCCATTTTTGTGGGAATGGAGGTGGAGGGGGGAGCTGAGAGTTTGTGAGTGCAGATACATTCAGAGGGATGGGACATGTACAGTAATTGTTGACATCTGTCCTGAGTTACGGCTCATGTAGCGGACTGGGGCGAGGTGGGCTCAACAAACTGAGAGGCTCTGCAGCATCTCAGCCTCGAGCATCTGTGGAAAAACACTCACCACAGTTTGAGGCCTGGTTCTAATAACTTTCAATAACCAACCAAAACCTAGTGCCAGGTCAAAGGAGAGCAACAGAGCAAAGGGGCTGTGATTGAATCTGTTCTCATCTACACTGTTCCCCATTGACCTACATTTAACTGTCCACTTAAAGGCTCAGTCTGTAAAATGTAAGCAGAAGAGTCAGCTCTCAGCCATAATTCAAAACACAGGACTGGAACCTACACTCATATTCAAGTGATATTACACAAATTATAAACGACATGAGAATTATATGTATTATAATTTTTGTCTGGTTTGTTTACATCAACAATTATATCAATACTATTGACTTCAATAGCCGTGTAGTTTTTAGTGTGATTCAGAAACACCATTTTATTTTTTGTGACGCAAATAATATGTCCGGCTAGTTGCTATTGGCTTAACCCTTAGCCAATAAGGGTTGGAGATTTCAAGTAATTTCCTTCATCAAACTGTTTGATGTGTAAACCATGATAAATGTTTCATGTATTTAGTCCTTTGATTTGTTTAAAGGTTCAGTGTATAGAATTTAGTGACATCTGAAGTTGAAGTTGCATGTTGCAGCTGAACACCCCTCACCTCCACTTCCCCTTCCAAATATGAAAGAGAACCTGTGGTAGCCTTCAGTTCTCATAAAAACTCAAAAGCTGTTTAGTTTGTCCAGTTTGGACTACTGTAAAAAACATGGTGGCCTCCATAGAAAACTTAAACGTAGATTTTAGAGAAAGAAAACAACATAATCCAGATGATAATAGAAATGTAGATTCGTGTCCTTTGTCCTTTTTGTAGCTATTCCAGCACTAGTGTTGCACTAGTTTGAGTATAGTGTAACCTACGCAACTTCTAGGCTTGAATGGAGAACATAAATCAGAGGAGACAGAACCTGACGGGCAGATGTCGAACTTTAAACAAAGTCTGACCCATTTTTTTATATCAGCATAAATGGCAGCTGGAGGAGCCTTAGTATAAAGAAGTTGGTCAGGTTTTGTTGACTGTAATGGCTCCTGAGAGTATAACAGTTATCAACCATGTATGTAGACGCTGAAACATAGAGATGAGTAAATGATCTACGATATTTCTGTGACTATGTGAATAAGTTGAGTTGTATTAAGGTAAAGTTGAACTTTTTCATCTATCTGGATAAGAGAAAGTGGAACTCTGAGCTCGATGACTGGTGAACATTAGAGCTTTTTATGGTTAAAAAAAAATGGTTGGGCTTTAATAACCGTTCTGTGGTTTAAGGACAAGCTTGGCCTGAAATGGCCTGTAGAGTTTCAATTAAGTTGATATTTATTTAGTGATTTATCTCCTTGGTTTTATTATGTTTTTATAAACCTGCTACTTCCTGTGTTCCTTTTTTTTAATTCAAATTACAGATATTTTTCATATTATACATTGGCGTCCACAAACGCACAAGTCACCAGTATCACCGCACACTTCCGCCACTAAGCGGAATGTTTGCATTTTATTTAACACTATGTCTAATTAAGTGAGTGGTCATGTGTCAGTGTTCCTGTGGTTGGGGTCTGTTGTTTTAAGGAGGCAGGAGTCATTTCCTTTGGCCTGTGGCAGAGACGGGAATAAGGCGGCTGTTTTTTTGGCTTTTACCACAAATACACCTTGGTACGTCAGCCGCCACCTACTCTTTACACGCAAACACGTCATCTAGCATACGGCCACAGATCTTCTATTATGCGCACGCATGTAGAAACGGCTACAAGCTGAGGTCACTCGCTACAAAGAGGATGAATAGATATGGAATGAGATTATGAAACTGAGGCAGGGAGAACAGTGAGGAGGCTGTTTATGACAAGAATGGAAGGCACTGTTGTGATGGGACTGATGCAATCTGGTAACGGAAGAGTTTGAAAATTAAGCAATTACTAGTAGATTCGGACAGGATGTAGATCATAGCCGTCATGCACACATCCTGTATGAATATACTGTGTGTCGGCCTCTGTCTGTTTGGTTGAAGTGGTAACTTTACACCAGCCCCATCTTGTTCTCGTAATAGTCATTTAGAGGAAGGGGAGAAGAGAAGAAGGAAGGAAGGAAGGAAGGAGAGAAGGAAGGGTGCACAGTTTCAGACAATGCCACATCCTTTTGTCCGTCAATGGGTGGCTGGAGGGCGGTCCCCCCACAGGAAAGATAGGAAGTGTTACAGGAAATAAGGTAATAGGCCGTCATTACCTAATTTCTCTGAAAAGAAAGAAAGCAACGAGCAAATCACTGTGGCATGATTTTGCCCCTGCCATCGAAATTTGTTTGAGATTGACTTTTAATGAATTGATATTGGCACAGATTTGTGTTTTTTCTATTCAGTCGGGGGGGTTACACAGATCACATACACACACACAAACTGAAAGAGATTTCTGCAGGTCGTAAGAAGTGTTCCTGAAGGGGCAGCACTAACTTCAGTTGTGTGTTTAGAGAAGGCCTTTAATGTGTTGCACTCCATGTACCTATACACACAAATTCCCTTGCACACAACCAAACACAATCCCACACTAACAGCTCATAAAAAGCTGCTGCCAGTGAATTGTAAGCAATAATTTCATAGGTTTATAACATCGGACATAATACTGCAGCTCTCTGGACAGAGTGAGTGAATGAGTAATAATGAAGCGCTGGGTGTGTGTGATGTATACCCATCATGCCTCAGCTGGACTCCCATCGCTGTTGACCGGAGTTTCTTTCCGTTGGCTCCTGCTGAACGGAACAACTGACTCTCTTTCTTTTTCTGAAATGCTATCCCTCCATCTCCCTTTCTCATCCTATACAAAATGAGCACTGTGCCTCCTGACGCCCATAGCAACGCTGTTCAATGTTGTTGATCTTCCATTAAACAATGAACTCGCACCACTGCGAATGAGCCAGCTGCGCCCTTGAGCTCAGAATCCTGGATGTGACTTTCAAAAAGTCTCTTTTCTCAGTGCTTCACCACGTCTGTGCACTGCTCTCAGTTTAAAGTACTCAACATCAGAGATTGCAACCAGATAAAACCCCAGCACTGATGCAATGCAATTGTCTTAGGGAATTTGGAAAGATTACAGAGAAACATCCTCATCCTCAGTGAGTAGTTAGCCGAGAATGATGAAATAGAGAGCAATGGATAAGAGGTTGAAATAGTGAAGTAAAAGTAATGGAGGAATAGTAAAAAAGCTTAAATTAATAGGTAAACAAGAATGCCACTCAGTCTTATACCACCACCAATGTCCAACAGTCACCTTAAATTCAAACAAACTGCACCATATTCCATACACTCATAGATACCAGTTCCCTAAATTTGCCTGAATTTATTCATCAAAATCCATTCATTATTTTCTGGGAAGACAGAAAAAGAACACCCTATCTTGCAATGTTAAAGAAAGTGAATGAATATTTCCCAGATACACACCAACATTGAAGGGGGTCTTCCCTGACCCATACCCCATCCTTTCACCAAGTTAAAATCCAGTTATCTCTTTTACAAACAAACTAACCAACAAACGGAGAGGGGGAAACATGACCCTCTTGGTAGAGGTAATAGTTTGGGAACTCCACCCAAAACCTTGTAGTAGCCTGGACCGTCATCTCCTGTGCCACTGTAACCATTTCCTCTTCCTGCGTCTGCTCCAGCTACTCAACCCATAAGTGCGGTCAAAAATAGTGCGAGTGTGACGGTGAATACGACTTTGTCAAGTCACCTGAGGGACTCGGGAAGGAGGTGTGGAAGGCTTCATATTAAAACAAGTGTCCACTGTGATTCAACAGCAGCCTTTTGACTGAGCCCAGGGCCAAGTTAGGAAGTGAATGTGTGAAAGACAAGAATTAAATTTCACACACAGTCAAAAACTCCCTTTTTCTTGTATTCACAGTGAAACACATCCAGTTCTAAACGGCAAAGTTTATATTTAACTTCAGGAGAGTTAATAATTATTAGCAGAGCCACAAACTGCAGGAGTTTCATTCCGATTCTTAATTACAACCTCTAGATGTGACCCACCTCCATCTTTCCCTCCGTGCGTCCCTCTCTTTCCGGCTCATGTGGATGTGCTGTAACAGTGGCAAACAGAGAGTCTTTATGTGTCCACTGGCGCTACATGGGTGAGTCAGATCCAGAAAGGGCTCATTCAGAGGTGAAGTCTAAACACTGAGACCTCCGTGTCTCACTAAGACAGACAGAGAGGGACAGATTAGACCTTCAAGAGCTTCCGGAACTGATCAAGCTTGAGTACAAGGCTGGAGGATCATCATGGCCTTTTCCATGTGTAAATATAAAACTACAGATATAAGCACATGTTCGAATCATCTATGGCTTTTTGTTTTCAGATAAAAACTACAGGAACAAAGCAGATAAACATGTTTTACCTTTTTTTGTATTTATTAACGAGTAACATCAGATAAGCTTCACAGCAATGATCGGGTTGCGCTGGGTGTGGTTGTTGCTAAGTATTTACCCTCAAGTCTCTCTTGGTTTTCCATGAGAGAGGGATGAGGGAGAAGAGAGAAGGGGGAGGAGTAGCCCGGCAAAGACAGAGACATTGACGTGGGGGGAAGAGTTTGAGTTTTGAGGTTTGGATGCGACTGGGACAAAATTCCCAGTTAAATTACTGACTGACGCTGCTGCTCGACTGGAGACATTGGCTGAGGTTTGCCCAAGGCCCGAGGCTCACCCTGGGACACTCCCTATCTTTCTCTCTTCTCTCTCAATGCCTTTCTCCTCACATATGCCATGACCTTGGCTTTTTCCAAACAATCTAGAATAAAGAATGATTTGAATAATAGATCACATCAGGTCTTAAGTTGCAAGGAAGAATCCCCCTCCAGAAAAGTCTAAACAGTCGAGCTCATATATATATATCCAAACATTAAACATCCTAAAGCACATTACAAGCTCACAAAGTGACTGAGTACACCAGGATATCAAAGCGGCCCTGGTTTTCACAGCACTCACAATAGCCTCAGTGTTATTTTTCAGGTCCAGTTTAAGAGGGAAAGACTTTGAGAGAAGCAGTGTGGGAGAGGTGCAGAGCAAAGCCCCTGGCTCGGGTCCAGATGTCAACCCGGCACTGCTCTGAAATGAGTTTCCAGGGGAAAGAAAGGTCAATCACAGCCGTGACGGAGGGATCCGGATCAATGAAGAACTCAATGACCATCATAAAATGTCCTCCAAATGGTTTAAACAAATACTTTCATCATGCACTGTAAAATCACTGACGCAATCTGCACTGAAACCAGCAGAATGAGGCCAATATAGAAACTGAGGTTAATGTTTAACTCTTTCCTCGTCCGGTTTCTGGCTCACAGGGTCTTGGCTGAAACCTGAACCGCCTTTGTCTGATGTTTTTTTGGGTCTGTTTGAACTCAGCGTTCTTCTTGGATGTTGACCTTAGTTTCAATTAATTACGGTGTTAACTGGAAAGATGGATGTTGGTTGAAATGTTTTTGTGCTTAGTCATAAAATGGAGGTGTGCCAGGTGCTTGAAACTGATGTCTCTCCTGCTGGCTTTGAAACACCAAAACACAGAAAAACATTAATCAAGAACTTATTTTTCCGCTGTCACGGAGGAATGTGTTTTTGCTGCAAGTGCCTAAAAACATCATCCTTAACTTGTTGTCATTGCAACTGATAAACAGCAGCATACAAAACAGATCCCTCACCCTTGATCACCAAATACAAATCAAGTGACTTGTGAATTGTATTTGTGTTTTGTTTTTGGTTCTACATTCTGACTCTAAAGGCTTCTTTGGTTTCATTTTCCAATATATCTCACAAGTCTCCTTTATTTTGCTCTCCTCTTCAGTCATGGCTGCAGCAGTACGGCTACTTGCCTCCAGGGGACCTGAGGACCCACTCCCTCCGCTCGCCTCACTCCGTCTCCTCAGCCATCGCTGCCATGCAGAGGTTCTACGGCCTCACTATCACCGGCAGCTTTGATGACAGCACCGTCAAGTAAGCACCGTCGAACAGCCTTATTCTACATGTGGCTTGGCTCAAACAGATAAAAAAGCGGCAATTTGTGTACCCTGTTGTTGAACGGAGCATGTCCTCTGTCTGACAGGGCCATGAAGAGACCGCGCTGTGGGGTGCCAGATAAGTTTGGTGCTGAGCTGAAGAGCAACCTGAGGAGGAAGCGATATGCTATCCAGGGCCTGAAGTGGAACAAAAGAGACATCACTTTCTCGTAAGTCAACAGTGCTCCACCTGAATGTGATGCACCTCCAGATGCATGACTGAATGGCACCACATGCATTTTGTACTCTATAATAATAATCTTAATTACCTAACTTAATAAAATAACTTTTACATGTTCTCTCCCCCCACACATTCTTCAACACTTTATACATCACAGTATACAGAACTACACCCCAAAGGTGGGGGAGTACGAGACCCATGAGGCAATCAGGAAGGCCTTCAAGGTGTGGGAGAGCGTCACCCCTCTGCGTTTCCGGGAAATCCCCTACAGTTACATACGGGACAAAGTGGAGGAGTTTGCCGATATCATGCTCTTCTTCGCTGAGGGTTTCCATGGCGACAGCAGCCCGTTTGACGGCGAGGGGGGCTTCCTGGCACATGCCTATTTCCCCAGCAATGGCATCGGTGGAGACACCCACTTTGATGCGGCTGAGCCGTGGACGATTGGAAACCGGGATCTGTATGGTAAAGGCACCGCTGAAACAGACACTCTGATAAATACTATTTAGTTTTTCTTTATTCCCTTTAACCTGCTGACACAAGGAAAGCCTGAAAGTGGAGACTTACTTTGCATGTTGGGAGTCAGGACTCACACAGTCAGTGAAACCCACGCAGACAGAAACAGGTCCGGTCTTGTGTCAGTACATTTAAGGGAGTGAATACCCTGGGGTGGGTTGAGACTGCAGAAACACAGCTCTGCAGTGTCAGCCATTTCTATCAAACACAACTTCACATGAGCAGCTGGGTTTATTTTTGATCTGTTGTTTTGTCACACAGCTTTATGCTTTTGAGTCACTCAAAAATGAGGAAACAGGAATATTCCCCCCAATCATTGACTCATCCACATTAAATATAACCTGGGATTTTGAACAGCTTACTTTACTGTAATTGTCAAGATATAACATCACATCAATTGAAGTCTTGCTGTTCGTATTTGTTGCAGGCAATGATATCTTCCTGGTTGCGGTGCATGAGCTGGGCCATGCTATGGGTCTGGAGCACTCCAATGACCCTTCAGCCATTATGGCTCCGTTCTACCAGTGGATGGACACCGACAACTTCCAGCTTCCTGATGATGACCGCAGAGGCATCCAGCAACTTTATGGTATGTTATCGACAAAGTCATCATCCCAATCACGGTCGGAAAAGATAATCTTATATTTGTTTTGTTTGGAGCATGTAAAAACTGAATGTTGTCAAAATATGTGCTATACTTTGTGATGATCAATACAATTTCTAGAGAGTTGTGAATGTTAAGAACTAGAGTTAAGTTGTGTCTTTCCATATGAACTTCTTCAAACAGGGTCAAGCTCAGGCCCCCAGCCCCCTCCTGTAACGCCGCACTCACCTGACCCCGATCCGGAGCCCACATACGCACCGGAGAAGCCTAGCTTTGGCCCCAACATCTGTGATGGACACTTTGACACCATTGCCATCCTCAGAGGAGAAATGTTTGTGTTCAAGGTAATACAACCTCAAGATAAATTTTAAATTCGATAATTTGGAAATGGGGCTGTTTAAAAAGCTCTCATTGTGGTCCCTTTTCAGGATAAGTGGTTTTGGCGAGTGCGCAACAACCAGGTGTTGGATGGGTACCCCATGCCGCTTGGTCACTTCTGGAGGGGACTGCCCACTCATATGAATGCTGCATTTGAAAGGGAAGATGGGAAATTTGCTTTCTTTAAAGGTTAGTCTGAATTGCATACTTTGACAGAGCATTTACATGTTTTCCCTTTTTAAAAGCATTAAAACAAGGTGTTGTCTGTCTGTCCCTTTGGGTCCCTGTCTCCACTCCTCCTCATTCTGCGTTCATGTCTTTCCAGGGGACAAGTACTGGGTGTTCAGTGAATCTATTATGGATCCTGGTTACCCTAAGACTCTGAAAGAAATGGGCACTGGGCTTCCCAAAGATCGAATTGATGCTGCTCTCTTCTACACTCCCACAGGACAGACGTTCTTCTTCAGAGCAAACAAGTTAGTCATCTTCAGCTTGTGTGTGTGTGTCATATGCCCGAATGAAACTCAGCTGAAGTTTATAAAGAAGTTGTTTTCACCAACCATGAATTACGAACCCACTTCTCCTTTAAACATGAAAACAAACCCTCAGGGGAATTCAGAGCTTGGCAAAGCCCCCTATAATTAAACCATAGTCATTGTTATAAAGAAGGAGGGTAATATGTGGCAGTCAGTGATTATCATGGTGCCACCTACATAAACAAAGTCCATGACTTTTCGTTTAAAATTGTACGATTGCACACTAGGACCAAACACCTCAATCCAGGAACCCAGAGTTTATGGTCAGCCAAGTGTTTTAAGTCACATAAAAACAGCCGGAAAACACACAGACAGAGTTTTCGGGGTCAAGAGCCAGTCAAGTCTTAAGTCATTTAAGAAAAGACAAAACTTTAAATTTGGTTGGAACAAGTCTCAGATAAAGTCTGCAGTCCATGTCAAGTGTCAAGCGTTGTAAGACAAGTCATGTTTAAATCATTTGAGACAAGCTTCATTCAAGTCCAATATTTAGTCTTTTAGGGAGTCAACAAATAGTCTCTGGTGACCGGGACCAGTCCAAGTCAGGTCCTGAGTTTTTTAGACAAGTCTCCGTTTTTAAAAAAGATTTAAAGAAAATTTGTTCCAAGTTAAAACAAGCCTCAAGTGCTTTCAAGTCATAACCCTTCAAAATCAAAGTGCATGTCAGGATCCAAATCCTTTAAGGTTCTGAATGTGAACGTGAACTCATCTAAGCTGTTCTTCTCTATAATATTTCTATAGGTATTACCGTTTCAATGACTACTCCAGAAGTGTTGATGATGGCTATCCAAAATCTGTGAGCGTGTGGCAGGGAGTGCCTGAAAACATCAAGTCAGCCTTCATGAGCAAAGATCAAGGTAAGGGGGATTACTTTTTTATTCAAGTGTGAACTGATATATTGTAAAGTTATTTTTATTTCAGCACAGGTTTGTTTCTCACATTTCTTTCCTCCACCCGTCAGCATACACCTACTTCTATAAAGCCAACAAGTACTGGAAGTACAACAACCAGATGATGCGCGTGGAGCCAGGATACCCCAAGTCAGCCCTTCGCGACTGGATGGGCTGCCCTAATGAAGACCCCAAGACAGACGGAGGAAAAGGGGGTGGCGGACATGATAAGGACAAGGAGAGAGAGAAAGACAAGGAGCAGGAGGATAAGGACAGAGCTAAAGATAGAGAGAGGGACAGAGACAGGGAGAGAGAGACAGACAGAGAGGAGGATACGGAGGTGATCATTATTGAAGTGGATGAGGAGGGAGGGGCCAGTGGCGGAGCCGGAGCAGCAGCAGTGGTCGTGCCGCTCTTCCTGTTAGTGTGTGTGATTGCGACGCTGGCAGCCTTGGTGTTCTTCCGTCGGTACGGTACGCCCCGCCGACTCCTCTACTGCCAACGATCTCTACTGGACAAGGTGTAGACGGAAGAGGAGGAGGGGAGGGAGAGGGGAGGGAAAGACGGCGAGAGAAAGAAAAAGTGGAAGGAAATCCAGAGAGAGAGCAAAGGGAAAAACGCTTGACTTGCATTTTTAAAAATATTTTGACCACTGCCAGATTCCCTTTGCTTTATCTCTCTATCACTCCATCCTTACCTTTTTTAATTTTTCTCTCCCTTTGCTCACTGCCTCTCGTCCCGGGGATACTGACGCCAGCTCTTTGCTGTTTGTTTTAGCGTTTTTCAATGTTTTACTTTTAGTTTTCTGTGTCAGTGGTCATCGTTTGTCCTCGTGAATCTCCGATTTGAACCTGCATCTCTTTGACGCCCATTCTAGCATGATCCTTTGCGTAACAAAACGGTGTGTTTTGATTTGTTCATTCCTCCCACTTGTTAACTTGCACAATCACGTCAACACAAATATCTGGAAACCACAGTGGCACAGTCACTGTTTGTCTTAATCTTCCAGTAAATGAACATGTCAGAGCCAGTATGGACCATAAAAGGGAAACCAAAAATGAGCTTATGTCCATATGAGGCATGAGTTAGACTCATGTCAGCGTAAAGAAATTAATAGAAGTGTCCTTTTCTTTTTTATCTAAAAGTGATGATTATTATTATGACTATTACTATTATTGTTGTTGTCTTCCGTGTAAAGAATGTTTTTTGTACATTGTCATTAAAAAGTCCTGCTGGACAGTGACATACACTATTGAAAGTGGCCTTAATTTTATATATGTGGGGACAGTGAATGGGGAAGGGGGTGATGTATTCTTGAAACTTGACTGTACTTGAATCCATCTCAAATGAAATAAATTGACAATCTGAAAATGACTCCTTTTGTCATTGTACTTGTTTACATTTTTCCAATCATGGTGCTACATTACTAGTCAGGTTATAAGTAGTTTAACAACAATGATAATAATACTAGTGGTGATGATGATAATTACGATAATGATCTAGCTTTTCATTAACATTGTGTGTGTCCTAAATCACTTATCATTTTAAGCTTTCTTACAAAATAAAGTAATTTCAAAAGGCTTTCCGTGCTTTGATTTTCCCTTTGTAAACCATTCACTTCATCTTCATTTATCTTAACAGCTGGTACCATTCACTCTCATTAAAGCAGTCATATTTTGACTTAGGCCTAACTGCTTTCATATGATCCATCTCTCACTTACACTCTTCTCCTTAACCAAACGCATTGATCACATCACTGCTCCATCTGGTATTTCCCAGTCCTCCTGGACCTCCAGATTTCTTGTTCCCCGACCGCACCACTCAGTGTTACTGGGGCTCGGAAACTGGCAAGCCAGAAACTGGGTCGGAAAGCGCGGACTGGATCCAAAGCTCAAGTAGAAACAGGGATGAAGACGAGCGTGTACGGCCATTGCTCACAGCAGGAAAACATATGTCTGCTAAACGGTTAATGAGAAAGAGAGAGAGAGGGAGAGGGAGGGAGGGAGGGAGGGAGGAAGGGAGGGAGGGAGGGAGGGAGAGAGAGAGAGAGAGAGAGAGAGAGAGAGAGAGAGAGAGAGAGCTCATAAAGTTCTAATAAGGATACGTGTGTGTGTCCTTGTGTTTCCATACGTATGAGGACCAGAGATCACAGTTAGATGATGAGAGAGGTTTATATTTCTAGGATTGAGTTAAGCAGTGGAAGAGATGTAGATGATCAACTTGGAGTCAGTGGGTGAATGTGGTCTAAGTGGGTCTTCATTAGTACAGTAATCCAAACATGCTCTCATGCATGTTTGGCACAGCTGTAAATGCTTTTATTTGTGCATCATGCACACTGTATGCGTACATTTCCATCCAATAAAAGCTCAAAGCGCAGAGCTAGGCGTCGCCCTGCTCCTTAATGATCCTGCTAATGAACAACTGCCACACACACTTCAGACCCACTGTAAAGAAGACTGACTGTAAGAGAAGGAGAGGAGGTGGTGGTAGTGGGGGGTGCAGCGTCTTTACGATATGTTATGATTACTGAAATGAGGCTTTCTGCAATGAAAATGGCGAGGTACTTTTCCCATTGTGCTGAGAAAGACTCGGGGCGCCCATTTGTCTCCACTTTGCTGCAGTGTTTTTGGAAGAGCTGAGGCTGGGGAGAGAAGTCACGAGGATATTTGGTGGGGGGAGAAGAGTGGAGGACAGAGGAGGAGGAGATGAAGGAGGAGGAGTGAGGAGGGTTAAGTCACATTTGGAGGCCAGAGATGAAGCAGAATTCCATGAGCAACATCTGGAATTCTGAATCCATCATGTGGGCCAGACAAACAGCAAGACCTGGCAGCAAGGGGATGGGGGATGGGAGTCTGTTTCAATCTGTTTTAATTGGCTTATTCCCTGCATCACAGTCAAGTTATAGGATATGTAAAGAAAGAATTGCTTATTATATTTATATTCTCCTTTCTCTGTCGTATGTCTTCTTGTGCATGATGTTCTCCATACGCTAAACATGTCTGTGACCTACTCACAGGTCAAAAATACAGCTTTGGGTCACAAGCTGAGGTTTACTGTCTTCCCCAGCTGATTCTGCAGAGTGAAAAAAAAAGAATCGCCTCAGCATAATTCTTCCCCACAGTCCTCTCTTTTCTCTCCATGTGTAACCAGAGAGCTTTTTCTTCACTGTCTGTGAAATGACTCACTTCTTTCTTTCACAGAGTCCAACAAAAGACTACACTTCCATGTTCCGGCCTCTTCCAGCCATCTCTCCTGCTCTCACGCTTCACCCAGATATGTGAAAAGGTCATTTCTGGCTCTGATTCCTGCAGTGCTACTTTAACATGTATCCTTTTTTCAAAAAGGCTGAGCTACAAACTAACTTTTCCCTTCCTGTCAAGTATTTCTGTCATCTCTATGTTAAATTCAACTCATCAAGTACCAACCGCTTCTTTTATGTTTATGACACAGTGCTGGACACTTCCTGTGCCGGTTTCGGTTGGCATGTGTGTAGCCTGCAGGCTGATGAATGGAAACTTCCCAATAGGGGAAGTCCTGATCTTGGCTATTGTGTCTCATAATGGCCACAGCGAACATCACACTGTGATTGCAGGACCAGTCTCAGAGAGAAGAGTGAGTAACTTTTCCACTAAATGAGGATGAATGATGAACACAGAGCAGTTGGCCCTGCTCTCTGCCCGGTAACAAGGACGTGGGATAGTTGAAGGCAGCGTTTCTTAAGGGAGCTGGTGGGTGGCTATATAGGTTACACATGGTTTTCATTTGTGCCAGTTAAAGCGCTGCCACATCCTGCACCATGCACTAATACAACAGAGGGGTTGCCATTGTCTGTGTTCTAATGCTGCCACACAACCAAATAGACATGGAGATGTCATTGGCTCGCGCTTGCTGCTTTGTTCACTTCCTTTCATCAGAGAGCAGAGGTGATGTCACTGCCCTTCATTGGTACCACAACGTTTCCAGGACAAATGTGAAGGACTCTCTTTCTGCATGTTCACATTCATCGGTGAAAGAAGATCATATTTATTATGTGGCCATCTGACAACTTTAAAAGCATGAACCGTCAGGTAATTTTTCAACTTACATATAACGAAGTAAATGGGCTGCATCTATATGGGACTTTTGTAGTCCTGGTGACTACTTTAAGCACTTTGCACTCCAAGTCACATTCACACACAGCTATTACAAGCTGCACTTTTTTTTATCACACATCCTGACAGACAGACATCGCAGCAAATCAAGGTGACTGGCCCGAGGACACTTCAGCATTCAGACATCAAACCACTGACCTGTCCTTCAGGTTAGTGGACAACTCACTCTACCATGTGGGTCACAGTTGCCCAGCTTCATGAACTTACTATTTCTGCTTCCAAAATCTCCAGATTTACAACCCTGCACCCAATAATGCATTTTGATGGACTTTTTTTTTACAAATATGCTTATTGCTAGGTTAATGCCAAACCAACCAATGTCAAGAGATGACTTTGATGTTTAATGTTTGTTTGTGTGTGTTTTCCTCACAGATACCAAAACCTGGTTCTTATGAGGCAGATATAACTTTTTCATAATTTGATTTATGATGTCCTGGTTAAGTTAAGGGTAAGGTGATGGTTAAGCTGTCCACAGTGCAAAGTCCTGGTAAGGATAGCTGTGCAAACCTGTGTTTGTGCATGTGTACGCACACAGGCACAAGGCATGTGCTGTCTCCTCTGAAACTTATAAAGTATCTTCAAATGTGTGTATTAATGGGGCATTTCAAAATCTGATATGCAGAAACAATACAGTAATGGCAGATCATAGACAGGAGAAGCACAGAATCGCTCTATTCCATGCAATGACCCCAATAAACCCAGGAGGTTTAATATCAGTACCCTGAAACTGCCAGCTACACTGTAAATAGAATGCAGTCATTGTTAACAGATTTAAACCTGTGTGTTTCCTGCTGTGACATGTAAATATTATGGAAAGGTCTCTATTCATGTGCTTAGTAGCATGGTATTTCTGAGCTGCTGCTATCTCCTGGTCTCTCTCTTATAGACACACACACACACACACTCACACACACACGCACACACACAGTTTTTATGTAGTACCCTCTCCCGTGGCAGTGGAGGGATCAATGCCTAATACATTTTCCGTTCTGGCTAAATCTTTTTATTCCATTTAGCTACACATGGAGATGTGCATGGAAAATAATTCCCCCCCATTACTTAACAGTTTCTCGAGTGCCCCAGATGTCCCAATCTCAGCTTTTTTCTCTGCATTCATCATGTCTCTAAGCAAATGTTTGGTTTACGATTGTTGTTTTTCCCGTCTCTGCCCCCTCAGTGCTGAATCGGCTTGAAGCTATCATTCATACATGTCTGGTTTCGTTGCGTTCAACACAATTTCTGCAGTTTGTATTGGGTGTGGTGCAGGGGGGAGCGGTCTCTTAAATGCCAGAGAGGGGTATTGTGGGGGTGAAAAAAAGTACAGGTGCAAGGAAGTTGAACAATCCCAGCCTCCTTAGTTTGTCTTTTTTTCAAAACCATCACAAGTCTTACAAGCCCTGCAGGAAAACAACTCCATCAAAGGAGATGCTGATTCAGCTTCCACCAGCACAGCTACCCTCACCCTGACCCAGCCATATCCGCAAGGAAACCCCCCTGCTCCTGCCCAAGGCCTCAGCAGGATAGTGGGCACATTTCATCTGAAATCTAAATATACGTACAGTCCCTGTCTGAACTCTTGGGACCACAAGAAGCAAGATCCCCGAACTCATTCTTCTTCCTCCTAAACCTCTCCCGCAGCTTGTTAATGAAGTAACACAACCTCGTGCATGTTTTTTTTCCTCATCTCAACAACTCTTCCATCGCAACAGGCCACATCTGGTTTCCATAAGCACATACATGTCATCACAAAGAAGAGGAGGGGGAAGAAAAGAGAGGGGGGACCGAAAGAGGAGGGGGAAGGGTGTGTATATATCAAGGGACGTTTAAGGAGTGCTAAGACTGACTGTCAAGATACTGCTGAATCTTAAATCTTCTCACATCATTTGCATGACACAGTCCAGCTGAAATCCATAAGAGCCATGGGTAGATAGGAGACAGACAGAGCAGGAATAGCTTCCATGTCAGAGAGTACGAGGAAAAGTCAGTGAGACATGAAGAGATCAGAAGGCCCACATCAGAGGTAGTCCTTGAAATCAGAGCTTAGAGGCACTCAGTTCCCAACAGGGGTGGACACAAAGACCTGTGTGGTTACGCTGAGGAGGGCAGGGCAGAGAAGTGGGGAGGTAAAGTCAAGAGAGAGGCGAGAGCTGCTTACAAAGCAAAAACACATGGTCTGTACTGCCCACTCATCAGCATTAGGAGTGGCTTTGCTCAGCTGACTGTCGGGTCATTGACGTCTTCACCGCTGACCTGAGACCTGCACCAGGCGCAGGTGGTCCTCCAGCCGTCACCAGAGGTTTTGTAAAAGAAGAAACTGCAGGAACATGGTTTTGTGTCATTTGTACATCTGTGGTCACAGAGCTGCCCAGCTGCTCCACGTTAGATTTGGCAGGGCCAGCATGGCCTTCCTGTTCATAAGTTGAACTAGTGAGAGCTCATACTGGTTAGGCAGCAGTGGGCAGAACAGCTGTCGTAATATATCTACGATGGGAGCAACAGATTTCTTTTAGAATTTTTTTTGACCTGGCACCAAATTAACCCCTCGTAGAGACTTGTTTGTCCTCTTTGACCAGTACTTCACATCTTAACCATCCTTTAGAGTTTCAATTGGAAATCTATTACGTACCTTTTCCTCCGATAAAAGAACCCCACTCACATATAGCAATTGTCAGTAATCGTCAAACTATAGTCAGGGAACTAGAGACACAGTCATTATAGGTGGAAGACGTCTTTCTCTCTGGCTCTGATTCCAACTAGGCTGGACTTATAAATGTGTTCTGGGGCAGCCAGAGAGATGCCAGGGATAAGGATGCACTGGTCCACACAGAGTCCAGACACACTAAGTTGCATCAGGGCGGAAAAATGTTCTGCTCAGCGACCATAGGGCTGTAATTACATAGGAGCACTGCTGAGCTCTGCAGGAAGAACGTCAAGACTGCAGAGGTGGAACTAGGCAACAGAAGAGGGCAAATAGATGATTTATTATGGACTGAGATAAGACAAGGGTGGTTGACGCAGAGATGGGGAAGAGGGTCAACGCTCCCAACAAACACAAAGCTGTTAAATGAAAGAAGAATGAGGAAATGAGGAAAAGTGGCATTTGACATTATTCAGAATACTAACGTTTTTGGCAGCTTGTACATGTATAATATTCCCTGTCATATTCAGAAATTAATTTGACTGCATGAACCACTTCTCCTTGTGTCAAATGTCATGACTCAGCCGAGCCACAATGTTGTATGACTGACACCTTGTGGATTCTATATGCAACCACCGATGTAACTTTTTGTGTACTTAGCCCAAACTAAGCTGTTCCCCGTATCTATCTAGATGGATATACCCTTCCCAAGAACAATGAAAAACATTACAATAATTTCAAACTTCAATTTTTATTATTTGTACATTCACCACTGATAGGCGTACTCAAAGAAATAAAAAAGAAAAAGGAAAACAAACCTTTGCACTTAATGAAAAATTACAATTAAAAAACAATTTTAAAACCAATGTTGAGAAAACTTATAATGCGACCTCCGCTCTTGAGCCTGTATGGACATGACAGGCTAAGATAACTGGAGGAAGAGGAGGAAAGATGGGAGGAGGAAGAGAAGCAATAAGGACATGATCAGGATTCTCTCACGCACAGATTCGTCTCCTCTGTCTCACTAAGCAAAGGGAGAGACGAACATTTCATTGACTTAATAGTGATTCCACACCTGTCCAAAAATATCCCAGAGCTGCCTCATTTAAAGACTTGATTTTGAGTTATCTCTTTATGTCTGTACAAAATGCCAAACACCTCTGCACAAAGGGCTGAGTCTCCTCTGTGGGCAGGACTGGCAACGAGAGCCTTGAATTACATGCAGCAACAAAAGGATTCTTCATCCAAATCAAGTGTCAAAACACTGAGGCAACAACAATTGATTGCAAATCAGAATTGGCACCTACAATTTGGGGTAAGTGGGTAACATTGAGGGAAATAATCAAAATCACCCAGTGTGCCATACTGCTATGCTGTCAAAAGAAAAAAGGAGAAAAATGAAAAAGAGGCAAATCTAGTAGGAACAAAATATCAAACCTCGACAAGAGCAAGACGTACAGCACTCTGGGAAACAACACTGCAAAAAACATGGTCCCCTTTAAGCAAGACTGTGTGTGGGTGCAGATGTGCTCTAAAAAAGGTGACAATTTGAGAGATGGTGACGACATCAGTTGGTCCTCTGTTGGGTATTAGTTGTAACAAAGTACATGTAGTGAAAGGCAAATGGAAGCGGGGGGACTCTAGGACAGTTCCATCAGGTGATGGGCTGTTAGCGCCGCCTTTCTCGCGGGTCGCTGCGGCTGCGTGAGCGTCGGCTGCTGCCGCCCCCGGCCCCGCTCCCCCCCTGCCTTCTGTAGCCATCCCTGCGTTTATCATTTTCCCTCTCCCTCTCCCTGTCTCTGTCTCTACCTCGTTCTCTGTCTCTGTCCTTGTCCTTCTCACCCTCACTCCGGTCCCCTGTTGTTCCACCTCCAGCTTTCATCCTCTCTTTTCGCTCTTCTTCCCTTTTTTTCTCTTCCTCCTCCTCTTGCTCCTTCCTCCGTTTCTCTCGCTCCTTCGCCCGGTCTGCTCTGGCAGTTTCTCGCTGGATAAACTAAAATGAGGAAAATGTTGGAGATTTTAGGTCTTACATTGCATTAAATAACTAGGTCATGTGTTGAAGTTATTCATGAGATGCAAGTAAACCGTATAAACTAGTTTGTGTCTCACCTGTTCATCGGTAAGTGGAAGCCAGTATATGCAAGGAGCTGCTTTAGTTTTTCGGAACAGGTCATCAAGCAGCTTTGCTGGAGGATCCTCAGCTGCTTTCTCTGCCAGAGAAAACCGAATAATAAACACAGTTCTATTGCATTCTAAGGCATATACAGTCAAATCCCACGTCTGCATGTACCTACCCTTTTTTTCAGTCTTTTTCTCTTTGCTCTTGCCCCTCTCTTTACGTTTTCTTTCTCGGGAGCGCGACCTTCTAGGACCTCCCTCCTTCTCTGACCCGGGTTTGCCAAACTCTTTGACCTTGTCCCGATCCCACTCCCGCTCTGCTTTGGCCCTCTCCCGGCGCTCCATTTCCCGCTCACGCTCAGCCCACTGGTCTCGCTCAGGGAGGAGAGAGGGCAGGCCTGATGCTCGACCACGACCAGTGCCAGGCCCCTGTTCCTCTGCTCCAGCTCTGTCGGCTGTCACCAGGCCTTTGTGGAAGTCCAGCTACAAAGAAGAGATATTGTCAGGTTACAGATGACTGAGCATTGTGGGCCCAAGGAACAAATACAGGTTATTAGTAATGAAGTCTTACCTCATCTTGCTGGCAGAAGTCCACACTAAGGACTTTTGGGTTGCTCTGAGGCCATTTCACTCCATGAAGAGCTTCCCGTGTGGCAACAGCCTCCTCGGAGCACGAGTACTAAACACAGATAGAAGACAGAGGCTCCATGAGATGGAAAGAAAAAAAAACGTCCACAGGTAAAAAGAAATGGTTCAGACCTACAGCACTAGAACATGCTTTAAGTAACTCACAGTGACATAGCAGTGAGACTTGATTTTATCAATCCAGAAGCTGTCGTCCACCAGGGTGCCTGTTCGGCTGAGCAACTCCTTCAGTTGCCCCAAAGTGAATGGCCGCACCTAAAGAACATAACAGAGCAATTACACAACGAATGATGGTGTGAGCAAGATAACAAGAGTTGATTTTATTAGAGTGAGAGTGGTCTACCATCAACCAACTATGTTTTCCAAAGCCACCTCGATATGTGGTAAGCACCTTTTCATTCTTAGCTGGAGTTGATGCATTTTTTTAACCATTTCAAATTCCAATGGCAAGTCAGATCAGTTGGCTTAAGCTAATTAAGCTTGAGACAACTGATACAATTCTTACGGTTATGAAACCACGGTTATGGTAAAATCGGTTAATTCCTAGTTAGGCATAATGTTCTTATGATACAAATTCTATAGTCATCTCCAAACCAGGATAAATTACATAAAACCTGCATTACTGAGATACAAGAGATTAAATTACCATATAAAAGAAAGACAAAAAAAAATAGGTATGAGTAGTTAAGTGTTATCTCACCAGGTTGCAGACGTGAACTATGTTGGAGACTTTGCCACGAGGCGGTGAAGGCTGCTGGGACGTGCGGACGGGGTCGTCAATTGTGATGGAGACACCGGTTTTCTGCTGGCTGATGGAGCGACGAATGAGGGTGTCGCTCGGGGTCACTAGAATAAAGACAGTGGGAAAAAGTCAACACAAACGTCTTTATAGTCCTTTTATGTTATGGCACCCGTAAGTTCTTTAAAATAAAAACTCAATAAAACAAAGAAAGATAAATCCATTATAAGAGAAATCTGGTCCTGATTTGTTGCCTATACTTAAATGAGAAAACTGCAGCATGTGAAGTTTAACATGTATATTATGTACTTTTACTATAGTTATAAAAAAATGGATTATCAGGATTTTATTGGAATTGACCTAACTAACTGGATGAAGACAGTTTCTGATGGTTATATTACCAGTGTTGATTTCTACATCATGGCCTGTATGTGATGGTGATTGGGTTTCCACTGCTCCAGGAAATGAGTCGTCCATCTTCTCTTCAAGCGTAATTTCTCTGTCTTTCTCTCCCTGTAGATCTTCCTCCTCCAGCTCCTCATGTCTGCTCCTCTTCACCTCTTTCTGTCCATTCTCCTTGCTCTCTAAGTGCACCACCTGCAATAAGGGAAGGGATCAACATTAGCATTTCTCAATAAAAAACATTAAGTCAGACTTTCCCGATAATCACTCAACATTTCACAGTTAAGAAAGCTCCTTATCTGGCATTAGATCAATGAATGTGAAGACCGACCTGTGTGACAGTGCGACGGATTTGAAGGTCCTGGTCAGAGCGTTCCCTCTCTTCATCCTCAACCCCAGAGAGGACAGCTTCCTCTGGGTGCAGATCCACTATTGCCTCTTGACCAAGACACGGTCGGATGTCTGGGATCAGCGACTGAGGCAAAGATTGAGATAGGTTTCAAGCATTACATTCAGCACAAAAAAAAACAACAACATACAGTTCATGTTGCCATCCACAAATGCATAAATGGCAACCCCAACAAAAAAAAATTGTTACATGCTGCAAGTACCTTCAATGAGTCCGTGGTGATGCTGATGGAAGGCTTCTTGGCAGTAACAGCTGTGCTGGAACCCCACCGCCTCTTGCGACCGGCCGCAGCCCCAGACTCTTGCTCGCCCTCCACACTGCCAGGGCCTGGCGACAATTTGTTGCCTAGCATTGACAAGGGGGAAAAAAACGAACAAAACAAATAAAAGAACCAACCAATTAAATATGCAGATGATTTTCCCACAGATTAATTACGCATTTAATACAAATTAGACTTTTCACCTTGGCTATAAGCTTTGAAAAAATTGTAAGTGGAATTATAAACTGATTCGACCACAAACCATATAAGGAATATCCGTTCACTTCCAAGTCAAGTATGCTTGAGTTTACCAACAAGTCTATACATAAATTACATGAGACAAAAACTATTGAGGCAGAGACACATACTGAAAAGAAGAGAGCAAGTTGGTGGAGTACTCACTGCTAAGAGAGATCTTACGAGCTGAGTAGGCCTTTGGTGTCTGAAACACAAGATAAAAAAAAAGAAAAAAAAGCCAAAACACACAGGAGAGGTGAGAGGCAGACACAGACAATGTGGATAAATACAAATATTCATGGGCAGGTTGGAGGAAAGCTGGAACATTAATAGAAAGGGGGAAACGTAGGGACTGAAAGTGAATTATAGTAACTGCTGTGCAGGGTCTTATCTTAATTCAAGTCTACTGATGGCACCAAGTTAACTATATACCATAATTAATAATATGTTGATCATCTATAACTGTACATTCCTGAAAATAACTGTCTTTTTTTAAGAGTAAACTGTAGTTGCAATCTCCATCAAACAATGACCTGGTGTAAATACTGCAGTTTAAATCCAACTGCAAAAACTTGGTTATTTTAAACCTTTGTGTCTGAATAGACACATCAAGGCCAAGCATTTTCAGAGATGTTTTAGAAGAATTGGATTAAAAACCACAGCAACCACTAAGATCAGCATTTCCCAAAAAAGTCTGACTGGAAACTAAGCATTTTCAAAATAACTATAAAATTTAGCAGTGAGTAAACATCTATTTAACCCCTGGTACCACTGACACCTGATCCTTACTGGTTTGGATATGGCCCAATCACGACTGCATGTACTGTATCTAGGCAACAAGGGTCCAATCAAAGGTGGCTGAGATGTTTGGATGGAAATCTGAAAGCTGGTTGGCTGGCAGGATGGGTGCAATAGTTCATTTGGGCAGGGACTTAGAAGCTTTTGGCCAGAGCGGTCATCCTCAGATGTTTTGGCATTAGTCCTTAAAAGATATAGAAGCAGCAGCGGACCAGATGAGTGGTGTCAATAGTCACTGTGCACAATGATCCAGAACTTTGATTCTCATGTTCTATTGTTTGGGGACCAGTAACTTCACGCGAAGCATCACAATGGCTGTTGAAGGGGCCTAAATGATAAGTCCATCTTCAGATCACAAAAAAACGTTGAGTCCATTGAGTCCAGATAAAAGCTTTGGGCCTTGAATAAAACAGATTTCATATCCAAGATGGGAATTTGCTGGTGAAATCTGAATGCCCATCGGACAGCTTAACGAATTCCAAAATGTCTGTTGTATGTTACGATTCACCAACCACGTCAAATGAGATTTCCTTTACATCCCACATTTCTTTGCAAGTGGGTTAAAAGTCAAAATTCAAAAGTGTATAATAGTTGAGAAGGTTTCACAGCAGCCTTGACCACATGTCCTTGACTGCCGTCTCTTCTGCAGGTTGGCTTTAAGGTCACAAAGTCACATAAGTTCGTAGAAGTTGAAGAGAGGCGGGCCAAATTGACTGGCCAACCCCAACTTTGCATCTTCTTGTCCGATCTATAGCTCTTGCCAGACATATCCGTGAAAAATAGGAAGCTTTTGTTGAGTTTGTTTGAGTGTTCCTCTGCAGTGCAGCCTCCCAGGCTTAGTTGTGGTCAACTCTGGACAGTGGAACAGGTGCAGCAGTAGTAGTAGTAGAAGTAGAAGTGGTAGTGGCAGAGGTAGTTTGCAGGTAACCAAAATGGGCAATGGAAGAGGCATGAGCACCTTTATAACAAAGCAATCATTTGGGGTTTAAACATCAGCCACAGTGAGAAAACACCCTTGCTGTTTCTGCCTACGACAGTGTCAACAAAAGGTTTTAAAACAGCGAAAGGAACTAAAAGTTATTTCCCATACACATTCTAACACTTGTGAAATAGGCTCATTAAGTCATCTGACTAGAGTTTTTTAAATCATAAGCAAAGATTTCCAACGAAGAATA
Source organism: Pseudopleuronectes americanus (assembly GCA_038501795.1). Taxonomy (NCBI): domain Eukaryota; kingdom Metazoa; phylum Chordata; class Actinopteri; order Pleuronectiformes; family Pleuronectidae; genus Pseudopleuronectes; species Pseudopleuronectes americanus. Next base: position 5,835,977 of record CM076730.1, on the reverse strand, counting down.
TAAGTGTATTAAATGTTATTTAATGTATTAAAATGACTTATAGTGAATTATATCCAGACCAATAAAAAGCTGTGCAAATAACAGAAAAGTAACTATAAAGACTCAAATGGGTCCATCCATCTACTTCCTCAGCTGCTGACAGCTTTGCGGACCGACATGATTTGTGGTTCTTCAGGTGCCTTACCTCCTCGCTGTTCTCTGGAAGCTTCTCTGACTCTGCCATGCCAGTCTCCTTCACCTGCCTGCATAGTGGGACACAGACACATCAACAAGAAAAGAGGGAACAGATGAGTAGACTGTTGGTGCTGAGTAAAGAGGACCTTTTTTTGTTTTCAATATATTTCTTAAAACTAGTTACCAAGACAATAAACCACCTCTGAGACTTAAAAGCCTTAATTGAAAGGTTACGTGTGCACAGTTTAGTGGTACCTAGTGGTAGACGTTGCACAGTGCAACCAACTGAATAACCTTCACCTCACCCTCCCCTTCAGATAACATAACGGTAGCGGACCAGCTCCCTGGGTAGCTATAAAAAGATCCCAAAGAACCAATTCAATTTATGGTGGTATGCATGGAGGTCAATCCTGCACAATAGATTCTAAGTCACAGCTACAAAGACTAAAGAGTGAAAGATAAGTTCCTGCATAAGAGAAAGAACTGCATTGAATGACACAAACTGAAACCATGAGGTCTGTCTGAATGGATGGTAAACACGTTATGGACCATAGCAGTAGCATGTGGAAGCAAGAGGACAAACGTGCATCAACAAACAGCATAGAGCACACAAAGTTAAAATGTGTAAAATGTTTACTATTTATAATTCAATTCTTGTTCCCCAAGGATCTAAGACAAGACTACTTTGGAATATGGTGGGCCTTCACTTGATAGATAATGACTGGAAAACAATGCTAAGGTAATGAAATCACATTGATTCTTACTTGTAGGTGATTATACACCAATGAAAACATTGCAATAAATATAATTTTCATTTCTGCCAATAGATTCCTCTAAATCCTAAACACATGACCTTATTAGAAATGAATGAAAACTATAATATGAACTTTTACAGTCAATAACACTTAAGTATAATAATAAATGTGAGAGTAGTGAAATCCCTCTCAAAACATGGGTGTCCAATCAAAGCTATCATAAACTATGTTGGTAATTGATCAATATTTCAACATCATTATGTACACATCATGTTAATGGGCTTTACATACACTTATCAATTATGCAAAATGTTCTACAAACACACACAAGAGAGAGATAAACCAGGTGCTGCTACACTAACTGCATCATAAACGCATCTCACGCAGTTGACCACAGAAAGACACGCGTTGCGTGGTGTACTTCACCGCATGCCACCGCAGTCCTTCAGACCAGGACCACACGCTCCACCGCAGCTTCACAATACCTGACAAACGAGCGCGCGCCTCACGCGGTCAGGCCATCTTCGGACTCGGACGCGCACACGCCCAAATTCACCGTAAAATTGACTCGGCGGTTTAAGGTTTAAAAGGCAGCGGGCGCTCAGGCTGCAGCTGCCGGGAGGACTGCGGCGCCGCGGGCCGCCTCTCTCCGCCTCTCCTCCCTCCCCCTCAGCAGGGACGCCTCTCTGCTCTGAACCACACCGTCATGTCCGCACCGCCTGTCAAACCCAAACCTGTCACGGACACGGCCTCTTCTACCGTGGGACTGAGCCGCCGTATGGAAGGAAAAACAATGCCAGGCTGGTAACGGCAGCTAAGAGCATCGACGGAGCACGGCCATATTGCAACGAACGAAAAAAAAAGATCCTGTCTGAAAAGGACCCGCATCTTCTCAGCCACACCGGCTTCAAGGCAGTCTCATCAATCGCCTGATGGGAAATTCAATACCGAAGACAATCCATGTGTTTAAAGTGTTTTTGAGGAAGGTCCTGTGTTATTCTACCTACAGAAAATCAGCACTTAATAATGGGCATTCTACGCTGACAATCTCTTTTTTGTATGGCAACGTGATATGGCCAAAAATTTACATAAATTCATATCAATAATTATCATGATAAATGTCACATTAGTATTCTTCATTCTAGGCTTAAATACCAATTTCTCCTCATTAGTTAGCAGGTTTAAACTCTCCTTTGCAGAAAATGACAAACATGTTAAATGACAAACCATTTTAGAAATCTGAGAAAGATCAACTACTTTGCTATCCTGTACCTCCTCACTGTGCTTACACAATGATTGAATATTATATTGAATAATATACTGCGATAATTAGTTAAGTGAAGTTGTGGTCTGGTGACTATTAGAAAGGAAAATATGGAAATCAACACTTCTAGATGGTTTGGAAAAGCCTGATGTTCCAACATGTGAAATGTATTCTTACAAGGAACAAAACAGAGAGGTAGTCCTATGTCAATGTGGATTCGAATTAGTATATGTCAACTCCATCATTGTTAAAATTGTCATCCAAATTACCACCACTTATTCACATACCTGTCTCTTAACAGTAACACTTAACTGATGTCATCTACAAAGTTTACACCTTAAAGCCAGGGTTGGTAATCCTGGAAAAGCTAGAAAGAGCAGGCTACACTGAATGCAACTGATACATCCCATCCCCTCCCATCTCTTGCCATATCTGTGATGTAAAAACATCGGATTTCCACACAATCAGAGAAAGTTAAGTGTGTTTCCTGATGATATTGTTCAGCTATAAAATCCCACACAGTGTCATACTTGCAACTGCTCCAAGCTGATCGACCCCGAAAACTCTGATCAGAACACCCTTAATATTTAGTATAAAACTTTTCTCATACAGGGATGGAAGCAGGTTAGTATATTGCCAACTATAGGCTCTAAGGGAGGGGGAAGGGACTGACAACACCGTGTGCCATCAGGACACTCTGACACACAGACAATGTATAGGATGTATTTCAGAAGACCCAAACTGAAAACCAGACCTGTGTTTGTCCTTTTCCTCATCTCTTTCACTGTCTGTTCTTTTTCTTTGTGTCTTCTCTCCAGGTGAAGCTTCAATGAAAGGTTTCTAGGGATTTAAAAAGGCAGGAAATGGAGAATGATGTACTGCATGTCAAAGTCATTGAGGCTGTTATGGTAATGCCACCAGAGGGAAAATAAATATTAAAGGTGAAGCCATCAAGAGATTTGCTTGCAGTATAACTTGATTTAAGGAAACACCGTTCTTATTAGGAGTTGATATTTTTTACATAATATGTGAATATCCATGGTTGTAAAGGATGTTTAAAATCTGGTTGTATTTCTACTTAAACGCAACTAACCTTGACATGGCTGTCTCCAGATGCAGTTGTGTTACTCATGTCTCCAGATGCTGTGATCCTGTGCTGTGGTGAGGAGTCTCTTACAGGTTTCCCTTCCTATGAGAATAACAATAGAGCAACATATTATACACAAAGGAACACATTAAATATGCTTTGATATTACTAGAGTAATTCAAAAGTGATATAGAGCTACTAGAGCCAAAATATGAGACCACCAGCCTTTCAACAAAAGATTTGTCCTTATCTGAGGGCCAAGTAAGATATCATTCCACTGTCAGAGGGGCTTCACATTAAAAGCCAGAAAGTGTGCAGTATGTACCAACAGAAGCTTTATGGTGCATTCAGATAAAAGCGTATAAGCGGTAGGACACCACTCACAAAAAGGCAAGTGAAAGAGTTTCAAGTTGACAATATATCTCATGGCTAGCGAAAAAAGTTTGACTTGAATGCAAATATTTAACATTAAGGTGTCACAACCAACAACACAGCTACTAAATAGGCCACTGCTAATCTGCAGATTTCAATGCAGAAATAAGACCGGAATATTGGTAATGTTTTAATATCATCATATCAGTTAATTGCTAACATAAATTCCCTCCATGTGTGTTTTTGCAGGATACACTTAACTATGAAGAGTCAAATAGCACTCTGACATCCATCAGAGCAAATTAATGTAACATTAAAGCGGTGGGCCAGCACATGGTTCCATATCATAACTTTACTAATGTACCAGTATTTGTTTTACATTTAACATGTAAATTACTTCATTTTATTTTTATTGAAGCTATGTGCTATTGACTGTATTCTAAAATATATGTGTCATGTTACTAGTTTGATCAAATCATGATCGGGCAATACCGCTCGGGGTAAAGTTAGAAGTTACCAGCCCGAGTAATGATTAAAGTCCCTGTAGAAAGTGACACCAATGAAGTTACCATGAGACTATCAATGGGCTCAATGAACCCAACACATAAACTGTGTATCTTTGTGATGTCTCCATGAAAAGTCATCAGAAAAGTGTCAAATATGGAACCTTGAAATGGTACATTTCAAAAAGTTGTGGACCAAGGCCTATCAAGTCGTATAACATTTGTCAATTGCACAGATTGAATTTCAATTAACATTAATATAATAAGATTTTGCCTGTGTAAAAAAATATCTAAATTATATCTAATGTGATCCAATGCGAAGCATTGTTTGTCAAGGAAAAAGAGGATTCTGGCAGACCACTCACCTTTCTATTTCTGGAGGAGGAGACAGTTTCCTCTGGAGAAGATGCGGACGATCTAGAGGACCGAGATGATGAGGACTCAGAGCCCGACTCTGAGGAAGAGGAATCGTTAGACGTTGATCTTCGTCTTGTTTGTTTCTCTTGCTTCTTAGCATCCCTACCCTCCCGCTGGGCTAGTGGGCTTGAACGACTCTTGCTTTCATCCACTTTAGATTTTTGGGTGGAATCCTTGGCAGCATGTTCAGCCTTCACCGACTCTGCCTGTTCTTTGTCGTCTGGTACGGGTTTTGCTGCCTCGTTCTTTGTGGGTGCTGGTGCCCAAGCGACAACCTCTGGTTTTATCTGCATCTTTGGATCTTCTTGTCCAGCAGAGGGCCTGTGTCCTTCCTGCTGTTGTTGTTCCGCAACACTGGAGGGGGAGAGGACAGGTGAGGCCTGGGGCTGGGGGGTGTCAGAGAAGGTCCTAGGCCTCTTGATAACCATGGATGTGGAGGAAGGCTGTGGCTGAATTGGAGAGTCCCTTAAGAACCGGAACTTCTTAAATGATGACTGTTGTGATAGAGCTGTTGGTGACATGGGTGAACTGGACTCTGCTGCTTGGCTTTCACTCGGTGGTATTTGAGCATGGACATCTTCCTGCGCTCCTGCCTCAGTCGATAATATTTTAGCTTGTCCTGTGGAGGGGGAGGGAGGAGTGGGCAGGGAGGTGAGACCAATCTCACGGCCACGTTTGGATGGAGGGAGGTGACTCTCTCTCCCTTTTTCAGCCATCCTAGCTTGCTCTTTCTCCTGTTCCTCTTTTTCTTTTCGTTGGCGTTCCAGAGTCCTTTCCCTCTCTTCTTTTAGGGCTCTCTCTTTCTCCTTCGACTCCTTCTCCAAGGCTCGCTCCTTTTCCAGTTTCTCCCCCTCTAGCCTTTCAGCTCTTTCCTTCTCTAGAGCTGCCTTCCTCTCTGCTCTCTCTTTTTCCTCCCTTTCTCGTTCCAAGGCCCTTTCTCTCCCTATCCTCTCTCGCTCCAATTCTCTCTCTCGTTCAATTCTCTCTTTTTCCTTCTTCTCAAGCTCTTGGGCTCTCTCCCTCTCCAAACTTTCTTGCTGTAAAGCCTTTTCTCTTTCTACTCTCTCTAACTCCAAGGCTTTCTCTCGCTGAATTCTCTCCCTCTCTAAGGTTCTCTCTTTCTCAATCCTCTCCCGTTCTAAAGCTTTCTCTTTTTCTATCCTCTCTTGCTCCAGGGCTCTCTCCCTTTCTAGTCTCTCATGCTCTAAGGCTTTCTCCCTCTCTAACCTTTCCTGCTCCAAAGCCTTCTCTCTTTCAATTCTCTGCCGTCTCTCAGCCTCCAAAGCTCTTTCCCTCTCCAACCTCTCCTGTTCAATTGCCCTTTCTCTCTCCTGCCTTTCCCTCTCCAAAGCCTTAGCTCTTTCTAGCTCCATAACCCTCTCCATTTCTTCCCTCTCTCTCTTCTCCCTATCCTCCCTTTCTCTCTGTAAACGCTCTTGCTCGAGAACCCTCTGTCTTTCCAGCTCCTTCTGTCGCTCCAGGGCCCTCTCTCTTGCTAAGGCTTGCTCTCGCTCCTCCATCTCTATAGCCAAAGCTAGTTGTTCCCTCTCTCGCCTCTCTCGCTCAAGGACAAGTTCCCTCTCCTTTCTTTCTCGGGCTAAGGCTTGCTCTCGTTCCTCCCTCTCTTTAGCCAAAGCTAGTTCCCGCTCCTGTCTATCTCGCTCGAGTGCAAGTTCCCTCTCCTGCCTCTCTCGCTCAAGGACAAGTTCCCTCTCCTTTCTCTCTCGCTCAAGAGCAAGCGCTCTCTCCCTCTGTAAGGCTTTTTCTCGTTCCTCTCTTTCTAAGGCCTGCTGTCGCTCAATTCTCTCTCTGTCCAAAGCTCTCTGCTTTTCCTCACGCTCTAGTGCAAGAGCTCTTTCTCGCTCTAACTCCATTGCTCTCTCTTGCTCAAGTTTTCTCTGCCTCTCAAGCTCTTCTCTTTCTATCTCCAAGTCCCTCTGTCTGTCCCTCTCTCCTGTCGCAGTGGCTTTAAGTACACTCGCAGGTACTTGAATATGGGCTGAATGTGCCCCTGTGACACCTTGGTTTGTGCCTGGAATCATGGGAAATGCCATATGGCCTGCAGTGTTGGCTGTGTGGGTGATGGCAGATACCAGACCCTCTGGAGGCCCTCTGTTAGGAAACAATGTGGCTGAAAGCAAACTGTTATCGAGCCTTGCGCCTTCCCCATCACCGCCATGCCAACCTGCTCCTGAAAACGCACCTTCTGACTCCATTTTACGTGCCAGGAGGGTCAGTGGGCCGGGCTTGCGCTCAGTATGTCCACTCCTCTGTGGCTCTGGGCTGCTGCTGCGGCTGCCACTGCTAGAGGAGCCAGAGCTTGAGGAACTAGGGGAGTGCCTAGGAGGAGCTACATCTGGACTAGGAGGGCTCTGTTTAGGGGTGTCAGGCAAGGGGAATGATAACTCTGGAGGTGGGGAGGGTGGAGGTGTTGGTTGGCGGAGCTGTGGAGACAAAAGGGAAGGGATGTGTTGCTGCTGGGGTTGACAGGATGCTCCAGACCTCTCTCTGCTTGAGGGCACTCTGGCTGGCTCTCTGAGATTTCTCCTTCGAGCACCACTGTCCCAATCATCATCGTCACCATCCTCCTCTGCTTCGTCGCTATCCTCATCATCGCTGTCAGCTGCGACTTCACTGGATGCAAAACTCCTCTCTGGCCGGTGTTCACCAGCAGGAACACGCATGGCCACAGAGCCAGACGCAGGAGGACTGGACATGTCGGCCTCGTTGTTCCTATCACCCTCTTCATCATTCCCTTCACTAAAAAATCCCTCTCCACCAGAGGGGCCTGGTGGTTTGTGCTGCTCAGGCAATGCTGGTGTGACATCCTGGTGAGAATAGAAATGGAGCTGAGACTTATTTTGTCATAGAACTTTCTAACTTTTCTTCCATGTAAATGATTGTAAAAAATGTGCAAAAGATTAGAAAATGTGACTGATTGATAGAGTAAAAAAAAATCATATCCTACCTGGGCTTGAGGAGGACATGAGGTACTATTGTTAACTTCTGCATGGTCCTCTTGATCTGTTTATGAAAGAGAAATAATCAAACCATAAAAATGTTGTACATAATGACCAAATTAGTGCAACTCTTGACAACACTTACCATTTGTGTCATATGCCTCACGGGCCTCCCTCTCCAGACGCTGCCGCAGGAGCTCCTGTTGTTTAGCCAGATACTGCTTGATAAAGCTGTTCTGGCTCATTTCCTCACCAATCTAAATTTAGAGAGATCATTAAAAATTGGCTACTTGTCTTCAAGGCCAATTAAACATTCTATTAGCAGACATTTACGAGAACTGTGCCAATGCACATTTGATCTTTTATATGCAAGAGGTCCTTACATGTGAATACAATTTTGCAATTGAAATGAATTGGAAAAAAAATTTGAGACAATTACCTGAGAGTTTGGCTGCAGGCCAATGTTAGCAGTGGAGGTCCTCTGAAGATTCTCCAACATAAGTGCCTGTTATTGAGACAAGAGTCTTTATTGATACAATGTCAATAACAGACGGAGTTGTTCTGGCTGCAACTGGTGCATCTGAATGTAAATGGTACTTTGCACTATATTCATTATAATAATGAGAATATTTCCTTCCTCTGCAAAGTACTGTGAGTCTCTGTGGGCTTTGTATCCAATCAGCTTGGGATAAGAAGAACTGCTCAGCGATGCTACATCTCTTCCTCAATGACTATAGATTTGAAGAATTTAGCTGTTCACGTATCTTAAAGTAGAGAACAACCAATAACTTGTGGAGAGGGAGAAGAGGACGGTCAACAACAAAGTTCCCTGCTCAGGAGCAAACGAGTAACACGGTAAAGGTCACATGGCTCAATCAGACTCTTATGGGCAAGGCAGCCTGCAAGCTGTGGTAAAAAAAAGAAAAGGAAAGCAGACTGAGAATAATGAGAGATGGGCAGCATGCATGAGGAAATGGACCTAACTCAGTTAAACTTTTTACATGTTTTTGAGAAAACACTTCATTGTCTCCATTCATCTCTGTCCTTACACTCACTGTTAGATACGCAGCAACCCACCTACACTGCTGATTGTATTTTAGGTCGCAGTGCACCCCACAAACTAGGGCATAAACAAAAACAGTTCATACAATAAAAGACATAATGTCCCAGAAATCTTTGACAGTGGGGACCAGTAAAGCAGATTAAAACTACATTCTGATTGACTTTCACTCTGCATGTTTCTATTCCACTATATAGTAAACAATCCCCCTATAGTAAACCAATGCAACATGCCACCAGCAATTACAGTGCAAGTTTGGAGCCACCAGAGCCTGTAAACGTCTGTTCAACCAGACTTCCACCTTTTACAACTCTGACGGTGTCTGACAGCTGGGAATACATTTATGAATAAATCATACATCTTAAAATGAATAACATGGTGCTCAGATTTCCAACGTGATGGGGGGGACGTGAGCTGCAAGGGGGTGAACTCATTTAACATGGAAAAGCAAATATAAACAGCTCTCTGTTCCTTCACGACGGAATACCTTGGACAAACAGTAGCCAGACTCCCCAATTTGAAGAGAAAGGGATGCGTTCACTTCCACTGTGGAGCAGATCAGCTTAAATGTCTGTCGCAGTGTAAACAAACGGGCTCCATACTGGACCCACGGCAGCTGATGGGCCTGGGTACAGTGTAGCTCCAACTAGTAGGGAATTTGGCGGAACACAGCAACACTTGGACATTTTAGGTGTATTATGGTAACGCAGACATCCAGTGGTAGCTGATTAAAGTTGCGTTGCAGGTAAATAACGGCTTTACGGTCAAACTCCTGGTTAAACTCGCGCACACCGACACAGCCAGGGACTGGCGCCGTGATCGGGAGCGCACACAGCGGCGGCAGCAGCGAGCCCGACGCGGAGGCCACCGCTCAACTCTACCGCGTTAGCTCGGAGCTGCTAATGAGCTAACAGGACAACATTACCCAGTCGCATACTTTCAAAATTAGCCCCCAAGTTGCCTGAAGTCCCGCTCCTGCTACGGTCGGTGGGATTCTGGACGGTTAACGCACTGTTCGGCCGCGGCGATGCGCACACGACGCATTTTTTCAGCCGACTCGTGGTCGTCGAGCGCGACTACTCCAATCCGCGGCTCGGCGGTGAGGGCGCTCGGTTGTCGGCCCTGAGGAGAGCATCAGCCCGTCTCATCGGGAACCTTAGCTCGCTGCACGCCGCGGTGCAGCAGTGGGACTCACCCCCTTGAGTCGCTTGATCAGAGCATTCTTCTGGCCGCTTTTTGAGAGCCCCCTCTCCTCCAGAGCCGCCTTCAGATCCGCCACTCGGAGGGACTGGAGCGGTCTCCCGTCCAGCGTAACGTCTTCGAGGTCCGCCATTTTCCGTTCCTCTAGTCGGTTTCCAGCGAGAGCGACGAGCAACGCCTTCCTCCACACAGCGTCATCACCGACGACTTCCCCCTCATCAAATATCAGACGAATACTGTGTTCTCGGCATTAAAAGTACACAATGTTCTTTCAAAAAAAAATGACCCACAGGACCCACACACATGTTGTTTATGATTGTTCTTTATTCTGCAGAAAACAAACTTTGCAAAAATCTGCGGAACCTTTAAACCGGACACCACACAGCATCCACAACACTGAAGTTAGCTTCTGATTGGGCTACTTCCGCTGCCATAGTTAAGGGAGAAGTTAAGGGTGATTATCACATTTTCCTGTTTTCAAAGTTGTACAATCTTTGATTAGTTGATTCTGATCAGAAACCACCACATATGGACAGTGAGCAAAAGTATTTTCTTTCAGATTTATGAAGTTCATAATCTGATCAGACCAGGGCCAGATCAAAATCCTCAAGACTACTTGTGAAACTCTTATTCAAACATGAGTACAAAAAATGTAACATTTTTTTACGGTTGTGCATTGGTTGTTTTAAATTTGATTAAATAGGTCCTTCTATAAATACTATACAACTGTACGTTTATCTTTTAAGAATGCAATCAGAACAGATTCATATATTGGTCAATTTCATTGATATTTACAGATTATTCGTTTTGAAACAGAAAAATACAGTTTTCTTTCCTCTGGTCCAACTCACTGTAACGTATAGCCTTGCCATGGCCTTTATTGGAAGCATCATCATTTAACCATCAGTGTTCTTATTCTTCATTTACTCTATAATCTATAATCTGGGATCATCTCGCTCAGATTTGATTTGGTGGACTTTTTTCTCCCAAACTGGTTCTGGTCCAATGTGGCTTTGGTTTTAAAAATCTGCAACAGTGCTATCAATAATCTTTAGCATCTCTTTGATAGTTTTGTCCAGATTTGAAAAGTCTAGATGTAATCATTTTGGGATCTGGTTCAAATAACCAGTGTTGTTATTTGTTCAAACAGGGAAATGCCAACAAATATTATTTTCCTAAATAAGAATACATTTGTCAGATATATGATTCTGTGTTTTGAAGATTCTTTAAACTCTCAGGGATCATCTAGTCCAGATTGGACAAGTGTAGGGTCCGTGCACTTAGTCGATATGAGCTAAATTTTCTATATGTAAAATTGAGACTGTTGTTAAATGTGTACAAGGTGCAAAACAAGCAGAGAAGTTGTCTTTTTGTATTTTCATAAATTAAATACTTATTTAATAGTTTAAAGTATAAGGCAGAGTCAAAGCTGAATCTCAACATGTTTCCAGAACAGTAAAAATATGCATAGCATGGAGTAAGTGCACATTTTAGTTTCCCTTATTTCCCCCCTTAGCAGCAGAATCGGAAGGTGTGAATGTGAAGCCAACTTCCTTCTGTGAGTATTTGTTGGTGAGATTAGCGTGACTCTGGTTAAATATCGCTGCTCCTCAGATATGTGGACAATAAGCTGATTTCACTCTTCGTCCATAACAACATAGACTCACAAACAACTGCTAATGTGAAGTATAGTCAATGATGGTTTTGATCGTCCCCTTGAATGAAGATCCTGACGTTAGCATCGGTTAGAACTGTGCTAAGCTACATAAGGTGAAGAACACTGTTGATCGCGTCAGTTGAAGGACTTGTTTTTTCTCAGGCTGAATCCAACTGGTCTTTCTAAAGGTTTGTTGGGGTTCTAACATGTCAGCCCAGGTTTAAGTCATCTGCAGTCACAGCAGCTCACTGACGGCCTCAGACACCCAGTGGATCATTCACTCCAGGCTCAGAGACCCAGCAGCACCGACCATGTCAACACAGCCCTGGGCCGGTGCTCCCGGCTGCTGCGCTCCCAGCTCGGAGGACTTTCCACCGGCTCCCCGGGCTGTCGTCAACCCCCTGAGCCTGGAGAAACTGTCCTGCGCTTCTTTTCTGAGCGCGGGTCAAGTGATGCAGGCGGACCCCATCTCCTATGTGACCCTCCAGGAGCAGCGGTGCGTCCTGAGCTGGTTCCAGGGATGGACCAGCCCCCAGAAGGAGCGGTTCTTGCAGGACCTGCTTGGTAAGGCTGTGCCCGGGAAGGTGTGCACCCTCCTGGATTCGCTCAGTACTCTTCAGGTACGTTCCTCACAGGGTGAACTACATTACAAGTAGTACAGAGACTTTATAATCAGGCTACGAAAGTATTGGATTTAAAATCTCTATGCTTACCACCACTAAAATTCCAACTGGATATGGTTTTGAAATTGGTGAAGAAACATGATTCAACTTTCAGGTATTTCACTGATATTTGGAGCACTGGTGCCAAAGAACTAAGGAACAGCACGGTTTTATCTCCTCCAATTCAATTATTTTGTTCCTCATTAATTAGCCTGATACGTCTGTTTATGTTTTGATTACTGGCCATTTACGGGGTTTTTTGTGCTTTCCATGTGTTATGTGCCTTTGTTTGTGTATGTCTGTGCAGGTTCTTCTGTGTTTTCATAAATATGTTTATTTGTTTATTGTATGATTTTGACCAGCAACCTGCCAGGGACTGCATATGAAATCGGATCTATATGCCTTAATCTGACACATTTAATGTCGGACTTAAGTGGACATATTAGTTCATCTGCTTTGTCCCTTTAAAAAAAAGTAAACATTAACATATTATATTATAACTTCTGACATTTATCAAATGCTTTCTCTCTTTTTTTCTCCAAGGTTAACGACAAACTACCAAACATCTTTGAATGCCAGCTGCGCCTGTGGTCACAGTGGTTCGAGTCTTGGGGAGAAGAGGAGAGGAATCACTTCCTGCACATTCTGGAGGAAAGAGATCCAGTGTTTGTTTCCCACTTTTACAGCAGTGTGGCTGGCACAGCAGGAAGAGACTGAGCGATGTCCACACTGTGACAGACATCAAGTGAAGGTTGAAAAACCAAACGTGTTACAGAAGTGACCTGTGGTGGGCTGAGTGTATTAAATCGGAGCTATTTTGATTTGTTTTTTCCAAACAAATGTTGGATTAGACTTATTTTTGAAGGTTAACCATTTCATATAAGGATCAGGAATTATAATTCAAAGCAGTTCTCATTTCGTCAGCACATATTTTACTTGCCAAGCAAAAATTGTTTATTCATTTCAGAACTTTCTTTGTAATAGGTGATGTGCTGACATTTATTGACCAATTGGAGGTAATTTGAAGTAAGCAGATTTCACATCTGGATGTTAGATCATCAAATTTACAATTGTACAATTTTCTTCCTGTACCAATTGATTGAAACCCCTACAATGACTTGGACAAGAGTCAGAACATTTTCTTTTTTACACATCAAATCAAATAAATTGCATTCTTGTATATTTGAAGTGTTTTATTGTCTGAAAAATTCAACAGCATTTATAAGTATGTGAACTATTCTGCATTCACACGGATTATTTTGTTGCTTACTGAGGTAATTATAAATGTGATACTGTACATGGATAAAACTTAAATCCCCACCTCCCTATTTGATCCAGTCAGTTGATCCAGGGGTTAGTAGAACAATCGGGAGTACGTCTTTCAGTGTCCTCGACACAGAAATTGACGAATGGATGGATTTTGTCAGTAAACCTTTGACTTTGAAATGAGTATAAATGAGACCTGGCACCAGCATTGTAAAAAGAGACCTGCCCCTTTTTATAATCCAGCAGAATACCCAGTGTCAGAATCTGTGACTGCGCTGGAAGTACAACAGATCTATTATCAATAGCTCTGTACTGGCCCTGTTTGTTTTTAACTATAGTCCAATAGCCGTTTGTTGGACGGAATGTAATCGACCCCCTCCTTTGAGCAGACTCACTGGCCATCCCAATGTGGAAACAAGACTTTCCAGCAACAGACACCTCCCAGTAATGTCTTCCACTTGAGAACCCGGTCTTGCCCAGGATGGCAAGGACCACATCAAAGCGGCCTGGGTGGTCCTGGACATTTTGTACTTCTTCAGTAGTGGACATCTCAGTATTATCTGCAGACAGAACTATTCTTGGGTTTGCTGTGTTCGGATCAAAAGTACTCTTCCCTGGTAACAGAAAAAAACAAGAGACCATGTGAATCTTAATATCAGATTTAGAAAGGAGGTCAACATTAGAGAAATGAAATCAGCAGTCATCAGATTTATGGACCAAATAGAAGAGCGTTTGGCAGATGAGATCCGAAAGTAAGACCACTTGTATAACCCGTCACTGACTGGCGGATTTGTCCGCCAGAAAAAGGCTATGAGAAGCAGTAGTGGCCATCTTCAACAAAAAACGTTACTCCGCCTAGTGTTCTGGCGTTGAATTGCTTTGCAGCACACGCAACACTTGGAGAACCATAAATTAAAACGAGTCCGCCGACACAGCTGCGTGAAAAGCTGCAGTCGCAGTTGCAGAAGCATGCGCCTTTAGATTGTAAGGCAGAATCTTTGTTAACAAGACTGGGTCCAAACCATAGACTGTATATGAAAATACACCTCGGCTCCAGGTCGGGAAAGTGAAGCCAATATGTAAGCGCCTGAAACCTGTATTCTCTCTAATGACCAGCAGAGTTTCAAGTCTGCATCGATACAGCATAATGTTCATTTAGTAAATTATGGTGCCATTAATAGTTAAACAGAAGATAAAGCGTGCTTTGCATTGGGGCATGGATACCATGTGATAGACAGCTAGTGCCGACCAATAGATGCAGAGCGCAGGTGTGGGTGGGTGTGCAGGCTCCAGCCCCTCCTCTTAATATGGTTAGGTTTTGTTCCAAAAAGCCAAGATGGTGTCGGACAAAAGGCCAAACTCGAAGCTTCAAAACAGCAGTTCACAAACCAATTGGTGACGTTGTGCTGTGTGGCCACTTGGATCATAATAAATAGCTGGACTGTGTGAGGTCAATAAGTGCAGAATATTGTCCCAGGTAGCCCTGACAAGTACAATGAACTCAATGTGGAAGGTTGGTAGGAACTGTACAGGTAATCAGTGTTTGGTTGTATGTTTTTTTTATCACGTAGGATTTAAATGAAATATGAATGTAAAATAAATTATATGAACTCATGTGTTTGACTCACTGGTATAGATCTTCTTATCCTCCACATCACCGAGCTGGTTTTGAAGACCTGGGTAAAGAGTAAAATCTGAGTAAAGCAGCAATTATTTGGGGGGGTATTCAACCAAACAGAATGAATATTTACCTTGCACCTTCTCCCCAAGTTCGTTATTCTCGTTTTGCAGGTCTAGCGTTGAAACAGAAGTGAACAGAGATATATGTTTTATAAATAACCACTGGAGCTTCCCTCTGTTACACTGAACAACTTGACGTTTTGTGTGTATGTGCATATTCAGAGGGTAGAACATACTGCTGTATTCGTCCTGCAGTCTGTTATTCTCTGTGGCCTTCTCTTCTAGCTCCTGTTGCAGCCGGTTCAGCATGGCGTCCTTCACAGGCAGCTGCTGCTGCAGGTTTTCAACCTTCTGCTGGGACTGCTGCAGTCGGTCCTCTAAGACTGTTGGTTAAAAAACAACGTCAAACAGCACACTGGATCTCAAGAGTTCCGGACAGCACAATGAAATCTGCTGCTTTAAGTAAACTTTTAACTTTGCACATTCTGAATGAATTTGCTGATTCTGTGCACAGAGACAAACTTACTCTGATTTTCCTGCTGCAGTCTGTCAGACTGCCTCGCCTGTTCCTCCGACTCCTGCTCCAGCTGTTTGAAGCGGGCATCCCTCTCTTGCAGCTGTTGCTCCAGATGACCCAAATCCTTGTTGCACCCCTGCAGTTCGGTCTGTCGCTCTGTTGGATAGAATAATCACTTCAACAACCACTCAAAACGACGGATGGGATCCTAAGGACAGATACATATTGAGAATCTAATTCACAGAGGGTGTTCTGATTGTTGCAGCACATCTTCAGTTCTTTTAACATTTGTTTTAAGTCTGAAGGATGGAGGGTGATGAAAAAGAGACACATATCAAACAAATGTAAAGGACAAAGGCAACATCTTGATGAATGCACTTGATCCCTTTCTTGCTGCAATTTAGACACCCGTCTGATACAGTAAATACGAAGATGCTGCTGCTTAGCTCAGTTTTATATAAATTCAAAGGAGAGCTTGGGAAGCAGCTAGAGTGGATCAGCCCATAGTTGACATAATCCACCAACCATCACCTCTACACACGATTGATTAACATTTCATACCTTATTTGCTTAATCCATACAGAAAACATAACTGTATGTCTCCACAAACCAGTCAAGTAGCAAGAAATATCAGTTCAATATCAATATCGGTTTGATTTAGGCTCACTTCACCCTAAAAGTCACTTCAAACGCTACTGTGTGCCAGATGTGGTGAAATTCCCTCCAGGCTTTGCTTATATATTGTGTTTGAATGGATGAGCCGAAAACATGATGCTTCCAACCACGGCTGTCGCCAGCGCAGAGCCATGAAAAACAACATGTGTAACATTGATCTGAACAAAAGGCAAATTTCCCAAAACAAAAGTGATATTGAGTGCATTACTCACCTCTGTTTGAGTTTTCCAGTTTTTGATTCTCTCTTTGTTGTGTTTGAAGTTGTTGTTCCAATACTGAGAAAGATGACAAAAAAATAAGCACAATGGCAAGAAGACCAAGAAGATCCCAGATAGAAGAGGAAGGTTGCCGGATGTTTGTTTCAGAAAACTTAGAGAGGATTCAGTCATTAGGTGTTGGTCTTATATGAATACATGTATGTTAACAAACATTCTAGAAATGCAAATTGTGTGACGACAACAGAAGGCCATCATAGGAAAATTACAGATGGACAAACCATTAATATTTTTTTCAGCAGCTTTTGATGCTTGTTTCTGAGCCTTTGTCAGCTGATCCCTCAGATCAATGATATCCATCACTAGCAGAGACACAGACACAATGTTATTTTGTGATTAAAGGAAACAAACAACACAACTAGAAATATTCGCAACTGAGGAGCTGTCATACTCGATTTAAAATTCTTTGCGTCTGCATCCTTGAGTCGAAGTTCGCTGTCTTGCAGTTGTCTCTTTGTCAAACTCAGTCTTGTTTGAAGCTCTGAAAATGAAACACAAAATCATATAATCGAACAATTTGCCTGCATTTCTTTTGACATGTTCCAATGTAACTGTAAGATTTGATTTCTTACCTGCAAAGTTCAGAGCATGTTGTTCTTTGAGGTCTGATATTTTATCTTCCAGTGGTTTGATTTTTTGGCGAAGTTCCATAATTTGAGCCGCTATACAAAAAAACATAAAAGCTTGATTCAGCATTCTGCAGGTTATTGATCAGTCTCCTCCTTGTTCTGTTTGGTTCTAACCAAAACTGATCAAAACACTCACTCAGATTAGAAAAGTTCGAATCACTGGACTCCAGCAAATGAGTCTTTTCTGCTATCTGATTTCTGATGTCCTCCAATTCGTTCTCCAGATCTTGAAGAGAGAAAATTTGATATTTATCAATTTCCTCAAATTCTAGGAAAAAGTGAGGATTTTCTGCAGCTTCCCACCTTTAATTGTCTTTAACTGAGCTTCTGACTGACTCTTTTCTTGCGTCTTCAGTCGTGCTACTTCCTCTTGAAGAGTCAAAACCTTAAAGACTAAAGGAGGACCGTTTGAATTAGATCAATTCACCAGATACAAAAGACCAGAATCAGCAATGGCAGCACCAGTTCACTCACGCAGTTGGGTATTTTCATTTTTTTCATCTTGAATTCCTGCGATCAGATCATTCAACTGGTCCTGGAGTGCTTTAGACAAGAAACATGTATTGTGTTTATTTTCTTAATTCATTTCCTTCTTAATGGCCATAGGCCTGGAGTTCTTATGGAGAAGTGTTTCTGTCACTCACCTCTAATTTTACTGTAATCTGTGTTGTTTGCTGCCGTGTTCACTAACTTTACTATCTCTGTTTGTAATGAAATAATATGTAGAACTGAAAGACAAGAGGCAAAATTAATCCACCATTAATAAATACATTTTCTAAATTGACCATATCTACGGTTAAAAAAAATGCTTGCTGATTTTATTAGGTGGTTAATCTTTTCAAACATGACCGATCAATCTATATGTTTTGTCCCACTCACATCTTTCGGGTTGAGCGCTTCTTGTTTTCAGCTCCTCTGTTTTTTCGGCCAACTTGTTGTTCTTTTCCTCTATTTGTTTTTGAAGCTCTGCAGAGGAAAGACAATAAAATATTTACATTTCAGCTTCTGCTTCACTTGCTTCAATATGATACTTTTTAATAATTTTAACCTGTTACTAGCTGCACAGTCATAATTTTAAACATAAATATTCATATTTTGCAGTGACAGTGCCATATTTTGTGAATTCATTGACCTGACTAATTAAAATGACACCAACCTTTTATCTTGGCTTCAGAATCAGTGTTTTGGAGTTGTCTCTTTAACTCCTCCTGTTGCAGGGTTATTGTAGAAACTTGAAGAGCTGAAAGCACCAAGTTAAAGAACTGTTTAACTCAGGAACTGTGGAAACTAATAGTGTGTAAAGTTTTTCCTCATCTTTAAAACATGTAATGTACAGCAACCAACAGTGTTTATATCAATCCATTATCTGCAGGCTCACAGACCAAGATCTGTTTTTATACAAATATTTTCCACATAACCAAGCTACCAGATGTTAAAAAAATCTATTGTGAAGGGCTTGGTAAATACTACTGTAATTTAGTAATGCAAAGCAAAGACAGTATGATTATTGGTGAACAGAGGGCAAATGTGTAGTTGCATCTGAGAAAATCCATCAGTCTTGAGTTTGTCCATGTTTAAATGTCTTCATAGGAGCAAGACTAATGGATTCTCACCACCTATAACCTGTAAAATAAACTGGACCTCCACTCACACGTGACTGAGCAAAAAGCAACACAGCTCCATCTCTTACCAAGTGAAGTGACGCTGTCCGATTCAGACTGCAGTTTCTTCAGCTTCTCATCCAGATCAGTCTGCAGCTCTACAGAAACACATTAAGACAACTGACAGAACTCCAAAAGAAGTTGTTGGGGCAATAGCTTGCTGACATAGGAGGACGACGCAACACTTGAATCATTTATTACCTCTGCAAGGTATCTTCAATGTTGTTAATCTGACTGTTAGTAGGATTCTGCAAAAACTACTGAACCGGTTTTACTGACAATTGGTAGAAGATTGGGGCAAAAAGAAAAATAATTAATCTGGAAGCAGATTTGATGCAGGTTTTTGAATTTGTTACTTTCTTTAACATGGCAGGGTATCCACCTTCTAAAGTGTTTTGAAACTAACACTTTAGTAGCACTTAAATGGCACTTACTTATAGCACTTTGTAGTTTTGCTTTATTTTGAAGAAATTATACTTTCTTAATTTTTGTCATCCTGGGTCTGTACCCTCGGGGTTAATTGCACTTATTGTAAGTCGCTTTGGATAAAGGCGTCAGCTAAATGAAATGTGATGTGTCCTAATACAGTGGTTGCCAAGATAAGCTTCTTTATCTACACGTCATGGCTGGAGTTTTACTGTTACTATACTTTCAACAAGATTTTCCGTCTCAGTGATTCTCTAGGTTAGCACTTTCTTCTTGTTATTCACTAAGTTTTAAGCCACAATCACAAAATAATGAGCAATTCACTGCCTATACCACAGCCCAGTTCATAAGACAACATGTAGAGGATATTGTCGAATACCTATACATCCTGCACCAGAGTCCTCATGGACCTGTTTTACAGTCCCTGTGGATCAAGAAGGACACAAAGTCAACAGGTTTCCCTCACCTTGAATTTTCTTCCCAAAGCTGGAACACTGTGCCGTCGTCTGGTTCAGTTCATTCTGCAGAGCTAGAGTTCAAAATAGCGTTCATGTGTAAATCAGTGGTCTTTTTTACTTCTTGTTGTAGAAACGTACATTTAAAGTGCGGTGAACGCACCTGTAATCTCAACCTGATCCCGAAAGTGCTCCTCTTCTTTTATCTTCAGTTGCTTCTTTAGCTCTAGAAAAGGTAACGTATGCTTCAGCTTCAGAAGAGGTTGCAGTTTAGTCAAAGACAAGTGAGTCACCCACTAGTAATTGTTGCAGAAGTTGTTTGGCCCACGCCTTGCTTTTCTTGTTGTAGTTTTCTGAGACGGTTGTTGAGATCAGTGATGGTCACCACTGAGGAACAGACAGATCAAATGTTGATTTCCTCAGTCATGGATGGAAACACCATGTTCCCTCTTTACTCACTCAATTGGGCGTTGGCCTGATTCTCCTCTGTCAGCTCATCAACGGATATCTTCAGCTCCTTCTCTTTGGTAGAAAGATCCTTTTCAAGCTCTGAGGCGAACACAAAGAGGTTCAAATAAAAGTGTTTGTTAAATGCACGATATCCGGTTACAATAATGATAGTTTTACAGGTAACATTGGTATCAGGTGGGTTCTGGGTCAATTGCTTGGGTTTTGGAACATTTTTGATGGAGATACTTACGGGCTTCCGTAACGTTTTTGACCATGTGGTGGTTTAACAGCTGTTTCTGCAGCTGCCTCACCTGACTCTGCAGCGTCATGATTTTCAGCACTGAACAACAACACAACAGAATATGGGTTAACTCACAATGTGCTAACAAAGTATCCCCAGGATGTAACAGAGGCTAGGACCAAAGAAAGAAAGCACAACTCATTTGTGAACATTTCATTGATTTGACACTCACTCAGTTTGATGCTTTCATCGCCTTTGTTGTTTATTTCCCCGAAAAAATTCTTGATAAAGTGTATTTTAAGACAGACTTAGAAGAGGATTAGGATTTTTCCTTTGAGAGATTATTCCAAAGATTGGGAGCTGCGAGTAGGGCATTCACTGATGTTACGGACTGCACAAATGGTGTCAAAAGATCTGAAACGTACTATGGTGCAGGTCCTGAACAGGCCTTAACATTGGCAACAAAATCTTGAAATCAATTCTAAAAATGTACCTGAAGCTAACTTACTCTCTTTGTTTAGATCTTGGGATGAGGCATGCACTTTTTTAAAGCCACACAAAATGTCTAAGATGTCCAGTGAGGCTACTCTCTGCACCCAGATGATCACAGTGTACTTACTGAGGTTGTGGTTGACAATCAATCTCTTCAAGTCTGCAGTCTTGGAGTGAAATTCCTCTTCCTTCTCCTCCAGCTGCCGGTGCATATCTGTGAGAGGACACAGAGAAGCAGAGATCATTTAAGGAGGCAGAAAAATGAATGTGGGGCGGAAACATCAAACCATTTTTCTTTAAGTAGCATCTTGACTGTTGACTATGTTTACCCACCTGAGAGCCTGTCTGGGTCTTTTGTCGTCGAGTAAACCTCCATCACAGTTGTCAGCTCACCATGCAGGTTTATCACATTCAAAACTGACACAGAAAAAAAACACAGTAAAAATCCCTTCCTCCTCTTTGATTCTGAAACAATCAGATTCTAGAACCGAGCAGAGGACGGCTCTCATGGAAACTGGAGACATTTGACTCACTGATTGCTGCTTTGGAGTCTCCAGTTCTATTGAGTTCTGCAATCTTCTGTTCGAATTCAGTCTTTAAGTCTGACAGAAACAGACACATCAAATAAATCAGACCTAAAACTAAAATCATGAATCATCTGAGGTTTTAACTGATATCTTGTAGCTCACGTGAGTATTTCTCCTCATATCCAGGGCATTTTTCACTCTTCTCTTGTACCAGCCGCTGCAGCTCTAAAATTTGGAAAGAAAGAGTCGTGTCACGAAAAACTATTATAATAAATTAAAATTATACGTAGATGAAAAAAAAAGAAGCTCACCCTTTATGTCAGCCTGAGCTTTTGCGTATTCCCCTCGAAGCAGAGTCAGAACAGCTGTTTAAAACATAATTTGCAGTCACACTTTTGATTTGAGGGAGAAATTAAAAAAGTCACCGCAATATGAGCATGCCACTGACACGTGTGTTTCCTTATTTTTAACTAATATCATGTAAATATGAATGGATAGTCTTTACATAAAATTATTATTAATTATACACTATATTATCATTATAACCATTGTCATTTCATATTATATTGTTTGTATAATTTCATATCCATTTCATATAGGACTCATACAGGAGGACTCACTGGCTTGGCTTGTTGATGTGGTCGGCTGTTGTCCATCCCTCTGCTGCTCTCTCACCTCTCTCATCATGCCGATGATCTTCATGACTGTTCAAAGTTAAAAAAAACATTTCAGCTTTTTGAGAACGTATGCTGTTTATAGGTTATTTTTCCTTGTGGCTATACGATATAACCAAGATTCTGAAAAAAAATAACAGGGTTGTAATCACAGTATTTTGGGGGATTTTCAGTCTTAAGCTTCAAAGTTATAATAAAAATTGCAGAGATCATTTTGATTCTTTTCCAAACTTGTACTTACTCAGTTGTGCCTGTGTAAAATCTGTCCCCTCCAGTTGTTTCTGTAAGAGTTCTTGTTGGCTCTTCCCCTGTTCCAGAATAACTCTCAGGTCTGGGAAGAAAAAAATCTATATTTATATATCTGACTTTAATATTAATAATTAGTAACTGTAATTGTTATTATAGTTTATCATGATCATTATTTAACCCTATATGATTATTATATAGGGGAATCATTTACTTAAATGTACTAAATGAATGTTAATTAATTATTATAGAGCTTACTCACCTGTAAGTCTCTTATTAGTTTTGGCCTCGGACATCATCTGTCTGAGAATCTCCAGTTCATCCTGCAGACTCAAAATTTCCCTTGCTACAGATAAAATAAAGAGACGTCAAATTAATGCAGCACAAAACACAACAGTAACAATAATGATATTCTATTTTGTTAGCGAAGAAGCTTCTCACTTAGTTCTGTGTTACTCTCCTCACGATTCAAGCGTAAAATCTTCTTTGTCAGGAGCTCATTCTTTTGTCTCATTTGCATCTGGTAATCTGAAAAAGTGACAAGAATGAAGCCATTATGAGGTTTAAAAAACAAAAATTCAAATTCAGATTTAGATTAAAGAGAATCTACAATGTATCTATACAAGAATGAGATCTCAGAACACAAGGGTTTGGGACTCACCAGCATTATTAGCTCTTGATTTCTCACTGAGGACACTGATGAGTCTCTGTATCACTGCAACCTTACTGTTCACATATATGATCTCCAGCACTATGGGCAATGCACAGAATGTGTGTCAAGAAATGTGAGATCCTGGTTATTTAATAATGTTAATGATATAGGAAATTATAACAGATACTAACAGTCTGAACTGGCATCTCCTTGTTGTCGCAGCTCCCTGAGCTTCATGTCCAGTTGTTTATATAGAGCTGATGAAGTGAAAGTGGTGAAACACACGTGAAAAAATTCTACATACAGAAGTTAATTGAAACATAGATACATTCGAGCGGGAGATAAAAAGTGACATTAAGTTAAAATAAGACTGTGAGACTTAATTCACTGATGGCAACAAATGAGAACTACGAGATTGTGTTAAATGCTAAACTATTCTTAAACGCAGACTGTACACAAGGATGGATGACATGTCTCCATTTCCTCCTTCTATCCCTAAGTGAAGCTTAAATATCCCAGATAGGAAAGATGCCATATTGTGCATTTATGCCGATTACAAGATCCGGCTGATACACATGCTCAGCTGGTGTTTCATCCCATTTTATAGCATCAATAGATAGATAACCATCAAAGTAGATAGAAACCTACTTTGATGGTTAACTTTGGCGGTATTTGACCTCTTACTTTGTTCCATGACCCATTCACTAACACGGTGGAGCAGGGTTTCTGAACTATACTGTTGGCAGCCACCAGGTGGTGATGGAGATGCTGTTACTTCACTTGGGGAGCGGTCATTTTCTTTATTTAAGTCTACACTCTTGAACTGCAAAATTCTGATGAATTTAGCCAAAACCTATTTAGCCTATTACTCTAAATAGTTTAGTGAAACAATATGGTTACAAAACATGATGCTAACATTAGCCACTGTTCATCGTCATACCACCAACCAGTGTATTGAACTGAACAACCTGTGTTATATTTCCAAAGAATTCCACTTGCTATTTCATATACAAAAGAAATGCACTGAATCATTGTTGGGTTATTTACAAAGCTTAACATGCAAATATTTTACTTTGACTTTACCAGCTTTTCTAATGTCCTGCTGATCAACAGTTTCTTCTCTTCTCAATTCTTCCACTTCTAAATCCCAGATCTGATTTTGCAGTGAGATGATCTGAAGAACTGAACACACACAGAGACGGATCAGTAACCTCTATTCAGCTGCTCCTTGTCATGCAAATGTATAAAAAACAAATGCGCCTACTGAGTTCTGAGTTTGAGAGGGATCTTTCCATTTGCTGCTTCTTAGCGTGGAGATCCTTCATCTTCACTTGCAGCTCATTGCGTAGCACTACAAGGCACAAGTTACAAATGAGACATAACACAATCAGTCACACAAAAGCTCCTTACAGGAATAGCTTTAAAATTACCAAGCAGCGATACCGGAGCGACAGAGAAATAATATTATAGCAACACAATAGATCAAGGCTCACCCATGATTTCAGTTTCAGTAGAATTAGCAGCCAGTTCGATCCTCCTCTGTAATGCTGTTACCTCCCTGGTTAGTGCAATGACTTTGAGATCTAGAAAAAAATATATGAGCAATCCTCTGCATATTTCTTTTCCAAAAAATATCAATGCAATATTTCTTGAAAAAGTTTACATAAATGTCAAACATCATCAATCAAAGTAGGTGTAAAACAAAGTCCTAGATCCGTCCGAATGGCCTCCTTCTTGGCCTATACCTCACTCTTCCACCTAGTTTCAAGTACTTATTGCAAAAATCAAGCAAATTGGGGTCGTGCAAAATGTGTGATTTTATTCAGGTACTTACTCAGAAAAGCATCACTATCAAACGTCTCCAGCAGCAGTTTCATTTGATGGTATAGCTGGGTTTGATAAGCTGTCAGTGGAATTAGAGATGCATTTTAGTCCTATCATCTCCACATATAACATAAACTGTATATGAAGTGCAGTTTACTTACGGCCAGTAACAGCTGAGGCGGATGAACTGCATGTAGCCAGCTGCATCTTTAGCAGCCTGACGTCCCGCCTCAACACAAAGGCTTCTTCATCTGACAGAGTGTGAAGAGGGCAGAGTGTGTCAGGGCAACATTAATATCCCTCGAGCCCTTCTTCACAACACAGAGTTCTAAAAGACTGAATACTTGCCTTGTTGGCTGTTGCGGAATGTTGTCTCCTGAAGCTGCTTGTTCAGCGAATGAATCTGTTTCTCCATTTCTGACAACCAAGAGAATGATGGTCAAATTGAAATGCTAAGTGATGCTGAGAAGCTATTTATGGTCATTTTGGTTTGAATGGGAAGACACCCCCCCCTCATGCCCATACAAATCACCTATTGGTTATGATCACTGCCATGTCTGAACCCACGGTTTGCAATAATTCCGAGCAAATAACAATTTTGTTGTATGATTTGTTTGACATGCACATAGTATTAGGTACTACATGGGTATAAAGAACCACTCACCAGTACAGCTTGCTATGTTAACTGACTGAAAGAGAAGAACACATGATTGATTACTTAAATAAATATGAGAAGGGGCAAAGAAAATATTTTCTATGAGTTACTACAGGAACAACAAAAGACACCATGAAAAGTGCCACTGACTTACTGTGAAATGTATATTCTCAGGGTTAATTCCTTCCGGTAAATTTAGCTGAAGTTAAAAAGGTAAAAAAACGTTGAATATAACTATTCAACTTTATGCAAAATGTGACATGAATGTAATTATCAAATTTGATGAATCCCAGTTTTGGGGACTTACTGGGATCTTGCCAAGGAAAGAAGCCACATCTGCATGGCTGATAAATGTTTTGTTCGTCTCCAGAGGGACTGAGAGAAATCAACATAAACAATCAACTCAATGTATTAGTTCTATTTGTTGTTCCCTAACAGACTGTAGTACAAATGGAATAATGTCCCTTACCATATCTGCTGTCAGAAGCTTCAAAGACACCTGAGAGAAGCAGGGGAAGCCAAACTAGGTAGGAGCCTCCTGCCATTGCACTTGGTGTCTTCTTTCACAAAATGTTTCCTTACATCAGCAGTTCTAAACCTTTATACCACAGCATGTCTGTGATCAATATCTGGGAATGGTGTCGGCTTCCAAAATTGGGAGGTGCATTTGTGGGAATTGTCCAGTTTATCATCTGCAAACATGGAGGTAAGGTCAGCAACAAGCCAGTTGGGCCAGTACAAACAAAAAAGTTTTTTTATCGGAAAAAGGACAACTATGATCCAAACTTGATTACAGTCACTTTACATGATATAATGATTGAAAGAGTGCAAATTAAAAGTGCCACATTCTCATCAATTAACAGAGGAAGTGCTTTGTTGATTTAAATCGAAACATAGCGGTTCATCAAGCTTAGATTTATTTCATGTTACAATTCCTGAAGTTGATCAATTCTGCAAGTGGGAGGTTGAAAGTTGGCTAACATGCTTATTTACACTGAGTGTATGATGAAAGTCAGAGTTTTTAAGAGTTTTAATAGCAGATCTTTATACTAATTATATAACAAACTAATATTGTGTTCTTCTGTTGGCTTAGCAATCTGTACAGTGTGTACTCTAACATGTAAACATCAACATCAAACACAAGATCTAAATGTGCTTCTTGTAACTGGCCATGGCCAAGCATTTAATAAATGGAGAGCTTTAACAAAATACCTTATAAATAACATTTCTTGTGATGCATGCAACCTGCTTTTGCAAGTTTGAGTTATCTAATAGTTTCCAACATATTCAAACCTTTCAGGCAGGTAGAGTTACCGTGTTTCATGTTTAGTATACATGAAAGTCTTTAAACACCTCAGTTATGACAACATATACATGTTCTTGCATTTTACTTGTACTGTTTTAAAACTTTGCCTAAATAAAGAAAAAAAAATTATAGTCGATCCACAATAAAGAGACATTGCTTTTATGAACAAAAAATAGGTATTTGTAACTCCACTTGATCAATGCCCTTACACTGCCGACTTTACTGGAAGAATGATCAAATACAACCTTTGAGAAATTGTAAACAAGTGCTTGGCAAATAAGTTTATCTGCTGAAAAAGATTAACCCCATGTTTTCTGTACCAGTCAGTCATGTGTCACTAACCAGAATTTAGAGGGCTGGAGAAAAATTAATATTTGCAAAAGAGTAACAATTACATTTGCAGTCACTTAAATATGGAAGGCAGGTGATAACTATTAAAAGGTTTTATTTATTTATGTGTTAATCACGAACGTAGCATCTGTAACTTCATCTAACCTTAATTAACCTCCCTTATTTGGCAGATTTTTGGGGTTCATGTGTAATGATTAAATGTGAATTGACTTATCCTCCTCTGCTAAGGTCCAAAGTGTAACTGTTCAACTTTACCTGTGATTTAGATTGTTTCAAGATTTTAATGTTTATCCTTGACAGACATTTTTCTAAACAGACATTTTTTTTTGTTTTAATCTACGATGTTCTGTACAACAGTAGTTTCATTTTGAGATGATTTCCGAATGTAAGTTCCAAACAGAAATTGTTGGAAGGGCAGCAATGGCTGAGGTCTCTTTCAGGATCGCTATTATTCAGCCACTTGTGTCCTACTAAGCTCTGTAATATATTTGCAATATATTGGACACAATTTACAAATAATCCACAACTCATATGCCCTGTTACACT
The DNA here is from genome assembly GCA_038501795.1 of Pseudopleuronectes americanus. Lineage (NCBI taxonomy): Eukaryota > Metazoa > Chordata > Actinopteri > Pleuronectiformes > Pleuronectidae > Pseudopleuronectes > Pseudopleuronectes americanus. The sequence continues at coordinate 5,808,318 of CM076730.1, read as the reverse complement.
TGAAACATTTGATTCAGATGAAAGAGAAAAGTGTTCCTGGTGTTTTTTTAATGGAATTAATCCCGTCGGGATCAATTAAATGTATCTATATTTATCTATTCCCATAAGTTGTATATCATCCCCCACTATATTTAACAGTAGCCTTGCTTTAGCAGTTTAGAGCGAGGATACAGTTTTATATAAGTTTGTTACATTAGTTTGCATTATTTTATTACTTAATTAAATAATCGATCGCAGATATCACCATTGTAATATTACTGTCACCTGTTTGTGCTCATTGAATGCTGAATAGCAGTGACTCGACAAAATTATATTGTGTAAGGATTGCCCAATATAATTTTTTGTGTAAGGATTGCCAGTGAAATCTGTACAGTGGCTGGGGTTACACACTTCTATTCAAATTTGATCTTTTCCCATGTATTTCATTTATCAGTTGATCTCTGACCCTATTTAACCTACACTGACTAAAACCTCCAGAGAGAATGTCCCTGTCCGGCTGGGTGTGTGTGGTGACTGGTGCCTCCAGAGGCATTGGCAGGGGCATAGCTCTCCAGCTGTCCCAGGCAGGAGCCACCGTGTACATCACAGGGCGACAGGAGAAGACCCTGAAACAAACTGCTGCAGAGGTGAAGGCTTTAGCTGGAATATCAGTTAACCTGTGTTGACTTGACAGTGGTGCCTTTTTTGTACTCCATAGGGTCAGCTCCTACCTATCTGGAGGATCACGACTAAAAAAACCATTGTGTCTGGAATGTGTTATCTTTGCTGTGTTGTGTTGCAGTAGTAGTACTGTGTTGCAGTTAGAATTACTTTGTCTTTGTGCCAAACTCAGGTTAAGGAGAGGGGAGGAAACTGCGTGCCAGTTATCTGTGACTCTACAAAACCTGAAAACATTGAAGAACTGTTCAAGCAGATCTCACGGGAACAGAATGGCAGGCTGGACATCCTGGTTAACAATGCCTACGCTGGAGTACAGGTATAAATTGCACTTACATGAAGGACTACTTGGTGTGTTGTGTTCTTTAAATAATAAGATTACACGCAAATTACAGCTATGTACATGATAGCAAACCGTTGGTCAGAGGACCCAGCACAACCTCCCCGCTGTGTGATTCACCTTGACTCTAATCATCATTTGTTATTTCAGGCTATTTTCGAAAAATACAGGCAAGAAGTTCTGGGAAACTGACCCGTTGATCTGGGACTCCGTCAACGACACAGGCCTCAGGTATGCTCACGCACTTAGTCATGTTCCATAAGTGGACTGTGTCATTGTCAACAAACTACGGAGTCATTTCCTCATGTTTAGTTATAGTTTCCAAGTAATCAACTGATTCTAAACTTGTTTTTCTCGTTTTTAGTTTTTAGTTTTGAGGTCAGTGGCAACTCCCTCTCTCAGTTGTCGCTCGGTCAGAATACATATTAAAACAAATAACTGCAAGATGGATGTGACTGTATCACAGAGCTATGTGGCCAAATCATTCTTCTGTGTTGAATCAACACTGTGACGTGTGCCTTCCTCAGAATGTCACCTCAGGTCACAGTAGGAGCACAAAAAGATTGTGATTGGTCCACCTGATAGCATGACGCAATCATGTCTCCCAGTGGCTGGACAAGCACACACCCTCCTTCTGACTCAAACAGTTCAAAGGTCACACACTTCATTTAAGAGGGCCCTCTCTGGTCCGTGCTGCAGTCATTTCTGTAAAACTATGGTTGCTCAATATTAATCAGCTCCAACATGACAGAAAACTGGAGTCGATGAGCTTGAAACTAAAATCGAGTGGAATTAATAAAACATGTCCTCCTTCCTGCTGCTCTACTCAGGTGCCACCGCTCGCCGGAATGTTCCAGGAATATTCCTGTTGTTGTGAACCTGTCTAACCTGGACAATCTCTTGCTGTGTTCTTCATATGTGAAGGAAAAACTCTGAAAAATGTCTGGATCCATTTTACTGGACATTTTCCAGAGTTCATGTCCCTAACCAGCTTCAGTTCTATTGAATCCCAGCTGGCGTCTTGGAGTTGTCATTGCAGAGCAACTTAGACACATCCTACGAGAGTAAATGCTCACGACCGTGTCGGTCACTAGGACAGGCTCGGGGTCAAGCCTTTGTAGAACCAGGTTTTTTGGTAAATACTGATACAACATATTTCCTTTTTCTTTATCTGACAGGGGGCACTATTTCTTCTCCGTTCATGCATCTCGGATGATGGTGCCTCAGGGTCGAGGTTTGATCATCAACATTTCATCGTGGGGAGGGTTTCGGTATGTCTTCAATGTGCCTTATGGCGTCGGTAAAGCCGCGGTAAGATCACTTCTTATCGAATCAAAATCTATATAAAATGATATAGAAACTTAATCACTGTATTTGAACATGTTCTATACAAGTTTTGTTTTGTGATTTCTTTCCAGTGTGACAGGATGGCAGCAGACATGGCTGTTGAGCTGAAGAGTAGGGGGGTGGCCTCTGTCAGCCTGTGGCCGGGGGCAGTACAGACAGAGCTGATTACTCAGATGATACTGGAGGACGAAGATGCGCAGTCTTCAAATTCTGGGGTAAACTCCCCTCTAACAACCAATTCATATTAATGGCTGCTTCCTCAGTTTTATGTATTTTTTGCCACATATCTGGATTTTCTTTTCCTCAGTTGAAAAAGACATTTGCCAACGGAGAAACCACAGAGCTGAGCGGGAAGTGCATCGTCAACCTGGCCACAGGTAGGTTTATACTGTTGGGAGATTGTATTTGCTTCACTATGAGATTGTTAAATAGAGTGACTAACATTTGACTAACTGTGCGAGCGTATATTTGATCTGCATTGGGATCAGTGTAATATGCTCTCATAAACTGCTTCAAAAAACGCTGAGTGTTTACTTTGATATGGTTTCTCTCTGCTTGAAAGATAAAAATCTGATGTCCCTGACTGGGAAGATCATATTGACTTCGGACCTGGCAAGGCGCTATGGGATAAAAGATATTGATGGTAAATTTGTAGTTGCTTTCTTGGTGTGTTTTAAGATTTGAAGATTTGAAGACTTATGTGTAAGTACTTAACTCTAACATTGATCCTCTTTTCCTTCCAGGTCGGAGTGTAGCTGATTACACTTCCCTTAAATTCCTCCTGACCCAGGTCCCATATCTCTCCTGGCTCTCAAGTGTAACCCCCTCCTTTCTACGCCTGCCACGCTTTGTGCTCTCCCTGGCACATAGCCGGTTCTAAATAAGTCCTTTACCAGTGAAGTGAAAGTGTAAAGCTGATATTTATACATCGATTCCTACTTGATTACTAAATGACTGAATCCATGAGGGAACAATGAAGAATTCTCTCGCAAATTTTCTCTATTTTAAAATAAGCACTAATGTCAGCTGTGGGTGAAGCCACACAATGTGATTTTGAATAATGTTGAATGTAAAGTATTTGTAGGCTCATTGAAAACATATGAGGTCTGAAGCTTCACTCCACAGTAAAACCCTTACAGATGGTCCAGAGTGCAGCAGCGCATCTGATCTTCAATCAGCCTAAAAGGGCACATGTCCCTCTACTGCTCGTTGACCTCCACTGGCTACCCATGGCCGCCCAAATTAAATTCACGTCACTACTGCTTGCCAGCAGACCGACTTCTGGATCTGCACCCATCCACTTGAACTCAATCACACGGGCTTATGCTCCTTCTCGGGCCACAGCGATCCTCCAAGGCACGTCGTCTGGCATCGCCATTCCTGCTCAGAAGACACTCCCAATCCAGACGGTCTCCGTAATGGTTCCCTGATAGCAAGAGCACTTCCTTTCCTAAACACCTCTAACACCCTTACTGACACGTAAACTGTGCCCTTTTTTCGACTGATCTCCTTGCACTTTGCATCATTGAACAGATTTTACACTTAGTGCTCAATTCAACGTATCTTAGAGCAAACACGTTTTAATACTGACCCTGTGATGTAAGTGATATGTTTGCCAAATGTGTAAAAATATCTATAACACATTTAAAAAAACATAGAGCTGTGTATTTTTGCACCTGTGGATCATTCACTCCAGGCTCAGAGACCCAGCAGCACCGACCATGTCAACACAGCCCTGGGCCGGTGCTCCCGGCTGCTGCGCTCCCAGCTCGGAGGACTTTCCACCGGCTCCCCGGGCTGTCGTCAACCCCCTGAGCCTGGAGAAACTGTCCTGCGCTTCTTTTCTGAGCGCGGGTCAAGTGATGCAGGCGGACCCCATCTCCTATGTGACCCTCCAGGAGCAGCGGTGCGTCCTGAGCTGGTTCCAGGGATGGACCAGCCCCCAGAAGGAGCGGTTCTTGCAGGACCTGCTTGGTAAGGCTGTGCCCGGGAAGGTGTGCACCCTCCTGGATTCGCTCAGTACTCTTCAGGTACGTTCCTCACAGGGTGAACTACATTACAAGTAGTACAGAGACTTTATAATCAGGCTACGAAAGTATTGGATTTAAAATCTCTATGCTTACCACCACTAAAATTCCAACTGGATATGGTTTTGAAATTGGTGAAGAAACATGATTCAACTTTCAGGTATTTCACTGATATTTGGAGCACTGGTGCCAAAGAACTAAGGAACAGCACGGTTTTATCTCCTCCAATTCAATTATTTTGTTCCTCATTAATTAGCCTGATACGTCTGTTTATGTTTTGATTACTGGCCATTTACGGGGTTTTTTGTGCTTTCCATGTGTTATGTGCCTTTGTTTGTGTATGTCTGTGCAGGTTCTTCTGTGTTTTCATAAATATGTTTATTTGTTTATTGTATGATTTTGACCAGCAACCTGCCAGGGACTGCATATGAAATCGGATCTATATGCCTTAATCTGACACATTTAATGTCGGACTTAAGTGGACATATTAGTTCATCTGCTTTGTCCCTTTAAAAAAAAGTAAACATTAACATATTATATTATAACTTCTGACATTTATCAAATGCTTTCTCTCTTTTTATCTCCAAGGTTAACGACAAACTACCAAACATCTTTGAATGCCAGCTGCGCCTGTGGTCACAGTGGTTCGAGTCTTGGGGAGAAGAGGAGAGGAATCACTTCCTGCACATTCTGGAGGAAAGAGATCCAGTGTTTGTTTCCCACTTTTACAGCAGTGTGGCTGGCACAGCAGGAAGAGACTGAGCGATGTCCACACTGTGACAGACATCAAGTGAAGGTTGAAAAACCAAACGTGTTACAGAAGTGACCTGTGGTGGGCTGAGTGTATTAAATCGGAGCTATTTTGATTTGTTTTTTCCAAACAAATGTTGGATTAGACTTATTTTTGAAGGTTAACCATTTCATATAAGGATCAGGAATTATAATTCAAAGCAGTTCTCATTTCGTCAGCACATATTTTACTTGCCAAGCAAAAATTGTTTATTCATTTCAGAACTTTCTTTGTAATAGGTGATGTGCTGACATTTATTGACCAATTGGAGGTAATTTGAAGTAAGCAGATTTCACATCTGGATGTTAGATCATCAAATTTACAATTGTACAATTTTCTTCCTGTACCAATTGATTGAAACCCCTACAATGACTTGGACAAGAGTCAGAACATTTTCTTTTTTACACATCAAATCAAATAAATTGCATTCTTGTATATTTGAAGTGTTTTATTGTCTGAAAAATTCAACAGCATTTATAAGTATGTGAACTATTCTGCATTCACACGGATTATTTTGTTGCTTACTGAGGTAATTATAAATGTGATACTGTACATGGATAAAACTTAAATCCCCACCTCCCTATATGATCCAGTCAGTTGCTCCAGGGGTTAGTAGAACAATCGGGGTACGTCTTTCAGTGTCCTCGACACAGAAATTGACGAATGGATGGATTTTGTCAGTAAACCTTTGACTTTGAAATGAGTATAAATGAGACCTGGCACCAGCATTGTAAAAAGAGACCTGCCCCTTTTTATAATCCAGCAGAATACCCAGTGTCAGAATCTGTGACTGCGCTGGAAGTACAACAGATCTATTATCAATAGCTCTGTACTGGCCCTGTTTGTTTTTAACTATAGTCCAATAGCCGTTTGTTGGACGGAATGTAATCGACCCCCTCCTTTGAGCAGACTCACTGGCCATCCCAATGTGGAAACAAGACTTTCCAGCAACAGACACCTCCCAGTAATGTCTTCCACTTGAGAACCCGGTCTTGCCCAGGATGGCAAGGACCACATCAAAGCGGCCTGGGTGGTCCTGGACATTTTGTACTTCTTCAGTAGTGGACATCTCAGTATTATCTGCAGACAGAACTATTCTTGGGTTTGCTGTGTTCGGATCAAAAGTACTCTTCCCTGGTAACAGAAAAAAACAAGAGACCATGTGAATCTTAATATCAGATTTAGAAAGGAGGTCAACATTAGAGAAATGAAATCAGCAGTCATCAGATTTATGGACCAAATAGAAGAGCGTTTGGCAGATGAGATCCGAAAGTAAGACCACTTGTATAACCCGTCACTGACTGGCGGATTTGTCCGCCAGAAAAAGGCTATGAGAAGCAGTAGTGGCCATCTTCAACAAAAAACGTTACTCCGCCTAGTGTTCTGGCGTTGAATTGCTTTGCAGCACACGCAACACTTGGAGAACCATAAATTAAAACGAGTCCGCCGACACAGCTGCGTGAAAAGCTGCAGTCGCAGTTGCAGAAGCATGCGCCTTTAGATTGTAAGGCAGAATCTTTGTTAACAAGACTGGGTCCAAACCATAGACTGTATATGAAAATACACCTCGGCTCCAGGTCGGGAAAGTGAAGCCAATATGTAAGCGTCTGAAACCTGTATTCTCTCTAATGACCAGCAGAGTTTCAAGTCTGCATCGATACAGCATAATGTTCATTTAGTAAATTATGGTGCCATTAATAGTTAAACAGAAGATAAAGCGTGCTTTGCATTGGGGCATGGATACCATGTGATAGACAGCTAGTGCCGACCAATAGATGCAGAGCGCAGGTGTGGGTGGGTGTGCAGGCTCCAGCCCCTCCTCTTAATATGGTTAGGTTTTGTTCCAAAAAGCCAAGATGGTGTCGGACAAAAGGCCAAACTCGAAGCTTCAAAACAGCAGTTCACAAACCAATTGGTGACGTTGTGCTGTGTGGCCACTTGGATCATAATAAATAGCTGGACTGTGTGAGGTCAATAAGTGCAGAATATTGTCCCAGGTAGCCCTGACAAGTACAATGAACTCAATGTGGAAGGTTGGTAGGAACTGTACAGGTAATCAGTGTTTGGTTGTATGTTTTTTTTATCACATAGGATTTAAATGAAATATGAATGTAAAATAAATTATATGAACTCATGTGTTTGACTCACTGGTATAGATCTTCTTATCCTCCACATCACCGAGCTGGTTTTGAAGACCTGGGTAAAGAGTAAAATCTGAGTAAAGCAGCAATTATTTGGGGGGGTATTCAACCAAACAGAATGAATATTTACCTTGCACCTTCTCCCCAAGTTCGTTATTCTCGTTTTGCAGGTCTAGCGTTGAAACAGAAGTGAACAGAGATATATGTTTTATAAATAACCACTGGAGCTTCCCTCTGTTACACTGAACAACTTGACGTTTTGTGTGTATGTGCATATTCAGAGGGTAGAACATACTGCTGTATTCGTCCTGCAGTCTGTTATTCTCTGTGGCCTTCTCTTCTAGCTCCTGTTGCAGCCGGTTCAGCATGGCGTCCTTCACAGGCAGCTGCTGCTGCAGGTTTTCAACCTTCTGCTGGGACTGCTGCAGTCGGTCCTCTAAGACTGTTGGTTAAAAAACAACGTCAAACAGCACACTGGATCTCAAGAGTTCCGGACAGCACAATGAAATCTGCTGCTTTAAGTAAACTTTTAACTTTGCACATTCTGAATGAATTTGCTGATTCTGTGCACAGAGACAAACTTACTCTGATTTTCCTGCTGCAGTCTGTCAGACTGCCTCGCCTGTTCCTCCGACTCCTGCTCCAGCTGTTTGAAGCGGGCATCCCTCTCTTGCAGCTGTTGCTCCAGATGACCCAAATCCTTGTTGCACCCCTGCAGTTCGGTCTGTCGCTCTGTTGGATAGAATAATCACTTCAACAACCACTCAAAACGACGGATGGGATCCTAAGGACAGATACATATTGAGAATCTAATTCACAGAGGGTGTTCTGATTGTTGCAGCACATCTTCAGTTCTTTTAACATTTGTTTTAAGTCTGAAGGATGGAGGGTGATGAAAAAGAGACACATATCAAACAAATGTAAAGGACAAAGGCAACATCTTGATGAATGCACTTGATCCCTTTCTTGCTGCAATTTAGACACCCGTCTGATACAGTAAATACGAAGATGCTGCTGCTTAGCTCAGTTTTATATAAATTCAAAGGAGAGCTTGGGAAGCAGCTAGAGTGGATCAGCCCATAGTTGACATAATCCACCAACCATCACCTCTACACACGATTGATTAACATTTCATACCTTATTTGCTTAATCCATACAGAAAACATAACTGTATGTCTCCACAAACCAGTCAAGTAGCAAGAAATATCAGTTCAATATCAATATCGGTTTGATTTAGGCTCACTTCACCCTAAAAGTCACTTCAAACGCTACTGTGTGCCAGATGTGGTGAAATTCCCTCCAGGCTTTGCTTATATATTGTGTTTGAATGGATGAGCCGAAAACATGATGCTTCCAACCACGGCTGTCGCCAGCGCAGAGCCATGAAAAACAACATGTGTAACATTGATCTGAACAAAAGGCAAATTTCCCAAAACAAAAGTGATATTGAGTGCATTACTCACCTCTGTTTGAGTTTTCCAGTTTTTGATTCTCTCTTTGTTGTGTTTGAAGTTGTTGTTCCAATACTGAGAAAGATGACAAAAAAATAAGCACAATGGCAAGAAGACCAAGAAGATCCCAGATAGAAGAGGAAGGTTGCCGGATGTTTGTTTCAGAAAACTTAGAGGATTCAGTCATTAGGTGTTGGTCTTATATGAATACATGTATGTTAACAAACATTCTAGAAATGCAAATTGTGTGACGACAACAGAAGGCCATCATAGGAAAATTACAGATGGACAAACCATCAATGTTTTTTTCAGCAGCTTTTGATGCTTGTTTCTGAGCCTTTGTCAGCTGATCCCTCAGATCAATGATATCCATCACTAGCAGAGACACAGACACAATGTTATTTTGTGCTTAAAGGAAACAAAGAACACAACTAGAAATATTCGCAACTGAGGAGCTGTCATACTCGATTTAAAATTCTTTGCGTCTGCATCCTTGAGTCGAAGTTCGCTGTCTTGCAGTTGTCTCTTTGTCAAACTCAGTCTTGTTTGAAGCTCTGAAAATGAAACACAAAATCATATAATCGAACAATTTGCCTGCATTTCTTTTGACATGTTACAATGTAACTGTAAGATTTGATTTCTTACCTGCAAAGTTCAGAGCATGTTGTTCTTTGAGGTCTGATATTTCATCTTCCAGTGGTTTGATTTTTTGGCGAAGTTCCATAATTTGAGCCGCTATACAAAAAAACATAAAAGCTTGATTCAGCATTCTGCAGGTTATTGATCAGTCTCCTCCTTGTTCTGTTTGGTTCTAACCAAAACTGATCAAAACACTCACTCAGATTAGAAAAGTTCGAATCACTGGACTCCAGCAAATGAGTCTTTTCTGCTATCTGATTTCTGATGTCCTCCAATTCGTTCTCCAGATCTTGAAGAGAGAAAATTTGATATTTATCAATTTCCTCAAATTCTAGGAAAAAGTGAGGATTTTCTGCAGCTTCCCACCTTTAATTGTCTTTAACTGAGCTTCTGACTGACTCTTTTCTTGCGTCTTCAGTCGTGCTACTTCCTCTTGAAGAGTCAAAACCTTAAAGACTAAAGGAGGACCGTTTGAATTAGATCAATTCACCAGATACAAAAGACCAGAATCAGCAATGGCAGCACCAGTTCACTCACGCAGTTGGGTATTTTCATTTTTTTCATCTTGAATTCCTGCGATCAGATCATTCAACTGGTCCTGGAGTGCTTTAGACAAGAAACATGTATTGTGTTTATTTTCTTAATTCATTTCCTTCTTAATGGCCATAGGCCTGGAGTTCTTATGGAGAAGTGTTTCTGTCACTCACCTCTAATTTTACTGTAATCTGTGTTGTTTGCTGCCGTGTTCACTAACTTTACTATCTCTGTTTGTAATGAAATAATATGTAGAACTGAAAGACAAGAGGCAAAATGAATCCACCATTAATAAATACATTTTCTAAATTGACCATATCTACGGTTAAAAAAAATGCTTGCTGATTTTATTAGGTGGTTAATCTTTTCAAACATGACCGATCAATCTATATGTTTTGTCCCACTCACATCTTTCGGGTTGAGCGCTTCTTGTTTTCAGCTCCTCTGTTTTTTCGGCCAACTTGTTGTTCTTTTCCTCTATTTGTTTTTGAAGCTCTGCAGAGGAAAGACAATAAAATATTTACATTTCAGCTTCTGCTTCACTTGCTTCAATATGATACTTTTTAATAATTTTAACCTGTTACTAGCTGCACAGTCATAATTTTAAACATAAATATTCATATTTTGCAGTGACAGTGCCATATTTTGTGAATTCATTGACCTGACTAATTAAAATGACACCAACCTTTTATCTTGGCTTCAGAATCAGTGTTTTGGAGTTGTCTCTTTAACTCCTCCTGTTGCAGGGTTATTGTAGAAACTTGAAGAGCTGAAAGCACCAAGTTAAAGAACTGTTTAACTCAGGAACTGTGGAAACTAATAGTGTGTAAAGTTTTTCCTCATCTTTAAAACATGTAATGTACAGCAACCAACAGTGTTTATATCAATCCATTATCTGCAGGCTCACAGACCAAGATCTGTTTTTATACAAATATTTTCCACATAACCAAGCTACCAGATGTTAAAAAAATCTATTGTGAAGGGCTTGGTAAATACTACTGTAATTTAGTAATGCAAAGCAAAGACAGTATGATTATTGGTGAACAGAGGGCAAATGTGTAGTTGCATCTGAGAAAATCCATCAGTCTTGAGTTTGTCCATGTTTAAATGTCTTCATAGGAGCAAGACTAATGGATTCTCACCACCTATAACCTGTAAAATAAACTGGACCTCCACTCACACGTGACTGAGCAAAAAGCAACACAGCTCCATCTCTTACCAAGTGAAGTGACGCTGTCCGATTCAGACTGCAGTTTCTTCAGCTTCTCATCCAGATCAGTCTGCAGCTCTACAGAAACACATTAAGACAACTGACAGAACTCCAAAAGAAGTTGTTGGGGCAATAGCTTGCTGACATAGGAGGACGACGCAACACTTGAATCATTTATTACCTCTGCAAGGTATCTTCAATGTTGTTAATCTGACTGTTAGTAGGATTCTGCAAAAACTACTGAACCGGTTTTACTGACAATTGGTAGAAGATTGGGGCAAAAAGAAAAATAATTAATCTGGAAGCAGATTTGATGCAGGTTTTTGAATTTGTTACTTTCTTTAACATGGCAGGGTATCCACCTTCTAAAGTGTTTTGAAACTAACACTTTAGTAGCACTTAAATGGCACTTACTTATAGCACTTTGTAGTTTTGCTTTATTTTGAAGAAATTATACTTTCTTAATTTTTGTCATCCTGGGTCTGTACCCTCGGGGTTAATTGCACTTATTGTAAGTCGCTTTGGATAAAGGCGTCAGCTAAATGAAATGTGATGTGTCCTAATACAGTGGTTGCCAAGATAAGCTTCTTTATCTACACGTCATGGCTGGAGTTTTACTGTTACTATACTTTCAACAAGATTTTCCGTCTCAGTGATTCTCTAGGTTAGCACTTTCTTCTTGTTATTCACTAAGTTTTAAGCCACAATCACAAAATAATGAGCAATTCACTGCCTATACCACAGCCCAGTTCATAAGACAACATGTAGAGGATATTGTCGAATACCTATACATCCTGCACCAGAGTCCTCATGGACCTGTTTTACAGTCCCTGTGGATCAAGAAGGACACAAAGTCAACAGGTTTCCCTCACCTTGAATTTTCTTCCCAAAGCTGGAACACTGTGCCGTCGTCTGGTTCAGTTCATTCTGCAGAGCTAGAGTTCAAAATAGCGTTCATGTGTAAATCAGTGGTCTTTTTTACTTCTTGTTGTAGAAACGTACATTTAAAGTGCGGTGAACGCACCTGTAATCTCAACCTGATCCCGAAAGTGCTCCTCTTCTTTTATCTTCAGTTGCTTCTTTAGCTCTAGAAAAGGTAACGTATGCTTCAGCTTCAGAAGAGGTTGCAGTTTAGTCAAAGACAAGTGAGTCACCCACTAGTAATTGTTGCAGAAGTTGTTTGGCCCACGCCTTGCTTTTCTTGTTGTAGTTTTCTGAGACGGTTGTTGAGATCAGTGATGGTCACCACTGAGGAACAGACAGATCAAATGTTGATTTCCTCAGTCATGGATGGAAACACCATGTTCCCTCTTTACTCACTCAATTGGGCGTTGGCCTGATTCTCCTCTGTCAGCTCATCAACGGATATCTTCAGCTCCTTCTCTTTGGTAGAAAGATCCTTTTCAAGCTCTGAGGCGAACACAAAGAGGTTCAAATAAAAGTGTTTGTTAAATGCACGATATCCGGTTACAATAATGATAGTTTTACAGGTAACATTGGTATCAGGTGGGTTCTGGGTCAATTGCTTGGGTTTTGGAACATTTTTGATGGAGATACTTACGGGCTTCCGTAACGTTTTTGACCATGTGGTGGTTTAACAGCTGTTTCTGCAGCTGCCTCACCTGACTCTGCAGCGTCATGATTTTCAGCACTGAACAACAACACAACAGAATATGGGTTAACTCACAATGTGCTAACAAAGTATCCCCAGGATGTAACAGAGGCTAGGACCAAAGAAAGAAAGCACAACTCATTTGTGAACATTTCATTGATTTGACACTCACTCAGTTTGATGCTTTCATCGCCTTTGTTGTTTATTTCCCCGAAAAAATTCTTGATAAAGTGTATTTTAAGACAGACTTAGAAGAGGATTAGGATTTTTCCTTTGAGAGATTATTCCAAAGATTGGGAGCTGCGAGTAGGGCATTCACTGATGTTACGGACTGCACAAATGGTGTCAAAAGATCTGAAACGTACTATGGTGCAGGTCCTGAACAGGCCTTAACATTGGCAACAAAATCTTGAAATCAATTCTAAAAATGTACCTGAAGCTAACTTACTCTCTTTGTTTAGATCTTGGGATGAGGCATGCACTTTTTTAAAGCCACACAAAATGTCTAAGATGTCCAGTGAGGCTACTCTCTGCACCCAGATGATCACAGTGTACTTACTGAGGTTGTGGTTGACAATCAATCTCTTCAAGTCTGCAGTCTTGGAGTGAAATTCCTCTTCCTTCTCCTCCAGCTGCCGGTGCATATCTGTGAGAGGACACAGAGAAGCAGAGATCATTTAAGGAGGCAGAAAAATGAATGTGGGGCGGAAACATCAAACCATTTTTCTTTAAGTAGCATCTTGACTGTTGACTATGTTTACCCACCTGAGAGCCTGTCTGGGTCTTTTGTCGTCGAGTAAACCTCCATCACAGTTGTCAGCTCACCATGCAGGTTTATCACATTCAAAACTGACACAGAAAAAAAACACAGTAAAAATCCCTTCCTCCTCTTTGATTCTGAAACAATCAGATTCTAGAACCGAGCAGAGGACGGCTCTCATGGAAACTGGAGACATTTGACTCACTGATTGCTGCTTTGGAGTCTCCAGTTCTATTGAGTTCTGCAATCTTCTGTTCGAATTCAGTCTTTAAGTCTGACAGAAACAGACACATCAAATAAATCAGACCTAAAACTAAAATCATGAATCATCTGAGGTTTTAACTGATATCTTGTAGCTCACGTGAGTATTTCTCCTCATATCCAGGGCATTTTTCACTCTTCTCTTGTACCAGCCGCTGCAGCTCTAAAATTTGGAAAGAAAGAGTCGTGTCACGAAAAACTATTATAATAAATTAAAATTATACGTAGATGAAAAAAAAAGAAGCTCACCCTTTATGTCAGCCTGAGCTTTTGCGTATTCCCCTCGAAGCAGAGTCAGAACAGCTGTTTAAAACATAATTTGCAGTCACACTTTTGATTTGAGGGAGAAATTAAAAAAGTCACCGCAATATGAGCATGCCACTGACACGTGTGTTTCCTTATTTTTAACTAATATCATGTAAATATGAATGGATAGTCTTTACATAAAATTATTATTAATTATACACTATATTATCATTATAACCATTGTCATTTCATATTATATTGTTTGTATAATTTCATATCCATTTCATATAGGACTCATACAGGAGGACTCACTGGCTTGGCTTGTTGATGTGGTCGGCTGTTGTCCATCCCTCTGCTGCTCTCTCACCTCTCTCATCATGCCGATGATCTTCATGACTGTTCAAAGTTAAAAAAAACATTTCAGCTTTTTGAGAACGTATGCTGTTTATAGGTTATTTTTCCTTGTGGCTATACGATATAACCAAGATTCTGAAAAAAAATAACAGGGTTGTAATCACAGTATTTTGGGGGATTTTCAGTCTTAAGCTTCAAAGTTATAATAAAAATTGCAGAGATCATTTTGATTCTTTTCCAAACTTGTACTTACTCAGTTGTGCCTGTGTAAAATCTGTCCCCTCCAGTTGTTTCTGTAAGAGTTCTTGTTGGCTCTTCCCCTGTTCCAGAATAACTCTCAGGTCTGGGAAGAAAAAAATCTATATTTATATATCTGACTTTAATATTAATAATTAGTAACTGTAATTGTTATTATAGTTTATCATGATCATTATTTAACCCTATATGATTATTATATAGGGGAATCATTTACTTAAATGTACTAAATGAATGTTAATTAATTATTATAGAGCTTACTCACCTGTAAGTCTCTTATTAGTTTTGGCCTCGGACATCATCTGTCTGAGAATCTCCAGTTCATCCTGCAGACTCAAAATTTCCCTTGCTACAGATAAAATAAAGAGACGTCAAATTAATGCAGCACAAAACACAACAGTAACAATAATGATATTCTATTTTGTTAGCGAAGAAGCTTCTCACTTAGTTCTGTGTTACTCTCCTCACGATTCAAGCGTAAAATCTTCTTTGTCAGGAGCTCATTCTTTTGTCTCATTTGCATCTGGTAATCTGAAAAAGTGACAAGAATGAAGCCATTATGAGGTTTAAAAAACAAAAATTCAAATTCAGATTTAGATTAAAGAGAATCTACAATGTATCTATACAAGAATGAGATCTCAGAACACAAGGGTTTGGGACTCACCAGCATTATTAGCTCTTGATTTCTCACTGAGGACACTGATGAGTCTCTGTATCACTGCAACCTTACTGTTCACATATATGATCTCCAGCACTATGGGCAATGCACAGAATGTGTGTCAAGAAATGTGAGATCCTGGTTATTTAATAATGTTAATGATATAGGAAATTATAACAGATACTAACAGTCTGAACTGGCATCTCCTTGTTGTCGCAGCTCCCTGAGCTTCATGTCCAGTTGTTTATATAGAGCTGATGAAGTGAAAGTGGTGAAACACACGTGAAAAAATTCTACATACAGAAGTTAATTGAAACATAGATACATTCGAGCGGGAGATAAAAAGTGACATTAAGTTAAAATAAGACTGAGAGACTTAATTCACTGATGGCAACAAATGAGAACTACGAGATTGTGTTAAATGCTAAACTATTCTTAAACGCAGACTGTACACAAGGATGGATGACATGTCTCCATTTCCTCCTTCTATCCCTAAGTGAAGCTTAAATATCCCAGATAGGAAAGATGCCATATTGTGCATTTATGCCGATTACAAGATCCGGCTGATACACATGCTCAGCTGGTGTTTCATCCCATTTTATAGCATCAATAGATAGATAACCATCAAAGTAGATAGAAACCTACTTTGATGGTTAACTTTGGCGGTATTTGACCTCTTACTTTGTTCCATGACCCATTCACTAACACGGTGGAGCAGGGTTTCTGAACTATACTGTTGGCAGCCACCAGGTGGTGATGGAGATGCTGTTACTTCACTTGGGGAGCGGTCATTTTCTTTATTTAAGTCTACACTCTTGAACTGCAAAATTCTGATGAATTTAGCCAAAACCTATTTAGCCTATTACTCTAAATAGTTTAGTGAAACAATATGGTTACAAAACATGATGCTAACATTAGCCACTGTTCATCGTCATACCACCAACCAGTGTATTGAACTGAACAACCTGTGTTATATTTCCAAAGAATTCCACTTGCTATTTCATATACAAAAGAAATGCACTGAATCATTGGTGGGTTATTTACAAAGCTTAACATGCAAATATTTTACTTTGACTTTACCAGCTTTTCTAATGTCCTGCTGATCAACAGTTTCTCCTCTTCTCAATTCTTCCACTTCTAAATCCCAGATCTGATTTTGCAGTGAGATGATCTGAAGAACTGAACACACACAGAGACGGATCAGTAACCTCTATTCAGCTGCTCCTTGTCATGCAAATGTATAAAAAACAAATGCGCCTACTGAGTTCTGAGTTTGAGAGGGATCTTTCCATTTGCTGCTTCTTAGCGTGGAGATCCTTCATCTTCACTTGCAGCTCATTGCGTAGCACTACAAGGCACAAGTTACAAATGAGACATAATACAATCAGTCACACAAAAGCTCCTTACAGGAATAGCTTTAAAATTACCAAGCAGCGATACCGGAGCGACAGAGAAATAATATTATAGCAACACAATAGATCAAGGCTCACCCATGATTTCAGTTTCAGTAGAATTAGCAGCCAGTTCGATCCTCCTCTGTAATGCTGTTACCTCCCTGGTTAGTGCAATGACTTTAAGATCTAGAAAAAAATATATGAGCAATCCTCTGCATATTTCTTTTCCAAAAAATATCAATGCAATATTTCTTGAAAAAGTTTACATAAATGTCAAACATCATCAATCAAAGTAGGTGTAAAACAAAGTCCTAGATCCGTCCGAATGGCCTCCTTCTTGGCCTATACCTCACTCTTCCACCTAGTTTCAAGTACTTATTGCAAAAATCAAGCAAATTGGGGTCGTGCAAAATGTGTGATTTTATTCAGGTACTTACTCAGAAAAGCATCACTATCAAACGTCTCCAGCAGCAGTTTCATTTGATGGTATAGCTGGGTTTGATAAGCTGTCAGTGGAATTAGAGATGCATTTTAGTCCTATCATCTCCACATATAACATAAACTGTATATGAAGTGCAGTTTACTTACGGCCAGTAACAGCTGAGGCGGATGAACTGCATGTAGCCAGCTGCATCTTTAGCAGCCTGACGTCCCGCCTCAACACAAAGGCTTCTTCATCTGACAGAGTGTGAAGAGGGCAGAGTGTGTCAGGGCAACATTAATATCCCTCGAGCCCTTCTTCACAACACAGAGTTCTAAAAGACTGAATACTTGCCTTGTTGGCTGTTGCGGAATGTTGTCTCCTGAAGCTGCTTGTTCAGCGAATGAATCTGTTTCTCCATTTCTGACAACCAAGAGAATGATGGTCAAATTGAAATGCTAAGTGATGCTGAGAAGCTATTTATGGTCATTTTGGTTTGAATGGGAAGACACCCCCCCTCATGCCCATACAAATCACCTATTGGTTATGATCACTGCCATGTCTGAACCCACGGTTTGCAATAATTCCGAGCAAATAACAATTTTGTTGTATGATTTGTTTGACATGCACATAGTATTAGGTACTACATGGGTATAAAGAACCACTCACCAGTACAGCTTGCTATGTTAACTGACTGAAAGAGAAGAACACATGATTGATTACTTAAATAAATATGAGAAGGGGCAAAGAAAATATTTTCTATGAGTTACTACAGGAACAACAAAAGACACCATGAAAAGTGCCACTGACTTACTGTGAAATGTATATTATCAGGGTTAATTCCTTCCAGTAAATTTAGCTGAAGTTAAAAAGGTAAAAAAACGTTGAATATAACTATTCAACTTTATGCAAAATGTGACATGAATGTAATTATCAAATTTGATGAATCCCAGTTTTGGGGACTTACTGGGATCTTGCCAAGGAAAGAAGCCACATCTGCATGGCTGATAAATGTTTTGTTCGTCTCCAGAGGGACTGAGAGAAATCAACATAAACAATCAACTCAATGTATTAGTTCTATTTGTTGTTCCCTAACAGACTGTAGTACAAATGGAATAATGTCCCTTACCATATCTGCTGTCAGAAGCTTCAAAGACACCTGAGAGAAGCAGGGGAAGCCAAACTAGGTAGGAGCCTCCTGCCATTGCACTTGGTGTCTTCTTTCACAAAAATATATTGTCAGTCAGCAATAAGAACAATATAGTAACAATACAACAATATTATTCAATAAGAACAATATAATAACAATACAACAATATTATTATTTAACAAGAAAAATAATAAATGCGCACGAAATAAAATAAAATGTTTAGTCTGTTGTGTCTTTTCTTTTTTTGTCTTTGTTATTGAGCTCAGTTTTTATTTCGTTGGAGCCCTTTAATTTGTGTGTAGTTTCTGTCCTACCTCACCGCAGGTAAAAAAGATAAGTTCAGTTGTTCTTTCTTCAGCTCTGGCTCGCCATCCGTTTCTCTGGATCCGTTTCTCCTGCAGGTGTCCAGAAAGCCGCTTGGTTGCTAACTGCTGCTGGTCTCCTCTCTTCCGGTGCGCTGATGTCCGCTCTCAACATCAAACGTCACAGAATCAAATCCCTCAAAAAACCTGACCTATGAAACAGGTAACATTCACTTGGTTCAGTAAAATTAAATTGTACAGGCCATAAATTCCTAGTTAAAATAAATAATAACATAAATATGACCTATATAAATTCAAATAAATCTTACAAATGAAAATAAATAAATATCTTTCTTATCTTTCTTTACAGGTTTCACTTTACCAATGTAATACAAATGAAAACTCTCAAAAATAACTTAAATTAGGCTTTTAACCATCAATTCTTTGGATAAATGATGAAACAAGATAAGTTTCTCCCTGTTTTTCTTCACACACACATTCACACCTATGTTACACACACGATACGCGACACACACACACACACACACACACACACACACACACACACACACACACACACACACACACACACACACACACACACACACACACACACACACACACACACACACACACACACACACACACACACACACACACACACACACACACACACACACACACACACACCACACACACACACACACACACACACACACACACACACACACACACACACACACACACACACACACACACACACACACACACACAACACACACACACACACACACACACACACACACACACACACACACACACACACACACACAAGATCTAAATGTGCTTCTCGGTTGTCAGCTCTGGTCAATACAAATTCATGAAGCACTACATTAGCATTTAGCAGCTAACATTAGCTCCGCGGCTAATCCGCTTTTACTCAACGCTTTCTTTCTTTCTCAAGACACACAAACTCACCGCCGAGCAGTAAACATCAACTGAAAACTCTGCGGATTCAGCCGACGATGAGTTCCAACCGTTTCACTCTGTTTTCAACTACTTTTCAGTCCTCATACACACAGCCAGTCGGTGTGGTCTCTCCTCTCTGTAACTATCTCCCAGAGTGTTAGGCGCAATTGCAACGCGGTTGGCTGTGACGTCATGACGCAGTGCTCTGTCTGCTCGGGGACGTGCAGTAAACATCAACATCAAACACAAGATCTAAATGTGCTTCTTGTAACTGGCCATGGCCAAGGATTTAATAAATGGAGAGCTTTAACAAAATACCTTATAAATAACATTTCTTGTGATGCATGCAACCTGCTTTTGCAAGTTTGAGTTATCTAATAGTTTCCAACATATTCAAACCTTTCAGGCAGGTAGAGTTACCGTGTTTCATGTTTAGTATACATGAAAGTCTTTAAACACCTCAGTTATGACAACATATACATGTTCTTGCATTTTACTTGTACTGTTTTAAAACTTTGCCTAAATAAAGAAAAAAAAATTATAGTCGATCCACAATAAGGAGACATTGCTTTTATGAACAAAAAATAGGTATTTGTAACTCCACTTGATCAATGCCCTTACACTGCCGACTTTACTGGAAGAATGATCAAATACAACCTTTGAGAAATTGTAAACAAGTGCTTGGCAAATAAGTTTATCTGCTGAAAAAGATTAACCCCATGTTTTCTGTACCAGTCAATCATGTGTCACTAACCAGAATTTAGAGGGCTGGAGAAAAATTAATATTTGCAAAAGAGTAACAATTACATTTGCAGTCACTTAAATATGGAAGGCAGGTGATAACTATTAAAAGGTTTTATTTATTTATGTGTTAATCACGAACGTAGCATCTGTAACTTCATCTAACCTTAATTAACCTCCCTTATTTGGCAGGTTTTTGGGGTTCATGTGTAATGATTAAATGTGAATTGACTTATCCTCCTCTGCTAAGGTCCAAAGTGTAACTGTTCAACTTTACCTGTGATTTAGATTGTTTCAAGATTTTAATGTTTATCCTTGACAGACATTTTTCTAAACAGACATTTTTTTTTGTTTTAATCTACGATGTTCTGTACAACAGTAGTTTCATTTTGAGATGATTTCCGAATGTAAGTTCCAAACAGAAATCGTTGGAAGGGCAGCAATGGCTGAGGTCTCTTTCAGGATCGCTATTATTCAGCCACTTGTGTCCTACTAAGCTCTGTAATATATTTGCAATATATTGGACACAATTTACAAATAATCCACAACTCATATGCCCTGTTACACTTGAAACATTTGATTCAGATGAAAGAGAAAAGTGTTCCTGGTGTTTTTTTAATGGAATTAATCCCGTCGGGATCAATTAAATGTATCTATATTTATCTATTCCCATAAGTTGTATATCATCCCCCACTATATTTAACAGTAGCCTTGCTTTAGCAGTTTAGAGCGAGGATACAGTTTTATATAAGTTTGTTACATTAGTTTGCATTATTTTATTACTTAATTAAATAATCGATCGCAGATATCACCATTGTAATATTACTGTCACCTGTTTGTGCTCATTGAATGCTGAATAGCAGTGACTCGACAAAATTATATTGTGTAAGGATTGCCCAATATAATTTTTTGTGTAAGGATTGCCAGTGAAATCTGTACAGTGGCTGGGGTTACACACTTCTATTCAAATTTGATCTTTTCCCATGTATTTCATTTATCAGTTGATCTCTGACCCTATTTAACCTACACTGACTAAAACCTCCAGAGAGAATGTCCCTGTCCGGATGGGTGTGTGTAGTGACTGGTGCCTCCAGAGGCATTGGCATATAAAGTTTGTTACATTAGTTTGCATTATTTTATTACTTAATTAAATAAGCGAGCGCAGATATCACCAGGCAAAATCCCCACACTAATCTGCCAACAGCAACTGTACATGAGGGATGATACCTCGGGAACAATTAGCTACGCATACAATACATTACATTTCATTTAGCTGATGCTTTTATCCTAAGCGATAAAAGCATCAGGGTTTCAACCCCGAGGGTACAAACTCAGAACAACAAGAACCAAGAAAGTACTATTTCTTCAAATACTGAGGGACAGAAAGAAATGCATGTGGCGACTGTACCAACATTATCTTTGGCAGCAGGAACAAGTTTCTGCAGATCAACCATGAGTTTCAAAAGGATTATTTACAGAATCATTTCAGCTCTTTGGAGTCAGCAGTGCAGGCACAGCACACAATGATTGGTCAGTGAAGCATTATTTACACAAGGAACAGTGCAGATTTGTCCATTTATGATGATATTACAACAGTTTCACAGCAACAGACCTTGAGCCTCCACCCTCGTCAGGAAAATAGGGTAATAGTTCACACAACTAAACATTGTCATTATGACAAGTAAGTTTTTAATCTTGAGTAAAGCAGCCTCCAATAGCACACAGGACAAAATCCATTCATGCATTGTCTCTTGGCTTGAAATGAAACCAACTGTATTATAATTGATATCTTAAATTTTAAAGCATGTCTTATAAAAGGAATTTAAAAAGGGTAAGCTCCACCATTGATTATGAAAAATTATAGATTTCCATGTTAATATATTTTAAGACACCAAATACGCTTCATATACAAAACCATCATTGAGGTTGGTTCCTCTGCACGTGTTAACATTCTATGAGGAAAATGTGCCACTTTTCCAGTGCAATGTTTAGCTAGCACTAATGCAAATATATGTTGATGTGCATGAGCTTCAAGAAAAAACATGGACAAATGCAAATGTATGCACTTAACAAATGGTTACTTGGAAATATTCATAATTCAAAAGGCTATTCTTATTTGTTTTTTATCCGTTTTGTAATGTGAATTGAGTAACATGAAGGCCAACTCCCATTCTTTTTTCTGTTGAGCGAGTTTGTTATTTTTGTAACTTTGTATGTTCTAAGTTTTTTTTTGCATTTTATGCAACTGCTCTATTTTGTTGATCCTTATGTGCACTGCACTTTTTGTCTAAATTCACAATTTTTCCTAGAAGTGAGTCTCACAGAAAGCTCGAAGAGATTAAACTTTCACAATAAATTCTAGATGATAGTTTTCATTTCAAGTATAATTCAACCAAATCGTACCAAAAACAGCCTTTTACTCTTTGACTAAATATTCAATAATGATGACACATGACTAACAATAGAATCTGGATATAATAATAAACATTTATTTTGTGGTATATATTCATATAATAAAACATTATTAATTTACATTAATTATTTATTTTTGTGTTGATACATATGTGCTTCTTTCCTTTCTTTGTACTAATACATATTTTCATTCGTCATCGTCCCATTTTATCGGCTGCATGCCTATTTAGGAGAACTAGAGCGCCACCGTGTGAGCGATCTTGAAAGTTACACCCAAGACCACCTATGACACTGATGTTTTGACTCTCGCATGTAAACTGAGATCAAAACAGCCTGTATCTATTAGAGACTGGATATGAACATAAATATCCTATAGTGATGAATATTGATATTGTCAGTGGAATATCAGCAGCCTGGTGTCGGCCAGTGGCTCATGGACACACAAGAACAACGATCTGACGGTTCAGTCGCTGTGAAACTTGAGTATATTTCTCTACAGACAATGTTGAAGCTTGATTGGGTTCCTACTTTAACAACACGGATGCGTGCGTGTCAATAAAACCCCTTCCCCAGAACAGTCTCGTCGCGTCTTCTCGCGATATTACAGCAGAAGTGGCGTGTTTGCGTAACAGTTTGGAATCCTTGTCTCGTTAAAGCCTTTAAATGTGACTGGAGCTGCTCAGTTGTTCAACCAGCAGCGACCTCATCGCACACACACGACACGGCTCCGCCTCACCTCCTGTATCAGGACCGATCCAAGACTTTAACCAGATCTCTGTGAATTCAGGTAGGGATCTTCTCTGTGCAACTTGTTTTATATGCATATATATATATTTATATATGCAGAGATAACTGTGTCCTATAACTGCGCTGTTGGACATCAATTTCAAGTCCACCACTTCGTGTAAAAGATTCTTAAACCTTTAATTATTGATATCGACTCACAGTATCTTGTTGCAACAGGAGTTTCCTTTCAAGTTGTTGTCAACGGAAATCCAATGACCCTTCAATCCTAATAGTAAACTTTTATTAAGTTGCTAATATTCATTTATATATTTTAAGGTTTATGTATATATTCTAAACGTTATGTATATATTCTATGTTTATATGTATGCTGCTTTTCTTCATATAAGCCGTAGGACACGTATATTTCCCTCGGGATCAATTAAATGTATCTATATTTATCTATTCCCATAAGATGTATATCATCCCCCACTATATTTAACAGTAGCCTTGCTTTAGCAGTTTAGAGCGAGGATACAGTTTTATATAAGTTTGTTACATTAATTTATTACTTAATTAAATAATCGATCACAGATATCACCATTGTAATATTACTGTCACCTGTTTGTGCTCATTGAATGCTGAATAGCAGTGACTCGACAAAATTATATTGTGTAAGGTCGCAACAGATTGCCAGTGAAATCTGTACAGTGGCTGGGGTAACACACTTCTATTCAAATTTGATCTTTTCCCATGTATTTCATTTATCAGTTGATCTCTGACCCTATTTAACCTACACTGACTAAAACCTCCAGAGAGAATGTCCCTGTCCGGATGGGTGTGTGTAGTGACTGGTGCCTCCAGAGGCATTGGCATATAAAGTTTGTTACATTAGTTTGCATTATTTTATTACTTAATTAAATAAGCGAGCGCAGATATCACCATTGTAATAATACTGTCAGCTGTTTGTGCTCATTGAATGCTGAATAGCAGTGACTTGACAAAATTATATTGTGAAAGGTCGCAACAGATTGCCAGTGAACTCTGTACAGTGATTGGGGTTACACAATCCTATTCAAACTTTATCTTTTTCCATCATTTCATTTATCAGTTGATCTCTGACCATATTTAACCTTCACAGATTAGAACCTCCAGAAAGAATGTCCATGTCCGGCTGGGTGTGTGTGGTGACTGGTGCCTCCAGAGGCATTGGCAGGGGCATAGCTCTCCAGCTGTCCCAGGCAGGAGCCACCGTGTACATCACAGGGCGACAGGAGAAGACCCTGAAACAAACTGCTGCAGAGGTGAAGGCTTTAGCTGGAATATCAGTTAACCTGTGTTGACTTGACAGTGGTGCCTTTTTTGTAATCCATAGGGTCAGCTCCTACCTATCTGGAGGATCACGACTAAAAAAACCATTGTGTCTGGAATGTGTTATCTTTGCTGTGTTGTGTTGCAGTAGTAGTACTGTGTTGCAGTTAGAATTACTTTGTCTTTGTGCCAAACTCAGGTTAAGGAGAGGGGAGGAAACTGCGTGCCAGTTATCTGTGACTCTACAAAACCTGAAAACATTGAAGAACTGTTCAAGCAGATCTCACGGGAACAGAATGGCAGGCTGGACATCCTGGTTAACAATGCCTACGCTGGAGTACAGGTATAAATTGCACTTACATGAAGGACTACTTGGTGTGTTGTGTTCTTTAAATAATAAGATTACACGCAAATTACAGCTATGTACATGATAGCAAACCGTTGGTCAGAGGACCCAGCACAACCTCCCCGCTGTGTGATTCACCTTGACTCTAATCATCATTTGTTATTTCAGGCTATTTTCGAAAATACAGGCAAGAAGTTCTGGGAAACTGACCCGTTGATCTGGGACTCCGTCAACGACACAGGCCTCAGGTATGCTCACGCACTTAGTCATGTTCCATAAGTGGACTGTGTCATTGTCAACAAACTACGGAGTCATTTCCTCATGTTTAGTTATAGTTTCCAAGTAATCAACTGATTCTAAACTTGTTTTTCTCGTTTTTAGTTTTTAGTTTTGAGGTCAGTGGCAGCTCCCTCTCTCAGTTGTCGCTCGGTCAGAATACATATTAAAACAAATAACTGCAAGATGGATGTGACTGTATCACAGAGCTATGTGGCCAAATCATTCTTCTGTGTTGAATCAACACTGTGACGTGTGCCTTCCTCAGAATGTCACCTCAGGTCACAGTAGGAGCACAAAAAGATTGTGATTGGTCCACCTGATAGCATGACGCAATCATGTCTCCCAGTGGCTGGACAAGCACACACCCTCCTTCTGACTCAAACAGTTCAAAGGTCACACACTTCATTTAAGAGGGCCCTCTCTGGTCCGTGCTGCAGTCATTTCTGTAAAACTATGGTTGCTCAATATTAATCAGCTCCAACATGACAGAAAACTGGAGTCGATGAGCTTGAAACTAAAATCGAGTGGAATTAATAAAACATGTCCTCCTTCCTGCTGCTCTACTCAGGTGCCACCGCTCGCCGGAATGTTCCAGGAATATTCCTGTTGTTGTGAACCTGTCTAACCTGGACAATCTCTTGCTGTGTTCTTCATATGTGAAGGAAAAACTCTGAAAAATGTCTGGATCCATTTTACTGGACATTTTCCAGAGTTCATGTCCCTAACCAGCTTCAGTTCTATTGAATCCCAGCTGGCGTCTTGGAGTTGTCATTGCAGAGCAACTTAGACACATCCTACGAGAGTAAATGCTCACGACCGTGTCGGTCACTAGGACAGGCTCGGGGTCAAGCCTTTGTAGAACCAGGTTTTTTGGTAAATACTGATACAACATATTTCCTTTTTCTTTATCTGACAGGGGGCACTATTTCTTCTCCGTTCATGCATCTCGGATGATGGTGCCTCAGGGTCGAGGTTTGATCATCAACATTTCATCGTGGGGAGGGTTTCGGTATGTCTTCAATGTGCCTTATGGCGTCGGTAAAGCCGCGGTAAGATCACTTCTTATCGAATCAAAATCTATATAAAATGATATAGAAACTTAATCACTGTATTTGAACATGTTCTATACAAGTTTTGTTTTGTGATTTCTTTCCAGTGTGACAGGATGGCAGCAGACATGGCTGTTGAGCTGAAGAGTAGGGGGGTGGCCTCTGTCAGCCTGTGGCCGGGGGCAGTACAGACAGAGCTGATTACTCAGATGATACTGGAGGACGAAGATGCGCAGTCTTCAAATTCTGGGGTAAACTCCCCTCTAACAACCAATTCATATTAATGGCTGCTTCCTCAGTTTTATGTATTTTTTGCCACATATCTGGATTTTCTTTTCCTCAGTTGAAAAAGACATTTGCCAACGGAGAAACCACAGAGCTGAGCGGGAAGTGCATCGTCAACCTGGCCACAGGTAGGTTTATACTGTTGGGAGATTGTATTTGCTTCACTATGAGATTGTTAAATAGAGTGACTAACATTTGACTAACTGTGCGAGCGTATATTTGATCTGCATTGGGATCAGTGTAATATGCTCTCATAAACTGCTTCAAAAAACACTGAGTGTTTACTTTGATATGGTTTCTCTCTGCTTGAAAGATAAAAATCTGATGTCCCTGACTGGGAAGATCATATTGACTTCGGACCTGGCAAGGCGCTATGGGATAAAAGATATTGATGGTAAATTTGTAGTTGCTTTCTTGGTGTGTTTTAAGATTTGAAGATTTGAAGACTTATGTGTAAGTACTTAACTCTAACATTGATCCTCTTTTCCTTCCAGGTCGGAGTGTAGCTGATTACACTTCCCTTAAATTCCTCCTGACCCAGGTCCCATATCTCTCCTGGCTCTCAAGTGTAACCCCCTCCTTTCTACGCCTGCCACGCTTTGTGCTCTCCCTGGCACATAGCCGGTTCTAAATAAGTCCTTTACCAGTGAAGTGAAAGTGTAAAGCTGATATTTATACATCGATTCCTACTTGATTACTAAATGACTGAATCCATGAGGGAACAATGAAGAATTCTCTCGCAAATTTTCTCTATTTTAAAATAAGCACTAATGTCAGCTGTGGGTGAAGCCACACAATGTGATTTTGAATAATGTTGAATGTAAAGTATTTGTAGGCTCATTGAAAACATATGAGGTCTGAAGCTTCACTCCACAGTAAAACCCTTACAGATGGTCCAGAGTGCAGCAGCGCATCTGATCTTCAATCAGCCTAAAAGGGCACATGTCCCTCTACTGCTCGTTGACCTCCACTGGCTACCCATGGCCGCCCAAATTAAATTCACGTCACTACTGCTTGCCAGCAGACCGACTTCTGGATCTGCACCCATCCACTTGAACTCAATCACACGGGCTTATGCTCCTTCTCGGGCCACAGCGATCCTCCAAGGCACGTCGTCTGGCATCGCCATTCCTGCTCAGAAGACACTCCCAATCCAGACGGTCTCCGTAATGGTTCCCTGATAGCAAGAGCACTTCCTTTCCTAAACACCTCTAACACCCTTACTGACACGTAAACTGTGCCCTTTTTTCGACTGATCTCCTTGCACTTTGCATCATTGAACAGATTTTACACTTAGTGCTCAATTCAACGTATCTTAGAGCAAACACGTTTTAATACTGACCCTGTGATGTAAGTGATATGTTTGCCAAATGTGTAAAAATATCTATAACACATTTAAAAAAACATAGAGCTGTGTATTTTTGCACCTGTTTTTACATGAACTACTTATATTGCCATATCTCGTAAATTCAGCGCTACTACAATAACTATAACAGTGTCTGACCTTCAAATAACAAACGGTTAGATAAACCAATATTAACTCACTTCTGTTTACACTTGTAATAAATGCCTGTTAAGATGACGTTCCTAAATAAAGAGTGAAATCCCTCGCAGGAAGATAAATATTGACTGATATCTATTGTTTGATTATTTACCAAAGACATGAGGTACAAATGACTAAAACATATCTGCCCTTATTTTCAGTAACAGAACCTGTCTGATGCTGATATGAATTCAGCAAGGACACACACTGTCACAAGAACACTTGATTGTGTACCTCTGTCTCGTTTACAGTACATAGAAAAAAACATGTAAACTATTTCTCATTAGTACTTTAGTATATCAGGCAGTTCAACTAAACCTCTAATTTTGATGACGCTTAGGCGAGCACTTGCCATGGTTTAAGCAGAATGTAAAATTATTTAAATTAGAGAATTTGGATTCTTCATATCTAAATGTTTTTGTTTAAATGTTCAAGTGTTTCATTAATGTCAGCGTGATCTCCCGTCATGACTAAAAGTAGTTTAAAGACCCTCTGCTTCCTGCTATCAATATAATTATGATGTGGAAATAGCCTAATTGTTTTGGTTAGTAGGTCTTCAAGTAGTCCAATATGTAAATATACTGATATATAATATGATATTGTATACTGTATGCTTCATGGTAGCTGTGGCTGTGAGAATAAGCTGCACATGTTTGATCCAAGGAGCCCTGAGGGTCTGGGTTGAAGCCTGTAGACAGAGGATCCGCATGCACGTCAGAGACTCCTGTTATTCACTGGAACTGGGTGATTGCAGAGTTCTGATAATAACGAGACTATGGTTGGAGTTGGAAACCACATCAGACGCTTGTGGCCCTGCTATGAGAGGCGTGTCGCTGGTGGGTGGCTGGCGTGAACATGTTTAGCCCACTTTACGGATTTATTATACAAGCGCCTCCTCCCTCCAATCCACGGTCTGCTCTCCCAGTCTGGCACACCCACCGCCGCGCCGTCACTGTGGGAGAGTCGGTTGGGCCTTGTGGGCTTCCTGGTCCTCAGCTCCGCCTCGCCTCGATCTGGCCGGACAGGGGAAACACTTCTCAGTTCAAGAACAAAAGCAACAACGGGCAGCGCCGCGGAGGACCGAGTAACGGCGACTCCGGGGATCGGATCTGAACCTCAGCGGATTGAGAAACACACGAATCCAGCGCCACGGAGCAGCCGAGGACGGAACTCGCACGAAAAGGCGACAAACTTGGTCGCCTCGCATCTTTCTAACCCGCCCGTAATCCGTCGAGGTGCTTGACAAATAAGACAAGGGTCAGACCGACAGACGGTATTGTTTCCCCGGTCTCCCTCTCTAACTTCGGCCATAAAAAAAGCGGAGTGGCCCGGGAGGGAACTCGAGGGTTCCTTTGTTTTCCTCTCGTCTCGACGGACCTCGTGGATAAAGGGTTGTTTTGTCATTTTCGGTAAGTTTATTTCCATGTTCCACTGAAGCGTGTCTGGTGGCGAAGTGCGCCTGTGCAGTGGGAAGCGTTTTAGTTAGTACGCCATAAAGGGAGAGGGGGGGGGGTGAGAGACACTGGACTGTTGTGGCCACTGGCCCAGAGAGCAACTTTTACAGCTTTAGTCACACTCGGATATAAAGTGTGAACCCCCACACAGAGTATTAAAGTGAAACCTTTACCTGCGGGAGTTACCACACGATCTCACCCGCTGGTTCTAGTGAGTCACGACTGACTCACACACTGATCTCAGAACTGCTGGCTTTGTTTTTGATGCACTTGAACATTTCTTGCGTGGCTCATGCGACCTTAAATCGTCGGCCATGGCCACAAACCTGCTGACTAAACACGCAGTGTATCCTCTGCTTCCACAAGTTAAGAAAAACAACTCCAATATGCGGTGTATAGTTGTTTGTGAAACTGAATCCAGTCAGCATTTATAATTATCTGACTCATATATTACCTAATGATTGTAATTGGACAAACATGTCAACAAAAATTGGTCAACAAAGTTATTCTGAATCATATTTCCTTGTGGTTTGTCTCCTAACTGTTAAACTGAAGATCTGTTGTTATTTGATGAAGTGTTGGATAAACACCTGTTGCCTGAGAAAAAAATGTTTTCATTTAGTTTCAACGCGTCTTAAGAGATATCTAATGCTAAACACTGATTAAGTGTGTAGATTGTCTCGACCTAGATTCGAGTATGACTAATGCAAATCGTTTCCCCCTTCCACAGGTTTTTGTTGCCGTATCGGCCTTTGTGAAGAGGCTACACTTATCTTTTGGAGCCCGAGTACTTGGAAGTGGAACAAAGCCCAACTGGGAAAGGGTGAGAAAGTAGACTGTGATGGATTTCTCGTAGATACCCATTCCACACGCTCCCACCCTTTGTGACCGATTCCCCACTCCCACAAAACAAAAGTCAGTCACCACACTTTGGGGGAGGGGAACCCAGTCTGGACAGGGTATACGACTAGTTTCATTGGGAGTTCAGAATAGGAGTGCAAAGGAGGATGGGGGAGGGGAAACAGCTGTCAGATAATTGACTTTGAGAATGAATTAGAACAGAAAGTTCTAAAAAACATCATAGTTTGTACTCTTGGTTGTAATCTTCAGAAGACTCCTTTCTCCTCTCAGTTATCTGTGAGGTTAATACAGTTCAGACGAGCAAGAAAACATCAACAGCTAAATCAGTGTGTTTGTGTGTGTTGTTTTTCGTAGGTGAGAGCCCGTTTTGATATCCCAGATGGCAACCTACAGTGAACACAATGGCAGAAATGGACTAATTGTGAGCATGAAGGAGTCTTTTGAAGGAAAAGTCACAAAGAAAGAATGTGAAGGAAAGTTTGAAGCTAAACGGCCTTCCAAGGATCTGTGCCACTCTGCCAGCTCAGCGGAAAGCAACACAAGTGGTGTGGCAAGTTTCACCACTAACCACAACTCTGTTGTGTGCCTGCCTCTGGTGTCGGAGGGACTCAAGCTGGTATGGACACAGTCTGATCAGACCCGTGAACTTGACTCAATCCCAGAGTTGGTTCAAGCCTTTAACTTATTTCCATATCCATCCTCCAATGAGGTTACCACACTGGCCCGGGTGTGTTCCCTGCCACTGGACAAAGTCAAGGTGTGGTTTATGGTGCAGAGAATTAAATATGGCATCAGCTGGTCATCAGAGGAGATAGAAGAGACGCGGCGGAAGCTAGCAGTGCCTGAGCTCCATGATGATTCTACTGAATCAAACGATGAGGCCAAAATAAAGAGCAAGAACAAGATAAGTGAGGAATTGGTAACTGCGGATAAGGATAGCGAAGAAGTGGAAGCTCCTCTCACCAGCGTAACCCCCAAGAAGACCAAACCAAAGTGTGAGTCACCAGATTCGTATAAACCAGCTAAACCCACCACCCCATGCTTCAGCTCCACCCTCCCCCCCTCCTCAGGATTCGTACTTCTATCGCTCACCAGCAGACCCGCCAGCAAGCACAACACCTGATGTCTCGCTCGACCTTTCAGAGCCATCATCGAGACAGCACCGTCACAGCCGCTACAAAAAGTCCAAAGCTCAGCTCGCCGCTCTTCGAAAGAGCTTTCTGAGAGAGAACTGGCCTGCAGAGGCAGAGCTAAGACGTTTGCAGGAAGAAACTGGGCTGACGCGTAATGACATTCGTAAATGGTTCAGTGACAGCCGTTATCAGCTTAGAGTCGGCCGTGGAAGCCTGGCAGCAGCCCAGAGCTATTCTCAACACACTGCTGCGGGAGGCAAACATGATCAACAAACTCAACCCCTTCCACTTATTACTCAAAAGACTCGTCAGCCTAGTAGCGTGAAGGGCAACGAGGCCACCCGGAACAGCGGAAAAGGAAATACAGATTTCTTCCAGACCTTTTTGACGAACACCCTGGAAGCATTTGAGGAAAAAGGACCTGAGGCAGAAGAGTGTGATGTAATGGAGGAGCTGTCTGGTGACGGGGACAGTGTCAAAGACGAGGGGCAAAGTGAAGAGCAGCCCTTACAATTGACCAAGACCTGCAAGATTGAGACCGATATTCCACAGGAACCATCTGATATATTAAAATCATCTCCCCACTCTTCCCCATCTAGCAGCCCACCACCAACTAATAAACAACTTTCAAACAGTAGCAGCACATCAAAGAAGTCGTCCCAGCGAGCCAAAGCCAGTCCCTCACCAACACCCATGCTTATCTCAGCGGCTCCTTCAACTACTCCGTCTCCTGCTCCTGCTCTCACTCCTGGTGGGCGACCAAGAAAGACCAAGGAGCAATTGGATGTTTTAAAGCAGCACTTCCTGCGCTGCCAGTGGCCCAAGAGTGACGATTACACTGAACTTGTTAAGCTTACAGGTTTACCCCGAGCAGATGTAATTCAGTGGTTTGGTGACACACGTTATGCTGTTAAAAATGGCCAGCTGCGCTGGGTAAAGGGGGTCCGTGACCAGTTCTTGGCTGAACTGGCCCTCCAGCAGAGTGCCAGTGGTTTGACTAATGGAAGCAGCTCTGGGACATCTACTCGGGTTGGCGGTAGCCGCAAACGGAAATCTCAGGCAAATGTACCAAGTGCAGGTACTCCTGATATCCAGCCATTGTTAGCATATTTCCTCTCAACAGGCCCCCTACATGAAAAAGACCTTGACACACTATGCAAGAAATCAAAGATGAGCTACCAGCAAGTGCGAGATTGGTTTGCATCTCAGGATGCGGGGGAGACTGACCAGGAACAAAGTATTACTGATTGAGACACTGGAACCAGACATAAGAATCGGGCTGTGTGATATGACCAAAATTTCATGTCCCCATACGCTTCTTATCATATTCAGATAATATAACTCAGTAATGCAAATTTTAAATAAATAAATGTAAAATGAATAGATTTCCTCCTCTTTGTACTTTGGTCCAACACTCGACCCGGGGGTTTTCGATTTGGCATTGTGTACCTTGGGTAGAGTTTCTGCACCGACTTTCAAAACCTGCTGCTTAAGCATTTAAGTGTAGGCCATGTCTTTGCAGATATAAGTTTTAACAGCAGTCCTAAGCTTCCATCTTTGCGATAATTTGCCATGTGGTGCATCATGGGTAAAAGCCTCTAGCAGCATCTGAGTCTGGGGTTAAGCACCCAACTGTACTTTTTCTCATCCGTAATTTCCTAGTGCTGCTGGACATTATTTTTGAGCAGGCGGTAAAAGAGGTTGGAGTCTGTTTATAAAGTTCTCTTTTCTGGTCTGTGTCAGACTTTTTATCCGTATACAACTTTCATGCAACAGAAGTAGCCCCTCTTTTAGGTATGAGCTCCTGGTTTTGGGGTTGGTTCACATGTCCTGCCTGCCTCTGTGCCATGTGGGAAAAAACCAAACATCCAAATAACAAAAAAGTACTGCTACAAAGTGTAGGACTTACGGTGGAACAAAATAAACAATACTGGATCATGCACAGAGACTTTTCTATTGCGACAGGTTACAAATCATCATATCACACAGCCCTACTTCAAAACATTTCTTAAAGTAGGCAGAGTGCGCCTTATGTCCTTTGCACCAACAAGCATAGTTATTACTTTGGTTTAAATTGCTTTAATTGGGGCAGTTTTGTAACATCCAGTCTTCCCAGTACAAGCCCTTTTATGAGGTTTGTGTTTTTTATATATCCTGCATTTCCTGCTTATCCTAATATATTTGGACTGGAATTATAATTGCGATGCCTGTGTTACTGTAAATAAGACAGTAAATTGTACACTGGTTTGCAATATTTTTTTAGCTTATTTTTGTTTAGATCTCACTACTTAAGATTTTTCTTAGAATGATATTGTAGCAGTATAATTTAAACTGGTTGTACTCTCGGTACCTGACTATAGCAGATAAGTAACTGCTCCAGAAATTGTCTGTCTTCATGAATTTGTTGACTGATCATTGTGTGTCATAATTCCTTCACAGCAGATAATTCCTTTTCATAGAAAGCACACTGGACATGTACACTTTAAATCGATATCTTGCACTTTGGTTTCAGAGCCTGCTGCCATTACTTCCATTAAATACAATTATTTCACAAAAGAATAATTCCTAACTTGCCGTGTCATTTCTGATCCCTAAACAGGGAAAACTCTGAACATGTCTTAAAAATAACATTTCATCTAATTCTGCTTAGGTCAACAGTGTACTTTTGAAGAACATTCCTGATTCTCCCCTAGTCTGCTGTAATATTTGATTTACTAGTAGAATACCTTGCTTGTCATTTACATTTAACCGGACTGAGAAAGAGGCAACTGCATTAATACCATACAGACAGAGTTGCCAACTTAATTATGATGTGCATTCACGGAGTCAGTCAGTATTTTTATATATCTTGTCTTAATAGGTCTAGGGCATGACTTTTAAAATATAGACAAAGTAGATAACTCATGAGGGTCCACATACTTTGTAAGTAGCGAGAAGGCTTTAAATGCATATCTATTTCTGTCAACTGTGATTATGAATAACAGTACAAGCAAAATAAATATGGGGTATCAGTTCATGTATTTATTAGTTATTTCATACATTACTGTGTGTTGCAAGAAGAAACAAGTCCCCATTCTTTAGTACTTCGGCTCACCAGTATGAGTCAGAGTTTAGTTCCATTTAAAATGTCTCGACAGAGGTTAGATGACCAGAATGTTGACAAAGCTGTGTGCATCATTGTATTGGTCGTGAAACGTTAACACAAGTGTTGTGGGGAGATGTCCATAACACTTAGTGTTTACAATGTATTTTGTACTGTTTGAAAAATCTCATTTGCACAATTGTGTCACTGGAAACCAGTAAAGGATTTGCCTTTATAATCATGTGTCAGCAATGTTTTTTTTTGTATGTGTGTATTTGTATGGTGTAGACAATTCAATTGATTATGACTATGAGCAAAAGTTGTGATGTGAGAAACAAAAAAAAGAGCTGAAGTGATCTGCAAAGATTGCCACTGAGAAAAAATACTGACAGAAATAACGGATGAGAATGAATCAACTGACAAAAAAAACGTGGTTGTTTAATTTCTCAACAGAAGGGCCTACCATATAAACATAATTATTAAATACATTCAACCGAGTCCAAGACATTGAATCACTTGTGCAGACAAGTTATGGTCGAACAAAAATCTCAGAACAAGACGTGAGACTCGTAATGAACACAACAGCTAACGACTCCTAAAACGGACAAATGTTTGTCATAGTGACGTTTCGTTAACGCCTGGGAGACTGTAATGAAAATCCATTCATAAACTGGAACTGGAAAACAGGGGTCTGATGCAGAGTTCTGAAGAGGACACAAAGTGACTCGTGACTCAGAACATTCATGAGAAAAGCATGCCACAAGTTCTTTGGAAAGTATTTCTTACCTTGTGGAAGTGCTGAAGGATGTAGGTGTTCCTATTTAAAATGGGTTAGAGGGGGGATTTTGATTCATGACAAAGCATTTAGTTCTGCATTCTATTAAGCAAAGTGTAATCAGTTCAAACAAAGAGCTAAAGATTCCTAAACGAGGGTAGGACCACACTTACTGTGTACATGTTCATGAAGAGAACTGTGGCTGGAAATAGAAGTAGCTGATCCAGGAGTCTTACAAAAACAGAAAGAGTGTCAGTTTTTATCTGGATTTTATATAAAAAAAATTCTGTATAATAGCTTTATATTATATAATGTCTTAAATGAATGCTCACAATGATCTCATCTATGAATGTATAATAAGAGAATGATAATTAGAGTTCATTTCACTGACTTCATCAGAGGATAGAGTTCCCTGTGTCTATTGAGTTTCCTTAGATGTCAAGACATCTCCATAACAACCAAGCAAACTTTATATTTAAACCTCGAGTGAGGGTTTTTGTTAAACTGTAACTATTATGTCAACAAGGGACATCTATTGTTGCATGGGAATTAAACATATACACTTACAAATGTGTTCTGTTGTCACTGTTTTAGAGCATGACAATCATTTACACCCATAATAAATCACACAAGAGCCAATGTAAGTGGGAGACTCACATTGAGAGAGGAGAGACTGGGACCTCGGCCTCTGGTCCAGCCCTGAGACTCTGCTGAGCCAAAGTGCCTAAGAAGCACAAAACATGTTTGAGTTTAATAAGTCTCATCTAAAATGCAGAAATGTGATGAGCCAATAAAGAAAGAAATGCATACCTGTTTGCTCTTGACCGAGGTGTAACTAGTAAAAGAAAACTACATAAGAATTGACCAGTAGTAAAAACTGCTGAACAAATTCAAATTAAATATTAGATTACCTGGGGAGGTGACAGCCACAGGGAGTGTCATCCTTTGAGTCCTGTAAAAGAGAATTAGTAAACTTAAAATACTTCAACGCTGTAATGTTTATTATCAAATATGACCATTCTGAAGGTTAAACTGGTCTTTACCCATCTGTATGAAATTGTCCTGGAGAAACCTGTGGCAGGCAGAAAGTATACATTACAAATAAATCTGATGTAACACTTTAACATTGACATCGTAGAGCTGCTCTCAGACATGCACTGAACTCCGGATAATCTCTGGACATTCTCTGGAGCTAAGTTAGATAACAAATTTCGGAGTAAGAAGCTCTGGACTTTCTCTACAGGTCCTCCGACCAGCCCTCTAGAACAAAGCTCAGCAGAATCTCCAAATTAGCACAAGTGGGAACACAGCCGGGTATCCTCCGCAAGATTCCCAGTGAACGAGAAGGCGTGTTGATAATGTTTCTAACATGGGAAAGATGCAAAACAAACCCCAGAGAATGTCCGGATCCAATTGTGTGGAGATTTAATGTTCATTTCATTCTGAAAACTGCTTAAGAACAATGAACTTTAATAAGTAAGATTATGGAACACTTACCCTCCTCTGAGAAAGTGGCTTCTTTAATTCAGCAGTTTCTCTTTTCAGCTCAGAAAGCTGCTTTTTTAAGGCAGCGTTCTCCCTTTTCAGCTCGGTCAGTTGCCTTGAGACAACAGACGTGGGTTGGAAAGCGTTGTAATCTGAGATTTATTTACAGAGCAGCAGAGGAACGATCAGAGATTTTGAAATCACCTGTACCCCTGCTCAGAGACCTCCTTCAGGCGCCTCTCCAATTCAACAGACTTGTGCTTGAAGTGCGTTGTGACTCTTTCCATCTGTGTCCACTGGAAATGAACAACCTGAGGAAGAAGAAGTCTCTATCAACTCTTCTTTAATTTCTAAGGAACGACTGTAAATTAAATGTAGCTAGTGGGTTATACTTTAAGATTCCCAAATTATCTTTGACGTTTTGATACGATATTGACCTTTAAAGTGTAGCAATTCAAAAGATGGAACAGAGGAGACAGACCTGTGATATGTGCTGCAGTCGTGACTGGATCAGCTTTGTTGGGTCCTTGAAAAACACTTTTTCCTGTGGCTTCATCTGAAATAGAAAGGTGTGCAGATCTACAGTGATGTGTCGGCTGGGTGGAAGAAGATAATCCTCTGCTGGCAGCAATAGACAGTGACCTGCAGTGAACGTGTCAATCTCACCAACCTCATCAGTGATGGGCAGGTAACTGCAGCTGGCCCCACACACACTGCACTGCTCTGAGAGAAAAGAGGCACAAGAGATGATGTTAGATAATTATATATCATAAAATGTGGAAGAGCAGATGGAATATAACTGTCTTACTAGATTTGATGCATGCCTCACAGGAGATGTGGCCACAGCTGGACACAGCAAATGAGGACCCTTTCCTTGTGAAGCACTGGTTACAGTGGAACCAGTCCATTTTAAGCCCTGTGCGTTCAAAGGTCACAACACGTAGATGTAATTTTATTATATTAAAGATTTCACTATATGATGATACATGTGAGGACAAACGTGATTCCATACTGTACTATTGTGTACTTATGGTTTAGGTTAACTTCCTGGTTTGTGATAATGCTATTGAAAAACCCCATTTAAGATATGGGTCTGCTTCCAATTCCACGGGAACAGGTTAAGATAAGAAAAGAAAAAAGAAGCCTCACAAAAGTGAAATTCAGAGATAAAATCATACACGAACATGCCATTAAAGTATAAGGACATAAAATAGAGAATATATACAATGTAAACAGGATGGCAAGTAGAAGAGATTAATATTGCACTTATTGAAATTGCACAACTGGTTGCTAGTCTAAATTAAATTAAACCTGCGTGAGTTTATGCATAAGACCCGTTCATACCTCAACAAATGATTTCCCCTCTACGCAAAGACAGGTTCCTAAAAAAATTTTTTTCCCAGTTTAGTGTGCAAGAGCCTGACTGGCCTGCACAGAGCACTGACCCTGTACAGCATATTTTAGTTTAGCTAGGGCCCAGAATACGGCCTTGATCGAGCCTCATCAGCCAGGATCTGGACCCGACCTCACAAACGCTGCTGTAGTCAGATGAGCGAGGAGTAATAAATCTCCTGCCAGGTTCTAAAATGTTGGGCAAACCTTGATCAGAAACCTTGAAGCTGTTGTATCAGTATACAAACCGTCTTCTGTCAAGAGACTTTCACAGTGATAGTGAACCTCATGTTCTGGAAGAGGCTCAGCTCCTAATGATGTCAGATACTCATACTGTGTTTCCTGCTATAATGTCAAACCAATGAAAGATACAATCCTCTTATATATACATAATGGTAGAGTGTGTGTGGAGTCTGGTTAAGTTATACTATGCATTTATCACTGGAACCGCCCCAGCAGTGAGACGTGATGATGTAGCCCAGGACGCTACAGAAGTTAGTAGCCGCTAACTGTTAGCTAGCTAGCTAATTAGCTAAAATTGCGTCAAAGTGGAGTCTGTGGCTTGATACCATAGACTTTATAGCTTGATACTGACAGACTGAAGGTAACGAGACAGACGCTACACTTAAACATGGCGGCTGCTGAAGGTCGGTTTCTCCTCCTTGTTACTTTACCTGCGACCTGCTCACAATATATTCAGCTGGTTCAGCTCTGCTCCCTGTTCTGCCCTGACCAGTGACCACAGACTGACGGGCAGAGGGACGTCTGGTGTGGTTTGAACAAGGCACCGACAATACTCCACTATACACACACACGTTTAAAGAATGTGACTATTTAAAAACCCTACTATACCAAAGACAAGTTTACTATTAGAGACCATTCATAAGACTTATTTAAAAGCCTACATTTAAAAAAAAAGCCTATATAAATAAACCATACAGTCTATTGAAAATATACCACTTTTTAAAAGACAAGCTTACCATTTAAGCAGTTATATAAATGTACAATTGAAGAACTACAAGCCTACCACTCAATGTAAATTGATTCATTTATTTTATTAATTCCAGCACTGGGAACTCATTTCAAC
The DNA here is from genome assembly GCA_038501795.1 of Pseudopleuronectes americanus. Taxonomy (NCBI): domain Eukaryota; kingdom Metazoa; phylum Chordata; class Actinopteri; order Pleuronectiformes; family Pleuronectidae; genus Pseudopleuronectes; species Pseudopleuronectes americanus. Next base: position 5,768,842 of record CM076730.1, on the reverse strand, counting down.
CCAGATTAATGTTCCTGGTTTTCATATAGATACTTTGATAGCTTTTTCCCCCTGAACATTTGATTGTATGCTCTCAATAAAAATGTAAACCTTTAGGACACATGCTGCACAACAAGTCATCTCTGCACCTCAGGAGATATAGCTCAATTTCTTTGCCTTATCCACATTGTCAAAATATACTTAAGGATGGATGAATCCAACTGGCAATTGAATGAGTTACATTTGGAGCCAGAGTGCATGTGTAGAAACTAATGAAGGCATTAGACAATTGTCCACTAGATTTAATCCAGCCAGTTCATTTTTTATTGGCTTTGTGGAAACAGAACAACCTTTTACCCTGTACCATTTGTCGGCCTTGGAAGAAACTAAATTTAAAAAGGTAATATTTTATCAAGGTACCAATAACCAGTAAACACAGCCCTGGATTTTATGGTTAATTTATTTTAATGAAATTCCAATAAGGGTTTTAGAAAACTCACTGAGGTCCTGATACAATCTTTATGCAACACGAGTAAGTCAATGCCTTTTTGGAAGTCAAAGTACAGCACATTTTGTCTGACACCATTATGGAGTTCCAACTCAAGTTTCCTCAAAGGTTCATGAATTTTTGAGTGAAATTCTTAATGCAAGGGTGAAACTGTTAATAAAGCTATACCATTAGACCCTGTAATGACAGCTTCAGTTTGACCCAGTGACAACCTTAGCAGATATCAATACCCTTGGTTTGAGTGATAAATGATTGGAGCCATGTTCAAGTTGAATGGATACATCTTTAATGGCATCAAATCTGAAATGCAAAGAGGAAACCAAGCACCGCAAAGCTGGAAACAATAAAAACCGAGTCAGATTGTCGGAGCCAGTCCTTCAGATGGATTCATTTCTGGAGAGGAGAACAAAGACAAGTCAATGAATGCAGTTGCTGAGCACAAATTCAGAATTTTTTTTTAAGAGTAACAAAGTAGTTTCTCACTTTGATGCTTCAGGGGTTCTCAGTGATTGTGAACGGCCCGAGGACGGCCTTCTTTACCACTCCAAGCTTCCCTGTAACAAACACCTTTTGACCATCAGTAAAATGATACCAGTTTAATCCAAACCCTGCACAGATGGTTAACATACCTGAGGATGTACTCCTCATCTTCCTGGACTTGCAGGTTGAGTCACAGCAGTCACATAGGTTGCTATATGCAGGGTTATCCATAAGCTCCCAGCTGAACAGGGAGAGGGTCCGGGATTATTTACAATTTGACTTAAAGCAGTCTAGTTTTCAGACTAGTTATACAAGTTTTACCCTTGATTTTTTATGTAGTTGCAGGCCTTCTTTGTGTGGTCGAGCCCAACAGGATCCCAAGCCACAAGTTGGCAGTGCAAATACACCTGTTGAGTGCAGGAGAACATCAAGTCTATGTTCCAGTATTTACAGGTTAAGCCACTATGTGAAAGACCATGCACAGGTATAAAATGAAGGTTTACCTGTTTCCCAATGGCAAACTTAAAGGCTTGAAGGGACAGCTGGATCTCAGATAACTTTTGCCTTGGTTCGAATTTTGAACGGGATGTCTTGCTGTCCACAAGACATCTGTATGGTTTAAAATATATATACAAAAAAAAACATTACTTCTGGTGTGGGCAGAAGAAGTCAGTAGGTCTGTGTTCATATTCAATAAACAAGTATTACCCCTTATTTGTGATTATTGGGTATACATCACTTCCAGGATTCAGCTCTGGCGTGGCGGCAGCAACACATTCATCGAGAAGCAGCAGCAAGGGCTGATGGAAGTTTAGCTCCACACTCGCCATGATGGGTATGAAGGAGCCCAGAGGAAAACTGGTGGATTCAGCAGGGCCGGAGAAATCCTCTAAAAGCACAAGGTGGAGGTGAGACGTGTAGTTACAATGCTGCCGTTTCAAGTTGAGGTGATGAACTGTTGACACCTACCATTCATTAGTCCCATATGAAAAACCATGTCTCCTAGACCATATGTAGTCGACACAGGGTCGTAGGTGGGGGGGTACCAGTCTTTAGGCCTGCACAGAATACACATTTATTGCATGAATCAGTTGAACACAAGTCAAAAAGACATCAAATAGTCTTGATATTAAACACCCTGTGTGGAAGTTGCATGAATGCACACCTCTCATATGAACACATGACTTGGTGGGTGAAGGAGGGTTCGTGGGAGTCCGGAGAGGAGATGTACATCAGGTCATTGCTGTATATAAGTTTATCCCCAGTGACCTATGAGGAAGACATGTTACTTAAGCGGTCAACTATTTACTTAAAAAGCCCAGATTGAAATGTTCTACCCACCAGTCTCCTGAAGTTACAGTCGTTGAAGCCCACAGTGAAAACGGCCTCCCTGCCCGAGAAGCTGGTGGGGATACAGTTACCGAGAAAAAAGAGTGAGGGGTCGACCGGGTTCCTGCTCCCTCTCCACGTCAGCGTCATATAATCAGGCCTGCAGTCCAGTTTCATCTCTGACAAATACAATCAGGTTTGTACACAAACAGCAGAGAAACCTTCAATTATTTTTGACGCTATGTTACCTGCATTAACTGACTTGGCAGCTACCAGGAGGACGAGCAGCACCCCTTGCCAAAACAAAGCCATCATGACTGAACAAACAGGATGGGGACTGTGGAGGCTTTTATTGGTTGTACTGGGAGACGCTCATCTAGTTTAACTTCAGTCACCTGGTGTGAGCTCACTACCTCAGGTGCAACCGCCTCACTCTCATTACAACACGTCCCATTCATCGTGTTATAGCTATTTACTTTCTATTAGGAACCAGAGAGCCTGACAGGACATTCCACAGCTACAGTAGATATGAGAATATAAACTGTATAACAATGCACGTCATTCATCATCAATTAATTAATCAAATTTGATTTATATAGCTAATATTCACAGTTTGTCTCATAGTGCTTAACAAGGTGCGACATCCTCTGTCTTTAATTCTCAACAATAGATAGGAAAAATTACCAAAACATAGAAACCTCAGAGGGTCACATGTGTGGGATCCCTCTCCCAGGATAGACAGACGTGCAGTAGAACATTACAATATTTACAACATCGATTTGAAGACCCCGATGGAAAACCTCATTCATTCAAGAAAGTTATTTTTTAAATCACTTAATTAATGGCAGAAGATGCATACAAACTTTCAGTTGAAGTTTGTTTAAAACTGAATGACAGATATTGTCAGTTTATACAGAGGAAACATTTAACCATCAGTTACAGGAAGAAATTTGTGATTTTATTGGAATTAAGAGAAATCAAACATCTCTTATTATGGCAACTGCTGAAATACTTCCAGGTCATTTCCTAAGCGAAATTGACTATTCTACTGCACCTTCAGGCTCCCTACAAATTATATACAGTATATATATTATAGTTCTACAATGTTGAATTTCAAATTTAAAGGGCTTATACGGAAGTTGCTAATTGCCTTTAGCTCTGTCTCCATTAACCCATGGGACTCTACTGCCATTTCAATTCCTGAGTTATCAGAAGTATCACCCGTTTTCATATGTGCTCTGAAACCTGATGATCGTGATCGGTCACAGTGCAGATGATAAGCAGTCATACAGGAACTCATATCCTGTCTCGGAGCTCGTGAAAAAACAGATCAATTGCTCAACTTAAGTTTATATCGTGCATCTCTCATTTTGAAATGGTGTGAAAAGTTGTCAGTTTATCGTGAGTTTACAAGCTGTGACTTTTAACACCATATAAACAACTTGTAGTGCAGCAAGTTGTAGTGCAGCATGATACAAGGATATATCTTAGGCAGCCATGTGAAACTATTTGTCTTTATGGCTGGAATTATATTTACAACAATTTCCCTGAAATCGTGTGATGACATTATGCATAACCTCTCATCAACTATCTCATAACGTAAATCCACATCCTAAAGTGATCATTCGAACTCAAATTAAAAATCAATTTAAATTGTAAAGTGATGGAACAGTTGTTTCCAGTGCATTGTACTGGCCTGGACATCAGACCACATGTATTAGCCAGAGATATTTCTAATTTTAGGTCAGGTTGCCTATGGATACCCATTGGGTGTTCATGGATTGAATAAACAGCAGATTCAGCAGCTTAAACCAGTTTTATTGGACATTCAATGATGGATCTATAAGATTGTGGGCGGTACTGCTGGAATTATGAGCCATTCTGAAAACATTGGTCAGACCCATGTAAAGCTGATGACATCATGCATGTCAAGAAGGACGTCATCTGGTCCTGGCATCCATTTCCTGCATAACCAGAGTCATAGTTAATACTCGTGTCCAGTGTTCATCAGTTTCAGGATCAAGACCTGGGACACAGTTGTTTTAATCCTTTACACCCGAGTCTTCTGATGATGGGTTTTGCTCCACGATGATCAGGGGTCCCAACACTGAATCTGAGAAAAGAGGGGGGAAAAGGGATGGCGGGTGGAATTAATGACTTCATGCAAGAAAGTTCTGTCTAAAAATAGCTGAGCTGACATAAGACTATACCCCATTCAACTCCTCTTTTGGAACGGGACTTGCAGATTGAATCGCAGCAGCTACAGAGGGAGCTCTGAAGCGGGTCATCGAGCAGCTCCCAGCTGAGGAGGGAGGAATCAGAGGGGTTTTCAAAATAGAGGTGTTGATAAAAGACAGAGACGAGCACCATCACTAGCCAAGTGCAGGGACTTTTTAGTTAAAGCACACAACTCCTCATATTGCTTTTACATTTCTTTTGGTGTACACTTTGATAAAGGACAGTGGACAAAATAGACACATTTGTTCAGCTTTAGAGGCATCGCTAGTTATTTCAAAGCTTGGACAGGGACAGGCTAGCTCCATAATAACCACAAACAGAAGTGATAATTAATTTGATCATCACCTTTCACTGTCTTTTATATACTGACAGGTCTTCTTGGCCTCATCCAGATCTGCAGGGTCCCATACAACCAGTTTGCAGTGGATGTACACCTGGGGAACACACAAGGAGTCAATACATTTTAGTTTATCAAGCCAATATTCCCGACATTAGCTCCCAATCTATCCCCTCACCTCCTCTCCAGGAGCCAACATGAAGGCCTGCAGGTAGAGGATGAGAGCAGACGAGTGGTATCGAGGGAAGAACACAGAGTTTCCCCTCATGCTGTCATAGAGACACCTGAGGACATTTTAAATCTCAGCTTAAAAACGTAACTCATCTGAACACTGAACTCTAACCCGTTTCTGCGTCCTACCCCTTGTTGGCTATGATTGGGTAAACCTGGCTGCCGGGGTGCAGCTCTGGTGTGGTGGCTGCCACACACTCCTCCATTAGCAGCAGCAGAGGTTGATGGTACTTCTGCTCCACTGCTGCCCATATTGGCATGAAAGAGCCCAGAGGGATGACGTTTGTCTTTGCTACACCGGTTAATTGCGCTGTTGGGTAAGGTAAAAAAAACAAAAACATGCTTAAAAAGGCAGCTTTGAATGGGCTCGTGGGGTATTTGGTAGTGTGAGAAGTCACCGTTGAGGAGATTCATGTGGACGACCAGCTCGCCTCGACCTTCAGAAACACCTGAGCCAGGCTTCAGGAATGGGGGAATCCACGACTCAGGTCTGAAACATAATATTCCTCACACATTTCAGTTTTAAAATGGATTTTTAACCACCACCCCTTTTAAAGAAAACTACCTTTTATAAACACATTCAATGGGATGCATCATAGACGGAGGATTCATCTTCGACTGTGGCCGGTAAGTCAGTTCATTTTTATAAATGAGGCGTTTCCCTTTCATCTGCAGAGAAAGAAAACTGGTTATATAAAATACAAAGAAGTGGCTATGTTATTTTATTTTTGGTAAAGATCCCATTTACTTTACCAGTTTCTTAAACTTGCAGTCTTCTAACTTATAGTTGAAGTAAGCCTCCCCCTCCCCAGTGCGCAGAATACTGAGCTTAGAAGGCATGCAGCTCCCCAGGAAGAAACGAGCGGCATTCGGCACCAGCTCTGCACTGATCCTCCATGTGATTTTTACTGAGTCCTTTTCACAGACTACTTTGACCTCTGCAAACAAATCCTTAAGCTGTCAAAGTTCCCATCAATTAAACACTTGCACATTCTGTTGGCACATTTATACACACACACATCTGAAAATACCTGCATCAGCAATAGTGGCTGCAAAAACAGCCACGATTATCACACCTAGGTAGAGATGAGTCACCATGACTGAATGATCAGAAGCGGAGTGGAACCGACACACTTGTATAGACTTCCTGTCTCATCAGCTGAATGATCAACATCTGTGTAGTATCAGGACAACACCTCCACTCATGCTGGACTGTCTGTGCATTGTGGAAATGTATTATATCCTCTGTGACATTTATTTTCTCAATGCACTTGTAAACAAAAAAATCTATATATTTGCATTAAGTACAGATTGGATCTATTTGTACGTAAATGCTGTTTTATATGTTTTAGAAGAAATTGTTGTACTTTTTACTCTACATTAAAAAAAAAGTTTGATATTTAACTTACAAAATATGATGCAACAGACTGACTGCAAATCTGTTAATTCTGTCATGATTTTAACTCTCTGCAAGGGGCTGGTCTTATTGTAGCTGTTTTGATGTCTTCATCAGAGCGGCTGTATTCATCCAGTGACTTGGTAAAACAGAGGTTCGAAATTTATACTAATCGTTGTGTTTTTTACATTTTTGTATTAAACTGAAACTACTCATTGCTTATTATTCCACTGCATATATCCAACTTGAAACCTTCTCCTAAAAGAATATTATTTATGGATTTGACATGAACAGTTGCAAAGATGACTTTTGGTTGATATCATTCGCCTCCTTGGTAAACTTTAAATTAATAAATCCAAGCACAGGAGCTGGATTCGATTTGTCTCTATTTCATAGAAAATAAATACAATTAACTTAATCCACATTCAAGAAGATTATGATTTAAAACGAGTCGCGGTCCTTTTAACTTAAACGTAACTATTATATACGGTATTTATTTTTATTAATTTGTGCTTTGTTTTTGTGTCGTTTTAGAATCTGAGCGGAACGTTTTTCCTTTTGTCGCCGTGACGTCCGGACCATTCAGCGTGATACACAGGAAGTAAACTCGAACCAGCCAGACAAGCGGGTTGTAATTCGCTAGTTCACGAAGTATTGTGATCGAGAAACGGTTCATATAATCTGGAATTGAAGTATATAACTGAATCAACATGCTGATCAAAGTAAAGGTGAGATAACGCTTTTATTTAATGTTGTACTTTTCGTACTGCTTTTGTTGAGTCGCTCGCTAACATCATTCACCGGTTCGCTAATTCACCTCCGGCCACTTCTCATCATATTCCAGCTGCATCTTGTAAAATGTTAGCGGATTTTATTTTCCAATGGTTTTCGGCTCTCCCTTGTCGTCGTGTGTGTTGTTGGATATGTTGCTAATTTCAAAGTAAACCTCAGCAGGTTAGTTTATTCACGGGCCGGTGTTCCAATCCAATCCCTTAACATTGTGTAAAGCTACAACACGAAGCCTAACGGACAGTGTTCCTGGCGACTGATGTTAGCACCGTAAGAAATCCATGCATGAAGTGTTTGATCGACTGGAAGAGAAACATTTGAGTCATTTGGGACAATAGACACAACTCTAATCCCCAGTTTGCCCACTTGAGCGAGTCGATTGTTGTTTTGTGGACTCTTGTGTTGATGTGATCGTGTTGTTGTTTTTCAGACCCTCACTGGAAAAGAAATAGAGATCGACATTGAGCCCACAGACAAGGTGACATCCTGGAATGCATTGTCTTCACGACATAAACAGAAATCTGAATAACCTTCACCCGCACAGCTCTGCATCATGTGTAAATATCCTGTGTTTGTTTACGTCAAGGTGGAGAGGATTAAAGAAAGGGTAGAGGAGAAGGAAGGGATCCCCCCGCAGCAACAGAGACTTATCTACAGTGGAAAACAGATGTGAGCTCCTCCACTGTTTAATCCATGTATCTGCATTCGTAATGGATATCTTCTTTTTCATCCTCAAATCTCCTCCTCTAAACAATCTCTTCCTCCCCCTTGTGTCGTTTTGCCCTCAGGAACGATGAGAAGACGGCAGCGGACTACAAGATCCAGGGCGGCTCCGTGCTCCATCTCGTGCTGGCGCTAAGAGGAGGGTCGGCGGTCCACAGTCTCGGCTGCATACACCCGTCCTCCTCGTCCTGAGCCGCTGTCGTCACGGGGGCCGGCCGAGTGACAACAGTCGAGGTGTCCGTCTTTAACTGAGATCTGAAATCCCACGCTCCCTGGCCGACCCAAACAAATAATCAAAAGAAGAAGAAAAGAAAAAACAACAAAGGACGTTCTAATCTCACTGAAAATGTTTTTTTTGTCAACCCACATTGGCTTTCTGAGTTTGACCCATTGATGCAGGCACCCATGCAGTACAAGAGACAGTGTGAGAACCCTGTGGTCTTTTTGCTTGTGAATAAATGTTGAAGTTAATATAAGCTTTGTCATCGAATATACACACAAACACACACACACACATTGAGAAAGACACAGAGACGGGTCACTGAGGATTCTGAAAACTTATTTTCTTTTATAGAAAATGACAGGAGACTGAAAATTCAAAGACAAATATAAACAGTTGATAGTTTACTCCCGTACATTTTAGTGAAAGTAGATTGTGCTTAAATCACATTACAGCACCACTGCTCATAAACAGGCTCCAGTGTTTTCAGAAGTTCTGTGAGTGAAAGGATTTTTTTTAAATAACTCAGATAATACACTTTATCGGTCTTATGTTTGACAGCTCACTTTGTTTGTCCTTCCACATCGAAGTATCATGTTAGAGATTTCCAATGTACATTTTTAATTGTACTCACACGCTTAACATCTCAAATATACATCTTATAAACCGCATTACGTTTTTCTTCTTGTATCAATTTACAGTCTCCAGAAAATAAAACAATTCACTAAGGAGCCTCTGTAAACAATTGACAAGGAAACAATGGTCAGTAAAAACAAGTGTTGCTTGTGGGAATGATAAAAATGTTTATTTGACAATACTTCTTTTAAAACCATGTCTTAGCCTCCAAAATTAAATATGACATAACTTTAGAAAACTTCCTTTCTTGAGAGGGCTCAAGGCACAGAGGAGAAAGGAAGAGGATACTCTGACACTGAGCAGTTCAGCTGAATAACACAAGACAAGGGAATTCCAAGACACATGGCTGTATAAAGTCTTCAACCCTTCAGATTCAAATTCATGTCCCTGCATTTTCCAAATAAAATCAAGCTTTCTGGATAAATTAATTTCATATAAGTCGTAGTGGCTCATTAGTTAGTGCTCAGCTGCTAGTCAGTTGAGTAAAGAAGGTCAGGGCTAATGAAGAAACAGTGAGATCGTTTTGTAGTGCAGTATTAATGCAGTGTTGTACGAGTAGACTTGATCTAGTGGCTTAAACTGACAGAAGCCACATTCAAATAAAACTCTGGTTGAAACTTAAGTGGATATTTGTTTGGACAGTCACATAAAACTTCTTAGAAAATACTATAATTTTGTCATTTCCATGTTTTACCTGCATATTCCACAGCTCGTGTTAATAATCACATTGACACGTCAGCTCCAGGTGAGAGGAGAACTATGTGTTAACACGAGGCTGATTTCCTGCGAGAGAACAAGTGTTTTTCAGCACTAAAAACACCAGAAATAAAAAAGGTGGGTATTTGAGGAACAGCAGGTTGGACTGTGGAGTGGAGGGTTTTTACAGCAGACTGTCAGTGAGGCTGACGCCGGCTGACTCATCCACAGTCTGCTGTCATAGTCCAGGAGGACTGACTAACAGCTGTCAGAGGCCTGGGAAGGTGTCGACCTGGACCGTGTCCTGGAAGGCTGATCCTTGTCTGGTGTAAGATACACGGATCCTCATCTTCAGGCTCACCTGCAGGAGGAAAGAAGGATTTGGATACAATTATGTTAATTTAATTTGTGTATGTGTGACAGTGCCCTTAATGCGAGTTCTCCACTTGCGTCATCAACCACCACAGACCCACCTTGTTTGGGTTGTTGAGGACCACCAGCTGGGTCACCTTAGCTGCGCCTCGTGCCGGGAGAGAGTCCCCACTGGGGGCCTTCATGTGTAACTGGACACTCTGCAGGGAGATCAAATACAACTTTGAAGTCTAAAGCAGTGGACATGTTGTTGTTGCCTCTCCCACTGGGAACATGACACACACATGGCCAAGGCCAAGATGTGACACATGCTGGCTCATGAGCTCAAATTCCCCTGAACAGTCCCACCCCGTGAAGAAAGGTTCGGCTTCACACCAAAACCCTGCACATTCAGTTGTTCAGTTGTTATTTACCTTAATGTCATAAACCTACACACTGATCTAAATGTAGATTCTCCCAGCTGCCAGAAATATATGGTGGAAAAGTACAAAAGAATTTGAGCATGTAATAATATAATTTCAAATGTGTATTTTATATTCTTTTTTGTTTGAAAAAGTTTTTTGATGTACAGCAAGAGTATGTTTCTATATTACACATATTATGGGGGCTCAGGAGGTAGGGAGGGTCCGCCAGTAACCAGAGGGTTGGTGGTTCAATCCCAGTCCTGCCTATTCCACGTGCCAAAGTGCCTTGGGAAAGATACTGAAGCTCAAATTAGTCCTGAAGGCCCCTAGTGTGTGTTTAACGTGGGATAGAGAAAGTGCTGCACATAGATGCACTGTATGAATGAGTGTGTGCGAATGACAAAACTGTCCTGTGAAGAGCAGTGAGTGGCCATCAAGACTAGAAAAGAACAATGTAAAAACTATATACAAAATAATAATTTATATTTTTGTTATTTGACATTTATATAGACTTGGTAATTAGTAGTCCCAGATGCTCTATGTACTCACTGGTAGCTACATCCCTGCCACAGAGCTCAAACCTGCTTAAACTGGGGGAGACGGGAGAGGATGGAGTAAAAGCGTGTTGAAGGTTAGAACTGGTTTTTTTCCATCCACCGACATTCCCATTCCCTTGTCTACAAACCGGACCAGCCAACACAAATCTGTCAGAGCTCCCACTCACAACTGCCCAACACATTTTTCAGTCTGGTTATTTTGGGACTTTGCCTCTGCAGACTTTGATAGAAACTTTGCTTTTTTTCAGAATGACGTGTGGCTGCTTCATGATGAATACATGGTCTGACAGAGGAGGTTTACTGAGCTGAGAGTCACTGGTGCTGGAACCAACCTTGGGTACAGCAGCTTGCAGGGTGAAGGCGCTGATGTCCGAGTCAGTGGAGTTGGAGGCTATGAGTGTGACTGTCAGACCTGAGTCAGACTGTTTCTCACAATTCAGTGTCAAAGCCACGCCGTCTTTGTCGTACACCGTCACTGTGGGAGCTGTGGGAATAAAAGACTGCTTTTACTTTACTTGAATTTAAAAAAAGAAAACACCAATAGAGAAATAGAGGGATACGATTTGAAGCAATCCAATTTCAGTTTCTCTAGTTTTGTTTCCAAAAGAACTTCCTCTTTTTGTCTTGAGCTACTTTCAGTCGGGACAGTTTCCTGACCTTTGAGAAGGGCCAAAACTTTTCCTGCCAGCGCCCACGTAAAATGTCCGGAAAATGTTAGAGGGAGATCATGTGAGAATACAGCAGGAAAATATCCAGAACAATCACAGTGAGTGAGCGGGTGTGAGCATGAGGTTTCTAAAATGTGACGGACGCAAAACTGGAAGAATGCAAATATCCAAGAATGAAAGAGGAACCATAACAGATGAGGATGTCATCTTGGAAAGACAACTACAACGCCCATGTCAATTCTCTGTCATGACCTTCCTCCTACATGCTCTACCCAGACGCCACCCTGGCCTGAACGTTCCAAACATCTTCCTGTTGCTGTGAACTCATCTGACTCAAACTATCTCCTGCTGTGTTCTTCATATTTGAAAAGCAAACTATGGAAAATTGTGACTTCATGTCTGAAAACAGCTTTTCATTCTCGAGCAGCGTGTGTGGTGTTTGTGTGTCTATCGGACCTGGTGCCAGGGGCGTTGGCTCGAACCCTCCCAGTAGATCCAGCAGGTCACCTCCTGCAGTGCTGGCGGTGTTGATGGACAGACCTGGTGCTGGACTGGGCTGCAGAGGCTCCTCGGAGCCACCCAGCAGGTCCAAGAGATCACACACCTGAGGGGAGAGACAGACAGAGAGAGAAATAAGTTTCTTCATCGGAGTCTAAACCAAAACAAGTTTGTAAAGAATAATATAAATGTAAAGGAAAACTTAAATATGTCAAATCCAGAGAATAAGGACAGGAAAGACTTTTCGCAAGCTCATCAGTAAAAATGTACATATGGTGATGTACCTGGTTAGCAGGTTGTTGTTGCAGCAGTGGCTCAGCCTTCTTGACTGTAGCTGTCTGGATCTCCTTCAAGGTGTCCCCCATTGACTCTCCATTGGTATCACCCATGGAGTTCTTTTCAATCACAGGCATCCTCTCCAGCACCGCTGCCCTGTGGAGAGACACAGCATCTGAGCTCTTTACTGGTCAGAAAAGAACAACACCTGGAACCACAACATGCAGGAAGTCCAAAACAACTCTACATCAGATTCGCTTTTAAAGAGCTGAAAAGTGAATGTCTTCATGGAACCATTGCATACCTCATGTGGTCATATTTTTTGAAGAGAGCGTTGTATTCAACTGCCCTCTGCTGGAGCTCCACGTCCAAACAGCTGCCGTAGATGCTGACAATGCTTCTGATCCGACTGGAGAGGGTGGAGCGATACAGAGGGAGAGAGGGAGTTAGGAGATTGCTGCAGGTATTTAGAAGTCAAGTCCTTTTTAAACAACTCACTGCTCAAGCTCTAAACCTAAGGCTCCTCAGAACTCTTCACTATCAATATCTGTTGGCGACCAGTTGTGATCAACACAATACATGGCACATTAGGGACACGGATGCACTAGAGCCTGAGAATGAGACTTCAAAACTCAAGATATCAAAAGGTAAAGTCTTACTCCACGTTGTCAGTGATGCGTGTGCTCAGCTTCATGGTGGCGGTGAGAGCAAAGCCTCTGGTTGCTGGGGAGGACATGTGGGACTGTAGAACTGTTTCCAAGGCATCCAGGGCATCGTCTTCAGTGACCTGATAAAGACACGAGTCATGACTGGAGTTTCAAGCGGCCGTCACAATTTAATAAAAATGGAAAATTATTACACACTTTATTTGCCAGTATTCATGTGGTAGCTACAAAGTACTACAGTAACACAATTCAGTTCACCCAACACTTGTTTTTAGGGTTAAAATGTTAAAGGGTTCACAAATTAATAAAGATTCTTGGGTAATTTCCCTGACTGATTTTAATTTGCTATTGAGAAAAGGATTAATAATTCTTATCTTTATTCAAGAGTCTAGTCTTTCAGTTTGAGAGCAGGACTTATTGATTTCACTTTCAGATTTTGTAATGCTCTCACTCAGAACCTTGCGCTCTGTAAATCAAATATAACCTGCTTGTGCTCAGATTTCCTGCTCTCCAGCTTCAGCTCTACTGCTCGTGCTCACATGTGAAATGTCTGCTCTCAGATTTTTTGTTCTGCACTTGAACCTTTGGGAAAAAATCTGTTGGCAGACCTTTCACGTCTGCACATTAGCAGTTTGACCGCTAGGAGAAGAGCTGAAGCGCCAGATATCTAAGCACAAGTTGTTATGTATAAGTGCGAGTGCAGTGAGACAACATGCTATTGAATAAAGATAGGAACAAAAAAACATAAACTTTCTGTATTGTAATGGCAGTCTGGAAAAATAACCAATATCGTTGGTATCAATATCATGGAATGTGAGATCCTGCATTAATTGCAAACACAGCACTTTCTTTGGTCTGCATTGTGCTTTTGTTTTGCAGGGAGGAAACCTACAGCGATAACAACACTATATACAAGATACAAATATAATGCTATCATGATTTAAAAACACAGTGGATCAAAATATGGGCGTACCTGTGCAGCCTCAGTCTCCTGACACTCTCCTTTCATCAGCAGGTCTCCATACTCTCCTATACACCAGCAGGCCACCTGCACCAGGGATGGCTGCACAGACCCACAGAGCAAACATGACTCACTGCAGTCTATAGTTATTGTATTACAGTCACAGTAAAATGTAAACATAGAATAATTGGTCAGGTTCCTGGTAAAGTTCACTGGTAAGCAGAGCAGTGTGCTGAATTGTCACTTTTGCTCAAACTCACAGGAAGTTCCTGTTGGAAATGGTGTGAAACTGCAGCACAGTGCACAGTCAGTACACGGCTCCTCGTCTGACTCCATTCCAAAAATAAACCTCACTGCATCAGGCATTTTGTTGAAAAGCTGAAAGCCAAGCTATTCTCACTGCCACAGAACCACAGCAGCTCTGTCTGCTCCAGGACTTACACACTTTTCTCTCTGATGAAAATATTTATGCATCGCTCGAGTTTCTCTCTGATATTGACACTGGTAATTTTATTAAAATAATTGTTTGTGTGTGTGTGTGTGTGTAAACAATGGATCCAAATCCTTCAGTCAGTTGTAGTCTCTAAAATGTTATTCTGACAAAAGATTCCTTTTTTTAAATTGTTCTATTAGGCAGTTGTATTTGCTGTGGTTTGCTTTGTTAATTTAGCTATCAAATCATTTCATAGTATGAGTTTTGTCAATTTTGTCATTTTACAGTTGGGTCCAAAGGCCACATTACAATCAGTATCAGTAGTTTATTCCACTTTGAGAGCCATAAATTAACTTGTAATCTTCTGCAGTTAACAGTAGTTCAATATTCAAATATAATGAATCATTGTTATATTAATTTCTCATATGAATATCTCAAATATATTTGATTATTTGTAAGGATAGGTTCAGTGTGGAATAACCCACAGACTTTATTCTTCAGTTATATGAGATGAATAAGCTGACAGATGCACAAAACTGTAAATTACTAGTGGCCACACATACACACACCTGAGAGATGTCAGCAAGCAGGGCATGGTAGAGCTTGTGGACGGTGTAACAGTGCAGCTCAGAGGTGTTGGTGATGAGCTGGATCAGGTTGGGCACAGTTTCATCTCTAACGTCGCCCCCTGCCTGACAGAGTGAGGAATCAGAGTAAAACCTATGAGTTATACACATGCACACAAACATGCACAATAAGTCCCCAGACCCTATGACCTCACTTAGAGGGATATTTCCATAATACCATATCCCCAATATATATCTTTGTGCACAATTTACTCTCCATCATTTAGAGAGACCACTGAAAAGGATTAGTGAGCATTAGCTTATAAAACAGTCATTAGTGTTTCATTTATTCTGTCTACTAGACGGAGGGTAAAATGAAAAGTAAGGATTTTAACATTGTGTCAAATGAGAAGCATTAGAAGAGGATAAAAATCCCTTTCAGAACAGTGGGCGGCATATATGAATGTTTGTACAGAAGGCTCCACCTTCGCCCCTGGTATCAGCACTGAGCCGTGACTTGTGCCTGAGGCTCAACTTGACAGCAGAGGACAACTATAAAATAGTCGTGAGTGTGAGGCCCATGTCAGAGGCAGCAGGGTGAGTGGCTCAGTCTGTATTTACCGTTGTGAGGACATGCAGGATGGTGTCAATGTGCCAGCGCTGGGAGGGTGCATACCTGACAGAGACACACACACACAGCTAACTCAGTGGGGCTTGAGGGTGACTCAGAAACACACACACAATTGCATCGAGACCATACCACCGCTTGCACGCGCATACACACAAACAGGGAGGTGCATTAAGTGGTGGAGTGATATACAGCACAAACACTGTAGGCTATTGATCACAGTGGCAGCTAAATGGACAGGGACTTCATTGAGAATGGAGACAGACACAGTCAGATTTTCCAGCCACACACACAATGTACATTTCAAGCACAGAGACTTTTTGTTGCAGCTTTTACACTTCACATATATTATTGAATGCACTCACATGCACCTGAACGTCTGTGTGCACGCATGCACAGATACAGTATGTGTACGTACTACAACCATGTATGTGCACATTTTTGTGTCTGGCAGTGTTTCACCTTTCAGCCGCGTTGAAAATGCCGCTGGCAGCATGAGACTTTAGCTCTGGGGGACAGGAGGAGAGGAAGAGGAGCAGCTCCTTCATCATGGTGCGGATGTTAGTGGCTGACACAAGAGCTAAGGAGAGCTCCAATGCACGGCTGGAGGGAAGAGAGGAGAGAAACAATCATGGAAATACAATGAATAAAAAATGAGACCTGTAACTGTTGCCAATTGAGATGCCTGTTAATTCTGTGTAGATACAGCAGAGGTCAGTGTTTTCTCTACAGAACATAAGAGTGTGCATAAAGATGGACGACAAGACAGCTCTCAAAAAGTGAATCCAAAACATCTCCGCCTAGTGGCTGTCTGCAGTATAGGTCAGAAACCCTTCCCCATACATGTAAGCAGAGGGGATTTTGACGAAACTAAAAAAAAAGATTCTTTCTTCTTATCACATAGATATTTATTCATTCCCATTAAATTTGACCTTACTTAGTTATTTGATGCTATAAAAATGGGGCGAAACATCACGATTGACAGCTGAGAATGACTCCCGATTGGTCAACTGCGTGTTTTGGCGGGACATTGATCTGCAGCAGCGTCACTCTTTGCGCAGCTGAGGTGGTGCAACTTCCTGGTTCTGTCGACTGATTCAGGCAGTCGTTCTTTACTTGCTACTTCTCAATTCCCGCAGGTCACCTTTACAGTTTCAACGCTGCAACCACCATTATTACAGGCCAAGAAAACAGCCCATTCCAAACAAACATGATTAGAGCTCCCACTGCATCTATACAATCTAAATCATGTTAGAAAACACACATTAGGTTATGACATCTGAAAATCAGGACCTCATAGTGTCATATTTACTGAACGAGGTGAAAGTTACCGTTTCACAGAAGCGTCCTGGTCCTTCAGACAGTCCACTATGGTTCCTCTGTGACGCTGCACAGCGTTGTGATCTGTGCAAACGATCTTTTGAAGGGAGGTCATGGCGATGTACCTGGACACACATAATCAACAATGAAAATTACGATATTATATGTTTAACCTTCATGCTCTTCATCGGCTAACAATCGAGATTAATTCGCAGTGCTGTGCAGACTTATCTTCCTCAGCATTACCACATAAATTATTTATCCGACCACTTGAAAGGTCTCCTGAGCTGATCAAGTATTTATGTGAGCACAGGAGAGCTCGGATCTAGTGGAGCGGTTCTGGCAGGAATAACCCAGTCCTATTACTGCCACACAGAAACAGGGAGATTCAGGCTGACAGCAGGTAAAGACCACACAGGCCCGACACAAACCTAAAGAAAATAGGAACATAATAAAACCCAAAGGAGCTGTAACAGTCCTCCTCACTGCCTGATGAAAAATGAAATGTCTCCAAGTTGAGAGATCAGCATAAAGGGACAGACAGCAGCCGTCTGCTCAGCTCCAGAGGAATGAGCTTGGATTGATAGCAAGAGGTTTCTCTCTGTGGCTGCAGAGAGTTTGGGGAGTTAGATGATTGGCCTTGAGCAAGAGAAAAGGTTAAATGACCACAGGAAATAAGAGAGGAAGGAGGAAGAGATGGAAAGGGGGAAGGAAAGGAGGCAGCGCTGACCGAATGTTCCTGTCGTTGTTCAGGAGGAATCTTCCCAGGATGTTCACAGCCAGAACCTGTGACACAACAGATTGAAGCACATGTTCATTAGATAACACTGTTCTCTGTGTATTAATGTGGTTAACCACAGTGAAACGATTTGCTGGTGTCTCACCCTGAGGCCGCTCTCTGACTTGATGTCCAGCACAGTTAGAACAGTCTCATACAGCACAGCGTTGCCCACTGTCTTAGTGCTGTCAGTGTTGGTCGCCACCTGAACGACAAGTCACACACGTCAATACATCACACTGTGTCTGTGAGAGACCATTAAAGACCAGTGATACGTTTATAATGTACTAACTAATAATTTGCTTCTTGCAACCATTAATTTGGAGAGTTTTTATTTCCTTTTTTTTTACTTTGTATAGTTTTTAACACACAATTACTGAGGAAGTGGTTTCTTTTTTAAAAGGTCCACTGTGTACGATTTAGATGTTTCACTAGTGTGTAGGCTAGCACAGGTTATCTGTCATGCTTGGAAGGGGAGGGTGAAGGGAAGGGCTTTCAGCTGCAACAATCAACTTCACCACTAGACGTCAATAAATTCCACACACTGAACCTTTAACTTAGTGCGGGATAGTCAGCATGAGAATCATAACCATGGCTGACATCAAACAATGACAACGACATTAATGAGAGTAAACAAAATATTTTTCTTTGTTACTTTTTGTTTTGTTTTTTTTAACAGAATGTAAAGGTGTTGCTGGGCACACAGTTTAATTACAGACTCTGAGTTAATAATATACCTGAGCGAGTAGATCGTTCATGGCGTCACTGGCTACTTCATTGTTGCGTCCGAGGATTCTCAGCAACCTCAAGATTCGTACCTGAGGATGGAAGCAGGTGAGAGTCAACATCCGGACTCAAATTAACTTCAAATCAGCAAGAAAAGGAGGACGACTGAGACACATGAAACAAATTAAACAAGAAAATAAATAGATAATAAAGAATGATTATAACAAATTGTAATGTCAGTAAATCAAACTCCAGACAGATATGATACTGTGCAATAAGTGAGTGAAAGTAACTGACCTGTAGGAAGGGATCACTGATTCCTGCCACATCGTGCTCTGGAGAGTAACCGGAAATGACCAGACCTTTCATGATCTGAACTAGATCTGGTACTATCTGAGAAACACACAGCAAAAAACTCATTGCAACACAGTGCACACTGAATTCTACGGATCTGTGTGTGAATGTGTGTGCTCGTGTGTGCCCCGCGTACCTTCCTGAAGCGCTCGAGTGTCTCATGATTGCGCTCACACAGCTCAGTGATGAGCACCACAGCACCATGTAACACACCTAGAGATACAGGAGGGGAAAAGTGAGAGAATACTTAGAGCTATACGTGTGTGACGGTGTTACTGATACATCATATTTCATTAAGATCAACTGACCGTGGTTCTTCTCAACTAGGAGGGAGCGAGCGGCGGGAGCAAAAAGCTCCCCGAGCTCGTGGACTTTTCTCACGATGTGAACAGCACACAGAGCAGCCTGGAGGAAGAGGAGTGGAGCAAGTTATTAACACAAATACATACTTTCTTCAACACAGAGCAGATGAAACTGGGTTCCAATTAGTTTTACTGCTGAAAACAGACTCAAATTAATGTAAGACAGCATTTTTAAAAGCCCATAAGTAATACTATTAAAACTAACTGGTTGACCCTTACTAACAATAACTAGTGGATAATAATACAACAATAATAATAATTTTAAATGTGCAGCATTTAATAATTATTAAGATCTAAGGGGAAACGTGGCACTATAGCTTTAAACATAATTTCTGTTTTTGATTCAATGGTATTAATTATTTTAATAAAGTATAATTCATGCTAGGAACTTGTACTAATTAGAAAATCACAGCATTGGTTTTCTTAGTCATTCACAACAATGCTGGGGGTAATATTATATAATTAAAAAATAAACAGCGATAATCCCTGTTCAGGTCTCCACCTTCTTCTTGATATAGGAGTTGGAGGCTCGGAGCAGCCTTTCGATCTCTGGGGCCAGATCTCTGCACATCTCAGCAGAACCCATACAGGCCAGAGTGCACAGAGCCAGAGACTGTACGTACTGGTTACTGTGAGCCAGGTCACTGGAACACAAATACACAAAAACGTGTTCAGCATTTTATGGAAATCAGATGAGAAAAGCCTCCATTTGATGAAGCATGTGCGATACATTCGATCTTTCTTCTGATATACTGTGCCCCCATTGGACCTCCCCCTTTTTTAGATTACTGCATGTATATGCAACAACTGCACAAGTTATAGATGATAACATATATCTTATATTATCAGTTGATAAATCAATATCATAAATTTAAAATAAAATCCAGGTCGGTCTAAAATTTAAAACCAAGTGCCCTCCCATCGTGACGTCACCCATTGGTTTATGAAATGGTGTTTTCAATAATATGGTGTTCATGTGCTAATGCACCAAGTTTCAGAGTTATTACAGTTTATATCTCACATTGTTCTTCCTTATCCGATCCTGGTGCCTACACTACCCACAATGATCGGAGTGTGTTGTGCTTGTATTGGCTGATGTAGCCTCAAACCAGGATGAGGAGCATCCTCTGATGTAAAACTCACTTTTCTTAATTTTTTTAAACTCAAGTCTTCAGTCAAACAGAAACTGCCTCAGGTGATGTTTCATGAGGCTATTTGTCAGACTGTAAAAAGTTCCCTCTACAGCTACAAAAGTTTGTTACAGTTATGTCACTACATGTGCAGCAGTATTCCCCAGGATCTGTAAACAAACTCTCAAATGCAGATGTAAAAATTAAATGTTCCCTATATTTTAAATGAGTAATAATCATTTGTTGACACTTGTCCAGTTTGAGCTGTCCTTACTTCTTGATGGAGTTGGTGATGAGCAGGCTGGCGTCCTGCTTTTCGTCCAGCAGCATCATGGCTCCCAGGTACCCGACCCGCTTCTCACTGTAGCGGGGGCTGGCGATCATCCGAACACACTCCATCTAACAAGGAGAGCGACAACGCCTTTACATGGGAAGGTACTAGAAAAACCAATAGTACCGATGTCCCTGAGGGGAATTCTGAGTCTGAGGTTAGCCTCAGCTCCAAAGCTGCAGCTTCAGAGATGGGAGCGAGTCAGTGACCCAGTTCCAGTGTCTGTCCCTGTGGACTCACAGACTTTGACATTAACTCCTAGACCTGAAGACTTAACCACAGTTCAGAGTATTCTGATGACAGAGGAAAGACTGAGGCCGAAAGTACGTGTTTGAATGCACAGCGGCAACATTACTAGAGTAGTATGATTTTGCACGTGACATCCACTGTGTACATTTTTGCTGAGCACCCTCAGGACCTAGTCGGATGTTGAACCCAGTCCCTCCAGCTGCCATGATGGTTTCTCGCCCTGCTAAACCCCATTAAACCCATGACGGGCATTAGAGAAAATCCCCTCACCTGACCAAAGTGGGCTGGGTAGCCCAGCATGTGCACGTAGAGCAGCTTGGCCAGGTTGTGCGATCGCGCCCCGCTGTCTGTCTGCCTGAACTGGGCCCGGATAGCGGCACACTCCCTCTGGATCACGCCCCGCTCCTCGCACTGGGTCCTGGCCGACCTGATGGCCCGGATCATCTCCTGGAGGGGTATGGATGGAGACATGGCTGCATGTGTGTGTGTGTGTGTGTGTGTGTGTGTGTGTGTGTGTGTGTGTGTGTGTGTGTGTGTGGTGTTGTGTGAGGAAATGTTAAAAGATAACAACATATTAACAGAGAGAAACATACTGTACTGAGTCATACAGTGTTGTTGTTTCAGGCTCCAACGGTAAATACAATGTTGTTACTACACTGTAATAAAAACTGTCAGTAAAACACCTACATGACAGTTTATATCTTTACAGCTACTCAAACTACATTTGCAGTTAACAATGGCTGCTCCTGGTGATTAACAAGGATCCAGCTGCCTTTATAGAGAGTTTACAACATACAAAGCCCTGTACACATCCCCCACTGAAACTACCGACACGCTACCAGTGATGAGCTGGCTAACAGGTTAGCAGGACACTCCCACACTGCGGGTCAGTGAGTGGAGCCAGAGGCTAACTGCTGGAGCCCGGCTAGCCCTGCTGCTGCTGACACACCGGAGCTAACGAGCTAGCTGAGTTAGCACCACACTGGGTGGACGGGGAGCGGTTCAATGGGAGATATGGAACGTACCTATGTCGCTGAACAGAGTTCGTACAGTGTTTACAGGATCAGACCGGTTCAACCGACCCTCCTCCTCCTCACGACAGCCGTCAGTCCGCTGGAAACCACAATCCTGAGCTCACCGTCCATGTAGGGACCAAGCTTCCGTAAATAATCGCACCACTTCCTGGTTGGATTTTCAAAATACAACCTGGTTCAAGAGATACTGCAGTTGGAACATTGTGTGAATTATTGGGAATAAAAATAAAATCTTTGAGAGATTTGGCATTACTGTTAACTATTGAAATCTTTTCTAGAAAAATATAAAGATGATCAACCTAAATTCCTACAATGAAGCACCCTAAGAAATGTTTTCATACATTATTTACACTGTACTATATAGATGTTACGTACATTTCTTATTTTTCAACATTCTATATATAGGCCCGATAACTTGCTGCTGTAGCACATACATTTCCCAGTCTGTGGGATTCAATAAACTCCATCTATCCACTGTAGTGAAATGAAGGTTAAATACTCAAACATTTGAATGGACTGGAGTGTTATTGGCCTTTATTTTGAAAACATGATCCCCTTGTTTCCTGTCATATCAGCGCTACCGTGACGTGTTAACCCACCTAGACCTGTCATTCTTCCTCTGACTTCCGCAATTCGATCGCTCACTTGTTCCTGGGCTCCGTCCTTCCTACTTCGGCTGATCCAACAGGTGGATGAAACATTGATGAGGTGCAGCAGATACCACTGCATTGTGTAAACCCCACAAACAACACTGACACACGAAGACAACAGTGCACCACAATAGTGTTGCTTACAGTCTATCAAAAATATGAGATACTCATCTTATTGAAGAGATTAGATATGTTGTCACTAGATGCTTATTATCAGTGATGTGCAGCAGAGAAGTTTTGATATAAAGTTTTTGAAAATAAACAACTGTCTTATGATTTGTCTTTACACATGTGGTTTGTTTTCTTAATACTAAAGAGCTGCAGGACTTTGGAAACACCAAGAACGTATTTTCCCGAACAAAAACTTATTTCATACGAGTAAATGTAAAATAAAAAGCCAGTGATCAGTCAGTAAGAAACTTTCCCTCCCTAAAGCAAAACCTGTTTACTGAGTCCAGATGTTTTATATCCATTGTTTCCCAATGGCTTAAATGAAATGTTCTGATAAAACAGCAGACATTTTAAAAAGTATACTGGGTTTCACACTAAAATTGACTGGGTTCCTCTTTGACCGACACTGCATCCTACCAACAAACAACTGAGAGAGTGTCTAAATAACCTTACGGGCGGTAATAAATCGATTAAACCATCTTGGAGTTTCATTTGTGTTTCTGTAATGACTTGACAGCATCAACAACAGATAAGAGGAAGAATGACATATGTACTACTTTGATTATGATGGGTTTATAAAGACACATTTAAATTGTGGTCTGGATCCCAGACTCACATATGACAAACAGCACATCATTCAACACAAACAGAGTGGAAATAATTTAAATACGACAATGAAAACCAAACTTATTTCTGTTCAATGTGATATTTCATCTCAAACACCCAGGCCGGTCAATGACAGGGTAATAAAGTCCATTGCTGTAGAACATATTCAGTGTTAACATTTCCATTCAGGGACAAAGTACACTCGTCCTCCTAGGACTCTTCCTCCAGGCGTCTTTTTCCCATCTTTAATCCAAATCCGAGTACAGAGAGGAAGTGTCTGGCCACATGGTCAATTAAGACATTTGAGGGTGTTATCAATCTTCCTCAACACCGGCTTTATTTGGCGCTACATGGGGTGTCGAGCTCCCCCCCCATGTCTGGATAGACCACTGAGCAGAGCTTTTGGCACAGAAGAGTAATTTTACCTGAAAACAAATGAGAGAACAGGGAAATCATTTGTATATGAGAAGATAATGGTTCTGTATCAAACAGGGACATTTTATCAATAGAGCGAAACGTTTTCCTTTTGTTTTTCATTTTTGTGTCTGTCGCGATTTAGAAACATTTACATGACCACTCGCTCACAGTAAATTCTGCAAATTATCTCCTGTTGTGTTTTTGCGGCTTCTTGGTACATTACCCAGAATTTTTACAAGGGCCCTTGACAGAGAAACTCCAGAGAAAGGAGATGTCACAGGGAAATTTGTGTTTTAATATATAGCCCATCCAGTAATAATGTTCATACAGTTTAACAACAGTTAAACTGTATGAACATTATTTCTGGTTGGTGTTTATTGCAATTGCTTCCGAAACCATCTCAGCCTTGTTAATTTCAACATAAATTGTTCAGGTGTCAAAAGATGTTCTCCACCAAAGAATCCAAAACACTTCGCCTCAACTCTGAAACGTTATAGTGAAGTGTGCTGCCTTACCAATAACAGTATCAAAACACTGAGGCTTGTTTTCCCAGTAGACTCCAAAGAAATACACTGGGATGCCGGTCATCATGATGGCCAGTCCAATACCACAGACCACAGGCTCAGAGTAGAGGGAGAAGACCAGCAGGAAGGCCCAGAACAGCAGGTAGATCACCGGCCAGACAAGGCTCACCTAGATGAAGAGGAGGAGGAGGAGGAGGAGGAGGGATCAAACATTCATTCATCAATTAGATTAAAATGCAGTTCAGTCAAATCAGATGTCAAGTTAAACAGATTTCTTTAGAGAAACCAGGCTTAAGATTGAGCTCTGATGAAAAATGTGGTATCAGTGACATACTATCACCCTCTGTCTGTTCAGCTTGGGAGGCAACATTGACCCATAAGTAAAGAGCAAATATCAAACTAAAGGATTTGTGAAAATAAATTGATCATAAATCAAAGTTTACCAGATCAAGATTAGAGCCTTGCTTTGCTGACAAGATCACATCACATCTGCAGATGTACACTCACTTTCAGAAATGATCAAGTTGGTCATTGCGAATTTTTCCTTATTTCATGTGAACATTAACTGAAGCTCCTGACCTGTGTCTGCATGATTGTATACACTTGCAGCCACATGATTGGTTGATTGTATAATATAATGAAAAAGCAGGTGTTCCACAGAGTGATTTTTTGTCCTCCAGATTTAACCTGAGTTTTCAAATGACTGTACCTTGATGGGTCGATACATGTTCGGCTGTTTGATGCGCAGCACAATCTGCCCAGCAATAGTGATGCCATAGAAGAGGTAGTTGATGAAGCCCACGTAGTTAATGAGGGTGTAAATGTCGCTGGTGCACAACATCAACAGAGATGAGGCCACCTGAATGTGGGGAGCAGGTCAATATTAGTATTTGGTGCAAGGGCAGAGGGCAAAGTACATAATGTAGCTTTGTCTAAAGCCAGGATGGCAAGACTCACAGTGAACATCAAGGCTGGAATAGGAGTGCAGCTTGTGACATGAATCATGGCCAACAGACGTGGGAGATGGCCTTCCCTCGCTCCTGCAAAAAACAGCCTGGGAGACAGAACCGAAGACAATTAATCCTGAGAGGAGAGCCAGATGGTGCTCGTGTAGCGTGCACGCTCCCAAGCTGAGGGGCAAACTCCTCTACTGGCAGTGGGAGAGGAGTCAATCAGAGCTTCAGCTGAACAAAAGGAAGTCTAGTAATGTCATAAAACATACTGTGTAGATACACCGCTAAGAAATGCATACCACAACAATCCCATCACAGTGCATTATGGTCTAAAGGCTCAATATCTATGGTTTTTAGTGGTTTACTATATAAATCGGTCAGGCTCTACCTTCTAGAGACAAACGATTTCCCACTCAGCCACTTTCCCCTATAATCTGAAATCCAGTTTGTGACCCAAGAGATTACACTGCTGAAGCATTGTACTCCCGTTCAGCTCACTGTTCCCAACCGGCTTAACCGGTTTCTATGTGTGCATCTGAACTATATCAGAATTGGAATCAGCCCACAAAGAGGCACAGTGGTCACAGAAGCTGAAAGAAGAAGTAACTGACCGCGACGACGTGAAGAGCGAGCCATTGACTCCCCCGAAGGTGGACAGTGCCACGGAGATGGGCATGATCCATGACATAGGTCCTAACAATTTGTCTCCAAATGTCTGGGAGAAATATAAGGAGTAGAGAGAGAGAGAAGGGGAGAAGCATTAATGCAGGTTCACAGTTAAAACACATGTGGTAACAGCGACCTATTGATTTCCAGGCCGAGTGTACACGAATGAGAGTTAGAGGCATTATGCTAATAGATGCAAACATTATCTACATGTGTCCCAGCATGTTCACTCAGAACAGAGTGACAGTTTTCCTCACCACTGCGACAGCATTGGAGGCCATCAGCTCCTGGGGGCTCATGGCTGTGATGTATGCTACGTTGGCAAAGACATAAACAAACGTGACCACAGGGATAGAGATGAAGATTGCACGAGGCAGATTCCTGAGGAGAACACACAGGAGAATGGTTAATGTAACATGGACTTTTATTTTTGCGACAAAAGTTTGAGGATCCTATAGAAAAATGTAGGAAACCTATGATTCAACATGTCAAACATGGAGAGCACAATTGGAAATCATTTTTTTTAAATGTAATAACTTTTAGTGACCTCTGTTATGATACTAGCTAAAAGTGGACCAAGTTTTAAAATGTTTTAACTTTAAAATAAAATCCTATGTAAACTTCCACATATTTTCAACCTAATTAAGATCTTCTCTTTATAAAGATATTCAAAGTACATTTAGTAGCCAGATCCATGAACCCACACTTTCCTTATTTAGATATTCAATTACTAACATACATATTAAATATGTATGTTTTTGCCTATATGAATCTGATGTGACAGTGGACCGTTTCACACATTCAGTGATCTACACGCACAGTTTAGAACAACTCACACAGGGAATCATAGTTATGGAATAAGCACAACAGCTTTAACTAGTATTTGATGAGCTTTGATTGTGAATATTGTGACCCTCTCTATGTGTTTAGTACCTGTGAGCAGATTATACATAAAATGTTCATTCCATCAATGCTTTCCTTTTTCCATTGTTTTGCATGTTGTGTCAATGCAACTCACACTCCCGCCCCTATCACATTTTGTGCAAATAAATAAAACTTAAATGTAATGGTAATAAAGGCAGCGTTTAAGAAGTGCTTGTGTTACTTGTGTGGGTCGACCAGCTCCTCTGTGACGTAGTTGAGGAAGTTCCAGCCTCCATATGCAAACGAGCCTTGCAGGAAGGACAGAGCTATCAGACCGACGTCGTAGTCACGGAAGGTCTCGAAGGCGTGAACTGGCTCCAACCAGTGATAGTGACCTGTCAATCAAAAAACATGATAGAAGATTCACTGAATTAAATCCGACTTAATGTGAACTGCTTTGCACCACTACAATCTGAGCAGCAGAGGGCACCAAACAATATCCAACGTTTGTTCTACAAACAATTTGCATAAAGTACTTACTGGTTACTTTATTATTTTTTATCCAAATAGAATTAGGTTGCACTAAATTGGATAATGCATTTTTAAAGATCTCATTCCAGTCAACTCTTATGGAAACATCATCCTGCTGCAGAGTGCAATTTAAACATTTTAAACCATAATTTCATTCATCATTTTAAAACCATTCAGACCAAGAGATATTCCAACATTGTCACATGATAATATTAACATAGTAATACCAGATTTGAACAAGGTCAAATCTCTGTACAAGACATTAACTAAACTACATCTCCAGCCTCGGTCCCAGTAGGATTGATGGGGCTAAGTGAGGGAGCGGCTGGGCCTGGCAGTGTGTGTGTGTGTGTGTGTGTGTGTGTGTGTGTGTGTGTGTGGATTTTGAGTGGAGTGATGCAGTACGAGGGACTGTAATCTCTTTCATGTTGGGATCATTAATCCTTTGAAAGCCACAAGGGGACTAAAATTTGATGGTAGCTTGAGTGTGGCTGCTTCAAAAAACTGTTTCCCTCTATTCTCTCTTATCATGTCTTAAGAGAGTTCTTTCCAATGTGGAGTCGAGACAAAAAAAAGTGTGACGAAAAGATGATTAGGAAGAAATAAGATGAAAGAATTACTTATTTATTATTAAATGAAAAATGACTTCACATCTTATTCAATGTAAATACTTAGATAATATTCAAACAAAGTTTACACTGCTTCATTATGAAAAACGACAAAACAAAAACATAAAATAAAAAAGGAACAACTCTCCTAAGGCTACATCCACTCTACTACGTGTTGCTTTTGAAACAAATCCCTGTTGCAACATCACGCCTGCCATCCACACTACTCTGGAGTTCATGAGCACCTAAACATAGCTGACCCCCTTATAGCTTGAAAACTCTAGGGCTGTGTCGTCGTATGGACGGACAGAAATGGAGAAATTTGAAAAAGATGATGCAGTCACCTACAGCAGACTACTACCAGCGGTAAAGTTGTGAGCATTAAGTAAAAGACACCGTATCAATCAAATAAATCAAAAAATTGAATAAAAAATAAATAATTAATGCCTGTTGTCCCTCATTCATAGTATTTGGTGTAAGTAAACAACTGGCTGCCTTTGGTTGAGATGAATGTTCACATGAGATGTGTTTTCAGGAGTTATTATGGGCAGAGATTGATACTGACAGAGCTTACACATTCGTGGGGACAAAGATCATTTTAGCTCTAAAACGCCGTTTTAAAATGAAAACGGACTAGTGTGGATGTAGATAGGAGAGCAAGATGGACAACAGACAGATGTTTAAATAGCCAATAGAGAGGGAGGAATCCTACCTTTGCAAATTTGGACACCGCCCATTATGATGATGAGACCCAGGGCCAGGAGCTTGCCAGCAGTGAAGACATCTTGTACACATGTGGCCCAGCGCACACTGTAGCAGTTCACCCAGGTCAAGAACACTGACAACAGCAAGATACAATATGACATCAAGTTTTGAGAATGATATTTGTTTTCTAGTTCTTCCATTTACAAATGTTTAGTGTGTAACAGATTTTCTAGTCTGTATAACGCCACACAACGACGTGACCCTTAGATAAAGTACAAAACAAATATGTCTGCAAATTTCCACACCAGCTTAAAGAATGTAAACACAATATGGAAGAGTGTAGGCTTTAAAATAATGTAGCACGTAAAAGAAAATATTGGCAAATACTATAAACAGGCACATTTTTAAGAAATCAATTTAGTTTTTGTCTCAAAACATCAAAATAATTGTCCCTTAATGACAAATATTAAGAAACTGATTTGTGACGAGAGGATGTGATTTCAGTTTAAAATTAACAGTTGCTTAGTTCTGTCATACTCAAGATTTGTTTTGCCCTAAATATTTGACATACCTCAAGTCATTCGGGCTCAGTTGCAGTTTATTTTAAGCCTTCGAGCTCAACTTCTGTTGAAGATCAGTTACAGAAATGTGAAACGGATCAAAACAACTCATATTTTGGTTGATATAAAAAAAAACAGTGTCCAGATTACACATTATCCAAAGATCAATAAAAGCCCCAACGTGAAGGATTTACAAGGCCAGTATTGCAACCCCTTCTCTGGAATTCCTCTGAAACCTTCCACAAATATTTCTTTGGCTGATAGATTGTAACTTGTACATTGACCAGCACCACCCACACAGCAGAGTTTTCACCAGCTCCTTCAATACCCATAATGCAACTCTTCTTGTGTGAAATTTGCAGGCTTGTATATTAAGCTTTAATTATATTGTTTCAATCCCCTAAATATGCCAGGATTTTTCATGGGAAATTGGTGAAAAGGTGAGTGCACTGCCTCAACCAACAGCAGTTCAATCTGGAGTTTTATTTATCACTCACAGAGGCAGACTGCAGCCAGCAGACGGAGGCCGCTCTCTGGAGGGAAGCAGGAGGAGAAGAGAGGCTGCAGGATGTAGTTGGAGAAGGTGAGAGCGATCACAGCCTGGTTACTGGGGTAAATAACCAGCACCGCAATCCACAGACGCAGAAACCTGAGAGACAACACAGGGAGTCGGGGTTAATGGGACATGGAAACACATTTCTGTCACACACCAGTAAGCAAATACAACTGAACACACACCCCACAAGCACAGCATTGTGTAAGACAAGTACTGCCCATGTTATTGAACATGAAATTGTAAACAAAAGGGTTTTAAGCATATCAGCGGAGTACATGACAAAAGTGCACTGGAGCATCGTTGATACACACAAGAGTAATGAGGGGATCTGGGTCAATGATGAAGCTTGACTCTTAATGATATGGTGGGCATCACGGTGAGGGGGTGGGAGTGTGACAGCAGTTTACAGTAAAACTTCCTAAAACCTTGTCATCTTAGAGATCACTCCGCATGTTACATACTTCCCTTTAAAAACTATTTTAGACGGTAAACAAAAGCATGCACATCGAACCTTCATAAAACATGGTGCTGAAAATCAGAAGACGAAAATGACCTGAAGTCTGAAGCCCGAAACGTCACCTATACCTTGGAGGTTAAATAAATAAGTTTCTGGGATAATTAACTGGTGTGGTGATCTTCTGATTCCAGTTCATTATTGAAACCATCAACTTTTGGAGCAGATTCAAATCTGATGTGTTTAAGGAGCAGATTCATGAATTAATTAATTTCTCTTCATCGTTGCCAGGAGAGAGGGCATGTTCACCTGTATAGTGATCTACAGGAATGCTTTTTATGTGCACATTTAGTGTGGCTTGATGAATTTAAGGGAACTGTAAGTTTGCAATTTGCATATGCAATGTTGATGTGGATCTGGATCAGGAGGCGGATCCAAGAATTCCTTTGTTCACCACTTTCTTTAACATTGCGACTTTTCACTTCAATCTGGTGCAGCTGGATTTTACACAAGGGGATAGCTGGGTCTTAGTGGAGGTTTTACTATAAGTATTAGTACTTTGTTACTGTTTTTAAGTGTTATAATAAATTTAGAATAGCTTCTGTAGAAGATATGAATCCCAGGTTAAAGTATGAGCTGTATGATGCTTTCAGTGTCCAAACGTCATATCTTTACTGCAGCTATGCTTAGAGACACCAAAGCCAAATTTAGTAAATCCTACATATAAGATATTTGTTCTTATACTGATAATTAGACAGTTTCTACTCACCCAGCCAGTCCTCCAAATATGTCCTTAACATAGGAGTAGTCTCCCCCAGACTTGGGGATGGTCACGCCTAATTCTGCATAGCAGAGAGCTCCAATAGCCGTGATGACTCCAGTGGAGACCCACACGATCAGGGAAACACCCACTGAGCTGGCATTCTCCAGGACGCCCTTAGGACTCACAAAGATCCCAGATCCAATAATGTTTCCTGGGTGAGTCAAACAGACAGAGACAGAACAACTCAGTTAAATAAAGAAGCTCTGGGGATTGGTCAAAAATTTCAACTAACAAACAATAATGTGAGAACAATGCATCATTATCTATAAAGATAAAGAGAAGATGTGTATTGTGTTCATGATATGCTGAACAGTGGGAGAAACAACCGGCCAAATTAATATCCCTTACAATTTATTATTGCACATAAATTCTCCATAAATTGGAGGATTGTCCATTTAATCCAAGATCATTTGTTCTCGTAACTGGTCCAGTTTCTTCTGCACGTTTCCAGCTGCAATGGTGCTAATGCTGATGAATTTGGCCTTTAAAAAATTACCCCATTATTCAATAAATCACAATGGGAGACAACACAAATTTCTGTACAGCCGTTTCTTCTTAGTGATGCATCACCACACTTAACCACTGTTTCTGATGGTGATGGAAATTGCAGTCTCAACAATGTTGCACGCCCATTAGCGGGATTGCTTTTTATTGAGTGTTTTTTTCCTGCATGTGTAGGAAGCTGTATATAGGGACTGAGGAGGATTCATGACTGCCAACATTTGCCTGGAAACATGGTGGAGTCTATGAAAGAGCACATGCAAGACGCAAGCTCAGCAATTCACGGAAAGAATGAGGATGAATGGAAAGTCGATATGGGAGAGATTTCAGTCCGTACCACTTAGACTGCAGTACAGACAACTGATTTACAGTTGTAAAATGTGGGGATCTGGCCCCTGATCTGGATTACACTATAATTGAATGGGTTCTTCTCTGGCCCATTCTGCATCCTTCCACAAGGTTTTGTGTAATCATGCTTACAAAGAAACAAACATTCGAACCAACCAAAAAACAATTATGGCTGAATTCCATTCCTCCATTTTACAGTCCTGGTTTTTAACATGCTAGGACACTTGAGCTGTGTCTCAAACTTGAGTTGAACTTGAACTAGTGGTTGCTTCACTGCCATAGGGAGCGAACAGTACCGTTCTCCGGTCGGTGGACTTACCCACTATGATGCCACAAGCGCTGACCAGGCCGATCTGTTTCTTCAGAGCCACCCCGGAGCCTTCACCTGTATCGCTGCCCTCACCACACTGAGACCCGGGCGGCTCCGGGTCAGCTGCTCCTCCAGCACCTCCTCCGCTGCTGCTGCTCCTTTTCCTCGGATCCTCGCTCATCCTGCCCGGTGTGTCCCCCTCTGTGCTCCAGGGAACCGGGGCCGCGCCTCCTCTCCTGTAACCTACCGACCCACGTGGCAGTGTTTACAGAAAAATACAAGATTAAATCTCATGAGGCGGTTTCATCTTTCCATTCGGCTGCAGTGAAGCTCAAATGAGCCTCAGCAATATCAAAACACACACACTAAATGTTTAAGTTTAAACTCACTGATTTAACATTGAATTAAAGCCAGTTGTTTTGTAAACTTACCGACACGAAATTCTAATTAACTCATCACCGGCAGGAGCCTCGTGCGCTTAGTTTCCCTGAATGAAACTTTATTGACAAGGTGCTGGGGAGCGGAGCGACGCACCTCGCGAGCAGCAGCTGTGACTCGGTGGGAAGAGAAGCTCGCTGTTATGTGACCGTGGGGTTCATGTCGGCCATGAGGCTGCTCTCCCGTGGCCGCGACGAGCGAGACAACAGAAGAAGCCGCCAGCTGACCGGCGAGATATAGAAAAGGTGGTTGTGTTCCACCAATCAGCGCAGCACGCCTGGGGCCCCGCCCCCTGCAGCGAGGAGCAGACATCTCTTTCATTGATAAATTAAAGGTGCACATTGTGTGTAGGAGCAAGTTCACACTGGATTCAATGGTTACACATTTTAATATATATATATATATATATAACTACACAATTCTTTTTATGACAAGATTAATCTTGAATACTGTATTTAAAATGATTGTTATATATATCCTGAGACACAAATCGACACAAAATAAAACGACTTCATATTCATATATGTTCATATTTTTGGTTATGTTTACAATTAGGTTGGCTTTAGACAGTTTGACATCACCAGATCCTCTGCGTTCAGTGTATTGGACTTCAACATAACCTCCATGGCTAGCACCCCATTTGCAGTTCTGACAAATATTCCCTTCAAAATGTCAACAAAACTATTAACTTAACTAAAAGTAAAACTAAACTTAAAACAGCAGTATAAGCTTTAATACGGGAACTCCCCTACTCCCTGTGTGATCAGATTACTTTTTGACACTAAAATATCAAGAAAATAGTTCGTCCTTAATTAAGTGTTACCGAAATGTCATGTTGTATTGCACATACAAGCACAGGTTGTGTCTATCGACTGCAGTTTGACACATGCTAACAGCTGGTCTTATCATGCTTAGCACGATGCCTGGTCTTATCATGGTTAACATAAGACCAAACAAGGCGCGTTTGTGGCCCCTTAAGCATAGAGGTAAGTAATGGTAAACAGCAGTACAGAGTAGCTGACAAGCATGGGTGAAGTGTCAAAGGGCGACATCTACTGGACAAAATACAACACCAACTATTTATGTTGTAGTTCCATTTTAACAATATAATCTTGCAGTGTTGTCTTTATTGGGAAAATTATTCCCAATTTTCTACTCTTCCCATCCCAAGAACGTTCAGAGAGTTTGAAGAACATTACAGTGCTTTCTTTATTGACATGGGTTCAAACATCAAGAAATAACAAAATCAAGGTATGAAGAGACAGTCCCGGAACAATGTGATGTGTGACCTGAACGGCAACCTTCTTCTGACCCAAGTGATGACAAAATGGGTGCTTCTGTCAGTATGTAAGATGTGGTGTGGAATGTGGGTTGGATAAGGCATAGATAGGTTTGGATGGACTTAGAGTGTATGAGTGCATACACAGAACAGGAGAGAGAGAGAGACACAGCAAACAAACCACTGGCGAGGTGTTTGACCTAATTTCAACGAGCCACAGCAACAACTTTGTGTACAGGTTATAAGACATGTCAGCTGAGGATAGCAATACTCAAAGAACACAGAAATAAAAATATATGGTTTAACCATTATTTATTTTAATTTCTAGCTCAAAGGTGCTACCGATGGTTGTTTTATAACCCAGACCAAACTAACAGAGGGCTCTCAGCTCAGGTCCAGGTTTTAACCGCGTGTATAAAAAGAACCAGGCCGCCCGACTTAAACTGCCAGAGTCGTACGGAAACACAAATGAGTATACGCTTGGTGAAGGTGCTCGTTTATCATCTTTACAGGCCGATGGTGTAGGAGCGTCCTGATGGGTTGTGGATGGCAGAGCAGGAGGGTTCAGTCACTGCCCATTCATACCACACCTTCTTCCCATTGTTGAGGCGCCAGAATCTCACCGTGACATCATCATCCTTGGATACGGCGATGGGTTGCTATTGAAAGGAGGGGAGTACAACGGGTATTTAGCATATTGTCCTATATTCTAAAAAATTCAAAATAAAATAATTAAGAGGCTGTAACTCACTTTGAGGGGGAAGAGGATGGGGAACCAGGAGAACATTCCTGGTGAATGAGTTTCTGGTTTTATACCTGAAACAAACAAAATTAAAAATATTATAATAAAAAAAACATTTGTAAACAAAGAAGCCCTTCCTCTTTATTAAACCGACTTACTGAGTGTGACATCTTTGTACAGTGTGGTTTCAAAGTAGCCAGCGAAGCCGTGAAGCACTGTGTTACAACCCACTGAGAATCTGAGGCACTGATACCGGTTATTGTTCATATCTGAAAGAAAGACAGGGGTCAATATATTCATATTGTATTATGGTCATGTGTGAAGTCTATATGATGCCTTGGAAGAGCGTGCAGGAGTCAGAACATGTAGAAAATTTGTTGTGGAAATCCACAGTTTTTGTTTACAGCTCAACAAGTTCAGTGTTGGCCCTCATCTCCAGAGGCTTTGGAATCAGCTTGGAAAAGTCTGTCCAAAATCCGTTCTGCATCAGCCGCATGTTAGAAACATCACCCACTCACTCCCTGGGAATATTCCGGACATTTTCATGCAGTTTTCTCACATGGACTCACGTGACCGATGGCATGAAAAGCTCCGGAAAATGTCCTCAACAATTGACTTTACCTTCTCACACACAGCACATCTGGAAAATTATTCAGTGCATGTCTGAAAGCAGCTAAAGTGAAAAATACCAGTGTGGCGTGTTTCTATCTACCTGACGTGGGGTGTCTGAAGGTGAAGCACGGTTTGGGCTCCGCCAACTGGTGGAAGTTATGGAGGCGCACCACGTAGGGCGTCTCAAAGTGGCACTCGGGGTCCTTGTCACGTTCCCGGCAGTTGCGTACTTCGTTGTAAAGCTTGGAGGAGGACAGGGGAGCCAGGAAGGACGTGTAGGAGCAGGGGATGCTGACGCCGCCGTCTGAAGGTGACATGAGGAGGTGAGTGTGCGGGGGGGAAAGAGATTTGAGACGCAGCAAGCATGGAAGGTAATGGAGGATGACAAACGCTATCGACATTGTTTGATGTGGCAAATATCCAAATGTGCTCCATGTTCGATGACTCTGCTGATACAACATACACATGGAACAGTGACTTACCTTTGAGAAAGTGCTGCGCTCCATCTAAGCACTCAGGAGAGAGTTCGTTGTCACCAAACGATCCGAGCAGCTCGCTGACGATGATGTCCGCTTTCTCAGGTGCTGCCCAATCTCGCATGTCACATGACACTACGGTCACCTGTTCACCCCACTCCTCAAAGCGCCAGTTCTCCAGCCTGAACAAGTTACAAT
Source organism: Pseudopleuronectes americanus (assembly GCA_038501795.1). Taxonomy (NCBI): domain Eukaryota; kingdom Metazoa; phylum Chordata; class Actinopteri; order Pleuronectiformes; family Pleuronectidae; genus Pseudopleuronectes; species Pseudopleuronectes americanus. The sequence continues at coordinate 5,732,976 of CM076730.1, read as the reverse complement.
GATGACTTTAGGTTAAACTGCAGGAAATTCCATGAGGATTTGAAATGTCACTCTACAAAATTGTATATAAATCATATTTCTTTTTTTCCTTCCATGGCAGCCCATCAATCACAAATGGATTTTTTAAAACAACAATTTTATTATCTGATCACAATATAACCCATTGTCATGCACAGCTGGTTAAAGTGTTTGTGTGTTATATTTTTCCTATGTAGGTGGTATATTTCAGTATTCAAAGACGTGTATAGGGACATCAGGAGCAGTAATATTTTACTCACGTGACTACAGCGTTGGGATTCTTCTCCACAGCATACACCTTCAGCTTCCTGTCTGCCTGTTTGGCAGCTCGCAGGGACGCATTGACCAGCGGCCCCCGACCTGCTCCCAGTACCATCAAAACCCTGTGGGGAAAAAGACAACATTAGAGAACACTGCAGCACGATATCCACTATTGAAGCAAAAAGTTGTGGCACAAAATCATAGAAAGAGTAGTTTCTTCCACTCACTGGACATTTGTGTCTTTCTGCTCCTCTGGAACTCTGTCAAGAAGACATTTATACACAGCCTGCAAAGACAAAGCAGATAGATCAATATGTTGCATATGAAGACAATTTATTTTATACTCATTTTATCCTTTAAACTAAGTTGTATGTTTATGTTGAAATATATTGTCCTATACAATTTTATTTCCCCCATATCTAACCTGATTTAACACAAAAATGTGTAAATGCAAATTCTACAAGCAGCAGTCTATAGCGTTTATGCGCACTCCCTGTTCAGTGAAAAACTTAAACAATGACTGGCGCAACTGCCATAAATCAATAATGGTTAAATCAATTTGTAGTTTAGTTATGTGGTCAGTCGCAATCATCCTTCCAGCAGTAGCTGAGAAGTGTCCAAAGTCTGTCGATCTTCAATAAACTGACGGTCAGGGCAGGAAACCAATCTGCCTTTACTATGTTAAAATTTTCCCCAAGCTGCACTTTTCAAAGTGAAAGATTTTCTCTAGGTGAATGAACAAGCAGTGGTATTAAATGACTGCTGTCGATGCTGTATAAGGTCACCATATATTGAGGACTGTAGGTATGTGGAGTATAAATGGATGCTTTTGGGTTTCATAATTTAGGAGATAATAATCTCTGCTTCATCTCCAAGTATGTAAAGCATTAATTTGATGAACTGGAAGCATTTCATCAAACAATGGGAGATGAGACCTTGTAAACAGCAAATGTTTGTGTGAACTGGTCATAACATACACAGGAAATTCATGAAGATCCTATGAGGCTACACAGATCTAAGTGTTGGTCTAAATCAGAGAGTTGTTTACCTACATGACAAGTTTAGGTTACTTCTGACTGAACTTTGAGGATGTGCTACTTTACCTGTATAGATTAAACAGTACTCTGGATATATGATGCTTTCATGACACTTTCTTTATAGAATGTCACCTTATCCTTTACAGATTTCCCAAACGGATTTTCAGTAGGTGCCGTTACCACTTTGTCTAATAGTCTTACCTGTTGGTATTGTGAGTATTTAATAGGATCCTTCTCAAACACTTCATACGTCTGAGACTCCAGGTTGTCCATGAGGGGCTACAGGGAAGAGAAAAAAGTCTTTATCCTCAACTTTGTCAAAAAGTGACAAATATTTCAGTTATATGAACACACTGGCTTACCTGGAGAGGAGACTGCAGGTAATCTTCGTAGCCCTTGGCGAAGAGCTCATACGCATTTGGTGCGGGTCGGTTCTGGTTGAGGTATTCCAGGTACTGCAGGTAAGATCTGAAATCCTTGTCAGTGTGCCGACTGGTGCCCGTGAAGATGAACTGGGCCTCCAACTGCGCAAAGAGATTGTTTTTAGGAAAATCACTTCCACATTTGGCTGGTGATTCATTTATTTTCTAAAAGACAACTTGTAATCATTATTGACCTTGAAAAGACGGAAGATTATTCTCTGATGGGCTTTGGACAGAACAGGGAAGCCCTTCTTGTTGGTCAGGAAGATGCTGGTGGGAAGTATGGCAGCTTTGATGGGTTCCCCGAGCCACTTATCGACCACAGCGTCTGACGGCATGTCTGCTCCAATTTCGATAGCTTCAAGAATAGAATAAAGACAAATTTCAGCAGCAGACATTAACAAATGTTTTATTCTAAAGGCCCCAACTTTGCCCTTGGCAGTTACTGCCCAGTGCGCTCTCTTACCGAGACAGACCCTCTTGTTGTAATCACAAAGGGTTCTGATCGAGTGCCACCTAAAAAGAGCAGAGAAGAGTAAACAAAAAGAATCAGGACAGGAATCAGGAAATCAATGACGGCTGCTTGAGCATGCAGAGGACACTCGGCTGCTCTGGAAATTGACTTTCGGGAAACTCACCAGCCCCAGGTCTTCTCATCGACACTTGAGTCATCGATGGAAGTGGTCGGTTCGTTCTCAATCAGGTCTTCCCGCATGTCCTCGGATGCCATTAGCGGCACACGTATCCAGAACTACTCGGACACAGAGGAAAGCAGTGGTTAACTGACGGCTTCAGCTTCCTGTCTTGGCTCTCTCTCACCTTATTAGCATTCACAATTTTTTTTTACGTTGTGTGTCTTACATTTGAGGTGTGGTGTCCAGTTTGGATGTGGTTTAGCAGCAGACGAGCTAGGTTGGCATTATGAGGGCCCCTCACAGGAATCATGAAGACAGGCAGACCCAGATAGGCTGAGAAGTTGAGCTCCTGTGTCAGAGCCTGGAGAGAAAACATAGGAAAAAGACTGATGAGAGCATGAAGAGTATTCATTAAGAAGGACAAGAGACTGACTACCTCCAGTTCACTAGTACCTCCATTTTCAAATCAATAGAAAGGAAGAAAAGGTTGTTCAAAGTGAGAGACTTACTGCCTCTGCGTTTCTGCGTTCTGTCTCGATTTCTGCATCTGCGTCGATCCATTGAGAAAGCTTCCCAACGATAAGAGTGTTCCAATCTAGACAGAGCAGGGAGGGCAGTTTGAAAAAGCATATCAACGGTCATAACAGCATTTATTGTCAATCCCCTGAGTCAAAGATCCCACCTCATTATCTATTTTGCTGGTCTCATATTTGAAAAAGCATGTTTGAAAAGGACCAGCGTTGACATTTTGACTGTAAGCTGAATTGATTGGTGAATCATTTAATAGTGACGTTAGTTTTTTATGAATCCCAAAGGGATTGGCACAGCAGCCAGGCCACATCAATCATAAGCAATTAACTAAACCTGTCATTCATGCGATTGGCTGTAATCATGCGATTCCATTTTTTGGGGGTGGATATGATACCTTCAAATTGATTACTTGCATCCATGATCTTTTCTATGTAGCATAGCCCATTTAAAAGAAGGTAAAAGAAAATGATGCGATTATATGAGCGAATTTTTTTGTTTTGATTTCTCATTTTGTAAGACTCTTGACATGTGTCCAGGACTCCAGCAGGTTCGATGGAATTTGATCCAGATTTGATCCAGCAGATAAAGAGTAAGAATATAGTCTTGAATAAATATATAAGAATGGTTTGAATAAACTAAACCAAAACAACAATGTTGAGTCGCTCAGACGCATTCACAACAACACAATCTACAAAGCGTTGAGGTGAGCGATGGTGAAGTGGGCAGAAGGAGAAGGTGACAGAAGCTGTTTTCAGACATGACCTTTTTTCAGTCAGCTTGTCAGTGTGGAGAACTGGGCCCGGACTTTAACCTCAGTGTGGTTTCCACACCTGCACGACACAGCTGGAGTTTTTCTGCACAGACACGGTCACAACAGCAACAAATCCTCCACACAATTCAGGGAAGAGGTGGAGCCGCTGGGAGCAGCAGGCAGAGGCAGGAAGTGACGTTTTAATTCCGCCGCGGAGATCACGTGATTTTCTTGACAACAAACAGACACCTGTGTCGGCTCTTATCGCCACAAGCTCTCGAGACAGCTTTGTTGGTGTCTTCTACACGACTGACACCGTTTTCCTTTTTGCGTCAATTGACCCCCCCACTCGGTGTAGCCAGTGGGGGATCTCCGGCTGTGTTCTCACATCGGATTCCCCTGACTTTCTGCCTAATCCATACTAGGGGGCCAGGTGGAGAAAGTCTGCAGATATCTATGGGGTCCACCTGTGACATTTGCATTCACACATGCAACTCCTTTAGAGTGCAGAGAATCTCCAGAGTTCGGCGCATGTCTGAAAGCAGCTATATTAATACTGCTGCAGAAATCACATGGTTCTCTCTACAGCGTTTTAACACCAGTGTTGGCCCCTATCACCATCTTCAGCTGTGTCTTCTACATGTTTGGCTATGATTTTTTCCTCCTGAGATATTAGTATTCTCCTCCCCCCCCCCAGTTGGCCATCTGTTGCATGTTAGAAACATCAACACACAGACGCTCTCCACGAATCCTCCAACAGATCTCCTCACATCGGCTCAGTCGGACATTCTCCAGAGATTTTACTAGAGGGCTGAGACACCCTGGATGAAGTCCAAGGCCTCTCAGAGTTCAGTGCAGGTCTGAAAGCATCTATTCAACTGGTTCATTACCTCACTAGGAAGACGCATCTAGGGGATCTATACCTCGGGACAGCAAGGCATTGAGGATTATATGTCCACAATACCAAACATGATGGAAAAAATGATCAGGTATAGAAAACAGGTGTATGTTAAACTGGTGCACGTGCCAATATGAGACGAGAGTTAATCTGAGTGGTTCCACGCGATCTGGAATCCAGGAGCCAATACTTGTCACCTGACTTTATAACACTTTGAATGTGATTATCATTGAGCAACGTGATCAAACATCAACTCATGGTGCTACATGGGGCCTTTGGCAGCATGGAGGTGTGTAGTTCGCAGGAGTCCAGGCAGCAGGTAAAAGAAGCTCAGGTCCCATCAGAGAAGATTGAGTGAGGACTGACTCACCTCTTCCACACAGCAGCAGATCCGAGCGGGTGGGAGCACCGGACCGGGACTTCGCGGGTTCGAGCTCAGACTCCCTCCTGAACCTCGGGTGGAACAGGGGCATGCACAGGAAGTCAAACCTGCTCGAGATAGAAGAGAAAGCACGGGGTCTAATATAAATATCATTTGTAGCGTTAGCCAGGGAAGGAGACATCCACATGTCAGCATTAGCTGTCCACTCAGCTAGCTGGTTAGCCTTAGCAGAGTAGAGACACGGCACATCGGGGTCCAGCATCGTTGTGCTCGGGCACGTGTTGGTAATTCACCGGCTAGCTTAGCATCAGCACACACAGACATGGTGCTAACAAAGCTGCGCATCGTCTCCTAACCTCACTTTCACCGCACGGCCACACACAGGCTGCATCTCAATCCTCACCCAAGTTTGGCGACCACGGCCAAAGTGTCAGCTACCTCCGGCACACAGTTCAGATCTCTCCCGCAGGACAGCCTGCCTCCCGTGCTGCCGGACGCCATGATTGTAGCTGAATGATTCGGGACCAACTAGTTGCGCCTCCTTTCGAGGAAGCTTACGCCATCTTGGATCTGCGCAGACGAACGTTCACCATTGGGTAGCAGAATGAGTTTGAGCCAAAATGGCTTCAAGAGAACGACAGTTACAGTGCACTTGACTTATCGCGACAATTGATAATTTTAAATTATTGTAAAAAATATGCATGAATTTAAATTATTATGAAAATTATGAAACAATAAATGACAGGTCAACAATATCTTCGGTTTGTAAATATTGACCTCAGCAGTGGATGACTTAATGTACTACTACTACAAATAATAATTAAGCATTCTTCTTCTGTTCAGCTTATTGGCAGGTGGCGACCAACGACAAGGTGCATTCGAAAAAAAGTTTACGAAGGATAAAAGTGATTAATGTTTTATGTCCCAAAAACTTACTAAAGATAAAAACTTGCATGGTCACATTAAAGAAGGAGAGAAATAAAACCTTTGTGAAACAATACAAATTCGCTACAACTTCATTAGAAAATGTAAAATCCTGCTGTTGGAGGCTGGAACCTGATGATAACTGACTGAAAATGATGGGAACGTGTATTTGCGCCGAAAGGTTTCGAAAAATATATATATATATAATCTCGCAACTGTTCTTGCATGAGTTTCTCTATTAGACTTTAGACGTCGCTGCTGGGACAATTCCTGTTGCATAATGCTGATGGACACTCAGCGCATCCCATACATGAGACTCAAAAATTAACAAAGTAAAGAAGGAACATCAGTGATTTATACCTGTTAGATGAGGCACATGATCTCGCACTGCACTCTCAACACTTTGAGTATGAAAACAATATTTTGTTGGTGGCGAGCAACTTCAGGTCATCCTATCTTGTCCCGTTTGTCATGCATTGATGGTTGAGAATAGTGCGTCAGATGAAAAGACCATTTAACTTTTAAAATAAAGAATAAGAAAGTTTAGAAATTTCTAATACACTGCAATGTTGAAAGCAGCTTCATCAGAAAATGAGAGCGCCACTATTGGTTGTTAAACAACAAACTGAAAATGATGTGAAACATGTGCTTGCTCACAAAATTCACAAATTTGGCAGTAAGCATAAAATGGCGTCTGTGAATATCACTTTCACAGCAGGAAGGAGGATAAAATATCACTTATGTGGACTCAAATACTTATGGACACAGGCCTGCACATGTGTATATTTGTGCAAGCTGTGATACTTGGGAGGGGTATAAAAGGGTCAGAACATCAGTGTCTTTGAAGTTGACAGTAGATGAGAGGGGGAGACGTTTTTCCAGGCCGGACTCTGGTTTAATCTATGTTTAACAAATTATTTTTGCCTGTCGATCGCTCTACTTTTCTCAACAAGGAATCTCTCTGTATGCCATCATGGCTTTAGAAGATATTTGCAGTTTCCAGGACAATCGCAAGTGGTTATCTGCTTCATCGATGGAAGGTGCGGTCCATTATTTTCCTATGACTGACTATAACAGCTTCGGATTAAGGAGATGTGGGAATTGTAAGACAATTCCAGAGGCCCCACTACATTTTTCTATACCAAGCTCTGCCCCTTTCAATCCCAGATCATTGTTCCCATCCAACCAGTCAGCGACCCACCGCAGGCCTTTCCCTCTGGCTCATGGAACAACGACCCTTGGTTTCATTTTCCAAGATGGCGTCATAGCTGCTGCAGACACACGTGCCAGTGCTGGGGGGCTTGTTGCAAGCCCGTCTGTTGATAAGATTACCCCTATTCACTCCCACTTGGTGGCCACCTCCTCTGGTAGTGGCGCAGACTGCATGTTGTGGGAGCGACTTTTGACCAGAGAGCTCAGACTGTACCAGCTGCGGAACAGACGTCGCCTGTCGATATGTGGAACTGCTAAACTCTTATCATTCATGCTGCATCCGTTTAAAGGGACTGATGTGTGCGTGGCCCTGACCCTGTGTGGCTGGGACAAGGGAGCAGGTAGCACTGACTGTGCCAGGAGGTCACAAGACTCATCCTCTCTGATGGATGACAGCTCCTCGGTTGCTGTTAGTAGCCAAGTTGATACTAACAGTGGCCCAAAGCTGATATATGTGTGCAGCAATGGAGCCCGACTGCAGGGGGAGGTCATCTCTGTGGGCTCAGGTTCTCCGTACGCTTATGGAATCCTGGACAGCGGACTCAGGGAGAGCCTGAGCAAAGACGAGGCCTTCTCCCTGGCAAGAGAGGCCGTGTTCAGAGCCACGCACAGGGACGCCTACTCAGGAAACAACGTGGATCTCTTCCACATCACAGAGCAGGGATGGAAGCGGAGAGAGAGGGAGGAACTGAAGGACGAATATTATAGAGACATGAAAAGGAAGGCAATGATAGTGGAGGAAAGAAAGAGAGTGATAGGATTCAAAGTCCCTACATGAAACAGTGTTGAGCGGGTGCAGAGGTGGAGTCAGGGTAAAATTTGTAAATAATAGTGATGTATTAAGAGATTAAATTAACTTCTCAAACTTCTATCTATCTATCTATCTATCTATCTATCTATCTATCTATCTATCCATCTATCCATCTATCCATCCATCTATCTATCTATCTATCTATCTATCTATCTATCTATCTATCTATCTATCTATCTATCTATCTATCTATCTATCTATCTATCTATCTATCTATCTATCTATCTATCTATCTATCCATCCATCCATCCATCTATCCATCCATCCATCCATCCATCCATCCATCCATCCATCTATCTATCCGTCTACCATAAAGCTACAGTCCTCCACAGCTACAGGGGGCGCTCTGCTCTCTGACACCATGACTCGATAAATCATCCTTTCCTCACACGGCGGAAGCTGGCTGCTCACAGACACTTTCAAAGATGGCTCTTGCTAGTGTGTTGAACAGTGATTGTGCGGATTTTTCTTTTGACAATGGTCAGTCCTTCGCGTTCGGATGCGGACCCGGACTGAGCGGCCCGGGGTTAGAGGCCCCTGCGGGAGACAGCCTGAGTTTTACCGTCAGAAACCCGCTGTGCTCCGGGGAGGACGATGACGTCGAGAGGAAAATAGAGTTTCTGCATGGAACCACCACCTTAGCATTTAAAGTAAGTGAACGAGAAGCGGGCTGTAGCTGGTGATGTAAGACTCTGTCTAACCGAGGAGTCGTCAAAGTAAACAACTGAAATAATTCCGACTTTAAACATCACGCTTATTTCGAGCTAACACGGGACTCGTCTGAGAGGTTAGCATGCTAGCATGGCTACAAACGGCTTTCTCATGGTACATGTTCACATGTTCCCTTGGTGACGTCTGTGTTTGACGGTTCTGGTTCTCGGGGCAGCAGGTGATCAGGGTTCACAGCATGGCATCACTTAATCTGTACGAGCAACAAGTCCGCGGCTGTCGCTATTCTCTCACTTTCTTTAGTTCCATTTCAGTGCCAACAAGCTGTTAGTTAAGTCAACCTCCAGGTGCACACACGTCTACACACCAGGTTGACGTAAGCTTCTCAAATTGAATACACTGATGCACAGTATGCCCTCAATTTGATTTCATACATAATGCTTTATCAGTTTGAACTTTTACTGCTACAGGTGCTTCTTTTTTTGCGAGATTACAATTAGATATGGTACAAAGGTGTCACGCTTATCATATGTGTGTAGAGACAGGAGACTGAGAAATGTAAACACACTTTATTTATACATTTTTTCATTTGGATCAAACCTTCATAAGGTTGTGTAATGTTTTCACATGAGTAGGTCAGATGTAAGTTCATATATTTAAGGATGGTATTTCCTGGCAGGCTTTTTACACATCTATGTTAGCAGGAGAATAGATAGATAGATAGATAGATAGATCCTTTAATAGTCCCACAGTGGGGAAATTTGAGGATAGCCAATATAATTTCTAATTATAATGTATTATGTTATGTGCCATTTTTTAATGTATTCACCTTATTATTATTTCAGATAACGTAGATGTAAAGTGCGAGTGCTCATATATGATGTTCTCAGTGTATTTGATAAACCAGACATGACGTTTGGATGGAGAAATACTGAATGTGTAGTTTCTTTTAAAACTATTACATTTCAAGATCTTAACACTTTCAAACCCCATAAACCAATCAGTCATCTTAACTGTAACATACAGCAGTTATTTACACACACACACAATGTGGACAAACTCCTTGAATAAAGTAGAAGACACTGATGCTCTGATTAAAAATGCTATCAAAACAGAGAATCGGATTCCTGAAAGGTTCAAGGTAAACCTCTTAGTTGTGCCTCATATTTGGAGAAGGGTTGATTTAAGGGGGTCCAGGTGTGTTTACATTCTGTTACACTGCATACTGTTATTTTACAACTTTCAAGAAGTCCAAGGAAAACACAGAAACCAACAATATAATTAATGCCACAGACAAGATTGTGTAATGGCCTGATTTAACTTGCGCCGCATTGTTTTGAAAATGCACAAGAGTCTTAATAATGAAAACAGCCCATCCAGCTTTCTCCTCTCAGTTTGTCACACTGAGCTGTGTTAACACTGCTCCTGCTTTTGGTTATCATTTTGTTCTCTTCAGGGGATTTGTTGATTTAAAGAAAGGAAAAGATAAATAACGCCAACCTTATCCCTTAATCCCTGCGTGGGCCAGAGGCTGGTTCAATTCCCCCTGCAGACATCTCCCTTGGACTCACTAAATCTGTTGTCTTCCCTTTAGTAACGTACTTCTGAGGTGAATCCACTGAAAATCCACTGACACAGGGTTTTGGAGGGAATAATACAAGTGTACTGGCTTAACAGAAATCTAATAGAAGTACCACCTCCTAACCAGTATCGCTCTGACAGAGCTAAACCTATTATTGCTTTCTGAAAGTTGTAGAGCAGCCGCACATCTGTTTTCTTTAAGGGAAGCGAACAGAGGCAGTCATTGCATTATGCAGACTTGCATTGATTTTTCAGTTACTCCATGGTGTTAAAATAAATCACTGCTTCCATATTTGGAAGACATGATCAGGTAATAACTTATAAGTTGTATTGTGTTCCCCTGCTACTGTAATGAGCTCCACTAACGTCTTCCTCTCCTGCTGTCTCCTCTCTCAGTTCCAGCATGGTGTTATTGTTGCGGTGGATTCTCGGGCCACTGCGGGTGCTTACATCGCCTCACAAACAGTGAAGAAGGTGATCGAGATCAACCCTTACCTGCTGGGCACCATGGCCGGAGGAGCCGCAGACTGCAGCTTCTGGGAACGTCTGCTTGCCCGCCAGTGCCGCATTTACGAGCTTCGCAACAAGGAGCGCATCTCGGTGGCAGCAGCCTCCAAGCTGCTCGCCAACATGGTGTACCAGTACAAGGGCATGGGACTCAGCATGGGAACCATGGTGTGCGGTTGGGACAAGAGAGGCCCAGGTAAATGCAACAGCTGACATTCTTATCCAACCAACAGTTCCTCAGTATATACTAGGTATTTGTGTATTGTTCCTAATGTAGATTTCTATATATGGCCTTACCTCTGACTTTAAATTATACATGATGCTGACTATTCAGCTGTTTATTCTTTCTTTTATAAATGTTATTCTTATTTTCAAACTCAATAGGATCCTTTTTGTTTTTCCTTTTCTGAACAATGCATCTATTCAGGGTGTGTTGTAACATACTGGCTTGGATTTGGAACATAAGACAACATAGCTGCAATGATTAATCAATTTTTTTTTCTTCATAATTGACTAAACATTACAGCATTTTTTCAACTTATGATGGCATTTTCTAGTTCCAGCTTCTCAACATGAAGATTTTCTGCTTTTAAATTTAATCTGAGTGACATACAACTTAGATTTTGTGGTTCTGGTGATTCAAAAATAAATCACTGCTGCTTAATCAACGATGTAGATCATTGGCTGCAGCTCTCTTCTGCAATCAAACTTTTTGGATTTTCTTTTATGTTAAATAATTATGTATTTATTAATTGTATAGGTCAAGCTCTGTTTTTGTTAGAATGTAGCAAGTTATTATTTCCTAACATGAAACATTATTTGATGAATAATTTGTATCCATTTTACAGCGTTTAAATAAAATGTAATTCTATTTTATGCATGTGTGGTAAGGAAGTGGACCCACACTAGTAGTTCCCAGATTTATCCACTAGGTGGTAGTGCAGCCTCTCTTATTCAAAGCGGTGGCTTTTGATGCTGTGCAGCGTGAGGCCGTACATCACAGAAGGTGTGCTTAAAGAGGCTGCCACAGTGACACAGTAATGGGAAATCAATGAGGCTGGGACTGCGGGCCAGCAACAGCACGGTGGGATGATGGACGTTGGGTCTCAGCCCTGGACAATTGGGTCGCATGCATAATGCCTGTACATCTACTGAGATCGATGCCTGCTTTGTCTGGAAAACAGAGAGGCCTGTGTGAACAATGACGGCCCTCTCTGTATGCCAACAAACGTAAATGACACGTGTTAAATCCTGAGGAATCAATTTGGGGAAATAATGATCCTTTTATAAGCTCAAGAGGTGTGGGAGCTTAGCCGTGGCCCTCACAATGCTAGTGATTGAATGGAGAGGTAAATGTCATGTAAATCAAATCAATCGTGATTAGGCGGGAAGCTCATTAGTCGGCTACAATCACGTCAAGAACGCTTATTCCCCTGATGGAGCGTCTTAAACTGCACGCACAATAAATCAAATAAAAGCCATGTTGAAGAGGTTGACAATATCATGTTATAACTTAAAATGTTGTGACACTTGTAATTAGGGAGCAGTCCATGCTAGATAGTTTTGAATTAGCTTTACATTGACTCTGAGAAGTGGGAATAATGATAAAGCAATGGGATGTGGCCTCATGAGAAAAACAGTACATTAATGTATGAAATATGACCATGTGATTTTACAGCCACTCCCAAGAGGATGGTGTGATGCAAGTCTCTCTCCCCCCTTCTGTTTAGCCTCTTTTTATTGATTCCCTCTTGATCCAGTGGTGATCTCTACTGGGAGGGACAGATGACGGACAGACACTGACCTGTTTGATGCTAGCCACCCATCCGTCGCGTTGCTCCTCACTGAACCCTGAAGGCTGTCAGTGGAGCCAGCTGCACAGGCTGCTGTTCTAAAAAATAAAAGCCTCTTTAAGCACCTGTCAGTTGATTGATGGAGTGGAAGGAGTCTGTCTTGGCTGCCACTGTTCCAACGCGCCTCCAGTCATTGAGCGTGCCCCCCCACTTATGCATCAGTAGTGCATCAGCCTTATGAATATCCCGCCCCCCCCTCCTCTTTTTTTGAATTGAAGCCTGCATATTTTTTGCATCTGCATTTGGCGCCGAGACCGTTAAGCGATATCACATTGGGCTCTACAAAAAGCCCAGGTGTGTTTGGAAAGGAATGGATGTGGGATGTGTTCTTTGGTTGCAGCTCCGCTTCTATACTTGGACCTCCTAAAGAGTCCTCATCCACCTCCGTCAACTGAGCTACTCGACACAAGAGGCTGCCTTTACAACTCTCTCTCCCTGCCTATTATATTTTTAACGAGTCCCCCAGTTTTCAAGAGGAACAGGCAGGTCTCAGAATGGCAAATTACCCCCGTGCATAGGCAAGGACTGGATGATTATCATGGCAAGCTAACGACAGGCGGAGGAAGTTGCAATTTGCCAGTTGCAAGTGATGGTGAGCTCCTCTTCTTTTCCAGAAAAGCAAGTGGCTCTCCATCCCTAATAGACCGTCACTAGTTTAGCAGAGGATCTGTGCACGCGGGGATGTGCAATCCGAGGGCCTTTTTGAAGTGTTTTTTAATGTGCAAGATGAGCGATGGCAGTGGATATTAGACAATTTTGTATGCATGTGTTCCTGTGTTTCCCAGCGCGATTAACATTTTCACAGGTTTTCACTGTGTGAGGCACTGTGAAAAACAGGCCTTTTCGCAGGCGTTCCTTTTTTCTTTTTTTTTACCATCTGCAGGCTGGCTGTGGGCGAGCTCACACACAGGCTGGTGCTTGTCACCCGTTCCACGTCACTCTGGGATAAGGCCTAGCAAGTGTGTCATGGTGCGGAACAAAATGTCTTGCATGTGTCCATGAAGCGTGGTGTAGAGCAAACTGTCCCTCACAGGTCCGTCAGAGCATCGTGGGTCGGCAGTGCACATGGGATTGCGTGTGGGTGGTGGTGAGTGTGGTGTACTTGTCTGATGTACATAGGATGTGAACACGTTGTAGATTTTTTTCACCCTTACTCTGGAGGTGTGGTCACCTGCGTAGCTGGGGTTTGGGGTCGATAGGTAATTTTTGGCGTATTCACAGGGATCCATAAGTTCTGGAGTTCCGCCCCGGGGCAGACACTGATGTGGCCCGCGCCTCGTCAGCAGGTTCCGTGGCCGCACTGTTTTACTTGAAGAGGATGCAGCTGTTCCGATGTGCCAGCCTTACTTCACTTGGAGAGGTTGCAGCTGTTCATATTCTCCCTCGAGGATGCGTGTGCGTGTGTACTTGCTTCGAAGTTTGTTTGTGCGAGAGTGGCGATGTTTGATCTGCCCACTCATCTCAGTTATCCTGACAAAGCTCAACACCTAAGTCAGGAGATTGAAGGATGCTTTCTGCAGCAACACAATTCTCTTAACACATTCCTTCCTTCCTTCCTCCCCCTTACATTTCCACTCTCTGAACCTGCTTTCGTCCTTTCTCCTCAGGGCTGTACTACGTCGACTCAGAGGGAAACCGGGTGTGTGGTGACCTGTTCGCCGTGGGCTCGGGGTCCATGTACGCCTATGGCGTGATCGACAGCGGCCTCCGGCAAGACCTGACCGTGGAAGAGGCCTGCGAGCTGGGTCGCCGCGCCATCTACCAGGCCACGTATCGCGACGCCTACAGCGGAGGGCAGGTCAACCTGTACCACGTGCACAGCGAGGGCTGGACCAGGGTCTCCCAGGAAGACGTGCTCATGCTGCACCATCAGTACAAAGAGCAGAAATAATCAGGAATAGAGAGGGTTATATAATTCTCGTGTCTACTGTTAAAGATGTTCTGAAATGTCAGTAGGGTTAACACATGAATAAAACAGTCTCATCTTCTGATTGATTTCAACTTGTATCACTTATGCGACCTGTTTTGACTTGTTGCTAGCTCAGAGCTTTATTTTGTACATTTTTAATTCTTTCAGTGAGCTCATTCCATGGCTAGTATGATTTGAGGGTCTGCTGAGAGGTGGCCGATGACTCAAACATGCTTTAATTCAGTGTGGGTGTAGTGTGCTGCTTGCCCTACATACATTTAATTTGGATCATACCCTGGGAAACCACATCTTTCTCAATAAACCTGTGATGTTCTTTTTCCAAGAGCCTTGTTTTTGTTATTATTACTAGCACTGACTTTACCTTGAGGTCACAGGATGGTGAATCACTGTATTTCTCTGAATTTACTCTTTATGTAAATGCATGTACCCAACGCCTCATCCTGCTTTTGATGTAGTCGCTTTGCCTCTCTTGGTGTTTACATTTCAGTCAGCTGTTTCGCCAGCTGTTGGGATTCGGAGGTAGATGCAAAGCCTGTTTTGTCGCCTATATGTTCTGCGTTTATTAGCTGAGAGGAGCACTGTCTAAATAGCACTATTTAATTGCATAGCCCCAGCCTCAGTAATTGTGCCTCCTGAGTTGTAACAGTGTGTTTTCTTCCCCTCATTGATAATGTTCCCTGCCTCAGCTCGCATCGCACAAATACCTCTTTTAATTGGAAGGAGAAATTTATTCTTTAATTCCTCCCGACACACTTAGCTCCTCGATGCACACTGTTGTGTGCCGCCCTGCCACGGTGTTTTACAATGTAACGACCCACGCTGGCAGTCTGCGCCCCTCCACTGGGCTTTATGGTCGGGAATAATCACTAATAAAGGGGATGGGGTAGACATCCGCAGCCGGCACACCTTCAAACAATGGTTAAAAACTAGTTTCACAGGTGACTAGTTAGCAGATGGAATAGAAATAGGATTTCGATAAATGGAAATGAGCGGGTTTCCTCAGTGATGCTGGTAAATGAAGGGATGGGAATTGCAGCATCAATAGAAGCAGATACTGGTAGAGTGACTGTACATGCCCCTATAGACATACTATATGCTAACAGGCAGCAGATGTGGATAAAGGCATAAACAAATTGAAACAAACTAAAAAAAACTAAACACGCACCATCCTCCAGAGATTGAAGGGTTGAAAGGATTTATTATACAGATGGATGGACTGTCTTACATCTTCAGAGTAGTGGATAAGGGCTGCGTCCATTAAACATCCAGCATACTACAGTGTCACTAAACCACACTGGAGGAAAGGCATGTCTTGATTTAAATAAAGGCTGCTTTTAGAGCCTGCAATTTTACTCCATAATTGCTCAATTTACTATTTGAGCAGAAGCAAAGCGGCGAATGGTGCATGGGGCAGATGTGTCCTACTTAAAATGTGTAGTATTTTTTTTTGCATTTGAATGAAAACAAATTCGATAAAGATATCTGAAACGCTTTTGAGGTGAAAGGGTCTAAATGGGACATGTTCCTTGAATGCAGAAAACCGGATTGAACCATATCTGCTGAAGCTCGGGCTGTGATCAAAGGATGGCACAGGGTGACTCATAATTTGTGGGGAGGTCAAAGGATGAGAGAGAGTGACTGAAGAATTTCAGAACACAGTAATTGTTCTGTCTGCACAGATGATGCGTATCTCGTTCTTATCACTTCAGTTGTGGGAGAAACTGTAAGGCAACAAGTCTTGGAGACGGTCTCGGAATAATTTTTTCTCTTCAGTAGATGCTTCAGGGTCACAGCTTGGCATCCTCCAGACCAGGTCTCGTAATTCTTTCTCTCTAGCTACACCAAGGGTTTTGACATGCATGGTGAAATGTGCTAAAACCACAGATTTTATGTAAAGATTGAAGAATTTATAGCTCTGAATCATCCTCTGGTGGCTGTTTGTGGTTTCGGTCATAAACCACGGCCCGTCCACGTTGTTAGATGCGATATAAAATATATAAAAAAATATATATATAAGTACATGTTAAATACATTATTTCCAAAGAGCTTTTCTATCATTTTAGGTAGTTCTTATCACACTGATGTATTCATTACCTCCGCCAAAGAGTTTATGTTTTTATCTACCTTTGTTTGTCAGCAGAGTTGCGCAAAAAGTACTCAACCAATATCCGTGAATGTTTTTGACTTTCTTCAACAATGGGAGATAGGGTGTCTTTCAAGATTTCTGTTGATTTCCAGTGAAAAATTCACAGCTCTTCATGATGAAAATCTAACATGTTTATCAGACTGTCATTTATGAGTCTGTAAAAGTTGTTACAGATACAAACAAAAATGTGGATCTATAGCCAATTTAAATGGGGACCCCACATCTTTGGTGGACATATGAGCTCTACAGTGCCATTTTCACTAAGTGTGATTGTAACGAGTTTATTGATGATACGGATGCCATGGTTGAAAGCAGAGACTGATTCATAATTGGTGGAGCTGCATTTGTGGGAGGGACCTTAATCATGCGGCTCCACCCCTCGATCGCCACAGTGCAGACTGAAGTTTTCTGAATAAATATGGAAGCGCCCTCAAGCAGGAAACTTTGGCTTCATATTTTGGAAAAAACTCGAAATGGATGAGCATTTAGTCAGGTACAGACCTGTGAAAGTCAGTTGAGGGATTTGACTCGGACCAGGTAAGAACCCACTACATTTTGCCCTTCCAAGGGTTAGCTTTTATCTTATATCTTAGTGTAAAAATATCCGACACATTCATGTTTACACAGTTGTGTGAACGGTCTCTTTATCTTTAAGATGTAGGATTGTTTGGGCTCGTGGGGCCGTGTGTTCTACGCTAGTTTAGCAAATATGCTAACATATCAAACCGAGACAGTTGACATGCTAACATCATACTTTCTTAACCTCTACATGCTAAGTCATTTTGAGCGTGTTAGCTTGCTGGTGTTAGCATTTAGCTCATTAGTTGAAGCCAGTGTAACATCATGGCTGCTCTGAAGAGGGACTGTCTGAATGTCTTCACCTTTATCAGGTGTATGATTCATCACGTGTGGCTTCTCTTTATGACAGCCGGCCTATAGTGTGCCTCTGCAAACACCTTTTCACCTGGAGATGTGCTCAGAATACACAGAATTCTTATGAAGCAGGTTGAATTCCTAAGCTGCCCCGTTTGTAGAAACGGTTTTGTTTAAAGCTTTAGTTTGTTTAAAGCTGTAGTTGTTTCTATGAATGTAGCTGTCTGCCCTGTTGGCCTGTGTAGTCATGTCGAGAGGAAATCCCTGTTTGTGTGTGTGTGAGAGAGAGAGAGACCTTGGCGTTGGACCAGCAGACTCTGGGCAGTGCGGTGGACACAGTGGTCGGCCTGGTGCTGAGATTACAGGTTGTCAACAGGTACTTTCAGAGTAGATGTTATTATCAGCAGCGGCCTTCAGAATACTTTCACAAAGCTTTATAATCGGGACAAGATGACACTAATGGGAGACATGACAAAAACCAAGAAGAAAATAGCTTTCTTCTTTTTTTGAAGGGGGGGGGTAAATTAGATGGAACGCTATGAAGAAGACCAGCTGGCGAGATTTAAAGGTGCCAGTACAATGATTTTCACACTGTGAGAAAATAACCCCAGTGCCCACATGATACCATCTGTCAGGTGGTGTGATTTCCCTCCCAGACACCAGATCCTATCTGAACAGAGGTGCCCTGGCAATTATATATTTTTTGATTCACATGTATCTCACATATCAGGCGCTATTTCTCTTGATTGGATGCTCGGACTTTGTAATTACATCTTGAAAAGGAAAAAAAATCAAAACACCCGTGCACGTCTTCGGTGATTAAGTATCCGGCATCCATTGTTTATTACTGTTGATGCTTGAGCTCGACAGAGAAACAAATGAGAAGTCTATTTGGCCTGGGTAATGACTCCCGGCAGACTGCCTCTTGTCCAGCCCTGAAGGCTCCTCGGGTGTCATATAATCAGTACACCCAAGTCTTAGAATGCGTGCCAGTTGTGAAAAACAACAAAGCTGGCATGTAGATAATTGCCTCTGTGGGCCCTGCGCATCCCCGTCCTCGCCGGCGCAGGAGGCAGCTGCCGCCTCGCCTCGTTCCGGAGGTGCTGTTTCTCATCCCTCACGCTGACAGCCACACTCTTGTCATTCCCGCCGCGTGCTGGCCACGGCCGCCTCGTTCTCCTCGAGACTGTTCTTTTTTTCTTCCTTGCCCTCCGCCCCTTCTCCAGTAATGTTTTTGGCAATTGCTTTTTTTTCTCTTTTTTTCTGACTCGATTAATTCAGTGACACGAATGAACACAGCCCAGTAAAGTAAACAGTGCAGCCCTTGAGTTCTGTCCGATGTGAGTCAGGACTCGTCCGTTTCCCAGCAGGCACTTATAGGAGCTTCTGCCAACATTGCTGTTGCACGTTTGATGATGATGATCATGAGGGTGATGGTAAGGATGAGGATGATGTTAGTTCCTACTATTAGTGCAGACTGTGCCACAAGAGGCCCGAAGCAGTCGGCTGTTTATCCCTTGTCATGACACCTGACTGTATAAATGGGGCTTGTCTGTTTGTTTTATCGTCAACAGTGCCAGGCCTTGCCTCCCAGGCAAACAGAGACAGGGTCAGAGAGACTACAGCTAAAGATGTGGCAGTTAGAGCGATGGTGGCTGCCATGGTCACTCCACTTACTCCAAGTGGCTTCTGGCTTTTTTTTTATATTGCACTGTGTCCTTTAATACGTGGTGACTAAGTCCCTTGGGGTAGAGGAAAGTGAATTGCGGATCCTTTTGTTTCAGAGTATCAATGGCCCTTTTTTCAGGCTTCTTGCTATTTTAGTGGCAGTTCAGTTCTGGTTATGTGACGCACCATTACATGGTCGTTTTTTTTCTGCTGACTGACCTTGTGTGGAAGCTGATATCCTTTATCCTGCTTCTGTAGTCATTATCTTTTGAAATTGTGAATTGGAGAAATGTGTGGACGTAGAATCTGTCATTCTTTTATGAATCATTGACGAGAACAGCATCTACTGGGTAAAACGCAGCTTTGGATTCCACATTATTTTCCCTCCGGATGACTCTGCTTTACAATTCTGATAGAAGAGCACTGAACTACAGTTTGTTCTTTATTGGTTTGAAGTGTCACTCAGAGCTGCAGGCTCTCTGACGGAGTAACCGGCCCCAGCGGATGACCCATCTCTAGAGGGATAACTCTGCCAGGCTTGAAGCACCAACCACCTCCTACCAATCCGTCCTGCTCTTGCACCTCACCACCTGCATGCGCCTTTTTGTGCTCCACACATTGACTCAATCCCCCCTACGGTGACCTCGGCCCATCGTCCACTCCCCTCCGGCATGATCCTGCTTGGATCAATGCCACCTCCCTCCCCCTGACGATACCGGCAGGGGAAATGGAGGCACTAATTACCCACCCCAGAGCTTGTTACCCAGACTCAGCCCTCTCAGCTTTCTGGCTGTTCACTTACTACACAGTTGTAATTCCGCCAGGGGGCAGGACGTGAGGGTAATAACAGAGGGTACCCATCCAAACGGACGATCGCCCGCTGATAGATGATCTGCTGGGCCGGACGTGACAGAACTGACGCGAAAAGGAGGTTGGGAGTGACTCCGAAAAGTGATTGACACGCAGCTTTGGCACCGGGATTATGTGTGAGAGAAATAATTTATGACTTTCTGTTCTGGAGCCGAGACAAATGCCAGAAATGAGTAATGACCTCTAAGAAGTTCGGCTTCTCTGATCGCAAACAAAAGCCGTTTGTCACTGCTGGGGAAATGACAGAATTGATGGCATTATGAGAATGAGAAGCTAATGGACTAAATCATGGAAATGGCTGTTTAATTAAATATCAGGACCCTGCTATGAACAACATCTTAACATTTGAGACATTCTCACACTTAACAATGTCGCTCCCGTGGTACAAAGGAAAATATGTTCCATTGTTCTTTCTTATGTTAACTGCCTCTTTCTTTGTGTCCTTCACTATCTTGTCATCCTCTCCCCAGTCCCTTTGTGTCGGTTGGAGTGCCAGGGTCCTGAGCGCCCAGCAGTTGTGTTATTCAATCTCTCATGTTTTCATCAGAGGAAAAATAATTGTTTATTTTTCTCTCTTCAAGCATTTACCCCTATTCATCATTTTTACCATAGCCCTCGGTTTCCCAACTATCCCTCTATCAGCAACTTTCCCTCACCCCCTCCACCATGCATCTGCTTCCCTTCCATTCTCTCTTTCACTCTGCCCCACCGCCTCCTGCCATCCACCCTCTCCTCCCGCTTCCTCTTTTAACCATTATACCCCACCCCAACCCACCCCATCCCACCCCATCCTACCCATTCCCCTCTTCCCTTTCTCAATATTCCCCCTCCTTGCCTTTCTTTGCTCAGGACTGATCTGCTCTCATTTCACTGATGGCCCCGATGATTCAGTTGAATGGTGCACTCTCTCCCCGGTGCCTCGCCAAGGCCTTCCTCAGGAGCTTGGCTCTTTCTCTGTGAGCACAATGTCAGTATGACACGTTCTCCTCAGCCCTCTGACCTCTCGAAGGCTGAATAGAAAGTGATCATCATGTAGGTCGCCGGGAGATTTATGGACTGATGCACTCTCCAGGTGTAAATGTGGATGTAAGAGGTTAATGCAAGCACTGAGCGTTAAGACTAATCAGGGGGGAGTATAGGGTCACAGGCTGACATGTATGGGCGGATGTGGGAGTATTTAATACAGTGGATGGGTATTTTTGCTCATGTTTCTCACATTGAAGTAGTCTATTTCAGATCTCAGACACAACACCTCCCCTTTAATCGCTCGAACCAGCATTGAACACTGCCTGAACCACTACCCCCTTATTTTATTCATCCCCAATGGCGCATGTTTCACTCCCTCAGAATTACCTGCAATACCTCTCACTGCAGTTTGCTTAAATGCAAATGGTGCAGGCTCACTGTGATGTCTTGTCCCATTTCTTCCCTGTGCTCTCAACCTCGATACTTCCCCACGAATTTATAGCAATATTGGGAGGTAACTATACCCCCCTCCCCCTCTTCTTTGAAGCAATGTTTTATTCACAGGATAATTACACCCCTTTACATTCACTGTGGCCCTCTTAGCTCCCCTCAAGTCACTCCTCTGATTTAGCCGGGCACGTCGAAAATAATGTCTTGACTCGTGACGTGAGTGACAGCGGTAAACTAGAAGGACTCTGAGTATGCACAGGTCAATGCTTATGCCCAGTCAAAGCAGTGTTTCCCATTCATTATCTGCACTGTGGCGGCCCAAGGAATTCCAATTTGTCCTGCCACAGTTTCATAATGAACCAAACATTTGTTTATACTTCTCATATCAACATAAGAGAACTTTCTCTTGCTGTTTTGCTCCTTTGCTGCATTGTATACCTGTGTGCTCGCGTGCGTTATTGTCCATAAAGTTTTTATCGCCCATGCAGGACCTCAGATGCAGTTCTCTCTCTTTTACTCTTTAGTCTGTGTACCTGTTATTCACAATCTGTTAGGCCTGAGAGCGACCTTTGTGTGTGGGCAAGTACACCCCCGCTACCAACATAGATTCAAATTAATTCTGTGGGAAATGCTGCAAAGAAAGTGAAAAGAGTTCCTGGATACGTAGGTAATTGTAGTAATTTTTTGCGTGGTCCTGCTAAATAACAAATGCTCCTTGGCGGAAGTAATCAAGTATCAAAACCAATTCATCGGAAATGTTTTATTCCATATGTCCATTCCACTTCCTGTTGCCTACATTACCCTCAACTCTACCGCAGATGGTCTGGTTTGTGTGTGAGCATGTTCTGCTTGTCACAGCTAATGAGGACCGATGAGGAGCGGACTGCAGAGACCTGGTGGGCTCACTTTCCTCAAACCCCACACCCTCAGATTTTTGTTGATTTAAACTTATTGTCTTCAGCCTCAGTGCTGACTCACATTTCTAAACCTCCCTCTGGAGCAATGACTGTATACAAAGATGCACAATGCGTCTCCCCTAACTCCAGCTATCCAGAAAAGGCAAAATATCCTGGATACCAACACTGTTGTATTTGAAGCCAGAGTCTGTACCGTAGTTGTCATGGGATGGAGCTGAGGTCCTGCCGATCCACATGCTCGAGTTAATCTCAGCGGAAATTGAATGCTGTTTTTATAGCATCAAATAACTAATTAATACCAAACTATTAAAAATATGAATACCTGAACATACATCATTGTGATAAAATGCAGAAACCATCTTTTAGAAAACTACTTTTTAGATGCCCTATCCATTAGCACGGAGGAGGCAGAAATTGTGACCTATACTGCAGCCAGGCAGGAGGTGGCGATAAAGAAGCTTTGGCTTCACTTTTTGAAGCTGTCATTTAATCCATCTTGCAGTCTATGCTGTAAAGTTAATGTATTCAGTGTTTTTCAGCATTTGCAGTAGTACTTTCCCATACCGGTATTCATACACTGATGTATGAATTCATTGTAGAAAAAAGAATCCTCCTCACTTCCTGACCTCATCATATACAGTATATTCAGTGTTGGCTTGTTCAAACTGGGTTAAATATTCAAACACCAAGACTCCAAGTTGTTATGCAATATTCAATCAAATGGAATTATTCAAAATGTCTTCAGCGTCATTTTAAACACATCTCTTCAAAAGTCAAGCCTGTGGTATATTTTAGCAGTTTGGTTTTCAAAGCAAGAATTTCAATTTGAACAATGCTTGTCTGCACTGAGTGAATTTCTGAAGAGGTGGGTCAGGGGAGTTTTGAAGGTTAAGAGGGAAAAGCAAGAGTTGATTTTGGTTATGAATGATTCAATTTAATGTCATCTACTACTACGGGGTCAGCGCAAAACCAAAAATCTCTACTAATTTATCCTAATGGTAGCTATGGAAGCAGATGCAGAAGTTTTTCTGCTTAAATTTTGAGAAATACCCTGTAGGATCTTATTCTGCAAACCAACCCTAACAAAGATGAATAAAATGTTGGTTGTGCAACTTGAAGCAATAAGAAAATGGTCCATCTCAGCTATATTGGATTTCTACCTGTGAACCTTACCCTGAAAAGCTCGCTTTGGAACTGTTTTCACTGAAGAAACAGTAGAGTGTGGTAGAAGGTCCATTGTACAGTTCAATAGGTGAACTGCCCACAGAGTCAAGGCTGGGCAAACAAGAGTACTTAAAACACAAAAGCCATCAAGACAAGGTGTAAAAGGGACATAAGACTATATAAAAACATTATATAATTTAACAAAAGGCAGTGAAATAGAAACATCTTCAGCCTTGAGTTCTAGCCTTGTTCCTGACTGTTAGTTATTTGTCCTTATATCCAAAGACAATCACTTAAGTCCAATTACTAACTGTGGACGTGTTGCTAAGGTGTTGGTATAAGGGAAATGCGACGTAGTGCGTTGTTATGAACTGGTATAACAATGGCTAGCGGGCAAACATAAACATTGTTCTTGTGCAACTGGAACACTATCAACTGGGATTATTCAAGTGTGACATTGATGTTTAATGGACTGCAGCATAAGACCTCAAATCTGCCACTGACCATGTTAAAGTGGATATTTTGTCTGTTATTTTACTTATTTGATACAAAATCATTTAGTGTTGGCGTGTCTAGATGGTGGGGTTGTCACAATACCAAAAATGTTATAGTCGATACAGATACCATGAAATTTCCACGATTCTCGATACCCAATTCGATACCACAGCAAAAACGCAACAATAAATCCCATTTACTTCAACACACATTGATTTATAACATTGGCTTTGTAGCCCTCAAATAATAAATAAAAACAAAAGACTATTAAAACACTGCGTTGCGTCACAATCTGTGGGAAGAACTTCTGTTCTGTCCACAGTACTGTGTGTGTGTGTGTGTGTGTCTGTTCGTCTCTGTCTCTGTTTAAGTACGTGTCTCATGAACTCCAAAGTGGATCAAACACACAAAGCAAAAACCCTAAGCAGTGCACGGGTTCAAATAACCTCTGACCAGTGATGCTGTCCACTGTCAACATGTAAAGTCAGCACAGCATTTGTAGTAAAGCTATTGACAAATGTGAGTCTCAATCCGTCTGTAATCAGATTTATGAATGTGTAAAAAGAAATCTTCAAATATGTATTCAGAATCCGTGTGAGTGTAATTGAATTTGAAAATGTGTAGAGAAAATATCTTCAAATATGTATTTGCTGATAATTCTAGTATTTAGCCTCAAGGGCTGTCACACCAAACTCCATTCACGAGTCTCTGGATTTAAAATGTTCATTCTCAATGCACATTTGTCGATCGTAGTTCTGGTCGGAGCCTTTGAACTGTTATCCACTTTTGTCAGTCTCTCTGTCCGTCTTGCAGGATGTTCATCTGGGTGCGGCCGGGTTTATTGGGCTCAGCACAGCTGTGTTATCTATGGGGCCATTATTGTAGTGAGGTTTCAGCAAACGAAGGCTCTGCGCTCCGGCTGTGTTTATCGCTTTTCCGACCTAACTGCTGTCTGTGGTCTGACAAGCCGTACATTTATCAAGCTCAGTGCTGCATAAATACCACTGTTCTCCTGGTTTTATCCAAAGCAGGTTGAAAAAGCCACAGCCATCCCGACACATGATCCAACTTAATATCACTAGGTGCTACAGCCAGTGATATGAAGGCTACAGCTCCTGAAGACATAGACAAATCTCCTCACATATTTGTAGATCGCAATGTCGATAGTTTTGCGACAATAATGGCCCCATACTCAGGTCAGCGTGAGGAGGACATGTGGCAGGGTTATACGGCACAGTACAAGGACACCGGACATGAAATGTGGGTTGAAGCAGCTGCGACAACCATCCTGCAGTGGGTCTGTATGTTTGTTATCTCTGGTACAAAAAAAAACGCAGCAGCACATATCCTATACATGATATATAGGTTCTGACTGCTCCCCTAGTTTTCTAAATTGTTTCTGGAAATTTTAATTTGGATACAAGTTCAGAGGCTACTGACGCAAGAAGATTTGTTAGCTTTTCAACTGTTGAGTAAAAGCTAGTATGTAATTATTGCTTATAGTGATTACATCAGAGAAAACGGGCACACTTATTATTTTTGAATTAAAATGGTTAGCATGCTCGTCACAGCAAGATTGTTCAAACCAGATGGCCAACTGGAGTCTTTCTGTGGAGTTTGTATACATGTGTGGGTTTTCTCTAGGTAAGTCAGCTTTCTCAAAAACATGCAACTAAGGTTAACTGGAGACACTAAATTGTCCAAAGGTGAGAATGCTGTGGGAGTGGTTGATTTTGTGAGATGCTGGCGACCTGGATAGAGCCTCTCGCTCAATATCAGCTGGGATAGGCTCGCTAAAATAGCTCTTATGGACCTGAAATAAATCCCCAGAATGCATCATAAAAGCAGTAAGAATAGACTGGAGGTGACATTGCTCTTCTACACCACCAACATATCTTCAATATGAAATCTACAATGCAGAGCATCCGCAGTGAGCAAAATAATTAGGATAATAATAACAACAATAAAAACATATTTTGAAAGAGTTAAACCTCTCTATTTATAAGTAGAGTTGTTCTTATGAAAACAATATGCTTGTTGCATGGTTTATTCACAGTTTTAAAGAGAATTGGGGACTGGGAAACTGTCTGTTATTTCGGCGAATGAACAAAATATGTAAGAACTGTTCCATAAGGAATAGTGCAATATCTAGAATGGATCTTTTGGTTTGCTAAAGTAGATCAGTTGGACAGAAAAAAAAACCTCCCTGCAGCGAAGCAGCAGATAAGAGAGAATTCCATTAAATGACCCCTCACTAATGACATCTCTCATGTCAATTTTGCTGAACAAGCGCATCATTTCATGGTGTTCTCCTTTGTGAAATGAGGACTTTAGCAGTTACAGTATTTCAGCACTTGTTCATTTCTGTAATAGTGGCAACATTTGATATTTTTCCCATATGGGTAAACTGGGTTGAAAAACTGTGATGTTGGCAGCTCTGTGCAGTTGTTTAGAGAACACATGCAAGCAACTAAATTAACAGGTAAGTCTCATTCAGGCCATGTCAACGCTACTGCAGATTTTCTTTTAAAAGAATCTCCATCCAGACGACCTTCGATTTACAATTTACAAATGACCTCTGTCTGCATGTGGGACCAGTAGGTGGCGATAAGGTCTTCATCAACGATCTGTCAAATACCAGAGAAGAACATTGTGAGCATGCTCATTGGGCTTATTCATTTAGCTGCCATTTTTAGGGCATGCCCTGGTCATCCTCCAGCACCTGGGCTGTGTCTCAAACCGCGCACTAGTGCACTTCGAGCACTGACTTTTAGGGCTTAGGGCGTTCACACTGACAGAACCAGCAGAATTCAGGGCACTGAAAGTACCCGGATGGCGCACTGCAAACGGTCAAAAAATGCAGTGTAAAACGATGGACACTTCTCGCCCTAAACGGGCGCCATCTTGGCTACGTAGCGGAAGAGGAGGAGCCTTTTTGGCAGCTTTTCATTTCATTTCTAAAACAGATTTGCGTCCGTCACTTCCGCCAAGTGGTTAACGTAAGTGTTCCATTTGAGACAGCACTAATCAGCGACGGTGTGCACTACAGATGTAAGTGCACTGTATTGCAGTGCACTGTATTGCAGTGTACTTCGTAAAGTGTTCGGTTTGAGACACAGCTCTGGACTCAGGAACCTATGCCAGGAAATTGTTTATGGACTTCAGCTCTACATTCAGCACCATAATCCCTAATCTGCTCCAGGACTAGCACAGCTGAGTGTGCCTGACTCCATCTGCAGGTGGATCACCAACTTCCTGTCTGATACGAGGCAGCGTGACCAAGCCGATGATGCCGGCTGCTGCTGGTCCCATCAATAAGACCTGGGACCGTTAAACTGAACTGCTCCGATGTCCATGCCTACGACTGTGACACTTTGACACCTTACAAACAACGATAACTGTACATTTTGCACAATCGCTCTTGGTTAAAGAAGTTTTTTCTTTTTCTTTTGCTTATAGTATTTTTTTCAATTTTATATAAAATTTCCTATTTTTCTATTTTCTATATTTATACTGGGACAAATACCCCACAGCAAATTCCTTGTATGTGTAAAATGTCTTGCCAATGACACCCAATTCAGATTCTCTGTTTTGCATGTACCGAAACCGGGGATCTTAAAAACCTGGAAGGAGTTTGTACAAATCTCGCTTTTTATGACTTTATTCATGAGCATGATGTTTCAGTTTGAGAGCAGGACTTTTTGAGTTCATGTTCAGATTTTGTCATGCTCTCACTCAAAACCCTGCGCTCTCACTCAGATATAGCCCGCTTGTGCTTAGTTTTCCTACGCTCCAGCTTCAGCTCTTCTCACACTCATGCTGCTTCTGTAAGCATGTGAAATGCCTACTCTCTGATCTTCCTCTGCTCTCTGATGTTTTTTCTCTGTGCTTGGATTTGTTGTGCAACAAATCTGTGGAAATTCCCCGGCTAATAGAAAGCCAGGTGTAGTGATTTAAACTGAAAATGTCCCCGTGGAGCTGCAGTGCAGGAAATCTAAGCACAAGCAGGGTATATTTGAATAAGAGCAATGAAATGTATGAAGACCCAGGGCTATGATAATAATATATATGCAAGAAAACTTAAATGTGATAGCTGCTACTGGTGAACTTCAAAAGCAAATGTGAGCTGCACAATTTAAACTTGATCTGTAATTGTTTAAACTACCTAACTCTGGGAGGACGCTGTAGATCACAAGAAACTTCAACATACTGTTGCTCTCTTTAGTGAGAGCCACTGTAAACCAGGGTGACTTTGAAATGAGGGGTTATTGGTACACATCCCATTACAGACTGATACCATACAGTGATATGTACAACAACAGGGGCGGCCAACCATATGCCACGGAGAGCCAAAATTGTGAAGGTTTACATTCCACCGGATCAACTCAGCATGCATCTTCACTGATGAGCTCTTCCCCTCCACCCTAAGGCTTCCTAATTAGTGTGTCTATTGGATCCAATAAAACATTTTGAGTGTTGTTGGCTAAACTTGAATGGCCTCAAATGAGGGTAAAGAAAGTTTGGGTTGGAAAAATGATGTTGACAGATAATCTCATATTTCGGGATCTTGGGCGCTGAAAGTTTTCTACTCGTTTACAAAGTTAAACTTGCCATGCAGTATCTATACTGCAATAAAAAAAGGTCAAGTTACAACCTTAGACCAGACACCATCAAAAGACCAAAAAGTGAATCCTTAAACAAATAAGAAATAAAGGCAATACAAGAAATTATGGAAAGCCATCAAACTTAAGATCATACATTTGCGCTACAATGTTTGGCAGTGTTGGAAAACATTATTGTTTGTTAACGTTGATTCTCCTGTAGCTCGGCATCATCTCCAATTTGTTTAAATTTCTTCCTGCTGTGAGCAGCTCCCCATTTCCTATCTATATGCATTTCATTGTCGAACGTTAAGTGTGAATTCGCGCAACACTGAGTTAACTACATATCAAACTTTATAGGCTGTACTATCAAATATGTTTTGCGGCTCCAGACGAATTGTATTTGGCGGATGAGGGGGCAAAATGGCTCTTTAATAGTAAAGATTGCCAACCCCTGGTTGAAACCAAAACAGTGTTTGTCGGTATGAGGGACATCTGTATAATCACACGTGTAACTTATTGTTCAAATTGTATTTTGGGTTATTCTAATCACTTAAGCTATAATGCAAAGTTTATGTTTCTTATTGAGCTGTGTAGTTTACATTGTAAATGATATATTTCAATAGAAAACAATTCCACAGTATTATTGTACACTTGCAGAAATAAATAAATAATGAATACACGTTTGTTTCATTTTCATAGAGCATTTAAATGAGAGTTGCATTTTTATATTTTCTTGTGTAACATTTAGGTTGCTGCTGTATATTCCCTCGCCGAGGAGTTAATTGGTTCCCACCTTTCATTGTTTTACAGGTTCATACCTGCTTCATGTGTAACAAGGGGGGAGGAGCCTCATGCTAGAGTAGCATGAAAGGCCTTTTATATATATAAATTGCCACATAGCTCATAGCGCTCAAGATATAATACAAATTTAACATACACACATTATATTTAAACTTAACATATATTATGTTATGTTTAAATATATATATAACGTATTTATAAATATATATATGTAGGAGGTGGATTTTTTCCCCCTGATTGTTATTATGTTATTGGTAAAGAAGTTTATGAAAGCATTGCTTCTCAGAGTTAGAGGAATAGATGGATCAGTAGAGCTATGACTGGCTACAGTGCTGAAAGTTTCCTTGTTGTTCTTATTTTCTTGACTATGAATAATAGGAGATCTGGCATTTCTTAGTGTCTTTTTGTTATTTATCAGGATATCATTCAGGGCTAAAGGAAAAAATGATATCCTTTATACTAGTGACAAACACAAACATTGGTTTAGTTTAAACACTAGATGGCTAGATGATGATCAGAGAAGCAACTTAAACTTAGGTTCTGTTCACCAATAAGATCATACGGTCCCTAATTGAAGATAAAAGGGAATGTGGCTATGAACTTTTTTCAATTTCCCAGACCACATGGGGTCATAAGATTCACACCTCACTACATGCATTCAACAGGATCTTATCAGTCGTAGATATGGTTGGCCCACGAGTTTCACCCATCGCTATCTTGGCGAGTAATCAGTCTGTGACTAAGGCCTGCAAAAGGAAGGCCACCACAGAAAACAAGTCCCGACAGAAGAGGGGTCGAAAGGTCCCTGATGCCAGTAACGGCTCAGGCCACACCAACAGAGGTGACTTACTTTGAAAGAAAATGTGCTGCTGTTTGCATGAGTCATCCAATATCATCAGCCTTATGTGGTCATAGGATTCAAACCTCACTACATGCAGTCAACAGGTTGATGCTCACTGTTTTGTCTCCTCTTTTCGTAGCGAGCTTTAGCCTCCCGAAATCATCCAGCCCCATCTTGGCGAGTAATCGGCCTGTGATTAAGGCCAAGAGGAGGAGGGCCACCAAGCGGAAGGCCACAACTGCAGATGAACCCCCAATGCAGAGGCAGAGGGTTGGAGAGGGCCCTGATAGCAGCAACACCTCTGGTCAAGCAACCCTGGAGTCAGGGCCCAAGGTCAACAGCTCCACTGACGAGAGCACGGTGTTGTCAGGCCATACCAGCAGAGGTGACTCAATTTTTAGGAAAATGTGCTGATGTTTGCATGGAAGCAA
This sequence comes from Pseudopleuronectes americanus, assembly GCA_038501795.1. Lineage (NCBI taxonomy): Eukaryota > Metazoa > Chordata > Actinopteri > Pleuronectiformes > Pleuronectidae > Pseudopleuronectes > Pseudopleuronectes americanus. The sequence goes on along the minus strand of CM076730.1, from coordinate 5,702,328 downwards.
TATGATCATGTTAAAATGGGGATTGGTGTTGACTCCGGTTTGGAGGTATTTCAGTTTTCTTTTTGTGATGTTGTTCAGGTTGTTTTAAAAACGTTCTTGTCAAACTTAAATGAATAATTCTACATTTTGAGGAATATAATTATTGACCTTCTTCCTGAGGATTAGACGTAAATATTGATTACACAGATTAAACAAACTAGATATGAGATGTAAATTAAATGATTAAAGCAAATACTTATCTTTCAGCCGCCTTTCAGGCAGATGGATTTTACTTAGTTGTCATGAAGCTATCTGATGACTTCTCTCCACTGAGCTATTTCCACAACATCTGAAAAGACTCCATATGTTGAAATGTAATGGTTAAAAGCCTTAGAAATATGAAAAGTGGATGATGGGTTACTATATCAAAATGTCAGTCCTCGAAAAAAAAATTATCATTAAGTTAGAGGTAGAGACGCTTCTTTTTTTCACAATTATATTAATCCATGTGTCTGTGTCTGTGTTCATTGGTGCAGCTGAATACGAGGCCAAGTACGTGGAGCTTGAACAACTTGGTCAAGGAGGCTTTGGCACAGTTTATGCTGGCAGCCGAAGGTGCGATGGTTTACCAGTAAGTACATAATATGATGTGATCAAATAATTTAATATAATATTCTCACATACATACTCTGACTTCATCCCTTGGACTAACCAAAGTGTTTGTGATTTGTCCTGTAGGTGGCGATAAAACACATTGTCAAATGTGCTGTTCCTCGTCAAAGAGTGGTGAGTGATCTGTTGTCTCAGCACCAACTGTTGAAATCATTCTGTGACTTTTATGCTTTTGTTGTTTCCTTGTTGTTTAAGATATACACAAACATATTTTTCCTTTAGATGATAAATGGGAGGTCACGCTTAATTCCCAAGGAGGTGCTGCTGATTCACAAAGCCGCAGGAGAACCAGTGACTGTTGGAAGCTCTGCAGCCGTTACCTTACTGGACTGGTATGAGCTGAAACAAGAGGTTCTCCTGGTCATGGAGAGGCCAGTCGCCTCTACCGATCTGCTGCACCTCCTGCATAATAACTGTGGTCCATTGGCTGAGAACCATGCACAGGTACTGCATTTTTACTGTATTTGAACCCTTACAAGTTCATGTGAAGTTTGCTCTGATTGAAAGATCCAGAGCAGCTCCAACATAGACTGTGTTTTTCAGTCCCACCCAGAGTCCCTTCTTCATCTCTCTAACTTATTTGTGACTTTATCTCTTTCTTAGATCATCATGCTTCAGCTGGTTGATGCTGCCATGGATTTACAAGCTAAGGGGATTTTCCACAGAGATTTCAAATTAGAGAACATCCTCATTCAGCCCAGCACCGATGGCCCGCGACTGCGCATCATAGATTTTGGATGTGGCTGCGTTAGAAGGAAAAACTGCGTTTACAGCAAATTCAGTGGTACAGCCAATCTGTCTTGTTATCCAGCTTTTCATTCATCTGACTGTAAAACCTCTGCCTGTCCCTCACGTTTGCTTTTTTCTCTCTCTTTTTATCTCAAATATTGTAGGAACCTTAGCATACGCTCCTCCAGAATTCACATTGAAAGGCAGATACATGGCTGGCCCGACCACTGTATGGCAGTTGGCAGCAATTTTATTTGAAATGATGACTGGATCCGCTCGGTTCCACACCAATCATTTTATCGGGACTGATTTTAAAATCTGGTTTGGATCCAAAGGTGAGACAACACTGGTTTTTAATGTGCGGTTATTGTGTTCCTTCCATGTTACATTCGATCACTTTAGATTCAAGCCTCATCGTTTCCTTATCGTTTGTCCTTTCTCCTCATAGACTGCAAAGACTTCTTAGAGATGTGTTTGGATTTAGACCCTAAGAAGCGTGCCACTTTGGAGGATATGAAGCAACACCGCTGGATGAACAGCCCTATAGCACCGCATTCCCAACCACCCAAGCCCCAACTCCCCCATCCCCAACACCTCCATCCCCAATCTCACCATATACCAACCATCCATCCCCCATCCCCAACTCCCCCATCACCAATTTCACCATTTACAAACCATCCATCCCCAACTCCCCCATCCCCAACTCCCCCACCCCAAATTTAACCATTTACAAACCATCCATCCCCAACTCCCCCATCCCCAAATTTAACCATATACAAACCATCCATCCCCAACTCCCCCTCCCCAAATTTAACCATATACAAACCATCCATCCCCAACTCCCCCATCCCCAACTCCCCCATCCCCAATTTCACTTATCCAAACCATCCATCCCCAACTCCCCCATCCCCAAGCTCACCATATCTATACCATCCATCCCCAACTCCCCCATCCCCAAGCTCCCAATCATCCATCCCCAACTCCCCACTTCCCAAATCCTCTTTCCCCAACCCACCCATATATATGTATACTACAATATGAACGGTACTTCCTGGTCGTAGTTTTACCAGATGCATTAGCTAGACAGAGTAGCCTCCATGTGTGTTGTGGCATCACAAGAGGGCGTGTGATCGAGGGGCATTATGTTCCTCACCCTGGGAGTGGCTACCACTCCAGAAGACACTACTGCATCTCCCAGAAGACACTACTGGGGGAGGTGCCAATGTCTCAGCCCTCTTTAAAGCTGGAGCTCAGGTGTGGGACCCAGAGGAGAGCACAAAGGAGTGGAGACAGACACGAAGCGGCTGGAATGAGACGTGGAAGAAACTACTTTGGGAAGGATCCAAGGGGGGAGCTTTATGGAGGATATTTTTGCCATTTGATGAACTTTTATGTTTTGCTTCCGGAGAGACTTTCGTTAACTAAATAAATGGGACATTTTGTTTGAAAACTCTTTTGACTACTCTTTACTTCTGTGACGCACTGACCTACACCCTGCTTGGTTAAACCTCTGGTGATACCACAGTGTCTACATCGAAATGACAGTCAATTTGAAAATCAAAGTTGAAACCTCCAGACTATGCCAGGTTTATACTATCTTATGACTTACTTGACTGTTCCTGCTCTCTCACTCCCTTCTTTCCATTCACCTTTTCTGTCTAACTCTTGCACGTCAGTTTTCTCCTCTCACTTGGTCGAGGCAGATGGTATCCTACACTGAATCTAGTTCTGTTAAAGGTTTCCTCCCTGTTGAAAATAAATTTTGCAATTTGCTTCGTAAGTACGTTTTATTTCACTTTTTGAAATCCTTTTCATGTCCCGATATCAATAAGTATAGTTGTCTGAAAAAGAAAAAAAGGTGGTGTCTGTGGCCCCTCACAGGACCGTAATTAACAGGACCAATCATTTTGACATAACAAGCCTCCATCCTGCTCCTGTGGTGTCATCCAAGTGTCGAGCGTCAACATACAAACTCAACTCGAAACTGCGTCATTTACACCATGTTGTCGTTTTTAAGTCTAACACACAAGCTCACACCCAAGGGCACCTGAGGGGTGGGCATTAGCATTGCTAATTCTGCTAGCATCGCTCCCTCCGGTAGTGGACATTTAGGATTAAAACACGACATAAATGATGTCTTAAATGGCCAGTTACTTCAATTGTATTGGATTTTGGCTGAAACAGTGATAGGCCTGAAACCAGTGCCCCTTCAAACAGAGTTACAATGGTTAGTGGTCGAAATCTCCATCGACTTGTGGGGCAGCACTTCAAGGAGCGGTCGGGAGAAACTTCACCATCATCAGCAGCGGTCGCGAGAACCCGGTACGTCCTCATTAAGCGTCATTGTAAATAGACGTGACAAAAAGTTATGCCAGGGAAGTCATTATAATAACATGGTTGAGATCTTAAATAAACCAATGCTATAGCTTGAAGTTACTAACGTTTTGGTATCCTAATAACATCTATGCTAATGCAGGTGAAAGAAATCCCCACGTAAATGCTCAGGACATGTTTTCCCGGTTTCCCTCCGGACTGTGGCACAATGACATTTGCCATTCATCAGCAATACACCTCGCCAGGTGTAACAATGGACGTGGACCGAGTCTGCAGATGTTTGGAGGAAAGTTTGGGGAATAAGTTTCATTTTCAGAAAGTCAAATGAAGCAGTAGAACAATGTTTTGTGCGCCTGAAATCTGTCTTATTCACAGAGCTTGTGTTTTTAGTTGAGTGCGAGCGTCAACCAATAAGGTCCTAAGTGACCTACTCAGAGATGTGCACTACACTAGTCTAGAAGATGTAGACGGCATTAAAAGACATTCTGTACTGTGGCTAGCATGGATACCTGTCCAGGGTGTGCTCCACCTCTCACCTAATGTCAGCTGTGATTGGCTCCAGCTCCCCTAGCCACCCTCCATGGATATGCAGTATAAATGATGGAGGGCTGGATGGAGAGACTGTTGTTAGTTTGGGCCTCATCATTTGTATGCATACTGATAAATTCCAATATAAATAATTAAGCTTTTTAGTGAAAAAGCAGAACAAACTCAAAACCGAACAGACAGAAAGAAGGGCTAAGTGTTATAGAATTGGGACACAGCTCATGACACAAATCATTCATTGATGTCTGTCCACGTCAAAGCTTTAGAAACACAGCACTGTCATATTATCACTTTCAAGTCAATACATTAAACATGCTGGTTATTGATCAGAATTCATTCGTAGCCCATTTACCTTGGATGACCCTGACCTGGATGACAATCTTTGCAGACATGCAACATACTATGTCACCTGAGGGGAATCCTGTGCTGTATGGCTGCTTAATGCTCTGTTACAGTATGTTCACCAGCTTGTTCTTGACATTTTCTCTTTACCATTTGGTGCTAGGCTGTGACTTAAGGTGACACTGAGCTGACTATCTGTTGGTTCCACACTTTACACATCTGAGCCATTGTTAATGTAAAAATATTGATCAGGGCATCTTAAAGGTCCTTCATACAACATCTTTAGTTAAATACACCTTTCCAACAGTGGACATTTTAGCCTACACAGTCGATTCAATTCCACTCGAGTCGCAACCCACCATGATGTGGTCCATTGGTTTGTGAACAGACACTTTGAAGCCTTTAGAGGGGTATTTTGTTCAGCGTCATCTTAGTTTTTTGAAACCAGAAGTAACCGTATTTGGAGGAGCCGGGTGTGAGCCTGACTTCACTCCCACCTACACACTGGCATTAGGAATCAAATGAGAAGTAATTCTCTCATAGATTTCCTGAGAATTTTTTCAACCGGCGGAGTCGCCCTCTGCTGGTCATTCAAGAGAATATAGGTGTTCAGCACCTCAACATTGGCTTCACTTTCCGGAATTGGTGTTAACGCTATTTTTATATTTAGTCTGGTTCCGCTGTTGAATGTGGTATAAGAGGTACAAACACAGGATGGGGGAGTTATTCAGCAGCAGAGATATTTATAGAGCTGAATCAATTTGATCTGTTTTAGACGGTGCGTAGGAACAATTGGAAAGCTGTTGACGCTCTTACATTACATTACATTACATGTCATTTAGCTGAAGCTTTTGTCCAAAGCGACTTACATTTTTAGTACACTCAACACTTATGAAGGGCCATTTAGGGGTTCAGTAACTTGCCAAGGACACTTCGGCATGCAGATGGAGAAGAGTGGGAATTGAAACGGCAACCTTCTTGTTGGAGAACGCCCACTCTACCCCCTAGGCCACACCGCCTCTTACACATCACGTCCAGGACACAGGAAGCTTACGTCCTGTTCATGATGCCGGTTTCTTGCTACACACCTGTAAGATACAGTACGCACATGAAAGTTAAGGACAGTACGTGATCCTCAGTGTTGCCATGTTTTTATCTCAGAATGGAAAGAAGCAAGAATATGTATAAAAGGTGCTTTTGACTAATCCCTGCAGGAAAAGCACAAGTGTAACTAATAACATAATAAATGGCTTCATTTAATTCTACTGTGCAAGTTTATCAGGACAGAGAGCCAACTGCATGGTGCTAGAACTGGAACATCCAGCAGCCATTCTCATTATTTCTTATGCCTCTGAACGACTCAAAATGTCCACTGTAAAACGACTCTGTCTGGGAAATCACTGGTGAATTTATTGCATTTATAGTAGCTGCATTCCAGTCAGGTGCACCAGCTCCAGGGACCCAATACTGTACATGTTGACTCACTGCCAGAGGCTCCGTGTAACACATGACTGGAACTGAGCTGCCAATAATGTAATTAGTTCCACCTGTGATTCTCCGTGCGAGGACAAGTCACAACATTATCTTCGGAGAGGCCTGTAAACAATGTGCTTTGATATGTGGTTTTATTTCTTTTTTTCACCAGTCGACTGGAAATAAAGATAGACGACACGAAAGCTCCCTTAAATTGTACTGAGGAGAATAACATTTAATTTGCATCTTTTTCCCCTTGAGATCTCAATATATTTTTTTCATGTCCCCAAAAACATAAACCCTGCCTCATCCATGTTATTTTATGGGCAATCTTGAAACCCATCGCATATTGTCAGATGATGAATTAGCCTCTGGGGTCAGTGGCCAATATTTGTGGTAGACAGCAGATACTCGGGCCAAGAGTCAGTCTCCTGTTCCCTGTACACAACAACAGTCCTACCAGTTATTTTATCACGCAAGTCAAACACATACACGAAACACAAACAGTAATTTGTTTGTAGATGTTTAAGGGCCAAATGACATTTTGGCTAATCTCTATTAACAGCTATCTACATATAAATGCAGATAGATGTTGTATGTCCAAGTGTTCATCTTCCCAGTAAGTTTGGTGAGTTATTTCATTCAATGAAAAATCAGGTGAAATGTCATGATTGACAGCTACACAGTAGTCTGACACACGGTTGATGTATCTGCGGGACCTCGATACCCCGGCTCCATCCCCTGAATGCTACTGAGCATAGTCTGTCTTGGATGGCACCATTGTCACAAGATGGGGGTGTTTGTTTCTGGGATATTTTGGCTTCATTTCTGGATATTGGGAAGAAGGGGAGAAGCGTTGTCCATCTTAATTAACGGTCTATGATATTGTACATGTTGACTCACTGCCACTGGCTCATTGTAACACATGATTGACCTGAGCTGTCTTTAATGTGATTAGTTCCCCTCAGTGCTTCTCTGTGTGAGAACAACGTTAGCAGTGAGCGGAGGCCTTTGATATCCTTTGATATGTGGGTTTACTGATTTTTTTCCATGGCGTGTGTTTTTCTAGTTGATGTTTATTTATTGTCAAACTGAGAACACGACTCAAAATTTAAAGATGTCCGAGACATCATAGGTAAATATGTGTTTCTCAGAAGCATAGTACAGGCCCCTCTCAGCATCTTTCGAGACCTGTCATTAAGGACACAGAGATACCAATTACTTCACCAACAGTGGCCTCAAACTAGACTGTAGTGCAGAAAAAATCGTACGTAGTGTTTTGAGTAGTGGACTACATCTCTGATGTTTCTTAAAGCAGAAACTCTTGCTCTGGCAACACGTCATTATGAAATATCACAGGGCATTGCTTGATATCAGTATAAGATTTTAATCTGAGGGTATCTAATTGGGGATTTTCCTTCAGAGGGTAGTGTGGTCTTTACCAGATGTTAAAAGTCTTGCTGTGCACTGTTTCCTCCACTTCTCCTCTGTTATTTTCTGAGCCAGCTCTGCTATTTTCTTGCCTTTTTCTCCTGTTAAAACATATCAGAGTAAGCCCAGTCTTAGATTTGCCTTTGCCTGTAATCCCTACAGTGCGTGTTACTACAATACCCTTCATCTAACTATTCAGTAGGGGGGTTTCTTATTACTTTTGGATGGTCCTCCTGTACTGATGTGTGTTGTGGATATTTACTACTGCGTCTCACCACTGCTGTGCATTGTTGTTCTTCAACACAACCTTGTAAAACTGTTCAGGTATATTTATACAGTGTGTCTTCCACAATAAGCAGCACTGCTGATGTCCTGGAACATAAAACATTAACGTGTTTTTCTCACATCTGAGTGTGGCAACACTTCTCTTTGTATACTTTTCCTTTCATAAATATATATTTATATATATATATATATATATAAATACAAACATTGTCTGTACTCATTATTCATTGTCAAATCACAGCCCTTTTATGTTCTCATTCTTTATCTTAATCTTTGCTTGCTATTGAACTGTAAATATTAGCTCTGTTGAAATAGAAAGGAGAGAGGAAAAAAGCTCTTCTCATTGTCTGTCCCTCCTCTCGAGCTGCTAATGATATCAGTGATTTGCAGCTTTAAATTAAATTTGTTTGTTTGCTTGTTTCGCGTCTCACCTGCGTCTCGATAATCTCTCCTCCTCTGCCTGTGATATGGCAGCCCGGTTTCCACGCAGGCTTTCATCTTGGCTAATTGCCTCTGATGGCCTCTGTGGGGAATTTCAGGCGAGAGATGCTGCGGCGCTCGCTAGACGCAGACGACGAGGAGTTAAACCGCGCCGCGTGGGATTAATGAAGGGTTAAAGCAGCAGATGACGAGAGGGAAAGGGGCAGGAGGTTTGACAGGCTGTCACCACGACCCTAGGCCCTACCCAAGGCAACCGACAGGGGCTGGTGGCAAACGCAGGGTTCACCATGGAGAATTATGATGCTTGTTAACATGTGGGATGTCTTTTGCTCACTTGTCTTCGCCTGTGGTGGTCCCTGCAATTTGTTTGTATCTGCTGGATGTTGTGCGAGGGCGGGCATGGGCAGGGTAGCATCTGTGCACGCTGCCTTTGTACAAGTTGGACGGCATCTAGACCGCCGTTCCCTATTTTCCATGTGGTTACATCTTGTCTGTCGGGGGACGCAAGCTTCCACTTGAACACAGTTGGCCTGGTGCCCATAGCAACCCCTGTGACCTCTTTGCTCTTCTTCCTCACTCCCTCCCTTTCTTCCTCCTCTGCATTGTTCAGCCACACCTGAAGTCTCACAGCCTTTCTCCGCCAGGTGTGTCCTTAATAGCAGCTGAGACGCATACAGATTTAAAGTGTGTGTGCCTTCCACACAAACTCACATACAGGGAGTGAATGATTCTCATGCTATGCATTGTTGTCTGTCCTTTATTGAATATTTGAACAAGCAGAACTTCTAAGAACGTGTCCTGTCACTGCACCCTCCATTCCCTCTCCTCTGCCTCAGAAGTCTGTGATCACATTTGTGACACAACAGTTCTATCCCCAAACCAAATATCATTGTCTCCACATCTGACACCGCTGAAGGTTATGTAGGTGTATGAGGTTTTCTTTTGAAAATGTCAGAATCCTGTTTGTTTTCAAATTTGATCGCTTTTTTTCCGTGCTCGTGCTTTGATATTCATATCAGGGAAAGGCAGCAGTGGTTTGCATTGTAAAATATCAGGCTGCCAGCTTGCCTCTCTGTCTGTCTGTCGTTTTGCCAATCTGTGCGTCTGTGTCAGTGTCCAGCATGCCCGTCAGACTGTCTTCTTTGCCCTTTTTCCCCCCTTCTGTAGTGCTCTTATAGTTGACTCATGCCGCGTGTCTGAAGCAGTCGCTCCCCTCCTCCTGCTCACGCTATTTGTCTCATGGATCGCTCGTGTTTGTGAATGTGTTTGCTCCTCTCCGCTCGCATGGCGGATTGGGATGTGTGGGTCTGCATGTTTGCACGTCAGTGTGTGTGTTTGTGTTAAGGCTACGGCTCGTTCACCCGTCAGTCAAACGTCTCTTGACAGAGTATTAGCTATCTGTAAAAGCAAGGTCACGGTGACTCAGACATGCAGAGGCAGGTAGAGCTACCACTGAGCCTTCAAGGCAGCAGCGTGATGGAGGTAGGATTATGGGAGATGTCCTTTTTATTTCAACTTGAATCTGATCTTTTTTTTAAATTATTTATTGGCTTAGTACATTTTTCATGCTTGGGAAAACATCAGTAAAAGATTTTTAGTGCAAACACGTTTTCTATGCATTGACAGATAATTGCTTACATCTCTTGAAATAATGCTCACAACCATAGACTGTAAATAAAGACGGACGTCGTGGGCCTTCTCTTCTCCCACTATCCAGAAATGAAGCCAAAATATATCAGGGATAACAATGCTGCCATCTCGTGCTGATCATGTCCTTTGGAGCCTGAGTCCGGGGAGAAGCCATCGGGGAATTGAGTCGCAGTGTCGAGGTCCCATGATGTTAGCGCTCCACCAGTTGCAAGGCAGTCTCAGCTGTCAATTATTGATGAACTTAAACCAAACTTATTTGAGCCATGAACACATAAACATACTTAATTGTTGTAAAAACTACCTAAAATGACTGTAACTATCTTTGTGAAAAATTATTCAAGGTGTATATTTTAGTTTGTGCCTTGTCACATCCACTAACATGGAGAAGGCAGGTTTCATGACCTATACAGCATCCCGCCATCGAAGGGGAATCAAGATGCTTTGGCTTCACTTTTGGGGAACAGGCATGTCATCCATCTTTAAATACTTTCTGTGCTTGCAACCTGTCTGACCTTCTACCACAGATTTTAGAGATGTTGCTGCATTCCCAGATCCCAGCATCATCAAATGGATTCTAACTTTTTCAAAACCTATTTAAAAAATCCTGGGAATCAAGCGATCAATAGTGGATCAAAAGGTGGCGTAACCCTGTATTCATGTTAACTGATGTTTTGATTGACTTTGACATAACTGCTTAAAAGATGTATAACAAGATCCTGCTAATTAATCAGAGGTGTAGAGCTGATTGTTATTTACCTTTGGGCAGATTTATGCTAGCTGTTTACCAGGCTTTAAATCTTGATGCTAGCTTTCTAAACAAAAACTAGAAGACAAACTATTTTGCAGCGGCATACATATAGCGTAGCCAATGGTTTCCCACGCATCACTTGCAGATTTCTAACTCAGGCAAAACACATTTAAGTCTGTAGTAAGACAAACACGTTCCGAATGCAGAAACACTGTAACAGATGGTTGGTGTGTCGCAAACTCACCCAGACGATTTTGGCTACCTAAGCAGATGTGTGCACAAACACTAATGCGCACACTCAAGGAAACACACAAGCTTTAAGAAGTGCCGTCTGAAATGGCTTTAAAACGTGCACAGGAACTGGCAACCGAGCAGATGCGGGCAAACACACGCAATCAGTGCAGGAGGGGAGCGAGTCACTCCCATGAGCGCACAGCGGCAGGGGGAAGTGAGGGTCCCTGTGTGTGTAGAACTTGGATCTCAACCGCATGAAGCATAGAGCAGCGGGGGAGAGGGAGAGAGAGAGGGACGGAGGTGGAGAGTGTGGGAAAGGGAGGGGGAGCAGATGGGTCAGCCATCTGGTGGATGGAGGAAAAGCGACAGAGATGAAAAGAAGAGAGAGGGTGCACTGGAGAGAGCGAGAGAGAGAGAGAGAGAGAGAGTTGGAGGGATGCTTGTGGGAGGGGGGTTCATGGGCGATGTGTGTATAAATGGAGAAGGAGTGTGTGTGTGTTGTGTTTGCGTGGGACTGTTTATGTGTGCAGCCGGGCTGGTTCAGATGAGACTCAGGTGCCAGTGGACAGTGCAGTTGAGTCGCTCTGGCATGCTGCTGAATGCACGACACACGCACACACACACACACACACACACACACACACACACACACACACACACACACACACACACACACACACACACACACACACCAATGTCACCAATCACGCCGAAGTGATCAAATCACATGACTGATTTTCAACTACAATCAAAAGTGCAGTCTCTAGCTGCTTTCAGACATGCACTGTGTCCTGATAATCTCCTGAGAGTCTCCAGAGGGGCTGTTTGTGAGAACACAAATGTCCGATCGAAAGCCTCCAGAGATTCTTCGGAGTCTCTCCTGCCAGCTAGTGAAAAACTCTAAAAAAAAATGTCTGAATGAGCAGATCTTATAAAAATGCAGGAGATCCTCCTGCAGGATTCACCGCAAGCAAGTGGCCATGTTGAATCTAAACACGAAAGCGGAGCCACACGAGTAGAAGACAATATAGAAGATGTTAATGTTGAAAAATAACGAGATTCAAGAGCTTGTGCTGATAAGGGCTGACGCCGGAGTCAATGTACTATAAACAAAAACCTGTGATCTCTGCATTATATTAAAATGTTGGGCCACTCTTCACCTGGACTCTCCTGATACGCTTCTGTTGTTGTGAAAGCGTCTGACCCTGAAATCTCCTGCAGCGTTGTTCAATGTGAAAGGAAACATCAAGACCCACTTTTCTATATATCTACAGAGTTCATGTCTGAAAATAGCATCAGAAACAAATACACCACATACATAACCATAATACAATATAAATATGTTGACCACTGTTCCTTTCTTTCAGATATGAACAACAACCGGTGTCAGTTCACTTCTGAAAACGGCTTGTACTTGTTGTGGTTTAGTGTTGTATAGCAAAGGAAAATACGGTAGATACGATAGTATAAATACAACATATACTACAAATAAATCATTTTAATCTGCGTTTTATGTGAAATAGGTGTATATAATACAATTTATTAAAGTTTTGCAATTATATCTTCACATTTTCCTCCTGTATTTAAAACAAAATGCTTCTGTCTTTTTGTGGTTTCCATAATTTCCCGAATCGAATTTTGTTTCTTGTGAGATTTTGGGTCTAAGAGGTTGATTGTCTGTTCATACAGGAAATGTTTTGTCGAAAAAAGAAACCCCAAACGATGGCATATTAAACCTTTTTATTTGGAATATAAATGAAAAATCAAAGCATTACAAAAACTGGCAAATAGCCTAGGACTTCTATTTCTTAGTGACATTACTTTCTATTATTGCATATTATATGTTCTTTTCTGTGTCACAGCTACATGGATGAGCAACACTGCTGCGCTGGGTGACACATTCTTCATTACCATGAACATGGGTACTGTAGTTTGGTATGAGTCAATCCCACATATACTGTCTTGCTGGGAACCAAATGTGTATTAATACACAAGCTGGAAATAGTTCCTAACAAATGCACTGCATGCTTCTATTTGTGAGATATTGCAGTCACGAGCCGAGCCACGCACTGTAGTAAACCACCCACATTATCCCATAATGTGTTGTGAATAAAACTGTATTAATTCTTAAACAGTAGTTCACTGTGGTTAGCCAAGGTTAATGTAGCTTAATGCTACAGAAAAACAATTTATTTGAGGATATAATTGAAAAGAAATCCACAAGCATCAACTGACTTCAATAACCTCTTAGATTGATGTTGTTTTTTTCTCTGGCATAAACACATAGATACAGCTCGTTGAGATATAAATGTAAAATCTTTTCTCATTCCCTGCTAAGATTGCATTTCATTTGAGCACACAGACTCAGAAATACACACATTCAAATAAGCAGACACACAAGTAGATAATTAAACAGTTGCCTTCTGCTCCTTGTTTTTTCTACATTGCTAACACTTAGGGTTGCAAAATTCCGGGAATATTCAAAGCTGGAAACTTTCCATGGGAATTATCGGGAATATACGGGAATATACGGGAATTAACGGGAATAAACGGGAATAAACTGGAAATTGTGTGGGTAATTTATACTAACTGTATTTATCTTGTCATATACAGACATAAATATAAACATTGTGTTTTGTCATAGGCCGATTTGAGCCCTGAGGAAACTTTGGGCACTTGACTATATGCTTCTGGATCTTTGTGTCATTCTTAACATAGGTCTTTGCACAGTATTTGCAAATGTACAAAGCCTTTCCTTCTACATTGGCTGGGGTGAAATGTCTCCACACATGAGATAGTGCACGTAGCATTGCTCTGTAGAATAAGATGAGAAAAAATCTTGTAAAAAAACACTAAAGCAATGCCAGAGATATAAATAGTTGGCCAATTGGAATCATCCTTAAAAATATTTTACAATTGATGGATAAATGAATAGAAATAGGCTAGATGGACAGATGAACAATCCTCAATCAGCATGCTAACATATTTTCCCCAGTAATATCTTTGAAACTTACCTGACTAGTCCTGCACACTACAGCAGGCCTCAATAGCCCAGCTGTAATGTGCAGGATGCTGGCAATTATCTGTGCATGTGATGGAGAAATGCACAGTGCAGGGTTGAAATTCAACGTGCAGCTTGTGCTGCATTCCATACGTCTTTAAAATAGAGTTTTTAATGATTTTTTTAGTGCTCAGCGTCTAATTTTTGTATATATTTTTTTCAAAATTCCCCAAAATTCCCGAGCTGAATATTCCCATGGAAATTTTCCGAAAATGTTTCCGCCCCTTTGCAACCCTACTAACACTTGACGTGTTCAAGTTTTAAACATGAAAAAAGTGACAGTCCAAACATTTTCTTTAAGCATCACCATGGTGGGGAAGGTACTCATGATAAAAATAGCTATTACTTGTACCTTGCTGCTGCAGCTCCATCCCCTGATCACTGCTGCACAGACTCCCAATGCACAAGATGGCAGCGTGTGTACCCAGGAGGTTTGGGCTTCATGTCTCGATAGTGGTAGCAAGTGGGGATGCAGCAAGGAGGTTCCCCACAAAACCCCAGAACTCTGCCCAGACCCTTTGATGATTTCAGTGGCCACACACAGGTGAAGTGGCAAAAACACATCTGTACTTTTGTTGTAATGATTTATGAGTAAGTTTGAGGGTTCAGCATTATGTCTGTGAAGAAACATTGACAGAAAAGTCCCCTCAAAATGAAGTAAACTAAATTTGCGCATAGATCTAATAGGACAAGTACTAAAACCTGCTCTGATGTATTTTCAAGGGGATTGAAAAAAAATTATATTCTGACTTTGTTTAACATGTGTCAAATGAATTGAAAGTGACCAGCAGAAGTGAGTCAAATTTGCCCCATCTGGCCCTGGAGTTAGCTCCTTCCAGAGGCCCAGAGACCAGCAGATTGAAGAAATGAGGAGGCCCACAGCTCTTGTCCAGGATCTGACACATAATGATTTTTGAAATTAGAATCTTACTGTTAAAGTATTAAAGCTAAGGCAGGGCAATTAACAGAAAGTGTATCAAAACTGACATTTATAACCTCTGACAGACTTAATCTTGCTCATCGCGGTTAATACTTTGCCCAATGTGTGCATGTTCACTTTGCAGCGGTGGCTTGTACCGTGCTGTATGACCCTGCTGCATGTCCTCTCTCCTAACTCCCCAGCTGATCTGTGATTACTTTACACCTTGATTTGCTGAAGGGTTTTATGAGACACGTTTTTAAACACAATCATAATCGAGTTTGAAATAATAATGATATTGATTTAAAGTCATATCGACCCTAGAATGTTCAAATACAAGTTAGAATTTTTTAAAGATGACCTCTATCATTTTAGATAGGTCATGTCCCACTGATCTATATATACTGTGAAGTTTTATTTTTATTTAGTGAAACAGCTGAGACTGACTCAAAATTGGTGAATTGATCTATTCTGCATAGACTGTAGCTTAAAATACAGTAACGTCAAGAATGCAAGAAGGGGCATCCATAAATGGGATAGGAAGTGGTGACGTGTCATCCATCTTTATTTACATTCTATGCTTTATCTCAACCTTGCTCCTTGCTCCCTGTGTCTGTACCTGTGGAGGCCGTGTTGCTGCCTTTGACTTCGTCTTCCCAATCCTTTTCATATATCCATTTAATGATATTTAGAAATTGTCAAAATAGACTGAAGTCATCTTGCCACCTGTTGAGAGGCCCTTATTGTTTTTCATCATGTATCTGTATTTGCAGGGTTTCACACACACATTTAATGATGACACATTTGTGGTTCTTGCATCCCTGTAGAACTGGGCCAGCTTAGCATTCTGTCACTGACTAAACACCTATAGAGCAGACAGACGGATATATAAGTGGTTGATTAGGGTCCTTTCATGGTTTATGTTTTTGAATACAAATCAAGATTCTGGACATGCTTCTGTACAGCTCTCCAATCCTCTTGAAAAGCTTGTATATTGATTATCTGACCACCCACAACGACTGCACCTTCATCCTAGTGACATGCACATGAAACACTTGAAGTCCTGTTCTTTCTGTGAAACCCAGATGATTCCTAAATGTGAGCTAACTAATGTGGACATGACACAGCAGGTGTATAAGGGAACTGGAAGGAGATTTTCTCCTCTTTTGAAGTAGGGTTTTCACTTTGCCAATCTCAAGCCCCAGCACCAATTAAGCGTCCACATCCTGGACCAGTCTGCCCACTGAGCGCACAAGACAAAAATTTAGTAAATTAATTCCAGCAACCACCTCCTGGCAAGACGTTACACAAGCTAACCCCTCAACCTGTCAAAGGAGCGCAGCCTCAACAGGATAGCGACTTTGTAGAGTTACTGAATTAAAATTTAGTATCGTCATTAGTGCTGTCAAACGATTCAATTTTTTAATTGTGATTAATCGCATTTATGTCATAGTTAATTATCGATTAATCACAAATAATCACAAATTTTGATCTATTCTAAATGTCCCTTCATCAATTTTGTTTTCGTTTTAATGCTCTAATCAACATGGAAAAGTGGATTGGCTTGCTTTATGCAAATGTTTTATTTTATTGAAAAACAAAATTGCCAAACAGGGCGGTACAAAATAAAATTATAAAATGCACATTTCAGGTAAACAAGGACTCAGCCTATAGTGCAGTTAAACCATGGCTTAATATTATCTTTTTTTCAAGTTTGATGTGAACATAGCAGTCAGGCCTCTTATTTCAGATACAATGAACCGTAACAGTTAGGTTACCAATAAAAGGTAAGCCTACTACTTCTTTGCTTTCAGCCTGCTACTCAAACAGACAATAACAAACAAATAACAAACAAACAAAATACACAGGCAAGTGTTGGCCTACTTTGAAATAAATTAAACACAGAAGTTTGTAGGGCTGTTTGAGTCCTCCCCATATTTGTGGAAAATGTATGAAATAAGAAGTCCCCTTCTTTTAAATAAATTTAAAAAACCTATAGCTGCAGCCTAATAGCTTAAAAATATATATATTTGAGTTGGCGAAATATTAAAACAAAAAGCGAGAGCAGGTCAGACTGGAGGCGAACACAGATACTGAAGCTCAATAGAAATCAACTGCAGCTTCTGCTCTGATCAAGAAGCTGATGCGCTGATCTCTGATCAGCTGAGACCAGAGAAACTCTGTGTTTTCACTGTTTCCATAGTTAAGAAGCATCCGCAGAGTCACTGAGCGGCTACGTCACTTTATTGACGCACAATCAGAAATGTGTTACTGTGTGTTATGTACAGAGCTAGAGGTGTTTGTGTGGAGATTAGACACATAAGATTGATTTTATGCTTGAGAGGAAGGTGTAATTGTGAGAGTCAGGACCTCAATACACATTTTACATGCCTTTTTAAAGGATGTACTTGCATTTGCTTAATTATATGCAGACAAAAATACAAGCAAAAGGCATAACATGGAATGTTACACTGGCAGCATCACAGCATAAAGGAAAGAAAAAGAAAACAACTGGATTGTAAACCACAGATAAAGAACAGATAAGTGACGGGGCTGAAAAAAAACTACATAAAGGGGGAAGAAGATGGTTTGATGAGACAGAGAGAGAGCCAGACAGGACAAAAAGAAAGAGAGTCGAGGTGATGATGTAAAATACCAGAAAGTGTCTGGTAGGGCTGAAAAGATCAAAGAAATCATCCTCCCAAAAGCCTAGATGTCAGAAAATGGAGACCAATTTATTGTGGATGGCAGGAAGCCCGACTCCACCTGTAAATTACAGTCTGTCTGCCGGAGCAGTGCTGAGACAACACCGGCCGCTGATGAAAGAGAGCGAGAACATGATGGGAAACGAAATTACACGGAGGAGAGACACCGATTCCACATTCTGTCCGCAACTCGTCACTTTATGAAACACACTGATGCTTTAATTATTGTTAATATGATCGCAGGTATGTGGACAATTTATCATTGTTAGCTGTGCAGCCACTGCCAACTCAATTCTCTCGGTGTGCTGGGTGGGGTGAAAATTAACCACCATATAATTTGTTCAAACTTTATTTTCTCTCTGCTTGGATGCTTGATGATTACCATCATTACTGTGATTATCACTCACTTGGCTCTTGGTGTGTTTGTTATTCATGAGCACATCTTTCCTTGCTTTCACATCCCAGGTGATGGTGCAGATGTATAAAGGCTTTTTTCCTCTTTTTAAAGTCCTGTGATATTTATGCAGGTGTGTGTGCGTCTGCTTTGTTGGATTGGATTTCCAGAATGGTCGTTTTCCCTTTAGGGACGGCTTGATGAAAAATCTTTATTTAACGCAGATCAGAAAGGGGAACACACAAAAGCCTTCTTTTGGCTGGCAGCTTGACATTGAGCCTTTACTTCTGAAGATAAAATGTGACAATAGATGTCGACATGTACACACACAGACACACACACACTCAGATCATACCTTTCCAGACATTTTCTGCATTAACAATGCATAGTGAGATATACTACAAAATTCACTTTGAAATTCTGATGAACTGTTCTTTGATTTGAAGTGGATGAAAAGAGATGCGTCTCTCAAGGAACTCAATGTTTTGCTTAATTGTATTTATCAGGGGTTTCTTTTGTCTCATGAGGTAGTCAGACAAGGAGGATGTTTTTATTTCATTGTATTATTTCTGTTTTTGAATTACTTTTTAAGTGGAAACATGTCTTTTCAGATTGTTTTTCCCCTGCAAATTGAATCAAAACCAATACCTGAAATTTCTCAATAACAAAGGTACTCAGACCCGTCAGTGCTTTGTTGAAGCACATTTGGCAGCTGTGAGTCTGCAGGTTAATTAATAATTAATACAAATAAATAAATAAAAATAAAAAAATATGACGAAAAAACAAGAATAAAACGATATATAAATGCAATGTTTGAAAGCATTTTTGTCAGTGAATGAGAACTAAACAATTTGATAGACGAGCTAATGAATTATTGTCTTCAACGACCTTCATCAGTTGAATCACAAACTGTTGCTAATTCATTTCCTACATTATTTATCGATATTTATTTATAAGAAAGACCTTTACAAACTTATATGCACTTCACTGGTGATATCTGATAATAGCTGTTCTTGGAATAAGCTAAATTAATCTACAATCTACTGAGAATTAGACAAAGAATTGTATAATGTGGGACAGGTCACATCAAAGTCTGGGACAGTTTTAGGCTTTAAAAAAAATCCTACATCCCCTTGCTTTATGCATGTAAAGGTCAATATTATCAAATTTTTTTTTCGGAATTTAATAACAGTTTATTCATTCAGTAATTTGCTTTGAGGCTACTCAGGGACCAAGGTGCGAGAACATCAACATTGATCGGCTCATTGTCTTCTCCTCATGTTTCATGAAACCAATGACTGCAGACCACAGGGCTCCTTGGGGGCTTTGTGGATCATCTCTGCCCCAGTTAGTTAACTGATCATGTGCTAGTTATGATCTAAACAATCAGTTTAAACAGACAGGGACAGACCATTAACTATAACTCCTGTGTGACAACTGCAGACCTATGCTACATCTCTTCAGTTTATCTTGTTTTTTACTTCAGCAACTCTTTAAATATATATTTCCTTGATTTAGAGAACTTAAATGTCAGATTACCCAAAGCTAGATGTCCCCTACATCACATAGAGAAATGGGATAACACTACCACTTCACGTCCATGCACAAAACAAGAGGTAGGGCCAAGTGGTCAGGCTCAGGGATGAATTGGGTCAGGGTCAAAGAACGAAGCCTTTGGGATAAACTGCATTCAGGCAGCATATGAATGTTTATTAAAAAGCTACTATAACTCTCTAGTGCTGCAGATATGGAGGTAACGTACTCCTCATTTTAACCTTGAAAATTAGTATTTTAGTTAACAACTGTGTGAACCTAGCTTCTGAATGACTCACTACTCTACAGCCAACAGCACAGGTAGCTGCAGTAGTGCTGGTCAACAGTAATGATATGCAGCAGGAAAGATCTGATAGATCAGTTTAGAGCGAGTGTCAGTAAAGTGCTGGGAAAAAATGTATTACAAAAGTGAGACAAACACATCACTGATGAAAACAAGACTTATGTCTTCAGTTTTGGTTGACTAGAATTAACAAAGATTAATATAACTCAAATTTGACTTAAACTTTTGCACATTTTCATCAATGGACTTAACATTCTAATTAAAACCAAATCAGCCTGTAGTCTCTACAGACCTTAAACACTGGGATTGTGGCAATTTATTCTTCTTCCTGGCAGGTTCTCAGGCTTCAATCTGTGAACTGCCACCTTCAGGTCTTGCCACATGTTGTCGTGTTGTCTAGACTGTATGCTCCGGGTCATTGTCAAGCTGATACATGAACCATCACCCCAGTGCGGGTTGCAGGCACTCTTCATCATGTTCTCTTCAAGGACCTCTCTGTTTTTTGTTGCATTCAACTTTCCATCAGCTGCTTGTCCCTGCCACCTGGAAGCCCCCCCACCAACATGATGCCATGTCCACCTAGTTTCACCATGGGGATGGTAATGCCTGGTGATTACCAGACATAGTGTTTCCAGTACTGCTAAACTAGATTATGTATTGTCTTCTTAGGCTTAATAATTATTTCCCCTGAGCTTTGAGAGTGATTTGAATGCTCTATGGCAAACTCAGTGCAGACTTCCACATGGGTTTACCTTGAAGAGGCCTATGTTATTCTCTCCACCATAAAGGCCTGATTGATTGGTCATCCTTAGAGCAGGTTCTCCCATCTCTGCAATTGACTTCTGAAACTCTGTCAGAGTGACCTTTGGGCTCTTGGTCACCTGCCTGACTAATGGCATTGATATACTCGGATCTGCATATTTCACTGCAATTTTACTGTTATAACTACACAGAGAGTTCCCTAAACTTAATGGGTTGGTTTTTGTCCTGACACCTACTGTGAATTGTGCTACCTACACATAGGTGTGTGTTCTTCTAATCTACATCCCATTAGTTTGGTTTGCCACAGGGGTTCTCCAATCAAGTTCAAGACACATCTCAATGATAATGTAAGCAAAGAGGATGCAGCTGAGTGTCACTGCAGTGGTCTGAACACTTCTATGAAAAAAGCTCATGATAATTTACCACTTTTCAGCTCCATATGATGAATGATGAGGGTTCATCAATCTAAATTCGAAGTGCTCATTGAATTATCGAACAGCATCTAGACCCTCCTTCCCACACACCTTCCAGACTTTGTTTTTTTTAGACCTGTGTACGCTACTTCCTGAAACCCCAAATTTCACAAGTACAACCACTTGAAGTGATTGGCTGAGAATGTGTTGGTGAGAGGATCTGCAAAGTTTGAAAACTTTTCCATAAATTGTGGATCCATCCTCCTGGATCTCGTTGAACTTATTTGGCAAAAGCTGAACATAAGCAGGAATTGTTAAATCCTTCTACATAATCAATAGCATTATTTCACAAAATTTCAAATGTTTTGGATTAGTGTCAGCTTTTTTTTTGTACAGTCCTGAGTAGTGTATAATGAATTCTCGATGTATGATGCATGTGTCAATAAGCTGGACCAGGGTTAAAGTTCACCATCTTCCCTTTTTCAACTCCATCAGGCCAAAAAACGGGCTCATGTTTATATGACAGGGAACCTCTGCTGTTGCCTGTTGTCTGGGCAGTGGTCCTGGAAGCGAGGCTGTGAAGCCTTCTTTACCATGGGAGCTGTTTTGTGAGCTGGCCAGGAGAGAGGCAACAGAAGCCACAGTCGCTGGCATGAGTCCTGCACAGGCACTGGTCTGGAGCTGCTGGAAGATGAAGGACAGGTGGCCTTAATAGGAGCCCAGCAACCGAGAAGTGAAGGCAATGCCAAGGTTTAGCAGATATTTGACAGCAGTTACAATAAATCTTACAATACATCCTGAGATTGGAGATGCATAATGTCAGTTTAAAGACTAGGTTTCCTGGAATGTACTGTAACTATCTGCATTAACATGTCATTTATCAGCAATCGCCTGGTTTAATGGGGATGTTTGGAACATCAGGCTTCTTTCAAACAACATTTTCCAAACCATTGCTTATGCTGTAGCTAAGTACACTCAGCTGACTCCTTATTATATACAAAGTTCTGCAAGAAACCCTTTATTAATGATTCAAATGTTCAGCTTGTGTTGAAATAGTTTTTAGAGATGTTGATTTAACTTTATGATAACTGCCCTAAACTGTAATCTATAATCCTTTAAGGATCTTCTGTTTTTCAGCCTTCCCTGTCTGATATAGGTGGAGTAGAAACACCTGTCTGTTTATACCAATAAAATACACATCCACCACAAACTACAGCCTCTGCAGTGTTTACCTCACACTGTTTCAACAGAAGCAGAACGTTTTTTTTACAGGTTTTTATTGCAGGACTGTTGCATTAGACTGCATTATTTTTAGCTAAGTGTACAATTAGCTCTCAGCAGAGGGTACACTTCTGCCAAGGCAGAACAATTGCAGATTCAACATTTTCTCCCACCAGATGAGATTATTTACAGGAACTCCACCAAATTGTAGAAACTCAGATCTCAACACCATAAATATGTCCAAATTATTTACATCAAGATCTGTCAGAAAAAAAACTCCTGGATCTGCCCCCTGACCAAAATGTAATTGGTTCTTTCTTAGGCCATTTATCGCCTCTCCAGAAAATGTAATGGAAAGAGGTTGAGTAGTTTTTGCATGATCCTGCTAACTAAGGAGGTGAATTATTGAAATATCTGATTGTTAGCTAGAGCAGATGAATTGACTCGCTGACAAGAGCTGGCTTAGAAGAGTGAGCTCTTTCTTTGGGACTGAGCAGATCCTTGAGTATGGAGCACTTCTGGACAAGCTCCAGGTGTTAATAAAAGTTAAAGCTGTTTATTATTGTTAGTCGTTATTCACATGGAGAGATTTAATAGTGGCCTGACATCTTTAAATCTGTTTATGACACTAATATACCATCGTCCTACAGTGAGGTCCCAAAGGAGATGCGCCTAGCAACAGGACTCGGGAACAGTGCGTACCGAATGCCACCAGTTGTCTCACATTACTCAACACTCCATTAAAAACATCATTAACTCACTTGGTTTTAGTAGGAAATTGAACAACCTTGAAGCAAAGCTTATCTGAGCTGATGTGGTCATGAAAGGATTCAACATAAAATGGATGGGAGGCAATAATTAGAAATGAAAAGAAACAGAAAAATACACCTCAGGTTCCCTTATACATAAATCCCTCAGTAAATGAGCACTTTCCCTCCATTCAGTTTCAGTACAGGCTGCACATAATCAATTGTTGCTGGATTCAGATCATGACATGAAGCTTTAAGAAGAGTTTTGCTGGATTAGATTTCTTTGCATGCTCGATTGACGGAAGAAGATATTTAACCTGCCATAGGATCAACTTAGAAGTGAGTGACAAGATCTCTGTGTAGCCGTTCGAGGTGCTGGGAAATGTTCTGCTCGCTGTAGCGGCTTAAATAAGTCTGATCTAGAAAGCAGCCATGGTGTTTCACCTGGGTTTTGTGCTCCGCTGGTGGCAACATCTTCTGCTTAAAGGCTCAGATTGACTTTTGTTTGGTTATTTTGCATTTGTAGCTGGTGGGCAGCTATAGCATCTGGTTGCATTGGCATATCTGTTCTGCAGCATACACGCTGCATTTTAATATGCTCACTGACACTGCTTATATTCATCAAGCAACTATTTATCAAACTTATAAATACGTGATAGGATGTTCTGCTTTAACAAAAACATAATGCTAATATGATTCGAAGTTATCGATTTTTTGGCACTGCTGACTTAGTACAAGTATGACTCAGTCAACGTGTGTGTGTGTATGTTTGTCTGTCATTGTGTGTTTTATGGGTCACCGTGAGTTTTATATGGTTTCCTTTGTTCGTGAATATGTATGTAATGTTTTCCAGGGGGTTACGACCAATAGACTTTTATTGCAAGGTGTTATAGAAGCTGTAAAATTACATCTGACAAAACCTTCCCGCAACACACACACACATGCAACTGTATTTGTAATTTATTGACCATGGTTTAGTGATTGTTGTCAGGGACCAACAAACAGATATGAAAAATCTTTGCAGCAATAACATTCAACATGTCTGACTAGGCAAACATGTGTGTGTGTTTGTGTGTGTGTGTGTGTGTGTGTGTGTGTGTCTGTGTGTGCATGTTTGTGTCATTCTGCCACATCTCTTCACACTCATTGCCGCTTGTCCTTCAACTTATCGATCTCGGAATTATGTTTTCTTTCTTTCTTCCCTTGAAATGGGTCAGAGCACAGAGCAGGTTAATGCGTTTTACACTGTAAATAAAGCGCTGATATTGTGTCCAATGACCTCTGCAGTGTTGTCTATTAGATACAATAAGCTGGAGAGTAACATCACACTGCTGTCAGGGTATATTGAGGGGTGTAGGGCACCTGTCTTTGTTTTTAAAGATCTGATTCTGCAAGTATGACGCAATTAAAGTCCACCAAAATGAAACGTCCTGTTTTTATTTACTGAAATAAATGATCGCAAAACCTCGTCATCAGTAGGTCGATTATATCATATTTAGTTATTATTCATGCCATTATTATTTCAAATGTAAATCAAATATAGTCATCAAAATATCTTAGTAAGAATACAAGTATTTACTAGATTTAAATGATCGCAAAACTTCCTCATCAGGAGGTGGTTCTATCACCATAGCAACCAGATGCTAATATAATTAAATAGCTTTAATAACATTATATCATATTTAGTTATTATTCATAACATTATTATTTCAAATGTAAATCAAATATAGTCATCAAAATATTTTAGTAAGAAGAAAAGTTTTTACTAGATTTAAATGATCGCAAAACTTCCTGATCAGGAGGCGGTTCTATCACCATAGCAACCAGATGCTAAGATTTGAAATAGAAGATTATTTTGATTGACAGGTACACTCTCTCAAGGCCTCCTTTGATGCTTTGAAGGAGGTATTTTGATGGGGAGCCCTCTGATTGGCTGTTGATTGCCTTAAATACCTTTAAAGTTCAAGACAGTTGCTATTGCACTCTGACCTTGAATGAGGTAAGTCATGTCTCACTCTCTCTCTGTATTTACCTAGCATGCTAACCAATACAATTCAGGCTCATAATTTAAGATTGAAATGAAACCACTGTATAATTTGAAGCTGCTGCTGTTACATGTTGATAATGTGCTGTTTTCTGTTGCTTTTATGACAAATGTGGGAATATTGTAGCTGGCTTGTTTTGTGTTTTCTGCTGCTTATCTTAATGAGTGATACGTGTTAACGTGATGCTAAGTAGCGTTAGGTCGCCTAGGCCAGGCAGAGAGAGGCATTGTGGACAAAACACCTGTAGCACCAGGATATTTTCACATTTCACATCTTATTCTACCAAACAATGTGATTTTTGTAACATTTGGAAGATTAACCTTTGTGATTAACTTTAGTATTTAAGACAAAGTAAAAAAACAAAACTGCCATCACTGCCAATCAAATTCAGATTCAAATTCAAATCAAAGGGGCTGGGTGCCATGGTGAATGATGAGGAGAGTTTTCCCAGTCATTTATTCAAAAAATGCTTTTTTTTACTTGTGAGTTTTTTTTGGTTAAAGTGGAGTTTGAATGTGTTTAAGGATAAGTTGACGGGAGCTTAAGCTAATGCTAGGAGCACATTACATGAGGTGTGTAGCTCCTTTAAGGAAAAAACAATCCCTCTCCACTGGGTCTAATGTTATTTCAGAGAAAACATTTGTGGAAGGAGCATCAACTCGCATAACTTGCTCACACGGTCCCATTTTTTTACTCTCACAAATTTCAAATATATCTGTGTGTACGGCAAAGTCTTGTAATTCTCACGATGTCTTTATTTCACAAATAGGACTTATAGTTTCTGAATTATAGTTGTTTGAGTGCTGCACTCAGAGTTTAGATTTGACTCTTCCCAGTGGGGAGAGAACAGGTGCATTCAGTTGAGTTTCCATGGCAACCAGATACACACGTAGCAGGAGGGGAGTCTCTCTCTCTCTCTCTCTCTCTCTCTCTCTCTCTCTCTCTCTCTCTCTCTCTCTCTCTCTCTCTCTCTCTCTCTCTCTCTCTCTCTCTGTATTTACCTAGCATGCTAACCAATACAATTCAGGCTCATAATTTAAGATTGAAATGAAACCACTGTATAATTTGAAGCTGCTGCTGTTACATGTTGATAATGTGCTGTTTTCTGTTGCTTTTATGACAAATGTGGGAATATTGTAGCTGGCTTGTTTTGTGTTTTCTCTCTCTCTCTCTCTCTCTCTCTCTCTCTCTCTCTCTCTCTCTCTCTCTCTCTCTCTCTCTCTCTCTCTCTCTCTCCCTCTCTCCCTCTCTCTCTCTCTCTCTCCCTCTCTCTCTCTCTCTCTCTCTCCTCTCTCTCTCTCTCTATCTCCCTCTCCTCTCCTCTCTCTCTCTCTCTCTCTCTCCCTTTCTCTCCATCTCTCTGCGTGTGTCTCTCTGTGTCTCTGTATCTGTGTCATTTGCTTTATATTGAATGTTTGATAGATCAAATTCACCTAAATCTTACACACTATTTCATCCTGTCACCTGCAGACAAAAGCTATTTGACTTCAAGATCCAGACAAGAACAGAAACTTCTTCTGAAAATAGTGCATCAACTATTCCAACATTCCAACAGCTTCATAAACAACTAGATCTGCTCTCTGTAGTAAACCATGGAGCAACAAGATGTTGTGATGAGCCTCAAGATCGAACTCCTCCGAGCCAACAAGCAGATTATGGCTCTTAAATATGGAACCGAGTCTCTGAGGGAGAAGTTGTGGCAGCTGCAAACCAAGCTTGACGACAAAGATGATGTCATAAAGATGCTTGTGGAGAAGGACAAGGAGAAGGAGAAGGAGAAGGAGAAGGAGAAGGAGGAAGAGAAGGAGATCCTTGCTCTGAAGGAGAAGGTGGAGCAGCTGGAAAACCAGCTGATGGACAGACATGATGTCATAAAGATGGCGGTGGAGAAGAGAGAAGGAGAAAGAGAAAGAGAAGGAGAAGGAGAAGGAGAAGGAGAAGGAGAAGGAGACGGAGAAGGAGAAGGAGAAGGACAATGAGATCCAGGCTCTGGAGGAGAAGGTGGAGCAGCTGGAAAACCAGCTGAAAGAAAAAGATGGTGTCATAGCGAAGGAGGTGAAGAAACGACGCGCTCGCCTCAGGGCCTACATTGACTGCATGGCTGAGCTCACTGACTGTCAGGCCAAGGCTAAGATGATGGAAGAAGGTCTGCACCAGGAGCCACCCCAGCCTGATAAAAGTTGTAGCACTGAAGTGGACGTGGAGAAGGAGAAGGAGAAGAGAAGGAGAAGGAGAAGGAGAAGGAGAAGGAGACGGAGACGGAGACGGAGACGGAGAAGGAGATCCAGGCCCTGAAGGAGCAGGTGGAGCAACTGCAGCTTCAGTTGATCGACAAAGATGGTGTCATAACGAAGGAGGGCAGGAAACGGCGCGCTCGCCTCAGGGCCTACATTGACTGCATGGCTGAGCTCACTGACTGTCAGGCCAAGGTTAATATTCTGGAAGCCAGTCTGCACCAGGAGCCTGCACCAAGAGCCTGAGACAATAAGGAGCGGTGAGGTGGAGCTCAACAAGGAGAAGGAGAACTTTGGGACTGAGCTGCAGACAGGAGGAGGCCGAGATGAACCGGAGGAGAGAGACGAGGTGGAGAAACACTTGCCCCCGCCGCCCTCACCCTTTCCCTACCCTTCGAAACAAACCCCTCCCCTGTCACCCTTTGGACATATTTGAAATTATTTTATGATGTGTTGTAAATATGTTAAACTTTTTGAATAAATATAACTAGTACAGTAACATCTACCTCTGTCTTTCTGATTATAGATACAGGATTTATTGATCAATTAACACAGTGTTGGAGTGAAACAAATCAGTGTGATTCATTTAGTCTGCTACTATTCATACGAACACAGCACAGCAACAGAGCACAAACAATGTTTCTTAACTTTTACATTTGGTCAAATCTATATATTAATTATGACAACAATACAATAATAATAATAATAGTAATCATAATAATTAATAACCTTTTCATCAGTTAGTTTTCATATTTAATTTAACTGTTTGCTGATGATAAATGAAGATTTCACAGCATCTTTACAAATGATAAAAAGATTTGTTGGAACCATTTTGCAACAAATGAATAAGTGGAGCTGAAACCATTATGATGGAATGACCAGTATTAAAAGAATCAAACTGCTCAGCTTTTTTGAATGTTAAAAGGCTCATGCTGTCAGGTTTACTTAAAGCAGGAGGACCCAAGATGCAGAGACAAACAAGTTTCAACAAGAAGTGTCCTTTTAATGAGGCAGAGTTCTTCACAAAGCAAAATCCAATAAGGTCCCAGTTCTCAAAAAACACAAAAGAAAAAACAGAAAAAACAAGGGAACACAATCCACATTCCAGAGTAATAAAGAGTCCGGAGTAAATAAGTTCACAGACATGAAACATGCATCGTTCAGAGAGTTGATGGGGGAGCAGAGTCTGAGTGCAGGCCCCAGCTTCAGGTCCATGGTGCTGACCAGGAGATCCTCAACCACGACTCGACCGCCTGGAGGAAGGAGAAGAAGAAATAAAATCATGGGCAGATATTTGACCTTATTTATTAAAGCTACAACTAACAATCTTATGCCTCAACTGATGGGATGATTTCTTAAGTTATTTATATTCTTTTCTAGAAAATAAATGAATAAATGCTTTATATATTTTTTCCACAGTCCTGATAATTTTTAACCTGCACCTCAGTATTTTTTGTATTTCATGTAGATCTGAATATTAGTAGAAATTCCAATAGATTAGTAAACAGCAGGTCATTACTGAAGAACAACTAAACTTGTTCTTTGTTAATGACACAATTCTGACTTTTTATTTATCCTTACACACATGCATTCTGTTATCAGGGAAGGTGTCAGAAGAGTGTGCTTAACACTCACAGCGTCAATGTGTGTGTGTGTGTGTGTGTGTGTTCCACTATTTAGCGAGGTGACACTTTGGATCGACCATGCGCTACCACAGGGGCTGGTGCCGGTGTGTGTGAGGGGTTGCATGGGTCAGTAAGTCACTAAGTACTGCTGAGGGAGAGCCAGCAGGGGGTTGCTGATGTTTACAGGGGTCCACGCTGACACCTATACTGAATTGACCGTGTGTCCGTGTGTGTGTGTGTGTGTGTGTGTGTGTGTGTGTGTGTGTGTGTGTGTGTGTGTGTGTGTATGTGTGTGTTTGTGTGTGTGTGTGTGAGGGACTTTTCTTAAATGAAGAATATAATGTTCGACAGAGCAAATGGCATTTGCTCTGTCGTTAAGTTAACGTAAACACACACACACACACACACACACAAACACACACACAGACACACAAAGATGAAAGCATTGATCTAAAGACATATGCACATCAACTTTAATACTGTATGTGGCACATTAACCTTGACATTGTTTAATGTCTGCATATCATCGTTGTTTGTCTTTATGATGTAATTATTATTGTAATTATTATACACAGAATGAATTTGATTATTACTCTTCTTTTATAATTATATAGCGCATATTTAAGAAAATTGTATAAATATAAGAGAGCTTCTGTGTGGTTTATGTGTGTAAAGGAAAGAAAACAACAAAAAAGACCTGACATTGCATCTGTGCTTCTTGCAGTTCAGACAAAAAAAGGGTCATTTAAGTTCCGTCTAACAGATGCTCACTATCACACCAAAATAATCCTGAGCACAGCGATACTGCTTATACCACTGCTGTGTACTCAACGAATTTGGTGCTTTAGATTGTGAGGTTGCATGAATCCCATCAAGGTCTTGGTCAATTGATTCACATTTCACAGTTCATTCTAATATGTAAGTGTATGTTTTTTTTTAAATATATATATTTCGTGTTTGAAGGAGGAAGGCTGGTATCATTAATACAATATTGGATGTAGGGCATTGTGCTATGTGTAAAATTAGGAGTTTTTTGTTTGTTTTTTGAAAGGGGGGGGGTGTATTGAATTAAAATATTGTTGTGAGTTGAATTTGGATGATATCGGGGCACATTTGTGAAGAGGCTGCTGCTGTTATGTGTTTGTTCTTTCCCTTGAATGCTCAAGACAAATTTCTCCTGAGGGAGACAATAAAGTCTAATCCTAATCCTATCCTAAAATACAAAAGAGTAGACAGCTGTAATTAACTCATCATCCTTTAGGAATCAGCATTTCCTGTGTTTTGTTGTCCAAGGGTTGAATGATAATTTGAAAATTGCAAAATACAGCAGAACAACGGAATTCAAATAATTACAACAAGAATAAAATAAAAGTAAACCATACTGCTTGGTTGGCAAAGCTAAATATAAATTTTACAGTTGAATAAATACTTTGACATAAGTAAAAGCTTCCTCAGTCCCCAGGGAAAACAGCGAGAACAAATTGATGTGCAAATCAAACACGTTTCTAACACGTTCTGCTCCCATGAACATCTTTTTCCAGTAGATAACTACGCAATTTTTTTAAGTGATTATTTGACTCCAGAAGCTGTCGGCATATGGCCAATACATATGAACACTGCAGTTATTAGCGAGCCAAAAAGGAAATCAATATTTGTATTTTCTGATATAGGATAAAAATATATTTGACAGGCTTTCCGGTCAATGACTTTTATCAAATCTGAATCTAGTACCTCAACTGCTTATCCAAACCAAATCTCACTTTTTTTAATGACTAAAGTTAAAATAAGTAAAACTCATAGATTCAGCTGACACATTTAATCATCTCTTGTTTGCAGACAAGGCATACACACTTAATTTTTATAGTTAGCTTCAACCTGAATATGAGACGTGGAGCACACAAAGAAGAGATGTTTCTTAAATTTGTATCTGACGGGCTGAAATACCAGCCGTAGCCTACTTGTGTTTAATTTTTCATGCCTGGTTCAAATACCAGAGGTCCTGCTCCAGAACTGCTGGGTTGACGGGCTGTGGATGTTACGTGATAATCTGATTGTTTCACTAGAGACAACTCCTCTGTCTCGGGCAAACACTCATTGGATGAGTCCAGACAACCCCTTTGGCCAACCATGCAATCATTATAATATACACTGAACACAAGAGTTGAGTTTTGAATGGCTAAAGGTCTGGATGTGGTTCCATATTCCACTTTAGACTAATTAGAGTTTCATCAATCAAAATGTTAACACTAACATTAGAAAAATAAAGCTGCATCCAATGTGAGAGAATTTACTTAGTGTAACACACAACTCTACTATTCCCGTTTTAAGGCATTTCAGCATCTTATAGCAAATTTCTTGGCCTTAGGAGTCCATAACTTTAGTGTTTTGATTCATCAGCATTGTGTCTATATCAGCAACTATACATGAAGATAGGTGTTGCATCTCTTCCTCCCACTTTCCACAAATGAAGCTTAAATAGTGATCAGGGAATAGAGCCACGGTTGCGAGGTCCTGCCAATAAGCTCAACCAACCAATCATCAGTCTCAGCTGTCAATCATTACATTCTTTCACCCTCTTTTTGTGGTCTCAAATACATTTTTTTATCAAAATCTAGTGGGAAA
The DNA here is from genome assembly GCA_038501795.1 of Pseudopleuronectes americanus. NCBI lineage: Eukaryota > Metazoa > Chordata > Actinopteri > Pleuronectiformes > Pleuronectidae > Pseudopleuronectes > Pseudopleuronectes americanus. Next base: position 5,670,877 of record CM076730.1, on the reverse strand, counting down.
ATAAGTACTTGAACATACATCAGTGAGATAAGCAGTACCTAAAATGACAGAAACCATAACAATTTATTTGACACGTATTTTGTATTTTTAATTGGGTCCAAGTTCCGTCCACTAACATCGCAGAGGCAGGGTTATGACCTATACTGCAGTCAGAAACCAAGTGGTTATATAAATGCTTTGGGTTTACTTTTTAGGAAACTATCATTTGTCCTTTTGTATAAATACCTGCCCAGTACCTGTTCTCAACCTGCCTGTTTGGAATGAGCTGTTTGTTTGGCCTGTGGGGACGCAGGCTGTAGCTTTCTTTCTGAAACTGTAAAAGTGAACCTGCGGATATTGTGCAGCAGCAAATAAAGACCTGCTGCTGTACTCAGGTCACAGAACCCTGAAGCTTCTGCACCGCTACTGCGAGAGCTGTTCACCAGTTTATTCAACGTTTGGTGAAGCTTGACTCAGAACACTGAACCCAGAACTAGAGAATCTGTTGTCATTGCCGTTGTGGTGAACACGCGGTTGTGATTAACAATGGCACTTATGTTGATAAGTCCCAGCCGCCACTGCTATATAGCACTAGTGGCCTATGGATTTAAATTTGATTAATATTGAACATATCACATGTCCAAACGCACGACACTTCCTTGGATCCTTCAACACAACACATGGCAAGTGTGAAGCTAATAAGATGGATGGTTCTCTATATATACGAGCAGGACACACAAATAGAGATCTCTGGAAGTATTTGATTGATATGGCGATGGGCGGGGGGGGGGAGATATAACTCCAGTGAAAAAGCTCTAATATTCACTGTACCCTTCCTGCTCAGTAATTAAACTGCAGTCAGTTTAGTTACTGATTATAAGTGGATCATAAATGGAGCTTAAAACTACCATTGACTCAGTATTGATTGAAAAACAACAAAGAAAATACTGGACTTTTGTATCTGAGGGTAAATTTACACTTTAACACTTTACGAGAAGGTTGACAATTGTTTTATTGAATCCTTTATCTTTTTTTGCTGATTAATTACACGGAAAGAGTAAATTGGACAAGGAGCCCTTTTAATTTCATGCCGATGCCGAACGTCTCTAACGCTGACAAATGTGGCTCGTAAGAGATTATGTAAACTCTAACTAATACAAGTTTCTATTTCTATACATGAATACAGTCTGCTGGCAAATATCAGTTTTGATAACATTTGGCTTCATGTAGATAAATGCAACTGCCAGCTGGACTCAACAATCCCGCTATGTACAAATGTGACCAGCTGGGCCGCTAACACTCGGTGTATCAGACACTTTACACCGCTATTCTCTGATTATGTTCCACACAGGTCTGTGTGAAGGACAGAGAGGGACACATTCAGCGCAGCAGAGCAGCTCTCTGACAGACTTCTCCTCCTCCATCCTCTTTTCCCTGTCCATGTCCTTCTCTCTTTCTCTGGTCGTCAACAGCTCTTCAAAGGCTGAAAGAATTTGCTGAAAGAATCTCTGCCAATTGGATGGATGACAGAGAGGGAAAAAAGGAGGCGGAAAGAAAAGCTAAATAACAATGGTCATTTGCATTCAGACAATCACTCAGGCTCTCTCCCTGGCACCAGGCCCTTGTCACATTCATACCTGGAGCCCTGCCACAGACGGACACACTACAGTCCAGCCGGAGCTGTCTGCCCACGGTATTATTGTGCGTGCAGTAGCACTTTAAATGGTGAATGCCACACTCAAATGAAAAAATGGAGAGCAAAGGGAAGAGAAGGAAAGGAAGGGAAAGGAAAGAAAAGGAAGAGGACACCTAAGTGAGCAAGAGAGAAAATGACAGGGCCTGAGGGAACAAACATCACCTGCTGTCTTGCTCTCTGACAGCAAGGAGCAGACAGGTGGAGAAAGGACAGAGCAGCCTGTGTGTGTGTGTGTGTCTGTGTGTCTGTGTGTTTGTGTGTGCGGTGAGGTGCGGCGTCGTTCCAGCCGAGAGAAGGGCATCTGTCCGTCTCGGCTCGACTCGGACTGTAGCGTGCGGCAGCTGTCCGCGTCTGTCTGAGTGCTGTGCTATTAAACACCATACCTGGCCAGTGTCTCACTGTATCCTGGAGTACCATCATGCATCTGTCCTGCCGTCTGTTATCGTCATACTATCTGTCACCCTGCCTGTCTGTCCTCCTGTCCGTCTGTCTGTGAAGCTCCTGCACTGAGCACACCTGCACACTATCTATCTACCCACCTGCTCGTCTATCTGATGCATCCATGGCTGCTTTGCCCTCCTGTCACTCAACGCACCATCACTGCAGCCCCCTGTATGTGTTGGGCGTATTCCAGCCTGCCTCTGCGTTCCCTGTGGATCTTATATACTGATAGATGACTGGGAGATATACGAGGATCAAAGCTCCTTAGTTGCTGCAGGGAGCAAACCCCCCCAACCTCATTTCCCCGCACATGACAGTGGCCTTCAAAACACACGCTGTCAGCCCGCCCCATACACACAGGACACATACACACTCGCTGGCATGCACAGAAATGAAGTGTGAGGAAGAAGATTGAGAGGGCGGAGGATAAATCCAGTTGACACATGCTTTTGAACGAGGATGTACAGTATGTGTCGGGGGTTGTTTGATTTCTATGCTCGGTTTAGATCCCTGTGGGGATGAGCAGTAGCTGTGGCCTGATTAAGAGAACAGAAGAGAGCAATTAGGATGCTAACCTGACACCAGCTCTATCGGATGGCCTTTCTGAGTTCAAACAACGAACCAGACAATTATCTCTGATACGGTCATTTAAATAAACATCAGTTTCGTTTTCTCTAACCCTGATTAACATTCCGTAAAAAAGATACAGATAGAAAGGGAGTTATGTCGATTTTGAGTGGGATTTCTAATAAACATTAGAGACCCTGTTATTACTTCCAATCATAGCTAGCATCAATTGCTGAGGTGAAAAAGAAAAAACCTGACACACATACACTCAACAGTTGGATCTGGGGTATTTCTATTGAAGAAAGTAGTTCCAGACAAATAATCTCCTCTCACTTTGAACGGGTGTCGCCATGTGACTTGTTTCCAGTTAAAAGCCCTCAGTAGACCTGTGTAACTGTGACTTCATGATACTCCAGACATCACAGTGATTTTGCAGCAATGAGCAGCCACTGCTTAATGTTTATTGTGGACTGTTTGTTGTTGTGTCTCTCACTGTAAGTCTAGTGTTAGGGGACATATGTGTTCCAGTTAATTTTCTTTAAGATCCCGTAAGATCTTTGTCCTCGGGCTCCCCTCGTTCATTTTATTATTTTCAAATATATCCATTGTGTTTTAATTTGGATTAGTGATAGACTGTAGGCAGCATCAATTGCAGAGTCCAATCCCAACCCATTATTGACACAACTTTAAATTCCCACCCACTACTTTGCGTAGCCCCAAGGGAAAAACAGTGATAGCTAAGAAACCTATAGTTACTGGATTATAATCTCCCCTCGCCTTTTGACTGTTAGTCATTAGACAGAGAAAACAGGGGATGCATAAACCGACCTAATGTCTAGTTAGTGTCTTTGGCTGGCTCCCTGGGTCACATGACCCTGACCTTGTTAGCCAGCAGCAGTACATTGGGCTAAAAGCTGACATTAGTATGCTGATATTCACCCTGTGACAAAGGTAACACCGGCCTTCTGTTGAATATTTATAGTGTTTACTGTTCCTCCATCTTAATGTAGCCTGTTAGCATGGTAATGTGAGCTAGTCCACAAAGTACAGCCGACGTTTGAGGGAAATATCATTACTTTGTTGTCTTTTTGGTCTTAAACCCCACAAAATTTTACCGATTTGAGATTTGACTTGATATAGTAATAAGTAATAAGAATCCATCTTCGACCTTGAAATGCTTTGAGTGACATCAAGATGATACATTTGCCTTAAATTCGAAACTGATAGAGTTATGGTGGGATTCATTTTCTGGTGACTTTGAATCTGTAAAGGAAATGTGCACCCCTCCTTCTAGCAGATGTCAGGCTACAGTACTTCACTGAATAGGAGAAAACTTTGCCCGATGCTGATGCTAACATGGTTTTTAAAAAGTGAAGTCTGAATCATTCGCCAAACTTTGAACTGTACATCTGTAAATACAACAAACTATGTATCTAGTCCACGTTATCTCTTAACACAGTGCCTAAAAGCCTATTTTCTGGTACTGTGTACAATAAACCCAGCCTGGTTCCCCTGCCGGGCTAACCGCCTTCACCTGCCAAACACATGCATGGCAAAACCGACTCGCCAGTCTGTGGCATCGCACGGCACGTCCAGGCCGAGAAGAAGATGCAGCAATCAGTGTGCACACAATGTACCAAACACAAACACACACCTTTGTACATGTTACATTTAAAAACTGAGACACACGTTCAATGCTAAAGAGAGATTGGCAAGCATACATTACTCTCTCTCTCTATTCCTCCTCTCCTCCTCACACTAAAAAAACCACACATTCTCTCGCCAGTGGATAAATCAGTGCTTTCATGCTCCGTCTTCTAGCTGGCCCTGTTCTGCTGTGTTTCTATAATAGAGAAGCAGCCCTGCCTCTCTTCTACTATTCTAATGGCCACAAATACACATTCTTCTTCCCTCTGTGTCCCTGCTCTTCAAAGGGTTTCTGGTGGAGTCGGTCTACAAGTCCACTGTAGGCTGAAGATATGGGACTCGCAGCACGTGTAATGACCGAGGCGAGCGTTTCAGCCTAATGGAAAATGAGTATGCACGTGTGTGTGGGTATGTGTGTGGTGATGATGAGGTATCATTTGTTCTTAAGTGATAAGGATGGAGGTAATGGCTTTTTGAAATAGGACTGTGACGATGATCAAGATGGGCTGATTAATGCAAGTACAATACTGTTATCGCTGGCCTGCAATCAGATGATGACTTGGTGTTGATAATGATGACGCTAACGATGATGATGGTTCGTGTTTGAAAAAGATCAGTAATGATTCATAGGGACAGTGTTATGAATTAAACAAATTTGTGGCTTTCCATTTGAAATGACTCACTCTGTCAATAATGGAATGTGTGTTATCTTTAACCACCAAGGCAGACATTTTTCCTTGATTTTCAACAAACATACTGAATCCACTTTCTTCATCGGTGAGGATGTGCAAAACCATTTTATAAAATATTCTATATTGTGCATAGTTAAAATAGTTGATTAAACCAAAGAAAATCGTTGTTGCCTGAAATCTTCTATTGAACCGATCAATCAATTGGTGGAGGTGGATTTCGTGGCCCGAATAGAATTTCGATTCATTATAATTGCAGGGTTGCTGGAGCCAATCCCTGCTGACATTAGGTGCAAGGCAGGTCACAACCCGGACAGGTCGCCAGTCCATCATAGGGCCAACATACAGAGACAAACATGTTCACGCTCACATTACAATCAATATCCTGGGACTGTGGGAGGAAGCTGGAATAATCATATAGAGCCTATACATGAGACCATGCAAAGCCCACACAGAAACTCTCTGGCTGGATTTTTTTACAGGAACCAGGACAATACCAACCGCTGCACTACCACCCTGCACTATTCCACACCACTAACCTAATAATAAATTAAAATATGCCCTTTCGGATGTCTTCACACTCAAAGACATATGTGTTGACCACAAGTTTGATGGAGAATCCTAATGAAGATTGTTACATGTTGGTTGTTGCAATCTAATTCAAAAACCACTGTGAACAAAGTTTACTGTAGACAGTTTGGTCCTCTGTCTCAAACAGAGACGACTTCTGTGTGGTTTCAATTAGTTTGGAGGCGACTCTGAGTAAACACCAGGTTGTCACAGTCTGTCCCTCCCGCTGCCAGAGTAATGGATTAATCCTTGAAAACACTATTGACGTAGTGCCTTTCTCTTTATGAGTGTATCAGCAGAGATCAGAACTCAGTCAGGTGCGGATTCAGTTTTTTTTTATGCAAATTAAAACGTGCATAGATGAAAGTTTATGTTATAACAGGAACCCTCAATTGCTTTCAAGGACGGTTACATTCATAAAGACGTTATGCTTTTTGAGTGACACCTTCATTTAATGCTTTAATGTACTAATTATTTATAGAACAGCTATACAATAAACCATTAACACGTTTTGGCCTTTCATATAGTGAGATTAATTTCTCTGTGTGTCTCATTAGGGATGGTACCTAATCAATAAATGATTAATAAATAATTATTACCATTAATGTAAGCCTTAGTCTTATTTAGAAACCTGTGCCTCTTTACAAATCAGTATCAAGAGTTCTTTCCAATATTTCATGCAGTATTATGTGTTTGTGTCTCAACATAAATACTACATGTCAGCATCATATGATGACACCTTTTTAATTCAAATATATTACTACTTTTTATGTTATCATCATAACAGTATTTTATAACTGCATCTCATATTTCTAAACCATGAATTCAAGCTTAAGTTCCAACTCATTATGAACCACATGTTTATTATATTAGATAGAGTTATGTATTGATTTGTGGATGCCATGATGATGATGATGAAGATTGTGGTGATTATGATTGATGAAAGACATTTTACGAATATTAATCACTTCCAAGAAAGAGAAAAACAGAAAGAGAGAGAGAGAGAGAGAAGGTCCTGAGATTTACAATTCACGTTGTTATTGGATGAGAGAGATGCGAGTGAGAGAGTGAGTGAGAGAGAGCGACAAAGAGAGAGACAGAGAGAGAGAGAGACGGGGGAGAGAGAGAGAGAGACGCTTTCACCGTTCGTCCTTCTCTCGCTCTCTCAGTTTTGTGACCTGCTGACGGGCAGCGCGGGCGACGGACGGAAGAAAACTTGAGTCCATCGCAGCGAGATCCGACATCCCGAGGTAAATCCAACCTGAACCTGACTCTTAACACGTGTGTCATTGTGATCATGTATGATGCTTGTCATCCTCACAGCGGTCAGACCGACCGGGGATCAGACCCAGTTTCCCCTTCGCTTGATATTTGGGTATTGCGTCTCCTCGCTGTCTGCCTGCCCGTGCTCGCTCTTTGGCATCGCTGCTTCTCGTTCACCAACAACAAATCGCGTTATAAAATGAAATCGCTTTTCATGGGGATACACTTCAATATCAATTTGTGCTTTCCTGTAAATTGTTTTCAGGTAATTCAATGCGTGCGTCTGTTCTCCCGGCGGATTCTGGCTCCGCGCGTATTTGAGAGATCCCGACGCTTTTTATTATTTTTACTGGATTTTCCGTCCTTCTAAAAGTCGTTCTTGCTGCCTCATGTGAAATAACAGGTGATCAGACACATCACGATGGAGCCAGTGTCATAATGAACCCGGGGGCTCCTCACTGGAAGCCCCGGTTCAGAGAGATGGAGGACCTCTCCGCTGGCACGCGCCTCCATGCGTGGGGGAATTTCATCTTAATAACTGTTGTATACACTGATTGATCCTTGTATCGATCCGTGTATCGACCCTAGCTGATTCATAGTCCCTGTTTTATTATGAAGACTAGGTAAAGAGAGGAGGGGGCTGTCACTTTTTGCGCAAATTGGAAAGGCGCAAATCATTTTTACGCATGCGAACCGATTCCTATAACAGACGAGCGTGCGTGTGTGCGCACCGCTGTCTTATCTGGAAAAGGCAGTTACGGGAGGTCGGTGGTGGTGGTGGGGGGGCAGCGACTGACAGACTGTCACACGCCGGGCTCAGACACAGACGCCCCGGGGCAGATGCATTCCACCTGCGCGCCGTCCGAATGCGCAACTTCTCCGCGGTTCAGCGCGTCTCTAACGAGGTTGATCGGCTGCGAGTCGCGGTAGAAAATCCGGCTTAATTGCGTCCATTCATAACGCGACCCTCTAAATCCCTCATAATAAGTATTTGGCTTCATATCCAGAGGTGTTAGCGATGCGCTTTGTGCCCGTGCAAAAATACTCCTCTTTTTAATTCTGCATTAAAACGCTGTGCACAATATAGGATAATGTTTGTGTTTTGTGTGACACCCAATAAGCATCCATTGCCCTTCTGGGAAATACATTTGCTCGGATTTATGACCTGCTTTCTCAGGTCCTATCGATTGTGGCAGCCGGCTGTGTACTATATCTTTTGTAAGAGCAACGAAAAGTAGGTCTGCCATATCTATATATAATTTCTTGATGTTGTATAGGGAGCGCAGTGAGCTTTTGATACAGTCCTCTGCAGCTGGGCCAATTCTCAAGTGGACAGTCTGTGCTCTGGTGGACCCTTGTTGGGCATACAGATACAAACTAATGCTCCACATGAATGCCTCTCACATACCCACGGGCACGAGCACATGATGAGCCTTAAGCGACTAATGGCTCTGATCAGTGCAAGACATGTTTATGTATATGTGGAGGGCTCATGTATTATACATGACTGTAGCACCGGGGTACATGGGTAAAATCAGCTCAATGTGTGCGAACACCACGACTCTTATTTGTTTTTGTGTATGTGCATCTTTTATGATGTCTGTTTTTCTGCATATGTTTGTCTCTGCTTGTGTGGCTCTCCCAGTGTGCGTCAGTGTCTTTGATTGCAGGAGCACTTTGCTGTAATTTTCTGCGGACGAGCCGTCCTCGGGAAAATAGGACGTGGGAAACTAGTGATTGGACGGACGCACGCTCTTTATGTGGTTAAGAGAGAGGGGGAGCAGAGTAATCTGTGTGTCAGCATTCAGTTAGTAACTGTTTACATCAGATATAACTCTCGCATTTACCCAGATGGGCACCAGAGAGTGGTCGGGAGGTCCAGGAGGGAGCAGAGGAAGGGGTGGGGGAGGGAGGGAGTCCGACGGAGACATCAAGGGAGGAGAGGAGTGGAGATGGAGAATAGGGGAGTAGATGAAAGGTGGACAGACCAGGAGGACAGATTAGAAGTAAGCCTGTAAAATGAGTGGAGGGAAGGAGGGAAGTAGAGAGGAAGAGAAATGGGAGAGGTAGTGGAAGCTGGTCGCATTGAGTCAGTGACTTATGCAGGCGATAAAAGTGCCTGAAGAATAGACGCTGGGAGGAGAGACAGTGTTGTTGTGACATGAGAGAGACATTAGCGGACATCAATGTGCATTGAGGCTGACAATAGGGGAAGGGGTCTGGGATAGATGGGACAGTATCCTTCCATCTATCCCGCGGGGGGTCTTGGATAGATGGTGGGAGAGGGAGAAGGGAGGATTGAACAACGCTGGCAGAGAAATGGGGTTTATGAGTTCAGGAGAGAAGCAAGAGAGAAGAAGAGGGAGTAAGAAGCTGAATCCTTGAATACAATTTTCTTTAACCATTTTCACCCACCAATCTAACATAACCTTGATGGCCCTCCTGCCCGGAGTACCTCGTACCGGAAAAGAAAGACAGATTACCAACGATTACAGTTCCAGACTCCACCAGCATTCGCTCTTTAAAGACTCGATCAAACTCCATCAACCATGTGGCCCCGTGAAATTGTCGGCGACACCTCTAAACACGCTGATCACCCTACTATGGTCAGAAATAATGGCTTCCCATCCACCCCCCCTGTGGGAAACACACACAAGGATCACGGTAAATGATCAGTGAGTTTCTATTTCCTTTTGATTCCCTCCTAATGAGAATGGGAGAACCCCCGAGATGCGGGCCCACAGGGGCTTCTGTCTTCCGACGGAGTGTGTGGCAGAGGACGGACGCTTACCATTCATTAGCTGACAATTCACTGAAATGAATCAAACAACGTGGCCTCCTAGGGATCCTCACGGAGAACAAGGAAATAAATGCTTAGTGCTCAAGACATGAACATTCCCCAGGGCCCTTGCACACAGAGACAATGTTATAGCAGAATTCCCTTTTTCCGATTCTTTCAAAGTGAAACAACATGCTTCCAGGATCTAACATTGCCTCAGATCAGGCATGCTCTCCCCTCTTCTTGCTTTCCAGGCACAGGGAAAATGGAATGAGCTGTAAAAAAAAGCTTTCGGCAGAGCACTTCTCCTCTGGTCTCAGACTCTGCAGTGACTTTTACGCAGAACTGAATCTCATCTTTATCATTTCCAATTACGTACTCGAGGAAAGGGACTGATGAGCAATTTTTCATCCATATATGTGACGCTCCCAGTTAGGCTCCATATAGATGTGAGGGATGATGTAGCATTCCTTCCGTCAGTGCCATTTGATGGTGGTCGTGCATCACCAGGAGGTGAGGACATGACTACTGATGCTAACTTTTATAGAAGGGGGGAATTCACCGAGGGTTTCACAGCGAGCGTCTCCCAGGAAGTGTGGGATTTAACTTGAACATCCTTCACGCTTCTCCCCCAATCGTCCCCCAGTGCAGCGTCCTGTCCCAAGTGTCCCCCAAACGGAGGTTAGAGCAGGACACGCTGACCCCAAGGCGGAGCAGTGCTACGTCGAGACATGGAGCCGTTCACTCCCTGGTGGTGATGGAAGAAATGGAGGGGAGGGAGGGGAGCGGTCATTTAGAGGAAATGGCTATGTCTGGCGGTGCAGTGTTTTTCCTCTGTGGATGCCTGTGGGATGGTGCTGCAGAGTCTGTCACGGTCTGATTGTTCTCAGACCAACATCGCTGTTTACTCGCGTGCATGTGGTAATGCAGGCAGGTGGGGATGCATATAATGACACCCACACATTCTGAAGAAGCCGCACGTCATTCAGATCTTCCTCAATTCTCTCCCCATGAAAAAAAATTGAAAGTATGGAGGGGCATCCTTTATCTTGGGCCAGCAGGAGGTCCGTGGTACTGCCGGAGTGGACAGGATTTCAGTGAGATTTGGACTGGGGGAAGGCAACTCCCAGCTCGGTGGTGGATGTCTCTTTGGAATGGATGGATGAATGAAGACGGCAGTGAAAGAAGAACGGCAGCTCGCTCCACTGGAGACATTGTTATACAGAAAGAAGGGAGGCTTTTCTGGACTGTGTGTGTGTGTGTATTTACATTTATACCCCACTGTGTTGAAATGAGAAGGAGAGAGGGCAAGAGAGTCAGACATTGACAGGAACGAAAAAGCTTAGGACTGTGGGTTGAGCGTGTGTGTGTGTGGTTGTGTGTGTGTGTGTGTGTGTGTGTGTGTGTGTGTGTGTGTGTGTGTGTGTGTGTGTGTGTGTGTGTGTGTGTGTGAGTAGTCCTGCGGTGAGCTGAAATGAAAAATATTTCTAGATATTTCTGATGGAAAGTTGAATTTGAGCCAGGAATTGAGAGCTTGATAATGACACTGAGCATTTTCCTGCAAGTCTTCAATGTTGGCACATGTCAGAATTTATGAAAGCGTAGGTGGAGGAAGAACACTGTGTTAATGGCGAAAACTCTCGGGCTCCTTGAAGTGAAATATAAAATCAGCAGCAAATAATGAACTAGAAATCAGAATTGGGCAGAGAGATGCATTTACATAAGATATAAAAGATAATGTCCTAATTGTTTTTTCAGTATTGTCACAATTACGATTTCATCCCCTGGAATTACATTTCAGTTAGCAATCCCAGTACTACTCCATTACTTCAATAGTTTGGTGAGTTGACTCTATAGTTGCTGTCTCAGAGGGACTTTGCTTGAGGGTTTATATCAACACAGTAGTGGAATGGGAAGTGTGAGAGGCCGCTGGCACAGAAGAGTTTCTCTCCATTGTGAATTCCAATTTCATTCTTTTCTTTCAACAAATCATGCATTTTATATCTACAACATAGAAACACAAGTTAACTAAGGATACCAACGGATTCAATTCATCCGGACTATAAGAGTACACAGTGGCATTAACAGTAGAGTCATTTGTAAGATCGGTGATTCGAAGTATTCTGCTGAAGTCATAGTGTTCTTGGCGGTATCTGGTTAAATAATGAACCAGATATTTTCTAACGCAGTTGTTTATAATTTGAGTTCAGTTCCAATACAAACTATAGAGGTGCTTTGATATTGAGTCATGTGATATCGTCTATGAGCAACATAAATATTACTTAATAAGTCTGGAACCAGCGAAGTCAAAAGCACTTGGTGCCTCAAATATAGTTTGCCATTTTTTATTGGTGTCCAAACGTTTAGTTTTTTATTCCCTATAGTGCACTCATTGTTTCCCACAATGCATCATGAAAAGAAGTGCACAGGAGAGAGGGCAGCAGGAACTTCCCAACCTGTCGCTTAAAATTAAAAAGTAGTATAGCAGCACAAACAGGGATTAATACATTTTTTTTTAAGCTGAAAGTATTAATAGTAAGTGAAAAATTAACACAATTTTGGGATAAATAGCTTTTGCTGTATGTACAGTATTTCAGTTGGCAATGTGTATGAGTAATTCAATCAATTTTACAAGAAACTTGACCAAGTCCATCTTAAATTCATTCACGTCAAACTTTCAAAAGAGCTAGTGTAGCATTAATTCAGCCTTAACTTCTCAGCAGAAGCAATGTCTGACCCATCAGGCTGCACTCAAATGGACCTTGTGGTTTATCTATTGATTTATGCGTACCTACGCTAGTACAGTGGATTGTAAGTACAGAAATCCATCACATTTAACTCAATCTAGACTCAAACCTTGTTAAGTAAAATTGTAGGACTGCACAACAAAAAAAAACAGTTTTCATCACCAAAGTATTTTGACAGGGAGTGTGATTGTAAAATGTGAACTCTGATCTCAATGGGAATGATGATTGAATTTCATTCTCACAAAACTTTTTTTTGATGATGTGATTATTAAAGGGGTCTGCGCCATTCAAGCCTGCTCCTTTACATCTAGACAAAATGATGTGTAGGCATCTTTTGTATTTGTGTAGCACAACATAGGGCTTCAACAATATGTTGTGATCCATTTTACATTACTTTCCTACAACATGTGTTTCAATCATGAGTCATGGTGGTGGGAGGACTAAGGTGTACCAGTGAAGAACAGATCAAAGTGCAGGAATATCATCCTCACAGCCCAGCCTGCATTAGCATTACATGTAAACGATAATGAGGGTGGAATACCCAAGTAGGGTTCAAACATCACTGAGCTGCTCTGAAATGTAGGCAGCTACAATTAGCGCTTTTAGCACCGGGAATCCATTATCATGACATTCGATGTCAGGTTTTATTTTTCACAGTTTAGACAATTAAGCTTTGTGCAAAGTTTGGTTGCAAGTCTTTAAAGCACATGGTGGAATGGCAGTTTAAAATTTCACTCCTGTAATTTTCTTTTCTATTATTTGATTTGATCTCTCTATTCAGGAGCACAAGTATAATTGAATGCACCAACTGTAGCTACTTCAATGAATTCATTATGGTTTGACAGAGATCAAGAGGACCACCATAAGGGTGCCAATGATTGTTACCAGTAACTGAGCCTACTCAGGAAAGGAAAAAATAAATTCTGAACAATTGCTCGTGAATAATCTAATTTGCTTGCACAGAAGGTGGCTTGTTTGGTGTGTGTGTTATTCATCACGTCGGTGTTTTGGCTCGTGGTTATCAAGGCCGCCAGTAATTCTTGGAAACGAGGCATGCGTGTGCCTTAGGTGGGCTGGTGGTGATGTGCATCTGCACGGCTGCATGTGTCACATCTACTGCAGATGAGTCTGTGTGTGGGTATGTGAGGGGCCATGACGGAGAGGGAACCTACACTATAAGCTGCCACCTCTGACATAGGGGTCCTGTAGGAATTGAGTAAATCCTTTTGTAAATTTGCCTCCTCCATGAAGATAATTGGCTTATTCCTGTGTTGGATCGAGGGTCCTACAGGACACCGACTGGGCTTAGCAGGCCCCGTGTAGACAGTGTGTCTGGTCCTCTGTTTCTTAGGGACTTCGTGGCACATTACATACTGAATTACTGTATGACAATGATGAATCGAAAGCTGCAGAGCTGAGCCCAGAGTTCCTGTGCAGGAGTCTGACGGGGCACAAGTTTGATTCCCATGGGGCGCAGCTCTCCTCGTGTGTCTGTTGCAGCTTGATGTGTGAAAAGACGTTACACAGACAGGCTGGTTAAGGAACAATCTGCACATCACAGACTTCAGAACCACATACCCTGTGCCGCGTAAAGTTCCCAATTTCTACTGTAGTTTTCATGCTCGAGTCTACAAAATAGTTCCAGGCTTCTGTTGAGCGTGGATGTGGAGAAAGTGTTGCGTAACCTTATCTAAATCATTATCCACACATCAAACGCCATCTGGGTTTCTCACCGTCACTTTGAAGATTCCTTCCTCATCAGTCCTGTGCCTAAAGGAAACACGGCAGATAAATGTATGTGCGTGCACTTACATGCAAACTAGCTTGCATGTGGCTCCTTTTATGCCCATTTTAACCCCGTAGCTGCTCAGTAACCGTACTAACAGCGGTTTCCTCTCTGTTTCCTTCGCCTCTGGGCTACTGCTTAGTGATGAAACCGGCCCCAGCTGATCCAGCAGCCGGAGGAGGGGAATAAGGCACCAAAGTGCTCAAACCAGAAAATTAGAGATTCTGAGATGGATGAATTGTCAGCGGATTTGCAGCTGTCTGTGTTTTTGTGTGTGTGGCGGGAGGGAAGCTAGATAGCTACCATAATTCTGGGACATGACCGAAAACTGTCTAGTTAGAGTGCATCAGGAAATGGATGAAAGGGAGAATTCCCTGCACGTGGTGAGAGGAGAGAGCTGGAGCTCAGAACCCTTCCTCCGTGTGTGTCCTGCCGCTAAGCTGAACCGAGACGACGGAGAGACAGTGACTATAATATCTTTTCAAACCAGTGCTCTGCCTCTATGAAAACACATCGGACCTGCTGTGAGGTGAAATGGTTGAGAGCATCTTTTTAAAGGGTTGACTTGTGATATTGAGTAGATGAATCGGCAGCACCTCAGTGATGGGTTTTTGGAGCCAAAAATACAGAAGCATAGGAAGAGATTGCTCATGAGCATCTCAGTTCGATTAAAAACTAGATTTTTTTATTTGGTGTTTTGGGTATTTGGGTATCGATTGAATCCCCGTCACGTTTCAGAACGAGCTGCCTTCTGTGACTCTCCTGGAGTGTATCCTGGTGCACATGCACACGCTTCCAGGTGTGTGTGTGTGTGTGTGTGTGCATCTGTGCGTTTCCCAGCCTCTCCAGCATCGCAGTGGCGAGCGGCAGAGCATGAGGTTCATCAGTAGTGTAATTAATGTAGTGCGATTCAGTTGTCACACGTGATATTCCAGCGCTGTGATCTACTTGAGAAGGCTTTTTGATGAATGGCCAATTAGAAGCAGCCTCTTCGTGCCTGGTGGCTGACTGATCTCTTTTTAATGGCACTCCTGTTAGTCTGATAAAAAAGAAAATGAATCATCGATACGCCGGCCCCCGAGGAACACAGAGAAAAGAAATTAATTGTAATTGGGTCTGTAGCTGCACTTTGGGGTCGAGGTTGCTCACACACACTACTATTTACGTTAGGAGTGTGTGTGAGCACTTTTGTGGTAACTCCAGTCAGCCCCAGTCATACTCTGATGCACATGGCTGCTTTTCCAATACATTATATATAATTCACTGCTTATATGTTTGCATTATCTACACTGATCTACTAAAAGCAGTGTGTTTGGCAGCTCAACTGTGTGTACTTGCAGCGAGCGAGTTGTCACAGATTTTTGTGTTTGTTTGTTGCTGTTAAATAGCGCTCTTCAATTAGGCCTGGCAAGTATCCCTTCCGAAAAATTATACTTAAACTGAGCTGCTGTGTTTTTGATGCTTTAATCAAAACAGAAAAAAATCTAATATCATAAGAATAATCAATGCTACTGAAATGAAAGGACAAGAGGGAAAACAGCCTCAAACATTCAAAGGAATACAACTCTTTTCTTCCTCCTTTGCCAGTTCCTTTAGGAGATGGCCAACACAGTTGACCATGACACCCCCTCCCTGGCGACGGAGGGGGGGTTGTTTGAACTGAAGCTGTGAAAACACCGGTGGGAATGTGTCTTTTGTTCCTCCCCGCCTACTAACTGGCACATACACTATGAGTCCTGGGACTCTCAGGATTCTGTGTACTGTCCCCCTTCCTTTTTCTCGCCTCTGTCGCTCAATGTGACACGGCTCCTAGCTGAAATTGCGGAGCAGACCTTAGACTTTTCGTCACAATGCCTGCTCGCTCGGCAGGTTGGCACTTGTGATGGGGGGGAGGGAACAGAGGAAATCATATTTTGTGCATTTAGACCTCATAAACATCATTATCATCTCCGTGACCTTGAGTTTTCTTGCCGTTCAGCGGCGACCCCAATTTTGTCAGGGAACCTTGAATGGTGATGCGCACAATCTCCCCGGGCCCATGGGGAAATCGAGTCAACTAAAAGGATTTTTTTAAAGAGTATGTGGCGTGTGGTGTGTGTGCATGCATGTACGTGCGCTGACTCAGGAATCTCTCTCGCCTGCTGCTGGGAACCGTCAGCATCTCTGCACAAAGTTTTCTGACTATGCCTCTGCCAGTTTTAGACGGTGTAGAACATTAGTGTAACATCCCCCGCTCTTAGAATACAGATTTGTTCTTGAGCGCTCGCCAAATGGCCTCTATATTTTATGAGCCTTCTCTCTACTAACATACCGTCTTGAGACTAATTATCATGGTCGCACTCAAACACAGAGCTCGTTTATTATTGCATTGACATTACATTTGTTTTGGCACGGCCTACATGGCAGGGACTTCACAGCGCTACGGAGCAGGAAACATGTTTTGGAGCTTGACGGAGCACGCTTTGGATGGAGAATGTGTTTCTTTTTGCGTCGTACACAATGTGAGGCAGAGAGGTTGTTTGTTCTTTACAGTCTCGTCACTCGTCTCTCCTCAAGTGGCCTGTAATTTTTCTTTCCCCCTGTTTTGTACGTGCACGGCTGCTGCTACACGCCAGGCGGGCTGCTCACTGGGGAGTCGAGCTCCATTCTTGGGAAGCAGTTTTCTGTTCCTAGTCCTGGCCTAGAAATGCCTTGATTCTTTTCATTATCATAATACAATACCCTCCCTGCCCACCCCCCAGCAAATTGTATCTGTACAAGGATTCCAACTATTTTTATACATGCTGCAAGAAGAGTAATGAAAGCCTGAATATTGTTGATCTGATTAACGGAATAGATTCATGAAAAAGAAGTTTAAAAATTATAGATTTTTGTTTATATTGATTTCCCATTATATTGAATAGTTATTGCTCTTCAAATAAGTTTTGAAGGGATACATAGCTGATCCCATCATCAAATAGCAATCAGTATTTTGTCAACTAACAAACCTGCAATGATTCATTAAATTGGCCAACTTCTTTCTGCCCAGGGTCAGGAATGAAAATTCCAGGCTGGTTGCCAATCCATCACATTGCTGTTCAATAGAGGCAGGGTTCAAATTATGATACTTTCAGTGGAGCTTGGAGTTTCGGTTCAAATCCAGGGAATTAAAAAAGGCGCTGTCAGCAAAACTAGAACCAAGAATACAAATCAATAAATGCAGAACAGCTTGGTTTAATATTGCTTCACACCTACATTTGTAGCCCCTACTCTGCCACGGTGGACCCACACAGGTGTTTTCACTTCATTGGCTAAATCGAGCCGGTTCCTCTCAGACTCGAGACAGATTGCATCAACCACCTCCCCAGCCTGGTTCCAGACTTCAGTCACGGGCAATCACAGCCTGCTTCTCAGATTTGTTCTGAAAATAGATCAGGTTTTGTCTGCAGCAAAGTTTGAGAAACAGTTGACAAATTTGGTAAGAACAAGGAGTTCATGTTCCTATTTACCAAGGTACAAATATATATTTATAAATCTACCTACTAAATTCCACAATTGTCTGTCAGTCTTTCTGTATTCGGAACCTGTGCACAAGCAAATGTGAACAGTAATAACGGAAACTTTGTTTTTCTTTATGAAAAACATTGGCTTAAAAATCTTAATTGCAGATAAACCAGGTAGGATGAACACAAAGTTTTCTAGTTTGCCTCTGTTTGAGTTGGATCACTAAGGATTCATTCTGGAGCTTCAACACAGGACAAGAGATCAGTCCAAACCAAACAGTCAGGTTTACAAAGGGCACTACACTAGTAATTTTTTTGTTATGCACTACTGACGTTAGCAGGATAATCACCTAGCCCAAGCCTGTCCCGTTATATGATAACACTTTTTATCTGCAGAAGAAATAGTGTCGTCCAATCGTCTTAGTTCAACATAAGAATATGAAGAAGTCGTGCTACCAGGCAGAAGAGTCAGAATACTGAAGTGCTCCGCGAGGACAGTAATGCACCAGAAGAACATAGAGCTGTTTGATCCCGACTGTGGAGGAGCAACCGAATTCTCCTGACCTTTTCAATCCAAGGAGCAACTTCAAGCTAGTTTTTACACAGTATGTATTGTCAGAAAAAAAGCTCCTCCTTCTGGATTGTAATTAAAGAAGAGCTCTTAATTAAATATTTGTATTATTACATAATGAAAGACTTGCATTCATTTGTTTTTCGAGGAGAACTTGGCTTTACTGCTGCTCCCATTGCTTTAATATGGTGAATTTTATGTCATTTAAAAGCCCACAGCAAACACATATTCCACTTTCCCACCACTGGAACAGATTGCCATCGGCTACTTGACATATCTCCTTACCTTCATGTAAATAAATCATAGATGTATCCAAACAAAGTAATTACCACGTTATCTCCTGTGTGATGACTGAGGTGTTTGCTCACTTGGTGTCGGTGGTTGCTCGTGTCGTGCTTTTCACTGCGACAGGATCCACTCTGCCTTCTGTCCAAGTGTTTGTCATCTATGATCACAGGCTGTTATGATGACTGTGCCGCTGACGTTCAGCTGACTCCCACAAATTGGCTCAAATGTTTTACTGGTACGAGTGTCTGGAAACTTTACGGATTCCATTTCTTTTCTCGATTGGGCAATCGAAACACCAGCAAACGCCTAATGATTGTTTTCTCTCCCTGGATGCACCCTTAACACATGGATTCAGCGTTTCACATGTATCCGCTCTGCTCTCCCACTGTTTGTCATGGGCTTTAATGGGTTTTGGGTGTGTCGGGGCTGACATGTTTTCAATTGTTGAACCATTCCTTGTTTGTCCCAACAACACACACGCACTCTAACATATTCCTATTGCTCTGCTTTCGTCACCCTTTCTCTGCATGCGCCTGCACAGATACGCTGTGACACGCAATATGGAAAATGTCAGCAAAGATAAAAGAACGCATGAGAACAGATTCTCCTTCAATCTGTAGGTTCACACACACACGCACCCAACCCCCCCAACCCTCCAACTTCTTCCGTATTTGCAGAAGGAACAGCTGGAGGTGTGACACATCTGGGTAAAGCGGCACGAGGTGGTCGTGACAGATATGGGCTGAGTGAGAGCCTGTTCCTGTTGTGCTCTGTCATGCTGAGGTTTCCACATGCCTGCCTTCCACTTGATGCTCGCTGTTATGTTACCTGATGCTACTGTGTGCGTGTTTGTGTGTGTGTGTATGTGTGTTGATACCGGCTCTTTAAAGCGCAAGTTGTCACTGCAAGGTAGCCTCGGAAATGTGCATGAGTGTGTGTAACGGGTGCCATGAAAGATGAGGCATGAGATTAAAAGGACACTACACAAGGACGGGAGAATAGAGGCAGAGGTGGGAGCTGCTTTATGTCAATGTGCAATATGGACAGTCAGAAGATGAATGAGAGCTTCAGTGACAGGCAGCAATGCATCGGAGTGTGACCATGGAGACGATATCAAGGCCTCGAGCAAACAACAACAATTTCCATTCCCCCTTAAATTCAAATGACTCCGTTTCAAGGTTAGCCCACAAGTTATGCTTAGAGTACGTGTCAAAATCGGACTTGTTTTGATTGGGTGTGTCTGTTTGTGCATGCGTGTGTAGGTGTGTTCATGGCCTCCCAGTGGGGATTGTATGTCGGTCGGTCAAGCCTGAAAGATAACAGCCCACCACGCTAGTCACATCTATTATTGAGGGGATTGGAAATTGATCGTCTCAAACGGTGAATGTTACTCCGGCTTCCTGAGCACCACTGTTTCCTCTTTCTCCTCTCTCCGTCGCTGTCCTCCCCCCACGTCATTCGTTCCCCATCCATCCCCTCTCACCCGTCAGACTCCCCGCTGCCCTTGTTTTCAATGATTGTGTTAGACGTTTACCTTCTGTCCTCTCAGTCATCTCTCATCCTCCACGCCTGCCCCACTTCCTCCACAGCTATCTCTCCCCTCTTGGAAAGTTCTTAGAGACTCCTTTTCAAAACTCCAATTTTAGATGTTGACATCCACACTGTCTCAGTTTTTCAATTGCTGGCATTGTGTGATTTGTTTTGTGGCAAGATCTTTCTTTTGTTGGGGTTGTTGTTCCTCAGTGTACCAACACACCCAAATCCTCTTCCCCCTCAGTCTTTCAGGCGCCCCCCCCTGCCTCTGTGCGCTCTCTCCTCATCTCCCCCCTTCTCTCCTCATCATCTTCAAAATCACGACTACAGAATCACCTTTGATCGCTCTCCCTTGGAACTCTTCATCGCAGAAAGTCAAGCGTTTTATCTTTGTTGTGTGACAATTCAACTCTGGAAAAAGACCTCATGCTGCCAGCCAACACGGCTGTTTGTGCCTGCATGTGCGGCAGCGAGGAAGAAAGGCTAATTTGAGCTCAATTCATCATCGCAAGATTGCCCTGCATTTATTGATAATTGCTTTTTTCCGTTAAAAGGGATGTGTTTAAACCGTCACTCCCGTAAACATGAGAGATGCAGCTGTTGCCGCAATTAACTTCTCGCTTTCCCTAATGAAAGGATTAATCCGCCAGCAAATCTCTCGGCTTCCTTTCAAATGCCATGCCTCCATTCAGCTCGCTACCAGTGGAAGAAAGGCGGTCCCGTGTCGAACAAAATGGGACTATCTATAACCAGAGCCAAAAGTGCCATTCGTCAGCCCAGGTTGGAGTCATATCATCAATGTCCTTTCAATGCACCAGAACAAGAGAGACCCTTAACCAACTGCTGTTTGATGATTTCCTGAGCGAAGCCTCTGCTAAGTGCCTGTTTCTACAGCCAAGCCTCTCTGCAGCGCCACATCCCCCCCCCCGCGTTCTCCTCCCTCTCGATCCCTATCTCTGCGCTCAGCCCCCCCCGAAAACACACCACTGCCTCTTGTCAGAACGCTTCAGAATGGGACGACAGGGAGTGCTTTACTTTCCACAGGCAGTTGAAAGCAGAAAGTGAATAGCTGTCTCCTGTTGGAATAAGATGTGTCTGGGCAGCCAGTGCTGAATGACAGCCTGTTAGGAACAGAGCAGAGCTTAGGATAAATCTTTAAAGCCATTGATTGGCTGTATTGATCAGGTTGTTTTTTTTTCCTTTGCAACAGGGGGACAGGGCGACAGGTATGGAGATGACCAGATAGATCAAATCCATGGCAAATGCCAATCATCCTTACTTTTCTGGTCTGGCTTGGTTATCGATCAGACAGAGCAAGTGCTCTTTATTTACTGTCAACATTTACTCAATCTTGGTTTTTAGATTTGTTAATTTCAATAGTCTGTCTATCTCGACTTGAGTAAAGTCCATTTTAATGTTGGCTTTTCATAAATGAATGCTTTCAACATGAAGTTGTTATACACCTGTATTCTTACTGGTGTATAACACAACATCAGTCACTACAACAGCACTATGACATTGCGGATACATTTGCTGCTGCAGATTCCCTCACCACCCAGTCCTCCTCCGTATGTGCTATATTTTATATTTTTTTATATAACTGAGAATTAATATACATATAAGTGTTCAGTAAGGGGGAATTAGCTGATCTTGCAGAATCCTCATTGCTCCTCTGATTCTTTGAGTGCCCCTTGAAAGAGGTGAGTATTTTCTGGCAAATCTAGCATTTCTATAAATGGTCCACTATGGAGTAGGCTTGTCTGGCTGCACTGCTCCTCAATGTACCAAAGAGTATAATAACATGTATTGAATAAATCTTATGTGATTTAACAGAGACTTGAAGTAATTGTTGGCATTATTATTCAAGAGCGACATTCCAGCATTAATAAGGACAAACGGGATCAACAAGAGTCAAAAAGGAATCTTTTACCATTTTAATATAGTCACAGTATAAACATAACACACCCAATTTTTTTTATTTTCAGTTTCATATTGTTAAAGGGAAAGTTTGCACATCTGCATCCTGCACATATTGCAATTGTAACCAGATGATCATGACATTTTGATGATGATAAATAAACAGCATAAAACAGATGGCTTATGAAATCACTATATTGACGGTTTGAACTTAAAAGATGGATTTATACTTTTTACCTTTTGAAATTCATGCAAACGTGTTCTCACATCTTCAGCAAACAATCCACTTGGAAGCAAATGTTTGATCCAGCATCTGTCCTGGGCTCCTCCCTAAAAGTCTGATGTGTCAATGCATCCGTCAAGATGCCGAGAAGACTCACACAAAATATGAGTCACTTTATCTCTTTTTCACAGTACGCAGAGCAGCAGCAGCATCAGTGTGGCAGCCTGTACACTTTATAACCCAGTCTTGTCTTAAAGTGACCAAATCCCAAAGCTAACTGTGATGAAAGTAGAGCCAGTGACGGAAGTGGAAGGCAGAGCATTGGCGACAGCTCCAAGCAGGGAACCCCAACTCCTCCCTGTCCACCGTGCTGGTGCTTTTCGCCTTTCTGTCCGGCTGTCAGCGCTGACAGCAGAGAGACACTCTGAATTTCACAACTGTGCTATGTGGCGAACTTAAACTTCTCTGACTGTGTGGAAATGGGATGTGAAGCCTTCAATATCACCCGTGGCAACAGATTTTTTTTTACCAGCGAGGAATATACAGTCAAATGTTTCTATTTGACAGCCAAATCTGATCCGATGATAAGACATTTTCTTTTTTGTAAAAACTAGATATGTGAACTTGACCCTGATGTGGTGATTTATCCCTGTGGAAAATGGGATTGACTGACTTCAAACCAGCTTAGTGAACCCAAACCAATCATGCATCTGTGCGTGGAAACTGCACCACACACGTTAGGTATGAAGAATCCCTCAAAGATCTTGTTCAGAAGTTTCATATAAGTCAGCTTTAAAAGGTGCTTAACCACCTCCTGCTAGAATAACCTCTCTGAACTCATTTATGTGTCTTCACCCAACCCCATATCCGTGGTTATTAGTCTATTGATTGTTTGTGAAAGCTCTGGCTAAAACAACCTTTATTGGTCAGACCTCAAATCATTGGTGTTAAGTGGCCGCTCTCTCGTGCAAGTAATTGTCTTTATGGCGATGGCAATTTGAATTCATTATTCCGTCTGGTTTGTTTTTCTATTTTAAGATCTGTAGTTTCCATTCAATTTGCATACATCAGTGGAACAGTCTGTGTCGTTTACCGCGGTACGCGTTACAGGTTACAACTCCGAGGCTGATTGTCTACAGAGGCAGCCGCAGAGAGAAGAGGACTTTTATCTAAGACAAACACTGGGTTTTTATTTATGCATTTCTGTGGGTTTGTGTCTGGCGGACGGTTTGTTCTGCTCGGGCTAAATGATGTGATATTTTAAAGGAGGATTAGGAATCAGCCGCCGTGCAGATTCGTAAACAGCCATTGTCTTGATCCTCGCCTTGCAGACCTCTTTATCTTTGTCATTATTAGTGTCTCTGTATCGCTACCTATTTCTCCCACAATCCCCTCCATTATAATCTCAATTTAGAGCTCCTGTGACCACAGCAGTAGCCAACTCATTTTTTAAGCCTCAGATTACACAACTGCCTCTCTCCGTATCTTAACCTCTTCATCTCACACTCTCCAGCTCTCCCTTCACTAATCCAAGTATCTTATCTCTCAGCTTTGACTGTCTCCCAACTGTCCACCTAATTCTTCTTCACTCTCTCTCTCCCCGTCTGTCTCCCTGACTGCCTCCCCCCCCCTCCCCTTTCTTCCTTGACTTTGCCTTTGTGTTCTCCACATCACAACTCCTTCTCATATTGAGGGCCTCAGACTGAGTTTATTAGTATGACAGGCGATCATCAGCAGAAGCTACAAAGCATAATGGGGGCGAGCACGCACCCACGTGCACACCGGCATTTGTGGTTCAGCACAAAGTCACGCTGGCAGTGGGTGAACACACTCAAACACAGACACACATACACACACACACGCACGCACACACACACTTTCACAGCTGAATGAGCATTCACTCCTTGCCTGTGCGTTGCTCGCTGTCTGTTAAGGAAGAGAGAAAGGAGAAAAAAGAGGCTGGCTCAGACCTCAGCAGAAAGAAACTAATGAGTGTCTGATTAATCCATTAGCCTGAAACTTTATTGCTTGGCTGCTGGAGTCATAGCTGTTTACTTGTTTTATTATATCACAACCCAAGTGTACACACTCTCCTCTTGACTTTCTCTCGCGCTTTCTTTCCGGTTCTTTTTCTCCACAGAGAAATAATAGCAGAAATGAGGATGTTTTGAGTGTGTGAGTGTGTGTGTGTGTGTGTGTGCTTTTTGGCTCTAGTTTGTTCCGATCTTCATCAAATCCTTTGTCTTACCAATGATCTCAGATGTGTCGTCTCCACTGGCTGACTGCTGCTTAGGCAAAGACTATTTGAAAGTCGTATTTTGCAGAGCAAGAGTCAAATGGCTACACATTCCCTCACGGCCCTTGGGAAATTCCAATTGATCTACTTGCTGATTAGCTGCTGAATTCTTTCTTTAGTCATATGTGAGAGAAGCAAAGCACTGTTCAGCGCACGCTGGTTTGCCAAGGAGGTTGAAGAGCGAGATGAAAGTGCGACTGGCTGTCAGACGAGCTTTTCATGGCGAGGTTAGCTAAGTTGGCGCTCAAGGAAGGAGTAGAGCACCGATTTAAAGAGTCAAAATATGGAGGAGGAGAGAGAGAGATGAGATGAGAGGAGGGCAAGATGAAAAAAGAGAAGGAGAGCTGTGCTAAGTGAGAACACTAACCTGTGGGGAGTGATAAGAGTCGGCAGATGGATAGAGTGATAAATAGACAGATGGGTAGTTAGATAGATGGAGGGGCCTGATTTGGTGAGATGGAGCGGGGGGGAGAGATGATGGGCAGATGGGGTGGAGAGATACGGTCGAAGTCGGGCAAAACTTTCTCTGCAAGTGCTTTCGGGTTTGTTTCGACCGCCAGTCGGCCTTCTCTCTTCTCCCGTTCGGTCTCTAGTCTTCCTCTGTCACTTACCCCCCCGCCACCTACTTTGCCTCCCCCCCTCTCCCCTTTCCCTCTCCCACTGTCTTTCGTCCCCGCCACCACTGCACTCACGGGATATTTTTAATAGAATTAGGCCGCTCTTGTTATCAGTGGAGCGGGTAGCCACAGAGTGAGGCGAGATTGAAACAGCGATTTCCAATTTAAGATTGTGTCACACACATCTCCCTGCGCCCAGATAGCATCAAGGAATCACCGCCACCATCTCGCTCACTCACTTTGTCCCTCTTTTGCTCTCTCTTTCAGACATCTCTCACCGGATATTTTAGCCGCGGTCTGGCCTCCCGAAACATGCAAGACTAACAGCTAAATGCATACATGCTCCCTCTCTGTCGCTCCGAATTCACTGGCTTCTCTTGACAGTTTATCTCCTTGTCTCTTTCGCTCTCATCCGGGGACACGTACAGAACACATCTCTCTGTCTCCTTCCAAGCCCTCAACTCACTTAGTACCTCCAAAAGTAGCTCCCGCTTTTCCCCTCATTTTTCTCTCTTTTTTCTTTTTTTTCCGTGTCTTTCCCACTCCTCCCACACTTGTTCATTCCTCGTACCTCCACCTCTCCGTTCACTTTTTCTCCACTGTCGTTATTTTTCATCTCTCCGCCCACACCGGCTCCACTTCCTCTGCCTGCCTTCACCAATTTCTGCCTCCCTTTCTCTTTTCATCTCGTCCGGTGTCACTCTCTCGATCCCCCTTGAATACTTCTCCTCCCTTCATCCTTCATCCTCTTGCTCCCTCTTCTCATCCTCTCTTCCCTGCTGCCTCAAGGCGCTGGATCCCTTTGACTTGTCTTGTCAGGTCTTTGGATTTCTGTCTTACCTCTGGAGATATATAGTGTGTATTCATGCAGTACAGTCCTCGTTGCTCGTGGCTGAGTGTAAGCTGGCACTATTGCATTGTGTGTATGTTTGTGGGCATGTGTGGTTGTTTGTCAGGTCCTTCACTGGTTCCCATGGCCAGAGGGTCTCGTCTCTTCACCGGGACGCCACAGCTCCACATTTTGCACTAGCGCAACAGAAGCGCTGCTTTGAATATCCTCTTTAATATCCTCTTCCACTAGCCAAAGCCAGCCAGGCAACCTTGATGCTCCCACTCAATGTTTTAAAGTTTATGCTTCTTCATGCCAACATTTCTCATATCACAATAACTGCCAAATCCACGTTTCCCATCACACTATCTCTACATCTATATGGAGATGCAAAATTTGACTAGTGCTCTCCAGTCTTTGACCCCTCCGAGAAGAGGTCAGGCTCTCTGTGCTCCGCCTCCTCCTTCTTCTCCTTCACAAATTGAATAAACTTATACATCCTTCTTGACTCTTTCTGTTGTTGCGCTGGTAGTCATGGGAAGCACAGAATAAAAATGGAAAAATCAGGACCATTCGTAGGTTCAGCCCTGTCAAACAATTGTATACATAAAAGAACAGATCAATGAAGCATTGTATAGGCTTTTTGAATTATTCAAGTTTTCAGTATATAGGTCAATAGTTCAAAGAAACAGTGGCAAGCTACAAACAGCTTAAGTGCAAGCCAGAGCACACTGTGTACACCCACATAGGCTGGGATGTACATGTGCACAGGTATGGAAACCATGAAAGTGAAATCCTTTAATTTGCTTAGTTACACTTTACACAGCTTGTGTTGTAGGCACTTTCATGGTCTCTAAAGCTTAGCTGTGGATAATAAGAGTCGGAAACGGTGTTTTAATGTCAGCTGTGATACGCCCACATGCACCTGCACATATGCCTCCCATGGGCCACAGCATGGCAGACGACTGGTAATGTTACCCTATAGATAACTGGAGTCATTTAATCAACGAGAGGGAGAGGTGAGAAACTGCAAGACCCCGAACCTCCTATTTACTAAAGAGGTTCAGGTGGTGGGGGGTGGGGGGGTCACAAATGTTACTACATTTGGTTTTTCAGTAATTTACAGTACTTCATTAACAAGTGAACTCAGACATAAGGAAACAAAGCTTTTAACACTTTTAACTCTTTAGCTAAATTTGCTTTTGATGTTTACATTGGACTTATACATACATATTTTCTTTAAGCCGGCAGTGTTTGTCTGTTTGTTAGCCAGTTGGATTATGCAAACACGTATGTGGAGGGTTAGGGCATGACTCAAGGATGAACCCATTTATCTTTGGAGCAGATCCAGATAAAAATGCAAATCCGGTTTTCCTTTTTTTTTCACTCTCTTTAACATGGTGAGATAGGGTGTAAGCCTTGGTGGAGGTATGTATCATAAATATGGCCTTGTGTTTTAATCAGTAACGGAAGTCAGTAGCTGCGTTTGCATCTTCTCATTCTGAAGGAGGTCATGTAGCCCATAGCTTTGCATTATGACTTAAGTTGTAGCTTACCCTCTCATCTCACACTTTGCCCTTGAACTATTCTTTTCAACATAAATTTCCACTTTCATGTTACTGAGTTATCTTGAAGATGATTTGGATTTGCAATCCCTTCACAGGTCACAAGTTACAACACCAAGCAAACAGGATAGAACACCTTAATATGATTATCTTCAAACACACACACTCATATACTGAAGTGCGCTGTTCAACTACGGATGATGAGCTTATGGGAGTGATTTGATTACACCAGTCGTTTGTCCTCTGATATCTTATCCTCCACCTCTCCTTCTCTCTCTCCTCTTCCCCCCCCCTCCCACCACGACAATCCATTTCCCTCTGAAAGTGACACTTTAAAAGGTTGATAGCTCTCTAGCCAAGTCTCAGCGCCGGAGATCGATGGCTGGCGGAAAACAGCGTTGTTGGGCCGCGTGCGTTTCATGTCTCCAGACCTGGGAGTTGAAGTCGACACACCAGGTGAAGATTCTTTTTGATTTGTTCCTACTACATGATTGCTGTGTCCCTGTAGATTGAAAATGGACGAGCTGTGACTTTTGGGGCTTTTTTCTGCCTGAAACCAGTCGGGGCCATGTTGTTTTTGTGGAAGATAGACAGGTCAGTGGGGAGAGATAAAAGGATAAACGTGCGCTGACATGAAAAAGCTAAAAGACTCACAAGTCTCGGATGAATCTATACAGCCACAGAAATATACTTTGCTAATTGCAACAATTCATTTGTACAGTTGTGGTTAAAAAGAGGACAACATTTGTATTTGCTTCGCTTTTGCCAAAGAACTTCATCCCACTCTCTTCTTTCCCCTGCTGTTTCTTATTGCAACAGAGTTCTTCCCTGAAACATTATTTTGCAATCAGAGAGCTCATTCTGGCTCCTATAATTACTCTACCTCCTCTGCTCAGCTCACTGCTCCTGAACAAAGTTGCGGTGGAAACGGGAGCCATTTTCATCATGACAATGGCTTCTGAAGTGCGCAGCTGATTGTAAGGAGCTGGAGATGGGGAAGACATGCGGCGGAGCCCTGCTGTGCTCAGTCTGAGGGCTGTGCATCTCTAACCAACCCTGTGGTTACCAGTGATCTATCCCTACCACCTGGCTGCGGTTCAGCCCCCACTGAGCCGCCCCCCCAGAGGAAGAGAACCTCAAACCCGGCCATGCTGCGCCCCCTTTCCCAAAAGCAGCGAGGGCTTGGCCCCCATATGAAGCCAGCCTGGCCTGCGGGGAGCTGGGAGCCGTGGTGCATGGATGGATAACCATCCAGCTACCTCGAGGTTTAGAGAGTGACACGGGAGAGGAGTAACAAAGCCCCCTGGAGCTATGGAAAAGGGAGTGTAGCCAGAGCACGCAGCCAAGCCTATTTTCACACCAGCTCCATACATCTCAGGGCCTGTCAGACAAACAAACCATGGAATCAGGGACAAGAAGTAGGGAGAGAATACCCCCAAAAAACACACACACATTTCCCCATTGAAGACACAAATGTCCCCATCTTTATTCTCACACACACATGTAGAGTATCACCAGCAGTGTAACGTGGCAGAGCCGAGATCATTTGTGTTCAAGTGTATACATATTCATCAGTCAGCGAGCAGCAGCATTGTTGAGGAGAAGCAGTGAGAGATCTCAGAGGAGGAACTCAGATTTCCTTTTTTATATCCTCCCTGCTGTGAAACTGGATATTATGGTGTCAGAACATATGATCCTCTGCAGCTGAAAATGTCCTCCCTGATACTATAGGTTCACTCTATAACCACCTCCTGCCACTAGGACTGTTCCTTGTGGACTTTGAGAGATCAGACTGGGGACTTTCTGAAGCCCCCTCTCTGTGCTGGTTCCCACAGGCCTGCGAGGGCAAAACTCAGGCTTTTGGTCTTCTTTCACACAGCTCGATGCTCCACCTCCTGTCGGTGAGCCCCTGCAGGCGCTGGATGGCAACCCAGCATGGCGGGCCTTGGGGCCTCCTCTTCTCTTCTCCTTCCCCTGAGCGCGCTTCCCTCGTATCTCTCCATCTCCCCAAGTCTTTATCGCGAAAACACAGCACACTACATTTTAATCATGCCCCCGAATAGAAAGACACTTTTCCAATTAATGGAACTGCCGTGGTAATGCACTGTGACTCCGTGAAGCCGCAATGCGCAATCGGCCCAATGAAAGCCACAGCCGCCGCTTGATGTATTACCACCTCACAAGTTTTGAATGTGAACAAGATGCTTTTTGAAATGGAGAAATCTGTGGTGAATGAAAGCCTATTGGTGAAGTGGGGAGAGTGAATGAGTAATGCTCTCCAGTGAAGTTGCTGAGTGGCCAACAGTGGGTGTCTGTGGTTGTACTGGGCAGCTCATGGACATGAATATATGGAATTGTATGAATGTGAAGTAGGGTATAACTAAAAAGCAGCATGCTCGCTCAGCAAAAAGCTGCCCCGGATAAATAACAAAGGGTCATAAACTGTTGTCATCACTCCAGATTGTGTCAAAATTAAGTCAGAATGTATTGATGGGTCTTTCGGTCACGCGACAGACAGCCTCTGCTATCCTCCCCTGCAGCGATATAGTTATTTACAACAAGTGAAAGACTTTAAAGACAGTTTTGAGCTTCTGAGTTTCCTGTGTTTATGGAGAAATTCTCCTTCACCATAAACTGTGAAAGGGATTTTTTGCAATAAATAGAGGCATTGCCTCGGTATCGGTGCTTTGTTTCAGGGATATATTTCCAAGTGTGTATTTATAACTCTGGCTTCATTCCAGCATAGACATGGACCTATCGCTTATCCCAGAGACACAGCCCACAAACACATAGGGAGGCGCAGTGTTGTGTGTCGGTGCGTGCGTGTGTAAGTATATTTGGGCGAGAAGACATAGTGTACTCCCTGAGTCATTTGTACTTGAGTGCAAATGCATGTGTGCACTGTTTTAAAGAGGGACATTCAATTTAATCCGCTTGTGTATGCATGCTCACACCCAGAAGAGCACAACATTCAGACAGCCGTTCTGTGGCTCTTTATGCAACTTCTCCACTTCGCAGCTTGCCTCCTGGTGGCTTCATATATTAACTTGCCCTCTCACTCCATCAATCAGGTTGACACCAATCAGCGTTTGGCTGCTGCGCGGAACATGTTTATGAAACGAAATAATTTTCTATTGCCTCACTAGTCTCAGAATTATGTTGAGCATTTAATACCTGGCTCTCCTCGAAGACGCACTCCTCTGAATGGAATTAGGAGGGAAATGGCTTCTCCACCGCGCTGACAGGGAAGGCTGAGCGCTCGTATTAACCTGAGGTAATTGAATGTAGAAGTAACAGTGCACAGTTCAGGGATTAACCCTTGCACCTGTGATCTCTCAACTAAGGTGCGGTAAAAAGGGATGGTGAAGTGCGGCTGCAGTGCTGTGTTTGTTGTGCTGGTCTGGAAATATTTAGAGTTTGGGACCTGGGAGACCACCACAGTTCAACTCAGTTCACTGCTATTTATCATGAGTGACAGGTTGGTTGTGAAAAAAAAACTCACCACCTTCCTGCGTGAGCAATGGAGCTGTCTCATTACCCACAGTTAGGAAACCAACTGGGTGCATACTGGAGCTCTTTACTGAAAAAGACAGAAACAAGCAGTGGCAATTCATCCTATTTTCTTTTCAGCATATTTCACTCTTGCGGGAGGATTTTACTACTTTAGAAAAAGCAGTGTAGAGATGTGGAAGTAATAAAAAAGTGCAGTTGTAGGATTTAATCTTGCCTTATCCCTGATGATCCAGCAGTTTGTGCAGCAGTGTTCACTTGGATCCGTCTTTACAACCATTCTGTTATTATGACATTGACTCTGAAATGGAAGAGCAGATGTAACCTTATCATGCTAAGGTCAGGATCTTTACAGCGTTTGAGTTTTCTTCCTTTTCTTTGTCTGCAACTGAAATTGTCCCTCTCTCTTTGTGTGTGTGTGTGTTGTGTGTGTTGTACTTTGAGAGTTCTGCAGGGAGCATTTACTCGCCCCCTCCACGGCTTACATCGGCTTTTTGTCGATCTGTAAGACGACAAAACCTTCACTGAGGAGTTCAGCCAATTCCTGGTCATCATTTAGTCTTAATGAAGGTTCTCAAGTTATTTATGCCGTGGGGAAACAGTTGTCGGCAACCATAGAAATAAATAGATGCCGCCCTGTTTCTTTCCCCCCTGTTTTTTATGGGAACAGCACCTACAGCAAAAGTGACCAAAATGTGGATGAAAGAGAGGAAGAAAGAAGAGAAGTCAGAGGAGAGGAGAAATCGTGTGAGCGCAAAGAAGAACTGGAGCACAGACAATCTGAGCACAAGCAGGGTATATTTGAGAGTGAGTGCAGGGTTTTCAATGAGAGCATTACAAAATCTGAATGTTAAATCAATGTGTCCTGCTCCCAAACTCAAAGACCACAATCTCATATAAAGGGAAAAAAAACATCAACTTTATTTGTCGTCCTGATGGAGATGTTCATCCCTTTAGACGAGGGGTTGGTTTTAAGATGAGACAGGCCAGGATCATGTTAGCTGCGGTTAAGCAGAAAAATAAGAGAATATGTACACTGCACTAAAGTCAATGGAAAGTCACGACAGTCCACGTTTACCCACTGAGATGCTGCGTAAATATTTGAGCTGGCAAGGATGAAAACTGACGACAGGGAGAAGGAAGAGAGAGCGGAGGTGGTACTGTGAATGAGAACAGAAGTAAGAGAGTACTCTAATTGCTCCAAAGGGAATTATATCTTAACACAAGTGGGTTCAACAAACACTCATGGCAAAACCAACAAGACGAGAGAAATGGCAGCAGGGAAAGAGTAGAAAGGAGCCAGGAAGTGGATGGAGGCGGCGCAGGGCGGGACGAGATAAAGAGTGACAAAGTAAGAGAGTCAGATAGTAAGAGGACTAGTGTGTCTCCATTTTCACGGAACCACAAACCAAGCTAGTTTCCACCAGTTACATCCATGTCAGTGTGTGTCCTGGATTCAAAATGCAACAACAGCCTTGAGGGGCCTTCATTCTCCTGGTACACACTCTACATCTCTGCCTGCCTGCCTGCCACTCCAGCAATCTCCACACACACACACACACACACGCATTTGCGTACACTTGCATGCACACTCACACACATATCCACCCACATGCGCAGACGCTGTGCATGCACATATCACACTCACGCATAATAATCTCATCACTCCCTCTAGCTTAGTCTCTTTTTGTCACCCACACACACTCACTCACACACCCACCTACCAGCCAGCCAGCCAAACACATAACTACCAAGCATCCTCTCTTACACACACAAACACACACACACACACACACACAAACACACACACACACACACACAGTAATTTTTACTGTCACTCCCCTCCACTGTCTTCCAAAACCATTTCTCTCATTCTCCACTCCTCAGGCTCCTCATCCATCCATCCATCCATCCACCCCCTACTTGTCTCATTCTGTCCGCACGCAAACTAACACACAAACTAACACACACACACACAAACACACACACACCCTTGTCCATTAGAGTGTGCACCGCAGTGCGTGTGTGCCCTCCATCCCCTTACATGGTAATAATAAAGCCAGTGATTGCCAGAGATGGAGATGAGGAATGGTGCCTGTTGATGATCGTGCCTGTGACAGCCTGGCAGCAAGCTAGACGGAGGGCTCTCATTATTAGTGGTAACAATAACAGCAACACTCAGGCCCTAATTGAATGAAAAAGGCCGCTGGCAGCCAGTCTCCCACTCAGGAGTGGTGTGGGAGAGTTGGAAATAAAGAAAAAGGGCGGACGGGGTGGGAGTGATGGCAAGGTAGCGAGGAATAAAGTGAAGAAAGAGAAACTGGAAAAAAAAATAGAGCAGAGAGGGGAGATGCATACAGTGAAGGATTGAGTGTTCATGCACAGGGAAAGAGGTGGAGAGTGTGAAAGGCAGTGGGCCAGAGAGTGCTCTGAGATGAGCGTGACGGGGCGCGAGAGAGGAGCATGGACAATTAGGACATTTTTATTGAGCGGAGAGATGAATAAATAATTGACAACATTCTGTTTGAGTGGGGGAGCAGGGAAGAAATGAGGACTGTAGAGCAGAGAATGGACTGGCAGAGAGTGGAGGGAAGCACAGAGCAGGAAACACAGGCCCAGGGAGGAGGTAATGGAAGGGTTTTAGTGTTTCTGGTTTATTCAGATCACACAATAACTCAAAATGATCACTTTGTTATGAAGATAGTGGGTTTTATTTATTTAGGATGGAGATATTTGAGATTGTGTGATTCTTTTTCTTTTTGGTTAAGTCATATTTGGGATCTTGATACTTAGACCAGGATGGGGATTCTACGAGGACGAGTTATGAATAAAATATGTTTGTATAAGCTTTGTCTCACAGTTTTCCAGCTAAGAGGCTTATTTCAGACGGAGAAAATAAGAGAGTTTACTTTTATTTTTTGTTGGATTTGCACTTTATGTTTGAACCTAAAAGATAGGTATAATCAACACATAAACATCTCTCTGATATAAGTGATCAAGTTGAGCTCCCTTCATTCTAGAAAGACGCATGTCACGAATCATCCTCTGTTGGTCAGGTGCTACGCTCGATATAGTGGTGACAGCTCACATGGATATTTGGTTAACCACTGTAGAACCAGTAGTAATGTTCCACCATGGAAAGACAATCAGATTTGAGAACACAATCAGAACACAACCTCAACTGGTCCTGAGATCCGATTCCTTGAAACACATTATGAGGTCACGTTCTTTTTGTTGTTTCAAAGCTCAAGAATTCTGGGACACGGGAAAGTCAGCTCACTCAGCTGACGTCACAATTAATAAAGTGTTTTTACTTCTCTCTGGATCCATAAACTAATGGGTTTGTGGCGACCACTACAATATTTACTGTGACTGCCACATAATGGTCTCTTTTCCCCCCCTCAGGGTAAAAATCATATCACATAGCAGAGCTGCCCACAGCACATTGATTCATTGGGCCCTCCAGACTCTGCTCTCTCACTCTATCTCTCACTTGCACTGAAACACAAATACATAGACCAAGGATAGTTGAACTTTGGGAACAGACATTACTTATGTGTGTATTTGAGAGTGGGAAGTGAGATCCAATCACAATTAGTCACTGGAGAAAAATTCAAAACGCGTATTAATACCAGATGTGAACAGACAGTCCACTAGTGATCAGATCTCCCAGGATGGATGTTTGATCCAGGTCTGAACAGGGTATGACAGGAATTCAAGTCTAAACCATTTATGGAAAAACAAAAACAACATATTTGCACCGATGACTCTTGGTTCGTAACTCTTTGCAAAACTTTCCCAATAAGTTGAGCACTAGATGTGAATGGTTCTCTCATTTTGGTCTTTCTCCCTCTCCATTTTCAAGGTCAGCAACACGAAAAAAAACAGTTTGCTGTTGGTCAGTGGTGCAAAGTCACGTATCAAAGGCATACTTCACAAACATTCACAGAGATTTACTTTGCACCCTAAAAGCAAATCTATTGATCGCAGCAAATCCATGGGCGTGAATTGATTTTGTAGGAAAATAAGCCGTTTTGAACGCTGGTGTGTGACGGGGCCTTGGACTCTGTATCGCTCTCAGAGCATGTAACAGTTTTTGATAACAGCTGTTTCCTCTGCTGAAGGCAGTCCAAATAAAAAACAGTTCACAGGGAGGTCTGAGGATTATCCAGACAAACAAGGACATAGTTCTCAGACGACTCAGAGATGGTGATATTTCTTTCAAAGCTCCACAAACACAACTCCATTTACTTCCACTGTGTAGTGGGTGGAGGCTAAGATCTCAAAACCTTGGCACATGCAACCAAAGCTTTCCTGTTGACTAGATACAGCTTCTTTTAGGGGAGGGTATTTTGTTGAGGTTATTCTTAAAATAGAACATTTGTTAAGACACTGTTGATGCATCTTCCAACTTATTCCAAAACGTTATGTTATTGTAAAATTGCCAGTGGAAGTGCAGTGCAGAGTTTTGTGTGAGTCTGACACACGATACGTTCAGTGTTAGTAAAAACTGAATATACAGGCAAACAGCACTCTGTAGTAGTTGGTGTGTGCTCGGGGGAGGAGTCTATGGATTAACTACAGCAGCAGATTATTTTTTTAAATGTTATATATCGGACCCACGCAGACATTCAAAGTTCTGATCTCCATCCAACAGCAACATTCATTGAGTCACTTCCTCTTCAGCAGTTTGTCTTTAATTAAAAGCACACCATTAATTTTCTAGCTTAAATGACTCATCTCCAGCTGAATCACAGAGATATTTTGTTAAAAGTTGTAAACCTGGGTCTGAAGATTGTGGCGATTGCTAAACATGCAATATATGACAAAATATCACCAGTAAATCATTCAAACATATATATAAACCACATAGATTCTTTGTAGATAAACCAGGTTGGTTGAAAGTTTTTCTAACTTCCCTCTGCACCACAGAGTGTTTATAAAACGCTCGGCACTCGACATCCAGCACACAACTCTGACATGTGACAGTATATTGTTGAACCATTTGAGGAGGACTCACTAAGACAAAGAATAATTCTAAAGTAGCTCCGGAGCATCAACGTAGGACAGGAAAACAGAGCTGCTTCCAACTGCCATCAGCATACAGTGTGTCGGGAGAAGTGCAGCTTCATGTCATTTTAGTGGAGGCATAAATCTGTGTCACAGTGTGCTCATAGCTCTTTTTATGAATTTGCGAGTCAACATTAGAGGGCAGCCAATCTGTGCCATGCCCCCTTTTGACCGACTTAATTTAGCAGTGGGATGGCTCCACGTCCGAAGCTGCTAATCAAATTGTCATGGCGCATGGCAAACATGCTAACAATGAGTCGAGACAGGTCTAGGGATCACGCTAACGACCTCATCCCTCATGTTAATATAGAGCCGTGTGCTTTTCGGTTGCCCTTTCTCTCTTTGCTGGTGTTAGAAAGAGAGAGGGAAAAAACCTAACTGAGGAAAAATCAATTTTTGCATCTGCACCTTGTTTCTGCCTGGTTGTGGGAAAAGGAATACATTAATCAGGGTCAAATCCTGCTCCGCTTGACGTGAAATAAATAAATTAATACATAAACAAGAATAGAGGGGGAGATAGGAAGGAAATTGAAATGTGGTTGTAAGAAAGAGGGGGTGAGGAGAATAGGGCTCTGACGAAGCAGTCTGGGACAGGAGGAGAGAGCAGGCCAGAGGTAAGGGGTTGAATATTGATAAGGTAATGATAATGACTGGAGCGGAAGAGAGGAATGAGAAGAGAAAAAAAAAGAGAGAGAGTCGGAAGAAGACAGGTGCATGGCGCTGCACCTGAGGTGGCTCAGTGACACGGGGAAGCTCTCCGCTGGCGACAGCAGCAGCTGCCCTGAATTTTTTATGGCCAGCTGAGAGATGGCTGAGAGACACTATGATACGTCTCACCCATGTTCCTGTGAGAGCAGCCTTTCATGAGCTCCCCCCCGACCCCTTTTTTGGGGGGGTCTGGTGGAGGTGGGGGAGATAAAAACTCAAAATTGTTTTGAGAAAGGGGGCCAAAGGAAAGTTGATACTGAGGAACTTGCGAGTGTATTTATGGGCCTCTGTAAAATACAAGCCTTGGTGTTGGGATGTGATGGATCTTGGGTAATGGAGTTTTGATGGATGAGTGGTGTCTTGGCCTGTGCTGGGGTCTGAGTAGAGGGCGGACACAACTGACTCCACTGTATTGATATCTGACCACCAGAAATTACAGCATCCTTGCCTCTGGTTCTCCATACGCACCGTGTTTAATTTGCTAAGTAAATTGTTTAGGGTTGTAATATCGAATATCCCATAACCCTTTATAAGTGCTGTAAAACGACTGCAAACCCCTGAGACAGGAAACCACAGAGGAGATCCTCTGAAATCCACATTTCTTATGATCTCAGACATCCAGAAATTCCCTTCTGGCCCCCCCCTCCTTTAAAGGCTGCAATTAGGCGAGGTAAAAATTATAATGTTTTTCGTCTTTAGCCTCCCTTTGGTAAACATTGCCATGAGGATCAATTAACCAGCGGCTAATGAGCAAAGTGGGGGTCTGCCTCTATATTGCACCATTGTTCATTGGCGATTTTTAATTAATCGGTTTTTGAAGTAAAAATCGCAAAAGTTTTTAATTGTTTTTCTTTTCGATTTGGGGATGGGGGGGGGGCAAGATCAGAGTGTTAATTATAAAGTAGGGGCTTTAAAGTGAGGAGGATTTAGACTTTTAATTAAAGAGAAATTTGATGCGACCAACAGACTGGAGTTCAATTGCCAAACAATCCCCTGTTATTCTCCCCCTTCATCGCTCTTCCTCCTCTTCCTGCATGTCTTCCCCTCTGTTCTGCAGCCTTCCATCTTCTGCCACTCATCTGGCTCCCCCCCCCACCCCCTGCATGGTGTTGATGTCTCCCTCCTTGCAGGGATGTTGCTATCAGAAGCCGGATTAGTGACTTTGAGAGCTCGGTTCTCGAGTGGTGAAGATGAGGCCTTGGAGGGGAGGGAGGAAGGAGGGAGGAGGAGGACGATGAAGAGTGGGGAGGGCAAGGGGGGGGAAGGCTCAGTCACTCCATCGGATTTCCAAGATTGAATTAGTGAGCTTTAGACAAATCAGGGCCCTTTTGGACATGTTGGCAAAGTTTCTTCCTCCCAAGTCCCCCATCTTCTTTGCTTCTTCCTCCTCCCTCTTTCTCTCCATCTCCCCTCCTCGTCGCTCTCCCTAAATAGCGCAAAAGATTGTTTTTCATAGCAGTGATAAATTAGGCTGAAGTGATTAGCGTGGTGTGAAACGTGATTACATACTGTAGCTTTGCTGATTTGTCGAACAGATGCCCTCTACCAGCCAGACTTTGGTAGGTTACAGTGTTAAACTCAGTCTCGCCCACAGCTGCAGATCCCAGCAGACGTGTGCAGGTTAATTGCTTTGATTGTGGATACAGCTCCGCCGCCCCGCTGGGAACGCATCCTGCAGTCTATTTTTTTATATATATTTTTTTTTATTGCGGTAGCTGTGCTTGAACACGTGCACATTGCATAAATAAAGGAGAACCTGCTCGTACTGGCTGGTGAGCAGGACTGATGTGGGATGTTGCGCTGTTGGATCACCGTCAGTTTCAAATCCGACAATTGATGACAGAGTTGTTAAAATTAGAATATAAGGACGCAGTATTCTGCAATCATCAGGTTTAATAGGCTGACGCAGTATACTTCCATCCCCGGCGATAGGATGTGAGAGACAAAGTGTGGTTATTTATTGAGGAGCCACATCAGCGGGGATGAAATAACATGAAGGAATAATAACTGGAGGAAGGCTGACCTCCTGTTGTCTCGCCCTTTCCGCCCGTGTTGCTGTGATTACGCCAATCACTGTCATTAGCATTCTCCGCAATTAATGTGATTTCTTATGCTTTGTGGCATGCATGCTAATGACTCGCCCCCTGCTCCCGTCTTTCACTTTCAGCAGCTCAAACTCTCAATACTCATCTGGCACTGAATTAACCCGACTCCTCCAGCCGCTCCGCGTTAATACACAGTGTGCAGACGGCAAATCCACTCCTGATTAAAGCAACAACCTGATCCAGCATTCATCTGCACCCCAATCAGCCGTTATCAACTTTTGGCTCTCCGTGCGGTCCTCACCTCTCGTCCATCTATCTTTAAACTTAACTCTGCCTTCTCTATTTTTTTCAAACGATGGAAAGGGCAGAAAAGTGGAGGAAGAGGAAGAGGAGGAGGAAGAGGTGGGATTATCAAACGTCAGTGTCTCCCCTCAACCCCTCTATCTTTTTAACTTTGCTGCGTCTCGTCATGTGTGCACCCTCCTTATCTGTTTATCCCACTCTCGCTAATCTTTTTCTTTTTTACCCGCCACCCTGCCATGCTCTCTGCTTTAATGCCTTTTGTTGCTTTTATCAGACTTAACGTTTCCCGCTCTCGTGCGTGCCACGGCTTTGCTCAAGGTTTCTCTTCATTTCTACATGAAGCATGTTCTAAACGGAACAAATAGAGTGCACAGGAACTAAGAGACACATTTTGCTCGCAGCAAGGTCTGGCATCAAGTACACGGTCCGTGGGGACAAATTAAAAGACAAACAGGATTTGGAATATTTATCTGAAGGAGAGAAACCTCTGTTGTGATTGTGTAGAGATTATTACTGTACATATTAATTCCACAAACAGCAACAGTTGGATGTTTTACTGTAGCTTCAACCTTCATGTGAATATGCTTTGTTTTTAGTACTACAGTTCTACAGGCTTTAAAGCTATTTTGTGCTTAAGTATTTCAACATCTACTTGGATGGTTTGTAAGATAGAGAATAAGGGTCACTCAAAAAGGGAAAAAGATTTTTGAATAAAATTAAACTTGATTCTCTTTATATCGTGAATTATTTTATTACTAAATGCGACTTTATTATTGCAAAACCCTGACTTCTCTCTAATTAATTTACAACTTTATTCTCAGAATATTAAAGTTTTTTCATAGTCTTTATATCATTAAATAAGAGCTTTATCTTGTAATGTTATGACTCAATAAATGATGTGATATTACATTTAGAAGTAGGACTTTCCTCTCGGCTACAACTTTATTCCCATAATATTATGACTTTCTTCTCAAAATCTCAGATGTTTTTCTTTTATATCCATAAACTCCTCACGGTTTATCTGAAACAGATATGTTGTCCCCCTTTGGTTGACTGCAGACTCTCCGGTGACTTCCTCACCTCTCACCAGCAGCATCCACAGATCAACATTTCAATTTGCCCAGAACTTGAATTCATGACCGAAAGCTGTTGACCTCAAGCTTCAGTGTTTAGCGTTAATTTGCTCATATTTACTGCTAATTATCACGCTAACGAGCAAAAAGCAGACATTGAATACACGGTGTTAGCATAATTAGTGTTTTGTCCATAGCAGTGTTGTGTCTATGTGCATTCCCACATCTAAACACAGCAGCTCATGGTTCAGCGATGAATGAGGTTTCAGTGACTCTCTCAGTGCTAAGGTCACGCCTGAAAAGTCATTTTTCTTTGGTTCCTTTTTTGTCCACTTGTAAGCTTGAAGTATTTCTAGCCGTAAATACTTTTTGTTTTTTCCATCCTGAAGGTTCACTCCACACAGGATCACATTCATCATGATTAAGCCGCCCTGATAATGAGAAATAGTGGAATTAATATTCATTTGTCTCACTCTCTCTGTCTCTCCTCCCGGGACTAAGAAATTTAAATACCATTCCAGTGTAGCATAGCGGCTTATGTATATGAGCTCAAAGTGCGCGGTGGTACTTTGAACATTGATTGAGTTTGTCAATCATGTAGCTCAGTGAATATGGACTTTATAATTGTTGTGTTTATTATAAAGACCTGGAAGTTAACACTTGTAGTCAAGGTGTTAATTAAGAAAAAGATTTTTTGGGGCTAGAAATGACTTTTATTGGCACAACTTTGAGCAAATAAGGAAAGATATAAGGATCTGGAAAACTGCACCTAATTTTCCTGGTGGTTGCTCATGCATTACATTTGTGGCTGCGCCTCTCCTGAGCTCATTCTGTGCTTTTAAGTACAATGTTCCACTGAGGGTTGGAAGTTGAAAACAACATCGTGTGTGTTGGACAAAATTTGTGTTTCCCCCCCAGACAGTTCTAAAATGGAGCAGGGCGGAAAATTACAACACGGAATCGCACATAATTTACTTCTAATCATATCGTGATCATGATGTTCTACACGGAACCGTAGATGTGGTGGTGAAAAGATATATTTTGGGATTTGTGAGGTGATGGGCTGAAGGGGACAGTTTTCACTCCCGGCCTTTAACTTTGCAGTTTATTAATTCCTCTCTGGTGCTGTAGCCTGCCAACACTGAACACTGCTGGGTGTGATAAGTGTGTGCTCTGCTTTGAAGGGTAGAGAGGGAGTCGGAGTGCAGTACAGTACAACTGGCAAAACTCATCAGCACAAAAGATGAAAAGGTTAAAAATGAAAAGCGGCCATTTGATATATAGGACACAATTGCTCATGTATTAAATGTGAGATTTTCAATAGCATTGCTCTTGTCGTTTTTATGGTCGATTGAGAGGAGTCATGCAATGATGTGACCTTAAATTCAAGTGTTCTTGTGCTTCTTGACTCCTTCGAGTGATTCTCTGATCTTTTCTTCTTCTCTGATTTTGCCGAAATAGCATGGACATTTTGCAAGTAACATCTTTGCATATTAAATATTTTTGCACGTCATGTAATACCTTCTCGGCAAGGGTTAATGTAGGGTGATGTCAGGGTTAGTCATCAGAGAAATAACATGGTGTGAAATGACATGCAAAGCAAAACATTCCTATTAACAACTAGGAAAATGGCTCAAGGAAATTGGCGTGTAATTCATAATCCATTTGGTGAGAGCAGCCTGTGCATAGCGGGTGTTAAAACATCTGTTTTCTCTCTGAGTTTCTACCCACTAAGGACAGTAAAGCAGGTAAGGAAGAAGCTCAGGGTTAACAGGCTGGGTTGAATACACAAGTCCCGAGAGCTTTTTGAGGAGATGGCGTGAAAAAAAAGAAATTCCAAGAGCGAGACGTGGAAATGGAAAGAGAAGGCGAGAGAGAGAGAGACGGGAGGGCAAAGCAGAAATGACCTCTGCAGTTTTGTTGATGACATGAAGCTGAATGAGGGGAGAGACCAGAGTGAAGAGGGAAGACAAACTGATGCAGACGAAGGATTAAGAAAACAGCTGGCGAGGATGATTCAGAGGAGAGAGAGAGAGAGAGAGAGAGAAGTGGGAGTTAGGGGTGGGCATGTCTGAGGGGTTGTACAGGGGGGCGAAGTAGAAGAAGGGGAGGTGCGAGAGATTGATGAGAGAGAGTGAGAAACTAATTCTCACTTCACTCTGGGCTGGAAGATTAAGGAAGATTATAGAGATAGAGTGAGGGCGGGAGTGAGATGGGGTGATAACTTCTACCACATGCCGCGGGAAGATCATTGAATGCCTAATACCCAAATAGAGAGACGGTGAGAGCAAGAGAGAGAGCGAGAGAGAGAGAGAGAGAGAGAGAGAGAGAGACAGACAAAGGGAGATTATGAAACAGAACGAGATGTTAAAAAAAAATCCGCACAGAGGGATTGCGCAGGAAGAGGAAAGAGACAGAGAGCTGGAGTGACAAGAGGATGGATAGATAAAGACAGGAGCAAATCAGGCTCAGAGGGGTACTAATAGTAGTGATTCGTAAGCATATAAATGTCTTTTCTATTAGAGGCCATTTGTACCAATGCACAGTAATCCATGCCCAGGGAGTGCAGAGATAAAATCCAGGTCATCTATACCGCTCTCCAGCCCTTGTGTTCTCTGACTTCCCACTGGGATTCATTCTGTTTTACTGTGCAAGTCTGACGGTATCGGTTACATTCTGTTCACTCGCAAAAAGGGGAAACCTATTTTCCATTCCCTGACACTGACATCTGTTTATTCTCCCTCTGTGACTGTTGATATCATATTTTAAACAGACACACCTATAGGCTACCCTACATTTTATTTTTTTAAGGGACGAGGAGCCTGATGGAAGGAATGCTCAAAATATATTTAGGCAAACCCGCGCACCTCCTGCCGACGTATGGG
The DNA here is from genome assembly GCA_038501795.1 of Pseudopleuronectes americanus. Classification (NCBI taxonomy): domain Eukaryota; kingdom Metazoa; phylum Chordata; class Actinopteri; order Pleuronectiformes; family Pleuronectidae; genus Pseudopleuronectes; species Pseudopleuronectes americanus. The sequence continues at coordinate 5,627,798 of CM076730.1, read as the reverse complement.
TGCCTGTAGCACACATCCCTCTGTCTTTGACGAATGTGTGCGCCCACACACACTCGAGCACACGCCCGCTGCCATAGAAGTTTCTTTTTTGAAACATGGAGGGAGAGAAAGAGAGGGAGAGCGCTGCAGTGGCAGACTCAATCCATCATGCAGGATTACAGTGGGAGCTTCTCCACGGCCGGAGATGTGGTTTTTATGGGCGAAACACAGGGCTTTTCTAAACGCAGCGGCCCCTGCTGTCCCTGCTCCACATTAGAGACAAAGGCAGAGAGCGGAGGAAGGTGGAGGGGATTCTCTTCCTGCGGTCTCTGCCGTCTGATGGCAACTATCTCCCACCTTGAAGCTGGGTAAATGCTTTTTCCAGGGGGTTGGTTTGATGCACCCAGAGATCAGCTCTCATGAGCTGGAGGTGGGATCATTACTGCACCTATAGGCCCAGGAACAAATGACCTTGGAAGGCAAGACAAGAAGATCACACTTCCGCTTCTTTCTGATGCATGGTTTGGTGGGAGGTGATCGTGTGTGTTTGAAAAGATATTTCGGTTCATGTGTGTTTTTTGCTGTCAGTGTGTCTTTAACAGAATTTATAGTCCCAGTGCCGGAGCAATGCCAGAACATCCCAAACACTACACAGCATGAATGCATCCTGCAGAAAAAAGGACCCCCCTCAAAAAAAAACGACTTTGATCCCCTGCATCGTCCTGCAACACACCACTGACAAACACTGCTTGGAAATCTTCCCTCAACACACACCCACTGCCTTGTCGTATATATCTTTGAACTAGCACAGAAGAAGTTCCCAATATAAACAACGCTGCCAAAAATACTATTGGAAAGTAATAAAAAAGAAGGAAGGATGATGCTGCTCGCTCCTGTAGCTTAGGCCGAGTTTCAGCCAATCACCGCTCGGCTGAGAAGGAGACAACAGCTGAACGACTGGATGTTGCGCAACATGTTGCTGCATGAAGCAATTTCCAACCTCCTTTATCCAATCCTCACCCAAGGTGACCCCGCGCTCTAACCTGCCAGCGATAGCGACTTAAACGTTCCACAATCTGCTCCGTCTCCCTGAGCCGCCGTAAAACAAACAAAGCAACAAACTGACCCAAATAGAGGGAGACAAAGGCGAAATTAATTTGAGATTGTGGCAACGCCATCAGAATTACAAAAATACACTGTCAGTTATGATACAGGAGCAGGAGAGAATGTACGGAGCATTAAAGTCAGACAAAGAGAGGAGAGGGGAGGGGTGTGTATATACGCTAATGATGCTGAGTCGAGGGGGATTAACAACTGTGACAGTACAGGCTTCCAGGCCCGCGTGGTCACACAGCGTTCAACTCGCACACAGTGGCATGCACGCGGCAGGATGATAAGGGAACAGGACACAACAACATCCTTGGGATAGATGGTTCTGACAAAACTCTGATAAGGAGTCAGTAGATGATTGCAAGCAGAATATTGTGTGATATTTTGGATTTGCCGGAGCAGTGGGCCTGCTCAGAGCGGGCCAGGGGCCTGCTGGGGTCCTCAAGTGGGACCTAGGGGACTTAAGTGAAACATTTTTATTCATAGCATGAGTCATAATGATGAATGTTCAATAAGTGTATCCAAACCTTTCTGGATGGTAAGTCCTCCGTACAATTCAATGTCTGTCTGGCACTTCTCGAACAAGTTTTCTCCTTTTCTACATTCTGAATACTTTTGTGGTCCCAACTCCCAGGCTGGGGAGCACTGCTGTGCGGTAAATTCTGAATTGATGGTGGTTGGTGTAATGCCTTTCAGAAAGTTGGGTTTAAAAAGTTTTTTCCAAACCGAAGCTATCTGACCCCAATGGGCCTCATTCACCCATCGTTCTTAGGAAGAAATTTCTTCTTAAAACCCACTTACGCAGTTTACGAAGATTCTGATATCGATGTTTTCTAAACTGGGATTTGTTCTTATTGAAGAACAGAATCTAAGCCACCTGAAGAATACTCTTCCGCACACACTTCAGTAAGTCAGTGTTTGTTTTACTTTTAATTCTACAATGCAAGAATAAAGTGCATTGAAATGCTGAAGAGGAGAACCCACACAGAATATTTTGTCTACGCTGCAAACGATAACACTTTATAAACCCATGAACCTGTTGAAGACGAGAATATTAAGTCACAAAAATAGTCACCTATCTTTAGGTTTCATACACTGGTGTTTACATATGAATGTGTCACCTGTTCCATAGTTTTACAGCCACAACTTTTAGTTTAAATGTTCATTCCAAGTGTAGCCGGTTTATTCTTAAATCCAAGTTTTTTCTGGTCTAAGACGATAGATGGCTCAGAAGATGAATCCCTACCTCATGTTGCGCACCACATCCAGGGCTCAACTCAGTTGGATAGATACAGTAACCCAGCATTTTTCCATGGGTGCTATATCTATAAACATCAGCCTGTTGGCATTGCCACTGCGTCAAAAAGCTGCCGAGGCTGGGGCAGGTGTGAAGGGAACGGGTTCATACAAAGTGCTTTCAGACCCCGTCCAGAGTGTTTCTACCTGCTCTTAATGGCCACTGTGTTGTGATGAATTCAAGGAAGGGGGATAACAATGGCTGCTCTCTGTCAGTCTCTCCTTGAAAGCAGTCATGCAGCACAGATGCGGTCTTAGTGATCAGATCTATAGTGTCCTCTGTGCTTCTTGGGTGCATTCCATGAGACCACAATAATATGGCTGCAGGGGCAAATGCAATAGATATGTTTAAGGAAAATTTGTCAAGTTTATAGTCAATATACCTAAAAATAGCCCAAATCGCATGACCTATAACCACATTTAGGTCATATTTTGAAATCTCTAGCAATCACTGTCTTTTATCCTTCTTTTTTTGGGGGCTAGTCTAGACGGAGTTGCTGCATCTTCTCTCGTGCCATGTTAATGGGCATATTGCACATCAGGGCATTGGTTTGTAAACAGCTATGAATGTTGGTGTACTTGTTTTTAACATCTTTTTTACAAAAACTATTTTTCTTTGCTATTGCACAAAATGCAACACTGTCAAATTCCTCAACTGGCTATGGAAAGGAGCTTTCAACTTTTTAAGTGGGTTTACCCATGATTGAAAAAAAAACTCTAATCTTTGTGTGAGAGACGTAGTGAAAACAAAAAACCCTGAACACCTGCGGACAACATCAAGGGAAAGTTTTCAGTGCACGGCAGTGGGTTATTGATTCTGTCAGGCAGCCAACAAAGGTAAACCCTCTCCATCTCGCTGGTTTGCACTCATTGTCTGCCTCGATGGAAGCTAAACATTAAAAAGACCCTTAAATGCAAATTGAAAAAGAGAATCTCGACCCTCTTCCTCGGTCAAGAGCCTTGGTGCGGTTCTGCGATGTGCCGGCTCTCGCTAAAGCGATGCATCACATATTATCGCAGACAACCTTGGGTGTGTAGTGTTTATTTATCTCTGAAACGATCCTCAGCCACCTTGCCGGGTCCTCGCCACCAGCCTCTTGTCCAGCCACAGTGCTTCACGAATGAGACAACCTTGAAAGTTAAACAACAGAGGTGGAGAGGAAAGGGTGTCATGAGTTAAAGCTTAGACAAACCATTTTAACGTGCTGTCCAATAAAGGAATACTTTTTTAACCTATGCTTTGTGGCTCTCTGAGACGGGGGGTGAGTGTACATGGAGTTTGTATCAATACAATCCTTCAACGGGCAATTTTCTTGGAAGCCTCCTCTAACTTCTTGAAAGAAAAATTCTGTCTTCTCTCATTATCTAACACACATCTGACTGGACACTTACACATGCTCCTCACGCACGCCGAGGCATCGGGCAGACAAAGTCCATCGCAACTCCCGAGGACTCTTTGCTGAAATGTCAGCCGGTGTGTTGAAAGGATCAGATGGTTTTTTGATGTTGCACATGCAGTCAGGCGGAAGGGGAAGAGAGACAGGAGGCTTGATGGGCATCAGGTGTAATTTTGGTAACCGCTTTGGCAGCTGATGACTCACTGTTCGGGAAAAAGGCAAAGCGAGCACCTCCTGACATCGGCTCGAACCGGATGAGGTGCTCCACATAAACATGACCTTTCTGCTTGAAGATCATTGAAGCTGATCAGCTCCTCAAACTGGTCCGAAGCAGCACAGGGCCCTGGAGGTAGAGAGACGTCAGATGCTGTTATCGTTCAGTGACAGTAATAATTGGGTGGTGTCCGTATGACGCAACCAGACACAGGATCAGCGGCCGTGAATAGAATATTATCTCACATTTTGATATTGAAGGACTATTCCAAAGTCATACAAATAATGACAGACTCCATTTGAGATAGAATCAGCCTTAGTGTCTTCTCTGAAATAGAAATGACCCTGACTAGATTGATTTAATAACAGCATAATGAGAGGACACTTCTTTCGCCGACACACATGTTTTTCAACAGCTGAAGCAAATTGTTTCCCCCCCTTATTACTTTTTAATGACTTGTTATATTGACTTTAGTTATGGTCCAGTGATTTGTATGTATCAGCATCTGACATGGAGCTGGAGCGAGTCGGACCAAGTCTGTTTGAGTCTGGGCTTGTTTCTGCTGTGACAGGGAGATGCAATTATTTAATAATCCAGTTGGGTTTTTCAGCTCTAGCAGATGATCACCTCACTTCTGTGAAGTTGACGGCTGATAAAACTCCCTGTAGAATTTACAGTTCCCGTCTCCCACACATCATCCCAATTTAATGTTTTTGTTCTTGTACTTTGCTGTTTTCACTTAAATTCCAACATTAACTTTTTTTGAGGATTTATTATTTCTGTTGCAGGAACACATGAGAAAAAGGTTTTCTGTTGAAGTTGACGTTTAACATGACATGTACCCACCAAGAAATTATGTTATTTAGGTTTGATGTAAGAAACAGAGATTTTAATGACAAATTCAAATAAATGACTAATGATTAATGTTACTGATGTCCCTGTTATCATCTGGAAGTCAATTTCTCAGCCGTCTAAATGTATCTACGTGTCTAAAGGTGTTTTCCTTAGCTTTTTTTATTTTAGTACTTAATAAATATTTTATTTTATTTTGTCCCGAGATTATCTTGACTTCAGTGCATGATCTTAAAGCAGCTTTTGTGAGGACACTTATTGGCTTAATGCATTTGTTAGCCCTTTAACCTGACCTTAACCATCACAACTTAATGCCTTACGGTCCTGTAAAACAGGTCAATCTGAGGAGGGCTGTTTAAGACAGGGTAAAAGGTGCTTAGGTAAAAGTTTAGTTATACTAAAGATTGTTTCATAAATGATAAAGAGTGATAAAGGGCTGAAATAATTTAAAATAGTACTTTTTAAATAATGATATAATTATTTTCCTGGCAAAAAAGGGTGAATGAATAACAACAAAAACAAAATAAACAAATATCGGTATCGGCTATCTGCTAGATTGTTGTTTTAAACATCGGTATTGGACAATAATTTCCATATCCCTAGACATTATGGAGGGGTGACTAAAGTAACCTTCTTTCCTGTGACCCCTCTTGACACACAAAGTGTCCCCTAATCCTAACCTAACTTAAACCTTGTTACATCCTTAGCCCTAAAGCCAAGTCTTAACCATCAAACAACCTTTTGAAAATGGGTCAAAAATGTCTTCACTTCCTCACAGTGTCCTTGTTAAGATCTTGGCTCAAAATGTGCTGACAAAGATACCTGCTCAAGTACAAAGACACACAGACACGCTACTGCTTTTCAAGTTTTGTAAGAACAATCCAATACCAGTGTAAATATTTCAGTATTACCCTCACAGTAGTCCTGTGAGGGTTTACTGAAGATAACCTGCAGCTCAACATTGGATGTATCATAAAACACTAAACACACAGAGAGGGAAAGCCTGAAGGGGGGTGCACCAGACTGCACACACGTCTGTCTCAAGTGTGTTGAGATTTTGCCAACAAAATAACCAGAATAGGGGACAGATGTGTGGGTGGGCAATTTCCATTTCTAATATATTGGGAAGTTTGAATAAAAATTGGAACATTGTGTATTTTTATATCACTGTTTACAGCAGATGCATGAAACAATAATGTAAATCCCGGCCTTCATACCAATAATGCATAAACTGATATCCATAATTTATAGCTTTTGTATGATGAAAATAATTCAGCAGTAAATCACAGGCGTTGACGCTGTCACAGTTGGTATATTCACACGCTCTTATCCAGCACCTCACCGTACAACCAGACACATCAGACCAGGGCTACTTGAACCTCTGCCAGGGCAGTAAAAAATGGACCACAAATGTTGTCCCTGTCATGACCTATTGGCACGTCTCCTGGAACTGTGATTCTCTGGACCATCTCCTGTCAAGATTTATTTGATCTTTATGGCAGCCCTCACAGTTTATATGCTGTAGCTTAAGATAAAGCAGCAGCTGAGCAGATTGCATTCAAACTACTTACAGAAGTAGAGCTGCAAGTGGTTGCATCAGAATATATCCATGAATGAATTTACACATTTGTAAAAATAGGTTACACCGTATGCAAATTAGATTTATATCTAGTTGCTGCTATAGCAATCTGAGCAAACAAACTGAAGTTGGCTTGCTTATATTGTAGCAGTTGAAGTGAGCTGAAGTCTGAACTACGATTTATGTCATAATGTGACATTGTATTCATCTGACCCGGTTAGTTTTGGTTTCACATTGAAATGTAGTGCAGCAAAGAAATTTGTATGACAAACATGTCAATATACGCTGTGTCTTCCTGCGTTTCACAATGATTGTTTTTTAGAACTCAGAATGTTGTCATGTTGGTGGGTGGTCTTTTCATTTGATCAGAAGAAGTCAATGAATTGGTTTATATCCTTTATTGCGTTGTCACTGATATCATTCAGGTATTAATACCAGCAACATTAACTTCAGTTGCAATAAACTACAGTAGTGAAACTGTCGTTCAAGAATGATACAGTTGGAGGTGAAAAGTGCAAATAAATCCTTCGAGCTTCCTCTGCTACTTTTTCTTCTTCTGTTGTTTAATGCTGTCTCAACTTCCTGCAATTGGGTCAAAAGTCTGAACCATGGTTCAGTTTGATTCAGTCTGAGACTGCCTGTTGTCATCGATTTACATTTTGGTCCTTTGGACTGAGGCCCCTTTTACCCCTAACAAAACACAAAAACTACTGCAAAATAAATCACAAAAAACAAATACAAATTCCCCAATGGACCGAATAGCATTAGCTTGGTAACCAAAGCTAAATATTTCCCACTCATGCTGTACAGCACAAATACAGCTAACTCTGAAAAGTTTAAACTAGGAAGTATGTGACTTCAGCCTCAAGTCACATAGACTTCTCAGTGCAAACCCTAAGGGAGAAATACAAACTTTTTTGTACCTGTTATCCTGGAGTGGTGTACTACTTCTGCGGTGAGGTATAGAGTATTTCCAGTAAGTTGCAGCAGCAGCAGCAGCAGCAGCAGCAGCAGCAGCAGTATGAACATGACCCCTGCTGTTCTGTCCGCGGCTCAGTGTGGACGGGCTTATGAAATGATTTATGAAGATGTCGCCCTGTCCTGCATCTTATTGTAAAAAAAGACATTTAACAAGACTGTAGTTTAAATATCTGTCATATTTTCCTCTTTTCAGTGTACTATGTGTTTTGAAATGCAGTGTTCTGACTCTTGCCACGAATGTAACCCCATTGATCTAGCTGAAAGCCAAGCAAATCCAAAGCCCCCTGTCGCCGCTCTGTTACACTGAGTCCTTTAAGTCTTAATCTCACCAATAGGCAAACAGCCACCCATAAGTGGACTAAATTTCACAGCCATGCAAAACTGTGAATTCATAACCCTGTGTTTGTGCTGTAAAGCTGACACGGTTATGTTGTTTACCTGCCTCCGCTCATCCTCTATACACCTCCAACCTCCAGGGGGAATTATCTCATGTCCATAGGCTGGTGCGGTACACCCCCCCCCCGAGGGAGGCTATAGCACCTGCTGTCAGTATATCAGTAAGGCCTAGACAGAGACAAGGCTGGGGACACGGGTGAAGGAGGTATTCATACATTAACAGACCAGGGCTCCTGCTGTTTTTCACCTCCTCACACACTGACAGGTCCACTTTTATCTGCCATGGTTCAAGGCGAGTGCGGAGCTGCTTTACGGCGCTTTGCACTTAAAAACTACCCAGTCGGTCCTGTGAGAAGTGGACGCCCCTCCACCTGCTGCCCCTCTACACCACTGATCCCCCCTCTCACACACATCCATTCCTGCAAACCTCTCCTGCCTCTCCTCCTTCATCCCTCTCTGTTCTTCAGCTTGCCTTTGTTACTCCATGCATAAGAGTGCTCCCTTTTTTTTCACTTTGACTTTCTTAGTCCTCCCAGCTTTCTTTATTTTTCTTTGCAGCACAGATATACGTGTTAGGAGGAGGACTTGTGTGTGTGTGCACAAGGAGGTTTGAATGTGTCTTCATGAATGTGCGTTTGGGAGTGTGGCTGAATGTGGCATTGTGTGTCCAGGAATGCGGTTTATTTTTTTCTTATTTTTTTTTCTAACCGCATTACTAAATAAATAATAGTTCTTTTCTGGAGAGTGTTTTGTCAACAGGGCTGGAAGTCACACAGCATACATGTGTTTGTTCATTGCTTGCGATGGGGGTGTGTGTGGGCGCACTGCTGCTGCTGCTGTGGTGGCGCATTTCTCTGTGTGCGACGGGGGGGGGGTTACTGGGAGAAAAAAGGCAAGATAGACAGCAAGCGAGGAGGTGAATCGTAATTAAAATGTTCTGTCTCGTTAAGTAGGGACAGCTCGCAATCGATGGTGAGGATTTGCCTCCAATCCTAACGATCCAAAAGATCATTTGGGTTTTTAGGTGGGATGGGACCAGTAAGGGGAAATTCATTAAAATATTTATGGCCCCAATTAATCAGTGCACAGAGAAACTTGCTGTAAGTGCCCAGAACTTACAAAGGAATACAGTACAGTCGCAATCCCTTGGTTAAAACTGTTTGAGAATACATCTCACCTGTACATTTCATGAAACTAATTAGGAGGCAAGGGCTTCCTGGAGTCACTGTGTGCAGCACCCTGTCGTCTTTATTTACTCTACTCCAAATCGAGTTGGGTGAAATCCCCATCCTGATCAGTGGTGGTTTCACATAGAAGAAAACAAAATCTTTGCCGTATAACCTTACACACAACTCTAATGAGGAAATATGAGCTCCCTTGTGCTTCAATTCGGAGCACCCAATTATGTTCGCTTACTCCCGCACAGGCCCATGCACCCAGGGTAATGGCTTTACAATCGCTCTCCACAGAGGTGCACAGCATAATGTGAAAGGCTGCGACACAGATCAGCACGTTACATAAATCCTTAACTCCGCACCGAGTGAAACTTCTGCCGTGGAAACGCTGGAGAAGATAAAAGCATGAAGAGGGAAAAAGCCATTTTTACTCCTGCTATGCTGCTGTGACAAAAAACACCTCACATTGACAGAACCTCCCACACAAAAATGTAATAAATTTATGCTCGGCTGGTGACAGTGCGGTGTTGATATTCTGCCCTGCATCCCTGCTCCTGCCCCAGGCTTGTTAACAAGGTGCCCGTGGCAATGATTGCCTGGCCATCAAACTCCCAGCTGATAAGTTCCTGTGGGAGAGAGTAGGGGCTCTGTCATTGAATTCACCCCAATCGCTTCCTCATGCTGTACGTTGGAGATAAGACGTGGGCCAAATCCAGCCTTACATCCTCCATAACGGCCTCTGTGGCGCTTATTCACAACTTATTCTGTAAAAATCTGTCCGGCATTTTGCAGCTCGTCCCAGGTAACCACTGGGTTTGTAGCATTTTATCATTTGATGACTGGATTTATATGTACAATTATGGTGTGGTAGCCTGTCGTCAAGATGGTAGCCGGCAAGACACCTGTCACTTCCAATGTTGCAAGGCCGAGGAAGGATATTGGCTGATTGATTGAAGCATTCAAAGTGCACAGAGGGTGAGGGACACGGTGACAGGCTTGTGATTGACACAGATGAGCAAGCGAGAGAGGAAAAGAGGAATGGAGTCAGCAGAGTAAAAAAGGACGGGATGCTAAAACAATAGCAAGTTAAAGAGAGGGGAATAGAGCGAGATTTAGGGGATAGATAGGTAGAAGAAGAGACAGGTGGTGAGTGGGAGAGGTGGGAAAACAGAGAAGAGGGAGGGGAGGATAATCTTGTTTTTCTCCATTTTCAGCTCATCAGAAGGAATTGCTTAGAGAAAGTGAGGCTGTTAAAGAGAGAGCGAGAGAGCAAGAGCGAGAGAGGAGGAAAGAGAAAAAGAGAGAGAGAGACAGAGAGAGCGTGAGAGAGAGCGCGCGAGAGAGACAGCTGAAGATTTTGGGGAGAAATTGAGTTAAGAAAAAAAGGGTAAAAACAGTATTCCAGGAGGAGCAGCCCAAACTCCAGTCATGCCCCAGTGAGTGTGCTGACAGGGAGGGTCTGTCTGCAGCACAGCGGAGCAAGTGTCACACACATCGCACTGCACAGGACACAATGGAACTGCCACTGCTTAACCCACAAGACACACAAATATTGTAAAATACTGTAAAAGGGAGTTTTCTCTCTCCACAGCTGCCAAGCACTCACTTGTTGTGGAAACTGTTGGGTTGTATTCGTTTTCACAGTTATTTATAATATTGTAATGTCTCTTAAACATTACTATGTAAAGGGCCTTGAGATAATGTATGTGGTGAATTGAATTGAGGTAACTTGAAAGCCACTCCACCAGTTAAGCTCATAAAGTTCAGTTTATTTAACACTAGTCTACCTGTAGGAACAATCTTATGATGTATTTTGTATCTCCTTTGGGAGATCTGTAAAGTAAAATAAGTGGTTATGATGTCTTCACTACGCTTAATGCTTCATATTTATACCAAAAAGCTTTTTTTACACACTTCAAATGTGGAGTTTTGAAGATGTGGGAATTAATAGCCAGAGGCGGTGTATAACGAAAAACTCTTCTAAGTTGTGCTGTGTTATACTCACTGTGTCTGGAGCTCTAGCCATGCTCAGAACTAAAAGTCACAACACATTAGTCTTTCTGCTTCCGTTTTGGCTCCAGTCCTCCAGCGTTTTAGGAACTGGATTTTTTCGGAATCAAACCCAAATGCAGAGTTTGATAGTTTTGTTTAGTGTCACTTAAAACAAATTTTCACTAATTGTAGTCATAAAGTTCAGCTCACTTAATATATAAATACTATTCTCAACTGTACAATGTCCTATGAATCTTTTTTGGGAGCTCTATAATTAAAACAAGTACTTGGCTTTACATATCTGATTTATACCAGCAAGCTTAATTTTAAAGTTATGTTACTCTGAGTTTTAAAGAACCACCTACAAGGGGATGTCTGATGAAGAAAAGGCCTTTAAGTTGCATTGTGATAAATGTATGATCCCCTGTTCCTGGAGCTTGAGCCATGCCACGGACTAGATGTTACAATAGATAATGACTTAAAGCTTCAGATTTATACCAGCAAGCTTATTTTATTTGCATCACATTGTTTTTAATATGTGGGAATTCACAAGTCAGAGGGGGATTTCTAATGAAAAGTTCACAAGATGCATTGTGGTAAATGATGGATCCATTGTTTCTGGAGCCTCAGCCATACACGGAATGAAATATCACAAAACATTAGTCTTTTTTTCTTTCATTTTGGCTCCAGTTCTCCCAGCATTAAAAAAAAACACTGACATATACAAGTGGTTTATTTATATTGTTGCAATCTGGCAAATAGTCAATTAATTAAAACCTCAGTTATAGTAGTATATGTGGCCAGGAACATGTTATATCTAAACAATCTAGATCTGTATCAATAAAGAGCAAGGACTCAAGGGAAGATGTCAAGTCAGTAAATGTGTTGAAGAGACATTAATGTGATGAAGAGGGAGAGGAGGAAAGACAAGCTCTATAATTTGTACGTGTCCCAACAAAAAAGGAAAGTGTTAAGCCTACTTTTAAACAAAGGTCATATCATTGACTTGTCAGATGCATGAGCTGCTGATAGCGGGATGCCACTTAAAGAAAAATGAAAATTCCCTCATAACCTACTCACCACTATGCCAATGGAGGGGTGGGTGAAGTGTTTGAGTCCAGAAACAACTTTAGGAGCCTCAGGAGTAAACAGTGTTGCAGCCAAAGTGAACTCTTCTTCAGACATAATAAAACAACAGTAAAAAACCACAACATGCTACCATCATTTACACCATATTTTAAGCACAAAATTCCACTACCTGAAGTGGCGATGCTAGTAAAAATCAGTCACACGAACGCAAGTGCCCCTGGGCGAAAGTGTGTGAGGTGCCCCAGTGTGCCCGAGGGTACGTATACGCGCCTCTATTGAGAATATCAGAGGACATTTAGGCTAAAAAACATGGTGTAAATGATGATGTTTCCAGTTGAATATAAATGTCGGGGCTTACGGACACTGTGAGACTGTCAACACTGTGTACCCCTGAGATTCTAGAAGTGTTTTCTGGACTAAAACACTTCACCCATTAAGAGTAGATGAGTGAATTTGTATTTATCGTTGAACACCCCCTTCAATGTTCCTGATCTTGTCTCAAAACTAGCGCACTGATTGATAGCTGACATTTTGTTTGTAGGATTTCCCTTCGAGGCTTCAATGTTGAAAGAACGGAAATCAGACGTGTGCGAGGTGAAGATCCTCTTAGATAGCTCAAGGTGTTGTGAACAACAAAGGGCATCTGCATCTGTCTTGGTGATCAAAGAACAATATGATTCCATCTAATTAATCACACATCAAAGTGATGGGAAGCTACTTTCACATTGTAGCTGATCCTTTTTTTTCCACTGCAGATAGAAATCCTTGAGAGTTGTTCCCGCTAATAAATGCTCAGAGCGAGTTCTGATATTGTTATCCTATCTTATTCCCTGTAGAATAGTACGATGATAACTTTGTTCCCGTCTATCTCCGAGATGTAAGAGAAAGCACTTGGGTCATTATGAAGGTATAAATGGATGTGTGTTCTGGGCCTAAAAAGCCCTCTGTGCTTGTGAAAACGTGATTGCCGTTCTGTTAAAGGTCCGTCCTGCCTGCTTGTCGGAGAGTCCTCCTACCTGTCTACGCTGCTCCACTTTTAATTAACGCAGTGCAATGATTACAGTTTTAACTTAATTATCTTTATCTTTTCTCTCAGGGTCTTTAACCCTCTGTGGGGAACTAAATGAGACGCTTCGCAAGAGGAGTGGAGAAAAAAACGGCAGACAGAGGCTCAGCGAGATAGAAGAAGATATCAGACGGTGTGGAAAAAAACACGGAAGGAGTGATCGACACCTGCCCTCCAGCTCCGTGTGAAGGGCACGGGATGGGCGAGTAGAGAGGAGCTGCAGGAGACCAGGGAGAAAACAAGGGAGAGAATGAAGATACCTGGAAAACAAGGCCTGCCTCACAGCAAACCTCGCTTAAATTAGGAAATCCCTCCACAAGACAAGATGGTTACAAGAAGTCTGCTCCTGTTGGTTTTCCTGGGCCTGTGGGAGGGGCTTGCTGGGGTTTCCTCTGCCAGTAAGATTGTACGGAGAAGAGGAGTCGGCGGCTTGCACGCAGTGAAGCTGGGGGAGAGCAGAGCCGGCGACCAACGGGATGCAAGCGTGGATGCAAATGCGATGCCCGTGGTGACTCTTAGAAACCTGATCAATCACGAGCAGGCGGCTGACGCTGGACCTTTTTCTTATTCCAAAATGTTGCAGAATCACGCTGCTCCATCTGTTGCCAACAAGGAGAAGCAGGCCCCCAAGCCCAAGCGTGAGGTTGACTCCGTCTATAATAAAGAAGTGACTCCGCACACACTAGCAACTGACAAGGAGTTAAACCAGGATGTGAAGAAAGTTAGGAATAACACCAAGAATGCTGAGAAAACAGGGAGGTCAGAGAAAGCATTCACAATCCACCACAAACAAGATCTACACTCCAATAAAACCAGGTTTAAATCAGGCTCCAGATCCAGGGTCAGGCCTGATTTGAGTGTCTATACCACGGGTGTGCCACGAAAAGGATTCAGCATAGATTCAAACCGAAAGCTGAACCTCACTGGTAGTTACGGCCTTCTGAAGCTGCTGTCTAAAGAAAACCTAGTAAGGATCGTCAATTCCCAAATGCAGAGCGTTCCGAGCCTGAGCTTTCCGAGCAAGGGCAGCCGGAGCAGGAAGAGAGATTTGATTGACGTTAATCACAGACAGTTAGAGGCTCAGAAAGTGGCAAGACAAGATATGGTTGTCACTCAGTCCCACACTGGATTTGATAATCAGACTGCATCTCCTTATGTAAGCCCAGTCACCACTCCAGATCTTAATCGAGACCCTGGTGCTGACATTCGTATTAATCCGCTAAGTGAAGTCAAGCCAGCTTTAAGTAAAGAGCAGGACAACTTGGGATTGCAGGATTCAGATAATGGCGATAGCAAGAGCAAACACCTTGTGCGCTTGCTGTCAACACCTCGCAGCGAGGTCAGTCTTAGCCCGGAGAAAGAACTAATGATCAGCCAAACGGAGCCGCCTTTCACATCGACAAAATATCACCCGGTGTACGTTCCCTCTGAAACAAATGATTCCCCTCCTTCTGTGCTGACAATGCAGCGCACGGGATTAAGGCTGGGGAACAGAGCGGCAGATTCCCATAGAGACCCATTAACAGAGTCAGTTCCCCCTGCTCAAACAGAGCTCAGCACAGCCCAGTACCCGGCAGATGAAGACAACACGCTTGTCAACAGCAGCCATGTCCTGAGGCTCCACCCAGCTCCCGAATGGAGCAACAAGGCAACAAACACTGGGACACAAGCTGCCGATCCGAAAAATGGCCAGGGCCTCGTGTTCGAAGAAGCAGAGTCCGAGGTGAAAGAGGAAGAGCCCGAGCGCATGGAGGGAAAGGGGTCTCGCTCCCGCAGCAGGAGGAGCTGGATCTGGAACCAGTTCTTTGTGATCGAAGAATACGCCGGGCCTGAACCTGTGCTCATCGGACGGGTAAGGAAAAAGAAACTTCATTCATCATTTACAAGGTCACTGAACTATTATATAAATGTTTTATGATTATTTAAGACACTCTTTCAAGTTTTGTACATGACTTATTTAACCTCAGGTCCTCCACTCAGATACACCTCCTCCACGAGATGTGGTTAGCATAATTTAACCTCCCATTCACGCTGTGAGTTATAAACGCGCAATTGGAATTGATTTACATTTTCTCCAGTATGATGTGATGGTTTCCAGTTAGCCGTAAAAACATCAATTAATCAATGGTGTACTGAGGCGCAAACAGAGCCCAAGCTCCCGTCTGCCCAAGGGGTTAGTCATGATCACTACCAATCTGGCCTCACCAATGGGAATTGACATATCCAGGAGAATTAATAGCTTTACTTTTTCCTTCTCCCATTGATCCTCCCCCAAGGCAGAAAGCAAAAGCCGTCCGAGTGTTCCCTCATTTCACTGTAGGTCAGACCTGTCAGCTCTCTTCCCTCATGGTCAGAGGTCCCACTAATGCTATTTCATTTGGACTGATTTACACTTGGTCTGACAGGATTTATCACCGCATTCTCGCTCAGCACAACGCGCTGGCTTGTCGTCCTATTGCTCAGCTAGGTCATTTATTAGAATCATTGACTGGGCACGTCTAACCCCCCGCACTCAACTCCTCCCTCCTTTGAAAGGGCGAGCAGCCGAGCGTGGACGAGGTCACGTTGACTGGACAGAAGGTGTCTCCGAGCCTGCGCACTGTAATGGCCGCGCTCTCAGTCCTCAGCATGCGCCAACTGTCTCAGTAGCCAGCTGCGCTAGATGAGCTAATTCGGAAGTCTGTGCAGCCAGTTTGCTGAGCAAATGAATGGTAATGATCCCAGTGCGACTGCTGCAGGCTGCTGGAAGCCACAGAGGAGGAGGTCGGTGTGTGCGGGTGCTCAGAGTTGGAGTGGTGGTTATAGCTTCAGCTCGGTGGGAGGTGTCTCGCACTCGACCGACATAATGAGCAGAATTGCTCTGTTTTTTCGAAAGATTATAATATCCAGGTGCAGACAGATGGGCCGAGCTCTGCCGCCTTCAAATGAAGCCTCCTAGAGAGTGTGGATGATTAGACAATTTTCAATTTGGACGGTTTTTTGACTTTGCACTATAAACGATGATGATCTGAGGCAAATGCTATGGAGCTCTGTTAGTGGCCATGGAGAAGATGCACAAGCTAATGGTCCAGCTTACAGATGGCACTGCGTGTAAAGCCATTAGTGCCAATCTGCTGTGTCAAGCAGGTGTTTATGCCAGCACATTGTATGGCACTCAAGGAGGGAACAGTGCCAGGACACACACACATGCCCATATGATAGTGCTGACACTTGGAGTGCGCCCAGAAAGCTATTGTGACTCTATGTGTGTGTGTGTGTGTGTGTGTTTGTATGTGCTGGAATAGAGATGCAAATGATTAGTACCCTTCTGTATTAGATGGTGACGGCACACATGAATAATGCTCTTATAGATCTAAATACGCTTATGAATTTTTAATCCCCTGCTCTGCTCCAGTGTAGGCCAGCACTATAGGTAGAGAGAGATCAATGCGGACACGCTTCCCTGTTTTTTTCCACGTCCGGGACCTGATTGTGATTTAATAAAGAGAGCTGTGATGGCGAGCATAAAGATATTAACTATACGGGCCAGAACAGCTTCACCTGCCGGATCCAACACAATGTCTCTCCTTCAGTCGATTATACTGTGTTGACGCACACATTTAGACACACAAACCTCGTCCATCTGAAGGTGAGATTTTGCGTTTGACTGTGGGTCCTTTAAAAATACAACCATAGCACTGATTCATGTAGTTTTTTGTACGTATGCTCTCGGACAGTTTGGTCTGGATAAATCTCTGGTGAGGCTGCAAACAAGAGCCAAGACTCTAATCTGTGATGTCAAAGGGAGACAAAGGCCCTGCTGCTAAACTGCTACTGAATTATGGGCCAGCCTTGTGGATACACAGTGGCAGGACCCAGTGTAATTTTCTAGGGATATTCAAAAGCACTAACTGGGATTTCAATCTGTCAGAGAAATGATCAAAAAGAGCTAATTTCACTGGAAACCAGTGCAGATCCTGTTCCAAACCTGCCTTTATGGAATGGACAGTTTGGCCTGTCATTGTGTTGATGCTCCGGAGCCACTGCAGAATCGTTTCTTGTTATTATTGAGTCCTCCTCAAACAGTTCTACAATGAGCTGTCACTTTTTATTGTTTTTGTGCTGGATGTTGTGGGCAGAGCTGTTTTTTTATACAGCTTATGCTGCAGTAAAGTAAATTGTATCTGCAGTGACGATTTGATGGTCAATGTTTTACATAGATTTGCTTTATTGCTGTTCATGTATGTGGCTTTTATATAAGATGTAATGATAATGATGATAAATAACAACTTACTAGACAGTGTTATTTTTTATAGCTTTGAAGGAAGTCTGTTAAACAATTGATCTGCAGACAGGAGACCCGCTGCACCCCCCACTGACTGCTAGAGGGTGCCGGTTTATTCAATTTTTATTTATAGTGCTGGCATTGCATGTCTAAATGGCACCAAAATCAGCACTGCATATTCCCTGGCAATTTGCAATAGGCATGGTAAGTGTGAAGTTGATGCGTTCCCTGTGCAGACACACGCAGACAGACGCTTGTGGCATTAGTAGGTGATTTACCATCAGCATCTGCTGAGTAACCAGTTTTTCTTCTGCTATTGTTGCAGTGTTGATTGAAATGTCTTTATACTCTCAAAGACTATATCTACTGTGGTATCATATTTTTGTAGAGTTGAAATGTGAAAAAGTGCAAGAGACGTTTCGAGTAGTGAAATTGTCTGACTCAGTTTCCTGCTTTCGAACAGCACTCTCTCTCTCAATGTCCCTCCTATAGTCACACACACGCACACACACACACACACACACACACACACACACACACACACACACACACACACACACACACACACACACACACACACACGCACAAACAAACTTGCAGATGACGCTGTGTTACTATATTTTATCACGCTGGAGTGTCTTCTGCCCCATGATAATTGTGAATTTAATTGATGCTGTCACATGGTCTGTAATGGGGTTTCAAGTGATTGCAGAGGCAGTGTGAAAGAAACAGATTTTTCTTGAGGAGAAAAGGCGCCTCAGCAGAGCTGGGATTAAGAAAAAAAAACCACCCCTTTCTGATTAGCTTTTCATTCCTCCCCGCTCCTCTCTTGAAATGCAAACTCGCTGAGAGGGAGACAATGTGACATGTATCGCAGTTGCCTCTCTGTGAGGAAACTCCAGCATCTCAGCTCTGCACGGTGTTACTTTCATATCAATTTACATGTATGAGCTACCCAGCAAGTGAGCGTGCGTATGTTATTCACATGCAACAGGAAATGGACTTAGGCTATCATCATCATTAGCATATCATTATCATCAGCAGGAACATACATAATTCATAGCAAGTAAAAAATGCCTGTTATACACAATAAACATTGGTGTCACATTACACTCACACCACAGCACAATATGAATAATAAAAGTCTAGATATGAATTAGAAACAGTAATTACATACTAAATAATACTAACCAGTTCCCAGAGTAACGCACACTTTCTTATTACGATGCATCAACAGTCAGTCCTGGAAACCACATAGCAAAATGATGTTAAAAGATTTCTCCAGCCTGAGGGCATTTAAAGACGTATAAATAACATGGTTATTGACTGTTCTGTTATTGATAAATCCCGTGTCTACGTGCGGCGCCTCTGGGTGAAACGTGCGTGTGCATGTTATTGCAAAAGTCGGCTGTGTGATGCAAGGACGAGAGAGAGGCTGTCACAGGAAGTTAAAGGCTTGTGTTTGAGAACGTGTACGTGTGCGTCGCACATTATGTTCTTCAAAGGCCGTTCCTCATTAGCTACAGGCCAGTGTTAGAAAGTTGCTAAATTAATTTACACAAGTGCAGTTTTTTGAGGAACAGTGCTTTTACTAGTATTTCTGTTTTATGTCAATGTATACTTTTACTCCTCTGCAATTATTTCAAAGTCATATTTACTATTAGCTTTACCATTATATCAAAAATAATATATGACACATTGTAGTAGATTAAACTACTAAATAAATCCACTAATAAACGCATTTTATATCAAAAAGCAGCTAACAATTGAAGTTTACACTAATGTTATTTATACGTTAGTCTAAAACTCCTAAATGGCCCATTGAGGATGCTGAGTATGGTACTAATCTTTCACAGGCTACTTTACAGAGACACTCCACATGAATTTTACATATTAAGATCAAACACTTGTAAAAACTCGACCGTGGCTATGGAGGATGAGTCTGAGGAAATAACTCAGCTGATGCTTGAGACTTAAAATGTCATCAGAACGTAATAAACTTGGGTTGTGTGTTTAACCCGACTCTGGAAAGTTGCATTTACTGGAAGTGTGCTATCCTGTATCCAGTGTTTTTGACCATACTAGTGTTACTGAAAGGAAGGTAATTAAATCATTTGTGACATGGATCCTGATGAGTGAAAAATAAATAATGTTTTTTAAATCTTGCTGCAGGCGTCTGTGGCTCAGGAGGTAGAGCAGGCCATCCACTAATAAGAGAGCTGAGCTGCCAGGGGAAGAATAGTTTGTGTGAGTGATTAACAACGCACTATGTATAGAAAGAGCTGTACGAATCTGTGTGTGGATTAATGTGATCTGTAATGTAAAGCAATTTGATCGATGAGAGAAGCGCTAAATAAATGCAGTCCATTTACCATTAGCATAACTGTACGACTTTATAAAATTAAGTTGTTTGATTACCCCTTTAAAGTTATAGCCGTAACATTTCAATACTATTATCGACTAATGTTTGATTTTCTTCAGCAATGAGCAAATTAAAGTATTTACTCAACATCATATGAAATTCATAAGCAACTTCTTATGCACACACGTGATCAATCGACACACTCCTCATAGTTTGTGCATTTGTCACAGCACGTGTTTTGAATGGAAAACCTCTGTGTCATGAGAAGTAAGGAGAGCTGCTTGACATCTTCTTGTGTATTTCTGACAATGGAGCCGTTCAAAGGGTTTTCCGCCCCAGTGATGTTATTAAATATGATTCATATTATATAATATATTGTATTATATATAATTATCAATAAAAAAACTTTTCACCACAGGTCCCATTTAATAAACCAGAGCTTGTAATCTACAATTGATGTACATGTTCAAATGAATAGTTCTACTTAAAAAAATACTGAATGCAAAACTCGAAGTCCCACATAATTGTTATCATTATATAATATTTAAATTTATAATACACTATTTTACACTAGTATTGCTACTTCTACTCGGGTGGAATCTTAGACAATGGTCCTCAAAGATGGTTTCTGTCATTTCAGGTAGTTCTTATCACACCTATGCAATTCAAGTGTTCATGTTTCTGCCTAGTTTGGTTTTGAATAACATTTGTCTTCATTCTTTGTACAGTGGGAGGAAGAGGAAATGCGTCGTCCATCTTCATATACAGTCAATGGCTTTAATACGTCAGCATATGCTTAGTCTTATCCCCTGGCATGCGTGGAGACCAGCCTATATCCAGGTTCTAGGAAAAACACAGACATGCAGATTCTAAAGACATATTTGTGTCAAAAACTGGTAAAATCCACATTATGTACGTACACAAACACATCACCAAAGGAAAAATCTTGAAAGTCCTGCTAGCACTGGGATTAAAGTGTCTTTTGTGAAACTGGAGGAAGGAGAGGGCAGAGAGGTGTAGAGCACGCCGATAAAAACATACAAATAAGAAGAATGTGTGACCGTGCCAATGAGAGGGCACCACCAACTGTAAACACACACGCCTGAAACGGAACGCATCAATAATAATGAATAAAAAGTTTTTTGTGTGCTTCCACTCGCAAGCTCCCCGTAGGAAAATCATTTAGCCTGTGGGTCCGAGCGCAGCAGGGGTGAGACGGCAATTAGAGAGTGACTGCAGTGATGTGGGGAGGGAGGAGGAGGGGGAGATAACAAGACGGGGGAGAATATGCAGGACAAAGAAGGGATGATGTCGAAGAAGAAACTGGAGAGAGGTTAAAACAGAAAAAGGGGGACGTTCAGTACAGAGAGGGCAGCAGTAATGGCAAGTGGACATGCAGAGTGGATGGGAAGTGAGAGTGGTTGAAAGGTTAATGGCTTACAACTGGCACCGAGGAAGAACGTGTGAGGCAGTTAAACGCAGAAGAGACGAGGGGAAGGAGTGAGAGATCACACACATTTCTAACGCTGACCTCACTGCCCGTAAAGGCCCTGGAGCGGAGTGGAAGACGCACCGGAGAGAGAAGGAGAGGGTTATGAAAAGAGGCAGCAGGGAATCCAGAGCATCCGCACAGGGACGAGCAGGGTTTACATGGAGGGAGATACAATAGAGAGGGAGAAAGAAAGAGAATGGAGAGAAGCATTAAATACCACGTTACTGCAAGCCCCGGTGGAGGCCTGATTCAAACGTGTCTCTTTGCTGAGTGGGTGCAGGATCACAGAGAGCAAATAATAGACGGGATGACTGAGGGAACAAGGCTGGAGGGGGAAAAGACGAGCATGACAGGAGGAGAATCTGTGGAGTCTATAGAATTCAAAGGAAATGCAGGCATCCAGTCTCTCCTTTACTTCCAATCTCACTGCTCTCTCTATACCCCACGTTTCATCCGGGGATATGTCGAACAAATCAGCAAAGTGAGAGTCTGAATTTAAAGCACTATTCTCCTGTATGTGAGAGCGGCACTATTTTATCTCTGAGAGAATAAGAAACTCTCACAGTACATCTACATTATTTTAATCTTACTTGGAAACACATCCTGGAGGTAACCCCTGAAACTGTGGGTTAGTCAGTGTGCAACCTTAACAACCTAGGGTAAAGCAATAACACAAAATAAAGCACAAACAGAATTTTGAGCTGGTTTAGTAGCTGAGGTTAATAAGTGAGAGATACGGTGTGCTCTAGCCAGAGAGCATTGATATGACATGGGGAATATGTGAAGTGAGGAGGCTTTGCAGGAGTTGGATTCATGATTATGCATAGCCCAGTGTGAGCTCTGTGACCGCGACCTTGAGCTTAAATTTATGCGTTGGCCCGGACCATGCGCTCCACTTCTCCCTTTGGCCCTGGAGGAGCACGTGAGTCAGGGAGTGGAGGGCAGGGGCGAGAGGAGAGGGAGGAGGAGGAGGCCAAAGAAGAGACTGAGGCAGGTGGAGAGAAGGAAAAGGAGGCGAGGGCTGTGAGGTTAACTCACCCCTGGGCAGTGGAACAGATCAAAGCAGCATCACTGTTGCTAAATATGTCTGATTTCAACTTAAAGCTAATTGTTTACAGTGGATGAGCTCTGCACTATATCAAGATCATAAAGCTGACTGCAGCAGCAGAGTTAAATGTTACAGTGAGGGCTTCATTGCACCAAAATCTCAAGAGCTAGATCCCAGATCAAGACATGATCAATGTCAAAGCACAAAATCAAACATGTTAATATTTGCTTTAGTCCGTGTGCTGTACTCCCATGTTAACATGCTGATGTCATCTGGGTTGTTGGGTAAGCTTCAGAGCTGTGGGCTTTCGTTTTCTTGGACCAGATTCCAACACTAAAGGCAGCAACGTTGGTTAACCTAAATATAGTTTCTACTTAATGAGAACATGAAGGTTTACTCAAAAAAATAACATGCAAGGACATGTTCGCCCTCTTTGGCAGAGCTGTACCTCTGGGCAAACAGTAATAATAATACTAATGATAATAATAATGCAAAGTGATTCCCTGATCCCTCGCATCAACATTTCTGTTTGACAGGGATGCGTTTAAACATGGGAACAATTAACAACAAATAGTGTAACCAGTGAGATTCCATGTGAATAAAACATTCCTGCTTTCAAACAATCTGTCTGGATTATATCATAACCATATTAGTTAAAGGTAGCTGGCTGGCTGCATGTAAGAGTCTAAACTTAGCTTCTTTCTGATAAAGAAGTGAACAGAGAGAGAAGGAGCAGAAGGGAGGCAGCCTGACATACTGCTGGATTCAGACAACCAGCACTTGAAGACCTATGTCAGTTAATTGTTAGGCATGATAGCATATTGTACTGCTTTGCTTTGTTCAGCATGTTCAAGAATACACATTGAGCAAAGCATGTGCTAACATTTGCGACAATCAGGTATTACATCCAATGAAACAACAAAATATTTAAATTACCCGTGCTCTCTAAAATGACCCAGGCCCTGTTCAGATCTCATATTAACATCCGTCCCGATGAGAGCTGATCACAAGTGATCAATGCTAAGTACATCTGTTCACACCTGAATGGGTCTCCTGTGACCCTTTTGTGATCAGCTCTGACTCTCACCACTCTATATGCAAATAAGCACCAACATCATTTATGTTCACGAAAACCAAATTATGTTGTTTCTCCCAGTCTGAGTATACAGATGTGTCCATTGGGTGTGTGTGTGTGTGTGTGTGTGTGTGTGTGTGTGTGTGTGTGTGTGCGTGTGTGTGTGTGTTTTGGCTGATGCAAGAGAGAGACTGGAGTTAGGAGGGGCTGAGTGAATCAATGTGTTGTTTGCAGCTCTACTATGGAAAAAAAAATAAAATCCATTTAAAAAAAAATTAATGTTTTGGCATGGCCACAAACAACTCAACATATGTTCACCAAGAAGCGCAAAAATACATTTGATTAATTGTTTTCTGACCTTTGACCACCTTTGACAAAGTAATTTGTCTGTGGCTTCCTAAACTTTTGCAAATTGCTTTTGGAAAATGCATCTGTTATGTGAAGTGACAAGACTATGTTGAATGTTTGATTCAGTTCAGGCACAAAACTTAGGTTGACCTTTCTTTCCCACGTCCACAATACAAACTGTGTGCCTCTTTGGCTCGTATCATTGAACTTGAAAACAGACAAAAGGTCTCGGTGCACTTTCTAAAATTAAAACTGCCGTAATTTTATTTGAAGGACAATCTCTAGACGGCACTAAACAGCAGGTAAAAGCAAAAAAGGCAAAGTTTTATATTTTGATGGTTAAAGTTAAGAGGTCGACAAAGACTTGTTGACCTCAACAGACCCGTTGGTCAATAGCCAAAACATGTGGCTATTCGCAGCAAAGCTCTGGTATATTTAGTGCTTGAAACTTTGATCTATGGCAAGAACTACATCAGCAACCATTGGGTTATTTTTGTTGCTGTTGTTTACTCTAGCTTTGCAGAGAAAATATAGATATACCACGAACACTTGGTGTGGGTAAAAGGAAGAAGAAATGGAAAAGTCTCTGGAAAAGAGCAGTGCTTAGCGAGGGCAGGTCAGACGAAGTGAGCAGGGTCAGGATGAGACGAGCAAGAGGGCAGGGGAGAGCAGGGTGTGAAGCGTGTGTGGGGGGGTGGAGAAGAAGTAAGAGCAAGATGGGAGTGGAAGAGCAGCAGAGAAGGAAACAGAAGGGAAGGAGAGGAGAGAATCTTCTCTTCAGTTTGCTGACACAAAGAAACGCACAGGTTAATTTTTGAATGCATCCTAGGAGGCGTGCCAGTGCAAACACACACATATGGTGCGATGAGAGTACAGTATGTGCTCTACATCCCAAAAGTCTGTGTTACAATTTACATAGGTTTTCCAAAAATACAACACTGCATGGTATATACATATTTTAGTACCAGAATATAAATACTCTACAGCATTTTTCCCCCCTTGAGTAACCATTCTATACATTTGGGAAAATAAGCCTTTGAGCAAAACAACAGTACTTTCAACCATGTAAAAAAAAACGATAGTTAACAGTGCTTGAAATGCATTTCTTATTCCAGCACACACTTCCGCCTTTACACACACGTAAAGCCAGACCTTTTGGCTTTCCGATGCTAGGAACCATTCCCTTTGGCAGTGGCACGCGCTGGCATATATGTGGGCGATTTGCCCTTTAAATGTACAGCAGTGAGTTAGGCCTCCAGTGGCCTTTTCCAAGCTCGTCTCCTTCGGCTAAAATATGATGTGAAGTGTACACCACCAGAGTGGAGCACCGGAGCAATAAAACACAAACAATCATGTGACCAGCCACGCACACAGACACACACACAAGCTCGCTCTCATACATCAGCTGATTATGGTAATCAAAAGTGGGATTTGCATACTGTGAAGCTAAAAGCACAGTTTTGTCCTGAATAATGTATCGCGGAGGAAGGGAACAGTGGCAAGATGCACTGAACAGCTAATGGTGCTAAAGAAAAAGTCTAATAATGATGAATAATTAATGTTCTATTAGGACGCGCATGTATGTGTGTGTCTGTGTGTGTTTGTGTATGTGTGTGTGACACGGGGAAGGATTCCGCAATCTCTTTTCTGGTGTGTTGAAGTGCAGACCACACAGCGTGGCCTCCAGAGACAGACTGAATTAGATCAAACAGGAACAGGGCAACATGTCCACACCACAACCGAATTAAAGAGGCAATCGACGCTAACCAAACTCCAATGCAGAATCAATGGCGGATCAATGCTAAACAATTAACCGCTGTTCCTCATGACATATTTAAGCCGTGTCTCGCTGTAAGACAAACAGGCGGCAGGCTGTTTTCAATAGCGTCTTGACATTTCACTGTGAGTGCCGAAACAAAAGGGAATTTCCCCACACCCCCGCTGTGAGACTGGGTTTGATGGAGAGTTCAGACAGAATATAAAAGTTGTCACAGCAGAAGGGTCTGTCTTCTGAAGTCTCAAGTGCTCCTCAGAGGCTGGCTGCCTTCTGCCTCTGTTTCTGTTCCAGTGCCTCTGCATAAGTGGAAGGTGTATTTGTCATGTGCTCCTGCATTGATTAGAGAGCCGGCTAGTTGAATGACAGCGGGGCAATTTGCATGCATGTGGAATAATATGTGTGTCACACCTGAGTTGGACACTCTCTGTATATTTGTTTTAACTCCGGCTGTTTAATGTGGTTTTAACAACTGCTTTTATCCTGGCAGGAGGTCGTTATTATCGTTATTGGAACTGCAGTGAAAGACTCTTAAAGGAAATGAAGTACTTGTTGCAAAGTTGTGTTATGAATTAGATTAACACCTTAATATTGACAAAAGTAATCACTCTAAGTCTTACACGGCAAGAAAGAGGCTTCTAGCATAATGATCTAAGTGTGTGTGCATCTCTAATGTTGGCAATAATACACAAGAGAACATATCCTATGACTACAGTCAGTTGAAGAACAACAAAACCTGGTTTTGGTCATGGAAAAAACCATTACATTAATTTATAAATGGCTTTGTTTAACCTACAAGAGCTGCTTAAAAATGTTTGTCTCCTGTAAATATATATTAGGGTTGGGTTATATTCTAAAATCTTCGTCAGCCAAACCACAGCAGATTGTCGATTCAGATAAACGTACACGCCTGGCGCATTGATACACAGGGGCACACGCCAGTATCAGCAGATGCAAATTGTACCACTGCAATGATGCCACCGGAGAACGAAAAGCCAGCCTTATCTGTGTGCACGTACTGGTTTGTGTTTACATGAGTGTAGGTGTGTCTCCTGAGCTCCAGATGGGGATCTATTGCTCTCCAGATGGGCGGGAGAGTGAAGACATCAGATGATGGCAGAGCTGATCACAGTCGGGCCGGAGAGTTGTTGACTTTAATTATTAGTCAGTGTGTAGATGTTGGCCTCAGCTTTGTGCTCTGCTCTATTAAACGCCCCAAACTCCCTGGCTAGCTCTCAACTGTGTTTTCTCTCTCCAGGTCAGGCACCGTCGGCACTGAGAGTTACACACAGATACACACAGACTCACACACAGACACAGGCATTCTTAGTCACGCCTTGGCTCCCTCTACATTCTGTGCAAATGACTGTGCCAAGTGGAGGTTTAGCCAGGGCAGAAGGAGAGCCAGGGTCATTACACCGCTGTTTTTAAAGTTACTGTTGCCAACAAACACACACTCACACACACACACACAACTGGAAGGACTGTTGTTACAGTGTCATAGTATAAGATGTACAGTTCATGCACACAAACACACAGGCGCCTAAGCACTCGTTCCCTCAAACATAAGGATATCTCAGTATTAGGTAAACTGGCCACAAGCAACGGTTTCATTTCAAACGTGCTCTCTGAACTCATTGGGCGTCCTCCCAGATTAATTTGACCTGTTTTTGCCTGACCGGCTTGTTTCTTCCGACGTCTCTCTGAGTTGGAGGTGCCTGCTCCAAAATCGATTGGCTGACCATCTGCCCTCCGCCCTGCTTGACTCGAGCTTGATGCGGGCTGATATGGAAGAGCTGGCTCAGTCCCAGCCCCAGGCGATACCTCCACCCAGTCTTGTTGTGGAATTTGACCGGCCTGTGGGGCTAGCGCTTGTTCTGTAGGCCTCCGGTTCTTTTGAAGCTGCCACACCGAAGATGAATAGCTGCCCCTGCTCCGGGGGCTTCCAGGAGAGTCGGGGGGTGGGGGGTTTCTCATACCTGCCAGGTGCCCTTGCGAACTCTCCCTGATATGTTTGGGGAATTCAACCTCAGTGCCAATCGCAGGGCTCGGTGGTGCCCCAAATTTGACTCTATATGCCTTTTGGCACTTCACGGGAGCTGCCAGTCGATTTTTTTTCACAGTTTGTGATTCTTCCTGGTGCATAACTTCCCTCCCTTTCAGCCTCACACAAGCACAGAGACCACACACACACAACCACACACACATATACACACACATGAATTTGTCGGGGAAAACATCCACATTCATTAGACTAATGCAAAGCTGTGGCGGAAAAAAACACATTTTCCTGGTGTATTTTATGATTTATTGTGTAGCAGAAATGTGAAATTGTGCATATGGGGTATTAGTTATTTAAGTGATTTAGAGGTTGGATGAGAGTCTTTTCCTCCCTCGTTTGATAATTTATGGTTATTGCAAAAATGTGAAATTGAGTATATGAATATAAGCATATTACCTTATGATATTATAAGTAATTGAACAGATTTAGGAGTCTGGGGAGGCTGGATGTTGCATTCACAAGTGGCGCTAGGGATGGAAATGGCATCTTATCAGGCTGTAATCATTCTCCAAGCAGAGGTGACACATCAGTAAATTTGGCTTTTGTGGCCAGTGGCTTCATATTGTTTAGCTCTTGATATATTTGATAGTGTATCTGGGATATGAAAAGTAAGAGTTATGAGATGTCATATTATTCATGTTTAGCGGATGTGATATATGGCGTATTGTTGCGTAATGATAATGTTTGGGTATTGTTGCACACTGACAGGTAGCTGAGAGATATTCCAAAGCTGGGCCACCGCAGAAGCCATAAAATATCCATAACTATTATATGTGGTGAAGTGCATTTTCCTTATTATACTTTCCTATAAATCTGGGAGGGACAGATAAGGGTGAGAGGTCAGCCTTAAATGGATTTGGTTTCCTCAGGCTGGGCTCTCCTGCTCCAGAGTGACTCTGAGCAGTGCTTTCAATCAGCGCTGCCACCGCTCACAGTGGTAATGATGGCCGGGGCTTCATTAAGAAGCTCGTTAAGTCCCCTCGTTAAGCTGCGGGCCCGTTAAGACTTTGATTGTTAATGGCACTTCATTAAGGAGAGCGAGGAGCCGGGCTCCCGTGGTGGTCCTGACCAGACGTGTTTCTGGCCAATTGGCCCCGGTTGGCTCCGACAGATGATGACATGAAGCCACAACTGAGTGTAGGTCACAATGTAAACACTTTTCAGTGAACTTGCATGAACCTGACCGGAACGATACACAGTACGCAAGTGGGAAAACAAAGCAAATAGTTGGACCTCAGAAACACACAATCCAGAAATGAAGCCAAAACATGTTGGATACGATTGCTGCCTTCTTGTTCATTTGTAGTAGTACATTGGGGATCAAGCGGTATCAAGATCACGCCCATGCACTCACTCGACCAATCTAAAGTCAATCTGTTTGAATTTTATGTTGACGTGTTGGTAGCATCAAATACACTTCATTAAAAGGGGGTAAAAAAGCACTTCGACAAACATCAGCATGATAAGAACGTCTTGATGGAAAACATACGTTTACGTTTACTTTGACCTTTTAGTTTGATCCATGTCACATCTGGCAACATCTACAAAGTAGGCGGGATCTATGACCTACACTGCAGCCAGCCACCAGGGGGCAATTTAGAAGCTTTAGCTATGAGACAACAGCACAGTCTTGACTTTTACCTACACTTGTAAAATAATACATATAAAAAATCAAATCAGTTTGTTGGAGACCAAACTGAATTATGGAATCATGATATGAGTGGAGCTATATATAATTTTATTTTACCTCAATTTAAACAAACAAGACCGAAGTAAACCGATGACTGGCAAAGACTATGGATCCCTAGTGTTTCTGACGGCGGTTTGTTCCATAAAGTGGCTTTTCCAGGGTTATTCTCCACTTGGCTACATCACCCTATTTTCAATTATGGGAGAGTTAAAGTCAATCCAGGAGTCCAGTAATTATTCATATCTGTCCTTCTTGGCATTGGTCTGAAATGTCTTTGAATGCCCTAAAAGTCTCAAATAACTTGTTGAAACCTTCAGAAACCCTGTGGAGACTGACTGAGTTTACGAGGCATCACAGTGGTTACTCCAAAACTCTCTCCTGTATATCATATGTTTCAAACTACACAGCCAGGTCTTCACGGTTCAATACATAAAAGGGCCTTGTCAAGGTTCTGCTTGATGTCTGGTGGGTTGTCTTGGCTCAAAAGCACAAAAGCACAACAAAAGCAGGAAAGATAAAAGTGATGCATGTTTGGCATATTTACTCAGTGTTCAGGAAATAGGGAGTCAGTCAGGCAACCAAATCCAAACGGGAAGTGTAGGGAAGCAGACAGGTAAAATGAGACAGGAACAAAATGTCAATGTCAGAGGACAGTTGTTTGTGGGCAGATAATGCAGAGAGTTGCTGATTAGGTGGAACGAGGAGCAGGAGTCCAGCTCGGGATAGTTTTCACAAGCCATTTAGACACGACACAGCAGAGCTGTTTTTAGACACCATCTCAGGAGACCGGCCGAACAACTGGGTCATGTTCTTTCACATAGGAACGATGCAGTGGGAGAGGCTCTGCTCAGAAATCTCCGGGCCGATCAGGTGAGGGGTGATGCAGTGTGTAAAGACTGTCGTGTCTGTTGCATGTTAGAAGCATCATCAGCCTACCCTCTCTTTCTGGAGGGTCTTCTGCTGTTTCCTCACATCGGCTCATTGGGACGTTTTGCTCGGGGATTGGCCACAGAAACTGAAACACAAACAGTTTAGGAATATATGTGTAAATTATGCAAGTAATGATGGAAGAATTTCGCTGCTATAACTTCAGGGTCTTTATATTGAGCATGCTGGATCACTCACGCTATCAGGTCTAACTGGTTCACTTGAATAGAATGGAACTATATTCAATGTTATTTGCTCCAGTGTTTTTCCTACCACATCCAATCAAAGTGTCTCTGTGAGTAAAAGGCTTGTACACAAAGAGCGTTGGAGTATCACTATAAATGTGCTCAGGCGAGTTGTAGCACTGCTGATTAAAAGACAACAGTAAAGCCTTCAGTTCAGGGGCAGAGTTGTTTCCAGTTTCCTCAGTGCACAATGCTCTCAGCAGAACACCCTCTATGTTGGAGAGAGAGCTTTCACACTCTCAAGTTGCATTGTCATTTAAATGAGGTGCTTAACTTTTGACTTTGTGCCGAACTGCTCGCATACTTTTTAACATTTCACATCTCCGAACTTATGATTGCTTTCTTAACCATAAACAACCTTGTCAACAGCCAGTTATCGTTTACCCCCTGGGAAGCTGGCGTATCCGTTCCATTTCCCCCTCCTGAAAAATGGCCATCCTCAAAGTAAATGAACATTTCGATTCACAGTATCCATTCTCATTTCATTTAGCAAATGTGCTTAGCTGTTGCCACGCCACAATGCGCTCCTGAGCTAAAGCCCCATCCCCTCCTCAGCGGCTTCTCCGCTCTCCCCTTTTCTCCATCTAAAGTCACAATGTCACACTTTCTTGCAAGTGGGGGCTAATTTAACACACTCTTCGTTTTGGTCACAGTTGCTATTCGATCCACGTAGGTGTGGGGGTAATGAGATTGAATCTTGTTGTGTGCTGGGCGCATCCCGTCATTGGGGACCGAGGGGAGCAGTGTGGAGCCTTCCCTGGTATTACCTCTCCCTGCATGAGAGAACGCTGGCTGCTTTTCTGCCCTGCTGTCCCACCAGGCACTGATCCAATAAAGCACAACACAGGGCTGTGATCGATACGACACGTCCCACCGCCGCGCTCCCCTCCACTCTCCCGTAGACGCACTTATTAGTTAGGGAATAATTGATTGGCCCCCTGTTCATTATTTCTTTGATTTGCTGCTTTCATTAAATAGCCAGGGAGCCGCATGTGCACAGACTAGTAAGCTCTCGCCGTCCACAGCTGCTGGGAAGTGAATAGAGGCTTTAAGATTGAGCGGGAGAGCATGTGTTCGGGATATCATTGAGATTAAGGGAGATCCTGGTTCATAACATACTCATACTCTAGGAAGAGAGAGAGGAGACGTGGTACAATGAGATGAGACAGTGTGTGTGTGTGTGTGTGTGTGTGTGTGTGTGTGTGTGTGTGTGTGTGTGTGTGTGTGTGTGAGTGTGTGAGAGAGAGAGAAGTATTTTGAACATTTCTTTTGTCTGCCTCTGTTTAAATTCATTCTATCCAGGAGGCATGCAGAGGATAATCTGCTTGTTTGGTCTTCACAGAGTCTCGGGAATGCAAACTTCATTTCTAACTGGTGTTTACTCTTGTCTTTCTTCCCCACCCTCTCTGTTCTTCTCTGTCCTCACCTTTCAATTTCCCACACCATATTTCCTCCCATCTTGTCTCCCTTCCTCCCTCGTGTCACTCCTCCTCCCTCACCTCAGCTCCACACTGACATGGACAGGAATGATGGACGCACAAAGTACGTCCTGCGAGGCGAGGGGGCGGGCTCGGTCTTTGTGATCGATGAGAAGACGGGGAACATCCACGTCACGAAGCCGCTGGACCGCGAGGAGAAGGACGAGTACCGTCTCGTCGCCACGGCCACGGACAGGCAGACCGACCGTGCCCTGGAGCCGTCGTCACAGTTTATAATTCGGGTGCAGGACATCAATGACAACCCGCCTTTGTTTGATGACGGCCCCTACAGCGCCACCGTGCCGGAGATGGCAAACATAGGTATGGGATCCTGGGAGGGTGGGAGGGTGGGTTTGGATTATATTCAGGGGAAAGCAGCAGCAGATCATAAAGCATGACAGTGTTATGTTATCAACAAAACCTAAAATTAACACAAAATATTTAAATAAACCAATTTTTTTTGAATAATTTAACAACTGAGGACAAATTGATAAATTATTATAAAATTTTTAAGTCTATTAATTTGTATTTTCCTATATGACTTTTCATTACATTGGAGTTGAGCCCTTTGCCCGCCCACCTCACCTGACAGCCAATCACATGTTCCCACACCAAGCTAATCATCTAGGTATGTGACCTTGGATTTATGAATTAGCCCTAAAGTGAAGATTCAGTGTTAGCATTAATATTCAGTCACTTCAGTGTTAGCTCTGCAGCGCTGTGCTTCTAAGGATGTTCTCAGATGACCAAAATCACACCGTTGTTCATTCATTAATTTCTAATAATTGTAGTTTGAGATATGAAAACACTTACATGATAATAATCCATTTCTGTCGCTACTGGAAATTTGGCAATCTGAAAAAGCCATTTTCCGTGGAGGAACTCCGCAGTTTTCCTGTCAAACATGCACAACACAGCGGGAGTTTCTCTCCTCAGACATGTTCACAATAACAACAAATCCTCCGCAGGATTCAGATGAGGGGTGGTTCAGCATACAGTCACAGGATTTAAAGATTCTTGTTTTCTTATGGGTTTTTTTAGTTTTTTTTTGCATCTGTCGCATGTTCTCAAATCGGCTTCTCTGGTCTTTCTGTAGACTTTCGGCTCAGGGGCCATGCTGAGAAGTCCACAGGAAGTAAAATACTGTGAAAGCAAATATAGGACATAGAGTAAATATGATATATTAAGTAGTTGTAAACATGGCCAAAGTGTTTTTGGAGGCAACAGTGCCCAGCTCTCTGGCAGCTGTACCAGAACCTATTGAGTGGCTGAGGGCAGATGTGATTTACACTAATGACAACCTCACTGTCATTTACAGGGACATTATAATAATAAGTGTCTTGAGGACAAATGCCATTTTTGGAATTAAAACAGACTTTTGAATAAAAGGCATTTTGAAACGGCAGCAACAGGAACCATATTCAGATTTACTAGATCCGGCTTTTTATTTGGAGCCCATGATGTTGAAGAAAGTGAAAAAAAAATCCTGGATCCATCCCATAATTTAGAGCTACACCAAAATGTAAGTCCCTCTTTCCTGTGCCAGGCCACATCCCTCCACCAGGTTTCATGGTAATCTGATCCACGAGTGTTTGTGTAATCCTGCTAACCACACCAACAAATACAAACAGAAACACAACCCCCATGAGGGAAATAATACAAGATAATTCTCTTTAGTTTCAAGGTAAGAATAATACGAGAAAACCTTTACAATTAAAATAATGTGGCTTTGTAATTTTAAGTTTTATATATATATATATATATGATTATTTACTTAATAATGTGATTCAACCAAATCTTTTACTTTAAAGGTATAATGCCCTTGTAACAACCAGAAGAGGAAGTAGAACTATTATCGTCTGAACTTTCCTGTTGGGATCTGTGTTGTTGAGTCATCCACAGAAAACTGGATTCATCCCAATGATTTAACATGCATAACTTGTTATTATAATACCAGACAGAAACATTTTTCATCATAGAAAGATTATTACATTTAATCTTTAGACCGGAAGAAGACATGGATGTCTCAGTTCTTACAGTTTGAACATGTGCAAAGCTGAACATGAGTTAATGATTTGTTCCCAGGTTGCCCATTTTATTTATATATTCAGCCTGTGGTCTTTGTCACGTGTCACCTCTCATTTCTCAGACCTTTCATTCCTGTCCTGTCTATGCTGCGATCAAATAACAAGAGCAAAAATGATGAAGATTAATCTCAATATCCAAGATTAGAATTTGATCTCAGTCTTGAACATGATTTGATTAAGCCGGCTATCGAAGTCACATTCTGCAGACTAGCTCAGGCTCCAGCTTTTTTACTGGTTTTTCATTCTGAGTCGCTGCTGTCAGGCGGGAGGAAGACAGATACCTCACATGTCCATAGCTACAGAGAGTGTTTTCTGATCTGCCATGTCACAGTACTGATTGTCTCAGTGTATTTCATGCAGCAGCTTTGAAATGGTTGTTTATATAACCTGCACCAAAAGGTCCCTTACACTGAGAAATGTGAAATATAGAAAAACAAAGAAATATCAGATATTGAAAGATAACTCATGGACTCCAATAATGCTGCAAATATAAAAGCTCTATTAGATTAAATGCAGTGTAAAGACTTATTATGAAAAGCACTTGAGATGGGACATGGATACATTCTGGAAATACAATCAGCATGTTATGGCAACAGATGTCAAAGCTGCAGCATTAGAGCCATTAGACAACACACCACCGCTCTAACATTAGCGCCTGCTGGGATCACAGTGACATTTTGTACAGTATCTAATTAGCCTTCATCATATATAGATGGGGCTTTTTTATTAGGGGAAAAATCCTGATGCACTTTAGCAGGTTTAACTTTTCCGAGCAAAAAACTGAGTGAGGGGCCGTTTATTCCTGCTTCACATGGAGTCTGAATCCTGCATCCAGCATCAAAACAACTTTACTGCGGATGAAATGTTGAATTTTGATGGCGTGTTGGTTGTTATTCCTGCCACGTATTTCTCTGCTGTGGTCACAGCAAAAGCACCAATCTCCATGATTTCCCTTTTTTCATGTTCGAATGAATTTTGATCACAGGATGCTTTCATGTGTCAGTAAATATACCTTATTTTCAGTCCAGTCCAATATGTACATAAAAAGATATATTCATGTGATGACAATTTTAAATATCCGGAGGCTTCTTTTCTTAATCAGTCTTTCACGATGAGTTAAGGCTCCGAGATCAGATCAGAATATTTTCTCCCAAAAACAGTTTTAATTATTTCACATGACATATTTCTGTTTCTCTCTCTGCTTTGTTAATGGTTATAAGCAGATGGCTGCAAGGGATGTCACATACAGAGTCTTTAGATGAGAGGATTAGAACAACGAGGGGTTAACAACAGAGCAGGTCATGTGATTCATTTAGTGACGCTCAAACAGATACATTGTTTTCCACAGATTCACTCTCTGATTACTTGACTTTGACTTGGCTGGCAAACTAATTCTGTGAATTGAAAATCGGTGTCTGTTTAAATTGTCAAACTTTCAACTAATTTATTGAAATTCCAAATGCCAGTATCAATAGTGATGCAGAATGTGAATGTATTTTTGGACTCATATGAATATACCCTCATTCATATATAGATTTTTATGCTCATCCATTGTAACAGTGGATGTATCCTGGTAGAAATATGAATCATTATATACAGTAACTGATAGGTGAGGGCCTCGGGTCAACACACTGACCTATAGAGCGATGCTGCTTCCCCCTATATATTGTTTGGAGCGGGTCTCCAGTGCTCGTCTCTGATGAAAAATGAAAATCTTGTCATCACACATAGAGTCAATGGAGATGTTGTCACTCTCTCTGATATCAATCTACTCTGGTCATGTACTTTAATGCACAGCTCAGGATTTAATAACATCTGAATGAGAACCTGGGTGACAGACTGGAAGGTTGTCTCATCACTGTCAAATCTGGTTAACA
This sequence comes from Pseudopleuronectes americanus, assembly GCA_038501795.1. Taxonomy (NCBI): domain Eukaryota; kingdom Metazoa; phylum Chordata; class Actinopteri; order Pleuronectiformes; family Pleuronectidae; genus Pseudopleuronectes; species Pseudopleuronectes americanus. The sequence goes on along the minus strand of CM076730.1, from coordinate 5,591,943 downwards.
CACACACACACACACACACACACAGACACACACACACACACAAACAACTCCCCACACACACACACAGACAGAGATGATATAAAGCAGATTAACTGACTTTCACAGTTTTTTTACACTAATATACAGTTTTACATTACATAATGATATATAACAATATTTTCTCACTTCTGATGTTGCATATTTTCTATTACTATTTGTAGTTATTGAGAATATTAAACTTTTGAAGCTAGGTTTTCAGAGCAACTCTTTTAGATAGTGCATTTTATTCCCTCATTGCTAAACTATGACAAGCACGTAAAGACTACAAACAACTAAAACAAACAAGCTTTCATTTGCACAACATGGAGTCTACTTACAAATGTTCTACTTGCTGTCACATTTTGGAACTCGCAGACAAAGGCCTTAAATCAGCCGAATCTGTGTTGGATCAGCAGTCGCCTGTCGCTGTGTGTGACAACTCTTTACAGATGCGATTCATGAGTTAGTATAAAGTTTGGAGTCCAGACTGTACTAGAGGGTTTCCTCTGTGAAAGATAGTGGGTGACCCTCCGTAGCCTGTCAGTCGTGTAGTGTGCACTCGGCATGAGCTGCGTGCAAAGTGGGATTTCCTCTCAAACTAAATGAGCCAAAATTCAGACTGGTGAGCTTGCAATTAAATCCTGTAGTGTTGTCTACTCCATTCTAATGAGTAAAACCAATATTTAATTCAAAACAAGCCGCATCTTGTTCCCCAAGCAATTGACAAATTATTGCACTTAATACCCTCTAATCATATACAAACAGAGACTTACCCGCTCTAGGTGGAATGAACAAACATTTTAGTTATGTATGTCCTTATGATATCTTAATAAGAAGTATATTTGGACATTTCTGTGATTCTGTTCAGGCGTTGCAAGTCAAAGCTACTTTGCAAACAGGCAGGTGCAAGTGGGAGGAAAGTGAAATATTCCCTGCTGCACTGTTCCATCAGAGCTTTGTGTCCATGTAGCACGAGTCTGCATACATGGACCTGGGGATTTATTTCTGGGTGCCATTTTCAGAATGCAACACCTAGTAATAGTTTCTGCCGGCTTCAAACTGCCTTCGGTGCAGTTGGAAGCTAAAAGTGGCTCAAACCGAGGGGAGATGTACGGCAATACTTTCTTTAAATGTAGGTCACATGCCTTCCCTCACCTTAACAGTGTCCAATTAAAACCAGAATATCCAAATACCTGAATTAAAGTCAGAAGTGCATTATAAGGTTTTTATAAAAGTACCTGAGTTCTCAAATGCACTTGGTCTCCTCTTTCTTGTTGGGAGCGAGCAGGTCGGGCACTGCTTTTCAATTTTATTCCTCCTCTTGGCATGAAATTGCGTCTCTGTTCATGGCGGCTCATACCGCATAGAGGGAATTTCATGGCTGGAGTTGGATGTGCAGGCTCGTGCACTGCCCCGAAAACCCCAAAAATCGAAATGCAAATTAATGCAATTTAAATGCAATGCAGGCCGAATCTGTAATAGTTAGATTAATGGGGGATTTTTCAATAATACTGTTTGTAGGATGTATGAAGGCTTTGACTTTTACTGATGAAATACCAGTAACAGCAGGAATGATGCACGACATATAATACCTTCCATCTTCAGTCTCTAGTTTAAGAGCCGCTTCTGCTAATGTCATTATATTATTATTATTATTGTTATAATAATAATAATAATAATAATAATAATAATAATAATAATAATAATAATAATAATAATAATAATAATAATAGTATTATTATGACTATTATCATCTGTATTAATATTATTAATATATGGAGCTTTCAGGTTATGTAATCATGTAAATGGCACACATATTCTATTGTTTTTATCTCAGTATTTGTTTGCATATAAATAGATTGTGTGCATATAAATATATATTAAAGAGATATTACTAATTGACAACTCTATATATAATCACTTGAGCTTGTTCACCTTGTGTCTGTGTGGCTGTTCTCTGGGTACTCTAGCTTCCTCCCACCGTCCAAACACATACAGATTGCAGTTAATTGGAGACTCTGAGACTCTATTCAGACCTGTTATTAACATCTGTTCTGATAAGTGCTCAGCGCTCAGTTTACTTCTGAATGTATTCGAATGCATCCAGAGATCTGATCCCTCAGACATCTGATGGCCCTGATCTGCCTCAGTATAAATGTATTTCACACTCCTCAATGTCCATATGCTGATTTGCTTGTAACAACTGCCAAAATATCAACACTGATCACCACATACTGATTGATAATTTTATTAAATTGGTCAAATCTTTCTTCAAAGTGTCGCACATTCAGTTATACAGCATCTCATAACTCCGCTCTCTCCCTTCTCTCTCTGTCTCTCCCTCTCACCCATGTCGACACAACACAAACACACAAAGCAAATGGCAGTCGTCGTTATTCGCATAGACAGCATAAATGAGGTTCCGATCACAAGTGGTCACATGAGGCACATTCAGGACACATTTTAATACTAGAGGTGAACAGATGAATTTAAAGCTGACCACTTGGTATTAGATCCCTCAGGACAGAGGTTAATACCAGGTCTGAACAGGGTGTGAATGGTTTTGGGACTCTGTACGTTGGCCCTGCGATACCTCGGGTGAACCTAACCTCTCACTCAATGTCAGCTGGGATTGGCCCCAGCTCACCCATGACCCTTAAAGGATAACCATTATAGATAATATATGGATGGATGTTTGGACTTCAACATATACAAATACCTCTAAAAGACAGGGGTTGACCAGATATTTACCTCAATCCCCTGAGAGGTTAATGAGCCCCCAATTAAAATCCAGACTGGCCGGTCAATTTGTTGTGTGTATCACGAGAAGGAAAAACATTATCTGCCTATTAACCCTGCTGTCAATTCATATCAGAGGGGTGTGGCCTGCGCTGCTGCTTTGGGACTCTGGGCTTTATAGCGGCCTGGGGGAGCTGATGTGATCGGCCGTGAGTTATCTGGTTCTACACGTGAACCTGCAAATAATCTCTCCCACCTGCTAATATTGATTCAGACTGCTTCAGGATCTTTTCCGCGTCGCACCACGAAACCTAAATGAGTTGGTCACACACCTACCTGAACTCACACGCCAGTGTCAGGGAAAAAATCGAACGCTTTTGCGAGGCGATACGCCGTGAAATGCTTTTACTGTATTCGAAAAATTCGTCAAAATGAATAAATTCAGTCACCGTGACATTTATGGTAGAAAACTAAAGTGGTTTTCTGGGGTAAACACCTTAAAATCCATCAAAGTGGATACATCGGGGTCTTTGATCTTCATGTTAAATTACAGTCTTGTTTTCTATTAGTCCTGATGTACGGCGGTGTCTGTATATTAGATATTATGTTCCTGGTAAACAACACAATTTATCGTATCGTGGAATTAGAGGGGGGATTTGGGAGTAATTGCGCACATTTATGACAAATTACCGCTTTTCCTACATAATAAGAACATACAGATGGTTGTAAAACACATTCATAAAAAACCATTTCCTTTTCATTTTTACTCGAAATGTGGTGACAAAGTGTGTGTCACAGTCGCACTAAGCTGATAATATTTCTCTGACTGCGGAACGATGGTGTACGGTTTGACAGGAGCACTCAGAGTGGGAGTGAAATAAGAGGTGAGGGCAGAGATGGGAGAAATTCCTTTTTCGCGCTCATATAGCAGTGAGATGTTGGAGTGACTGAGATTGTAATTCAGAGCGTGACTGCAGAGTGCCTGTAGGAAACAGTTTGTATGTACAAAAGTGCTCTAATCTCCATTTAAACTCCGCTTCTCCACTCGAAAATGAGCTTGACTTTTAGGGAGCACTCTTGCCTTTTAAAAGTAAGGAGAACTGCTTTCAGGAAAACTTTTTGAATTAGGCCAGAAAAAGAGGGTATTATTTTACATAAATCCCCCACTAAACTTGTTAGTTTAGAGAAGTTCAGCCAATTTGTCTGAAGGTCCTTGGGTTCTACCTTTTAAGTAATTTTTACCCCCAAACATCAAACTTCTTTCTACATTGAATTTTTAAATTTGGATTCCAAAGATGACGGCAGGGCACGGCCAATGGAGAGAGGGGTGGAGGGGTGATGGAGACGAGCTCTGTTTAGTAATCCTATCAGCTGCCCAATGAGTGTCTGCTCCTCAAAGCAGCTCAGTCTTCGGATTGAGCTGTTCAGTAAATCACGGATTCAATATTTACCTGACAATTCAATATTTACCAACGCGCTTTACAGCATACGTAAGGAGATGTTCTGCTGTGAGGATTCTATTAAAGGCTCGTAGCATTAGGCATTTTAAGGGAAATGGGGTGCATCTGCGGCAATGAGACAATCATGCAAGGTGCACTGGAACTGAGCCAGTTTTGAAAGTGTTTTAGTTCACGGTTTATAAATCTAATATCTTGGCAGATGTGTATCTGCATTTAAGGTTTAAAGTGTCATCTTCTCATTCTCTCTCTCTCTTTCTCTCTCTCTCTCTCTCGCTCTCTCTCCATTTATGTATATATAGACAACTCTCTGTCTGTCTGTATTCTGCTCTATATTCTTAATAGAGCAGAATAGAGCCAAAATTGATTTGATTTGGAAACACAATATGTTCAATAAAGATAATACAATTTGAATAAACAGGCGACGTCTACGTCGTCTATAAACCCCGTCATCATTTTGATAATTTGATTATTTTTATTGTAAAATATCAAACTGATTTATTGATATATCGGGTGTCCCTGGTGCTGGTTTCAATTGAAACATTCATTGAAACACTTCCTCTCTAGCTATTTGTCTTCACAGTAAAAGCACATGGTGTGGTTTGTTGCTGCAATGCTTTATATGGAGCTGCTAAAGAGGGTCCATATCCATTTTTTTTATAGCAGGTAGGACTAACACAAAGTATTCTAACTTCCTGAGTGACCAACTGTTTATAAAATGCTCTGCACACAACGTCCAGCACACAAACAATAACAAGTGACTGTATATTGTAGATCTGTTTGAGGAGGACTCACTAATGACGAAAGCTCCAGAGTAGTAACACAGGACAAGAAAACCATTCATTCCAAATGGGCACTGGACTAGTATGAATATACAGTCATATATATATATATATATATATATAAATGGTATGTATTTCATGAATTTAAGTAGAGTCTCCAGAGGACAGATGTCGTATGGTTCCGGATGGATGCGTGACAGTGTGGGTATTTGTGTATGGCACAGCTTACAGGCTGAATACCAATAGATTTGCCTTCGCCTTGGAGCAGAGCCAAACTGTTTGATTCCTGAGACTGATTACGCTTTACGGCTGTCAGAGGAAACATTTCAGCCTGTATCTACTTACAATATATACCCTTGAACTTATCCACAATATCTACTGTGAAAAAAAAGCCTAAAACAGAAATAGATTTAACAGCAGACACTTTGCAGTCTGTGAGTGAAACTGGTATGGTGAGCGAGTAAAAATAAGTGCTTTAACTGTACTTTCTTTTTATCTGGCTAGAAAATGTGGGAAATGCAGAAAGAAATCAAAAAAACTGAAAATGAATTAAAAATAATGAGCAAACATCTGAACAAGCTCTCTACTTTCCACTCAGTCGAATTTTAATTGGTCTCACTGTTTCTTACTGCGTCTCAGTCCCACATATAACATCATGTACTGTGCAGTAATACTAGAAGTATACAGGTTAATTTTTCTCCCTGGTGAAAAGAATAAAAAAAATTCTTCAACATGAAATTATGGATCTCATGGGCCGACAGTTGTCAATCACAGCAGATTACATTTCACAGAAAGATTCAATTTAAATTAGATTCTTGTTTTGTGAAATCTGCCTCGACAACCATCCACAGTGTGTGATTTTCTTATTTAATTTTCTGCAGCTGTGAGCATCTCCTTCATTGTAGGATACTAGAGCACCAACCACATAGTCACAAATCAAGCGTTTGTCATAATGTATAATAAGAAATTAGAATATAACTCTGGTTTATCTTGATTTTGATTAGATTTTCAAAAATTTGACAATCGATTTCAGCTGGGTATTGTTACACTGTTCACAATAAGTTAATTGTTCTGAAAGGATGGTGTTAAAAAACAAAACAAGATTCAAAACTGCTGCTAATAAACGTGATATCTGTAGGTAGCATCTCTTTGGTGCACTAATAGATATGTCTTTATACCCTTTATATTCATTGTTACTTATTTATAATTACTAATGTGACTTTTTAAGTCTAATAATCTATACCATCCATAGCTAATGGCGTCATATGAAGGGGGCATTTTTGCTTGTTCATAAGGTTGGTGACAACAAAAGGATGCTTTTTTTTATTATAAACGATAATAGCTTTAGACTGTAATAATATATATATATATATATATATATATATTACAATAGGCACATTCGCTTTACTTATTACTATGATATTCATAACTTTCAGACACAATGCATTTGGTAAATTAATCATAGTGACATTTATTCTCTATTTACATACATTTCCATTGCATTTATCAGTAGTTTTATTTCACGCATGTAAGGTTCCCACAGTACAGGTGTGTGAGGTGTTAACAATACCAGAGTGATACATAGAGGGAGTCATGTCTGCACTGGTAACGTTAATGGGTTTCTCTGAATGGAGGAGTGCTGTCGTGGGAATTCCCTTTAAACTACATCTGAAGTAAATGTACTAAGTTACTTTGTTTTATAATACTACTGATAGGTAAAGCAGAAGAAAACTTGGAACCTAAGTTGTAATAAACAGGAATTATCCTTCAGACACACATAAACAAAAATACACACACACACACACGCACACACATATGCACACTTTACTCTTTACTACTCCCTCTCCAACTCTCTCTGGCACAGTGTAGACTTTGCACCTACCATCTGTCAATACCCCCTGGTTCTTAACCACCTGTAATGAATCTGAAACCACATGCCCCCTCCATCATCACACATGCACACAAACACACACAAACACACACACGCACACACACGCACACTTCCTTTCCCATAGTGGTCCTGTCATGGCTTTGATCAGAAATAAAGTAGCAGCTGCTTCCACAAATCCCCTACCACCAATGCTTTCTAGTCCCCGCTCTTGGAATAATCATTCCTCCCGTGCTCACGCATGAATATAGACACATCTGAATACGCCATGTGTTTTATGAAAATATATTTAGCAATTTTATTTGTCAGCAAATTCCCAAACACGACCTGCCAATTGACACTGTGTGAGCCGTAGAGAAGAGAGATCTAAAGCAGTGCAAGGTAAAGGGAGAGAGGCCCACTGACGAGACAGACGGTTGGATTGAGAGAGGGGGGGGGGCAAAAGGGAATTGGAGACGGAGATGAAGTGAAATGAAACGAGACAGAGGGAATCGGGGGGTAAGGAGAGGAAGGTGAGCAGCAGGATGGAGGAGGAAGAGTGTGAGTGTTCGGCGGAGGGGGGATGATTGAGAATAAAGTATTTGTCACCGTGCCCTCGGAAAGAGATTGAAAAAGGAGTAGGAGAGGAGAGAGGAGAGAGGAGAGAGGAGAGAGGAGAGAGGAGAGAGGAGAGAGGAGAGAGGAGGTCGCCCTGATATAAAGCTTTCTTATGCTCTTAAAGTGCTGCCATATCCTGTCTACTTAGCTTCAGCTCTACCTTGTTCTGACTCTGTCCTTCCCTTTACCTTTTTCTCCCCCTTTTTCTCCCTCATTTATATATTTTTTGAATTTTCCTCCCTCTCTTTTCTGTTCTTTCCTTGTGTGTCCACCCCGCAGGCACGTCCATAATCCAGGTGACAGCGACAGATGCCGATGACCCGACTTATGGGAACAGCGCCAGGCTCGTGTACACACTGGTACAGGGACAACAGTACTTCTCAGTCGATCCCCAGACAGGTGAGTGTGTTCATTAATCTGAGAGTGAGCGTGTGTGAGTGTGTGTGGGTGAGTGTGAGTGTGTGTCTCCTTCATGACACACATGGGCGGAGAAATGTAAAGGCTCCGCAGATGTTGGAAGGCAAATACACACGAGCTGCAGAAGAGCAAATATACTCAAGATGTCGAAGAGCAAACAAGTGAATTCATTACTGACACTCACATATGCACACACACAAAACTGAACGTGTGTGTATGTGTGTGCGTGTGTGTGTGGACGAGCACGATAAGAGACACGTGCACATAGAAGTGTGTTCGTGCAAGCTCAGGTAGAGTTTAACATCCCAGAATGTGAGCTGCGAGCACAAATAAATCCCTACTCGTCTTCATTATTATTTCATGCACGCACACACACACACACACACACACGCACACGCACACACACAAACACACACACACACACACACACATTCAAACCAACAGTCCTCGCCTGTGCATCCCCAGTTCTCTTGTCACACTTAGTCATCTGTCTTTCTTACTTCCCTTTTCCCTCTTGTGCCCCTCAAACACCCTCCTGTTAACACACACAAACACCAACACACTGTACAAGTGCACGCACACATACACACACAGGCTGACACACATCTCCCAGTGCTCCCCCCTCCCCAGCTCTCCTCCGGTATGAGCTGGCAGAAATGTATTCATGCTGCCAGGGCACGTGTGCGCAGAACCAAAAAAAACGAGCAGCAGCCTAATGTTATTATTTCTGGATGAGGCAAAAACAAAAAGACGGGTTCACAGGGAGATGTCAGCAAAGGTTTGTGAACTATTACACAGGACAGATTACAGAGGCCTCAAAGGACCTGTCTGCTGTGTGTGTTCTCACTGAGCTGCTGTGCCACGCATGTCACCTAAGGGCAGAACGTTCTTTTGTGGCGTGGAGGATGGGGAGGGATGAGGAGCTTTATATATTCAACCTTTTTTTATAATGATTACTTTTATAGCATCATACCTCGGAGTGAAATAATAACTCAGTTGATTCAGAAACGGAGTTCTAGCTGTCTGGTGCTTTGAGTGTTGGTTTGACTGACAGTGCACACTGAAAGAAATGATAAACTCGTGGCTGCTGAAGTTTTTTGCATATAAGACTCTGTGTGACGGAGTAAATGAGAAAATTGAGAATGAAGTCGTAATATTATACAGATAAAGTCTGTTTTCTGCCCTGAAAGAAGGGATGTGGAGCATCTGGTTAAGTTATACTAGTTTTCACAAAATAAAATATCTTTTGGCTCATCAGCTCCACATTATCATGAGTACCAGGACTATTCTTAAGAAAGAACCACGCAGACCTACAGGTTACCTCTGATGAGCAGGAGGAAATGTTTGGAAGTGGTCGACGGTTCATCATTAGTTATCATCTGTATGAAATCCAAAGAGGTTTCATGGTTTCACAATGAGTTTGGTTTAAGATTTTGGATCCAGAAGGACAGAAACTCCAGAAAGCATGGAGTCTCCTCACTGCTTATTTCCTACCAAAAAGCTGAAAAATAATTCTTTATTTATAATTCTGGACTCCTGCAATAGTGCACCAAATTTCTTGTTATAGTGCTTCTTTATTTTTGCAATGTTAGAAATGTATTCTCACAATAATAAACATTTCTTCTCAATTAAAATAATAGTCTTGTAATATTACAACCTTTTTCTGGTTATATTACGACTAAATTCTCTTAATACTGTATCTAATAAGAGCACTTTGACAGTATTATCTTAGTTATCAAATTTTTTCTCATAATATTACAAAGATTCCCTAAATATTTTACAACAAAATTATTTTAATATTACATTATTCTCGTAATAGTACGATTTTATTCTCATATTGCTATGAGTTTCTTCTCAGTTATGATTGTAAATAAAATTATCACTTTCTCTTTTATATTATAGCTTTATGCTCTTAATATTATGCTCTTTTTTCTGTGCCTGCCTTAGTGTTTATTTAGCCAACACAGTTCACAGGTCACCAGTCCGTGTGTTTTGCTTGTTGAATGTCAGCGTTAAGTAATTGAATTCTTTGACATGTGAGGACCTCTGCAACAAGCCAAGAGAGCTGCGGCGCTCTTTGAATGCTAATTGGGGAATATAAGCCTAATTCCACCCAGTGTGTATTAGCCGTGACACTGTGCTATTAGACGAGTTTAAGCATTCTGAACGTGTCCCCTCTCTCCCCCCCTCCTCTCTCCTCTCTCCTGCTCTATCTCCCTGCTCCAATCACCTTGTTTCTCGCCGGCTCAATCTTCGAAGGCATAATTCAAAACATACACTTAGAGGCGAGTACATTCGCTCATATATTCAGTTTGTTTGCTTCTGCATTCTGCTCAGACAGCGAGACACACTCCTGCTCCTTTCGTTTGCAATCGAAACGGCCCATGTAGAATGTGATTCACCTTGAGCTGCCAAGGCATCCAGGCCTGTGTTCTGGCTGACGCTGGGTGAGAGCAGCCAGCACTGGATGTGTAACAACCAATCATATGTAGCAGAATGAGGCCATTTACCCAGAGGAGGTGATCGATGTTGAATGTGTGCTGTGCCGTTTAAAAAGGTGGGAGACACAGATTGAGATTTTATGCTCTGTCAGCATGTCGCCGTGGTATGATTTATTCTTTCTGTGCAAGCTTCCTCATGCATCTGTGTTTGTATACGTGTGGCTTTGCGTGTGTGTGTTTCTGCACGGCATTAATGGAACACTAAGTTATGTGTTGTGGATGTCAAGCGGAAAGTGAGTGTCTCTAAAGTGTCAGAAAAGCTGTCAGGCTGTTAGCAGAAGCAGCCTCGTCTTCAGCGTGATGCCGTCTGATATTTTCCAATAGGTTTTGAAAGGAAGACGAGAGATCTAAGAATAACCTGGTCCATCAATTGGAATGAAAACAACATGATTAGTAAATATGAAGCTTGATGACCTCTTACCCGCGATAGTGATCAACCAGCTGCTGACAACTCTGACGTGGTTATGGCACAACAAGCAGCCTAATTAGACAAATAAAGTAAATAACTGAAGCTGTAGCCCTGTTACTACCTTAAGATGAGTGCTGTACCTAATATAAGTAGGCAATCCACTCTAATGAGACACATTTTAATAAAGGTTGTAACTAATGGATTTACCAATGGCTGCTAAATGATTTATTATGGTAATAAATCCGTAATTATAACCCAGTCGATTTCAGGATTTAGACCAGGACTGAGGGAGATTGCCAGTGCTCTTCGGTGGCTGAGTTACGTGGATACATTTTTAAATGACCTTAAAAATATATTGAGCATTTCTGTTCTGTAACTTATGTAACAGCTGACATATGCTGATGTATCTATAATATTAGCTGATATATTAGATAATGGCACCATTGCATTAGGAAGACAAAACATCACTGTTTCCTAATTCTGAGATCTGTATCGATCCAGCTTAGCTCATTGTGTCTTTGTGGCTCTTTGATTAATCAATAATTCTCCTCTAATGAACTGTTTTAAATGACCTCCTTTAAAACAGAAAACAGCTGCAGAGCATCTGGACCAAATTATTCCATTGAATAATTTGATTTGTAAGTGCAGGGTAAAGGCCCCATTGGAAGCAAGAAACCTACAGTCTGTTATTAATGATTTACTTTAGTCTTTAATGAAAGGTCCTCCTCTCATAATCGGTAGTCAGATCTGTAGCTATTAATGTTAAGAAGCCATTAATAACAAATCATACTGTCTATTGAAATCAGGTCCACCACTTCATAGGATACCAGGTTAATCCAGTTGCCACTGACTTACAAAGGTTTCACTTCATTATAAGCCCTCAGGTCTACAATAACATGTGTAAGTCATTATTAAATAATTATTACAATAATCCATCAAGTCAAGAGTTCATAAAGGTGTGAATAAATGAGCGATTCATTTTATTAATGATACGTTTAAAAGCCGGATTGAGAGAAATATGTACACAAATTCACAAACCCTCCACAATGTCCATAGGTGTGAATGGATGTGTTTCTCTGTATGTTTTTCACTTGCGAGGCGACGTGTCCAGGCTGTACTCAGACTCTCGCCCAATATCAGCTGGGATTGGCTCCAGCTCCTCTGCAGCTCCCTTACAGGATAAGTGGTATAGATAAACGATGGATGGATGACCCACTTATCAAAAGATCATTTATTAATCATCATTAAGGCCTTTAGTTGGAGCGTTTACAAAGCCGGAGAGTGGTGGCTCAGAAGATCTGGGAAAGAGATATTCTATCATGACATGAAAGTTATCGTGAGACCAGTCCTGCAGCAATAGAAGAGAAGTGTTGCTTAAAAATGTTAAAAGTGAGGCGGACGAGATGCCAATGTGCTGGAAGCTTTTGTTCCAGAACAGAGCACAAGCCAGAAAGCATGTTTTGGAATCCAGGAGCTTCAGTGCCTGGTAATTACTGAGTCATGAATTTTGATTAAAAAAACTTATTTAATGGTCATTTGCTGCAACCTCGCTTTGGTAATAACTCGACATTCCCTGCTTTAAATATTCAATAGCCACTCTGATGACTCTTTGTATTCTGTGTTTTCCAGGTATTCTGCGAACAGCCGTGCCCGACATGGACAGGGAGACCCAGGACCAATTCCTGGTGGTGCTGCAGGCCAAGGACATGGGGGGTCATCTGGGCGGACTATCCGGGACCACCACCGTCACCGTCCACCTCACTGATGTTAACGATAATCCTCCCCGGTTCACCCAGAGTGAGTAACTGCACCAAAAACCATGCAATCCCTGAGAGGCCACAGAGAATGAATGAGTTGTCAACAGGGGGGCGGGCAGCACAACATAACAGCAGGAAATGACAGTGGTTGAACACCCTGTACTTACTGCATGCACACATATGTGCAGTAATTGTATGTGCCACCTCCCACATAACTGCCAGACACACGTGTATACACACACTCACAGAGCAGGCGTCCATTACTGTTTGCAAACACTTCTTTATGGCTCGGAGTACCAGACTGGTGAGGTTCCATCTCATTAGAACAATGCAGCATCAACTGAGCTGTCAATCAGCGAGAAGTAACAGAGATAAAGTTTTAATGACTTTGCTGTGTTTGACTCTATAACACTCATTACATGGTAAACGCTGGGAGTAAACAAATAGGCATAAACATAGTGTTTGTTTTGTCCCAGTTGGCAGAGGAGTGCTCGGACCTCTTTGACCCACAGGTACTGTCAGGATTCAGTAGCAGCAGCAGCAGCTGTAGCAGTCGGGTGGAGGAGGCTCCTGCAGGGCTGCAAAGTGCCTCATCAAACATTCAGTCATGGATTTCACCCGCCCGAGCGATGATCAGATGCTGTACAGCAGCTGTACGTTCAGATTACTGGGAACAATATCCACAGCACTTCTAATCAGAGAGACCCCATCAACTGTTTGATAACACTCAATTGAATGTCCCTGTTTGTGATTATGAAGTGGGATTTTAGTGCGAGGGATGGATGGAAAAGGTCTACAACCCGCGTATGTTATGCTTGTGATGTTTATAAATTAAATTGGGCCTTTCTCCAGTGCCTAAGCCTATTATTCCATAAAAAAAAATAAGACCAGAAAGTAGAAATCTGAATTAAATCTGCTGAGAAAATCCTAATCAAGTTGATCAGGGGATATTACTGTTTTCTTTGGACATTACCCTACAAATCATCTTGTAGTTATCCAGAAGGAGGTCAGTGAGCTAGTTAGTGCCTCTCTGGGCAGCACTGCTCTGGTTCTCCTGTGCAGGAGTGCACTGATGTCTTAGAGGCCAAGATTAATCCATCCCCTCTACCTGCACACCTTGAGAATTGGTATGTGTGTGCTTTATTACATTCAAAAGGACACAGCAGTTAGTTCTGCTGTGAATGATCAAGGGAACCAACTGGCCTCGATGGCCAATGTTCTTGTCATCCATTATGTAATGTCATCCTTTGACATTTCTCATCTCGGCAATTTTCGACTCCTCTGTGGTAATTGCGGACCGTCTCCCAATTAAGGTGGAGAAAGCTTCAGTTAGGATTTGTAGCTTTTTGTCCATTTATACTTCCTTTTAATTTTGAGAGGGGCACAGAGGAAAGATAAGTTACTTTTCCATTAAAGATGTCTTCAGAAATCAGAGTAAAAAGTAAATTGTTGTTGATCCCAGGGTTCAAACCAATCACTTTCTCAGAAAAGTAAACTTGTAATTAAACGTGGTCTTTCAGTTCTCTATTAGATGAAATTGGGCAAACATACTGGCTTATGTTCACACCTGGATTTACAAACCAAGGTCATTGTCTGTTACATTGTTTACATTTGATGTTACATTAGTCCTGTCATCATCAACTGCGTGGGCTGTGTCTACTTACCCTTGACATCGATTGGTTTGTAGCAAAGCTTGAGTCTGTTGTTTTCAATTCAGCTATTGTGTTCTGACAAAGTCTGCACTTTTTGCTCTGACAAGATTTTGATCTGTTGGCCTTGAAGGTTTGTCCACGGCACCTCTCACATCCGTTATTTAGCTTCAGACTAAACTGGGAAATCCTAAAGCCTCAGATCCTCGAGCGGGGAGTTCCAGAGCTGAGGGGCCTCGACCGGAAAAACCCGGTCAGCTTTGGTCTTGAGTCAGGACTCAGCAGCAGCCAACCTGCTGGAGGATCTGAGGCTCCGGTCTCCACCATAGGGAAGCAGTAATTCAGCAATATGTGAGGAGGCTTCACCATGAAGTGCTTTATGGCTAATCAATAAAATCTTCAGATCAATTCTAAAACTGACAGGTAACATGTGAAGAGAGCCTGAGGTTTTCTCATGGTTTTCTGTTTTTCAGTTAGGTTATTTACTACAGCCAGTTGTGGAGTTGAGTGCACTTAGTTTTATGACAGAAAAATACCTAAAGTTAGACCGGGTCATGTCTTAAAATGCTGTTATATGTGATTGATGATATTTTTGACAGCTTGGCACTTTTGCTGTTTGAGCTAGAATTGATGTCAGCTTCACAGTCTGACAGAACAGACTGGTTCACAACTCCCACAGGTCCCCAATCAGAGCTCCGAGCAAAGTTAGCTTTAAATGATTGCTGCTAGGGGGCTTGAGAACAGGTGAACCCAGACACAAACAGCCACGGAGACAGGAATGAGGTAACATATTTACTGCAAAGCACAGGGGGAAGAGGTGGAGCAGGCAAGCTGAGAACCAGGAACTCCAGCAGGTGGAGAATGAGGGGGTAGCAGGTCGAGAATGAGATCCGAGGGGTTGCTGATTGCTCCAGGTTTCAGGGTTGACCAGACGAGGGGCAGGAGACAGGGGTCAGAGTCAGAAGAGACAAGACCGCAAGGGAGACAGGGAACAGGATGAAACCGGGGGCAACGAGAGCTGAATGCTGAAGAGCTAAACCGGTAACAAATGTGGCTCATAGCAGGAACACTGAAGGGAAAGTGACTGAGTCCATGATCTGGCAGACTGGAAGCGGCAGGGACGAGTATTTATAGAGGTCTTCATTATGTAACTGGCTGCAGCTGGTGGGGTTCTGCTCCGACTCCGACACACCTGTCACACACACACACACACACACAAAGAGGGAGACAACAAGTAACAGGTACGATAGACACCCAATTGGAGGTGGATGATGACATTTAAAGTTGCTCTAAAGTTGTGAGAATGTGAGTTCCACACAGCTCACTCAGCCTATACACTGTATATAAAGATGGACGACGTGTCTACCCACTATCCTGAAATCAAGCCAAAGTATCCTGGGTATGAATGCTGCCATCTTGTGCATTTGAAGCCAGAGTCAGTGCTGTAGCGATCTGGGGAGGGAGCTGCAATAACAGAGTCCAGCCAATACCTGTGCTCGGCCAATCACGTGTCAGTCATTTGGACATGCATGTATGTATTTGAAGCATTTGGACATACATGTACATCATGCCTCACGACCTAAAGTGCATCTTTGAGAACATTTGTATCTGATGTGTTTTTTGACTCAGTTGATGTTGACGTCTGTGTTCACAGTTTGTTTTTAATGAGTTATTTGATGCTGTTAAAAAAACCAGGCTGACACGCCATGATTGACAGGTGAGACATGCTGCTGATTGGTTGAACGTGTGAATCAGCCTGACCTCGATACCACCGCTGCATCCCTAAATCACTCCTGCTCTGTGTGAAGAAGGGAAGACACGTCAACCAGTGTTATTTACAATATAAGCGTTCAACTTGATATTATAGCTTGTTGAAATCAATAATAGGAAACTAGAGCATTCACCCACCACCGCTTATTAAGACGGCGTTAACTTGTGTTATAAAAAGACACAAACTGTGAAAATCTCCTTTGAAAATCACACTCGGTTTGGACAAAAACATGATTTACTGCGGCAGATATTAGATTGTTCACATCTACATATATTGCAGTAAAAGAAAACTGTGAAACAAATGTAGCACATTCCATTTGTGGTGAAAATAATTAAACTCATTATCTGAGAGTTGCGGTAGCAGATGGACAGGACGTACCACAGCAGACTGGAGGTGGATTCATGATGTGTGTCTGTGGTCCAGTCGACCACCGGCTACAATTCCAAAATCGAACTAATGATGTCCTGGGGTAGGAGGTTGGTCGGTCGACTTGAACTCCCATCAAAGCTGCTGTGTTGGACGGGGCTGCTGTTGAGGACCAGGGGGCTTCTTGGGAGGAAATCCAGGCTCGTTCTCAACTGTCTGGGTGATGAAGAGCCTCACGGTACCAGCCGCTGCCCAGAAACACTCACAGTCTACCGAAGCTCCCGGCTGTTGCCTCTCCTGGTCGTGGTGATGAAGACTGATCGATGTTAGCCTATGCCCGCGGTGTATGCGCGTGCGTGTGTTTTCAACAGCGCACACAATCCCACATTCGTTTGTGTATATCTGTGCATTACCACTGATCCCCTTCTTGTCTTTTTTTCCCCGTGTTCCCTCAAAGGCTCACACTCATACTCCCGTGCACTCACACAATCAAAGCCAGCTACCCTGCCGCTCTACTCAATTACACACCCAGGCTTTTTATAAAGACACCCTCAAATCCGGCCCCAGCGTCTCCCAAGGGCAACACTGCTTATTCCTCGTGGCATTTACCAGAGGGAGAGGATTACGCTGCAGTGTATGAACCAGGTATCAGCCGTACATTAACGAGTAGAAAGGACGGGTCAAGCTGAACTTTCCACGGCGCCAGAATTCTCTTGCTATCTGACGCATGATTCGAGGAACTAAGTGGGTTTGTTGTGCGTATGGTTTTGAAGATGTCAGGGGATTTCTGAAGCCCAGAGGAGACAGTATAACTGGAGGGCGAAGTAGGCTACCGTTCAAATAGGAGTTGTTTGGTGGTTAAATGATGAGTGGAGAATGTGGGATATTTTCAGACGCGTCATTGGCCAACATCACGCTCCAGCCGCACTTTCCTTTGGGCCTCGTTAGGAAGTGGCGTACACCGTGTTCCAAATGCATTTGGACAGCGCCGTGCTTTTTTGATGTTTTTTCCTCCACGTTCTTTGGTGCAAGAAAAAGCTTTAATTTTATTTTCATCCATATCAAATGGACTTTCTTAAAGGTAGCGGCGCGTTTTGAAAACTTAAGGTGACAAATATGTAGACACACAGTCGACAAAGTGATCATTTTTAGTATCTCGCTGCATGTTATTCAAAGATTATTTGAAGCCTTTATCCCAGAAATATCATTGGAACTCTTGATATTTTATTTCCGCGTTTGCATTAATACTGGACTGCATATTTCTCAGTGGGCTTATTTTTTTCATGAGAACGTGTCAGATAGCGAGCAGATACATTTTTCTTGCCAACTGGTCCCTAAAAGATGTAGTGCACAAGGCAGGCAGATGTAAAGGAAAAGTGCTAAAGGGGATTTTCTATTACCGTCTCATTCCACATCAACTCCTCGCCTGATTAGCTCCTAATTATGGCTGTGCAGTGTGGAATACATGGTTGGCTAATTGTCTGAGAGTAAATAAGGGTGATAGGTACCGAATCACATCTCCAACTATCAGGTTCCTGTTACAAAGCTTCAGGGTAGGCGCTGTAGATAAACTAATCCGTAGGGAAATTACGATGATGGCAACTGTCTCAGCGTTGGATACGTTTGTAATTGGGCCATACTGTTGTTGTAGTAAAGACGGATTTGAAATTCCATACCCTTGTAGTCATTTATTCAGACATGTTTTCCCATGTTTACTGAAGCTGAATAATTTACGGCTGCGTGCACTCCACAGCTGAATCCTCTCTGGGATAAAGTGAAATAGAGGCAAGAGCAACGGCAGGGAGTGTACCTAAAAATAAGATGACCACTTCATCCAGTACAATTTTTTTTTAATTCTATTTACTCCAAAAACTGGTTTATTTAGTAGGATAACCTCTGTGGAATACTTTGACACTTGAAAACATTGACTTTTGATTATATTAGAAACTGCTGCATTGCCACTTCTAAACATGCCAGACAGACAGACAAACATTTCTGGAGTTATTAGACAGAAGAAATGCTCATAACAATCTCTGATTGTTCTCCTTTT
Organism: Pseudopleuronectes americanus; assembly: GCA_038501795.1. NCBI lineage: Eukaryota > Metazoa > Chordata > Actinopteri > Pleuronectiformes > Pleuronectidae > Pseudopleuronectes > Pseudopleuronectes americanus. The sequence goes on along the minus strand of CM076730.1, from coordinate 5,573,542 downwards.
TCTATTTTGTGAATAATTATTTCTTGTCATTAGTCAGTCAGTTCTAGCACATTCTTTCACTTTTTAATTGTTTGTGTGCAGAGCTTTTTAGAAACGATCTATGGTGCAGAGCGAGTTTCACTTGAAAACGTTTTGTTCATCCCACCTGTTTTATCTGCAATGAAGCTGTTGAACGTCCATGATTAACCACATTCTTCTTTTTTGTAGTAAACATGAAACAAAATTTGATTTATAACTTCTAACATACGTGGTTTATTTAGTTTATGTAGTTTTGTGCATTGCATGTCTCTTACGTAATCAAAAAAACTTCAGACATAAGTAATGCAAATATTAAGCTTTTTACTTTTTACCTTGTATACAACTTGTTGCCATGACAGAGATCAATTACATCGACATCTGTGAATGTTTGTGTCTGGTTGAATACAAAAACGTATTATCAAAATGATCTGGCTGCGATTTCACCCTGCGGCCTGACCCAGTCACTGACCACTTCTGTAGTTTGTCTGAGGTATTTTATTAATATTGAACATTAAACGTATCCAATCGCGAATCATGGCATCCACCTTTACGCAGGACATTATTTTTCACGTCTTATTTACCCTAGCAAAATCAAACAAAGGTATTACCTTCTATCCAGATGCTCTGAACTTGTGCTCTCTGGAAACTTTTTTGTTTGTTGGCCATTTGAATTACTACAACTCAGCTCGGTGACATGTTCGCAGATGGAGACGCAGGTGCCACTTCCCGTTTTTATGTGGATTCCAAACAACCTTGGCTTGCCAGTGGTGCCACATAAAAAAGTTGAGGGAGCCATCGCTCCGCCAGTGGTTTGATGGATGTAAAGATAGATGGGCTGACAGAAGACTACATAGATGGCTCTGATAAGACCAGTGTAATGTTATGCACCAGGGAGATGAGACACAGGGAGAGTGGAGGAGAGATAGAGGGAGTATTTGGGAGAGGGCTTCATCATAAATATTACTAATTCATTTCCCCAGAGAGCAACTGTAACGGAGGGAGTGTAAATGGGAGGAGATGGAGACAGAGAAAGAGGAGGTGTGCACAAGGGAATGAGAATCGTCCTGTGTGTGCTGTGCTGTGCTTGAGTGTGGACTTTTTTGTCCCAGAAAAAGAACAAGATGGCGTTGCAAGGAAAGTTGTGATTAAGTTGTCAGGGGAGTATAGGACAAAGGGGAATAAGCAAAGAGGGAGTGGGTGAGAAGAGGAGATGAAGAAAGTGTGGAGGAAACCACAGAGAGATGGAGGGGACAGGGTGACAAATGTACAAGAAAGGGGGAGCGGAGGAGCAAATGAAACTGAGGCAGGATAATCGAGGTATTATGTCCTTTAGTGAGGAAAAGAAAAGAGGAGTGCACTCCACAAAGAGGGATGAGTGGGTGAGCTGAAGGAGTACTCACAGGTTGGAATAACCTTGTGTGTGTGTGTTCTCATTCGTGGCGTGAGCTTCTTCTTCATCTGTTGGAATTTACCTGCATGTTTTTGTTTCCTTTTCTGCACACTTGCACGATCAGTAGACGTGGAGCCAACACACACACACGGACACACACTCCTGACTCCCACTCGCTCAGTGTGTACTCTTCACACACCCGGTACCCTCGTGTCCCTTATCGCACCCTCTCCCATCTGTTCCTGTTTTAAAACGGCCTCGGTGGACAGTCATTTTTAGTCAGTGTGGCAGAAAGTGTCTGCGCTGAGAAATCCCACTTGTTAAACCATCCACTTTCACAGTCCAACTACAAAACACTAGAACCATTGTTAAAGAACGTTTGTGTTTGCTGCCAAGAAATAATTTCCATTCCTGGGGTTAATCAGTTGCTTCATACTGTTCTTTAATAATGAATAATTTGTTATGCTGTTCTAATGCGGAAAATATGTTAATGGTGGGGTAAGTTGCCTGCTTTGTGTTCTCACAGTTCTTTTTATATAATAACGGCACACTTACACGCCACTGAGAGTCTATATCTGGAACAAAATAGCCATCATCGCCAGAACAGCCACCAGCGCGGGGATCAGCCAACATCATTTTCTGTTACTTCCTCTTTAGCAGCCGCATCACATCCAATAAAATCCAATGCATATTGAAAATGGCTTGTGTCCTCTTCAATAGGGCATCGATAATGAATTTAGTTAAATGGCATGACTAATGTCCATTTGCAGACTAGTAAAGGGCTCATCAGCGCTGAGGGACACGTGCACGGGGCCAATCCGGGCCAGTGCGGCCGCCCACGTCCCCTCGTCCTGTCCAACGATCGCCACCCACGTGCCGAGCTCGCCCATTGTTTGGACCGGCACGATATCGGGACGTGAAGCCGGCACTCTTTAGAATGCATGAAAGCGAGTCCCGGGGGCAGGTTCACTAAAGCGTGAAGGAGGGAGACAACGGGGATGGAGGGGACAGAGATAGGGGGGATACAGAAAGAGAGGATAGGAGTAAGGCTAATGGCTTCATGGTGACAGTGATAATCAGGCTCGCTGAAAATCACTTCATCTCACACAGAGCTGGAGGGATGCTGGGAAATGGAACGGAGCGGGTTTTCAGTGTTGTGTTTCATGGCCCTGATGCAGACAGATGTATGACTGTTTATGTATGCAGGCGTTATTCTGTGCATGTGCACGTCACAGGAAAGAGGACGAGTTAAGGGGCTGGTATTTGACTTATAATTGACAGCTCTGGCAGATTCTATAGGTTTTAAAACATCCCTGGAGAATTTGCTTGCACATCATGTACAATACATATGACAAATCTGTATCTGCAGCTAGCGCAGGAGCAGGAGATAGCGCTGAGGCATGAAAAGTATATCCTGAAATGGCTCCCTCATATCCCAACGCACAATTAGGCCTGCTACATCAGTGCCTTTGCCCTGGAATCAATGGTGGAACAGTATAGAGCTCTGCTTGGTTCCTTATCCTGCGTGGGTATGAATGCTGCTGCAGCCCACTAACTGTATTATTGTGTGTGTGTTGGTGTGCATTATGTCCAGCGGGTGCACCAGTGTTGAAGTAGCAGGGTCAGTCAGCCTCGTGGGTAGTGGCGCTTTATCCTCCTCGTTGGCTCCCCCCTTGTTCCCCTGCACATACACATGCACAGACAAATGAGGCTTTACTCTGAGGTTAGTGCTACATCAAATTGGCTGCTCCTGGTGGAATCCGCGGCCAGCGCTTCCCCTGATGAGCTTTTCTTCCACAATCCTGTGCAGCCAAAAGATCCTCTGAGGAGAGATTCATTGTGCAGTAATCACCCCACACAACAATAGACCTACATGTGGGCAGTCCAGCCGCCCAAGAGGGTCTTCAACTTTCACACTCTGAGAATTTTCACTCGAAAACTTTCCCCTACCATCTCAGAGGGAGAAAAACAGGGAAATTTAAAACTTCATTAAATCGCCCAAACGGGGCCATTTTCTCTCCCGGTTTCTTTTTCCTTTCCTGGTGTAAGCTCAGGCCTCGTGGAAATTAGGTGAATCCATCACTCTCTCTCCGGCCTTGCCTGGGCTCTTTGCTTTGAGGGAACGTACATGAGAGGCAGGGAGAGCGGCTGCAAAGAGTCTGTCTTGACAATTTTTTATTCTTTCATGTTACTTTTTCATCTCACCTGGCAGTCTGCCCCCTCACGCAGAATAATAGGAGCTAAAGCCTTTCTCTTCCTTGCCAAGCCATCAGTGAGCCATGGAGCACCGAGGATGAAGAAGTGATTTCCATGTTAATGGGAATCTTCCCAGGAGTGTCGACATTTTTCTCTCCTTTCCTTCCCTCGCTCCTTCCTCGCTTCCTCTCTGCTTTGTGCTCACCTACATTCAGCCGCTGTCGGGCCCGAGCACTCAATCCCTCTCACTCAATCCCTCTCACTGTTGTCTTGCAACGTTCCCTTTCACCTCTCAGCCTCTGTTTACTTCTCCTTTCTTCTCCCTCTCCTCTCTCTTGCGCTCTCTTTCTCTCTGTCGAGCTTGATGAATGGAGTCGCTGGACTGTGAGCGGCACGTCCTCGGCGGGGTGCGGTGGGCCATCGCTGGCTGTCTCACATCGCTGTGTGTCTTCTTTCAGTTAGCCTGCCTCTCGTGTCGGTAGCTACCCACGAGTGCAAAATCTCCAGCCCATCAAAATGGATGCTTGGAAAGAAGTTAGACAGAAACACAAACACTTTGTGAGAGTCTTTTAAAAATCCCTTATACCCTGCCACTGAGGTACTACACTGATGTGCACTTGGATGAGCATGAACATCGCCACCTAAACCCCTTTGAGGATCCCTGCGCAGTCGACTGAACAGGCTCCTGAGGTCTTTTCCGTCCCCTCCTCCCTCCAGCGCACTCTTGACCCTCTCCTCCTTTGCCTCTCAGACACAACTGGAAACGGGCCAGCATGTCATCTCACTCCAGATATTCTAAGTAGGTCCATCTACTATACAGTCTCTGTCAGAGAGGCGGTGGTGGGTATACTACTCTGCTGCAGGGGTGGGAAATGAATTGCCTCACTCCTCTGCTCTCATACCTTATACATAAAGGCTGGCAAGGCCAAACTGAGTGCTCCTCTGAAAACTTTCATGGCTCTTATAAATCATAAAAACACTTTTCTATATTGGATAAACACATGATCATTTTGCGAGCTGAGCGGGGATGAGGTATATTTTTAGGGGGATGCAGATGTGCAGATGCAAAGATGAACCTAACATGAACCTGAGGGTTACAGATAAGCAGGATCTGCTCATTGTAAGATGTGGAATATTTGCAGGATTTGCACTGAGAACCAGAAAAGGAAAGAAGGGATAGGAGAGTGGAGACTGGATGGAGATAGGGCCCGTGCTCAAATCTATAAACAAACTTTTATCACATCTCCCAATGATTCATTATCGTACCGAAAAGAAAATTGTCCTCCTGGTTTCGAGTAATTATGTCCATCCATAATTCTTCTGTAAGTAGCGTTTCTTTTTTCCCCTCCGACAACACTGTCGAAGCTGTGCACCTGCACCTGCACTGTCATTGTTTTTCCAACACTGTACAAAGTCTCCCGTGTGGTTTAGTACATTGTAACTGCTGCACTTGTAATTATGGGTTCAACTCTCACCAGGCTCATTTTGTCACAGCGCATGAATGCAAAGTACATTGATTTGCATAAACACTCTAAAACTAGTTTACGGAAGTAATCTGTGACAGATAAACTGCTGAAATACACTCATAATGCAAATGATATATTTATCAACATCTGCTACCTTTATCAGCTGTTATTTAAAGCTTTTTGAAGTCACAAGAGTTGCAATAACCAGTTAGCTGCTAGTTCTGTATAATTAGTCTGAAGAACCATCACAGCTACGGCAATGTACTGTAGTTACTGGCTCTCTTATCTATTTTTCTCTTCTCTACTCCTCTCTTCACTATTCTTCTCTTCTTAAATAATACAAATAATTGTTAAAGGTAGGGTTGGTAAAAAGGTTTTTATCTTATTTGTGGAAATCATCTTCTAACGTCCTGATAGTACGTAGGCGAGATGTCTCACACAAATGCAAACCCCACAAGACAACTGCAAAAGCCACAACTCGAATATGAAAGCCATACCACAAATGCAAAAAGACACAGCTTGAATGCAAAAGCCACACAAATGCAAATGGCAAACGCCGAGGAGAAACACACGCTAAAGCAGAGATGAAAGCCAGATGTTAGCGAGCGACTCATGGAAGAGTCGCCTGGTATCAGTTGTCAGTCAGTGTAGCATGTTTTAGGGGGTAGCTTTGATAAGAGCGCTGTTGAAAGGGGGTGGGATGCATTGGTTGCACTTTTTCAAATAGTAGCCTGCTCTTGATAACTTTTCGAGGATTACTTACCCCAGCTTTAATTGGACAAAACTTCTCCAAGTTTAAAGCATATTTAATCTCACCCTTTGGGCTGCGAGTAAAAGCATTTGATCAACTTTTCCACCGCAATCACATAATGTTTGCAATCACTGTAAATCATCTTGTACAAACAAGCCTGGGGGAAAAAATCGAATTTAGTTCTTGTTGGATTCTTTTTTCGGTTCTTCTCGTTCCAGCTTCTTCTTTCGGAACTCGCGGTGTTGTCGCAAATTGATGGGATTTTTTTTTCATTCTCTCTCTGAACAAGAAGCGTTTTCTCATCTCAGTGAATCCATGTCCTGATGTCTGCCGCCTGCCTTCAGGCTGGAACAACACCTTGTGTTAATTAAACCCAACCTCCGGATTTCCCCCGCTCCGCACCAGCACATTTTGTGGATAATATTGAGCATTTGATTCCCTAAAAGACTTTGACTAATTTCATCTGGCTCTAATGCTCTGTTCTAGTTGAAAAAGAGAAATAATGATTGTGGTGATAACCCAAACAATTAGGTAATAGGCAATAATTTCCAATAATTGTATTTCCCTAATTAAGTTTTACGTCTCCAGAGCGCAAATCGGAGATGGAGGAAATGAAATGAAGGGAGAAAGTAATTAAAATGGAGGTGGCTAATACCAACGCGCTTTCTATCCTTTTATTTTCCCTTTCCCTCTGTTTCTCTTGCTCTGTATTAATATTTCATCTAAAGTTCAATGCTTTCTGCTTCACTAGACAGTAAAATCACTGCTGGAGACATTGCTCTCATTCACATCTCTCTCTCTCTATCTCTCTTCTTCCCTCCCCTCTCTTTTCTGTTGTCACACTCAGCCCTTCTTCGTTCGCCCATTTCCTTACCTTCTCTTGACCTCTCCTCGTGCATTTCTCTCTCACATTCTCGCAGGTGCACGAATATCCAGGTGCGAGTCTAGCTCGCTTTTAGCCAGCCGTAAACTCTCCTTTCCCTTCTCTTAGTCAAACCAGTAGACCATCCAGCCAACCAGCCTTTGTCATGGTAGTTGAAGCTGCTTTCTGACATGCACTGGACTCCAGATAATCTCCAGACACTCTGAAGGGCTGTATGTGAGGATCCAAATGTCACAGTGAGAGCCTTCCGAGCCTTTCTGACTAGCCCCTTAATAAAAACTCCAGAGAATGTCTGAGGGAGCTGTTGTGTGAACACAGCAGGAGATCCTCCGCAGGATTCACCACGAGCGAGTGTGATTCTAACACGCGGCAGATGTAAAAAACTACAAATAATACAATATATCTCTGGATGAAAGAGCGGAGTCATACACGAACAAAAAACAGACAAAACTGATGAGATATTTTTTGGCGATAAGAGCTGACGCTGGTGTCAATGTGCTGAAACAAGGACACGTGATCTCCGCCGCTGCAGGATTTATTCGTTACATCCTTCCTCCGCCTGCTGCACCAGCGCTTCCTTGAAAGATTCAGACCCAATTGTGCAGACATTCTCTGGAGTTCATGTCAGAAAATGGCATTCCTAACCTTTCAGTTGAATTTCATTTAAAAGGAATATCATTTGAGACTTTGTCGCTGCAGAAAGCTCCATGAGATTAGTTACTCGTAGATACATCAGCTTCACTTTATCCTGCCCTGATTCAGGAATGACACGTGATCGAGGAGTCGACATTGTTTAGCACTGTTTCCACTTAGGCACCTGGGTGCGCCCACGCCAGTATGCAAGCACAGGCATTCATACACTAATGGACTAATGGATGCACGCACACATATACACTCAGGCACACCCCACCATTTCCTCCTACTTCATATGGCATTAGAGCAGAGCTCAGTAATGGCTAATGGCCGACCTCTCTCTGTTAAACAGTAACATGCGTTGTTTTATGCTGTGTGGCCCGGAGCCGGTGAAGGAAAAGATCTACACTGTTTAATTGTTAACCCCATTAGTGCTGAGACACAAGGTGTCACTCTCACTTCCACTCTTGCCTCCTGGAGTTTAATTGAACCCTGTTGGGTCTTTGGAAGAATGAAGATTTTTTGCCTACAACAGCAGCTTTGCATTCCTCTCCCCGTCGCTGCCTCAGCTATCACTCCCCCTCTCTGTCTCTGACACTGGTGATCACGCTCTCCACGCCTTGATCCTCCCTCCCTGTCTCTCCGGCCCTTTCCGTTAAGCCCTCTCGAGAGCGAGTGCCTGTGTGATGGACTTCCCTAAACGGATGCAGATTTTATTCAGGCTATTTTCAAAACCAGTGCGTGCGCTTTAGCCAGCTAGACATTTTTTTAATGACTCCCCTAACTCTGTGCCTTCCAACACCACCAGCATCACAGGGAACTCACCGCCTCTGCTTCATCAGATAGGATGTGTCACATGCTCCTTTTCCCCCCCACTCATTCCTCTCCTCCTCTCCCCCTCTCCACTCTGAGTGATTTTACAACACAGGCCCCCGGTCCACACTTATGTTCAAAAAGTGATTCTCTGCTGGTTCTTCACCCTCTGCACTTCTGTCTTTGCACCTTTCAGCTCCCATTTGAAAAACTGTTTTCAAACTAAAATGTTGTAGTGAGTTTTAATCCCCATCCACACTCACACATCTCATAACACATATCACATACTGCTCATGAACACTGGGCATGCACCTGCCTGTGTAAACAGAAATGCTAGAAGAGAACTTGTGACATTAAAGCCAATCAACTTCAGGTTAAATGCTGAATTTAACAGCCTAACAGCTGTTTGAAAAGATAACAGGGTCAGCAACGCTTGTAATTGATTATCCATTTGGCTTTCTACACTGTTAGCCAAATCTAATGGCGGTTGTTTTTTACTTAGCGTCTTTGTTTTGTAAATCTAGACTAAAACATAGCACGCAAGCTTCCAAACTTCTCTGTTTAAGCGGCTCTAAATTTCCAGGTTGCGTGGACGAGAGGAGTATCCATAGCAACGTGGAAAGTAGTATTAGTAGTGTGGACGTAGTCTGTTCACAGTCCCCACCTCCTAGATTTGTCCAAGCTCCATCCAGCAGCAGTTCTGTCATGGAAATGCTTTTTCTGCACTTTTTAAACCTGCGTTAAAGTACACCCTTCCTAATTAACTTCCACCACCCGTCCTTTCATTTCCAACTAATCCCCCCTGCCAACATGGCCCCATTCATCTGATCACAATAGTCCCTGACCAATTGCCACTGAACTTATTTGTCATGGGGAATCAGAACAGGCTGATATGGATGAAGTGAAAAAGACATGAAGAGGTTCTTTCTTGTCTGTGAAGTATCGCCCAAATACAGCTCAGGAAGGCTTTCCATCTTCTCTCCCTGGCACAATTATGGCCAGCCCAGTGGGAAGCACCTATATTAGTGAGACATGAAGCATTGAACCAGTGTTCACATGCTGTTTCCTCACAGCCTGCTCTAATGGCTTTACCTGTGAGAACAAAGGCAGAGGACAGATCCCAGTCGCTCTATTTTTGGCCGATGTGTGATTTTTATCCGGGACCCGTGCTGCTTTTCAAGCTTCTTTATGTGCTGAACCAGCCGGGAATCTCTCCCTGCCACTCACCTTTTCACCACAGCCTCTCCCCCCCCATCACCTCCCCTCTTCCGTGCTGGACCCTCCTCTTTTTGTTTTCCCCACCACTCCATCACAGGTGGAAACGATGTATGACTTGTGTTGCCAGCTGCTCTCCTGAGTGAGCGGAAAGCTGATAATGACATAGGTCTTGTCTACTCTGCCAGCATCACACCCCCTTTGTCACTGTCCTCCTGAGCGCTTCCTGTGTGTGACTAGAGTGCATTAGAGAGAGAGGTGTATGTGTGTGTGTGTGTGTGTGTGTGTGCGTGTGATTTTGTGAGCCCATGTCAGGGAGCTGTTGCGGCAGTGGAGGTGTGCGATGTCCTGCGTCACCGCACAATAGCTCGGATCGATAGAAACCACAGTCTCTGACTTGTAAATAACTTTCCTAATTTGCTGTCTCATTAGCAACCGGCCTGTTTATGTTCGTGTTGCCTTCGTCTCAGCCTTCTGCTGCGATGTCAGTCCCAGATGGTCGGCATGGTAGTCACATAAACTGGCATTTAGCATTGATTCATTGGCACACGGTGTCCTTTTCAGTGGGCAGACCCCTGCGGTACCACGGGGGCGTTGGCACACTCTGTCAGCAGCAGAATACATTTACTTCTAGAGTTGTTATATGACACACAACATTGCTTTGTCACGTAATATCAGCCCTGATTATGTATTCTTACAGCAGGTCTTACAACAAATTACCAATGTAGACATCCAGACATTACACCCAAATGGCTTAACCATGAGTGTTATTACGCTGCTATAACACCCTGCACTTTTCTATGTATGAGTTCCACCTGATCCGCAGGGTTTTTCAGCAGGTACAAGAGCATCAGTGAGGTCAGACACTGATGGTTTTTGATAGCACCCGGCTCACAGTCTGTGCTCTTATTCATCCCCAAGGTGTTGGAAGGGGTTGAGGTCGTGACTCTGTGCAGATCCGTCGAGTTCTTCTTCACCAAAGTGGGAAATCCATTACTTTACACTCTCGGGACTTGTTAAAGCAGGAAATGGCTCTCAGCTAACCAATAAGTTGGAAGCACACTATAGTCCACGTTGTTATTACACAAATACTTTCCGTCATTGGAACTAAGGAGCAAAATCAGCTAAAAGTATGTGGACATTATTTTTATGTATTTTACTATCATTGCAGTTGGAGTAACATCTGATAATGAGTGACACACTCTCAACAAACATACACTCTTGATTCTATTTACAGATATCAGGGGTGGATCACGGGGCAGGACCGGGGGGGCACTGGCCCCAGCTGAAATCTGATTAGCCCCTGAAGTGCCCCATGTCGTGACAGTAGTCTTTTCTTCTGTTAAATAAACTAGGCACTTACTATCAATACTAACAAAATGTCTATTTGTTTAAAGACAATTATTCCAAGCTTTTTTTACACAACGTACTTAAAACGGAGTAATTTAAAAATCTTTTCAATGATCTGTGGCTTTGCTCAAAGCTACAGAGCTAACCGTATAGGAATGATTTAAATGAGCACATTACTCAATCAGTAGTTGTGCGTGTGTGAATATTGGACACACAATTGGGCCCCTTTATAGCTCCTGATTTATAACATTCCTACTTCTGCCACCGACAGATAATAATTTGTCCCCTTCTAAAACGTTCTAAGCTCATTTAGGATGATAAACATGAAACAACCCAGTCTCTAGGGAAATATGTACATATTTGTTCTGTCAGTTACATTAAAGTTGAGGCATACTGTATGTATTTGCTACATTTATATTCCACAAAGTTGTGCAGGACTGTGATACCAGAGACCAGGGTTCACATTCTTGAGTCTTGAGAGGGGTTTGATTTAGGAAACATCAGCACCGTGGTCAAGGATAGGCAAAGATTATATTTATGGTTAAATGTTAATGTCTAATCATTGAAGACTCTTAAATATTTAACCAAGTCCATGATCTAACTCTAACCTCAACCATGTGATATTGAGATATTGTATTGTAGGAGAAAAAAACAAACATCTTTTCAGTAAATATTTTGCACATTTGTGTATTTCGACGCTGAGATTGCAAGGGTTGAGCATTTCCCAACACAACAAGTCACCCAATGAGACTTGGAGAAGACAGGGATCAAATCACTGATTCTCTAGAGCCTCAGCCAAACTTGTTCGACTACACATGTATTATACATTTATGAACTGTTTAATACCTTAGATCTACTGATCTATTACAGAATGTATCCAAGATCTAGTAATGTTCACATGCATACATGCAGTACACAGCGCAAATAAAAAAAAATCGTTGTAATAGTTGACAGTACTGTCTCAAATCTGAACCATTGACATTCTGGTTTATGAATGTCCCCCCAAAACCCCCCACCCCCTTCACAGCCTCCCCATATTTGTCATACGTCACTTGGGCTTAACCAGCCTTAATCCTCAACCACTAAACCCTGTGTTTAAATTGTAGTAATTCATTATGCGTATCATTTTGGGATGGTTTTGGGATGATTATGATCAAATGTAACCTGAGCACCACTGTGTTTCTCTCGCATTTGTCGTTGCATCTATTATGAAATTGTAATTTCTATGAGTCAGACTTGCATGAAGAGTTGCCCTTCAAGCTTGAAATCATTTGCTCGTCCATGGGTTCATCAGGATGAAGAATACCGTTCGGTGTATGTTATAACTCACAGAAACTTATTTACATTTTTAATGTAAAAATGTCTGCAAATTCAACGTTGTGTGATTAGGAGAGGGTCATGAGTAATGAGCAATAACAACACTCATTCTGGTCGGAAAGAGAGTGATGAACAAAGAGAAATGCATTCCTCTTAATGAATAATAGTGCTGTGAGAGTTCATTTTATATCACACTATAGGTAAGTACGTTTTAGAGGTGGCCCTGATACTGTTTTACCTTTAAGTGACCTTCAATCACTTTTTTAATTTAGTATATAAGGTGAAACTAGTCATTATGTTACACATTATGCACTAGGAAACATGCCTTGATGGAGCACCATGAGTAAACTGCTGGAGGAGGCAGTTGTTCACCGGGAGTTAAATGAAGTAAAGTAAGAATAAAAGGAAGTGGGTAAAGAGCAGCACGGAGAGCAGCATATGCTACTGGAGCTAATTCATGGCCCTTTAGAGTCATGAGGCCAGCAGTGAGCTGAGTGCTGTGATTGTTACTGCTTGTAATGGTGTGGTGCAAGCTAGCAGCTCACAACTTATTTAATGATGGAAAACTTATTTTCATTTTAATATCACATGTGACATTTTGTCATTTAAACCCTATTATGTTATCTATATTAATGAGGTACTGCACTCTTAAAAGTTTGTACATTTTATGACTATTCTTTACTGAAATACAGTAATACTGCTTTCAATATCCCCTTCATACCAAATTCAAATCTACATGTAACGGGTTGAACATGGCTCATAACCCCACCTAGTGTTTCAAACCGTCTTAGACCTTGCAGGGGCCAATGCTTTCGTATAGGGTTGACCATAAGGGATGTCTTCATGTCATGACACGCACATTTTATCAAAGTTAACTGCCTTTAATCGAAGGTGGGCTGCCAGCACCAAAGGCTAGTGAGTGGGAATCTGAAAAGATGCGTTTGTCTTCATGTCACATACTGCCGATTTGAAGGATGTTCGGAGACTATCAGGAGTTCAGTGCATGTCTGATGCATATCAGAAGAAATCTCAGCAACTATTCCAGCAGCCAGAGAGGGAGAGCACTAACACACAAACAATCAGATGGTTAGATTGGTGGAGCATTTTACAGGAGATAATTCCTCAATAGCACAGCAATTAACAAACACTAAATTGTGTAAATGAAGAGATCATAGCTGGTAAAATCATTGAAGTATAAACGTCTGTTTGTTGAAAAATATGTAGACGTATCTGATTCACTGCGGTTTCATGTTGATCAAGAAAGAATTTTGTTCTAATCTCTTCAAATCCATCTTGGCTGTTCTGTTTTTAGAGTTGTCCTTGCAATTATTACCACAGCAATAACATCTTGTCTCATCAGTGGATAACTTCTGTTTGCCAGCTTAGAGAGAAATTATAAATGAGTTATTTTTTACTAATGTGGGGAACATTATATTTCCCTCTTTTTTTCATGTTCTCTTTGAAACACCATGAAATAGCTCATCCCCCACATGGATATCTTCATTATGAGGACGATGCCTTCAATAGTTAGAGCCTGAGGAAAGTGTTCTCTGTATAGACAACTTCTATAACTGGAAGAAAACAGATTGTTGTAAAACATGGATAGTTCTATGTTTACCCCTTTATGCATCAAGCTTAAAATCCAGTTCTATGGCAGAAGCCAGGGTGAGTACTGTTGTCAGCATCTGACTTAGATCTGGACAACCCTGTTTGAATCACGTCTCTAATAATACATAACCCATCATTCCCTGACCTCTGAGAGAAGTATAATCAGGGATTTAGCCACTGAACCAATGAGAAAACTGAAGTATCTTTATTATTTCTGTCAACTTTCGGGGGGTTCAACAGCCTGTGGGTGTTTACTCTTTAGAATCAAACTCGCTCATGGTAGATTTGCTCTGCCAGTTTGAGTATTAGACTCTGTATATAAAAAGAACAGTTCAGTGTTTCTCAAATAGGGTGGAATATTTTGAATCTGTCTTTGGTGTCTGGAGGGGTGGAGGGTTAGTATTGGGTGACTTGAACTCATGAAATCAGTATTTACGAAATCCTTACCACTGGTTTTAAAAGAGACGGATTATGCTTTTTCTGTATTTCTGTTATTTCTGTTATCTTCGAGTGTGATATAGGTGTTTTGTGTAGGTAAAAGGTTACAATGTGTAAAAGTCTACAATAAAGAGATCTCCTCTCACCCACAGAATACTTTTCATGAATCTCCTGAAATGCATGCATAGTAGGGCCATCACTTTTTCTATGCAATTATTTGAATATATCAATAGATCTGTTGTTGTTAAAGAGGAAGGCGTGTGAATGGTACATTTGTTAGTTTATTACGATGCCTTCTACAGTGTACAACCCAAAAGACATCCACACGTCGCTTCTCAGATGCTTTGGTGTCTTGATTCCCTGCAGCGTCTCTTGCTAGCATTCTCCCTTTTCTAAGATAAACAACGTAAAATAGCGAACTTCACTGGTCAATAGGTGAAGCTGATGCATTTCAAATAAAAGTGCATGTTCTAATGCCTAGCAGCTAGTCTAGCACCAGACCAGATAAAGTGGGAGCGGCAGATAAGGTCCCCTATACAGACTGGAAGCAATTGACCAATGACATTGCAGGGGCCCACCTGCCCAATCAGAGCAGACTGGGCTGCAGCAATGGGCAGTTTGAGAAAAGGGATGGGTTTTCTGAACATTAGAAAAATGTGAACCTTTTCAATTAGTAACCCAAATTAAATAACCTTTGAGCATAATAATAAAACAATTATGTTTCCTGCTTAAACTTTACTGGAGCCTAGCTGTGGGGCTGGTCATTTATAAGCCACTGGCAAAATGTTGTCTTGCCAATCGCAGTGCCAGAATAAACTGAGCAGTTGGAAATGTTTTAAAGCGGTGACAACAAAACTGTTCTGTTGTATTTAGGTTAGCCGACTTGATGGAAGAGAGGAGCCCCTGTGTGTTTTCATAAAAGTTAGTATTTACTCCTGGGGAAGCCTCTCGCTGCAGATATCAGATACAGATATCAGCAGACTAAAAAAGAGGACAATCAAACACCATGAATGATAACTTTGGTTGCCTGTGCCACTTTGATGTGTGAACTGTTATAACGGATCCGCAAAGAGAAATAACCTCACATTTAGTCTCGCTGTGATGTTGTCGGATTTACAAAATACATCTGGCTGTGTGCTCGCTCAGATACTGTCTGGTTGAAGTGCTGGCTATCTTTTATTCTGTCAGCCTGATGTGCTTGTTCGATGTTGTTCTCCCTCACATTTACAGGTCTATCGGATTCCTGTAGCTTTAGCCTAGCAGATAACAGGTCTGTTTGAATGAGGCTGTCTGTTGTGAGTGTGTGTGTGTGTGTGTGTGTGTGTGTGTGAGTAGTGATATCTTACCTTTTCCCTCACTCAATTTCTATCTTTCCTATCATACTTAGTCGTCTTGTCAGTGCTGCCGGTGGCCGCTCTGTGTGTGTGTGTGTCTGTGTGTGTTCGGAAAAAATAAAAATTAGGAGTTTGCTGCTCCACCATGTTGCGTGTGTTAATTTTCATCATCAGGTGAATTATAATAGAAATGCACAATATGTTCCTATAGGGTTTTAATGGCGCTGGGGATAAAAGTAAAAGCAACATGTTCAACCATGATGGCAGCACACATGAAAGGGTGTGTGTTATCTGGATTTATACTTTAGGGATGGACGCCTGCAGGGAATTTCTTTTTTTGATGTTTGTGATGAGTAGTTAGCTCACTTCATCAAGTTCAAATATTTTAAGAAACAGCTTCTCATACTCTAATCTTTGCTTTCAGTTGAGTTGCTTGTGACGACAGGTTTTTCTGGCCCTATCTTACCTGAGTTTTAATAGCTGTGCACTCACACACAAGCTTTCTCCTCTTTTATCTCTCTCTCCTTCATCCTCTCAGTTCTGTTAAATTAAAGGCTCCTTATCTGAATGAATTTTTGTAAATATTGGCTCTGCCCCAGTGGGGAACGGCTATTTAAAAACTGTTCAAAAGGCAAAATTAAATGTTTGACTTTAACAACTATTGGCACAATGAATCATGGAGGCTTCTTCCCTAACGTGTGCTGTCGTTTGTCTCTCCCAGGTATGTGGTCCTTCTCCGTTTCTGAGCTCGCCATCCCTGGCGCTGAGATAGGCCGTATATCAGCCACTGATGCCGACCTCGGGGAAAATGCCAAGCTGGAGTATACCATCCTGGAGGGGGAGACCGGGGACACGTTCAACATCACCGGAGTGAACCAAGAGGCTGTCATCATGCTCAACAAGGTAAAGGAAGGGATGACAGAGGCGGAGGGATTGACGGAGTGGGAAGGACGGGGCGGGAAGAGGAGGAGGAAGATGAGGCCAGGGTCGTCTGGATGTCATGAGAGATAATGGCAGAGAAGGAGAGGAAGACAGACAGGGGGAGGGAGGGAGGGGCGATGGAGCATAAACAGAAAGGTGCTGGTGTGGATGGGGTGAAGGGGAGAAGGGCAGGGCAGAGAGGATGAAGAGAACAGATGATGAGGGGGGAGGAGACGACATAGATAATGTGGGCAGATGTTTTTGAAGGGGTTTTGTTTCGATGAGTCAAAGCAGATCTAATGTTGCTTCAGCCCATTAAACTAGAATTACCTGGAAACGTATGAGACTTTACGTGACTCATCTCTCCGCTGCCTTTCCTCTGAGAGTTTTAATAGACATGATCTGTGCTAATCTTATCGCTCCTCCTTGTCTGACTCAAATCAGATGAGAGTGTTTTTATCGGTTTCTGACAAGTGAATTTCCTGCTTGATTCACCCGCTGTAAACCAGCTTCCTCCTTTCCTTTTTATCATCTTTTTCCATCTGTTTACAGCCAACAGAAGGAAACATGCATTCACAACTCAGTCAAAGCAGGACACACCCACATGCAAATGTTTGCGGCAGCTGAGTTGAGTCTAATCTGCGCCAAAAAGGAAGAACATGTGACCACCGTTGAGCTGCTTTGGCTGCTGCCTTTCAGTAAGGATTTCCCATGCAGTGCACTTGCATGCACTGGAAGATCAATGAGGCTCTGCCATTCCATTCAGAGTTCAGCTGGTTAATAGTTCCCTTCAGTGTAATACTACATGAATTCAATTTCAAACGGCAATTCCCTAAGTGGCCTGTCACCCTGAATAACCACGTTCTCGTGTGTTGCAACGTGGGGGCGACGTGCGCTGACACCTGCTCATTACTGGCGTGACTTGTGGAGTACATACATGTCTGTCTCAGGCCTCACATGCACTCACATGTAATGGAGGCGGCTTAATGAGGAGAAGGGCCACGTTTGTGAGGCATGTAAATGGAGTGTAAATGGTTATGCACAGTGGAGCATTGCTTTCAGTTACTTGCAGGGAGGTATATTACATTTCAAAATGTATACGAGAAACAGACAACAGCAAAACGCGGAATGTGGACCAGGAAAAATCTTAATTTTTTGATTAACAGTTAGTTGTAAGTTGTCCAACATCTGACAAACTGATTCCTAATCTCTGCACATCTTTCGTCCTTACAATGATGAGATGGACTCAGTCATCCAGCAGCCTTGATAACTTTCACATTGTACAGTAGCATTTATTGCCTCAAAACTTCTTAAAGGAGTCTTATTGTGCTTTGCCAGTTTTTCCTTCCTCTGGTGTGTCTCACCCTAATGCAGATATTTTGCAGAGGAGACTTCATCTCTGGGTTTGAGTCTCTCGTCGACACATTAACCTGTGTTTTAAATTCGCTGAAACTGAGATTTTTACAGTTACATTCCAAGAAGCAGCATATGTGAACTCCAGTGTTTGGGAAGTGATGACGTTACAAATTATTTATTGCAAACCACTGTTGCTTTGTTTAATTAGTATTCACCAGGAACAACAACAGCAATGGCAGCTATATATTAAGTACAAGTTAGCGACTAAATTTAACATCACTGGACCACATTACCATAATTTACAGACGTCTGACTCGTCCACTATTCATTGGACTATAGAGTTCTTCTCTGGTATTTGCTTCACCATTGATGTAGACTTTATAACAACTACTGGCCAATCAGAGTAGACTTGGCAATCAGACAGTGGCTGGTTTGAGGAAAGTGATAGACTTTTTAAGAAAACCTTTTAAGTAATAACACAAATCAAAATGATGAACTCTGAGAATTTGCACATAATGTCTTTTTTGAAATGACTTAAAATTGGAAAGACTCATGTCGAGAAAATCCTGTGAAAACTCAGCGAAAGTATTCCAGGAGTTTTTGAAATGTCGCCATTTTCGAGATTCATTTTTTTCAGAGAGTCGGGACAATTTGCACAAAAATCTGTCAAAACATATCGCTATTTGTATTCATAAGAGTGTTATGGGTGTTCTCGTCAGTGTAGCCATACATAGTTGTGGGTGCATGCAGTGTGTGTGTATGTGTGTGTGTGAATTCATCACTGTGTCAGTTCTCATCCTCGGGTTGGTAGGATTCGTTAAAAACAATCCGCACCTGGAGGTGGTGTGTCTGTGTGTGTGTGTGTGTGTGTGTGTGTGTGTGTGTGTGTGTGTGTTTGTGTGTTGAGCAGGATTTCCAAGCCTGGTATGAGGTTCTTTGAAGAACAGCAGAGAGGCAGGGATACAGTAAGAGATGCAAGAGGGAGGAAATTGAAGGTGAGGAAGAGGGGAAAGAGTCGGGATGAAGGAGAAGAGAGAAGATGGGCGAGTGTTAAAATGAGGTCCTGAGAGGCAGTGACAGCAGACAGTGCAGCATAACGAGGGAGTTACAGTGTGAAGGAACCAGAGAGAGACATTAAGACGGAGGAGGGGAGTTGCAGAGGCAGCAAGTGCCACAAAACCAACTGACAGCCAAAGAGAGAAAATTAGCACAGGAGGAGACTGAGCTGCATAGAAATATTTACCCAGAGAGACATGCGGGTACAATGAAATGTGATAAAATAAAGAAAAAGAAACTTGGAGATGGTGAGGCAGCCACAAGTGGAGTGAAGAAGAGGGAGCAGGGAGGGCGGTGAGAAAGCAGAGCAACCTGCTGTGTGTAAAGAGAGAATCGATCCGTTCCGCATGTGTTGGGCGAATCTGGAGGGAAAACTACATGTAAACAATGTGATGTAAACACCCCCGCTCTGTGGTTTAAGCCAGACAATACAAAAAATGCAATTAGTATCTCCGTGTGGCTCGCTTCATGCTTTTCTAGTTTGCTTTAATCCCTCAACAAAAGCACCAAGACAGACAAAGAGATAGATTAAACTATAGTTTGCTGCTATATGTGAAATATTAAATATGACTGGAGAAGGGGGGTTCATTCTGAATGCTTCTAAGGAAAGCTACTTCAGATTCACACTGGACATTGTGTGCAGAGCTGTTTTCATCCTACCTGGTTTATAAGCAGTGAAGACTTTGTAGTCAATGTTTTTAATAGAATGAAACTGAAACAGCTTCATTATTGTTAATTTGTATGGTTTAAATATACCTGTCTTGAGACCAAAGTTCACAACCTTTCAACATAAAAACTCTGTAATTCCTCTGTAATTCCGCCCAGAGTAATATCACTTGCAAACTTTTAGTTAAAAATCTTGACTAAATTAAGTTATTATTATATATTATTATTATATTATTAGTAGATATAACGTATGAGTTATATTTACTTTTAAGTCAATCTGTTTTCTGTGTTTTTTAAGTAAGTTCAACTGGGATTTCCAAACACAAAACTTAAGTGGTAAAAATGGATGTAGCCTTTAATGGAAACTAATTTGATTTGTTAGAGAGTTGCCAAGAAACTCAACAGCATAAAATTTACAAAGTTATCGCCCGCTTATATTTCACCAAAAATGTATTAACACTACCATGCATTTAATATAATTTGATATTTGTTGTGCTGTTTCCATGTGTGCATATGTTCAGGTTGCAACCTTATTGACTCACATGCCCTGGTGTCCATTTTCCAGAGTCAGACTGCTTTCTATAGCTGTGAAGATTTTTAACAGGGGAGCGCGATGATCTGTGCGCCCCCAGAGAGGGAGAAGGATTTCAGAGTGGAACAATTTGTGTTGCCACAGAGCTGGCCTTGACCCTGCTGGTCATCTCGATGCTGTGGGCTGAATCTCTTTAACCGCTGATCTGAGATGCTCTGTCTCTCTCCTCCCTCCCTCTCTCACTCACAGACACACGCACACACACAGAATGGAGACACACACCTACAGAGGTGAGCAGCAATAAACCACATAGAGAGATATACAGAGCCAGACATCAATATTACACACTTGACCTTGCAGCTCCCTGTGTTTAAACTGTGTGGAAAGAGGGGAAACAGCTGCGGCGGTGCTCAACGTCTTTACCTCAGACGATGTGTCAGATGGGAGGTGGGTGGGAGACTGCATGGGCTGGGGGGGAGAAGGGGGGGAGTTAATAGCAGATTAGGGATATATTGAGCCAAGAGAGGGAGCTGGAGGAAGGAGTTTGAAGATGAAGTTCAATGAGACTGAGAGAGAATGCGTGATGACAAAATGGAGCCAGGAGGAGGAGAAAGGCGCACACAGAGGGAACGAGACCGATGAAGACGAGGAAGAGTGTGGATGATGATGGGCTGATGGGCGGGAGGGAGGAAGAGCACACGGTAAAGCCCCCCAAAGGCGAGGGGTTAGGCAGGGACATGCGGGGAGAAAAGCTGGGTCATTAAAAGCCTGCAAGACTGTGTGTGCCGACTGAAGCTGCCTGCTGCTTATCACTGCTTATTTACTGTCAGTCCCACAGAGACCCCCAGCAATAAAGAGATTTCCCTCCTTCCCCCATTCTCCCATCCACTATCACACCCCCCCCTCCCTAATTCCCCCCCCGTCCCTCACCCCTTCACATCATCTGCTGCTGTCTCTCTGCATTTCATTACTCTCTCCCTCTCTCTCTGATCTCCCCACCCATGTCCAAATATGCAGGGTGAGACACACAAACATAAGCACGAGTACGCAAACAGACACACACACGCACGCGCAGGCTCCCTATCTCACATTCGCTCCCTCGCCTCGTCCTCGCTCTGTTTTGTGTCTTGAGGCCATGTCAGACAGTGTGTGTTGTCTGCGCCTCTGACTCAGCTTAGGTCTGCCTCATTCACATTCACACACGAAAAGACACATGGGAAGACACACACATTTGCACACATAATCAGCCCCATGTTGACACACAAATGGACTATTCAGCCATTCACTTGAAATGAATTTCCTCTTTTTCGTTGGTTCTCTCTTTCATTCTATTCCTTTTGTTCCCTGGCCCTTCAGACCTGTACCACTCCACTTATATACTTATTACATATGGCCGTTAATGATTGTACATATTGCTGCTAATAGATTTTTGATACAGCATGTGAACAAGGCCACCGTGTAAGTAGCAGGTAATTGAGTAATTGGCATAACACTCTCCTTCTTGACATCGCTCTGCAGCAGTGCCCCCTAATGGCCACGGGGGAACACGGGTACGTAAACCAGTTGGAGCTTTCACTGATGGCTGTTAGTTAAGGTTTCATTGATATCAATCAACCAATCAAAACCTAATCAGCCGCTACAATGAGGAGCCATCAGAAGAGAGAGAGAAGATGTAGTCCTCAGCTGATGGACACAGCTTCTTTAAATGTTAACCACACACGTGATGATTGATAAACGCCTTGTGTGTTTTGATTGTTTGAGCTTTTATAACAAATGGGGCAGCAAAAAGAAAGTTTCAAAACAAACCAGGACAAAGCTTCGATTTCACAGCTCCTCATTACACATGTAAGATGTCTTTAATAGAATGTCTATAACAAAGTGGGATCACGAGACGCAGCGTTGTGCCACAACACCAGTAATGCGTATCCGCCGATATCCCGATTCAGGACGTTCCCTTTTTAGGTACCTTATTTTGGGGGGGTGCTGTGAGCTGTGTAAGCCTGCTATTTGTGCAGCTTTCACTCCTCTTACCTGGGGGACGAGCCCACTCGCACATGTGTCAGTTTGCCGTTATTATTTCCGTATGCTCTCACTTAAAAAACGGCTGGCTAATCCTCGGTCACACGCCAGCAGCGCGCCCAGGATTATCTGTGTTTGTTTTCACACGGAGGAGAGATTGTACTAATCTCCTCTGAGGGAAAAAGAGAGAGAGAGAGAGAGAGAGAAAAAGAGGAAGAGAGAGAGAGAGACCAATGTCTTGCAAAATACATTGAGGAAAAAGGTAGACACAGGACAGGCAGGAGACAAGAGACAAGTGACAGAGGGAAGGGGAGGCTGCAGAGGAGGAACAAAGTCAAAAGGGAGATTTCGACGAGTCTTTGTTCTCCCATCTCTGTAGTTGTGCTTGTTGGCAGGAATGTCCAAAGCTGCGTTTGTCATCAGACAAATGTGATGTGTGATCTTGATTTAGAATGCACAAAATCAAGAAAGATCTCAAGCTGCCAAGGACAGCGGGAGGCTGAGCACAGACGCGAGCGTGTACACCACAGACCACAAGGATGTGCCCTTGATTTCATACACACTTGCAAAATATTTATTTTCCATCAATTACAGAAAACTCAGTGAGAAGCAGCGTCTCTGTGCTTTGAAGCCTCAGCCTGCAGTCATGTATGTTCACTGCAAAGCGTGCACATGCCCCCTCTTCCTCGGTCGAGCATGTACGCCTATGGGCTGGCCTCTTTGAACAGACATGTATTATGTATCGCCAGTCTAGCATGCAGGTTAGTTAATTCCTCTCTGCTAACTGTGAAGCAAATTTAAAAGGGAAATTCTATAGAGTCATTTGAATTTCAAAACGGACTGTGGGAGCACTGCATCGCAGGGCAGGAGCAGGTACAGCATGTGGGTGTGGGCCAGTGTGTAGGAGGAGGGAAACGCTAAATAGAGATAATGGAATTTGAATGTATGTATGTACGTTCAGGGACTGAAGCCAATTATCATTTTCAATTCATATGTAAATCATGATTAGAAGATGAATGGTTTGCAACAGTAAAAGGTCAGAAAATGGTAAAACAGAATAATCAAATCCTCACATTTGAAGAGCGGGAACCAGTTAAGTTTTTGGCATTTCTGCTTAATAAATTACTTAAATGTTTAATCAATGCTCAAAAGTTGCTGTTGATTCATTTTTTTCCTCAACCAGTCAAATAATCAACTGTAATATAGGCCTGACACAGCTTTTCAGAAATTTGGCAGAACGAATGGGTTGAAGAAAAGGTGGATGACATTGTAAGAAGAGAGCGGCTTAACACTAAACTTACTTCACAAAGGAGGAATGAAGTTCTGCAAAGCTCCAACTGATCTGATAGGCAGCTGCTCTTTAATGAGTCAGGTAGAAGTACAAAAAAGATTGATATCAAAAGTCTGACCATCATGGAAGACTTATATTAAATCTGATACTTTAGTCAGTCACATGAGTACACTGGGTATGCAGTGCATGAATTCCAACAGGGTGGTGTTCTCCTAAACTTATCAGAGGACAATAGCAACGTTTAACCAATTGTTGCTTTGCATAAATATGCTCCAGCTGCTTCTGCTCACTCGACTTGAAAATAAAGATTTGCCTTCCTCAGCTTCTAGTTTTTACCCATATTTGTTGGCAGTAGGGATGCCATGTTGGGAAGTTTTCCCACTGGGTAACAAACTCTTGACAACCTCATTGTCAGCGATCACAGACATTCATACCAAGTGTGGTCCTCAACGTTAGATTTCACTGTGGTCCACCTCACTCTTCTGCTGCACTTGAGGTTGTGTGCAGCGTTTAATTACCTGGACTCATAATAACATAAAAGATCTTTTAGAAGGTTTAAGAAGTGTTGTCCTGTTGCCTCATTGTAAAATGTACAGCTCTCTCTCTGTCTCCTCATCGTCATCATTGGTCAACTCTCCTCTCATCATCCATTAATCTGTGGTGTGACTCTGTGGTGTGACTCTGCTGTAGAGCCTGACTAACCGACCTGAATCTAACAGAGCACAGTGAGTCGTCTGCCTGGGTTTAGACAGAAAAATGCGGTCTGAGTTATGCTGCTGCTGAAAAATTATACCGACGGTGTGGCCAGTGTGCACCTTATATAATCACATTCTGCCTGAGCACTGTGGCGGCTGCCAGGGTTACACGTGTCCAGGGATCTTATAATAATGACGGTGAAGTGTCTATAGTTTTACACTCATTACCGTTTTGACCAATTTGACTGCCCCATCCAGGTACTTATACTGCACTGCAGTTTAAAATGTTTTGCAGTGTGAACGCACTCGAAATAACAAGTGTGTGTATTGAAGCACCTGATACCGGATACACCTGTCTCTAAGTAATTTAATGTTATTCAGCAAATTTGTTTTTATCAAATATATAGGGAGACAAACAGACCAACAGGTAGTGACACCAGGTCTTAAAGATAATCGATATAATCAAATTAAACGATACCACTACAACGTCAGAAACATGTGGTGTTATGTTACTGTGGGCGTGTGCATGTGCAAGGTCAGCATGAGAAAGCAGAGCACGTGTGAGCAGCGTTCACATCCAGCTTGTGAGAGGAAAACACCAAAGCAGAAAAACCCACCGGACCGGCGGAGTGATAAGTGCTTCCTGTAAGGGCGGATGAGGGAGAGGGATGAATGTGTGTGCTGTTGGTTGTCAGCACGCACACTTAAAAAAAAAGGACCCCAAAAAAAGATGGGTGGAGCAGGGGTACGGGTGATGGAGTGTATGAGGTAGGGACGGAAGGCGAGTAGAGTGATGGAGTGCTGGGTTGAGGTTGGGTGGGGGGGAGGGGGGAGGGGGGGGGGTTGATGAGTGTGTGCTCATAGTGTAAGTGACACCTCTCCTCCTCAGACAGATTGTCCCTCTCTCGCTCTGTAATAGGGACCACGTCAGAGAACGTTTTTCCCTGTCTACCCGGCAAAGAACCCCCTCCCCCCCCGTCTGCACTTCCACACGTAGTCCCAGTCTCTGTATCTCCATCCCACTTGACAGTGCCTCCTGTGTATTCATTTTTCCCGCCGAGATATTCCCCCAGAATTGGTCACATTTTCATGTCCTCCATTCGCCCTTTTATCGCTGCATAATTTTTTAATCAATCTTCACCTCTTTCTAAAACTGCAGATTTTCTGTGGAGTAGTTCACTTTGGTTGAGAGCTCAGGGAGAAGGAAGAGAAGAGAGGGGGGAGAAATAGAAAAGGAGAGAAAAGGAGGGGGCTGGGGGCCTGAGTGAGAGGATATCAATATTCCCTCTGCTGCTCTAGGATCCTCAAAATGATTTTTTCTCCCCGTATGCATCCAGCAGTGAGTATTCTGCATAGCCAGGGAACCTGTTTATCCTCTGTCCAACATGGGTTTGTGTGACAATCACACCGAGATGATTCATACACACACTTACTTTGAAGACTAACACGCACTGAGGGAGGATCTGAGGACCCACTGGCTCAAAAGAACCACTTACCACACACACACAGACACAGACACACACACACACACACACACACACACACGCCCCTCAAACAGGTATTCTGAACCAGACCCACACATGTTGCTTTCTCCAGATTGAATCAACAGCAGGTGTATGTCTGAGTGGGGTGTGTGTGTGTCTGTGTGTGAGACAGTGGATGCAAAGTGTGTGATTACCCGCGTGTGCGCCTCCGCCCTCACTAACAATCACTTCAGGCAAACATGATCAGAGGCTTTCTCATTGCTTCGGAGCCGGCTCGCTGGCGAGGTGCGGCGCACAATCACACGGACACCTCAGACAAATAGGCTTCATAACTTCTCTGTGACAAACAATCTCTGGGGCCCGAGCTCCTATCCCAAATGAAATCTCTTCTACCTGTGTAGATGCCAGGATACAAAGGGAGTTTTTATAACGCTCCTCATAGCTAGGTGAGAGACTCTGTGGTTATTGTGGAGTTGCCATGGTGATAGAGGAGGTGGTGTAAAACACGGAGCGTGGTTTGTGGAAATTATTTTTTAAGCAGAGTGAAAGCAAACTCAGAATCCGTACTGGGGATTCACGAAAAAACTTGGTCCAAGTTTCACTCCCACCTGGTCTGAGATGACCCCCCACCAGCATATTGGTAACTTTACACGCTCCCTGCCATGTTCCCACCAACACAGGTCCAAGGGTGTCGTCAACACTGCAGCACCGAACAATGCCGGAGCTTGATAGAGTGTTCAGTGCGACTACACCTGAAGCACCACCTGCTCACATCCATCTGTGCTGCGTACAGAAAGCAGCGCTAATTTCATCCAACTCCCACGAATGCATCATCATCATCCAGCGTCCTGGCAGCAGAAACACTACAGCCACATATCCTCCAGTCTGAGAATCTCATAACCACACCTGCATCAATGTCAAACCAAGGCCTCGACACGTAGATTCTTCAGTGTCTGAGCTCTCGAGGAATCCTTTCATCTCTTTGAGCATCAGGAATCTCATCGGCAATGCTGTGACATCAACACCTCATGAATGTCTTTTCTCCTCTTCACACAAAAGCTCACCATCCACGCGTCCGTGCACAACAACTTTCAAAGTATCACTTCAAAAATCCCAACGTCACCACATTTATGGTAACCATGGTATTATTTACTCTGATTCCTCTGCTGATTTTAGATGTGACCACTCTCCAGCCTCTGAGAGCTGTTATCTCTTGGAATAATTCATTATTTGTCATCTCGTTGCTTTTGATATGTGATTTAGCAGTCATCTGTGGAAATTGCAAAGTGAGAATTGGACATAATGAAAGGATCTGATATCCATAACTGTGACATTTGAATAATCTCTTGCTAATAAAATGTGTCATCATTACTCATTTCACAGTAGGTGTATATTTAAGCCTTGACTGATTATAAACGTCCACATTACTATAATTATTTTTCAAATCTCATCCCCCTCCCCAGGCTGTTGACTACGAGAGCCGAAGCTCCTACTCGTTCTCTGTGGAGGTCCTCAACCCCATAGTGGACCCTCGCTTCCTGCGCCGAGGCCCCTTCAAGGACCGGGCCTCCATCAGGGTGGCAGTCCTGGACGCAGACGAGCCGCCCAAGTTCTCCCGGTCGAGATATCACATGGACGTTTCGGAGAACTGTCCGCCAGCCTGCACTGTGGGCCGGGTCAGCGCTGTAGACCCTGACACTGGACTCACCAATAATATCAGGTATAAATTCTTTCTTCATATCAAATACTGACTAAAGTCTAGGTGCAAAAGAAATGCTTAGAAATAAGGGTTTAGGTTAAAAGATTATTCAAATTGTAGCATAAATTAAACATATATATATATTAAAATGTTTAATGTGCAATAACTACATTTGATACCTGTCTATGGTGATTCTTAATTACTGATGAATATTTAGATACTATTGCTCATTGTTTGGACAATTAAAAGCGACAACACAGTATCTAATGTTAAATTTGTACGAATGTTCTCTTTCACAATTTTAGCACATTAGTAATTGTGTCCTTAATAACAGACATATAGACATAAATAATAATACATAAATGTGTGATGACAGATAGATTATAAACATCAAATCATGCAAAGTCCACTGGAGTCAAAGTCCGTACAGACAGGAGTTAATGGTGCACAAGCTAGACTAGTTAATATGTAGCAGACTGGTTTTATGTTCCTTTTTCTGTCCATCATTTCAATCTTTGTGCAAAGCTAACCAGACTGTAGCTTAATAGTTAGCATACAGATCAAAGACTGTGTTTAAATATGGATGATATGCAAGCTCCCAAAAAGGGAAAGCAAAGATTCTCTCTTGCCCCCTGGTAGCTGGCTGCAGTATAGGTCATACACCCAACCTCCTCCATGTTAGCGGATGGGACATGGACCAAATACAGTATCTGTCAGTTTAGATCACACCGATATATGTCCATTTTCCTTCTTTAATGTCATTCATATTAGGTGAACATCATGAATTAAAGCCAAGATTGACTCACGGTTGCACAAGATGGCAATGCTCCTATCTGGAAAATGTTGGCTTCATTTCTGTATAGCGGGCGGAAGTGGAGGTGCGTCATCCATCTGTATTAAAAGTCTATGGCACAGACCAATGACTGTATATAAATATGGACAATGCATATCCTCCCACTGTAAAACAACGAGTCCACAATATTGCTGGTGAAATCATTCTGAGCCAGGACCTGTGGGATAGTGTTTAGAGGGTGGGGCTACAGGATCGAGGTCCCACCAATGCAAGTCATGTTGTCTAAATATGCCTGTATCTAATTTGCATGATTTTGCACGATCTCATACTTTATCTGAAGTCAAATTTCTTTCTTTTCATTTTGTTGATATAGTAGAGTCAAATGTTTTCACAGAAAGAATTTGGGAAAGTGTCTTCTCTCTCACCATAAATAATAAAATACTATCTGAGGAGTTAAAAAAATCTATTTTCACCATGTTTTTGGGATTAAAATGTTTTATAAATCAGGCTGTAAATTATATATGAACAGAAGTGCAAGTGAAAGGGAGATTTATGGCTTAGAATATATGAAGGAAAACCTTTTTCGAGAAAATTGCCTTTATTTTTGTGCATTGTAATTGTAATCTACAAACAGACATAGTTGTTTACACTAAAGACATAAATGTGTATTTAGGACATTTTCTTTTCATTAGTCTGCCTGAAGACACTGTATTGAAGCAAAATACATTCCAGTCTATCTTTGGGGTCTTGCTTTTGTGTTCATTGTTTATTCAGTATGCTGTTTTTATGAATCAATACTTAATAAGAGTTTTTACTGCAAAATGGAAAATCAAACATTTAATGATCCTGAGTTATAGTTCTGAGTTTATCTTGTTTTAGAACGTAGATCACACATCCTAGGTCCTAACATTTGTCAGCCTGGGATATGTCGTTTTTAGATGGAAATGCAAACCCAGCTCTTCAACTAAAACAAACACGACACAGCAGATAAGCGCCTACCGAATAAATACAACCTAACCACATGCCCACTCCGAGTTCCCCTGAGTCTGTTCTCAACAACACAAATGCTTGCAGGTTTCAGGATTTCACTTTCGCCTGTGGCAGCTTTTGTCGCACATAGTTCAATAAGGGTGGCAAAAATCTGTGTGTAACAATCACAGAAACCATGCCCCAATTAGCGCTGGCAAGAGTGTGGAGAGGAATGATAGTTGGTATATTCCTGGAGATATTTAGATAATCAGTGGCACTTCAAAAGAGCTCCTATCAGCAGCGATAATCTCCCTATATTAATTCTTTGGCCATTTAAATGCAGAATTCCTTATCTCTCCCTCGCACATTGGCAATGTGTGCTTCTTTCACTCCGCACCCCACTGCTACCACTGCCAGCTTCTTCCCCTTCACTCTTTCTTTTTACACATCTTCCCTCATCTTCCTCACTTCACTATGTTCCCCTTCCCTCTCTCTACATATTTACCTTTCTCCTTGTTCCACCCTGTTTTCTCTCCTCCAGGTTCTCCATTGATCCACAGTCGGACCCAGAGGCTCTATTTCGCATCACCCCAGACACCGGCCTCATCACCACGGCGACGGAGCTGGACCGAGAACGCGAGCACTGGCACAACATCACGGTCATCGCCACGCAGAGAGGTCAGAGGTCCCACTTAGCACTGAGGCATCTTCACACACGTTCTTTTATTTAGAGCTAAAACTCCTCAGTGAGACATTTACCACCTCTGACACCTGAACCCACTGAGTTTAAACTGTGTATTGTCTGGTGTCTGAAAAGCCCAGTATCCAGTGTGGTGATGCGCTTCACTAAGCAGCTTAGCTCTCAAGTCATCAAGCCAGCAGGGGAATGTTGTCTGGGGCCATAAATAGTTTGTTACAGCTCTTCCTGAGAATCAATTGATCTCTATTGTGTGAGTTATCTGATGCTGCAAAAGATTTGTTCTCATAAGGATTTGAGTGGAAACGGGGGATTAGGTTGTTTTGTTAAGTTCTTTTTTAGACTTTTGTGACCCTCTCACGTAAAACCCTATAAGTCATGTGAATGATGTGGCTCTATAAGTGGACACTGGCAGTCGGGAGAAGGTGGCGACTCTGGCGAGTATATTCCACAGTGTCAGGATGAGAAATAAAACATTATTTATAGCATAATTATAATAGTAGTTCTACTTTATAATGTTGTTAATGTCTCCAAATCCCATGAAAAACAAAAACAGTGATACGACTACTTACAGTGATAAGGACACTCGTGTTTGTGTAGCCTTGGTTTTTATCTCTGCCATGTAAGGTGACTTTGAGTGCTCTGAATGGTGCCTATAAATAAGATGTATTATTATTATTATTGTATATACTGTATATCACTTAACTGCATGGGGACATATACATTGCTTAGCTCTGTTTATTCCACCTGCTGCTGATATTTTAATCTGTTTAGCATTTATTATTTATTTGGCCAATGGTAGCTGTTTACATACCAGTGTGCACACAGCAGCAACAATGTTTTCAATCAATCATTTTAGCTTTAGAACTGACAGAACATAACAAACAAAGAATAACAACAACAGTGCAGCCCATAAAGCAGGACTTTAAAAAAAAAGGAAGACATTTTTCAAAGTTGTTTCAAAGTAGCAATAATAACTGAAGATAAGAGGCGAGTAATCTAATGCAAAATAAAAATAACAGTGGCCTGAAAAGGAAAAAAAAACAATCCTCACAGTTCAACTATCTCCATTAATTTGCTGGCCTCCACCAGCTCTGATATTACTGCATGGAGGAGTGATATCACATTGTTCTTGAACTTGGACCTGCAGTATAAATTCCAAAGCCCATTGGTTTCTCAATATTTAGATCTTTAATTGTATTAATTAGTATTTGTGTGGTGCTCTTGTGAGTTGTTTACAGCAGTGGGACAGTTAATGTGAGACGGACTTTGACAGTGCAGCACCGTGGGTCACTGCTGTGGTGTCCGACAACAATGGAGGTCACTTGAAAATATATATTGTTATTTTCTTTGGCCTGTCGATCATGGAAACTATTAAATATCACCTGATCACCTATTTTTAAACTGCCCTTCAGCTCGGATCGTGATTGGTTGACAAGGGAGGTCTTGTGTGGTATTCAGATGCTCAAAACAATTTGTGTTTAACCTTACCTGACAGACACTTCTTATGGCTCTGCAAATTATGGCTCTCTGAGGTGAAAGTGGAAGTCGTGCGATGTTTTTTTAGCATCTGACTTTGACAAACAAAGGTCACAGCGCTTGCATCTTATTTCCCACCGTTAAACTGAAATCAGAATCTTATCTTAACTCTTTTATTCAACTTGTCTCCAAGGTGACATGTATCTCTGACGACGCTGACAAAGCCTCTTGCTAAGTTTGAATATTTGTTTCGTCAGGTGACAAACTTCTAATTGGATGTTCTTCTCAGCCCTTAAAGAAAGTCCAACTGAGTGGTGTAGAAGTGAAAGTATTGTTGGAGAATGCTGTGCAGCCCCGTGCAACGCAGACAAGTTGTCTCCTGTGCCAAGGCTCGCTCTGGACAGACTTAATCTTTACGTGAAATCTACTCGGGGCTCCTCATGGGCTGTGGAGGCAGCGCAGTGAGTGCCTGTCTCCAATAATGAGCTCCATCTAATAAACAGCCTGTTGGATGGTGTGTGGACACAGAGCACAGTAGGAGATCGGCCATGGCCACGGGCAGGTCAGCTCAACCAGTGGCATTACAGCGAGAGCTCATTTTCAGCTTTTCAGGGATGGGAATCAGCCGCTGTCGTCCATGACAGTGTTACCGCTCTAGTTTTCTGAGCGTGGTGTGTGCACGTGTGTGTGTGCTGCAGAAAGTGTCACCCAGGCTGTGTTGCAGGGTTGCCTGCTCGGATAAGTGAGTGAGGATGTGTGCTGGTGAGCCCGGATAGTGTCCCTTCGCAGGAGTAACCCGAAAAACTTAATCGTGAATGTTCAGCTCAGATTATGTCTCCATGCGTTTCAAGACAGCCTGTGAGAACTTCATGTTCAAGTGTGTGTATATCACAGTGAACGGGGTGAGGGGTGGGGGGGTGGGCTCTGCCAATCCATTTAAACTGCCCCCTTGTGAAACTGCATGCAGACTGACTGCACTCTGTAGCCCTCCTCTGCTAACTCTCTTTCTCAGAAACACACACACACACACACTTGACTCTTGGCTAAGGATGTCCGTATGTGGAAAAATGTGCCTGCTATAGAGGTGTCAGTTGTTCTCCAGCTGGGAGCCTTGGAGATGCAACAAAGGCCAAATTAAACCAAATGTATGCCTGTGTGTTTAGCCAGTCGTGTGCTCGCTAATATGATCTGAGTGCCGTTGAAGCTTTCAAACAAATGCTGAAATGCTTGATCTCACCTAAGAGGACGATTTAATGGAATTAATGGAGGGTAAAAACTTGCACACTGGTGGGTTTATCGGGGGGTGATTTGTATTCATATTGTTTTTTATGTAATTTTCCATGTAGCTGTGCAGTGTGCATCTTTAATCACTATTGTTTCAGCATATTTCTCTCTGATGGGCCTTTTCAGACAATCCCAGCCAGGTGTCCAGAGTTCTGGTAGCAGTAGAGACATTAGACCTGAATGACAACGCGCCGGAGCTGGACAGACAATACACGACAGCCATGTGTGACTCCTCCTCCATTGGACAGGTCAGTATTATAACCTGTAACGTTTATGTTTGATGTTTACATAATGTCTTAACTTGATAATTGCCTATTCTTAATATGATCTTATTGTGGTTAAGATAATAAGAAAACACTGTTATTTTCAGACCATTGTCTGAATCGGGTTAATATCAGAACATTGATGCATTTGTTTGCTTGAATAGTTCAAGAGATTTCAAACCCAGATGTGTAAGAATCAAATTTGGCATGAATCCAGGAAACAGCCTTTCTGTTTTGTCTTGGGGTGATAAGGGATGAGTGTTCCAGGTATTTTCAGTCCTTGCAGGGAGTGTTTATTCTCTTGTGATTGGACAAGCAGATGTGCTGTCACATCTCAATAAAGGCGCCTACAAAAAACTCTGACCACCATTTTACTGCTGCAGCTGCATCCACCAGGAAAACAAAGACTTAAAAGAGGAACAATGGAGGACAGACAAAGAAATCCAGGCTCTCATTAATATTTGGGCTGACGCGGCACAGGCAGCTGGAGTCAGTCATTAGAAACAAAAAGGTGCGCCAAATGATTTGACTGCCTGTGGCAGGAATTGTGGTATCAACAAGCAGCCAAACAGTGGTGAGAGAACAGTAAGAAGCTGAATAAAGATGAGAGGAAATCATATTATATGCAGTGCAGCAGGGGGTTTGATGTTTCGGACACCGTCTTGGGCCAGTGACCGACTTGAGCCGACCCCCAGTAGCTCCAGCGATTCAGTCAAGTGAAAGAAAATCAATAATCCACAAGACATCTTTTATTATTGTCAGTCCAGCAAATGTTTTCTCCACTCAGCAAACAAACAGCACAGCCTGTGTTCTGTGACTCAGTCTATGCTGTAACATTCATGTTTATGAAATACAATGTGATGGCAATGAAAACATTAGTACCACAGCCTCACAAGGCTCTTAAAAGTTTAGTTTATTGGAAGCCTTGAGTTATGGGTTGTTAAATTGCTCAAATGGAAAAGTGCTGGATTTTTTTTTCTTTTTCTTTCTCTGACCATTCATCTCCCCATGATGATCAGGGTGTGGGGGAGGGGCTGGACAGGGCGACCAGCATGCATTGCCTCTTTTGACCATTGGATAAGACAAAAAACATTTTGGACTGTGATACCAGGACAGAACATAGTTTGTAAATAAAGATGGATGACGTGTCTCCACTTCCTCCAGCATAACCAGTAATGAAGCTAAAATGTCCCAGATCCAAACGCTGCCATCTTGAGCAAAATAACTCATTTGGAGCCAGAGTCCTTTGGTGATTGGAGTGGTGGTACTGAGGTCCCACCATTATTAATGCTTGACAAATCACAATTCAGCCTCAGCTGTCAATCATGATTACACCCTATTGTTATTGCATCAACTAAACTGATTAACAACGAACTTAGCACAGAAAATTGGAACCTGAACAAACATCAGTAACTCAAATGACAGCAACCATCTTTGAGAAAAATCTATTTAACGTTTACCTTGACTTATTCATTTGACCCATGTTCCTTTCACAGACTTACGTGCTTGTACAAATCATATAATTACACCAAGGCCATTGAGTAAAACACATCGTTGCTATGCCCTACGAGGATGTAGATGAGAGGTTCTTACTATCAGTCTTGAAAAGTCCAATTCATTTACTTCAAATAGTGACGTCTCCCATAAAGAAGCCCTGCATGCTTCAGAGTTTTCTCCATTCAAATAAGTAAAGCCTGGTATTCAAAGCCGTGCCCATTCGAGTATGCGGAGAATATGGAGTGCAGTGGTACAAAGCTCCATCTCTTCACACACGGCAGCATGCAGCTACAGCTCGCCCATTCACAATGGAGGCAGGTGAATCCTCGATGCCCTGTTATCACCACGCAGCAGCTATTCACATTGTAATTAAACTCCAGCCTCCTCTCAGACGACCTCCCTCCTTCCGGCCGTCATTCCTGCTTTATTTGTTTTCATCGTTGTGTTCTTACTTGATGTGATCCACTTTATAGAAATCCTTCACTCCATCTCTCCCTGGAAACCATCCTTTGCTTTCTGTTCCTCCCCCCACCCCCCCCCTCCATCTTCAGTATTCCACACTGGCTCCGTCGCTGTAATTTGGTGTCTTGGCCCATCTGTTGTTTTTGCTGGTGTTCTCATTGCTCCGCTTGTGTCTTTGTTGTTTTGCCACTAAATCTGTGATTCTATGGCAATGGCGTTGATTTGTTTTTTTTTCCCCTGTGATGTTTGTGTTTGTGTATACTGCGAGTGTACGCAAGAGCGGGAGACAGTGCAAAGAAAGAGCGATTATAATATCTCTTCAGCATGTTGTGGGCCGGGTACGCGTGTCTCCCTGTGACAAGTCGTTAGGAGGAATGTGCATTTGAATGCTCGCACGAGGCAACTGATAGCATAATGTGACTGTACATAACAAATCGGCTCAAAGCCCGAGAGACACTGACTAACTAAGAGAGAACGCAGCACCCTTCATCCTCACTTCCAGCCTGGTAACCGGCACTCGAAAGCGTTTCCAAAAAGAACGGCTTGTGTAACGACGACTGCAGTTTTTCATTAAAAACAAATTACATATCAGCTTAAGCAGTGGGGAGATTTTCTCTCAGATTAATCTAAATACCCCCAGACTGGTGCAGATGCTATTACTAAATTGAAAGCCACACTGTGTTTGTTAAAGGCGGCTCCCGTCAGACACTCATTTATGTGGTGCACAGTTCACTTGTGCCTCTCTACTAATAGTCTGGCTCATTTTGATTCCCCGCTATTGGCGTGCAGCTAAAAGCACTCTCCGTGTAAGTGTTCTTATTTTTCTCTTGTCTCCGTTCTTCCCACACCTCCACCCGCACATGTATATCCGTCCTCCCCTCGCCTAATCTCCCCCCCTCTCTCTCTATCTTCTCGTTTCAGGTGGTGCAGGTGTTGCGGGCGATTGATAGAGATGAGGGAGGGAATGACAGCGCCGTGTATTTCAGCATACCCTCCGGAGTCCAGCACCGCTCTCAACTTCAGTGTCAGGGACAGTGGTGGTAGGCACTCAATCTCTCCCTCCCCCTGTTTTTCTCTTAATACCCTTTTTTCCCCTCCTTTCTTTTTTTGTTCCCTTGGCAGGCGCACACAGTTTTTTCTCTACTTTTTTAAGGCTCTTAATCCCGCAATTTCTTTCCGCCTTTCTCTTTCCATCTTCGTCTTTTCTACCATTCTGTCTTTCCTTCACCCTCCTTGGAAACCCTCTCCCTCTCTGTCCACCTCCCACCTCCCTTTTTTCTGTCTCTGCCTCTCTCTTCCACCATCCATCTCCCAACTCCATTGTTTTGCTTTGTTATTCTCCTCTCTTTTGTTCGTCCCTCTTGTTTGCCTTCCCGTATCCTTTACATCCATCTTCTCCTCCCAGCTACCACATATACTGACTGTTTGCACTGAGAAGCTTTAGAAGAAATCACTGCTGCTTCTTTAAATTCTCTTCAACCAAATTGAATTCAGCTGCTTAGTATTTGTTCATGTGCTCTCTGTTTGTGGGTGACTTCCTGTGGACCCTCTTCCTGCACAAATACACACGTGTATTGTACACAGAGTGTAAGGAAAGCATTAATGTAAACAGTGCAAACATGTGAACATCTCCCTTTCACACAAGCTGAACCTTTTTAATATACAGATTATTATAATTCTAAACATCAAACCCTTTGTGCGATTTTTGTTTAAGTGATAATAAACAACCACTCCAACACATATATACTATACTTTTTTTGCACCCCAAAACAAAATTTTGTATCAGTTTGAAATCCCCTGTGGAGTTTTCTTGTCAACTAGTGTGTTTGTGTGTGTGTGTGTGTGTGTGTGTGTGTGTGTGTGTGTGTGTGTGTGTGTGTGTGTGTGTGTGTGTGTTTGTGCTTGAAGACAATTCATATTCTGAATAAAACATAAAACCTTAACAACAGGGTTTGTTGAGACCTCTAACCTGAATCTAGAGAATGTCTCTGATTAAATCAGCTGCAAATGTTTATTTCTCTTGTTTGCTGTTTTGTTGCTTCATTTTATGGCAAATTACAACCAACTGTCACTTCACGGAGGAGGGTAGCACTGGGGGTGCTCTGCAGCTCTATAAAACATGTGCATGTCAGGTTGTAATGTAAAATCAAAACATTGATTTGCATTACAAAAATTATAAATAAAAAGGCACTTAACTCCATAGGATATATTTTTGTAGTTATACACACTCTGATGTATCTTGTCTTAACCTTATTTCACACTATAACATTTTCCTGTCACCGACGGGTTTTTCAAGTTGCCGACAAAAGCCCCCGAAACATCACAGTCGCCAATCATTACGTGTCAACTCTTCAAAGACGCGATTAGACAGGTTTGCCAGATGGCCCGCGACAATTCCAGCCAATTTAAAGGAAAGGAAGGGATGAAGGTGGTAAAGGTTCATGTGGGGGTGAGGTGCCCAATGATCTTTTACACTGCACAGGTCTGTAATTGGGGAACTCAAGCAATAACCATGCCTGTGGGTGACAGGGTTACAAACATCGGGGCACCTCACATTTACTGAAGAGTTTTTCTGTGTCATTCTGAGCAGGATGTTAGAGAAGAGCAGGAGGATCAGTCCGACTCACCGTGTCTTTTGAAAAAACTGAGCTGTATATTTATTGACCCCTTGGATCACTCTAAATCAATGTGATGTACATACAGTATTACTACTTCATTCAGTAGATATGGTGAACATAGCACTTGCTTATCTTCACATCTAGCAGAACACGAAGGCAACATTCACTTGAAAAAGTTTGGTTTCTGGCCGTTTTTTCTTTGCCCAATATTAACTCTCAGTTTGAGATTTATTTTAGTTTGGACCGACTCCCGAGGGAAATATCTGCTAACCACTCTACTTTGTTTGCCGGCTAATTGCCAATTTGGTCTGCTTGCCATTTGGTGCTATGCCTACTCTGCACAACTCACAGTAGGTTTAAACCAATCGGTAAAAGCAGTGATAGTGAACACAAAGAGTAAAAGTGAGTGAGAAAAAAAGATGTGAATAAAGGGGCTCTTAATGCAAACCAGTGATCTTAAAGACAATCAATACTCCGTAGAGCTGAGGGGAATATGGATTCATCCATCTCTGAAAAAACTGTCTTATTCAAAATGATGAAAATGCTTCTCTGGTCACCAGGACCTGTCCCCTGTAAATATGTGTCTAGCTGTCACATTCAACAGCACCATCCACCCTCTGTTGTGGGCAGCTGATGATCTGAGTGCTCTTTTGGCTTTCGCAGGCCTCCCACTGGTGACCAGCCCATTAATGGTTCCTAAACTTTACAAAAGCCCGAGGAGTGAACTTGCTCTGCTGGATCAGGGATCAGGGGGATAAAGTCAGTGACAGGACGAATCAAAGGCCTGTTTGATGTGTCATCCACCACCAGGGCTCAGACAGAGAACACGTTCTGATCTCATGTGGACAAGTTGTCTGACAAAAGCTCACTCAGAACAATTTGATCGGTATTTAAAATTGCAAGAGATTTGCTTTGATGATTGAACCACATTCTTACAAATGGGCTGATGGAATATTATCCACATTGTTTTCTGTCGCCGCCTCAATCCATGATACCATGACAGGATAAGGGACAACAGAAAGAGGAGTCAGACCAACAGACGCCATTAGTGGTTTCTTTCTCCTGCTCTCACTGAATCCCTCGATTTGATTTGCAGCATCTTTAAAAAAGCTAACTTGAAAGATTTGTGGGCTTAATATGTTCAGTTGTAGAAACAAATACAAACATTGTGGTGTGGGTGCTTCAGCTGCACACCCCCCTCTTCTTCTGTATATGCTTAATTAGCACTGTCACTCATGACAGGAGTCAGGTGTGAGCAGACATTTTTATGTGTGTGAAGTATATCAGACTTTATGTTTTCAGGTTTTCTTGCCAACCAGAGGGAATAAATCATGAAGTCTAGCTGCAGGAGAGAGGAGGAGGATTCTCTTTGGCCTAATTGAGACTCTCTTCTGTAGTTTCATCCAATTTGTTCAAATTATTGTCACTGTTATTCCGGACTGAGACAATGTAGCTCCAGTGGTGATATAAGTTCACAAATGAAAGAACAAAAGGGATGTGTGTTCTTCGTGGTCGAGCGAAGTGCAGTGTCGATATTTGAGTGTTTTGGACACAAAATATGTGTAATATATTAATACGATTTTAATAAACAGGCAACCAGCGCTCTGTAGCATTCAGTGGGGGGGTTGTGTGCCTTGAATCTTCTTCCACGTCCTTGAATAAACTACAGCAACGAGCAGCCTTAAGCCTTATGCTTATCACCTCCTCTTTAGGAAGTTCTCTTTCGTCTTTGTTTTTTTATTGCAGTAATGCTTTATATTGAGCTGCATAACAAAGCTTTAACGCTTAATAGTTCTAAATTTGGATCTGAAGATTGTGTTGATTGCTTAACCGACCATTGAAATAGACCACATGAAATCTATGAAAAAAATAAGAGCAGTTAAGTCAATCATTCAAATTTATATTTGAACCACACACATGAACAGGAATGAGGAAAACTCAGTTTCATTTTCAAACATTTATTGCAGATAAATCTGGTAGGATGAACACAAAGTTTTCTAACTTCAGTCAGCACCATAGACTGTTTACAAAAGCTCTGCACACAATCATCCAGCACATGAACGGTAAAAAGTGACAGTATATTGTTCTTTCTGAAGTAGCTGCAGAGCATCAACACAGACCAGGCAATCCTGGCCCGCCTCCTCCTTTGTAGTGTAAACCAATCACCCACTGATTGGAATCACACATTTTACCAAACATGAGCACGGTAATTTCGGGGCATTATTTCCAAACTGTATCATCCTGCGTCCATAAAATAAGTAACAACAACAGATAAGTTATCTTCCTCCCTCTCTCCCTTGCTTCAGGCACCACAGCCAGCCTGGTGCTCGTCTCCCAGCTCCAGCCGCTGTCCCGCTCCCAGTCCTCCACCCTGACGCTCTTTGTGCCCCTGGTGCTGAGGGACGGCACCTCGGGTCTCACCAGCACCAGCACCGTCACCGTGTCCATCTGTCCCTGCCTGAGAGGAGGAGCTCGGGCCGGGGAGAAGGAGAAGAACCAACAGGTCGAGGGCGAGTGGGACTCTGAAAGAGAGGCGGTGTGTCTCCCCCAGCAGTCCACGCTGCCTTCCCCTGGCCTCAGTACTGCCGCCCTGCTGGCCATCCTGGCTTGTGTCGCTACACTACTGGGTAAATACTTTGACACATTGATGAAATCGGGGATTAGCATATTAACAACAGTGAAAAAATAATAAAAAGTGTTGTCCATTGTAAGACGCTTACATCATGTTTTTACTACGACACTTAGCGTTGTGTATAGTATCCAGTAAAGACATTCCATTAAGATTTACTGCCTGTAAAGGAGTTTAATGCTAATCTATAAATAAAAAAGATCAGTAAATAGTGTTTAGGGCAGTTTATCCTCCGCTACACCCCTGGAGGCTTGATCTGCATAGGAAAATAATGGGAGCAGCAGCGTAAATATTTCTCTTAGTCACAGCTGCTCAGTAGCGAGGTTTACTTTTCCTCCCAATTCTGGTCCGGTTATCTCCTCTGGCAAGGTCAGCATTAATCACTACTGAAACAACAATTGTGAGTGATTATCCGGGCCCTCTGTTTTTTTGATAGCGGCATAATAAAATGTCACAGCCACCTCTGCAGAAACTCTCAAACGCTCAAATGGATAGTGCCGAGGCGCTGAGGCGGCTTTGGCTCGTGGCCAGCGTCATTGTCATTTCTATTCAGTCTGTTGGATCACTACTCATGCCTTATAGATGGGGAGCATTATCATTCTGCAGGGGAGCAGCTCAATCAAGAAGGGAAAGCAACACCCCGTGAAGGTGATCACGCCGAGTAGCTTTTTGGTGGAGTGTCGAATTTAGTCCTCTAAGTGGAAAGGGCATAAACTGTTCCAGGAAACACATAAAACTTTTTAACAGTCGCCTCTTTGTAGCTTCAAATGTCGGGCTAGATTTTTCTTCTGGTTTTTCTTATCTATATGAGGCTGATCCCGATAGAATACTTGGGCCTTTTGCAAAAAGCCAAATGTTCCTATAGAAGCTCTGACAGTAGCTCCATCAGAAGGCCATCTGGTTATTAAAAAGCTTATTAGCGTATACATAAGGTTGGATTTGGATCATTTGCATTTCACGCCTTGCGAGGGAAGACTTAAATACGCATAATGACATGTAGGTGAACCCTCAAATTGTTTAGAAAGATTAGAGATTTCCCACTGATTTTTAGGGATCATTGGATTAGTTCCTTAGGAAATCTAATAATAAAACCTCCGACAAAAGAGTGCCGATTGATTTACAGCGATAGCTTAACCGCCTACTGTAAATACATAGAGACAGACACAAGCACATACACATGCACGGTATATGCACATGTTGAGAAAGACAAGTAGATTCCAATTGGAGCCAGTACATGTGGATGTTTGTTTAAACCCCGCCTCCAGACAATGATTATCCAGACATAGCTTAACATGCGTAAGAGAGTGGTGGAGGAAGAACACAAATAAATATTGAAGTAAAAGCACAAATAAAGAGAAAGAAATATACTCAAGTAAAGTACTTCATGGAGAGTTAAATAAATACAGTAATGTACAGATATTTACTTGAAAGTAAATCTAATTAAGGAAAGTACAGATGCAAGAAAATGTACTAAAGGGCAGTAAAGACGTAAATGTACTAAGTTCCATCTAACCATTAGGCACAGCAGGTCTGTGAGGTTTGCTTTTCTCCACACACTGAAACAGTTTGCACGGAGCTCAAATTTGCACTTTACTCTAGAATCTTTGTGGTTTGGAGTCTGGTGTTTTAAAACCCGAAAACAAGAGAAAAGGCTTTAGAAAGGAATAATACAGTGTTTAACTGCTCTGACATCAGTTGGAGACACGAGCGCGGCTGTTTAACAAGCTTAGATCTGCATTCATAGCCTAGAGACGCTTCCAAAGTCAGAAGGAAACTTGGCATGGTCGATTATCCTTGGATCTGTTTTTATTTATCGACCGTTTTTTGATCAAGTGATTTGAAAAAACAATATATGTACATAACATCAGCTCAGGTTACTGACAGGTCCGTCCGGTTGGACTCTACATCAATGAATATTAACTGTTTGAATCTGCTTTCAGACACTGAATTGAGCTGTATGTGAAAACGCAAATGTCTGAGTGAGAGGCTCGGGAAAGTTTTTTCTGCCGCCCTCATAGTAAAATCTCAGGACAATGTCCGAATGAGCTCATGTGAGAAGACAGCAGGAGATCCTCCGGGGATGTACTGTGAGGGAATGGCCATGATGTTAAAACAAAAACAAGAAGAACACAAAGCTGAAAAGAAAAAAAAAGAGTACAAATATCTCAGGATGAAAAAGCAGTGCCAGACTCATAGACAACCAAGAAGAGTTGGTCATGATAAGGGGCCGAGGCCGATGTCGATGACCTTCATCGTAAACCTAAGCTCCCTGAAATCTAGCCCGGTGAATCTCCTGCTGCGTGTTCACGTCTGGAAATGACCTGGGAATGAAATATTTCCCTCATTTTATCTATCCGCTGAATCTTTGTTGAGTTTATTCATTTCAAATACTCAATAGCAAACCAGTCGATCTCTTCAGGTCGATTTTTACCCCATTTAGTCTTGTCAGACATCTGTTGAAGAGCTGCCACAGCCGGGCTCTT
This sequence comes from Pseudopleuronectes americanus, assembly GCA_038501795.1. Classification (NCBI taxonomy): domain Eukaryota; kingdom Metazoa; phylum Chordata; class Actinopteri; order Pleuronectiformes; family Pleuronectidae; genus Pseudopleuronectes; species Pseudopleuronectes americanus. The sequence goes on along the minus strand of CM076730.1, from coordinate 5,531,237 downwards.
TGTCCAAGGCCCTGGGTTCAAATGCAGCTCTCTGCTCTGGGAATACGGGATCGTGGGAGAATAAAACGTCCATTTGCCTGGCTGGAGCTCCAAGTACAATTACAGAGTGGAGGCATGCAGCCTGCTGATATGATACAGCAGCCCTCTGACCCATCGGCCTCTTCTGTATTCGCTTTGTCTCTGTGTGTCTCACCTCTTTGTCTCTCTGATCCCTTTCCCCCTCCCTTTCTCTCCCTCTCATTTTCCTCCTTCCCCTTTATTTCCCCTGTGACTTGTGCTCCCCCCATCACCTTCTTGTTCATCATTCTTTTTTATTCTTCCAATTTCCCTCCCATGCTTCAATATCCTACACCCACCCCCCCTTCTGCAGCGGTGAGCGCCCTGTCATTGTCCCTGCGCCGTCAGAAGCGTGACTCCCTGTCCCCGCTGGAGGAGGACGACGTTCGAGAGAACATCATCACATACGACGACGAGGGGGGGGGGAGAGGCCGACACGGCCGCTTTTGACATTGCGGCGCTCCAGAGTGCGCCGCACAGCTCGCGCACGCACGGCTATCGCACTCTAGACAGCAGGAACGTGTAAGTAGGGGCGGGAGCGTGTGGGGAGATTGTTTATATATAACATCATAGTCTGCCTCTTATCACAGGAAGGAAATAAAATTACCCCCCCCCTTCAAAGTAAAAGCTTTCATCCCTGTCCAGCACTTAATTGATCCATTTAAGTAAGCGATCGGGCCTAAACTCCGAGGTCATAATCAGACGCCGATGAAAACGCTGAGACAGAAGGCTATCAGGCCTCGCCGTCCAGGGAGACCACTTTGTTGTGCTCTTTTTGTTAAAGCTTGTTTATGTTCTGCCACATCAGAGAAGCGTTTGCACCCACTTTGATGTTTCTGTGAAACATTGTTATTGCCTTTGGACTAATAATTAGCTCCGATGAATTCATGCAAGCCATATAGAGCGGCCATAAACAAGTCCAAAGCCAGCCTTCAGTTTATCGAAAATTGCTTCTCGGGGTTTATGGAGGTGGTCACAGCAACATGAGAAACCGTCCGAATCTAATGCAATCCAATGAAATATCCCTGCAGTGAATAATACTACCTCTGTGAACCTTTGAATATTTCATTCACTGTGTCACAGAGGAGACAATAGTTAAACTTCAGGGAAACTTTGAAGCTGTACTTTTTGGTGCTGGTGTGATCTTACAGAAACACATAAAGTTGTGTTTGCTTGTCATGAGGTGGAGCAGCAGTGGTTTACAACCCTCTGCCTGAGAAAGTAACCCTGAAGTTGCTGTCAGGATTTTCTTTGTTCGGACTTGGAGACTAAAAAGCTTCAACAGTACAGCTGCATTAAAACAGTTTGTTATTCCATCCGCATACTACAGAGCTAAAAGCCTTGAGATCTCAGCCGTCACTGCATCGGTTTTAATATTTTGATTATGCTTCTGCCACGTTGTTTTTAGATCGTTTTCCAGCCCTCCATCTGTCCCACTTATTAATGAGATGTCTCAGTAAGGCCTGGAGGGACATATAACAGAATGTTGCTTTTGTTAATGCACAAATTTAGCAAAGAGAATCCTTTCAGATTGAGTACAAATGTTCACCTGGACTCAAGGATTTTAGGACTTTAATGACCTGTCATAAAAGCGTCTGGACACACATGGCTCTAAAGTGAAATCTGACCGGTTGATGGAGGCATCCAATCACAAGATGATGATTTTGATGTTTTATATTATTACATAACATTACATATAATTTAGCTGACGCTTAAATACAAAGCAACTTACAATAATATTGTGTCTACAAATGTCTCTAAACTTGATAGTTGGTAAAGTGAAAACAAAATCACTGGATGAGTCCTTTTATGTTAGCCTGTCCAGATAAGTAAAAATAACAGGAATACAATACAATATGGATTTAATACTATACAGAGCATCATCGCCTCTAAACATGGTCTCAGAAATCACTTGTTCACAGTTTCAATTCTGATCAACACCTGAGGCATTTATATCCTCTCTTATTTTAGATACAGTAAAACATTGTTACAAAAATAAACCACTTACTAAAGCTAAATGGAGAATGTTGTCTTGTCTCTTTCAGACGTTACACACATCGTGGCCAGGACAAAGCTCGCACCTACAGCTGGGCTCAGAATCCGGGTGTGGATCACAACTACACAGGACCAGTAGGACCCCTCTATGGTCGCCTCTGTTACAGCAGCCACACTTTACCTGTTCTCCGGCGCACGCCAGGCGGCACATTAGAACCAGCATGGCAGATGGGATACCGCTTCCCTGGTGGCCATCCAGACCACTCCCTGGTCATCCAGAACCAGGGGGCCATGGTGGGGGCCATGGAGTCTGGGGCAGTTTACATTACCCCCACGGACGGAAGTCGAATGGGGAGTTGCGCGGGAAGCCGTGAAGGGACCGCCCCCCAGAGCGCTGTGAGCACGTCCGACGGAGGAACGCCAAGGACCAGTGACAGCCATGACAGAGGGGGAGGGACCAGGACGGCCAGCAACTGCACAGAGGGGAGCAACGAGGAGAAAATGAACCACAGTCAAGACGGCGACTGGGTAAGGATCATGGAGACCCGCTGAAGGGAGAGATTTGGAATTGCCCTCTGCAACAAAAAACGTTTTAGTCTGGTGCCATTCTCCTCAGAAGTTGATTAGTAGCACCATCCTAATTTTCTGCCAGGTTTTGTGGTTAAAGGTAAACTAAATTAAACTGTTCCCAAATATGTTAGATAGATGACAAGCATCCAATGGCATGTTGGTATTGCTAGAAATATTAATAACAACAAGAAGTTTATTATTTTATAGTATTTAAAATCTAAGAGAGCAAATGATAAAATAAAAATCTATAAAACATTTTTTAGATCCTTTTAAATTAATGACAAAGGAAGAGGATTTAACTTGTTTTTCAGAAGTAAAATGTACCATTAATTTTATCCATTGATGTTTCAGGAGAGAGTTTTAAGCCTGCAACCAGGTAAACCAGTTACGATAGGAATCAGGACCATTAAATATTTGATTCAAAGCATAAAGATGTTGAAACAGGCAAAGGTAGAAGACTGTACATACTTATTTCAGGATAAAGGAGCAACACACCCTATAAACCATTGTGAATGATCCCTTAATGACTTCCAGTGTTTCTACTTGATTTAACCTTGTTGTAGTGATTTTCTCTTTACGTGGTTGCTCTGTGGTAAACCTAATGCAGCACTGACCCATCCAATAGTAGCAGGCGTTATTTTCGCGGTTGTGGTTAACATTTCCATGGTAACAGTGAGCTCTACTAAATGGAGACGTTGCTGTTACACCTGAGGATTGTGGGTAGAGAAGTACTTCTTGTTGACATTTGAATAACACGTTTTTTCTTAAAACGCATTTGATATCATACAGACAAGTCTACCTTGGATGGTAACAAACATTATGACTTGTAATGAAAATCTCTATTCAGTTGACTTCTGGAACCACTTTGTTAAGTGCTCTATTTCACTGTAGAGAAAAGTACAGGTTGACTGTTTGATTTTGTGCGTTAATTGAAAGGGGGTTAATTCTGCACTGTCAGTTTCAGGAGCTTTTAGAAAGATAATGGGAAATTCAATCTAGTCATTATTCACATTGCTATGTTCTGTTAGAGTGTAGTTAACTTGGAGGGAAAACGTGAGTTAATGACGTCCATCCTTCACTCTACCCTCTGAAAATAATGCATACTAAACATTAGGTGTGACACTGTCATTGAAATGATTCTGTACTCCAATACATGGAAGGATGGACAGTTGGCTAAATATTTCCGGATGGAGAAAAAGTGATAGATGTTCGTTTTAATAATGAATTACAATAGAATAAATTACTTTATTATTAATAGATAATTGCACTGGAAAAGCATTAAAGTTAAATGAATGAGTTAATTATTCAATAAAATAAGCAACCCAGTAAGTAAGATAGTAATCAAGCAAATATAACAAATTCTAATATTACTTTTGCATTCAGCCTTGTGCTCTATATTATTGTAGTGATTGCAACAGCATTATGTTTTTAATCAGGCAGCAGAAATGTCCAGGATGCTGATTCAGACTTATCAGCACATTCTTTTTTCTGCTGTTAACGATCTTTTCTGTGTATTCTTTTATTTATTAGACCATAGCAACGCTATCTGGCCCTTTCTTTATTTAATTTTCAAATATTTTATCTCTCAATCACTTCCCCCTCCATCTCCCCCTCACAGTGCAGTGTTAGCTCATTCTAGAGCTCAATTAATATCTATGGCTTCTTCCTACTCTTCTTCTTTTCCAATCTGTTCTGCTCATTGTCTGCCTCTCCCTCCTTCCTCTCATTTCCTATCACCGCCATCTCCTGCTTTTTGTCCATTCTGCCACAATCACATTCCCTTCATCTTTCTGTTTTTTTATGCCTTTTATAAAATTATCCCTATTGCTTGGGCAAATTTGTCTCATTTTCATTTTGATTCACTGTAACCAAACCTGACGGCACCTAACCCACCCACGGCCCCAAACTGAAACCACTCATGCCCGCCTACGTTCCCTCCAGGTGCAGTCGGAGTCGTTTCCCAGGGAGCACAATCTGGTCATGACCCGATCTGGCTCCGTGGCTGGCCAGGGTCACGGGGTGGGAGGCTGGATGAGCGACTCGGCTACACTCCCCCTGGCAGGACGCAGGGCTTCCCGAGCCGGCTTGTCCCCAAATCGCACAGGCTCCGGCCATGCTGAGTCTGACTCCAGCGGAGGAGGAGGAGGTGGTGGAGGAAGAGGAGGAGGAAGCGGAGATGGACAACAGCAACCTTCCAATGGACGCAACTATGCCACTGTGCTGCACAGGGATATGTCTGGACAGAGGGACTACCCTGGCACCTTGGGGAGGGGGGGGACTGGAGATGGGAAGCAACTTTGTGGTGGCAAGGCCAGACAGGGAGGGTGGAGGGATATCACTGACCGGGACTCCACCTGTCTACCAGGAAACACCTGGCTTTATAAGGGACTGGCGTGATCGGATGGGTCTGGGAGGGTACGTTGTGGGCAGAAGGGATATGACCCCACAGCTTTTGCCCTTTCCAGGGCATCCTCGAGGAGCGTATAGTGGTGTGATGGGCTTTGGGGCCGGTTGGGTTCCAGGGATGGAGGCAGCAAGAGATGCTCCAGGTCCCGGGGGTCCCTCCTTGGCACTGAGGGTGGGTGAGTTCCTACGACTGCGCCTTGCCCAGGTCACCTTTGACCCCTCGCAGCCACCGTATGACTCGGTGCAGGTGTACGGCCTGGAGGGGACAGGGTCCAGGGCTGGATCCCTCAGCTCACTGGAGAGCGAGGGGGAGAAGGATGCAGAAAAGGAGGATTGGGGAGCGGGGCTGGATGAGTGGGGTCCCCAGTTCGAGAATTTAGCCCAGCTCTTCAAAGTCAGAGAAAAAGAGAAGGAAGAGAAGGAGAAAGTTGAAGAGTGTGTCAAGGAGGAGAATGAAATGAACGAGGAGCCTGAGAAGAAAGAGAGAGGAGAGCAGGCTAGAGAGGAAGGGAAAGACTGAGGGGATGATAAAAATGAAACAAATAGGGCAAAGGGGGTAAGAGAGGAAGGGAGGGAATAGGAGGATGATGAAAAGGCAACCGGCGCTAGAATAATGTGAAGAGAAGTTAAAGGGGAGAAAGATGAAGAGGCAAAGAAATAAAAAGAGACGGAGAAAAATGAGCCTAGGGAGGATCGAGAGTGCGAGGGCAGGGAGGGAGTGATTGATGTAATTTAAAGCAATAAGTGTTGAAACGTTGATATGGTTGAGCACAGATACTGAGACAATGCAGAGGCTGCTTGTGCTCGGGGCAGCAAACAATTTGTTAAATGCTTCGGACAAAGATAAACAACCCAAACATCCAGGACTCAATTGAATTCAACTCTCACGTATGAAATGAGAAAACAGCAGGAACCGAGGAGGAGATGGTTTCTCGTTGAACGCATGTTTGTGTGTATGTGTGTTGGTGTGCATGTGTGTCTGTGCATAAGGAAAATCTGTGGCGGGAGATAGACGTGTGAGCAAAAGTGGATGAATGCACTTGTATGCATGAGTGTGTGTGTGTGTAATTTGAAGATGTTTAACAAAGACAGAAGAATAGTGGCAGGGACGACGCCTCACGTCCAGAGACTATTTAACTACTGAGACTTACAATACCTATAAGCTGCAACAGACGTTTTATGGGACAACGTGCAAAGAGTAAACATTTAACGAGGAAGTTTAGTTACCAGGACAACACAAAGTGGATAAACTATATATATATATATATATATTTGAACAGAGAAATGAATGGAATAAGAGAGCAGGATGTATAGAGATGGAAACGGATGGGGGAAGTGAGACGATTGTACAGAAACAGTTACTTTTTATTCCATCTGCGGTGGAAGAAAATTGAATTATTCAGCTCACTATTTCATTCCAAATGAAAATGATGAATCATTTAAATCCTGCAAAAAGATTCTCCCTCCTCTCAGCCCACGAGGAAAACAAGACATTGTGAAAAATGGGAATGATTTAAGGACGTGAACCCCCCCCTCCGCCCCCCTGTGCGCCCCCACCACACCACACCGCACTCCTCTCACACAGTTTACTTTCCGTGTGTATACAAAGACTCGCATACAAACACAGACACATTTATAAATATAAGGCTTTGATTGTACGACGGTAAATTATAAAAGCATCCACATATATGGAGTAAAGAGGACTCCATTATTCTTTACGGGAGGAGAACCATCCCCCCCCACCCCCCCACATTGTAATCCTCAAAAGTATGCATGAGTTATGAAAACACCCCCCCCAAAAAAAACGGCAGTCTTGCCTCATGTTTTGAACGCTCATTCTGCCTCAAATGAAAACTTTCCACACATTTGTAATGAAATTAAATGATGGGGGGGGGGACGCGGCAGTGACATCCCATGATAGGCTTCTTCTTTTTGCTCGTTAAAGGTCAGGATGCAAATGAGCTGGAGTTTTCCAGCTAGAAAGCACTTTTTATACTGTGTGATGTTCAGTAATAGATCATGAATCATGTCAAAGATTACAGTCGTTTTATAAGATGTCAGTTCAACAAGAAAAAAAAACACAAGATGTTTGACTGTGTGTAAAAAACGTTTCAATTGTAAATACCACTGAATATTATTGCTAAAAGAGAATATATAAAATAAGTTAAAAAAAAATAAACAAACAGAATTTACGTGTGGGAGAGCAGCACTGTCCAGACTCTCTATATGTTTGCTAGAGTAGAAATCGATCCACGGAGCCGGACGCTGCAGCCTCCTGGACTGAAAACAAGAGCTTGTGCTTTTTTCTAACATCTGTGTACTAAGTGAACAGGTTCAGGTTTTGTTTTGTGGTAGCTTCCCTTCTGAGATGGACAAGCCGCAGATTCAATTATACATGTGGCCTCTGGCGAAAGTTTGTTTTGCGAAAATATTAGTTACAGGAAGCCTGTGAGCTGGTCCGTCCCAGTGAGAAACCAATTTGATGAAAATCCAGCGGAGTGAGGAGAAACTCCCCCACAAGGCATGCTGCAACAAGAAAAAGAGAATCAGTATTTCGCCCAAAGAAAATCTGGATTATTATTCCGCTGAATTCAAATGAGAAATTGCAATGAGATTTCAGGACATTCCTTCTGGTGCTGTTGCATTGCCTGAGAGATACGGAACAAAGTTTTATAGATATTTACTTTGCTCTTTAGAAACACAATTACTGTGCGATTAAAAGTGAGATTTTTAACATGTTTTGGCAAGTGTAATGTAATCTCTCATACATTCCAGGCAGTGCAACTCAAGGGCAATGTTAATATTGCATTTTGCTCTGCCTTGACCTCTGGGCAAACAGGAATCTAACGTACGTTGTGGATTAACAACCAGACAAACTGAGAGAGGAATATTACCACAGAGCCTAAACCTGAATGTGGACAACTTTGATGTGCCATCGCAGAAAATGTCACTGTTTATCACTGGTTCACTGTAAAGTCACAAACATGATGTCTGGCCTGCTTTGCTTTCCGTCCTCCTGCCAACACTAGGGATGACCAATCAGGAGGTCGGGCTGCTCTCTGGCCGAAGCCCAACCCATACACGCACCTCTGTACCCTTTACGGGCGGGGGGGGGGATGGTTTCAGGACCAATGTACAAATACTGCACAATAAGTGGAGGAGAGTGGGGGTTGCAGAACCTGGGGGAGGGGGGGTTGTTTTTGGCTGATCATTAATAACTCAACACCCTTAAGCTACCCAAAGCCTTCCATCTCCTTTATGAGCGTCAGGACACAAGTGTGATCAGACATGAACTCTGGAGAGAGTCCGGACCAGTTGTGTTGCCTTCACCCGTGAACAAGACAGCAGGAGATTCTCCAATCAGGCAAATCAACACTGCCGTCGGCCCTTGTCACAGAAAGCTTTCTCGACATCTTGGTTGGTTTAATCTACGGATTTCATACCCTTGCCCCTCCTTTTCTTCATCAGATGTTTTTTGTATTCTGTCAGGTTGGGTTCTTTAGTTTGTTTTTGTGTCTGTCGTGTTAGAAAGGTCATAAACACACAAAAACTGGATAAAGCACAGAGCAGCTCTGTTCCCTCATCCAGCCCCTTCAGAGAATGTCAGGATTTGAAAGCAGCTAGGCAGGATTTTAGATTGCCTCTCATTTTACTCTGTGCCAACGTTGAAGTCTTGTTTTTCATAGTGTTTCCTATCATGTTTTTATTATTATTTCAGTTGTAATAACGTTATACTCAGGGGCTTACTGTTCTCGCTGAGATCTGGGAAATTAGAAACGTCACGAAAAGATGTCAAGTGGAGGAAGACACACAAGTGTATAGATTTTTAAACAAACCTGCAGGTCAGCTTGACTTATGAGGAAGGAAAAAACATAAACGATAAGAAATCCTGTCCATTATAAAAAGCTATCACAGTTTAGAGAACACCTGTCGAGTTAGAAAACAAAGACAGCTTGCTATCAGATTTATGATGCAGGCCACAAAGTAGCATAAACGTTTGTAAATGAAACTGTATTTCTTCTCATCTGTACTTTATCTAAAAATAAAACATATGTTAAGGCCCTTTTCCACTAAGGTACAAGTATCAGGTATTAGTTCACGTTCTCTTTTAATTACTCCCTTTCCCTCACATCCCATCCGATCCGGTCTCTGGTGATTCTTGAACACCAGAGTCCTGATTAAACAGACTTATAAGAACTGATGTCCTGAATCTAAATTCCTCTGGTAAACCTACAGTGACTGCCAAGCAACTTGGAACCGTTTGTTATGAGAATAAGAAGTGAACTAATGTGCTGCTTTGCCAAATCATTATTCTGACAGTGTTTTCCCTAGAATTTATATGTACTGTGTCTCCGTCTCTAAACACAGAAATAACTATCCTTATTTTCATAACAACTTTGCCAGTTATCTCGGGCAGCCGTCGCAGAAGCAATTACCGCGGTTTATCAATAAGTGACCTTTTTCTTGCCTCACTAATTTAGCTGTTTACTCCACTGTCTCGATTGGCTGCAGGTGTTTCCTCTCTGCTGATTGGTTTTAATACAGAGTTCTGCCCCAGCTGATTGGTCCAAAAAATCAAAGTGAGAATTTGTCCTGATTTGTCTCATTTCAGAGAGGTGCTCATTTCAGAGGCTGCTAACTCACTCCACGGAGCTGATTATCACACCTCCTGAGCCCCGGCAGAGTGGTTCAATCAAACCCGTGATTAGTTGAATCATTTGTTTTAAATAGAATCAATTCTCTGCAGCAGCTCCCCGGCTCCGACCCGGTTCCCCGAGCTGCAGCTCAGACGCATCAGCTCATGGTGACACACCCAAGTGGTCGTGCCATTAATCAAGGAAACTTTCTAACTAGAGAGATGGAGTCCCGCTCACAGGACGAGAGTATCACCTTCATATCTAAATATACCGACATGTAGCTTGAAGGGTGCTGGGTGAGGGTCAGGAGTTAGTAGACCACCCCCCTCCCACTGGTTCTGCGCCTCGCCAGCGACTTCATTGCTCGTGCACGATGTTGATACAATTCCACAATTGCGTGCTGAACAAAGTGTATTTATTTCTGTTGTACTTTTTCTTTTTGTAAATTTGAATAAAAAATGAGTCAGGCCTGCTTCTGTGCTCCTTTCTGCAGTCTCCTGGATTTCTGGATAATCAGACTTCTGCTGCCTGCGTGTGCCTGATGTTTATGTGTGAGTGTGTGTGTGTGTGTGTGTGTGTGTGAGTGTGTGAGAGTATGTGTGTCCGTCTGTGTACTAGAAAAAGAGACAGAGCTATTAAGAGATGTGCTGCGCAGTGCATATAATTGTGTTTGCACCTTGTGTGTAGGTGGGTTTGCCTTGTCAAATTGGCCCCTGGAAATTTCAAAACCGCATTGTGTGTGTGTGTGTGTGTGTGTGTGTGTGTGTGTGTGTGTGTGTGTGAATGCAGGTTGTAGGAACACCTTGTCCTGTGTGATCCAGCCCGATGGGGGGGGAGCTGAGGTCAGTAATAGAGGACGGACTGAGCGAGTTTTCTATTTGTTCGCCAGCAAACACAAAAAAAAACAGGAGAAAAAAGATTGTGAACTCCAGAGCAGCAGCAAATAGAGCAGACCTGACAGCTGCGACCGGATGAATATGAGCCCCGTCGGTGCAGCTCTCCTGCGTTCCGCGGCGCTCGTCCCTCTGAGTGATGGATCGGGGGGGAGATGTGCGTCGTTACTGTGTGACTGAATGGCTGTTTCAAAAGATTTATTACAATAATCAAATATGAAGGAGGGGATTATTTCTACATGATGGTTTAGAGAATGATCGCGTTAGCTGGGTCCCTGCTTGATTACAATGATAATACCCGCCTCGAGTGAAAGGAGGGAGAGAAACAGTGGGAGATGGGAGGGGCTGGATGACATTATGCATGACATTAAACTGCATTTGTGGTCGTGTTGGAGGGTTATGACCGAAACAGAGATTTGACTTAATTTACCACCACCCCCCTTTCCCACTCTACACGTGCATTTCTCCTGTCTGCCCCAAAGCATCAACACTGCAATGCAGCATTCGAACGTGAGATGTGCTGTCATGGCACTGTCAATAATTACAGCATGCATAATTGATGGTGGCTTAATGGCAGCGCTGGAGACACAAATGGGCCCAGTAACAGCCGCACACCTGGGAACGCAACTCGCCAACACGCTGCACTGGAACGCTGCACACGCACAGGTGAGTGAGTGTGTGTGTGTGTGTGTTCAAGTACATGAAGATTCCTCATTCTGTTTGAACCATGCTGACACATAGAAACCCCCTGGCTATTCAGCTCAGCGTGTGTGTTTGCAAATGAGTGAGTGAGTGAGTGTGTGTGTGTGTGTGTGCGTGTGTGCGCGTGTGTGTGCATCTTTATATTCAAAGTACGTACAGGCTTTAAAGGCAGCCTCTAAACACAAGTATCGTCACGGGGACTGTGGTGAATTTCAACAGCTGTGAGACTCAAGGCCGGAGTACCTTTGTGGATGTGACGCGTTCTGTAGGTAAAACTCTAACAACCTTCTCGGTGGCTCTCACCTGCAGCTGTCCCAGGGATCAACCCCCGACACTCCACCTCTTCACCTCCTCTTGACTCGCCTCTTCCTCCTCTTCTTCTTCTTCTCTCGACTCTCTCGCTCCCGCGTTTCGCCCGGGACTCTCTCAGAGACCGCCGGCTCACTCCAAGTGGAAAATTAAATCTTCATTAACAATCTTAATTAGAGTTCGATCTCCACCCGTAGCGGTGAGACAGGGAATCCATAGTGCAGCAGGGGGAGGCCTGGAGCAGGAGTTGGTTTCGGTAGGTGGCGGCATAGGTGGTGGTGGTGGGGTATACAAGAGGTATTTACACTTCATAGGCGGACACTGGAATGATGGTACAACATGTGGATTGCACTTTGGTGAGCGTGCGGCTATCGCTTCTGTGTTGTTGGCAGACTGGGGTCTGAGTGGGAGGGAGAGCATGAGAGGGGGGGGGAGAGGGTGAGTCATTATTAGTCCAAAAATCTCCTCTGGAATTCTTCATGTCTCGCTTCCTTGTGACACTTGTGGCGACATAATCCCGTATCATGCTCCCATAAGCACAGAGCATTTGCCTAATACCAGACAGTGATCGTTCAAAAACACTGCTCAACATGCAGCCCGGAGCTCCTGCTCTCATCCACATTAACATTCTACTCAACTCTATTTACCGTAACTGCTGTGTGCAGCGGTTGATTGGAAAAGAGAACAATCACTATATGTTCCAGCACAATAAGAATATACTTTGTGTTCCTCAAACTAAAAGCAGTAGGGTAACTTTTCCTTGCAGAGCTTCCTTTCCCTTCATTCATTGGTTGATGGTCTTTTCACCAGGAGCTGATCCAGGGGTGGGGCCAGGGAGCACTCACCCCTGCTGAATTCTGATCGGCCCCTTTAGTGCCCCTATCCTTTCAGTAGTCTTGTGTTTTTATTTACTCATCATTCAACAGACAATCAACAGACACAATTAAGGGAGAGGAGAGAAAAAATAGTCTGTCATAATAGACTATAGAAACTGTAGTTATATGGTCTAGTGTTCTATCCTGTTCTGTACCAAAGTAGAACCCTGTTGGTGCAGTGTCCGGCAGCCTGGCGATCACCATAGCAGATGGGTTGTGCACCTTATTCCAGAAGTGCTGTGGTTTATTGCATTCCCTACACATGTGGATAATTGACCCTGAAGAAACTTTAAGGTGATCACATCTGGCAGAAGAATTTAGTGAAGTGGGGTTAGGTGCATTTTGATTAAGGTAATGTTCTAAATCTGTTTGTCCTTTTTTTATACCAACAATAATTAGATAGATAACTAAGAGTTTTTATTTCCCAAGACGGCTTTTAAAACCTAAGGAGCTAACAGTGATGTGTGTTAAATGTGCACTCGATCAGGAGTAGTGCATGGAGTTTGGACATCACATCGTCCCCTCTGTGTGAACTGGTTCCCCTTTATGGCCCCCGATTTAGAAAAGTCCTAGATCCACCACTATATGTGCACTCTAGTTCTGCTGAAGTTGTGTCCCACTAGAACCATTGGAATCCCTCAACTGTTGTCTTTGTGCAAGGAGGAGGAGGAGGAGACCAGTGAGTTCAACTGGGCCAGGACCCGATCCTGTGACAGGGGGGGCCCGCTAAGAGAATTACATTGTATTGTCTTTATCCCTGCAGAACGGATTACTTGTTTAGCTGACAACATACAGATACATGCGGCCGTGGAATATTGTGTAAACGGTGAGGCCAGGAGATTGTGTCCCGACCTTTTGTTTTATTTATTTGCTGCGCACGGTTTCCTGGGAGCTGAGCTGGTCGACCGCGGCAAGCAGGGTGATCATATCTGAGGTGATGTTGCTGTGGCGTCTGAAGGCTCCAGAGAGAGAAGTCCGGGGGTGTGTGTTTGTGTTTGTGTGTGTTTGTGTTTGTGTTTGTGTGTGTGTGTGTGCTGGAAAGTGAAAGTCTCTATTTACAAAGCTGATCATTAGAGACAAAAAGAAAAAGAGGACATGATAGCCAATTACAGACTCACAAACACTGAGACGGAGCGAGAGAGTTAAGTAGGTTCATTAGCACTTTGAGTCCGATTGGTTAATTGTTCAATGAAGTGAGTGGAATAATAAGTTGAGGGGGATGTTACGCCTTTGCTGAAACGTTCACTGGGATTTATTCTCATCAGCTGTTGCCTCTTATTGTCCTGCACAGATCATGGAGAAATGTTTAACAGCTGAGGGAAGCAGAAAAAACGGTTGACTGCTGGCGTGTGTGTGTGTGTGTGTGTGTGTGTGTGTGTGTGAGGTCATTAACAATTCCCCTGCCATCCGCTTCTCATCAGACAGAAGTCTTCTGTTCTAATTATTGCGATAGACTTTTGCCAAGTAAACGTATCTGTCCATCTGAGTGCACACAGCCCTGGCTCAGTTTGAAATACACTGTGTTTAATAGTGAAGGATGAGCGGGGGAACTGCTGCCTGCCCACTGAAGCGATTAATTTACAATTTTTGTTTTAAAGATGATCCATATGTGGACATTATAGATATAATGAACATTATTATATAGCTACAAATTACACAAATGTCTGTCTGTGTGTCTGTGGAAGACATATCTCGAGAACCATTCTTCTTATCAGCTTCACATTTTGCCTGTGTATTGTTATTGGCCCAGGGAAGTGCACTGTGCGATGTGGACACGTGAAACGTTCAATATTAAAACAATTTAAGGAAACAGGCGTCCAACGCTAAGTAGCGATCAACAGGCAGTCTGTGGTCCCAGAGGAAATGTGTCTTCTTATACGTCCTCGTATAATTTGCTTCTGTGCTCGGTACACATGTGTGAACAGTAATAACATCTTCACTGCAGATAGTTCTCTAACTTCACTCTGCACACAATGTCCAGCTCACAAACAACGAGAAGTGACACATGTGTGAATCTGGGTAATCTGGGACATTGGGTAATGTGGGACACCGGATCTGAGCTCCATTCGGTCTATTTCCTCTTCCAATCAAATCTAGTCGACAGGACATTTACTATAAGTTGGCATGGATATATCGTGTGACTGAAATCACATGACTTCATGGGGTGATGTCATAGAAAGCCCCCCCCCCTTTGAATTAAATGACAAGGACAATGACATCATATTCTTACAAGATGAATGTAAAGGATATACATCTGTCATAAATGAAACAAGGTTCCTAATTGTTATCAAATTATGTTTGTGAGGTTTTCAAGCAACAAAATATGAGTTGTTGAAAAGGTGTTTTAGTTTTTTTCCCGAAAGGTTTGTTTAGTTGTCCCACCTTCTCAAACATGATTGATAAGGTGGGACATCATGCTTTGGGTAATCTGGGACAGTCATTTAAATGCTCTAAATGGGATAAAAATGAATTTAGATACTTCCTGAAGTAAAAAAAATAAAAGTAAATCAAAGAGAAGACAATGGTCTCTTACCTACGACGACTGTTTGTTCCCTGAGTCGCCCCAGAATTTGTTTATAGTTTCCTTATTAAGGCTGGGGTTCTATATGAACAAACATTTATTTTTACAGGTAAGTATGAATTAAGAAACTTTTAGAAATAATTTACATTTCATTATTCAGCTTTCTGAACTTAATTCGTTATGCTTAAAATCAGTCAAATTAAGCTTGACCTGCATAAAGAAAGGTGATTTAAGATTTTTTTTAAAGCATAATCCAAGTGTCCCAGATTACAAGGTGACGTGTCCCAGATTATCAACTTCAGGCAGATTTTCTCTTTTTGCACAAAAGACACTAATGTCTCCTCCGAGTAGGCTATTTCCACTTTTTCTTCTTGTGCGGTTAGAAAATATTTAAAAGTTTACAGAAAGATATGATATGTTCGTCTCATATGTAAAACAGTATCAGAGTTAGTCACAGAAGTCAAAATTGCAATAAATGTCACCCTATATTGTAGAACTGTTAGAGGAGGGTTCACTAATACTCTGGAGTCACTAATGACTCCAGAGCATTAACACAGGTCAAGAGACTGATGTGAGAGCTGCACAATTAGCTTTCTAGTCCATTTCCTACAATTTCTCTCTTGATATTTTACATCTATATTTTCAGCTTTTCCACTTTTCTTTTATCTCGACTCATTTCTGCTCTGGGGCTTTAAAGGTGGAGATGAGGAAATAAGGCCTCCTGCTGTCGCGCCCTCTCTGGTGGTGATGTAATCTGCTGCCTATTACTTCACTTGTATTACTATTAATGCTCTATTATTGGGACTGAGCTCGTTCTGGGGGCCTGTGCTTCTTTCTGTTACTGCTGACGTCTTGGTTTTGCCCCCTGTGGGGCATTATGGTCAATACACCTCTAATGATCCCTTCCTGTTTTATTAGCTTCCATCAATCACTTGGCAATAAACACATGGGTAATTTTAAATATTTCAGATATGGTTGGGATCCGGACATCACAGAGATATTTCATGAATTGCACAGGAGGAGTTTTCTTTAATTTATTTCACCCAACAATATGTGACATAAAGGTTTCAATGGAAATTAATTATTGAATGTTGAGGAAAAATGAATGGTTGAGTGAAGGTGTTTAGGTGAAGACGTGTCTCATAGGCTGATCAGGGAGGATGGAAACAGTGAGGGGGTTCCGTCTCAGGCATCAATCCACTCAAGCTTATTATGGAGATATGCAGCAAGCTGATGAAAAGGTCATGAGGGAGGGAGAGAAGAGAGGATGAATGACTTTTTCCTTTGTGTCGTTCTCTTCTTCTGTTCTCCTTTCCTCTGGAAGAAAAAGGGTGGGGTGAAGAATCTGAGAAAAACAGAGTGTGAGAGTTGGAACGTGTGGATGTTTGAAAGCAGATCGGAGGTGTGGTTGAGGCGTGGCCCTGCCCCCGAGCCTAATTTAACCAGTTAACTTAATGTAATGCTGATAAGATGAATTTTTATTCCATTCCAACTGATTGCATGGCATATGTTGAAACAATTTCACATGTGATACAATTAATCGTATTCCAACTATCTACCAATCAATTATATATACGACTCATCCTTTTAAGGGGGTGAGGGGGTTGGAACCAACCCCAGCTGACATTGGGAGGCGGGGAAAGGTCCTATAGTATTGGGAATGTGAGAGGAAGTACAAAATAGACAGAGAACATGCACCCTCCACACAGAAAGATCCCGGCCGGGATTCAAACCCTCATGCTCTGCCACTCCACAGCCGTCCAGCTCCACACTGTGTAAAGTGATCTGATACCATATATTGTTCCTTTGTACAGTTTTATTCAGCTGCAGTGAAATTATTAAAGTGAAATATTTACTCTTTAGCCTCCATGACTTCTCCGCCTGCAGCGTCTATCAGATATGGATATTTGAGATGTGAGTTATTTCTCGGTAATTTCTCCAAAGATTGGCTGCACAGCGTGAGAGCTGTGGCAAACAGATGCAGAGTTTAAACAGGCCTGAACTTTGACTCTTTTATTTCTTAAAAATATTTGTTCCAAATGCAAACATTAATTTGAATGAGGGGTTGAAACGTTCATATTTAAACTGAAATGAACAGTTGGAATTAAAATAAAATGTAGATAAGTACATTCGAACATCTGAAGTGGTTCATGATCCTGTAGAGGGCGCTCTATCAGCTGGACCTACAACAATGTAGGATGCTAGCAAGCAAAGTGGATATATTTAAATAAATTGTAAGTCTTATCAAATTCATTTGAACTAGATTTTTGGAAAAAGTTACTCAATATACAAATCGCTGGTGTAAATCTTGCTTTTTGCCGATTGCATTTTCCTGCAGTGACAAAGACGTTCAATCCAGGATGTGTGAGACCACCATGACATTACTGTTTCCCTGTGTGCTTGTATGGTTTAGTTAAAAGACTTGGTTGACATTATAACAGGTCAAATCTTGTATAAAACAAAAACTCAGATATTATTGAGGACTAATACTGAAAGTCACTGTTTTACAATCAATTTGTAAATATATAAATATGACATGAAGGATTTTGAAGGGGAAGAAGACCATAAGATTCTCTGTTTGCTTAAATTTTGTTTATCTGCTCTCATTGAGTCATGGAAGTTTATGTTTGATGATTGTGTTTGAGCTGTTTATGATAAAAGCTGGAATATTCTGCAAGATGTTTTAAGGCAAAATGAAAAAAAGGGATGGGACTTGATTAGTATTCACCTCTTCCTATTCCTTTTCAGGCAAGAGCTATTTACTTTGGACTTCTGCTTTTACGTTTTTCTTTTTACTTTCCTTTTTTTCTTACCTACTTGTGTAGGAATTTTTTATTTAAACATGTTTGAAATACAAACCAAACCCAAAGGGTGTAGACCATGTACCACCTGCTGCTGTAGGCATCCCACTGTTTCTGCGTCAACAGCACTGACAATAATGGACTGACTCAGGTCTGTTGTGTCCTTTTCACTCAATCCAAACACAACCTGTCCAGCAGCACCGACCCACACAGGCCCATCCAGCCACATGTGTGTCTGCTGCCACCTGCTGGAAGAATAAACCTGCTCTATCTCTCCCTGCTTGCTCTCATTTTCAGGCTGTGCAGCTTATTCCTCCATCTTCACAGGGAACAACCTTCACAGATCATTTGTTCATTACAGAGCTAACGCACTATCGTCCAAATTCACACCGTTGATTTGATTAAAATTCTCCGTTCTGTCTGACCTGCGTGTCTTTGGGATGTCAGAGAAAAAAGGTTTTAATCCCTCAGGGATAAAAGCCTGGGCTGAGGAATCCAACCCTCTTGTCTGAAGATTAACACACCAGGGGTGCAGGCTCCAGAACAACTCGTCTAAATGATGCACAGAATTTCAATGTCGGTCATGAGCTTGTTATAATGACGCGTTCACAGTAATCAAATAAGATGTGAAAGGAGGGATTAAACCTGCACGGTGCTTTCAGGAGTGATTGTGTTACAGCACCTTCACTTGATTACAGAGATAACATGACTGAGCACTGGAAAACAAACCGTTGGCGTTTTCTGTGTCAGTAAAATTACATTCCTGAACTTATCGTGCGGCACAGTGTCGTCTGGCTGAATAACAAGGTTCATAAAACTTGCACCGAGTTACTTCAGAAGATGTCGGGAAGTGGAGGAGCTGTAATCCTGCTTTGACAAAGTACAGGTATTATATTATGTGTGTGACATCTCCAATATGATGGTTTGACCGGCTTTGTGTCAAACCTCTGTTGAGCAAGTCTGCCTGCGGAGGTCCATGAATGAGATGATGTCATATTCATCCAAAATTCAAAACTATATTCAAGACTTAATAATGTGTTTAATTTGTGACTGTCAGTGGGTGCGTTTTTTCCATTATTGTGATTTTCTCTGTGGAACAAAAATTGCTATTTGTGGATCAGATCATATAAGTAAAGTACAGTGGCCCTGAAGGGAAGATGCAGAATCACAAAACACAACAACAAAAGGAACTCACAAGACACTGACAATCATTGATAAATGATTAAATGTAAAGTAATACATGTATTCGCTGTTACAGGAACTAGAACTTATCTCTAGGGATAAACTACTATCAATAACAGATCATTTATTATATAGTATATATATATATAAGTTGTAATTTTCTCATTCCAGAATGTTCTTCCTGTCTGTGTGTGGAAAGCATATCTTGAGAACCATTCATCTAATCAGCTACACACATGTGTACAACAACCTGTTCATGACAAAGGGGAGGATAACTGATTCTCCACTAAACTTTGGATAAACAGTTGAACAGCTCTTTGTGCAGGAGAGGTGGTGCAGGTTCAGGGTTCTGTGACCTGAGTCCAGCAGGGACCACACAAACAGCCCGATCCAAACACACAAGTTCAAAAACAGGAAGTGCACTTGTGATAATTAGATGTGTAATTGGGAGTGATAGCAGATTGTAGCCCTGAGATGTCTCTGCCTCCCTTTTGGATCACGAACCTTCAAAGCTTTCAACACTGGGCTGTTTTCTTCACACGCCGACTAAATGTGGCTTCAGAGACGAGCTGGTGAAACGAGGCCTCGGGCAGTTATAACCTTAAACTACACTGAGTTGTTGCAGACCTAAATCTGATTTCCCAAATATAATCAGTGAGTGTGACATTACAACAACAACAAAGCTGCAGGTCATGGTTTGTGGTTATACTGTACGTGCTCGGCTTTTGTCAGAAACTGGCTGGAAACAGTTCAGGGTCTCGTCGAATGCCTCCCGGTCAGAGATCATTCTCATTAATCCCATGTCCCTCAATCTGCAACTCTCCAAACTTCTGCCTGCCTCTAACTTTTAAGCTTTAGCTCGAGCCACCATATCAAACCAGTAGATTGAAGATTTGGTGCCACATATCATAAACTGGGTTGTGATGTTTACCTGCCACCACATGAGGGTTCCTTGAGGCATTGAAGATCATGATTCTGAAAAGTTATTTATTTCACCGTTGTCATATGTTCTAGCTTAAATCCCCTCTGCCTGAAGAAAGCATGAAAAACTAACATTTTAGTAAAATGCTGCCAAGGTCTCTGCTGGGAGTGTGTTGTGTAAGTGTCCCTGTTGGTAGACAGATTTGGAAATGCGTACAGGAAACATGTCAGAATCTGAGTGAGCGTGTAATTAGAAAACCTGTAAAAAACCTGTAAATACTTAATGAGTGTTTTGAGATTTTGTAGATGGGGACAGATCTGCTAATGCGTGAAGAAAACATTACGTACATGGATAAATCTGCACCTGCGTTCGCCGATCTGCCAAAAAACAAATGATGTAGAGATCACATGTTAACGTGGTTTCTAAGTGCGACGCCTGTCTGAGGTGGAAATGATGACTTCCGGCTCCTGGAGCAAAACACGAAACAGCCATTTATATATAGAGATTAATCTACATTTTCACAGATCCGTGCATGCATTTATAGATTTGTCTACACATTTCCAAATCTCAAGACACATTAAGAGATTTTTCAATACTTATGCAAATCTGATTATTCACACAGAGACTCAAATCACACATTTTCAGATTCCTGTTTGCATTTCCAAATCTCAGTATGCATTTGCAGTTTCTTTGATACATTTACAATTCGGATTTTTATTATTATACACACAATATTGAGAGACAGTCTTCCAAATCTTCCCAGACACTAACACACACACAAACACACAAACGGGCGTACACGCTAACACAGGAAGTAATGACCTTCACTGCCACTAGCCACCAGGTGGCGATCAACACACTTTGGCTTCACTTCAAGGGAGCCGTCTTTGATCGATGATTTTCTAAATACATTTTGAATATTTTTCATTTACTTCATCAAATAGTTGCAGTGGACATGAAGACCCACAATTTATCATCACATTTACAAAGATGGGTTGGATACATTGAGATGCGTTTGGAAGGATGGGTGCATGTAATATCATTCAGTCAGTGATTAGCCCAGTCAAGTGTAGCAGCAGGTAATAATTCATTCTCTCATTAATTTTCTTTGGCCATCTGTTCCTTGTCTGGGGCAGGGAGCTGCAGTTATCCCAGCGTGCAGTAAAAGTGAGTCATGCTCAGGACTCACAATCTGGAACAAACTGGGAATTAGGGCAGTTTTGTGTGTTTGATCTCCTCTAACGAAACCGCGAATTAATCAGGCAACACATTGCGCTGTTCGGTTAAAGCTCAATGATGCATATTTCACCCACTTTGATTGTCTGCAGATCTGGATTTGCTTCACGAGCTTTAAAATCAAGCAGCGTGCAGTGAAAACTTCATTTGATGTGTTCATGCCAAACAAAACATTTGACTCTATTCCACTAGCAGCAGCCGGTCTCTGGACGCCACGAGACGCTGCAGCTGTTATCATTGCAGCGTGTCGATTTTAAAGCAGTTTAAATTATGTTATGCAATTTACTAAATCAGTTTGCTTTGCTCAGCGTTACTGTTCCTGTACAGTTTATAAGCTATGTGATCGGTTGCTCTCCTTTCTCATGGTGATAGAAATAAATCACCAGTATCCCAACAGAATACAAGAAGAGCCTGACACACATCACCTAAGATTTATTAGATAATTATAATCAGTTAGTTATTGCCGGTAAAAATGTATTAAGTAATTTATTGTACATTTAAATGTAGCTTTTTAAGGATTTATCCCCAAAACCTGTATAACTATAAAGTAATAACATCATAATGTGACGTCTCAATCAATAATTCTATTTCAATAATTTGCCTTTAAAAGAAAACCGGATGACTTCACATTAATATGAAAACCCCACCACCATACTATATGTAGACAGCATAAAACATATATTTTATGGTTTTGTGTCGGTTCACTAATTTTTAATTATCACTTTCAGTCTCAGTTTACTTTTCATTGGAAATGAACCACAGGTAGTAAAAAGAAGGATGTTAGAATGGATGGTTTTAAACATGTCAAAAGAAAAGATGGTGTTAAACTGAACTAGAGCATGAAGTTGAAAAATGCATGGGAATAAAGATTTACAAAATAAAACAGGAAGTGAAGTTATTTACAGTCCATAGTGTTCATGCAAGTCGTCACAAACATCCATAAAATATCCCTAAACAGTGACATCTGAGAAAATAGATTGAGGAAAGATAAACAGGACATTTCTATAGAAGCCTGAGAAACAGCCATCCATTGGACTATACATGTCTTCTGATTGAACAGTTATTAGACTGCTTTCTGACTAATTAGTTGGAGACAGCTGTTAAATGGACTACAATCATGCTCATATCCTTCAATGTCATTAAAAATTCCTTTTGAAGAGGTTCAAACTGTTTTTGATCACAGGTTCATAACAGCTTCTATATAAGGCTGACTGGGTATTTCTTTACATATTTTCCACTAGTTCCTTTATTTAATCCCACACAACAACATTTTTTGTAATGGAGGCTATTGGATATGACAGAAATCTCAAGATGGGAATATACACTGCAGGGTTTTGTAGCAGTGAAAATGATCAGAGATTCTACTGGGGTTTTTACGGAGCATATTTGTGCAGGAGACCCCTGCTGGGATCTGCCCTTCAGGCAAGTCTGTTTCTCGCAGAGAGCTGAGTGCATGGTGGGGTTGTTCATGATGCTACTGGCTGGTCACGTGGAGAAGGAGAAAGAGCTGTACGAGTATAACAAAGCTGTCATGCAACAAGGAGGCCTATTTCTCAGTGTTTTATGTCAGTTCAGTTCATGAGCATTGTAAAGAATCTTCCCTGGAGTTCAATAACCTGACACTCGAGTGAGGAAAGGTCAATCTCGGAACAATCACTAACTTCCTTTCCAACAAAGCATCCAATTCATACTCCTACTGCTCGCACTACCTCCTCCCACGCCTCTCTCACAAAGCCCTCCACAACATTGGCTGTATATAAAGATGGAGGACGCGTCTCCACTTTCTCCCACTGTCCATAAACGAAGCAGAAATATCCTGGATGTGAACACTGCCATCTTGCAGAGAAGGAGACCGATGCTGCATTGAAGCTATTGAGGGACGGAGCCATGGTAGCAAGGTCCCGTCAATGCACACCCTTGACCAGTTCAAGCCTTTTTTGCATACAAAATTAATAAAAAGAACTATACTTACCAGTCCAACACTTTGAATAACATTAGTGTGATTAGAACTACACTAAAATGACAGAAACCATCTTTGGGGGAATGTATTTGACATGTGCTGGGTCCATGTCCCATCCACTAACATGGAGGAGGTGGGAATAATGAAATATTCAGCAGCCAGCCACCAAGTGGAAATCAAGACTCTTTGGTTTCACTCTTTTGGAGTCTCTATGTCGTCTAGTTTTATGTACAGTCACCACATGCCTTTGCACAGTCTCTCCCACAGCTGATTGGATGCCAGCCCTCTTTTCCCAACCCTTCAGAACCAAGCTCCGGACCTGGCTGGGTGACAGGGAATCCTCCATTGCTTTTCCCTTCCTCTGGAACTCCTACAACACAAAGGAGTGCCAACATGTCAGCTTGTAAGATCAGCTGTTATTGTCTGGTCTAAGGTCCCCTGCTGTTTTTTGTACATTTAGTGTCTTCTGTATTGCTGTCTTTATTTTCTCTATGAAATAAAAATGATTTATTTATATCATTATTGTTTATTTTTTTAAGTCATGACTCTGACTTCTTCATAATAAATCCATTCTGGGTGAGAACTGGTCTTGACATGAGTTCATATGCACATAAAGTGGAATTTCCTCCAGGCTGTTTTAGACTTAATACAGGATTAGTCATTCATCCGGGTCAAGAAATGCAGCACAGCCTTTTCTGAACCGAACACAGAATTGTTAGCAGAAGAACTCGCAGTCTAGAAGAAAACATATCACCCCCCATTGTTTCTAATACACAACACTGTTCTGTGACAGAGCCCATTTCCAAATAGCTGTACCTCTTGATATTTTGCAGTCCAAGCACAGATTGAACAGAAAGTCACTAATCGATCAGAGACTCCAGATCAAATTACTTTTCAATAACCAGAAGGCAACAAAGCAAACAGAGCAGGAATTGCTGTCCTTGGCTTAGTACAAGTGACAAATGTCCTTTCACTGTTTCCAGTGTATGATTTCAGAGACACAGAGGGAAGGAGAAAAGGGAAAAAAAAGAGGACATGAGAAGAAATTACTTATTGACAACACAAGACAAAATCTAGCATCTTTTTAATAACCCTTGTTTTTCAAAGCTTAGGTCGACTTGTCTCAAGGACACGGCTCCTGTCGACTTACCAATGCTGCACCTTCAATCACCTTCTGTAAAAGGAGAAATGTTACAGGGTCCTGATATAATTAGTTAAATCATTGGAACTAATATGAAAGTGTAAGTTAACATATTACATCATCCTTTACATACAAATCTGTGTGTGATCACATGTGTCTGTGTAATCCTTCACTTAACTTTAGTCATCAGTAGACAGGGTAGTGTATCATGGTATTATAGAAGTCTATTAGAATAGTGTAAGCCAATTTAAAGATATTTGATATATGCTTAATCTGTATTAGAAGAATAGGAGCCAATTAAAGTCCAAAGGACTACAGGACAAAATATCATTCAAATGGTAGGTAGATCACAATTTAAATGGTTTATCCCCTGAGAGAACTACATATGACTATTGTAGTAAGAAACATTTTTGTCTGAAACAGTTCTTGAGTGTCCATAATGGAAAGGAATGAGTCTCCAGATTGTGAGCAACTTTACAACTGTACATTAAACTTAGGTTAAATTATGTGAAGAAGAAATGTTTTATGTAAAGGTCAAAGTAAATGACATTAAAAGATATTTGTTTTTTTAGAGGATGCTAAAATCTTTAAGGACGCTATTGGGGGCCATTGAAAACAAGCAAGACAGAAATAACCAAATTTTAACAACAATCTGCAGGGTCGTAATGTATAGTCGTACATTTTCATGTCAAACTGCTCATTAAGTTGAAGGTTTTCCTTTTTTACAAAATAAAGAAAATGTATAAAAATAAGATCGGAGACACCCCAAACACTAGGACTGATTATCTACAGGGTGTAGAAAAGGCAGGAGTAGTTGCTTGGATTTAAGTGCTTAGCGTGGATGTTGTGGTTCAGGTTATCTCGTAATATTACCAACACATACTATTACTCTAGCACGTGAACATTACAAAATCTTTTTTTTTAGGAATAAAACATGATAAACAACGACACACTAATTAGGGAATCACAGCTAAAGTGCTTGTTTCTGTGGACCATCTGGAACACAAGGATCACTGAGTGTTTCCTTTCAACCACTTTCAGAGGAAACGGCTCTAAGTATCTGCTTTTAAAGGATTCATTGTGGCCCTAATTATATAGCGATTGCTCTTCTTTAATTCATCTGTGCCATTTCTTTATTTAAACTCTCTTAGTGCCCATCTATAATTTCCTTATTTCCCGCCCTTAACTTTATTGACAGCTCTGTTTGCCTTTTGTTCACGGCAGCTATTAAAGAAGCAGCTGTGGTCTGCCTTTTCCATCGGTGCATCAGCAGGGGACTGATGACAGTGATTGCAAAGAAAGGTTTTGAGACAGCGACGTTATAAAACCTACTGAGTCTATAAGTCTGTGAACTTTATTAAATTGTTATCCTAAGACCAAATGCTGTATTGTGTTTCAATCTTAATCTCAGGTTTCTTTGTGCTGAAGTCTCTCACAGGAGCTTCATTTGACCCATTGTGGCGGCTGCTCCATGGGGAATTGAACCTAATCCCGAAAACTTAGAATGCAATAATTGGGGGTTGGAGTTGGGGAAAAACCAGAAGAATACAAACGGCTGATAGAATTATATAAATAAGGTGCCAACACAAAGTCTGTTTAACATAAAAAGGAGAACTTTATAGCCCTGTTCTATTTGGCTAGTATAAGCAATTTCATCTTGTGAGTGCGTTGTATTGAAATTATTATAACACATGTGATCACTCCTTTAGATATTAAGAAAACCAAACATTGTCTCATAAATATCATTAAATTGTGATACAGTCAATTAAAACGTACATGATGACTACTCAGTGACAGTAACAATTAAGTTTAATATTATAATACAATAATACAATATAACTGCCTCCTCAATGACTATTTTAATACCGTATGTACTAAATTCAATTTTAAATGCAAGACTCTTGCTTGTAATTAAGTGTTTTTACTTTGTATTTCTTCACCTTATATACCGAACAAGGACGTCAGTCTTCTGAATGTCTTGGAATATCACTCATTGAAACATTTATCTACATGAACGTTTTGTCCACAGAGAAGGATGTTGAAGTCAACATTTTCAGAACTGACAAAAATAAATCACGCAATCATAAATAAACTGCTGATTCAGTGCCATCCCTTATCTATGTTCCCTCTCACAGATCAACATGCTGGCAGTGCTGAGGGTTCAGAACCCAGTCAAAACCAATGTGATGCAATTCTATGAAAAGCTCCAGCAGAGAGGACACACCTGTCTAGTGTTTGAAAAGCTGAACAGGAAACTGGACGAGCTTCTCAAAGACGCAAGATGGCAGAGTTCCTATCTGTATACTTCAGCTTCATTTCTGGATTGTGGGACTAAGTGCAGACGTGTCGTCCATCTTCATGTCAAGTGTCTGTTTTCACTTAATTCTGCATCATGGTGATGATACTACATCATTTTTTCTTAGTGATCTAAGGTCTCTGGTTCGTCTCTGGTTCGACTCCACGGAGAAACAACAGACGACGTACCTGGATTGATTTGCCCAAAAATCCAAGAGGATTCTCCCTACCCTGTCTAGTGCCCCTGAGCAAGGCACCTTACTCCCCCAACATCTGCTCCCCGGGCGCCGTACATGGTCGCTTACTGCTCTGTGTGTCCTGCACCAGATGGGTCAAAAGTAGAGGTTAAATTTCCCTACCTGCATGAGTTTGGGATTAATAAATGCATCTTAATCTTTCCTTGTAACTTTCTGGTTTTAGTGCCTTTGTTTTATTCTGTAACACTCATGCTTTTGCCTTGATTTTCTTCCTGCACCAGTGTGTTGTGATTACCCACCTGCGCTGCCCTAATGTAGATGCCCCCCCCGCCACACACATACATAAACACACTCATGTTTGTATTTAGTCTCTGTGTCCCCTCCTCACTGTCTGTCACTTTGTCTGTTCAGTTTTGTTGTGTTTTTTTGATGCGTCTCCTCTCGTTCCCTTGTGTTTCACATCAGACTCTTTCAGTTGGGATTTTCCTTTTTGCATCTGCCTACCTGCCGGAGCCTCTGTTGGTCTATTTATATTTAAATATCTTCACCGCATCAACCTGCCTTTGTTGTGTAACTGCATTTGGGTCCCGAAATCCTTTAACCACAACAGGCACAAGGACAAACACATCCATACAGATGACTTATTAAGGTGTTGGGCCACCACAGGCTGCCAGAACATGCTTCAGTGTGTCCTGGCATTGATTCTGCGAGTCTCTGAACTCGGCTGCAGGAATGAACAAGAATGAAAGTTTGATGTTCTGGCAGAGAGCACAGTCAAACTATTGAGATCTGTTGACTGAAGGCCACAGGATACGATTCACATTATTAAATCCTTGATTTTTTTTTCATTTGTCTCACATACTAGTTGTAATAGTCCACTATGGTAGTGGACATGGTGATGACCAGTGCTGCGACTGCCACTCCCATGAATTCTGACCTTAAATCCATGAACATTTGCCCACTCTTCTTCTTGAGCTCTTTTAAAGCCACTTGCTGTTGAACTAAATGGAGTTGGCTTAACCAGGCACTTCCTCAACTTTTACCCTCAGTTAATGCAAGCCTTGGCAGATGTTCTAAATTTGCCATCCTCTGTAAAAATATATGGCTTGAATATTGACTTTTGAAGCCATTATAACTTCTCTATCTGCTGCCTTATTCTCTTTTTTCTTTTTAAGAGGACCTGAAGTATGCCAAGGACCAGGAAGTAAAAAAATAACTTTGCAGCATCTTCAAACTTTCTGGTGAAACCCACATCTTTCTTCGGACTCTTGAAGGACTTGTCTTTATTTGAAAATACTGCAAAGGTGAAATTGTGGGTTAGGGTTAGGGTTAGGGTTAGGGTAAAAAAGTGAATATATTTTTAATAAAGCCTTCAGTGAGCAATTTCTTGGTGGATCGACTGCCCAATTTGTATTGTTGTTATCACATTCCATTATAACAACCAGTGTGACAGACCTTGAACATGATGGCTACACAACTGTTCCTGGTCTCCCTCTCCTTTCTCTCTTCTCTTTCACCTCTCTTCTCTTTCCCATTTTTCTCTGCTCTCCCCAACCGGTTGAGGCAGATGGCCGCCCACACTGAGTCGGCTCCTGGAGGTTTCTTCCAGTCAAAGAGGGATTTTTTCTCTCCACAGTCACCATGTGTTTGCTTGTTGTGAGAACTGTTGTTCA
Source organism: Pseudopleuronectes americanus (assembly GCA_038501795.1). NCBI lineage: Eukaryota > Metazoa > Chordata > Actinopteri > Pleuronectiformes > Pleuronectidae > Pseudopleuronectes > Pseudopleuronectes americanus. The sequence goes on along the minus strand of CM076730.1, from coordinate 5,502,865 downwards.
AATCAAATGTTATTTTATATAATTTAACTGTGTCATATTAATTAAATAAGAGGTCAAGTGTGGCCTGATGGTGGTGATATCAAGTGGGATAGTGAATGTACACAACAGCGTCCATGGCAATTGGTCAGTGGCTCAAAATATTTTGGTCATCGATAAGGAAAACACAGAGAGATGGATGGAAATGATCATATAAAGTTATTCCACTTAAATATAGTTGCATACGGTATGCCTGTAAATGTGTAGCAAAGCTCTGCAGTTATATCTTCAGGTTTCTCTCACGCAGTGTTCTGTTGTGCGTGCACGTGAAGAAGCCTGCTCTCTGTCACCCACTGAACCAACTGAGAGCCGAGATACAGACGTACTATTGATTCTTTTCAAGGGAAAACAGCAAATGTTCGCCTGAAAATCAATAGATTTGTCACATTAATATGGAAGAACTGAAAGGTGAAGCTACAGGAAAAGCAACAGAAAAGAAAAACAAACAACAGCCTCTCTCTCTCTCCCTCTCTCTCCTTCCAATACTCACTCTGGCAGGTAAGATGCAGATGATTTTTCTTTTCTCCACCCACTCGAAACATAGGGTTCAAACATTTTGTCTCACCCTACAATCTACTTTGTTAGTCTGGATACCACCCAATATAACTTCCTGAATCCACACAGGAAAAGAAAAAAACAAACATCTGCAGTGTCTCTCAGGTTTCCAAAGATTTAAATGAAAAAGATCCTGGCAACAAAAAGAATCTCTGTAACAGATCTGCCTTCTTTCAGTGCGTGTCGAGGAATAATTTATCACTCTGGTGCCACAAGGGAGCAGCAGAAACAAGTGGAGAACACAACACTGACAAATCATCTCAGGGTGAATGTACAATATTATAGCTATGCTGCCATCATGTGACCTGTTAATGAGCTACACCCATGAGAACGGAGCGGACTCCATCTGTTGTTAATTGAAGCTGTTTGGCTAAGTTTCAGGAGCAGGACCAGAACTAAAACATGCCTCTTCCAGCGTTTATAAAGAATACCCTGCTAACGCTCTACGCCCTCCTCCATTCTCTTTAGCTCCTCTCCCTAGTGGCCTGAGAGGGTCTGTTGTGCCCGGGTGCGACAGAGGATTCCAACTTGGGAACTTCCGCCATCGCATCCAAAAACCTTTTGCCTCTCATACATCATTTCCAATCTCAAAGGCAAGGGGATTCCACGGGGGCCCCCACTGGGAGACCAGCACCCTTGCTCCTCTTGTCTGGGATGGAGTGGAGATTGGAGGTTGACCAGGGCAGGCAGCTCCAAGACCGATCTGTAGCACCACACTGCGTCCTGTCATGGTGCTGTGGTCAGCTGGAAGAAATTCTGTGCTGCTGGTGGAGCTGCAAAATATACAGACCTGATTGTTGAGTATAGAGACGGCAGATGGAACACAGAACTCTGTCCGGTGGAGATCAGTAAATTAAATTGATGTGATTCCAGGACGTTTCTCACAAAGGAATTAAAGACCATTCCAATGTTTCTTGTGTGAGGATCTGCCCTGTGAGCTCTGACAGCGTCTGTATCAAACCATCTTAAATTAAGTTCCAGGGGCAGAGACACCACACCGAAATCAAAGTGAGTGTTGAAATAAATAGTCAAAGCCTTGATCTGAGCGTCTAGCCGTAAATTTGTTAAAGTGAAGGCCTCGCTCCCCCTCCAACTCCGGCACAATGTCAAGTTCTGCCACGCAGATGTCTGAGACCTCAAAGATGAAGAAGGACAGTTGAGCCCTTTTGGCTTCGAGTCCAATCAATATTCTTTTCAGTATTTGTGTGCGCAGCAGATCAATGGAGCAATGAAATAAAGGTCCAAAGAGTTTGGCTCATGCTCTTATCCACTTTCGGTCCTAAAGTGATTTTCCACTTTACCTCCTATTACTCGCTAAATGTGCTAACCATATTTTCTTATCCTTTTTCAGGATCTGCCAATGCAGTAAAGAAAGGAATCAGACAAAATAAGTCCTTGTTACAGAGGAGCCATGAACAAGCATGTACTCTTAGAGCATCTGGCTGCTGGAGATTTTCTCAAGCAGAGTCATTGCTTCGAAGGTCAGCAAAAATGTCTGCCTGTGGGGGGACGCCCCAAAAATAGATCAGAGTCAAACCCTAGAATCAATTTTGGGGAAAGGCTGGGGTGATAGCAACAAATGACATGGATGTAAAACAGTTTACATTTACTGTGTTACTGCACTTAAAGGTTCAGTGTGTAGTTTGCATGTTTTGAAGAAATTGTACTTCTTAATTCTTGTTGTTCTGGGTTTGTACCCTCATGCACTTATTGTAAGTCGCTTTGGATAAAAATGTCAGCAAAATGAAGGAAATTATAGGAAAACAACAATTATTAGAAGATTACACACTAGTGACATCAATTGAATTGTTTTAGATAACATTTCTCTCAGTTCAGTTTAGCCAAAGCCTATGTATGTATGTATGTATGCATGTATGTATGTATGTATGTATGTATGTATGTATGTATGTATGTATGTATGTATGTATAAACTACATACAGATGCACCAGTTATGATATAAATGTCATGAGAAACTTTTTTTTGCAGAAAGAATAATGATACTTTAATAATCTTACATAGATGGAATTTTGATTGTGTGAGCTTTAAAGATGTTATTTTACATTGTTGTATTATTATAAGTAAAGGAGTGGAAGCAGTTCATTTTTATACCACTACAGTATATATTGACACAGCTTAAGTGATTAACAGCAACAGAATCACATCCATCCATGTTAATCGTGCAGCTCAGAATATATCACTACAGGAAAACAGTCTTCTGTTTACAAGAATATTAAACTGTCCATGGATTGATGTTTACCGTGTTCAACCAGATGAGGGCAGTGTATCACAGCTCTGTGGCTCAGCCTGTGGGACGTGTGTTCATCTACACTAGCACATTGACCCAGAGGAGAACAAACCAGCCGCCTGAGGTGAATTTTGGGAACAGATCCACCAACCTGCTTTGAAGCGTCATCCTGAGTTATCACTGACATCAGGCAGAACAGTGAGGCAGCAGCTTCTAACACTCTTATATCCGCTGGCTGTTACAGGCTGGATGTGGTTGCCAGTTTATTATACCCTGTTCCCCCTCCTCTTCTCTCCCTCGTCTCTAATGTGTGGATTGTCTCACCTCTCCTATGCACAGATGTTGTGTTGTCTTGTGCAGTTATTGTCTGCCAAAGGATTATCACATGTGTGCAGAAGAGGGAACACAAGCAGATTTTCACTGAATGAGTTTCCTTTTTTTTTGCACATGAGCTTTATCTGCTTTAAATTGAGCAGCAGCTCCTTTTGTAAAACCATCTTTCATTGCACCTTTGTTTTATGTAAGCAGATTGTGCACAAACAGCACGTAGACAGACAAGTGTCGAGGGCGTTATCTCGACTCATATCTATGAGATGCTGCATTGATGAATAAGTAATGGGCCGTCCTTTCAAGTGCGTCTTTGAACAGTGCTGAAGTTATTAACCCCATGGAAACTGGAGACGGCTGAAGTCTCCCAGTCTGTAAACCTCTTATCCTGGCCCTACCCATTCCGCCCCCACCCTGCAATCTTACTGGAATAAGGCCCCCCCACTGGGCCTTCTTTCATCAGGGTGAAGAAACTGAGACATAGACACAAAGCTCTCTTGTACACATGCGCAAATATACACAGACGCATGCATGCATTTAGAGAACTGTGCACTTTTGTTCTATGCCGCACAACAGACTGCAGACTTTGGTCCTGTGGCTTCGGGGGTCCCACCAGGGGACCTCCAGTTTTTGGAAATTACACCAGAGACAGCTGTGTCCCCCCCCAACCCATTCATTATGTGTCTCCAAGATCACATTTGTCACATTAGGCAGTGATGGGACTAGAAGAGTTAAAATTACACAGTCTAATTTTGGCTGCATCTATGAAAAACAGCTTAACTCTGCTGCACAAGCGATGACATTGACAAGTAGCAGCCATTCAGACGAGTGGGTGCATCATACATCATTGTTACTCACAGCTTGAGCTTCAACCTGACCCAGTTCTCCATACCCAAATCTTACCGCAGCCGTGTGTGGCGAACCCGCGACTCAGAGGAGAAAGCCACTGAATTAAACAGTTAGAAATATGGCTCGGCTCCCCCAATGACCTCAGATCATTAAAGAAGTAAAGCCATGAAAACACATCTATCAACAGAACAGAATCAATTTCCTGCCGCAACATAATAAAACCATTACTTTTCTCTGAAGATCTTTAGTTTAAACACTGTTGAGGTCAATACTCACTTATTCTCTGTCATAAGAGGCCGACGGGGGAGAACACAACGTAAGTGAGTATTAAAACCTTTTCAATGATCCAAACCTGAATATATTCATGATCAGTCAGACGAGAAATATTCCCCCTCTGTCCGTCTGACAGAAGGATCTATGGCCCTTGTGTCCAGACTGTAGTATTGAAGGAAATTTAAAGGGAGGAAGTCTGACCTCCACTCAGTGATTAAACCTACTGCTTCATATAGGAGCTGTTTGTCTTTTGTCATTTCCAGTAAAGCTGCTCCAGCTTGTCCAGTGGCAGCTGATATTTTGGGGATATTTTAAAATCTTGATATATTTTACTAACCTTCACTGGTCTTATTTATTCTTAGAGTTTTTGACAGCCCATTAAAGTGATTTTAAGTGTTGTCTTTAAGTGATTTGAAGTTGTTTTATGATTTCAAAAAGGGATTTGTTGTTCTGTGATGGCATTTAAGTTTGTTTCTAATTTCCTACATAAAGGTTTTCTGTGTTATGTCTTATGTTTTTTTATACTAACCTCATTGTTATGCTGTTTATTTTCACCAGGACGCTCTTGAAAAAGTAATTCTTAATTCTTAAGTAAAAAGAGGCTCACAGAGTTCACAATTACCTTAATAAGTCAAATTTAAGAGATGAAGGACCATATGAGGTAAGATAAATCGTTTTTTGAATCCAATACATAACTTAATTTGTTTCACAGTTCTTATTTTAATATTAATAGTGTTATGGAAGTTCATTTTCATTCCAAAATGCTCTTCCTGTATCGCATGTCTACACGTCTGGCTACAGGAACCAAAAAGCCTCTGGCAGCGTCTGAAATCATTATCAAATAGGCAGAGGAGAAGTAAATCAATGAATTAATAATAAAGAGCTTTACCGCCTCCGCGTGTTTTTGACACAGAGCTGTGGCTTTCACTGAGAATATCTTCAGAGTCAAAAGCCCTGAAGAGGATGCTCTGAATAAAGCAGCTAGCCGCAGCAGCTAGTGCACCCTCTTCACTTGCTTCAGTAATGGGTAGCTACCATAAAAAAGCCTTGTTAAGCTAAAGAAAAGGAGAGTTTGGCTATTGTGCGCTGACTTTATTTAAATAAGCAGCAATTACTGTAGCACTGCTGTGCTGAGTTGCTTATGGATTAAAACATTAAACACTAAAAAGTTCAAAAGATATTTAAAATTATGCAATTAAATCACATTTTGAAAATATTGAATTTTGTTGTAGAACCCAATTAGGCTAAGAGTACTGTCCCCGTTCAAATTGCCAAAGAAACTGCATATTTTCTGATTATTGATGTGTTGTTGAACTCGAGCTAAAATAAATCCCTCACATCTTCGTTTCACACGATCATTTATCTTAGCAACACGATTCAGTGTCTATTGGATTTTGACCCACGTCTGCATGTTCAAAACTAAAACATCTGACAATGTCACTTTGAGACTTTGCAAAACTGTGAGGGACATTTTTCACTTTTTTACTTGTTGGAAAATAATCACTTTATATAAACCATGTCACAATTTGTTTCCATGCTGGGCCAGGCCAATAATCAGAAGATGACAGGAAGGTACCGGACATGTGCCATTTGGACCCCTTCTGGGTCATGGGCCCCACCCCTCAATCTTTTCCATTAGCCCCTGTCATGTGCTCAACCAGACTACACTGATAGCAAATGAGATTCAATGAACACAGTCTCTAACTGTGTTCTCTCTCCCTCTCTCTCTCACACCCTCTCTCTCTTCCTCCCTCCCTCTCTCTCTCTCATGTGGCTCAGTGAAGTACTCACAGAGAGAGACTCCCCTCGGCTCTTGTCAGTGCGCACCACACACTGCTCCGTACAGGCTGTTGCTGCGGCCGGAGCACCTGCATGAACGGAGGACGTAACAAAGACGGAGACAAGTGAGAAGATCTGAGTGGACATTAGTGAGCAGAGGACACCGGAGAGGGACAGTAGGAGAAGGGGCTGGACCGGCGGGAGGAGCGCACCATGGCCGCGAAGGAGAGCTCATCGGCGGGCTTCGTCAGCGTCAGCCGGGAAATGACAGGTGAGTCCGGACTGGAGGAGTCTTCTTCTGGGGGGGGGGCGGGGTCTATTGTGCGTAGTTTCCTGACAGGACGGGAGGAGACAGGTCTGCGTAAAGACGCGCTCGGTTAGTTTGTCCCCACTGCTCGTTTTAACTCCCATCAAGGCTTTGACTGGTTTAGAAACAAGCAGGAGGACACGAGTCTGGACTGAGGATTGGGACTCTATGAAGCGCCGGGACGTGTGTGGAGCACATGGGTCCTGCAGCGATGTCCCAGGTCTTCATGCTCTCTGTGTTTCTGGAGAGTTTACAGCTCTGGTGCGCGTTCACCGAGGAGTTTTCATCTCTCTCTCTCTTCTCCTCGTGCGTGTGTGTGCGTGGGAGTTATCGTGCGACTGGGAGCGCTTTGCGTGCAGCGAGGCAGCATGCGTTCAGCTGAGCCTCTCTCTGCTCTATATTGGATACACACACTCACACACACAGACACACACACACTGACCTTAGAGGACGTTACATTAATATCCTCTGGACTCACTTAGTTTCGATTTACCTCCTAAACCCTTAACTTAACTTGAACTGAAAACTAACCTGAACCATATTTACTACCTGCCTAACCTGCACTGTCTCATTTACCTAAACCTGAACTTGACCTATCCTGAAAGCATGTATCCACCTTAAAGATGTTTGTCCCCACACAAAACACAAGTGAGATGTTGGCAGCAGATTCAGGTCCCCCCCAAAGTGACACCTGGACCCCCCACACACAGCTACAGAGACATTAGGACGGTGGAGGAGGTCTACTGGTTCAGATAATCTCAGTGTTTATGCTAGAAATGATCTTAAAGAGGTAGCAAAGACGAGGACACACACGCACACGCACACACACACACTGACACCAACATGTTTGGATGTTAAGGTGTTTAAGAAGTTGTGTCTCTCACGGCTAATTACCCTGACGCGGCGAGTTAAATCCCGCTGTTTACCAGCTCAACCTGGTCAAGCCCCTTCTGTCTGGCCTGGTGATAAGAGCCAGGCGGCATAAGGCCATCAACACACCTGCCCCGGGGAGGATGAAGTGGGGGGATGTGGTGTTCCATGGGGGTGGTATGGAGGGGGGGATTGAGTGCACAGATCCATCTCGGTGTCAAGAGGTCGTTGGGACATGAGAGGGAACCGAGGATGAGCAGAAAGAAAAGGAACTTATCCATCCGTGGTGCTTCCTCTTCCCTCCACCCACACCTCCTGCCTCTCTCACACCCCCTTGGGAGCAGATGCCGAGGTCACACCACCGGCCCTTTTTGGGGGGGCTTCAGTGTGTTAAAAGGTTTAAGCGATTGGATCTTGCCCGGCTTAACGTCAGTAACTCTCTGTGCATCTTCGGCTGATCCCTCCGATTGGTGATCACCCACCAATCCCCCCCCCCACCGCCCCCAGCACCACCTTACTACCATCCCCGCCTCGGCCTCCCTGCATCTGTTGCTGCTCGCTCAAGTGTGAGAGCCGACTTCAAGGTTGTGGCTGGAGGATGTGGAAAGTGAGAAACATGAGTGTGCAGCAGTGGGAGAGTTGTGCGACTGACACAATGGAGCGTCGTGACACAGTGTGACGCACTGGATCTCCATCTGGTGGGCTCCGCGAGTGCATATTTAGTGCGGGTGGCCCCCGCTCGGGACTGTGAAATATCGCACACAGCTCGCGGGCACATGGTTGCGTTTGCAGTCAGGGAGGTATAGGGGGACGTTGTGTCTGTGAATAGCAGGTCGTGTTGTTATGGAGGAGATGTAAATGGAGGAGGCCTCTGGTACGGTTCAGTGAGCTTCAACAGGGTCGCCTGGCATGATGGAGCAGAGGCCTCCCTAGACTGCATCTCTGGATCTTGTGTTTTGCTCCTTTTGAGATGAGCTAGGCTGTTTTTTTTCTTCTTTCTCTGAGGCTAAAAATAGCCCAGTTATGAGTCCTATTCAGTTAGAGGTTGTGTGTGTGTATGTGTGTGTGTGTGTGTGTGTATGTATGTATGTGCATCTGGCTGTCCTCGTCTCTGTGTCTTTGGAGCTGTCTCTGTGAATGTTCCCCCCTGTGTGGCTGATGTAAGGAGTAATTCACCGGTCTCTCTCCTAAGATGCTGACAGCATCATCAGCTCCAACATGGAGACATTACATTGGTGTGGGCACAGCTTCTGATTCACAGCCTCATTCAAACGGAACAGAGTCTCAAACAAACAAACAAAAGCTCCAGGATACCAGAGTTACTTTTGTGTGTCTGTTGAAAAATCGTCACCTGCTGGTGTCCTAAATATTTGATGCCTTACACACCGACCACACAAATGCATTACATTGCATGGTATTAAGCTGAACAGACTTTTCCCTCTGTGATTTGGTCTCTCATCAGCACCCTAGCCGCTTTAATTCACAAAAATGCAAATTGTTACAGACGCCTTCCACATTGCAGATAATTTTTTTTTAGTGTTTTGGAAACAAAGAAGTCTCAGCTGATTTCACACATGTCCATTGTTACCTTGTGTGATGAGGATGGGCCAGAAACGTCAACAACAATGTACCAGTTTCTCTACACTAGGTTGGCACTGCTAGGTCTAATTACAAGTTTACAGCAAAATGTAGCTTAACTGAAACGCATTAATGGCATTTACAAACCTTATCTCGCCCAATATTATAAAGTTCAATGTGAATACTTACAATGTTTTTCTCTGGTATTTTATGGACCATTGATGTAGATTTTATCCCCACCTACTGGCCTGATATGCCTGTTTGAGCATTTGTGTTCCTGTCTAAAGGAAATAATTTGATGAGGCCTAAATGCTCTGTGATGTAGAGCTAACTTTACTAATGAAGGTCATGGTAGTAGCACAGTGAACATGTGGATGACAAATATAAAGAAACCACCACAGTGCTTCATCTCCAGAGGTGTCAAAAGTATTCCCATTCATTACTCAAGTAGAAGTATAGATACTAGGGTTTAAAAATACTTCTGTAGAAGTTGAAGTATCAACTCAAGCTTTTTACTTAAGTAAAAGTGTAAAAGTACTGGTTTCAAAACTACTTAAAGTATAAAAGTAAAAGTAATGTAAGGGGAATTTTTTTTTGTAAATACATTATAGTACCATATGTGTACTACTGAGCATTAACATGCGTTTCATGGAGCGAAAGACATGATAACTAGCTGCCAATAAGTATTGTAATAATGCAAAAAGTCAAACTTCAGTGAAATGTTATCAATAACCTTTATTGGAAGAGACCTTGAGACCTTTGGGCTAAACCTGTATGTACAACAACACCACCGATAGACTTTGTTCAGCCGCAAAAGCAGCAGGTTCTCAAAGTTCTTTGAGCCTATGCATGCTCTACCTGGCCTGAAGATGAGCCCTGCAACTGCACTAGAGGAAGTAAAAGTCGTAACAAGGTTTCCGTAGGTGAACCTGCAGAAGGATCATTACCGGTACAGCCGGATTCGACTGCATGGCACCCCAAACCCCCCCCCACAGGTGCTTAGGGTCTCGCGCTGCACCCCAGGGCCAGCGTGTCTCCCGAGGCCGGGGTTGTGTTGGTGTGGCACGCGAGTGATCTCCCACCCACACCTTCTATTTTTCTGTCTCCTCCACTTCGTCTGAGCACTGTCAACGACCGTGCGGTGCCTCCTTCTCCGCTCTTCCACCCCCACCTCCGTGCGCCTTTGCCGGCCTGCTCCGATGGCCGACGGACCTGACAGCGAGGCGCGTCAGCGGAGGCGGGAGGATGACGGATGCTGTGAGCACGGTGCCCCACGCAGCTCTGGCTTTGCTCTCCTCCCTTTCGGAACCCCTCCGGTGCGGTTGTGTGGCGGCCTCGGCGTGGCCGTCCTCCCGCGCGTGCGGCGGGCACCCAACTCAAACAGGGACGAGGGGGGTTTAATGTCTCACAAAAAAAAAGTTTTTTTGGTGTGTTTTTGAACGATGACAAACTGGAATGAAACAAGCCAAAATGAAATAGGAGTAACGAGGCTATTTAAAAAATGTAAGGAGTAGAAAGTACAGATATTTGCGTGAAAATGTAAGGAGTAGAAAGTACAGATATTTGCGTGAAAATGTAAGGAGTAGAAGTAAAAAGTCGTCTGAAAAATAAATACTCCAGTAAAGTATAGATACCCAAAATTTCTACTTAAGTAAGGTAACGAAGTATTTGTACTTCGTTACTTGACACCTGTTCATCTCCTTATTATTGATTATTTTAAGTCTCTGTAGTTCTACTGGAGGGATGAACTCTGCTCTCGGTCGACAAAACAATCTGATCTCAAGGTTCACTTTTTCACTTTTGACCAGGTATATAGCACTTTAATAGTTACTCTACGGTCTCACACTGCACTGAAGATCAGTTCTGGCATCTTTGCTTAAAAAGTACTTATACAACAAATATGTTATCTGAAGAGTTGATGTATGGTGTGTTGTCACATGATCTTTGTCGGCAGCTGAATTCTTTGTCATGTAACTGCAGATATTAAGACTTACAGTATCTTCTTAAAATATACTTTTATGCTTGATATTATTTGAGTCTTTGATCACTTTTAGTTGTGACCTTATTCTAAAGTGAGTTATTTCGGTCACCTTGGAGGGCTTGGAATCCGTGGAGTTTGACACACTTCAATCTTCATCATCAATCAGATGATGAAGATTGTGTTCGAAGCTCCAGAAGGAATAATTCTTAGATCTTGATGGATATTATTTCATCTGCTGCTGTTGTCAAGGTCAAGGTGATCTCTTGGTGCTTTGATGATGTTGATGGAGATCGCTGATTAATATGCTGCTCTAGTACATTTCACTGCTTAACTGTAAAACATATCTATGTTATCTTTGTCAATATTAAATTAGTTGTGTCTGCTGTCACAGCAGCTGATCCTTGGTCTTATGTTTCCTTATTACCTTCACCAAGGTTACTGTTATGTTTTCATAGCTGTTTGTTTGTGCCTCTGTCTGTAAGAAGGATTATGAAAAACCTCCTGAACATATGCCACTGAAACTTGGTGGAAGGATGGGGTATAGACCCAGGAAGAACCCATCGACCTTTGGAACACATTCAATTATGGGGGTGGATCCAGGATTTCTATCTCACTCGTTAGATTTTTCAAATTGTCAAAAAATATTTCAAGAAATAAGGCAGAGTTACTGATGAACTGATATGTATGAGTGTAGTTTGGTGTTTGGTGCAGCTTAAATGTAACTGTTTGGCCTTGGTGGATGTGTGTGCACTACTGACTGCTAGTTTATAAAAGATTCCAGTAATTTCTACATAGTGCGGCATTAGTTTGGGAAAGAGATTTTAGGTCTGTGGGAAATTGGGTCATTGGGAAGCTTCTGTGTCAGAAAAGAGATTTATTGGAGGGCAGTGTGGTGGTTAAGACTGTTGCCTCCCAGCAAGAAGGTTTGATTCCAGGGTTCAGATGGGGCCTTTCACTGTGGAGTTTGCATGTTCTCCTCATGTCTGCATGGGTTCTCTCCGGGTTCTCTGGCTTCTGCCCGCCGTGCAAAGACAAATGGTTTTGTGTTGGGGTTAAATAAAAACTCTAAAATAACCGCATTGGTCAGAATGGTTATTCGTCTCTACGTTGGCCCTGTCCAGGGTGTACCCCACATCTGGCTCCAGCTCCGCCCAGGACCCTCAAGAGCATCAGCGGTATATAGATGAAGGATGGATATTTATGAGTGAAAATCTATATCACAAGAAAGATGTTTTAATTGGCGAATCCCTGCTTCATATATATCCCATATTTTCATGTATCAAGGGGAAGCTGGATGAGTCTTGGAGCAAATGCTTTAGTCGGAGATTGAGGCATGATGCACATTAAAAACTGTGTTCGCTGCAGTCACATTCGGTGTTTCCACTTTTACTGTTGCACTGGGTCACCTTGTGTCTTATTAGCTAATATTTGCTGGCAGTCTGTTTTCACAGTTGTCATAAAATAGCTCCAATGTTGTTTTCAGTTAGTTGTAGACGGGTAACAAAGTTTGTATGAGTAGATAAAAATCCTCCATCTCTTACGTGTCGCTACTCATTTACTGTGCTTTCTCTTTCCATGCTCCACTTTTTAAAAGCTTTTTACTCTGCATCTGAGTGCATATCAGGGCAGCACTTTGTCTGATGTTATGTGTTTACATACGATAATGAGCTCTCCTGTTTTTTTCTGCTCCCCTCTCCAGAGAGCATCAAGAAGGTGCTGGACAAGCAATCCGCCAAGTTCGTCCGAGCCATCAAGCAGGACACCAGGACCGGCAAATCCGAGGACAGGATCCTGGTGAGAGTTGCCGAGCAACACCCTCACACCACGCCTGCCCCCCCCCCACGCCTAGCCACCCCCCACCACTGCGACGCCACACCGGGGCGACCTCAAAGAGATATTCTTGTAGTTAAGAGGCAGCGTCTTAATGGGCGAGGTGTGTTGAATATGGAACAGAGCGCCGTCGGCTCGTTAACGTGACAAAATGTAAATCGATGGAAGTTAATTGCGACAGATTGGAAGAGGCACAGATTACACATCCTGAGACACAGAGCAGACGCGTTGGAAATCAGGTTTGAGGCAGATGCTGCCTAAGCAGAGTGAAGTGGACACCCTGCCATGGCCTACTGAGTCCATCCTCAGAGTTTATTAGATGTGGCAGGATGGCCTTAATGCCACAGGCAAGAGGGCGTGTGTGTGTTACCCTTACATTTCTCAGCGTGTGTGTGTGTGTGTGTGTGCGTGCATGCCAGAGGGTGTGTGGGCAGCCTGCGATGTTTTCCAGGAGCGTGTGCAAGCCAACGCCACCGCTGTTATTGGGAAATTGTCAATTAGTCAACCACATTGGTGACTGATCAGATAGTTGTGCACGCTGTTGCCGTGCACCAGAGCCAGCTCCTTTCCTCCTCTGAAGACACACACCAAAAAACAGGGACAAGCTGATAAGCGGATCAAAACTATTAATCTGCACTTCTCTGCACTTCTCCGCTATTCTTTCCCCCCGTCTCCTCCCTTCTTCCATCTATCTCCATCATTACCGCACGTCCCCTCTATTTTTGTCGTCCCTTCTCTTTGTATTTTCTCTCTCCCTCCCCTCCTTATCTGTCCATCTCGATTATTCTCCTCCCAGTCACCACCCTCCTCCACCTCCTCCCCCACGCCCACCAGCCAGCCGCCTCTCACTTTTCCTCCGTCTCTTCCCTTTTGTGCCCTTCCCTCCATCTTTACTCAAACCTGTAAAAGGTTATTGAGCTCCTCTTTCCATCAGAGGCAATTCAATTAGGTCTCTGCCTTATGAGAGTTTTTTTTTACTATCCAAATGGGCCTTGGCTGCTGCTGCTTCCACAGCTCCGAATTCTTTCAAAGAAAGGGAGAGCGAGGGAGAGAGAGGAGTGAGAGAGGAAGAGGGAGGGAGAGAGATGGATGTAGGCTTTCATTCTTGCACGTTGTCAAGGTCCTCCCCCTCTAAAAGGCAATCTTTGCACCCTATTGGATAAATTTGCTTGGATGTATGAATGGTGAAGAGACGAGAGTTTGTAAATAGACCGTTTGTTTCAGTCTCTCTGGGCATTGTGCACAAAATATTCACGTGCTTGAAAATGTCGCACAGGGCAGTCGGAGGGAGTGGAGTGTTTTGAGCATTGCTTTCTAATGCGAAGCTGAAGTTTATGTGTGAAAATAATTTTTCCAAGCCCGAAGGCGAGGCGTTCTCTTACCTTTATCCTCCCTTTCATGTGGATCTCCCCCCTTCACGGCTGGAGTAGATTTAGCAGGTCGAGTCAGTGCAGGATTACAGCTTTCATTTCTTTAAGTTTGCTGAAAGAAGAGTTTTAAAAAAATGCTTTGTATTAAGTTTATATTTACTGCTCGGAGGCATATATCAGCTGGAACCCGAATGGATCCTGAAGTGCCCCTGTTCCGACGCTGGTCTTTTTATAATTTTTTTTATTAAACTTGTCACTTTCTAGCAATAATGCTGACAGTTTGTTAATCATTCTTATTTTCTAAGCTTTCTTGAAGTACACAACATTCACGTGCTATATACAATGATCTGTGGCTTTGCTCGAAGCTCTAACGGTAAACAAGGAATGTGCCCCACAGTGAATTAAGTATTATGCATTGATGTTGGACATGTAATTGGCCCCTCTCTGTAAATTGTGGCCCCTGATATTGAAAAAATGCGTTCCCCGTTACTGCTCCATCTACGAAAGCCTTTGTTCTACATCTTGCTCTTTCTTTGTTTCCCCTGTTTTTTCCCCTGGAGACACTGCTGTCTGTCTGTGTTGAATGTACCAGCCATCATGCTGCAACACACAAACACACGTACACACACACACACACACACATGCTGCGTTGTCTCCCTCCACAGCCCATCTCAGACAGACCCAGGGAGGGCTCAGCATGACATCCAAACGCCACCCAGGGCAATGCGCTGCAGAGCATCAACATGCATGTTTCTCTCATGGGTGTGCATAAACACACACACACACACAAACACACACACATACACACACACACACACATGTAGTTTGTCATGTGCAGGGGGCATCTACTCAGAAACACATGGTTCAGTGCATCAAAACTTGCTCACATACACACACTTCCGGCCGTTGTTAGATCAGCCCATCTGAAAATTAGAGCCAAGTCAGGAAACAAATCTTCAAAGACGGAGACAGGGGGTGATGGTGTTGGTGGGGTACCGGTGTTGGCAGAAGAGGGTAGGGCATCCCACTAGAGAAAAGGGAATAGACAGGGTGTGTGTGTGTGTGTGTTGGGGGGATGATGATGTGGTGTGATGCCCTAGTTAGCGATAAGGCTCTTCCGCCACTTATTTATCCTGATCGGCCGATCCGTTTTCTCCTTTGTTGACTTCCTTCGCCTTCTTCCTAATGATGGGGCCTATTACTGGCTGAGATTTGCCGCTGCGTGACAGTCCCGAGCACACTTGGGCACTCGCTTATTTCCACTTAGTTTCTGCAGCGGTTCCGCTTGTGAGAACTCCAGCGGGACTGAGGTTTGAGGTCATGTTTAGGGTCATTACTTTGTAAAGCTGTGGCTGTGGTCGTGTGCGTGTACATGGAGCTCTGGGGGGTTGGTTCCAGCATGGTTGATATTTAGGAAGTTGGTGTAATATATATATATATAATGATGTTTTATATCCCTTTCCAAAGTGGCTTTGTTCCACAGAAAATTATCCATGCATAAAACTCAATACTCACTTAATATTATACCTAACATTCTCTTCTTCTTTCTTGTTGCTATGACACTGCTGCTGTTTCTATCTAGTCTGTAGAGTGTTTTGTTTTCTTCTGAGAGATCTGCTTTATTTGTACCTATGGGTTTAAATAATTTAAAGACTGTGAAGCCTCCCGGGACAAACTGAATACAAATACTGTTAATAAAATTCATAGATTTGAAATTCAATTTGATAACAGACCATTTTCGGTCTGAATGAATATCCCATAGTGTCTGACTTGTTTGTGGACACCATTGTATTGAATCTTCAATATCTTTCTTTGAGATTAATTTCTTTGAAATTTTTAAATCTTAAAATCTGATTCCCCTTTACTGAGTTGTCTTTGTTGTTCTTTTAATTTTCCTGCGGTTGTTATTTTTATTTAACCTCATCGTCATGAATTATCCTTTTCAATCTTCTCTCTGGACCTCTGTGTCTTTCTTTGGTTATTGAATTTGTATCAGTCTGTGTTGTTAAATTGTGTTTGCTCTTCAGTGCTCTGTCTACTGTAAACTACATCACTGACTTGTGGTTAAGTGATTTGTCCTGACACGGAGGTGACTCACTGCTGGTAAATGGATTTGTACAGATGTATAATATGTTCAGTGGATTGGGAGAGGGAGCTTTTCAATCCCTCTCTGCAAACAGAGGTTTAAGTACCAGCTGAGATGCTCTCATGAAGATATGTTACTGGTTGCATTGTGGGAAATGTAGGACGTTTTGGAGGTCATCTGAACTTCAGACTTTTAAGTTTGGTAAAGTAACCCGTGTGAAAGGGGCCTCAGACCAAGGCAAGGACTAACGGACCATAAAGACGGTCTCAGGTTCAGTCAGGACCAAACTGAAAGAGTTTCATAGTTTCAATAAGTGTTTTCATACTCCAGATTTTTCCGACTTTCGAACCGTTTGCAAGAAGTTGAGACAGCATTCAACAAAAGAAGAAGAAAAGTGGATAGTTGAATCGCTTTTGGCCTCTGATAATGTTTAATGACAAGTTCGTTCATTTTGCTGGTAGTAAAACTCGATCAACAAAGTTTTATTAATTTTATACATTTAAAATGGAAAGGCTTCTTTTTTAATGCACTTAAAAATTTAGCAAATTCAATAGAACACATGTCCGTCTACAAACCCAACAATGGTTAGTTTAGTTAGATGCCCCCCCCCCAGAAAAGTTTCAGTGCACTCCGTATAATAAATGTGAAACCCAAACTAACCAGATCAAATTTAAACAATTTACCAAAGACCTGAACCAGGATTTGGCTCATTGCGCCTCCACGTATGAAAACGCCCTAAAAGTTGTGTTATTTTGTTGGAGGCACGACCCAAAAAGAGGTCACACACCTGAATGGTGGTGAGATGATCAACAATTCAGTTCTCGATTTTTCTCGAATATTTGCTTTTAGTTTTGTGAGTTTTTCGATTCATGTTCCCTGGGCTCTGTGGAAAACATGGATTATCCTGGTTAAGTTAGGTAAATTGAATTGAAATTGGACTGTTCCGCTATAGCGCAGCAGCAACCCTAATATTCTGAATGTAGTTGGACACCAGACAGGAGAAAAACATGCCTCAACCTGTCTGTAAAAAATTATAATAAGCCTAAACCTGTTTTTATAGAATCATAATAAATCCAAACTTAAAATCAACACTTGAACATACAAAAGTGTATTTGACTTGTATTTTGACTTTTTAGTTTGATTCATGTCCCATATGTTAACATGGAGGAAAAGGCGAGGTTTATGGCCTTTATTGCAGCCAGCCACTCGATGGCTATGAAGGGGGTTTGGCTTCACTTTCCAGAAGCAAGCATTTTCATATGCAATCTGTGATACAGCCACTTTATTGAAAATTAGTTTGAATGGTTTGGACACAGATTCCATTGACACCAAGGTCAAATTCAACCCTTTGCAATTCTTACTGTATTAATCTTAATCAGTTTGTAACCATTAAATCAATGTATATATTGTAATTCACTTGCTCGCTGTGTTATCATTCACTCATCTCACTTAATCTGATTGAACTAAAGATTGGCTCAGATATATATTTTGACACCACAGAGCTGACTGAACCTCAGTGTGTTGGTGCAGAGAGCAGTGCAGCTGCCAAGCAACGCGTCTTTTTCAGAGCAGACAGACGGGAAGATTTCCAAAGGCTCTTTTATTGGCGTCTATGACTTCATCATCATCATCATCATCACTGCTCAATTAATCCAGATAGAAGTGATTTGTTGACGAAGAATGGTGTTGACTCCCAGGCCAAGGACCCAGTCTATATCCAAGCCTGGGATTGTTTTGCTCTACTAAGGAGGATGTTTGTTTGTCTGTAAGCCAGATTTGTACGGAACTGTTGAATAGATTTCCATCTCACTTTGTGGAAGAAAACAAAAATCTATGAGTGTTCGTAATCGAGTGTGGTTTGGCCTTTGTGAAGATGTGCACTCAACTGTGTGCCATTCTAGATTGTTGGTTGGTTTGTATGTTTGCTAGATCACTCAAAAACTTTGGAAGGATTACCACAGACCTTGATGGAAGGATGCATTATCACTTTCTTAACATTGCAAAAGTTTGGTGACTGAGTTCCATTCTAGTGGTTTGCGTGTGGACCGATCCTGCAGGACGGTGACTAGATGACCACAGGGGCTAAATCTGAGCCAAAGCTGAATCCAGTTTTGAACAAATTGTGCTTCAAGCTAAAAGAGAAAAATGTATTGCGGCAAACAAATTCCGACAGCAAGAGACACTCGCTGGATTACATAATCAACCTAAACATTTTAAGTGGTGAAACGGGGCATTGCTTCCGGCTGAGATGACACTTTTGTTGCAGAGAGACTCAGACTGTGCATCGAACTGTGAAAGAAAGCCCAGTACAAAGCAGCAAAGCAGAGACAAGTCCATGCTAGCGGCACAATCTTGTATTCTCTCCCAACAACACTTCAAATTCTTTTTTGTGTTTGTAATATGCTTGCATAATGGAGAACATTACCGCTGCATCATCCACAGTTTTCTATTCATGGGTTTTTCCCTCCGAGATACTCGCCGTGGAGTCATTTTCTCTGCTAGTATCCAGGATTTAACATTTGATGGCGCGTGGCGAGAGCTCTGCGCTGTAATTAGGACTCTGCTTTCCTTTGATTATCATAACACATGTTGGTAGCCTATGGCGGGGAGACTGTGAAATGTGACGGCTGACCTTCTCTTTTTTTCCCTGTGAGTTGCAGAGAAAGTGTGAATTAGTGTTTTCAAAGGCCACTCAAAGTGTCTCCATCTGTTTTATCTTTTCATCCTACTCACTTCCTTTCTCTCCTTGCCTCTGTCTGTCTGTCTCTCTCTCTCTCTCTTCTCGTCTCCCTGCATCAACCCTCGTCTCTGTTTCTCCCGATTGCCTCGCTACTTGGCCTCTCCCACCCCCGCTGTTTGTCTCTGTCTCATCCCACATTCTCACATGTGCTCACATTTTATATTTTCCCCTCACCCTATTTAATTTTTTTATCCTCTCAACCAATTCACCCACTCCCCTCCACTCTTCCTCTACATCTCCACACTCGTTTCTTCCTCCCATCGATAGCACAACCCTATGACCCCATCCCATTATCACTCTTTCCCCTTCCTGTTCCTTCTCTTTATTAGCGGTCCTTCTGGTCTCAGAGTGCTTGCTTGCCTTCTCTTTGATTTAGGAGCATTGGACTGGTCGGATTTTATGAGAGAATCTGGAACAAGATCGCTTTTTTTTTAGCTTTGCGTGTCTTTCCTCTCATGTAGCTCCATCTCTCTGCGACTCTGTTTCGGCCACTCTAAAGTCCACTTATAAAGCACGACCTGGGGCATCTATGCTTTCAAACCCCCTGTGTCTTCCCAACACACAGACACACACAGACAGACACGCACACATGCACGTAAGCTGACACATTGAGTGATGGCAGGGGTGTGTTCTTGTGATGCTGAGTATACTTGCTTCAGTGATGGTGGCTGACTATGTGCTTGTGAGAGTGTAGTCCAAAGCCAGCTTAAAAAACTATTGTGCCTCATTATATGTGCATGAGAGTCACAATGTGTGTGTGTGTGTGTGTGTGTGCGTGTGTGTGTGCTGTACCAGGATGCCCGACATGTAAAAATGTTGTATTGGAATATTTTAGATTTTGCTGTGTGTGTGTATGTTTTTAAATGCCCTTGTGGGCGAGCCAGAAATACCATGGGCAGCCAAATCTGGCACTGATCCTCAGCTTGTACCCTCTGAGGCAATGCTGCAACACGCACGGACGCATGCATGCACGCACGCACGCACACACACACACACAGAAGACCCAGCGACACACTTTGATTTGCACCATCTCGTTTGAAGTGCAAGACCCACGGCCTGACAGCTTATGATTAATATAAGCCCCCGCCCTCTGCCCTCTGGACTGCGTTCGCATGCAGACACACACATCTAGAGAGATACATTTGTTGTTTTAGTGCACGTAGCAGACACGCACTCCCTCTGCCTGACACACACTCCCACCCTGCCCTCGCAGTCTGCTTCAGGGGCTGGCTGGCTGGCTGGCTCTTTGAACTTGTGCTTCTGACACTGCGCCATCACAACAAGGGCACCTCTGTTACAACCCCCCCACCCCCACCCAGCCGTCCCATCATCTTCCCGTCTCAGCCCCTCTCTTCCTCCAGTTCGTCCTCTTCGATCTTTGAGATAGTCACCTGCCGTGTCCTTGGCTTACCAGGTCAGGAGGGTTGACCATCTCATCTCCGAGGACTTCCTTGGTGGAAAAACGATTTGCTCTTGTGGCTTTTAGGGTCTTCCATTGATCCCTGGTGAAATGGGTTGGCCAGAGGTCCACATTAGGGTAAAATATTCTGGTTCTGGCTCATGAGGCTGGACTTCAGCTCTGATTCATCCAATTTATCCTTGAGCCTTGATGCTTCACTAGGAAACTATTTCTTGTTTCCTGAGAAAAACCAATAGATGTGTTATCTGTTTCATTTATTTGCACAGCTTGAGCCAGGTCTGTCTGATACTTTCTAAGAGAGACGATAAACACTACTGTGAAAACTGTCCACCCAGTGAGTTCTACTGATTGACCGTGTATAAAGATGGACGATGTATTTCCACTTCCTCCCACTATCAAGAATTGAACCTAAAACATCCCAGATAAGATAAGATAATACGTTTTTATTGCCACAGTGGGGAGATCTTCAGTTTAACAGCAGGAACAGGCACAAATAAGCCTCAGTAATTAATAAATAACATGCAATACTTAAGTGAAAGAAATATACAATAATATAACAAAATATGAATGAAATAAAACAAATATAAACAGTGTAAAGACAGGGAAAATATGTACAGTGAATGAATAAGAAAGTGTCTCCAATTCTCCGCAGACACTCTACAGGACATGTCTGGAAATGGTTTTGGACATACATTGGTGTTTTAAAATAAATATGATACGTACTTTGACTTTTTTGTTCGGCCCCTGTCTCATCCAAATAATGGAGGAGGCATGGTTTATGGATGATGGAGACACCTTGGCTTAACTTTTGGGCGCTGTCACGTCGTCCATCTTTATTCACAATCTATGGTTCAATGAAAGACACCGCTCTGTAAAATAATAGCTAAACAAATTGATATAGAATATATTTAATACTGTGTTAGACTTAAAAATGGCACTGTAACTGTAATAGATTTCAATTACTATGAATCATAGATATTGTTGGGATGAGAAGGTGAGAATGTAGTCTGCTTTGCTAAGACCTGAAAGAAGTCTAACAAACCATAAGTGTGTGTATAATAAGCAGAGTGTACTGTGTTGTGCACTCATGATGATAAAATACCCTTAAAATAACAGTAGAACACTTAAATCAAGTGCATTTAGTAAATAAACAGTCTGGCCACCAGATGTGAAAGTGACCTCTGTGTCTGTCTGAAGATTTGACACCTTCGGGTTTGAAGCAGGCGGCTGCGTCCTGTCGCAATGGCTCAAACTCGATCTGTTCCACCTCACATGATGAACAATACCCACTGGATTTTCCCTCTACCTCGGCCCATACCCCGTCCCGAGTGGGCAAGGCATAACTGTATGGAGTATTGATTGTCTCTCTAATGATGCCTCACTGCTCTGTAAATGATATATCAAAGGAGGAGAAACTCTACGCAAGAGGCCTTGTTCAGCATCAGAGGATGAAATCGGCAGCCTGCATTATTGATGCCTGTGTTTACATGACGAGACCTCCTGTCAGGTTTCAAGGCTTTTAAAGGGAGAATATGATTTTGTCTTATTTTCTCACTGTGTACATCCCCCCCCTCCCCACCCTGTGTGCCTCCTCGCCCCATCCTACCTCCCCCACTCTCTTCTGGATTTATATGCCAGAGTTTGCAAACTTTGGAGTTGCGATTGGACTAACAATCTATCTCTGAAGCTCCCTTTTTTTCTTGGCGGGGGTATCGTTCTGTCTTCTCCTTTCCAGCCTCTTGTTTTCAGTGTTCTCCCTCTCCTGTCTCCTCTCAGTGGGAGTCTGCCATGGATATCTGTGTAGTTAAGAAACAGGGCTGATCCGCGAGGCTAATTCTGCTGGGAAGTTGGTGAAGTAAAGAGGAGGGGGGAATGTGAAGACTTTATTTAATCTAGTGTATCTGCCCTTCCATTGCCTCGTCCATCTCTCCCTCTTCCTCATTCTTTGTATGTTTCGTTGGCTTTCTTCCTCTCACCGCCACTCAGCGGGGCGCCATTAGCCATTCAGCGCACAGAGGCCTTGAGGAATTGAAAGCGACAGAGCAGAAAAAGAATAGAAAAACTCCACCGGGAAGTGGAGACAGGGGAGTTGGGAGATGGGACGGGGAGGGAGCAGGGGTGAGGTGTTCAGGCAGGAGGGAGGCAGACCGGGCGCTGTGGGCACACAGGGAGATGGAGGGATTAGGGATTAAGGAAGAGTATGGGGGGAAAATGAACAGATTTCCATGGAGATGAAGAGAGAAATCACAGGAATGACAGGGTGCAAGGGAGGGAATTATGGACACGTCAGGAGTGGAATGCGAAAGCCAGCAGAAAAAGAGCAGAGGGAGAGTGTGGGCATGATGTGGAGGAGGAGCTGGGGAGGGATGGGTATGCATAGTGCATGCATTGGGTATGCTAATTATGGATTTTTGAATTATGAATGAGATTAATCACATAGGCATATGTGAATATATTCACGTTTTTTCTTCACTTAATTTACCCAGGACACTTTTAAATGGTAATGTCTTTCTTTTGGCAAAAGCCTGCCTCTCTTTTTTTTTACTCTTCCCATCCTCTTTGTCCTCTTTATCCTCCTCCTTATCTGAGCATTAGTTTTCCTCGCTGACACATTGAGGCATCTGTTGCGTAAGTGCCACTTTGTTCCATCAACACAACTTAGCCGGATAAATCGGACAGTCACGTGACTCCCTATCTCGCTGTTATATTTCTCACACACGCATGCTATCATCATTAGCTTGCTAATGTGTAGAGTGCTTAGAATGACTTACGAGCCGTTCGGATGATACTCGAGGATGATTTGCTGTCTTTATGGGGTGTTGATGCCGTGCTATTTCTTGCTGCGATTTGCATTTTGTATTTCCTGCTCTGTGACAGAAAAATGAATGTGTTCTCTCCCCCCAGGTCCTGGCAACATGGAGACTGTATCTCTTTGCTGTCAAGGTGCCCACCAAGGTAAATTTTCTCCCCAGACTCCCAGGGGTATGTTCTGGCTTTCACTGGACAGCTTTGATCTCGCTGTTAATTCACAGGAGATGTGGAAAAACAAGCAGCAGAGCTTTGGAGCAGAAGATAATGATGACTGTGCTGATGATGTTTTAGACTGATAGGCATCTTGATAATGATTGCAATGAAGACAATCATTTGGCAGGTGGCAAGAAACTGGCTGTTTCAGGCAAAACTTTGAAGATTATCTTTCTTTGATGAGAGTTTGCTTAGAAGATCCTGAACTTGGCTTTTAAACTTTTTTTTTGATAAATCAAACAATACAAGTTATGATGTGTTAACTATTGAAGTGAAGTTGCTAGTAGGGACATTTATTTACTTTTTGGACAAAGCCGGGTTAGCCGTTTCCTGTGGTTCTCCTCTCTCTGTAACCCTAACCCTCTCTCTGAGCTAACTGGCTGCATGCTGCAACTGTGGCATCATTCTCTTCATCTAACTCTCAGTAAATATATGCACATATTCTCCTGAAACTTTGCAGTTCTGCAAAGATAATTCAGCTTTATTTCAACTTGGGTCCTATTTTGCCCAATATCTGAACCCATCGGCAGATATAAAGTGAGGCTTTTTCCAGGTGTATTGAGTTTGGCATGGTTTTGTGTTATTGCCATTAACAGCTATCTGCATATAAATCAGATCAAATAAAAAGCACTTTGCCGAACGGAATGTTTACCTGCAGGCCCTCAAAGCCTGCTCAAAGGCAATTGGTCATACTAGAAACCAGAAGGCTTCTGGCCCCAGAAATGTGATTCTGCATATTCAAATGCATGTTCAAAGTAATTCGATTTTTGTCATACGTAAACAAGCTCACAAATTCTTAGTTTTCTTTGTTTTACAGAGGCAAATTTATCATGGGAAGTTTGGCAGACTGTCTGTCTGTGCCAGTCCCGGCAGTAGGTTTAGTCCACGTCAGCCATAAAAAGGGGGTTTGTTGTTGCACATCCTCATTTTGACCTTTTGTTGCAAAAAGTTGTGTTTCTTGCCCCATCTGACATCTTATAAAAAATATTGCTGCTGATCTAGGCAATTACCTTGATGAGTACACTTTAAGTCTAGATCGATATAAACAGAAAACAAGACCCAAGTTGTAATGAGGAGTTATCATGCTTTTAAAGATGTTGTGAAACAGGCAGTGTGATGTTGTGGCCCACAGTGAAGTTTTTCTGCTGTTTTCAGGTTGAGGTCACCTTCAACTTCTTGGAAATCCGAGCGATGAACACCTACCCAGAACACCAGGTGAGAACAGTTTTATTTGCTTTTTGCCCTTGTCCGCAGTGAAAAGTGTTATTACAGAAAAATGAATGTTCTCCACACTGCAGGTTGTCATCGATACAGACAAGACCACCTACTCGCTGAGGCTGCAGACCCAGGAGCAGCTGGATCACATGGTCAATCACATCAACCATGCCCTCTCCCGAGTCTTCAACAACTCTATTTACGCGTAAGCATCATCAAGCATCATCGCTTTGAGCAAAGCACCAAGTTTGTCTGGTTTCTTCCCCCTTGAATTTTGGCTGAGGTGCCTCTCCCTCGAATTTCAAAAATGCCTTTAAAATGTAGAACACCCCCCATCTCTCTCTGACCCACACCAAGGTATTGTCACACACACACACACACACACACACACACACACACACACACACACACACACACACACACACACACACACACACACACACACACACACACACACACACACACACTCACACAAATGACACATCTGATAGTTCGATAAAGCTAATTTATCTACACACACACTTTTGCATCAGAAATGTCTAACGTAGAAGAGGCTTCTCACCTCTGCAGTTTCCTTACTGCAGAGGAAACTGTCCTTCAAACTGCCGTCACAGGCATTTAAGCAAATGAGCCCCTAACTTTAATTAGAGGGTGCAAGGTCCAAGATGGTTTGAAACACTGGGTGACATAATGAGCCAAGTTCAACCCTTAAATGGGGTTCATGTTTTTCTTTATACATTCGGTAGCAAATGTGATAATAAAACCAGCATTAATGTATTTCATCATAGTGCAGTCATGAAATTGAGATTACAGCTCTAAAATCACATGATTGTTAGTGTGCAGAATCTCTTGAACAACTCTCCACAGTACATTGACAAGTTGGCAGCTTCACCTTCGGGCAGGATTACTTGTGTTCTTGTGTTGCTGTAGTCTTCATCCGACCCATTTCTGTGTCACAGGCAACTTTAACACCCAGCAATCACTGGGATTAAATCAGCCGGCTGACACTGAGTAGGGCGTTACCTGGAGGCATTGTGTTGGCTCTTTTTTATTCTCTAAAGAAGATGGTATAGTGCAGCGAGTGTGTAGCAGTAACACAAAGTCCCTGACAGAGCTGTAGACACAGGCCTCCAGTCAAAAAGCCATTTGTACACAGTTGAAGCCTGGATACAGTTAAGTTCCAGTCCCGGACATTTTTTGTTCCGATGTCCTGTGGATGTATGGGTGAGCGAGCAAGGCACAGAGTGTATTCCCTCATCTACAATTTCTAAGAGCAATGGGATTGACTCTGCTCCGGCTATTGACCTGCACAAGGCTATCTCTGCACTCTATCATCTTTCAGAATGGCTCTTTTCCATTAGAGCCACAGCCTGTGATTGCTTCCATCGAAAACATTTAAAGAGAATAAAGGGAGAGGGGGAGAAGAGAAGGCGGGAAGTTGTGTTGTGGTGTTGGATTTGTGCAGCCTTGTAACGGATTGGTGCCGCTGCATTGAGGTACATAATGCAGATGGCATCACGATAACGTGCACTCGCGCTTCAGAGGCAGATGATGATTGTGGAGAGGAGGTGGGGATTAAGGTCACGGATGTGGTTAGGTGTTGTGTGTCTGTGTGTGATTCGTTGACAAATGGGATTAAGGACGGTAAGTGTTGAATGCGACAGTATAACGGTGTAATCCCATCAAAAAGCCAAAGCAGGTACAGCACAGCATTATGTACCAACACAGTATTGACTTTGTGATGTCAGAATTTATTCTTTTTCTGCTTACTGGATGCTTTTGTTTGAGTGTGTGTGCCTTTGTCTGTAATTGCTGCAGTGAACGACAGTGGCTTTATACTGCATGCCACGGGAACCATGACAGTTTATTTTGTATTTATCTAAGACTAAAGCATAGTCAGAAGCTATTTCAACACATTCTGCGCCTTAACTCTCTGAGCTGTAGCTGAAAAACAAGTCTCCTACAAATTAAGATACATAGTCCTTTATTTGTCCAACTATGGGGAAATTAGACAAAAAAAGGGGATATAAAATACAGACTCGGTTAAGCTACTCTATAATATAGAGTTATTTACAATGTATACAAAATAAACTGAGTAACACTATTGCACAGATTCAGTTTAATATAAAAATTGCACACATAGAAGTTCATTATTTCGTTTATGTAGAGTTAAGGTTAGGCTCTAGATTTAGGATTATGGATATTAGGTTTGGTTAGGGGTTACAGCTAAGGGTCTAGGGTTAGGAGTTTAGGGTTAGGGTAAGGTTAGAAGTCGAGGGTAAGGAGAGGGCTTGGGGTAACGGTTTGGGTCATTTTAAGTTGTTGAATATCTGAGTTAGATATAAAAGGTGTTTGTGTTCTACAGGGACCTAAGATAACTCTCCTTCAGAGATATTGGATTAATCAGTCTCTCAGTGAAGGAGCTGCCCAGTGCTGTGATGGTGTTCTGCAGGGGTTGGGACTGGTTCTTCATCAGAGATGATAGCTATAGCTCTTATTCCCTTGCTCCCACCACCTCCACTGGGTCGGGGGGTATCTCAAGACTGAGCCGACCTTCTGAATCTGCTGTCCAGTTTCTTCCTGTCAGCAGTCGAGATGCTGATGCACCAGCAGACCAGTCAAACGAGGATGGACGATTCCACCACAGAGTCATAGAGGGTTCAACCTTAACCCTGCACACCTCAGCAGATACAGTCTTCCCTAGCCCTTTA
Organism: Pseudopleuronectes americanus; assembly: GCA_038501795.1. Classification (NCBI taxonomy): domain Eukaryota; kingdom Metazoa; phylum Chordata; class Actinopteri; order Pleuronectiformes; family Pleuronectidae; genus Pseudopleuronectes; species Pseudopleuronectes americanus. The sequence goes on along the minus strand of CM076730.1, from coordinate 5,475,668 downwards.
TGTATATGGCAGTGACATGACCATTTATTTTGCACTGTACCTATTCAAGATACAGTTATGATTTTGGGAATCTTAAGTTAATTTAAACTCTGAATCTTTTTAAGTGAAATACTTCTTGTTAGCTTTTTATTACACCGTTGTCTGAGCCTGACATTTTATTTTACTATTCCTCGCAGAGTAGGTGCTGGCACGGAATGGAGGGTTTTATTCAATTCCTAAAGGCCTCTGTATGCTTCTCCGAGTCTGTCAAGGACGGACGGACGGACGGATCGGACGGACACTTATAGCCTTTTTGTACTGAAAACAATTCACCGCCAGACCATTAGGTGGCGCAACGGAAGACGAGCTTAGAGAAGCTTACCTCATGAGGTGTGTAGAAGAAGTCCCCAGCTTCCATACACAGTCAGCAGGGACTCCCGATACTAACTACTACCAAGTGTTTACTTCTAACCTGACGGTGTTTGAGAAACAGTGTCATGACAGCCGTTTATTATAATTTAAGTCAGCAGGTTTTTGCACAGTTACCACCGCAGTCAGCATGGTGGCTAGCGCCGCTAGCACCGTTATGATAGGGCTTTATAACCGTATGTGACCGTAAACACATGCCGTTAGTGCTCTAACCAGCCACCGTCAGCCGGACATCTCCACTGGCTTAACACACTTGTCACATTAATCGTAGAACCGTAGTTGTGTTTGGGTTTATTGCGCTATAGGGAATGAAACAGGAAGTTTGAGGTCCGGAAATGTCGTTAGATGACCAATCACAGCCACGGGCTCTCTGTAGGCTCTCCGCCATGCCGACGTGTAGTTAGAAAAATCAGAGGTGCACGAAAAGCTCTCCGAGGCGCTCGGAGTGGGCGTTTCTCTGTCCGTGTCCGTCCGTTTTCGAAAAAACAGAGAAGCATACAGAGGCCTTTACTCACACCTGGGAACATTGTTGTATCAGTGCATTGTCTCTAGTGTGCTGAAGAACTCCACTTGAGCAGCAGGGTGTTCAGAGTTTTCTCGCTCAAGGGCACTACAGCAGTGAGCGCTTGGGGAAGAAAAAGCATAATATTTTCCATCCACATTTCCTCTTAACCTGTAGTTGGGAACATAGTCTTTCTTATTACAACACTCAAACATAAAGGATAGTGCCTCTCTTAAAAATAAAATAAAGAGAAATGAAAAATGATCAATTCTACACCATGCTAGAAGCGTGGCCCTAGGGATGGCACTGTGTGCATTGGTTGGGTGACTGCTTTGTTCCAGAGTGAAGAATCTGTCATATCCACTTGATGGACCGCCTTAAAAGAAACAGAGATACACAGAGCCCAGTGGAGACTTCCTAATGACCTTGATACCATTATTTTACTCTGGTGCAGCGGTTTTCAGAGTCTAACATTGTGGCCTCCCACTCAGAACAGCTACTCTTCCTTTCCCATCGTTGTGCCCTACAGCTTGTTCTCAGACCTTAGATATTGTAAGGCAGGCTTTTCTCCTGGTCTTACCTATAAACTCACGTTAGAGCTATAGGTAAAACAAGAGTGCATGGGCAGTTTTGTCTGTAACTTATAGACTGTTTGATGGAAAACCCGTCTCCACTGTCTCCCACTATCCAAAATAGTCATTATAAGGTCCTGGATATGAACATTGCCATATTTGGAGTAGGAGCCAGAGTTTGCAGAGTTTGATTGTGGTGTGGAGCAAACATTAAGAGGTCATTATGAAACACATACTTGACCGATCCTGAGTCAGTCTCATCTGTCGAGATACCATAGGTAAAATATATTTTACTTAAAACATAGTGTAAATGACACTGTTTCGAGGCGAATATGAATGTTGGGGCTTGCAAACACTTGGATGACGCCACACAAGCAGTATGGAGGCATGTTATGTTCTTTCTGTTGTTTTATTACGTCTGAAGAAGGGATAACTTTGGCTGCTACACTGTTTACCCCTGAAATCTCTTAATTGTTTTGTTGACTTTGAACACTTCACCCATCCCTCCAAACGCATAGTGGTAAGTAGATAATGAGGAAATTTGACTTTTTCTTTGAACCCTTTAATTTGGTCCATGTCCAATCCACTAACATGGAAGAAGCACAATTTATGACCTATACTACCAGTGAGGATCTGAACACTTTGGCTTACCTTTTTGGGACCTGTCATGTCGTCCATCTTTATACATTTTGTGGTGTCACTCCATACACGTTTAATGTCCGAATCCACAATGTGGGAGACCTGAACAACCAAAGTAGCACAATACATACAATACATCTTACATCACATCAGTCAATCAACCTTAAATGTCACCTAAACTAAATGTTCCACATTATATAGTTACATATCAAAATTAATGAGAAAAATACAACAGATATAGGGAATATGGTATGTAGATACCAGTCATTAAATTATCAGTTTAGAAAAATAAGGTACTCTACAAATTAAATATCCACACAAATAAAGATAAAGATAAGATAAAGATAAAGTGGCTTTATTGTCTGATCTCTTAAGATGAAATGTACTAATTTCAAATCTTATGAAAAGGAAATCTCACTTCCCAATACTCTCAGGTTGTCATTGCTTATCTCCACCACTGTCTCCAGGTGCTGTGCATCACATTTTGACTTTTTTCTTTGGCTTTCTTAAGTTTCAGACAACATAATTCTTGGTATGAAGAACGACTACATTCTGCCACTTCGAGTCCCTTAATTGCCTCCACAAGCTGTGTGTCACAGCCTCCGCTACAACAGCTGAACATGTGGATTAGTGGGCCAAATCTGCAGGCCAAGCTACATTCATTTCTGGTTGTTTTGAGACGACTCCAGCGTGATCCTGTTTCCCTTGCTTCCTTGTCTCTTAACATCTGATGCGATTCCTATCAGGAGGCACCTCACAGCTTTGGCTGAATTCAAATATCCTGAGTCTACAACACACACAACGTCTGTGAGTGCTGAAAACTGTCCAAACCAATAATTCCTCAAGTCCAAGCAGATTTTGTGCAGATTTCCAGATGCTGCTTTGGGTGCAGATATTATTAATCAAATCATTTTGTTGTATTGGTCTATTGGTGTCGTTAAATGTTCTAACTGAATAATTTTGGTTGTTTTAATCTGCAAAACTAGATGGGGAAAGTGTGCAGGATGGACTTTTAGATTTAGCGAATGCTAAAATCGTAGACATTGTGTTTTTAATTAACAATGTCTAAAAAACTAGTCGATGACCATGAAAAATGCCCTTTGGATGTGTTTTAATGACATGAAAGCTATATAAAAGTGAAGCCAAAAAATCTTGACTGCCCTCTGTTGGCTGCTGCACTAAAAGTCATAAACTCCTCCTCATCCATCTTAATGGATGGGATGTGTGTGTTCCTATCACACCAATGTCTGTTCAAGAGCTATTTTTTCTGATAAGTTTGGTGTTGATTAGTTATTTGTTGCTGTAAAAACGGGGGAAAACATGATTGTCAGATGAGACTGTCGTGATTGGTTGAGACTCTGGCTCCAAATGACAACAAATGTGCAACATGGAGGCACCCATATCTGGGATAGTTAGGCTTGATTTTTGTACAATGTAAGGAGGAGGAGAAAGCTTTATGTACAATCCATCTTTTTATACAGTCTATGCTCCTATTCACCCTCAGCTGTACTTGAACTTTAGTGATTGTTTAGAATATAAGTATGTTGGGCACTAAGATCGGGTGAACATGGTAGACTTACTATACCTCCTAGACATTGAGATACTGCTGTTAGCATTTATCTCAAAGCACTAACTACAGTACAGTACATTTATGAAGCTGCTAGCATGGTCGTAAACCCTCATCCTGTTTTCACCTCTTGTCTTTCAGTCCTCCTATTTGTCGAGCCGAGGGAGACCTGATTGACGGAAGCCACAAGTTTTCACCAATGTCTGAATCGTCGCTTGACACTCAGAAAACCTGTGGTGAGTCTGTTACCTTTCCATGTGGACCACATGCAGTTTGCCAGGACTTTCAGGCAACACACATTGTACTTCAACTACTAAGTTGACGACTTCATTTGCGTCTACTGTGTGTATGGCACCTCAATTTCATCCCGAGATATTTGAATCCTCGATCTTCGACTCTGACATTTGCGTTCTCACGTACAACCCCTCCAGAACTTTTTGGGGAAATGTGTGAAATTCAGTGCGTGTCTGAAAGCAGCTATACACACACTTCAGAGGCCGTCCATTCGTCGCCTCACTGACTCAGGCCAAATCATTTTGGAGACTCATCGTTAAGTGGGTCAGAAGACCAGTGTTGCCTGGTGCTCTGCCTTTCTGCTCGTAATCCTATTAATCTACAGGCGGAGCTCTTTCATGGTGCAATACTTTCATCTCACCTCAATATTTACAGCTAATCTCTGTCTCGCTCTCACTGCAGACCATCTTTGTCTTGCTCTCCCCGACTTCTTCTTTCATCTTCGCACTCTTCATTCCCTCGTTAGATGTCGTCTGCCCTTCTCTATCCTGTCCCTTATTTCTGATCTGTTATCATTGGTTTCTCCATCTTCCAGGAGGTTTTTCTGAGACGTATGAAGCCCTTTGCGACTACAATGGGATTGGCTGCAAGGAGGAAGTGCAATGGGTGAGGACAAAGCTATTTATAGGCCGCTTCTGTTCCTCGTGCTTTCTGTGTTTTCATTTGATCTTCAGCTTCTTTTATCTTTTGTGGAAAACTAGGATTGTTTTTTCATGTTGCTGTCCCTAACTCTTTCTCTAACTTTCTGTTACTCTTTGTTTATTCTATTCTCTCATCTTCTCTTTTCCCTCCCTGCATCTCGACTACAGGATGTTGACACCATCTACCACTCTCAGGACAACAGGGAGTTCAACTTACTGGATTTCAGCCATCTTGACAGCAGGTGACACAGATTACTGACATCTCAATTACACTCAGGCTCATTACGACACACCAACATGAGCTGATTGGAGAGATACATAAACGAATGCCAAACATAGACTGCAGCTATACAGTGCAGTGTTTGCGTGTGTGTGTGTTGACTCTGTTTTCCAGCACGTTGGATTTCAAACAAAGTGTTGACAGCAGGGGTTAAGTGATGAATTCCAGCATTAATTGGGAGTTGTTTACATCAGCTCCATGGGGCGTTCAGGGGACAGAGAGTAATTGGACACAAACTCATTATATTAGATATGTGTCAGCTCTGTTACTGTCTGGCCTGTTTGTAACCCGTAGACATCAGTAGACATCAGGAATGATCCTTTGTCATGCTCTGCCAGAATTACAATGCAGTCATCCTCCGTATTTCATTTGTTTAAGGGGCCTTTTGTCCTGTTACTGTAGTTAGTGAAATAATTAAAAGGTCCAGTACAGATGTAGACCCACATATTTCTTAATGACGAGCATTCACTGGGAATTTAATACTTCTATACGTGATATTTCTACAATAAAGATGAAACATTGCTGCAGTAAATTAACCAGGGCTCCAGACCAACTTTTTCATTTAGTTGCACCAGATCATAATTTAGTTGCACCCAAAATCTTTCACTGCACCTTTTGGCACCGCAGATAATACACATTTTATACCTTTTTTTTACAGTTCCCATATGTATTGGTTATTTCTTAAGGATTGGCAATCGCCACTGTTTTTCCCAAATTCCGATTCAGTTAAGGATAGTTACATGTACAATACCAATTTTGCCGGGATGGAAATTCTCAGGGAACTAAAGCTGTAAACTGAATAAGCTAACCTCTAACTTTGTGCATAATTAAAATGATTAAGGTAGGCCTGTCATGATAACACATGTTTGTTGGATGATACTTTGTCCCAGAAATTATTCTGGTCTTCGCGGTTCGACATACACCGCCTCGTTCAGCACCTCTCATCTCTGCTTCTGTGCCCGTGTGTCTGTGTGTGTGAGTCGGGGGGCGGGATGAGTGTAAACTCTGCAGAGAAGATGAGGAAGCAACGAGACTCTCTAACATACAGAGACACAACAGCTATATGTGCGGCGCATCAATGTGACCAAGGAAAATCTTTAGTCGTACTACACAAATGCATTGAATTTTAGAATATTACTGACTTTTCTCTGGCCAAATTTATTTACCCACATCTGTCTGTCTTGCATATCTTGCGATGCATTCGTCTTATCGGCTTCACACTTGGCATGTGTATTGCAAAAAGTGCGTGGAATATTGGTGCGATTTGTGACATGCTCTATGTTCAGTCTGTGGACCAAGTTGAACATGTCTTCTCCTACGTCCCCTGATAAACAGCTGCAGCTGTCGTCAACTGGGTCGAACATCAGGTGAAAATGGCCTCTAGATAATTTTGATAATTTGATCATTTTTATTCCACCATATTCCGATATGGTCTGAGACAGACATTAACAGCTGCTGATCTCCGTCATCGCGAGAACATTTAGAAAACCTTCTTATTTATGTTCACCCTGTAAGGCTTTAAACTGAGCTGAATTACCAAATTTTCATTTTGCAAAGTTGTGAAATTGGATCTTAAGATTTTGTAGAAATAGCCAACAAATCATCCAAACTCATATAAAAGCCACACATTTATAAGATAAGATACATTTATTGGTCCAAACACATGCACAATCACACGACATGCAGAGTAGGAAATTTTTCTTCTGCATTTGTCCCATCTGGTGAACATCACAGGACACACAGAGCAGTGAGCAGCCGTGCACAGCGCCCGGGGAGCAGATGTTGGTGGAGTAAGGTGCCTTGCTCAGGGGCACTTAGACAGTGGGGGTAGGGATAGTGCTCTTTGGACTTTGGACCAGATCCGGGGTGTTGTCCTGGCAGGTGTGTTGTATTGTGACCGCGAGGAATCGAACCAATGACCTTCCAGTCCGATATCCGTAACCTTCTGCCCATAATCCAGTTATTCTGCCACTAGTCCACCGCCTCTCCTTTTTTCAATAGTAACAAAGCAAATTCAGTTAAATTTTATTAAAAACATTTACTCTAAAATCGTCATTGTAGATAAACCAGGTAAGATGAACACACAGTTTTCTGAATTCACTCTGTATCAAATACTTCATATGAAAAACACAACATCTGAAAGAAGCAATAAAATAAGTGACAGTATATAGTAGACCTGTTTGAGGAGGACTCACTAATGGCAAGAATTCTAAAGTAGTTCCGGAGCAGTAAGACAGCCCATACCAAACAGGCAGGTTCAGTACTGGTACTGCACTGGTTAACACAATGTATGATGCAGTTCTTTCCCACAGTCCTCTCTTTGTCTGGATGTCTTTTGCAGGAGTTGCTCTTTTATTGTATTTCTGAGAGAGAAGTTACTTCGGAGCATATTTGCTTCCCCCAGAGGTTGCTGCACATGTCGTATTCAATGGAACTCTGTATCACTAAAATCCATTTGCAGTTCTCCTCCAATAATCATGCAGGTTTGTGTCAACAAACCATGACCCAAGTATTCATGATTTTAACTGAGGTTGAAAAAGAACACCTTGCTTATTTCACTTAAAGCCATGCTGCTGAAATACAGACCCAAAACAATCAAAAGGCAATCAAAAGGCATCACTGTGGTAATACTTCCTGACTGCAGTTAGCTTTTTAACGATGTTTCTTCATCCCTTTTGCAAACCGTTTCCCCCGACGATGCCATGTCTCATCAGCTGTCAGCCTGAGCTGCCTTATCTGGCATTAGTCTGGCTATTTGTCTAACAAGACCGTCCCTGGGTAAATGTTGAGTGTTTTAGTCTTTTATTCTCTCTCTGGCTCCCTTTCTGTCCTCTTGCCTCTGTTCAGTGCTGTTCGAAGTTTGAGAAGATCATAGAGGAGGAGAATGATGTGCTTGTCAGAGAACGAATCCAGGGCTCGGAAACAGCTGTAAGATGCCATATGTCTACTCCTCCACCTCGCTTCTGAAGTCCCCTGTTTCCCTACGCAGGCATATTGAGGAAGAGTGTGTCGCTGGAACGCTGCCGATCATAAAAAGATTTGACAGCTGACATGCAAATGGAGAATTCAGCCCAACTTGTCTTTTTGTTTTGAAGGATGTTCTTCTTTCTCCCGAGTTCTATGGACTCTTTCTGCTTTTCAGTGCAGCGACAAAAACAATCCTGAAAGGAAACATCCACACTTACAAAATGCACGTGTCATCGCAGAAGCCAAGCTTTGCGATGCTGCTAAATCAAAAAGCCATTCATAGAAGCGTGATTGCAGCAGCAACTCATGAATATATTAATACATTTCTTATTGAGAGCTAGAATCACTGCATCACTGTGGTTTTTCCTGCATTATTTTATATGGTGTGTGATAAAGTGAAAGGTTGTGCAGTGTAGGCTGTCTGCTTATTCAGTTTTTTAGGCGCTTCCTTTAACATATTTTTCCCTTGAGCCCACAGTACAATGCTAAAGATTCTCCCTGCTTTTCTTGAGAGGTTGTATCAAATCCAAATTAACAGAGAAAGCAAAGATTTGACAAATAGAGTTACAATGCAAGAAATCAATCAAGGAAATGTTGGTTTTGACCAAAGTATCTTTCTATGAATGGGTCATTTCCACGATTGTGTGCGAGAGGCTGTTTGTGGTGCATCACTCTCTTCCTCCCCTCCGTGTCCCTCCACATTTCCTCGCCCTCCATCTTCCCTTGATTGATCCCATCTAGCGTTACCACCACTGACAGGATGGTGCTTTTTCTTTCTGCTGACTGCTGTCTGTCCAAACACTGTCTGTCCTCGTCCCTCCTAACCGAAAGGGGACACCTTTTTATCTCTGGCCCTGTCTTATCCTCTTGTTTTTCCACTTCCTGTATTTTCGCCTCTTTTCACTTCTCTCGTTCTTTCTTTCTAAATCCCCCCTCTCTCTGTCACACAAACACACATAGAAATGCACACTCTTCCTGTTCTGTCTGGTCACTGCAAGCTGAATTTTAATACAGTAAGGTGTGTGTGTGTGTGTGGGCATGTCTATATATAGTTATCACATCATTGTGGAGATATTTTGACTTTGTGAGGACATTTTGGCTGGTCCTCACAAATTATATTGGCGTTTTGAGGGTTAAGTCTTGATTTTAGGGGTGAGTTTGAGTTAGGTTTAGTTAGATTAAGGTTAAAGGGTAAGGGTTAGGCATTTAGTGGTTATGGTTAGGGTTAGTGGCTAGGGAATGCATTATGTCAATGAGTGTCCATCAACTATACAGAGAGACATGTGTCTATGTGTTTGCCAGGTATTATTAATCATCTTGTGGAGACAGAAAAAATTCATAAAAGTCCCACCTAACAGATAGTCAGGGTGAACTTTAGGTTTGGCTTAAGCTTAGATTTTTGTTGGTTTTTGGTTAAAGAAAGGTTTAGGCATTTAGTTTTAATGGTTATGGTTAGGGCGTTTCTAGGGACTACATTATGCCAAATAGTGTCCTCCCTAAGATAGAAGTACAATATGTGTGAATGTGTGTGAATTGTACATTATTGTAAGTGAGATAGATATTGCTTTGCCTCACTGCCATCAGAGGTTCTTGGGGCATATCTTGATTTTGAGTACACACACACACACACACACACACACACACCACACACACACACACACACACACCACACACACACACACACACACACACACACACACACACACACACACACACGCACACACACGCACACACACATATACACACACCCAGACACACACACAATAGTCTGGATGCAGTCTACAACTTTTCTCCAACTCTGGTTATTTTTGTTGTTGTTTTTGTTACTGGAGCAGAAGCAGCTCCGCAGCTCAGTGCTACTATCCACCTCACCTGTCAGTGTTGCAGCACCTGAGTCATTCTCTGTTAAGATTCTGAACAACACAGCACAATTTTAAGCTTCAACATCCAATTGGAAAAAATGGTCGGTTCATCCTTCCAGCGTTCAGATAGCTTTGAATCTTCTTGTTAATATAAATTTCTTCAGAGGAGGATTTACAATTAAATTTACCGCCCTCTGACCTTTACTCATGTGCCAACGATTAGGCCAAAATGTGCCTTTTCTGTGGCCAGGGTAGTGCTATAAATAAAAAGTTGACCCCTGCTAACCTCCTTTCTATTGATACAAGAAGCGACTTAATTTGTTCATAGGAAGTGTGAAAGTCATACCGGCAAAGTGCTTTGAAATATACTGAGGATGTTCATTCTCCCCAGAGGCTGAACCCTGTTTATTGTGCACGCTTCATGACCTTGCCTCAGCTGTGCCTACAATACATCTCATGATCTAACAGGCCTGTTGCCATGAACTACTCGGAGCACACTCATGCTCCCAGGGAGACTTTGAATTGATGACCCCCGTGACCTTTTCTCCAGTAGCACCTCAGGGCAGACGCTTATCTAAGCCCCCGTTCCTGCTGAGGTCTAAGAATATCAAGATCATCACTAATTTTATGTTGTAAATGTGGGCTGTAATAAATATTGGAGTACTTGGGTTTTCTAGAAGGTCTTTATCTTTTATTTTCCTTTTTAGGTTAAAGATCATAATGAAGTTAAGTTTTACTATGCACGACGGGTGTCATGGTCCATAATGATAGAAAACGGACATGCTCATGTGATTCTGCATGTTCCACATTAGGTGCATAGGCAAATGTGTGTCACACAATCACAATCTTTGCGACATTAATCTACGGGTATAAATAATAATGGGAATTTAAAGGAGTATCTTGACGCTTTTGGAAATTCGTATTCTTGCTGAGAGCTTGATGAGAGGGTTGATGCCACTCATAAATAAACTATGTAGCTGGAGCTTCATAGCTTTGCTTCGCATAAAGACTGGAAATGAGGCCGGGTAATTTTCCGGTCTTTCCAAAAGACACAACACACACCTTCTGTTCACTGAATAATAACACAAGTGTGCAGTAAATAGTGCTCCACACAACTATACAGTGCAGCAATGGAGCAAAACATCAAGGAGAATAAATATATTATGTTGTTATGAGAAGTGTAGAAAACTGGTTTGTTGCTTATTTAACCGCAACAAGACAAAATGGCGGGCCGCTGATGGGAAACACAGCGATGAGATGGCGAGAGATGACATCGGTGGAGGTGTGCTCTCTCAGAGGACCCTTGTAGTTATCAATACAAGAAGTAGTTTGACACTTTTTCATTGACTTGACCTCAAGTCTTTGTTCCACTTTATGTCTTAATGAGTGGGAATTCAGACCGATATAGGCCAATTAAGAAGTTTTTCCATGTTAACAGTGTTTTTAACTGGCTAACTGGCTGCTAATTGTAGTTACATACTAGTATCAATAAACTCATCTAACTCTGCAAGAAAACAAATGAGCTTATTTCCCTCAAAGGCAAACAATTGCTTTAAATTGCACCACTTAGCAACCCTTAGTGCATTCGCTACATGCATTTTAAATGAGTGCACTGTGCTAGAATGTAAAAAAGGACCTTTGTGCCCATTGTACTTTTAATTTGTTCTTGTCTGGCCTTGCATAATAATACACAGTAACAAGATGTTGTGGCTGTACTGAAAACCATCTATTATATTCAACCTCTGCCATTTTACTTCAATTACGCAGAAGGCATTTAACTCTTAACTGAACTACCACAGTCCTAATCCCATTACACCCAGGTCTGAAACCTGAACTGATCCGTGTGAAGAAGTAAACAGCACCAGATTGACCTGCTGCGCTGGTGTGTCCTCATGTATGAGTACAGGACGACACATAAACACCGACACACACGCATGACTGAGTGAGACATCATAGAGGTCAATTACATGTCCTGCTGTCAAAACTGGAATCAACAGTGCTGATGATGAATCTTGACGTGTGCATCATCTGCCCACACACACACACACACACACACACCAACACACTCAGTATAGACTGGTCTGATGGCCGGCTTGGTAATGAAAAAGGAACACAGCCTGTAGTCATTTTACTCCTCTGAGATACAGTGTAATGGTTTGGCTACTGCCGGTACTGGCAACAGACCCTCCCTGGCTAGATTACACTCTTTCTAACTCCTTCATGCTATATTTCCTCCTCTGTCTCTCTCTACCCTTCTCTTTCTGTCTTCCTCTCCCTGGTCTTATCCCCTGTCTCTGAGCCCCTTCTCTCTCTCTCTCTCTGTGCCTCTGCTTGTTTGTCTGATGATGTATTGCAGGTGTAGCTGCAGTAAGGCTGTAGTTGGACCTTGGAGGATTCTGAAACTCTCACTCTCTTTTCTTTCTCTCACTTTTTGCTTGTAGCTCACACACACACACACACACACACACACACACACACACACACACAGTTGTCTGTGGGCTCTGTGCCCGTTTATGTACCAGTAGATGTAGCAGTATATGTAGCAGTATTTGAGGTCTGTAGCCGGGATCAGACTGTGGCTTTATTGAATAATCCACTGACCCAGCCATCGATCTTCCCATCTCTCACTTTCTCTCATTTTTCCCCCTCATCCCTCACTTCTGCTCCTCAGCAGGGCTGCAGCATCACTCATCTTTTAGAAAGCAGCCCTGCCCGTGGCGTTCTCCTTGTCACTGTGATGAACTGCTTTTTTTTTACCAAACGGGGAGCAAAGAAAAAGTTTGGCCTGCGATAATATGAATTTATGGATCAATGACATCAAATGGTTCTGAGCAGATGGAGTTTGCTAATTTAAAGATTTGAATTTTTATCTCTAATGCATGTGTGTGTATGTCTGTGTGTGTTTGTGTGTCTGTATTTATTCCAGGGACTTGGCAGTGATCGTGGCAGCCATTGCATACAACACCTGGTTCACCAAGCTGTACTGCAAAGACATGCGCATAGTAACTATCTGTTTTATCTTCCTCACTTATAAATCTTCTTGCCAGATGCTGACCATCAATAAGTGTCCTCGTCTTACGCTTCCCCTTCTAGCCTGAATGTTTTCAGAATAAAGTTTTATCTGTTTGAATCAAAATTGTTAAACTTATTCATTAATCATTAAAGTCAAACTTCTGTCCAGATGTGAAGAAGTAAATCATGCTCAAAAACAAAGTATTGATTAACATTTGTCCTGTCACAAATGGCAGATGGATAAACACGGTCAAAAGAGGACACTGAGTCACGTGCTCATCGGCAAAGTTTAATGTACCAATTCAAGATAATGTGATTAAATATTCATAACATGCATTAGAGTAAGTAGTTGCCATCGAAGGGGAATTACATGGGCAGAGTCTTCACCAAGTTAAACAGATAAATATCATTTGAAATACACAAGACTAAATATATTGATCATTAAAACCCCTTAAAACTTGGTTTTGCAATTCTAAAGGTGTCTTGTGGAAGTCCTTGCAAGCAACCTCAACAAGTTGTTAATATTCAGTGTTGGTCACCTAAAAACATATATTCTGTTGCGGATCCAAATAAGTGGATGGATGCAGAAATGTTTTTTTTTACTTTCTCTGCAGTGTTTCTCACAGAAATGGTGGGGTGCAAGGGCCCAAACACAATCGTTGCTTTCATGTGCGACAGATTCCAAGAGACAAGTACAAAAACTAAATACAAACATTCTCTTGCCCTTGAATTTTAATAAAGAGGAAAAAGGTATTTTTTTCTCGTAAAATATTTGCAGTACGGATTTCATTTTGAATATTTTAAATCTGCAAATATTTACACCACATTTGTATTTGAGTCTGTGTGTGAGACCAACATCTTAAATATGCTGCTTTTTGCTTGAAGCTGTGAGAAACTCTACAGGATACCTTTTTAAAAACAAATATTAGATACTTATTTCTAAACAAGTAACTCTCAGTTCAGTGCCCCCTTGGCCCCAGCTGAAATCTGATTGGCCCATGAAGTGCACTTGTCCTGTTAGTAGACTTTTTTTTAAATAAACTAGACACATACTTACAAAACTTACAACAAATATTTTCTACGAATTTTTGAAGTACACAGCGTGCCTAAGCAGGGAATTATTAAAGAAAACAGATCAATGATGTGTGGCTTTTAAAGCAATTAACCAACCAAACAGATTTTGAATCAAATGTTAATACATTATTTTTTTTCACAGAAGTCCTCCACAGTGAGATTAGGAGAGAAAAAGCAACAAATGCACAATATTCAGCTCCTTCCAGAATGATTTTATGTATAAACTCATCATTTAAGATCAGAAGCTGGTGAGACAAATTATAATACCGTTTTAAGTGTACATTTTCGGGAAAATTGTGTACATACAGTGAGTAGGTTTGGCCCTCAACTGGAATCCATATAATATTCATCATAAATATGTCGAACCTAATGCATATAAGTTACTGCTTTGTCAAACTGCCCCTACAATGTAAAGTCTGCTTGTAGTTCACGTTCACCACCTACGTGCTTCTATGTGAGCATGAACCTTCAGTCAGAGGTTTATGTGTTTGTCTTTTCTCTTCTTCAGGGGTCGGAGGTGGTGGACCAGGTCCTGCACACAGTGAGCAAGTCCAACAGTCTGGAGGAGCTCACTCTGGAGAACGCAGGACTCAAATCGTAGGTCTCCTCTCCCCTGACTCTTTATTAATGATAAACCGCCCCGCCTGTTGACCTCCCCTTTGTTAAATCTGATTACCTCCCCTCTTCTTCTCCTCACACCGTCACCTGTCAACCACTACCCCACCTCTCCACCTCCTTTGTCCTTTCCATCCTCCCCCTCCTCTCCTTTTCTCCTTTTCCTGTATCTTCAATTCTCACCTATCTCACCTTTTCACTCCTCACCCTCCCACTCTCCTCCCCTCCCTCCCCTGCTTTGACCTTTTCCGTTCAGTCTCTCCTCCTGTTTCTCTCCCAGGCTCTCACCTCCCCTCACCTCTGCTCTTTCATCCAGTAAAGCTGCAGTAAAGCCCCCCCCTCTGTGCGTGACTCTCGCAGGTGTATAGTCTTTCTCCGCTGAAACATGAGTGGAATTTCAGGCTTTACCTGGCAAGACATTAGACCATTCTACGCATGACTAGTGTCATTTAGCAGAGCACTTTCCTTATTTAGCATTAATTGAGATGAATAGACTGCCTCAAGGCACGGTGATTTACTGCAGGGTGAAGTTACCAAGTTCTCATACATTCCCTCTATTAAATCACTTTCAATACTGAGGGCGATTTGTATAACAGGCGCTCCACAAGCACTGCGCCAAAAGCTGAATATTCTACTATGATATACTGCGTGATGTCAGATAATCAAACAGGATGTGACCTAAAAGGCTCCCCTTGATTTACACGTTCTAATATGTGATTTTAAATAGACAATATTAAAGTAATTGTAAATTGTGAAGGGATCCTAGATCACTTTAAGATCTAATCAATCCAATCAATCTAATGTAATTTGTATAACCCATATTCACAAATCACAATTTGCCTCATAGGGCTTGACAAGGTGCGAAATTCTCTCTAACAATTCTTTATTTTTAACTGTGATTTACTTTTTTTGCCCAAGGACTTCCTTTAAATATTTCAATTGAATTAATAGTGAGTTTTAAATGAATATATAAGGAAGTATAAATAACGGGAAAACGTTTAGTTCACACACGGTTTGATTATCCTTTGTCACGCAGTGTATCACACTTGAATGTTCAGTTGTTGGTGCAGTGCTTGTGGAGAGCCTGTAATAAAAATCACAATTAAAATGGTGAATTATCACCATATTCAAATATGTGTATAATGATCATGTTAGCAAGCTGTTGACTTTTTATGCATCCAGCAGTCAGAAGCAGTATTCAGGGGTTATTTTTCTGGCCAATAGATGAACAGATAGATGGATAGATGGAAATGGAGGATACAGAACTTAAGGTTTATTATATGGAAAGATGGGTAGAAAAGATTGATAGATAGATGGAACGATATGATGAATAGGTAGATACAATGGTTGGGTAGGTAAGTAGGTTAATACGATGGATAGATACAATGAATAATATAGATGCATGGATTGATAGACAGATACAGTGTATAAGGAAGTTAGATAAGAAAGATATGGAGGATACAGATGATACAGAAGATACGATAAATAGATGCAATGGATAGATAGAATGATTCTCTCATATTTAGCTTCCTTCAGCTCTGTTGTGACTTTCAGCAGTTCCTGATGAAACTATCTGACATTTTAGAAGCTGCATTATTTATATTGACCAGCTTGTTGCCAGTTCTGGCTCTTTGCTGCTTGGTGCTGTTGGCGGGTATCACACAGCGGGTTCATTAGTGCTTATTTGCAGAAAACAGCAAGATGGCAACATTTGCAGCTGGACAAATCATTATTTAAGTAAGGACAAATCGTAATTAAATCCAAATAATGATCAATTTAATGACCAACAATTTGACCAGGTTGGCAAGGACCAAATCCATTTCAAGCAAAAACAATAACATTTACAATCCTCACCGAGATATATTTAGTTTTATTCACTTTATCTGAATTATGGGGAAGCTGTCCGGTCCTGCAGACCAATATTGAATTAGTAATCACATCGTAAAGTTAATTTGACTTTTTAATGTTTCTCTCCAGGGATTTCCCGCAGAAGATGGCGTCGGCTCTGTCAGAGAACCCGGCCTCCGTGATTCACTCCCTCAACCTGGCTCATAACACACTAGACAACCAAGGTACCGGCCCTCACCCTGTGGACTCTGTGTCCGTCCCACCGCCATCTCTCTCAGGGTCCCTGCTTTTACTTCGCCGCAGCTTTTGTTTGTTCTCAAAGAATTCAAACTCAATCTCTGTCCTCAAAGAAGCCTTATTCCCTGTTCCACGTTGTTGTCATCTTTGTCTCTCGTTTATTTCTCTCTCTCTGTGTCTGTGGCTGCTCCTTTTCTTTAGAGAAATGCTTTCATATTTCTTTTTTCACTCTCGCCCACAACTTGCCACACAAATTGTACCTCTTATGTTCATCTGCGCGCACACACATGGAAACACTCACTCACACACACAAACACACACACACACACTTATATTTGAACCACTATACACCCTTCCCCTATGTGAGTGTGAAAGAGATGACAGTTAGAGTGTGCGGATTGGATTTGTGTGCTTCACTCATTAGCGAATTTCTGTCCTCCTCTCTGACCCATGTCTCTTCCACTCGTTTCAATTTGTTGTTGGTCACACCTACTGCCACGTGTGTGTGTGTGTGTGTGTGTGTCTGGGTGACGAGTGTGAACGCACTGACAGTGTGTGTGTGATTACAGATTACAAAAAAGTGCTGCAGTCCTCATCAGAATAATACTGTACCTTCAGTATAACCACATCAGAGAGTGACCTTCAGCGCTGTGACTGCTTGCAGTGGTTACAATGTGTTTTCTCTGTTTTTCAAAGTAAGAGTTCAGAAGATGCACATTAATAATACAAACTGAGGAAGCCATTAAAATATGCAGGACCCAGAAAACAAAGTTTGGCATTACAATGAATTCACTTTTTTATGAAGCAGAGCCTTTTGTATTTTCATCATTGGTAGAATGTGTTTGATCACATTGCCAAACTGCCTCTAATTGTTATGTAATCCAGCATGCACCTGGCATGTGGGAGAGAGTGAGCCCTGAAGTATGTTGGTGTGAAGTTCCTCTAGCTGCACTGTACTTGTAGGTTTAAGTATATACAGTGTTTAAGTATGTATTGGAAATAGAATACATTTTTTATGTTATGCAGCAAAACTGTGCGTGGGCTGACTTTACTGTCCTAGTGCTGGCCCCTCAGGAGGCAGTGTGTGTGTTTACACAGTGATTTTCATTATAGATTAAACTGTCGCCATAACATATTATTTTGCTTTATTGATTTATTAAAGATGCCCGATTCTTCAAAATAACAGAAAACCAGAATGGCCCTCCGCCAAGACCTAACAGTCGCCTTAAATTAAATCAAGCTGCACCAAATTTCACATAGTCTTATCTGTGGTGATCTTATCGTGATTATCACCTCTCCTCTCTTTGTTTACGCTCCTCTTTTTGTCTCCTCTCTCCTTTACCAGGAGTCTCCAACCTGATTCAACAGATATGTCGCCTCAACAAGGGACTGCGCCTCCTCAACCTCTCCAAGACCACCCTGTCCTCCAAAGGTAGGATTGCTCCTCTGATGAGAAACAGCGGCCCCTAGTGGCTGACACTGAACTCAAACCCATGCTCTTATTAAACATAAGGGGACGTCAACTAACATTTTGCAGATGGTTTAAAAGCTTTGGGTAAAATGTTTGCGTGAACCCAGGTTCCTCAGTCGCATGTGACAAATCGTAATACTACAGTTGTATTTGGGCTGAGATTTACCGACAGATAAAATGACGGATGCAGGAGAGTATGATCCATCCACCAAATGATATTCAGGCCAGAAGCATAAGTGGTTGATCTGTTTTCCCTTAAAATCCTACGAAGGCATTAGAGCAGTGTCCCAGTTCTATCTCTTTCATCCCCGATGATACAGCCATCCTCGAGCATTACACCAGATCTAACAGATAACACTGATACTGACATAAATCCATTCATTAAGAGCCTGAACATGATGGTGTTTTTAGGATTATAGAATATTTCAAAGCATTTTTGATATTTGTAGCATCAAAAGGTAGTGATCTTTAAATCAAGCTAAACTGAATTATGCTGTGCTATTGAGACATTTACTAAATCCAACGATTTTTAAGGAAAACAAGCTAAACAAGCCAGATTCCTGCTAGCAGAGTAACAGAAGGCTACCTGATGTACATTTAACAGTGGCGTCTACATGATAGTCCCAGACCTTGAGAGAAAGGTAATGGCATGTACACACACAGACACACAAACACGGACTCTGCTTTCCATCTCTCTCTCTCTCTCTTTATTAATTAAGCCTGTCTCTCGCACCAACACATCCACTCAAACACACTCAAACAGTGTCATTTGACACGTTTGAATACACACAGGGTAAACACAACAGAATCTGTAAACTTACTCAATGATTGGAGAGCCTGAGGGAATGGCGGGCCGCTTGGTTTGGCTTGATTCGGTTGGCAGTGCGCAAATTCTAGAGACACATAGAGGAGCAGTACATTACTAACAGAGCCGCAAAACTATCAAATATTACTTTTATCCAATATGAAAAGACCCAAACTGAACACTGTAAGCAGATCACCTGATCACCATAGCCAAATTATTTAAACAGCATTTGTAAAGGAACCATTCTGTTCGAAGCTTTTTGATCCATATAAACGTGTTGATCACTATTTCCACTACCACTTCAGCCAGTGTCCACTGTATTTGAATTAATTCAGTTTTAAATGTTACATTAACTTCAATACAAACATTAACAGTACATACATACATGCAGAAACATGTTTTTCCTAAAGGTAGTATATGAGTGTTGTTAACTGAATGGTACTATTTTAACAATTCTAAGACATGACATAATTTTTATCTGCTACTTTTTTCAGACAGCTTGAAAACATAAAACCTTTGTATCTCAACTCCCATGCCTTGTACTGTGCTCTGTGTTTCAGAAAGCACTCAGACCTTTTTTTTAATGTTTTAGCCTTTTAATATAAAATAGTTTGAACTCCGCTATACACTCATTGATCCACTCTTGGTGCATTATGACAAAGTGAAACCTTAATTTTTAAAGGAAAGAAAGTGAAATATCACTTAAATATTCAGTCCCTTTTGCTGTGACATTTGAAAGGTTGGCTCACATTTTTTTCCTTTTTCTTTTTTGGAGATGATTCTATACCTTGGTTTGAATGGTAGCTGTGATAAATTCAAAAGATTGGACATGACCTCGAATGGTATACATCTATCTATATTTGCTAAAAAATTAAAAAAATGCATATCAAAAGCAAAATAGAGCCAAGAGTTTGAGAGAACCAAGATAAAGTGTCTGTAGAGCTGAGAGACAGGACTGCGTCGAGGCACAGATCTGAAGGCTACAGAACCTTTTGCTGCATTGAAAACTCCCGAGAGCCACAGTGGCCTCCATAATTCTTACATGGAAAAAGCCGGAACAGTCTGGACTCCTTCTAGAGTGGGGGGTAGATAGATAGAAAGTACACTGACTTCCTAGATCCTGGAAAGATCTGGTAATGTCCATCAACAAACAATACCATAAAACTGACCATAAGGCCAGAATACTTTCGTCAGTGTGATATTTCTGTTTTCTCGTAACACATTTGTAAAGAAAATCTAGTTAAAATTTCCCTTTGTTCTAGTGGGGTGTTGAATGTAGACTGATGAGGGGGAAATTAATTTAGAAGATGTTATCATATTGCCTCATTTGTGCTGCCTTTACGTCCATTTGCCAGAGATGTAACCTGCCCAGATAATTCCATGAATCCACGTTGGCATGTTTGATCGGTATTTTATCCACTAGAGGGCAGCAAGTTGAGTTTCTGACCTAAACAAACATGTCGACGGTTTGTCCGTTAGCCCAGGTGAGGTAACATGTTGATGCCTATAGCATTCCTTACCAATTCTTGAATTCACGTCTAAACATTTCATCAATCTTGAAATTTCTTCCTCGTGGCAGATGGTTGTCTAGCTTGAAATACAAACTACACTGCCCCATCTGGATTTTCTGTGACACTGCTCCATTTTATCTACTTAGCCCATATGCCAAAGCTTCTGTCTATTTTCATGCATCTTACGTTGAGTGTATATGAACCTTAAAGGGATAGTTCACCCAAACATTACAATTCACTCATTATCTTCTCACCCCTATGCAGGTGGAGGGTAAGGTGAAGTGTTTGAGTCCACAGAACACTTCTGAAGTTCCGGGGGGCAAACAGTTTAGCAGCCGAATCCATTACAACTGAAGTTAATAGTGACCTATCTTCAAACGTAAAAAAACAACTGAAAAATATGAATGTCTTGGTTTGCTGACACTTTGATAACCCCACACGCGCAGAATGGCATGTTATGTTTTTTACCTCTGAAGATAGGTCACTAATATCTTGAGTTGTATTGGATTCGGCTGCTACACTGTTTGCCCCTGATACTGTGTTTTGTGGACTTAAAAACTTCACCCAACCTTCCATCGTCGACATAGTGGTGAGTAGATAATGAGGGAATTATCATTTTTGGGTAAACTATCCTTTAAAGGCGGCTACATAACAAAATGTGTATAGTGCATATATTTATACAAAGGCTTTCATACACAGATCAATTAGATTATTAATGGGGAAATCACACTTGTGATTTTTCTTGTAGAAATGGACATCGTGATTCAGCGTGAATGCACTGATGGCGCTGACCTTGAACGTCAGGTGTTGGGATGACTTTGCAAGAGCTCTTGATTTTTTTGTTGTTGAATAGTTACAGACCCCCTCCCCTCCCCTTCTTCTGTCTCTAAAGCACTCACACTAAGGTCATGCACTTTTCTGAGATGTGATCAGACAGATTCATCACGCACACTTTTACACCCTTGCTCCCACACACATGCACCCACACGTGATACTGTCGCACAGGCCAGATAAATTCTAGAGGTCTCCTCTTGCAGCGTAATTGAGCAGCTGATGGGTAAATGGAAGAGGGGGCGATTGGGACACCCTGTCCCCTCTTCCCCTCATTTCCCTCCTGATCGCTACAAATTGGGGGATGAATAGTTTGTCTTCGGAGCAGCACATGCAGTCGCTGGCGTCAAACAGAAACACTCCCCGGCAGGAGATACATTAGAACGAATAGCACACACGGAGTAACAATGCTCGTAGATTTTCTTCTTATTTGTTGCAGTTGCTGTTTTGTGTTTTTTCTCCTGTGTATTTATTGAGTTTATATTTAATCATCGACTTGCCTCGGTGTTCTGTGCTTTGCTTCAGTGTTTGGAGGTTGAGGAACTGAATGAGGTGCTCAGGCATGTGGGTGTAATTGTAGTGATCTGATCTGAGAGAAGGATTTTGTATGTTTTGTTGTTTTCAGGTTGCACTTACCCTTTTGCCACAGGTGTTGCTTTACCCTCTTCCATCATGTACCATTTTATTTATCAGTTGCTTATTGGTCATAATGGCTGATTATAAGGTGGTTAAATGATTCATGGATGCATTAAACTTGGTATCCGAGCCTCATGTTTTCTCCTTGTCTGTCTCCTCTCCATCAGGTGTTGTTTCTCTGTCTCAGGCGTTGTGTTCCAGCGACGACTACTCCAATTCTCTGCTGCATCTGGACCTGAGCAAAAACCCTGGGGTTCTGTCTGGAGAGGACGCCACAGTGAGGGACACACACTCACAGACACTTTCACTGTCCATGAAGGAAGTTTTGTTAACTGAGGCAGTTTTCAGACATGGATACAAAATGTCTGAACCCAGGTTTTAGGTGTTTGGCCCAGCTGGAGATTGTTTGGGTCAGGCATTGTGAATCTGTCTGGAGGACATCTGGAACATGGGTAGAATATGCAAGTAGTAGGTCATGACATTTAAATTCTGTTGGGGAAATGTTCTGGTTTTCTTTATTCACAACACATCAAAGCCGGCCCATATCATTATAGCTCTCAAATCTGGGTATTTTCAAGTTGACATCTTCTACTCTGTACGTGCGTGGCTCCTTTTATCCTCCAATTTATATTCTTTGTTTATTTAAATTGTGTTTCCGTCACTTCTTAAAAAAATCGTTAACACACCCAGTGGCTCGCTGTGAATTTACCAGATATTTTTCCTGCTGTATATTCTCACATGGGCACACACTGATATTTTCCAGACATTTTATCAGGTTGCCGTGTTGAAAATATACGAAAATATCCGCTGCAACCGACTCAAAGATTGGTGTTCTCGTATGAGAACTCCAGATATTTGATTTCAGGAGTTCAGTTATGTCTGAAATCAGATGGAAGTGTTTTTGCTTCCACCTGTTGTATGCATCTGTAACCTTCACATTTAGACATGATAAAAACACACTGTCAATGCATCATCTCTTTTACTACATGGCTTTAGTGTGATTGGTGCTTTTTGTATTGCATAAGGTGGTTACATCATCTTCTTCTGTACTGCCACCACCAGCTGTTTGTCACAGTCGATAGAAAAATGCCTGTATTTATCTTTTTCTGTTATTGGTTTAAAACATATCCTCCAATGGAGAACCTTTAATGTCAGAGTGAAAAACTGAAGTTGTCAAAGCGAATAGAAAACTTTTTCAATCTACATTTTATAAATATTGACTCGTTTCCCTCTTTGTGGAACAACTCCAGCTCTGTGAGGCTGCTCGGGGATTGTCAGTGAACAGGATGTTTAAATTCAGCCAAGAATTGGGAATTGGACTGAGATCTGAACTAAAAAAACTCCAATATTAATGTTGTTCCTAAGTCCCCGTGTAGCTTTGGCTTAATGTTCTGCTTGTTCCTTACTGGAAAACAAATTTTGTCCCTAGTTGTTTTTATCTAGAATCTCTGTATTTCAAAATCTCTATATTTTTGCTGCATTATATGACCCTAACGATCCATCCATGACCTTGTGAAGAGATGTAGACCTACAGTGTAATTTTGCCACTACCACATATTGAAGCCTCGTCCAGCTGACCTCAGTTCCCCATGACTCTTTGGAAAAGCTATAGCTAAGATGTTAGTGCTTCTCGTCACCACACACACACACACATGTGGTAGTTGTGAAAGGTGAAGCATGAGTTCAACTGTCGTTTGTCCCCCCCAGTCTCTGAAGCATCACACTCCTTCAGAGGTGTGATGGGTCTCCTGGCGGCCGCCCCCCCCTCACTCGTCTCTGTGTGCGGTCACTCAGCTTTTAATGATGGCCTGCTCTATATGCGGATTTACAGCTGTGCCGCATGCTTTTTATTTTCCTACTAATCGATTTAACTGGACTCGAAGGGGTGTTCAATATGAAATGGTCTCGTGAGCATCCTCTGACTTGTGGTTTTCACTCAGCTTTTTGTGGAGATCCTCTGTCTTTATACAGGGTTCATTAACCTGGCCAAAAAAAAGTATTCAATATGTTAGAGTATTATAAAACTGTGCCTTAAATATGTTTTGGTAGATCTTAATTATGTGAGCATACATTCCCAACTTCTTCCCTTGTTATTCTCCACCTATAGTTATGAGGAAGTAAAATAAATGGTTGGTAAAATGTGTTATTGTCTTAAAAGGTCTTAAAACGTTTTGACACCTGCAGAAACCCTCTTGCCACAAAAAAGACTCGCAACATTTCAGATTGTACCAGATACAGATGTATATATTATACAGTCAGCTGAAAACACAGCTGACATCCAGTCAATTACCAGCAGAAATAGTGACGACTGTTGTTCTTTATGTCCTATTTTAATGGGTTGAAAAATTCCACATTTTATAGAATAGTATTATAGCAATGAATATAAAATATATATAAATACACACTGAATCATTTCACTTTGACGTGAAGTGGTTTGATTTCTGTTACACATAGAATCTGCTCAGATTAATTTATGTAAAACACTATAACATGAGAACTTCATATGCAGATAGATGCTTCATTTGAATGTATATGATAGATGGATATATAGAGATAGATAGATGATTGTTGCCATCTGAACTGGTATGAGACAGTATGGATTTATTTAACATAGTCTGTGCAGTGCAGAACTATTGCACAAATCCAGGGAAGTATTGCACCAAAGACATTTAAATATTGCACAAAGGAGAAAACGTTGTTGAGGTGCGTACGTGCAGTGAGGTGGTACATGTCCATTTTGTGAGAGTGGGAGTGTGTGTGTGTGTGGGGGGGGTATAATCCAATGTACGGTAGATTCATATTGTGCTCAGGTTTTCGGCACAATCATTTACATAATCCTAGGTTTTATATATCATACAAAATGCAGGAAACGAGAAAAAAAACAAAAACTTTAATGCTCCATCATGTCTCTATGATGTAGAGATCACTGCACTGTGGGAACCAGACCATCTGTCGCAGGACTCTTTGTTCTTCTTGTCACTGAAGAAAGTTCTGTATGAACCGGGCTCATGTGATGCAGGATGAGCTGGGGACTGATCAGACGCCTCCCTGATGGTGTTACGTAATGTAGAGTGAAGAATAGAAACATCAAAAAGTGCCTGAAACTTTTACACAGTACTGTATGTAGGTGAATGTCATTGATTCCTAAACTAAAAAGATGCTCCTGTTTCCCCAACCAGAACCTGTACCTGTTCCTGGCACAGCCCAACTGCCTGGTTCATCTGGACCTGTCTGGGACGGACTGCACCGTGGACTCGGTGAGTACTGGCCATCTGCTACAGTCGCTGTCCACCCATCTCTGCCTGATCTTGCAGATGGAATTCAGGCCAAGCACCAGGAAGGGGTACCGTCCTGAATATGAATCACCCACCATGTAAAAACACTGCTGCCTCAGTTGACTCACACACAGTTGTTCTAATGCCTTTAGTGATGGTAGAAGCTCTTAGAGAGCACTACAATACAGATGTACGCTTATGAATTATACAGATGAAACAGTGTATGAATAGCACACAGGAGCCATTGTTTCATGTACTGGTTCATATCTTTGTCACTTCAGAAGGTTTGAATTTGTCTGTGTTGTTGCTGCATCTAAATTTAAACAGCGTCTGCCACTGTGACAAAACGGTTTCTCGCCACATTAGCAGAGACGCTACCAGCTGAAGGGATGACAGAGCTTTTCGCTTTCAAAGAGCCCGCTTGAATGTGTCTGCCCCTGCTGGTTACCGCTGAGATGACACTTTTGCCTGCTTCACTGTGAATATACACAATGACGCCCAGTGGAACACAAAGATGTGGAGTTTGTGATCAGTGCAGGCTGAACGGGAGGTCAGGGTTATTCTGTTGCCTGCTTCGTCAGTGCTGCGTTGATGCTGAGGGCTGAACCCACAGAAGGGATATGCGAGGTTGTCTAAAGCACATATAAATATACTTTTCCTCCTCTGCAGAGAAGTTGGAGATATACTCTGCTCAGTCTTTTTGAATTTGATATCTCACTTAGTAGGTCCAGTGTGTAGGACTCAGCAGGATATATTGGCAGAGAGAAATGAAGAATCATCTTTAGGGTTAGCTGAGAATGAGCCCTTTAAAAATGCCCCTCCTATCTGGAGCAGAGCCTGGCATGTTCCACTGCCATTTCTCTACAGAAGCTCAGAGCAGTCAAAACTAAAACTTGATTCAAAAGAGGGTCTTTCATATTTTTGATTTGGAAGGGAAGCATGAGGCAAACTTTATTAGCGGCAATATAAAACTTCAGTGCTGGACGACAAGATAGAAAAGATATATATATATATATATACATTTTAAAAACTGAAGACATAAATGATTCAAATATTTCAAAAGTGTCTTCATCACAAGTTGTGTCAACATTTTCTCAAATAAGTTTTTGTTCTGCTGAATTTACTCAAACTACAAAAGGCACTCAGTAGAGCTGCACAGTTCCCTAAATGTGCCAGTTTTTCCTGAAGGCTTCTGCTCTGACTCATGCTGCATCCTTCTACCAAGTTTTGTGGTTATCCATTCAGTAGTTTTTGTATGATTCTTACAAAGCTTACAATCAGTACAACCAACCAACCAACATACAAATGGACAAGGTTGAAAACATAACCTCCTTCTAAGCAGAGGTAATAGTCTGGTGCTGCAACCTGCCTCAATCTTTATTGTTGAACAATGTAGGCACTAGTTTGTATGAAAGATAATTTAATAAATAAAGTGTGCTTTTAATGCTGTGAGTATTAACCACAACGACAAACGCACACTGCATGTCTTGAATGCTTCTCAAACAAACAGACGCCAGACAGTGAACTCACAGCAGAGGGGCATGTTCGGTTTGCATAAGCAGTTGCTGAATAACAGCGTAAACAGTGAGGCTGAATACTTGTGTACTTACAGTTAAAAGGATTTTGAGAGGAGAAATAAACTTGTATTGGAGTTTTCGTGTCGTTATTCTGATGCTTGAGAAAAGGATGTTAAAACCCTCTTCTAGCAATGGCTCCTCCCTGCACTTTATTCTTTTAACACTGAAAAACTGGGAGCTCGTCAGGCAGGAGTCAGTTTCATGGAAGAACCCTCCAACCTGTGAAACTACCTCCTCCCTCCTATTTACGTGGGACATTCTGAATTTTGAATGATATTATATGCATGAATGGAAGTCACATCTGTTCTGCATTATCTGCAAGTCTCCAAACTTTTGTCTTATCTGTTTTTAAAAACTCCCCTGGAGACGGGGAGAGCGTCTCAGTGACAGCTGTTCCACGTCCTGTTTTCGTTCATTCTCATTTATCCTGTAGAGAAAAACTGTCTTAGTAGAATTTAGTCTTTTTAAGTGTTGGCCTATGAGATTGAATTATTAATAAGTTCCTTTTTTAATCTGCACTGACGTACCCACGGCGGTCGATTCGTCAATTTGGGTGATGGATCGCAGTGCCTGGGAAAAATGGATTTGTCTGATAGTTTAACCTCTCGCGACTGATGAGATGCTGCCTAAAGTCTCGGAAGAAATTGGGTTTTTGATGCTGATCATATTTGCTTAGGGCGCTCTCCTGCCTAACAAGCACACATACACATACTCTATTTCAAGATTGTTTCTGACGTTCCCAGACATTGATCCCTATAATTCCCTGATCTCTGTATTTTGAAGTCTTCACAATCGAGATTTTGTGAACACCTTGAAACGTATCTATAGATGAATGGTCATACCGCTGCCTGATGTTATGTTGATCATACAATCAGAGAAATTGTCAGCATGTTAGATTTATTTTATGTAATAAAACTAGACATTTGATTTATGATCAATATAACAAATCAGGGAGCTGTAAGTCATTCAGTTTTTCCTGGTATGGGCGGAGATACTTTGATTCAGTGTAACACAATTCCCCTTCTTATTGTCCATTTGGGTCCTGCTTTCGGGTTTTAATGGACTTCTGACAGACGACCACTTTCCCTACACGCTTTGAAAAGCAGTATCTTCCTGCTGTGTTTCAGTTAGAGCTAGAGGCCATTAACCCCTAAATGGACACAGACCCAGAAATATTAAACAAAAATAAGCAATTGATCTTTAAAGGTTTCAATTATCCCAAATTCATGATTAGTTTTTGATTTTATGTATTAAATTAGCATATAGATTGAAGAAAAGGGACTTCCAGAAGTTTAGAATGGTTTGCAATAGCTTTTAACCATTCTTTCGAAACTTCATTTGAACATTTGTCGGAAAAGTTAAGAACAAATTTTAGCTAAACATTCTGTGCGTCAATGAATAGTGGAAACACTCCAAGCTACAATTAGGACACAACTCGTTGAGTTTAAAATCAGGAGTAAATCAATAATTCAACCTGGGCTTTAATTGGTTTCCTAGTGTGCAGGGAAATACAATTATTTAAAGTCAAACTGCCAGAGGTGTGAACATTTAATTTTCACTTTTCTTTTTCACATTTCATTTTCACATTTCATTTTCACATTTCATTTTCACATTTCATTTTCACATTTCATTTTCACATTTCATTTTCACATTTCATTTTCACATTTCATTTTCACATTTCATTTTCACATTTCATTTTCACATTTCATTTTCACATTTCACTTTCACATTTCACTTTCACATTTCACATTTACATTTTTCCCATTTCATTTTCACTTTCATATTTCATTTTCACATTTCGATTTCACATTTCATTTTCACATTTCACTTTCACTTTTCACCTTTAATTTTCACATTTCATTATCAAATTTTTTTCACATTTCTATACACAGTACTTGATTAGCTACGGAAAAAAATATTTTTTGAAGTAAAAAAAGTTTGTAAACCTACAAAGAGCTTCGCTGGGACATTTTATTGCAAAGACACATCACCAAAATTCAATCATTCACAACTTACAGCCATTTGTTTAAAATGTATAAATGTGAAAGGACCCACTTTCAGGATTAAACACTGGTTTTACTTCTTTAACACACATGATGTCAGGCTCATTGGCTCCCAGGGGTCAGGGCCCTTCTGAATGCTTCCAAGAGGAGCGGGGACATGATTCATTGTGCAGGCCAGAAGGAGGCTCTAGTACACTTGTTGGAAAGTGAAAAGTGACCCAGTGACTTACAACACAAAATTGGTTGGTCGTTTCTTTCTGTAACACCTTTAATCTTATTTGTTGAATACCTCTTCATGTCCCGATAGCCATCAACAAATAAAGTTGCCTTGGGGGAGGCAGCTGCTTTGGCCCTTCCACTACTGTAATAAACACCGGTGTAGCCTGTACCCACGTTGCCCATGCTCCCACTGCAAATGACCAGAACCGTCACAATCCAAAGACACACAAACCACTTAAGCAGAGACAACAGGAAGAAATTATCGCGTTATGGAAAAGACAGCTTATCTAAGTTGTCGGTCAGTGTGTGTTCATGTGTTTTGGTGGAGTAGCTTTGATGACAGGGATGATGGGAGGAGATGGGATGTATCGTTTGCATTATTCAAAGGGTAGCCTGCTCTTGCTATTCCATAATTACTAACCCTAGCTTTCCGTAAAATGTCCATCAAATATTCACAGCCAAATGTCTGTAAAATGTTTTAAACCATTTTTACTACTTTAAATACATGGATGATGGTCCTTTGGTTGTCAAAATAAGGGTCATTACATGAATCAACTGGTAGAAAAGAAGGTTCTATATTAATGCTTTGGATGTTCTCACATTTTTTGTCATGGGAAATATTGGAGAAGTTTGAAGGGACATTTAACTGAAGTCATGGGCCTGAGCTAGATACTGAGTGTCTGTCTGTTCTCATAAGCCAGAATGGTTGCCTGGCACTGGTTTACTTAAAGTCATTGTCTTTGTGTTCACACTCTGGGATCATCTTTGCCATGTGCAAGCACAAAGTCAAACCTGAGCCAAATTCTTCTATCACTGTTTCCCAGTGAAACTGTAGCACTGGGATGTTTCGTGCTCTTCTCACGTGCACACACAGGAGCAGTAAAGTAGTGTCTTCCTCTGTACTCACAGCCGATCTTCAGCAGCAACATATGTGTCCGTTCAATCACTGATAGAAACCCACATTGGAGAATTCATCACATTCAATTTCTGAGAAATTGTAAAAAGTAATTGGACTGAATTTTATACAGCACTTTTCTGCTCTATCGACCAAGCTGAACGCTTTACAATAAATGTCTCAATCTCCTAATCAAACACACACACACACACATTCACACACAGATGACGCAGAGCCAGCTACAGGCCAGGACACATCTGTGCGGAGGAGCCTCGGATTGGAACAGGAAACTTATGATTACTAGACAACCGCTTTGCCTTCTGAGCTGACCCCAACCATACGTCACACACATAAAAAAATCTATCCTGAAACAAATTGCAAACACAGTTTTTATGCAATCTATATTTTCCTCCTGATTTTACTCACACTAACATCCCATTGTGACCTGGATTTTTGTTTAGATTGTAGTTGGGTCAATCTGGGCTATCACCATTTGTGCAGCCTCATGTCTGACATAACTGTTGTGTAACAAATTCCCAGTCGCTGTAACACGAGCCATTTGTCTTTCTGTTTCTCCACCAGTTGTTCGGGGCTTTGCTGCGGGGCTGCTGCGCTGACCTCTCCTACCTGAACCTGTCCAAGAACGCCTTCTCTCACAGGTGGGACTTCAACCTCTCTGTGTAAATCCCTGTTAAGGTTTTCCTTTTTTTTTCTTTAAAGCACACAAACACATTTGTTTTCTTGCTCTGACTCAGCCAAACAGCTCTGGAGGTATTCCAGTCAGGAGGCGCCTCCTAGAGCAAACATCATCATTTGTTGTCTGCTGTAGATTAATGTTTAGCCCTGGACCTCACTGACAGAATTAGCACGTACTCACCACTCCCTCCCCTCATTTGTTACCCTGTGTACTCCCATCCGTCTTTAGTATACACCTCTCTGTTTGCTAACAAGTTTTTTGTCTTGATGTGTGTGGGTGTATATATATATATATATATATATATATATAAATATATCTGTGATTGTGTTTATCTAGCTAGCAGGCAGCAGCGGCTCTGGCTGGCATCATGTCGTGTCCCCCAGGAGCCAATGAGCTTCCCTGCTCAGCATATTTCATTACAGAATAACAGAGAAAAATGGGACTAATTTTATTATTGAGTTATTGTTCCGTTCTCCAGGCTCCTACGACTGCATTTGTTTCTCTGCAGGCTGCATCTCTCTATTGATCTTTGACTTTTGTCGTGTCTGCCTGCACCTCTTCTCTTTTACCCCTTTCTTTCCTGCCTCCTCCTTTTATATGACATGAATTCTGTCACTTACTGGAGCTCTTCTGTCTTCCTCAGTCCAGTGTAACATGGGCATATTGATTGATTCCCAAAGTTTTACTGCTTCCTTTTACTGGTGACTTCCACCCTCCACTCTCCCTTGTTGTTGCCCGTTTCTTTTTCATTTATTTTTTCCTCACTCAGCTCTCAGGTAAATTTCAAGCATTGCTGACCCTGTTATCTTTGCTAACAGCTTTTGTGCAATTAAATTCTGCATTTTACAATGATGCAACTGATTACATGTGTAGAGGACACAAGTGTGATACATGTCTTCCTGTCAACCTTGCATGTAAATAAGTGGTCTCGGGTTGTGAGTTTTCAGGCGTATTGGTATGGACAGGAACTATCTTCCTCCTCTGACTCTATTCGCTGCTCCTCTTTCCTTATCATCCCTCATCGCTGCTCCTCTTGCGCCTCACATCTTCCTGCTCCCCCCCTCCCTCTGGTAGTTCATTCCACCTCCCGCCGGTCACAGGTCCTCTGGTATTAAATGCACGGGGGGGGGGTGTAATGCACCTGCATGTGCCTCAAAATGAGACTTTTTTTTTAGAAGATTTAGAGTTCACAGATGTCATTGTAAAAGACGTACAAGATTCCTCTACCCTAACCCCTTAACCCTCTTGCTACATGCATCTCCTATCCGAGTGTTGGACGGTGGAGCTGTGTGGAAGACGTTTAACTCGGTCAAGAATATCCACTCTCACATTAGTTGTCTAGACTGTGAGGACTGCCATATTGTCGCAATATATAGCTGCTTGCTGCATGCTCACTTATGCTATTGCACTACCGATTGTGCAGGCTATTGGGCAATCGCTCGCCCCATCCACACAGCCACAGAGCTCAGTTTGAACTGCAGTTGTGGCATGCATTGCATTTTTTTCTCTCATGCAAGAACTCAGCTTTTAATATCTAGACTACACCCCCCCCTCCCCCCCCATATCGAATAATCACAGTGAAAAATTGATGCACTGCAGAAGGAATAAATGAGTGTATGCAGATATGCAGAGCTTGAAAGCGACGCCCTCCAAAAACTTCAGTAGATGATGTTGTCAAGTGACAAAGCAGCTTGGCGAGTGCTAATCGAATTTTCACAGTGCAATCATAACAATCGGTGGGTCATATGCACAAGGACAATAAGGGCTCCTCCTCACCGTGCAATATGCACAAAGTGAACAGGAAATTGGAGGGGTTCAGTGATTAGTCATGTTATACTCTGCCAGTCACATTACGGGGCTCATATCTATTATACAGCTGTGCCAAGCACATGGGCGCATGACAAAATTGGATCAGAGAGGAGAGTGCAGAGAGGTTTTTCAGTTATGATGTTCTGAAATTACACACTGCTGCTACAGGCTGGTGATGTCTCTTTTTAGCCCGGGTTGACATGAGTGGAAATGGTAAGAGTCAGGGAGGTTATGCTTTTCTTTCTCTCTTATGTGTGATGTGTGATTTTGTTTTGAAAGAAAATGACACATGCCACCATAACTCTGAGAAATAGCCATTGAATTGTTGAACAGTTTAATTGTCCTCTACCGTGCTGAGGTTTTGCAGCCTTTGAAATGTCTGTGTGGAAGCACTGAAGCTGCAGAAGCTGAGTCAGTTCGGTGAATTGAAGTGTCAATAAAGTGTCAGTTGGAAGCTAAAACAGTGAAAGTAGTTCAGGTGTCAGTGGAAACATACGGCTGGAGAAGAGTTGGTGTTTTAAGTCTTTAAAAACAGCAGCAGTCACATCAAAGTGTCAACGGTAAAATAAAACGATAAAGAGGTGAAGTGTCATTTGAAGATTATTTTAGGCATATTTGAAATATTTCTCTAATGCACTGACAATGTGATATTAAAAACAAAGGTGTGAGAAAATAGTAAAAACTCAACAGCAGTGTTGTGAAACGTCAACACAGTAAACTGTGGTGTAGTGGACCCACCTAATGAACAGAATTTACCGAACCTTGTTTGGCGGGGTTTTGACAAGTTGAACTTTTTTGATTTTATCTTGTTTGCTCTGTTACTTGTTCCTTTGGGGAGCTGCAGGGTTACCATGGTGATGGGAGCACTAGGTTTAGAAATGTAAGTTTTTATGACATCAGGAAGTTCTGCTGCAGATGAAAGTCATGTGACTAAGCAAACGAGAAAGTTCCCAACTAGTTCATCCCAGTGCAGCCCTACAGTGTTTTTTTTTATTGAAGTTTCCGTTCAGTATTGCAGAAAGATAACCTCCTCTGGGTATATAATATCGAAACCTTGGGATGAAAGTAGGTTGCAACCTTCCTTTTTGCCTTCAGGGTGAGTTCTTGAGACTTTGGCGACTTTTAATCTAGTTCCATCATCATCACACCAAACTAACTGCTTTACAACTTGGGAAACTACAGACATAACAACAGATGTAACCAATTTTGTATCTTTTAATCTGTGAGAAAACTCACATTGTGCAATCTATGAGTCGCGATGTAGTACCACACGCAGCGTTTTAAAAAACAATTTCTGAGTGGCAATTCTAGTGACTTGGGAACTCACAGAAACTTTTGTGATCAAACGTAACTGAAGAATAACAATAAACTTGGAGGCTGACAGCCTTGGTTGTGCTTGTTTGTGTTTTGTATTGCACAAACAACAGAACACATTATGGTGCTCCTGCTGTTGCCAAGGACACAGGTTTGTCCTACTTTTCTATTGTCCCCCTGGTACAGGAGAGAGAAGTCTTATTTACGCTGAAGGCAGCCATGTTACGGTTCTAGACACAAGTATTTATTTAGTCTGTGATGTTTTCCACTCAGCTCGCACTCAGTGGCTGTTCCTTCTTTTCTGCTCATTCGCCTAAATGCTTTTCTTTAGCTAGTACAGCATTGGGATTTACTCTGACTTTAAGATTAGCTTAAAGTTATTTAAACCGCTCCCAGTAGAGGATCAGTTCACCACATAATCTGTCCAGATCAGCATTAAATCTGCAATGCCCCCCCAATTTTAAGAAAGGGCTGAATTGGACCCAAAATCTGGGCTTATTATCCTTTTAATATAAGGTTATTTTTGCAGCTCCTCTATTTTTCAATAGGCTGTTGAGCTTTTTGAGGGGTTTAGATTAGTTAAGTGTTTGGTTTGGCTTAAAAATCAGTCCCCTAATGAGTGCCATGAGGGGCATAGGCACATGGGTTTGTGGCTATTAAAAAAATTGATAAATACTTTTAAAACCAGAATCGGTCAATTAAAATCCAATCCATCACAATAAATAATTGTAATATAATAATGTATGGTTTAAAAGAGCCTAAGACACAGGAGGGGCAGTGGTAGTTCCAGCCCATTATTCAATTGTTGGTGTCTCCCCGGACTGTAAGATGAGACGAGCCAGGTGAATGTTAATATGACCTTCAAAGAGTAAGGGACTAGGGAATCCATTAAGCCAAACATTGTGTGTGTGTGTGTGTGGGGCACACTTGGTTTTGTTACCTCCTTAGGACCTTTTCAAGTATAAACCCTGACTTTGCCAGTACCAGTAGATATGGGGACCAAAGCCTGGGCCTAAGTTTAGGGCTAAGTTGTGTTTCCATTAAAAGTGCATAATTGAAAACAGCACTCCTCATTTCTCTACACGAGGGTGAATCAGTAGGAAATGGTATTAAATCTGACATCTGTGCTGTACAGGTAAACAACATTACAGCTACCTGAAAAGAAAGGCAGCACATAATCTTTTCCTGAAAAACAAACTTCATCTGTCTGGAAGATGAATTCCTCCTCCCTCTCTCTCCTCCACCTCCTCCTCCTCCTCACCTCTCATCACTTTCTCCTGCGGACTCCAGACCCCCTCCTCATCCTCCCCTGTGGCGAGTTGTTTGTGCAGTGGGGGCTGAAATGGCAGGTTGGCTGCTGAGACATCTTCTAAACACTGATCTGAACCAGTGTACTACAACCATCCTGCAAACACGGAGGATATTCCCCTTATGTGCAATGACTCAGAGGGATGTTGAGCATGCACACAGGCATGTTCTCTGCAGTTTCTCTGATGCTTGGCTAATGCTCTCTATATGCCAGGCAGATGGTTAGATAATTGGTCAGTGTTACCGTTTTAACTGGTGGTGGTAATTAATGGCAACCTTTTCATGGTGTCTGGTTGATATAACACTGACCTTAATGTCACAGCCAGCATCTGGCTGATTTAGACTTCTTTTTCTCCCTCGCTCCCTCGTTCCCGTCGCTCCGCTCCCCCTCTGTCACTTCTCGGCTTGTCTGCGGAAAACTTTCTGTCAATCACCATCGGCGTAACACGTCCTTCTGTCACCCTCTCCCTTGTCTCGATCGCAACTTATCTGTTCCCATCATTCTCTCATCACCTTTCTTTAGACTGTCAGTCTAAAGGCCTGATCGTGATCTGGCTTCAGCGCTCGCTCTTTGTCCTCCTCTCCCTTCCTCTCGGATACATATTTCTTAACCTTTCTATTTTATTCTTTTCTGTCCTTTTCCAGAAAATCCAGAGATTCTCTGCCAACGTTCCGCCAGTTCTTCAGCTCAGCATTCAGCCTGAGCCACGTCAGCCTGGCCTCCATGAAAGTCCCTCCGGATTCACTGAGGTGAGTCCCTGTCACACCTTCTTGGATTTAAAGGGACATTTGTAACCCTACAGGTCTGTGAGCATATCATGGATACACATTACATGTAAAGATGGAATCAGAAAAAGTTAACAAAAAGGAGCCAATGTGTATATTTATCTCCAACTCAGTTTTACTCCCTATGCCTGCCATTGTTATGCATACAACAGTAATAGAAAAACAATCAAGTTGCGTGGAGGATGTGATTTCTCTCAAATCACTCAAATGTATGGCCATACTACTAATTAAACACATTAATTCCTTTATGGACACAGCATTAAAATATAAAATTACCAAATTGATCCAATAAACACGATAAAAATATCAGTCAAAACAAGCAAATATGCACTGTCAAGACACTCACGTTCTATTTATGGAAAAAGAAGAAAAGATCAAATGAGTTGCAGAGCCAGCTACATTTCTGACAACATCACCAAGACACCATTTAAATCCCAGTGGCATGTAAGAAATAGGGTCAGGAAACATTGAACAGGGAACTATGAACTGTAGGGTGTCATCAGGATTCAGCTGTAGACTCAGTTTGGCTGCAATGCCAATACATATTGAAATGTTCAGTTTACTGAGGTTTGACATGTGAATGGAATATGTTTTGAAGATGTGGTTCAGCATATGTTAGTTGTTAGTAAATCAAAATCGGTTACATCGTGATATCCAATCCACGTTAAATTTCTACGTCGTTTTATTTATTAAACAGTTATCTACGGCCAGGCATTACCTTAAAACGGTTACAATGTGTTTCACACATTAAGATTCACAAGCCTGGTGAATGACTGGTTAGATTCAAAATTTCAAATTTGTGCAGAAATGCATATATGTTATTAAATATATACATTTTCTAATTCAATTCTATATGACTATATTTGTGTTTTTGTTTTATTTATGTATATATATATAAGTGTATAAATTGGTTCATCCCTATTTAATGTGGTATACTTGAAAAGGCGGTGGATAATACCCTCATGCTCTTTCTAATTGGTAATTGGTGGTTTTTGTCAGTGTTTCCTCAATGCCACCTCAGCTGTAGTTTTTCCTGTTGTGTTAATGTAATAATTTTTCTGTTGACTATAGTATTCAACTTCAGTGCATCATCGTGTGTGACAGCCAACTGGCAACCGTATCTGTTCCCCCTCATATCGAGAACCTCTGGGCACGGCGCATAAACTGCAGTAGAGCCAAGAGGATGCACTAATACACTAAAACACATCAGATAGTGTATGTAATATTATACTGATAGTTTATGAGAAAGATGTAAATCCAAACCAAACTCGCTGGGGAACAACAGAAATGTGCGGTGGTTCCATCCCCGGCTATTCCATTCCATCCCTGGGCAAGATACTGAACCCCAATTTGCACCTGACGTCTGTGTGAGTGACAAATGATAAACAGATGAACATAGATTCACTGTATGATGGGTGTGTGTGTGAATGTTGTAAAGCTTTTTTTAAGTGGTCATCAAAACTGGAAAAGCTCTGACCATCCACCAAATGTTCAATAAAACAATGTTCGGTTTTATAGTCGGTCTCAATAAAATATAGTGACAAGCAAATACCATCAATTCTAACCACAATATTCTATGCAGCGGCATCATGAATGTAATATAAGGACATTAAACATAACTGTAATGTCACATAATTCTACATAAGTATATTATTGCATCATATTACTGATTGTATTTCTGTAGGAATGTAATAAAGTACTGTTTGGTGCTAAAAAATTATTTCATTGAGATATGTCCCAGCCTTTACAAAATGAATCTTACACAGTAGACGTAAAAAATTAATAAATCAGACATATTCAGGATGTCAAGCAATTAAAACACTTAATTAGATGCTTTATTGTAAATTATTCCAATTGAATCTCATAAATCAATATCTGATTGAGGAGAAAGCTAAACAGTAAATCTATGAAATGTAAATGTCCGTGGCGCTCTGTCAATGTGACCACTTTATGCTTCATGCTGTTGTGCTTTATGACTTCATAACTTTAAACTGAAGTGGCTAGTTGAGTTATCTGTCAGCAAAGGGCCAAGTGAGAGCTAGAGCAGCTACAGATCAGACACAGGTAGATGGCATCATAGATTGTCTCCAGAATGTAAGCATTTTATTTTATTTTTAATGCACTTTTATCATCATTAAAATGAATTTGATTTAAAATTATTCAAACTAAGAAATGAAATACTGTAAATGAACCAATACACTAGATAACTAGACATGTTTCTTCATTTCAAACCCTGGAGCCAGTGTTTCTCCTCAGATTATAATCCATCTGCTGTATTTGCTCAATCAGTGGATTTCACAGATCTGTCAGAATGTTAAAGTTCTGGTGAAGTTTTTTTAATATTTGTGTGTGTGCTTCCCACAGCTCTTACACAAACTGCTCTCTCTTAGTCTCGACAACCATTTGCCACCACTCGTCCAAAAGCTGAATCCACTCATGTTGCTGTAAGGTGCTTTAGTGTAGAGCAGTGGGTGGAGACACTTTGTAAGAATTTAGATGCATTACTCTCATGTTCCCTGCAATCTCCCCCTAATGCACATCTCAATCACGGAGAGAGGACAGTGGTACACTCCAGCATCAGATCGAGCCAAACCACTCAGCACCCACAGGGATGTTATCCTTCATGTTTTTATTGTCTCAGGCTTGGTTACTAAAATAGCCGATACCATGCGGGGAGCAGTTTGTATCCAAATCCATCAGTGATATTGAATCATCAAGGCTGGCATTAGGTTTCAAACGTTCCTCCTCACCAGTGGAGCCATTTTCTGTCATGTGACTGGACTGGCCCTCCATCAGAGGACACGGTTTGAAGGTTTCCACATTGGCCCGGTGTGCACTGTGCTGATGTGTCTTTGTGCAGGCAGGAGTCTGCATCCTCATCCTGAGCAGCTTCTGGAGATCTGTAACCAAACCAGCCCAGTGAGCTGCCAAGCAAAAACAAAGTGTCCCTACTGGGATAAGTGTGAGTGGGGCTAGATTGCAGTTTCTATGTTGGGTATGTAGCCTGCTGTTTGCTCCTCAGTAGCCAACGAGTACAATCAATAGGCTGAGAAAACAAAGCAAACTGCGAACAATCAAGGTGGTTTTGTGTTGAACGATGGAACTCAAATGTAGGAGTCTGCTCCCCACCGTGCACTTCTGCTCATTGCCTCCTCATGCTGTACAACCCATACATGTGAACAACTTCCAGCAGGGCCCTTGAAGTGCGAATACAGTTTTTAGTTTTTTTCTACTGCACCCTGCTTGGCCTGTGGCTGTGTGTGTGCACTGCAAATGACCATGTCTCTTGGATAAATACCCTCTTTTCAGGAGATTTCTGTTTGTGCTATATGAGTCTTCTTCTTCTTAAGCTACTTTTTTCCTAAATCCTTTAATATGGCTTTAGAGCTTTTAGGTGTGCGGATGAGAACGTGGAGCAGCGAGGGGGGGTTGGATGATGTGTTCAGGTTGTTAGAGGGAGGAACAGCAGCCATTGGATTGACGTGGGACTGATCCTTGTTTCTTTTCACCCCATCATTCTCTCATTGCCTTTGTCCATTAATTGCACTTTGTTTCTACTCGTCTTCGTACCTCACTATCATTCTGCTCACTCCTCCTTCCTTCTCTGTCTCTCGATTAATCTGTTTGCTTCTCTCTACGTTCCTCCCCCCGTTCTCTCTCTCCTCTCCTGCTCTGCCTGTGATTCCCTTCAGGGCTCTGTTCCTGGGTCTGTCCAATAACCCTCATATCACTGATTTACACCTGGACATCAGCAGCTGTGAGGTACGCTCTGTCAGTCTGTGCTGATCTGGATATATTCACTCATCTACTTCATAGATTAATGCTTGTGGCTCTCCCATCATGCTCCGCTCCTCTCCTTGTCTTCCACCTACAGTTGAGGTCGGCAGGTGCCGGGGTGATCCAGGAGCTGTTTCCTCGAGTTTCATGCGTGGTGACTTTAGACATCTCTGATAATGGTAAGAAACACATCCACACATTTGTGCTCTCAAACCCACAAGGGGACAGATTAAGATCTGTCTGTTGCCGCTCAGTCACATTGAAACCCTTTTGATGGCGGGCATCATGGTGGGGACACCAGCACGTTCAGTTTTTCTCTTAAAGCTCATCTTTAAACAATGGAACCAGTGAATAGTTGATGTTTCCTGATGCAACAATTTCTTTTTGTGCCTCCGCCCGGCTGGTGGCATTATGTTTTAGGATTGTCCGTCTGTCCCATTTTTGTGAACAAGATGTTTCAAGAACATCTTCAGGGATTTCTTTTTAAATTTGTGGCAAACTTTCCCTTAGACTAAAGATTTTGTAGTTTGAACAAAAAGGTTCAGGTCAACGTGACCTTTCAAAACCCTTTCTTTTGACGTGAACATGTTATCTTAAGCCACAAGAGCATTTTTCCAAATCTGGCACAAACCTGTTGGACTCACGGATGAATTGATTAGATTTGAATGATCATGATGTCTCAATTGATTCAGCCAGGCTTCTTTCTATGTAGATTTTGCATGTTCTCTACTGCTACTTCAGTTTCCTCAGTTGAAAAACTTGCAGATTGTTGAGTTAATTGGAGAATCTAAATTGTCCATAGATGTGAGTAGCTGTTTGTCCCTGTGTGCCGGCCTGGTTATACACTGGTGACCTGTCAAGGGTGAAC
Organism: Pseudopleuronectes americanus; assembly: GCA_038501795.1. Classification (NCBI taxonomy): domain Eukaryota; kingdom Metazoa; phylum Chordata; class Actinopteri; order Pleuronectiformes; family Pleuronectidae; genus Pseudopleuronectes; species Pseudopleuronectes americanus. Next base: position 5,435,368 of record CM076730.1, on the reverse strand, counting down.
CCTGCCCCTCGCCCAAAGTCACCTGGATTTTAATGACCAACCCTGTTGAGCTGCACTGTGGGATTTGTGGAATACACAGGTTTTGGATTTCAATATATACTAGAGACACAATATCACAATATCTTGGCCTCTGTTGTACCGATCTTGATCATTCATTTTCTTATGTTTCCCCCATGGTGAACAAGCAACCGATACATGAAATAAATTTCACCAGTGCAGGTTACGATTGCAATGCTCTGTCAGAACTAGTAATGTAAATTCACTCGAGTAGAATATAAACACAGACAGGTCTTTCATTATAAGATATCTTGCCATAATGAATGTGCCATCTGAGCATACACTATAGTTGGAAAATCAAAGATGACTTTCTCTCAACAAAGATTCAATACTTAACCATTACATTTGATTCTCATTCTGCTAACAATGCAAACAACTGTGTATCTCGGGATATATTACTGCTGCTGTCCTGTTTTTACCATTTATCCAGCTCACCACTACCCACTGACAAAAACAAAGCAGATGAGATGACTGTGCCTTGTTTCCCATCTCATCTCTTTATTAGTTTGATCAAAGGAGAACCATTAACAAGTCCCTAGTGCTCCCCTCCTCCTCCTGCTCTGTCTTGTCACAGCTTCTTATCACTGACACCAATGGAAATTCATTTCAAATAAAAGCTGCAAGCAGCATTGCAGACATTTTTTTTTATCTACCTTTAATACCTCGACTGAGATAAGACAAGCTGCATTTGTAAAGGACCAAGCTCATCTGGTATTAAAAATGGATTCAACCTTGAATTAATCTTGGATAATGTCTTTGTATTAGTTTGTATTTATTTAAAACTGGTGCATAAACCTGCCCGTTTGCAATTGTTGTTGTCTTGCCCTGTTTTATTGCTCTGGAATCTACTTCAGAATTATCACTTATATTAGTCATACGTGACTCCTCCTCAAACAGTTCTACAATATACTGTCACTTAGAAACATGTATGGTAAAGAGTAAAGTTAGAAAGCTATGTGTTCATTCTACCTGGTTTATCTGCAATTCAGATTTTATAGTCTTTTTTTTTGCATAAAATGAAACTGAATTTGCTTTATTATTGTTCATGAGGTCTGTAAAGCTGATAAAATCGTCATTATTTCAGAATAAAAGCTCTGTAGTTCTGCTCAATATAAAGAATTATAGATCTGCTTATGAAATAACCTGGTGGGACAGATAATATTAGCCATATGCTGCCTTTTGTACTTTATCTGTGGATTTGATGTTTAGCTCCATCCTCGGACTGAAAGCACACTGCCCTGTGGACAGGGTTAGCTGGGGCCAATCATCTTTAGCATGTCATGCCAGATTGATTTTAATCTTGGTCATGTTAAGGCGAACAAAGAGGGATACAAGGAGCGATAGTGTCCTTGCACCAGTCACAGCTCAGGCCCTAATTAGAGCATTGTGAGTATAGTTAACAACAGATATGGTTTCCTCAGTGTTTGTCGGTGAAATATCTTGCCATGGTAACCACTTTCCTCTTCTCTAATCATCCTAGAGCTTTTGAATGTGCGAGTGGGTGAAAGTGAGGTTAATTGGGAGTATTTTGGAATTTCAGTGGGCAGGAAGAGTTTGTTCCAAAAACGGGCCATGAGACGATAAAATGAGCTTCGAGAGCCAGAAATGTTAACACCTTTCAAATTAAACTGCGAGGCACTGGTGTAACTTTCATGAAGTAAAAATCTGACTTTTTGTTCCAGTTTAAGTAATTAGTTAATAACATGTCTTGTTGTGTTCAAGGTGTCAACCCTCTTAAAGTTTTCATGCTTATTATCTCATTTGATTTGTTCTTACAAGGATGTAATGGAACTTCTAGCTGGAAGTGTTTTTGTAGCAAAGCCTCAGCGGACTGTAGCCTTGCTGGCACTGCACTTGTACTCTAGTGATGTGCGGACTGTGTTGTTTACAGGTTTGGATGCCGACTTGCTGGCTGTCATCCCAACATTCTCCAGGCACCCCTCCCTCAAACACCTGATGCTTGGGAAGAACTTCAACATCAAGGGCAGGTGGGGACCACGAGGGAGCCCGGCAGTACAGATGGCAGGAGGGCGAGAGATTGATACTGATGTCTAATGTTGTCTCTGTTTCCATCTGCCTCCGCAGGGTGTTGGACGACATCCTGCAGAAACTAGTTCATTTGGTGCAAGAGGAAGAGTGTGTGAGTTGGATTATGTAACATATTGTGTTCACTCCACATGCGCACAAACACGAGAATCCTCTGTGCACAGATGCACGCCTACACACGCCTCACAGATTTGTCGCTACACACGCATTCCCTGTGCACACACACAAATGCGCACACATGTCACCGTTTAAATTCTTGTGTCCTCGTTCCTGGGCATTTCAGCTCAGTCTCCCACCTGCCCAGCACACGAGGTGCAAACATGCACACGAGTCATACTGTCTGTGGGCCTGTGATGTCATGATGTCTGTGGGTCCCGCCGAATGAGTCATTACGGTCTCAGTTTATTTGCGAGACTCCCAAGGCTCCCTCTGCCCTCCACTCCTCAAATCCAGCATGACAAGCAGCTTACTCAATTATTTACCACTGGTGATGGTGATAGCTCACAACTATGCTCCTGAGCCGAGTACGGAGCGATGAGTGCGATGCCGGCCAACTTGCAAAGGCGTGGATGACCGTGAACGTGTAGTTTTAAAGGGATTATACCAAGTCTCTCGGAGGTCGTCCTGTTAGCTCACCCATGTGATGACGACACACACATCAGTATCATCTTCCTCCTGCAGGGAGCTTTGATCCAGTGCCCCATGCTGACACTCAACTGTGACTCACAGAACGCTGTTAAAATTAAAGTGAGAAAATGAGAAGTGCCTGCAGCTGAAAGAAATACATAAACAAGATGTGGGGGGGAAAAAAACAACTCTTAAAGGAGTAGTTTGATATTTTGGGAAATTCAATTTCTTGAGAAGGGTTACCTAACTGCTGGGTTCCTCTATACAAGTTAAGGTCTTATTATGTTAAGCTCACCTAACTTAACAAAAACAACAGGAGACATTGGGACACAGTGAGCCTGGCTCGGTCCAAAGGAAACAATATCCACCAAGCAACAACTATAAGCAGTAGTGCAGGGTGTATATACGCCACCACTTGTTTTTCAATCAGTTTAGCGTATTACCAATTCTAAATCGCCTGTTGTGTGCTAATTCATCTGTGTGCTGCAGGCCAATGTTCTCCTAGGACAGCTGAAGCTATCACCCTTATGCTTATGCTGCTTTCCATCCCTTCTTACTCTGCCTTTGATTGGTTAGTTAGGATAAGAATATCAGCCAATGTAAGCCAATCAGAGGCTGAGTAAGGCGGGTCATATTTGTGTTACTGGTTAAAAAAAATATCACCTGCCCTTTTTCCTGACCTCCTGATTAACCAAACTCGTAGAAACCGCATTTAAATCCGGTCTCTAAGGAAATTCAAACATAAAGCGAACTACCAAAACAAAAATATCAGCAAACGTTTCATGACCTCTGTGCTGCTCTGTGCTGCTCTGTGCTGCTCTGTGCTGCTCTGTGCTGCTCTGTGCTGCTCTGTGCTGCTCTGTGCTGCTCTGTGCTGCTCTGTGCTGTTTAGCTCCCACAAGTGCTCGGTCCCCACATCCCCCTCCCTTTCAGACGTCAACCGCAGTGAACATTTTTTAATAGCAGCACCTTGTAAATTATGATAATAAAGTGTGGTCAAGTTATTTATTTAGAAATATTTGCAAACTGTAACACAGTAATATTTCCAAACTAAATATGGATGAGTAGTCTAACATGTCCCTGTTACATAACAAGCAACGTTCATCCTTTGCTGGAAGGGCCGTGAAAAAAAATTTAGGAGTATACCTTGGAATAACAAGAATGCTTTCCAGGATTGTTGGTTATCTTGTCTGCTTAAGTTGTACAAAGACAAATTATAAAAAGTTTTAGTTTGCTCTTGTTTTTTACTTTATGTTAACTCCAGCCACCCAGATGCTAGCTCCAGCTTTAAATTTAGTATCGGGAAACGTGAGTAGTATCAATCTTTATATCTCCCTCTTGCCTAAAAAGTGTACATTTTTCAAAATGTCAAAACCCCTTACGAATCACTATATGGTGAGTTCACCATTTTGTAGTGCTGTCTGAATGTTTTTTTAAATTTCCTATAAAATATGTTATGGACTTAATGTTTCCCACAATGCATTGTGAAAAGTAGTGCACAACCTATTATCACAAACAGAGCAATATAGACCATCATACATTGCACTCGAGGCAGATAGACAAGAGGAGAGCTGGAAAAAAACCATTTAAAATATTATTGCTGGATTTATCCCAGCCTAAAATTGTTATGCTACATCATAATCCCGCGACAATGACGTATCTGCATAGAGTAGTGTCCGATAGTTTTCTTTCTTTTTCAGATGAGCTCACTATATAGTTCTCTACAGAGAAGATCCTATATATAGTAAAGTAGTGGTAGGTGAATGAGTGGGGGATTTTGGTCACGGCTATAGTCTTATTTTAAACCTATTATGCATGTTGCCACACAAACCGGTTATGGATAGTCTGTGCAGCTAAAAATATGCTCTTAGCTCATATCAAATATATTCAGGAATTAATAAATGAAGTCAAACATTTATTCACATGGCGATTGTAAGTTTAAAGAACTTATCATGTAGTAAAGTTGTTGTCGTTGTTATTTGTCGCTTAGAGCGGTTTTAAGTCTCAACAGAAAAAAAGAAAGAATTTGCAAATAAGCTGCTAGTTATTGCACATTAAGTTAAAACTATCGTATCAACAATAACGTATTGTTTAAATGAATTACTGGGCTTCTGAAAATCACTGTGCACATTTCCTACCATTTTGTAATAATCAGCATGATAACCACTCATAAGACCATAGTTAAAGTAAAAATATCTCATTCCTGTTTATAATCAAATTAATCTGGATGATTGTGACTAATTAACTAAATGAAATAAATTAAGACAGTTTGGGCAATTTGCTGCCGAAATTAATTTCACCCTTGAAAGTGAATAATTTCAAATCATCTTCCGTCTTTTTTTCCTCTGTGTTCCCTCTCCTTCTCTCTCTCTCTTAAGGCCCTACACTCTCTCTCGCTGTCGGACTCGAGGCTCCGCCAGCGTGGCACCGTGCTGGTCAACGCCCTGGGCTCCAATGCCTGCCTGCGGAAGGTTGACCTGAGCGGCAACCACCTTGAGGACTCCGGGGCCAAGATGCTCAGCAAAGCCCTGCAGATCAACACAACACTAAGGTGTGTGTTTGTGGCTCTTTGTGTCTGTGTGTACTTTTAGAATAACCAGAATAATGGGAACCAGAGAGATTACCTTGCAGATTAGAGCAGAAGAGGAGTGGGACAAGCAAAGACAAGGTTTTGAGACGAGGACAAATGAAAGAATAGGGTTGGATAAAATGAATGTGTTGGGTATGGTTTGAGGATTGGACACACAAAGGTTACTGAGAGACATAACAGTGAATTCAATGCGGAGCTTCAAAGACGAAGGGAAAGTGAGCAATGTAGAAGATAAGAAGGTAAGACTGAGAAGTTGAAGGGATAGCGAAGCAAATCGTTAGAAGGGAGAGAAAACACGGAGGAGGGGTGGAAAGAAATGGCCTTCAGGCAAACACCATATTGTACAACACTAAAATAAGAGAAGAGATTGTGTGAAAACTCATGTATGTTTTTGAAGTGTGCTGGAGAATGAAAACAGTAAAATCTCTGAGATGGGGGAGCGGGCACAAGAGTTTGGGAAAGGAGGACAGCAGCGAGGGGGGGTGTAGGATGGGAGTGCTGGTACGGGGGAAATTGTGTGATACGGAGGAAAGAGGGGGAAAGTTATGATGGGCTGCGAGAGGGAGACCGCCTATGGAGTGAGATTTTGGTTTTACTGATGGAATTTTTAGTGCAGAGAGCGCGGGATGAAGAAAGAGAGAGAGATGGAGGAGAAGTAGGACGGATGAATGGAGAAAAAGGGGCTGGAAATTACAGATGCGTTAAAAACTAGAGTGAGGCAATGTTAAACTGCACTGTCATGAAACAGAAGCTCATTGGTTGAACGGTAGTTGTTCTTTCATTTGTAATTTGTCGTGTGTACGTGCGTTTGGTGTGTTGGGTAAGTGTGTGTGTCTGTGTGTGTGGGGGGGGCGCTCTAAAAAGCTTCTGATCATGTTCTTCTCCTCTGTTCCCGTCTCCCCCTATTTCCTGCCGTATTGATCCCTCTCAGGAGTGTGACATGGGATCGCAACAACACCACAGCGACAGGCTTCCAAGATGTGGCGAGAGCACTCGAGCAGTAAGATGAACACAACACACACACACACACACACATCAAAAATAATACAGACACATCTTACGGATCACTTTCACACTCATAAGATAGGCAGATAACCATCTCTGTACAGTGTTTACTATTACACACTGTTTCATCAGCCTTTTGACGCGTGTGCCAGCCAATCGTGGGTGTGAAGTTTGTGTTCATGTGTCTGTGTGTTTGTGAGTGTTTGTGTGTGTGTGTAAGAGTGTGTGGGTGCATTTGCGTATCAGGGAATTGGAGAAAACAGTTATAACAGCCCTGGGTGTTTCCTGTTTGTTCTTGTTAACATCATGATCCTTCCAGTTTATTATTGCAACGTTAATATCATCACTCTTCCCCCCCCCCACACCCCCCTTTATCTTCCTTCTCTCGTCACTTAAACAGCAACTTTACCCTGCAGTACATGCCCCTCCCCCTCAGTGACATCGCCCAGGCGTACCGCAGCGCCCCCGAGAGGACGGACCAAGCCCTGACCAAGGTGAGAGGAGCAACGCGTCTCCGATGTGTGTGATTTCTAAATATTCTGCTTCCTGTTATAAAGACGCAGGAGGTAATTCCTGACCGCAGGGGGTCAGGCTGAGTCATCACTTTGATGAATCACTTTCATTTGCTTGTGCATCAGAATTAATGATTAAGCATTAAAGTATTTATAAATTAAAATGCGGTAGTTCCCATATAACAAATCCGCATTAAAAGTTTTGGCATCTTTATTCATGAGAAACCTCATATTACCTATCGACTATCAACTTGTTACATCAATTTATTCCTGCTACACAGATTAGATTACAAAGTGCAAGTTCCATTACCTGTAGAATGGCTTCTTAAAAAATTACAAAACAAATCCGATTGGTACCCAAGTCCTTTTATGGCATATATTCTAAATATTAAACAGAGAGGAAGTTACTCTTCTCTGTCTCATGTGATAGTATAAAGTCAATACCTTTAAGCTTTAGACTCTTGGTTGGATGCACACCAGACAGTTGAAGATGGCATCTTGGGCTTTGGGGTGTTGTGATGGACACTTTCAAATGTTCAGCTCCAGTGGAACCACTGAGGGCAGGTTTAAGGGCCTTACTCGAGGGCCCCTTTGTGGTGATCAATGTAAGGGGCAAGTGTTGCTCTATTTACTTCAGTTACAATCCTGCCTTTAGCTGTACTGTATCATTCGACTGGGTCATAAGAGGCAGACATTCACACTGTTATTTCTGGTCTTGTGACGGTGCCCCACATCTGTGCATCTATCAGTCGGTGCGGTTATGTAACAACAACAAACATCAGCTTTTTAGTAGCAGTGTCTCTTTCTAACACACGTCCTCTCGTGCAGATTGTCTTGTTTGTGTCCATTAACAGTCGTCGAGGAGGGGAAAGCGCACTCACTTAAATCATTAGACATAATGAATTGCTGGACCGCTCATCAGCTTTAAAAACCTGCCTTCAAACATAAAGAGCTGTCCTTTCCGATCCCGAGTGACGGTTTTCTCCTCTACATTTCCCAAATAGATTCTGTCCGTCACTCGGCTTGTAAGCTGCAGCTAACGGAGCGGGTCTGTTTACATTGCATGTCGAAGTCTCACTCCCTGCCGGCTCAGATGTCAGTCAATCACACTCAGCATCTCCCCGGAGGCTCGGACGCTGCAGGAGCATTCCTGATAACGCTACAGAAACACAAACAATATCAACAGTATATATTTTTACATCTCTTTAAAACAACTGGACTATTAACGACTGGAACTGCTTCTGCTTTGATTCTATCCTAATGAGTCATCCCTGGTTATCATACTCCTTTTTGCTTGGAGTGTACATGTATGCATATTATTTCTTTTTTCAGCGTTCAGGGATTTAGCCCTTGAGGAAAACTTGATTTACATAAGATGATTAAGCAGTGAACACTCCCACCTGCTGAGTCAAGAAAATAAATCAAAGGCTCCCCATTTATTTCTGGGGATCAAAATTCTCTCTCCAGTTTCCCTATTACCATGCAAATGGACCTGTCTCCTGCACACTGTGCTTTGTAAACAGCTGTCATCTCCGCTCCTCTCGCTCCTTGTTTGTTTTCTGTGTGTGTGTGTGTCTGTGTGTGTGTGTGTGTGTGTGTGTGAGACAGATCCAGCGTGCCCTGCTTAGAAACAACCAGACTCAGCGCTTCTCGCAGAAACAGGCTCTCCGGCTTCACCAGGGTCTCGTCACCAGCACTGCAGAACAGGTTTGTGTGTGTGTCTGTGTGTGTCTGTGTGTGTCCTCGCAGGATGCTGAACAAGTCAAGTTCCATATTTAGATCACACACCGAATGTCTTGTGTTTGGTACTTATTATCTGCATCAATTTTGTGTGGGTGTAGGTGATGGAGCGCCTCTGTGTGCGGGTGCAGCAGCAGGTGTGTGTCCTGAAAGGCTCCGAGGAAGGAGAGGAGGTCCAGATGGCCAGACAGATCCTCAAGGAAGCCAAGAACTCCAGAGCTGTGAGTGTGTGTGTGTGTGTGTGTGCGTGACACTTTTGATGTATTTGTAATTTAATGCTACTTTACACATCTACTCCACTATGCGTTTGTAGGAATTTAATCCAAATTCCACTCTATTACATATATCTGGCAGCTATAGTGACCAGTTACTTTGTATTTTATGATTTCCCACTTTTTAATATGGTTCTCTTTATGAAGACAAGATCTATGTTATTGTTCCCTTGGGGAAGCTTCTCTTTGGCTCAGCATTCATCTCCTGACTAACTGAGCAGAATCCTAATAATCCTCCATACATTATAATGCATTTTAACAAAGTTCATACAGTGCATTCAAAAATTGCTCCTGACTTTATGAAGGATCGATATAGCAACCAATTCTAGCTGCTAAAAATCTTAATAGAGACTATAAATGTTATGTTTATGAGCAAAGTTAAACATACAATTTATTTCCATGTCTATTTTCTCCCAGGTAACAAGCCCCCTCCAGCTTTACTTTCATTCACACACATCGAACTGTACAACAGACCCACGCATACACAACTTCACCTCTTTCCTTATCCATTCATTGTCTGAATTCTCTCACTGGACATTATATTGAAGTGTTTATATTCAACAACCGTGTAAAGCAAAGTAAACAGAAATTGTTATACATTTTTGTTATAATTGTCTTGAACTCTATACACTCATATTCTGACTGAAGGAATGGAGATGGATCCGTTGTTTTACAGGATTCATATTTTACAATTAACTTTATTAATGGTTAATTAATAATTCACTAATACTGAATTGACATAAGCAATTATTTTAAAAATCTTTACCTCGCCTTCGTATACGAGGCGTTGTGATACTTCTTTATGACTGGTGAGTCAATAGATAAATAACTTGATGAATTGATGAATTAATTCACCATGAATGTTTATGCTTTTCCATCCTAAACATATGACACAGCACTTCGATATAGACTTCGTAAAGACCTGTCTCTGCATCAGGTTCAAGGATGGTCTGGGATTTTAAGTTATAGAATGTCAAATTAAAACCTATGACAACAGGTGAAGGTCTTATGTTATATGGCAACGCACAAACACAAAATTTAAGTAAATCTCACAGCCATAGAGTCTATATCAGACAGGGATGAGCCCCCGATTACACCAAGAGAACATAATTCATATTTGACATCCAACTTTCCGAGTTCTTTAACTTTTAATACTCAAGTTGTCTCCACTGATCTTAACCTCCTCCCCTCTCTCTCTGCCCTGCTGTGTGTATCAGCTCTACCCGTCCCTGTGCGAGCTGGCCCACGTGTTGTCGGTGGATGGTCCCGTCAGACAGCGCCTGGACACTCTGGCAGGAGAACTGGCCAAAGCTGCGGACAAAGAGCTGCAGGTTTGTTAGGGGACGCGCCGCGGCTGTAATCACAGATATTTTAAACAGTACAGCCCTGGACTAGTTGCATTTAAATTTCCAATTAATAGCGTGTGACTATGTGCAAGGCGGAGGTATGCTGACTTCAAAAGAAATGCCGCATTTAAATTCACAGGGGGGAACCACTTTTAAAAAAAAATTTGTTCCATTCTGGTAATGTTGGGATTCTGCAGCACAAGGCGGTCGAATGATAAAAAAGGCAGCACAGCCCCGAGGAATGAATCTATTGAATATCAACTTACTGAGGCACAATTTAAATCCTTGTTTGTGTTTTCAAATTTTTTCTTACCATGCATGAGGCTGCGTTTCCAATTTGCAAAGGTCAAAATCAATTACATTGAAGAAATATATAATTGGTGAATAATTCCCACTCAAAATATCCAGGTTTGGGCTAAACTGGTGAACAGAGTGAAGAGTTACTGGTTGATATGTGGATAATGGGATTGCTGCATTGCAGATGTCAGTGTTTCCCAATAATTATCTCGACATTGGCAGTCCGTCATATTCTAATTAGTCCCACTACAGTTATGAACCAACACATTTTTTTCACTCATAATAACACAAGAGATCTCTAACTTGTGCTACTTGCAGCATGCTCACACTACCACACTACACTGAGGACCTCCATGCTCTTGCTATGGTCCATACAAATTTGTTACCGTCCAAGCAGTCAGACCTCATAGTTTCAGGTTGTGCAATGCAATGCAGCTCTGTCTCTCAAGTGAAAACCTCTTTTTAACTCTTTATTCTGTGTACCTGTCTCTCGGAATCTGTTTTGTGTGAGAGTGACCTTTGTGTGTGGGCACCCTAGTTACCAACATAGATTGAAACGACAGAGTCATATTTAAGAAAAGGTTAAGCTAGCAGATCACACTGTGAATGATTAATCAAATGTTTTGAAAATATAATACAGTTTATATATTTTATTAAAATTAGATTTTTATTTTAAATGTACATAATACATTCTCTGGGCTTTTTTTGTCCAGGTCGTTGTGGACTCTATGGTGTCTTTGTGCCGTGAACTGTGTCCCATGTCCTGCTCGGCAGCCGAGAGACTCAGCCCGCCTCTCTCGTCCATCTCCGAACAAGTTTCGATCCCTCGCTCCTCCATCCGCAACGCCTTGATGGAGAGAGCAGCGGAGGACATCAACAGAGCCCTGGAGTAAGAGAGAGAGAGAGAGAGAGCTGGTGAAACGGCAGCATCAAAGCAAGGACTCTCAGCTAAGACACTAACTGAACTCTTTGTGTTTCTGTCTTTGTCTCAGGGAGGTGAAGTTGTCTGTGGTCTCTTACCTGACCAACTCCATAGTGGATCAGATTCTACAAGAGCTCTACACAACCCATAAAACACTGGTACTGGTAATATGACTTTGCATGACCTCTCTGTAGATGGTAGAAAAAACACTTTAAACTTCTAGTCTAAAGCTGAAATGTGTAACTTTCTAGCACAGATGTATTGATTTGAAAGTCTGATGTGGTGTTCAGGGTTGATTCAACTTGGTTTGGGAAAAGTTATGAAATGTTGCTACCAATACATTCCCAATAAACAAGATATCATAGCCAAGCAAACGTCATCCACCTTTTCCCACGAGGATTACAGAGTGTTACAAACTGCAACAAATAAACATTTTCTGTGTTTGAGCATTTGATCTAAAGATAGATCATAAATATATATCTGACACAGAACATCACAGATTTCAATCTTTTAAATTCTTTCTGGAGTCTGATTCAACTGGTTGCCTAGCAACCTGGCTGTGATGATGACAGGGCTGCAGGAAGTCTCTACTGCGAGCCAAGAAATATTCCCACGCATTTCTTTACACTCACTTTTGTGATTTGTGTTGCCTTTTGTTTTCCCTCTGTTTTGCAGTCTTAAACTGAGCTAACAGTCTCCTGGCTCCTGACTCATATTTAATGGACAGAGATGAGAAGGCTATTGGTTTTTCTCCTCGAAGCTTCTGCAAGAAAAATGACTAAACAAGCAACTTTTGTCTTTAAATAAAAAGGTTATTCTGTGTTATTTATTAAGAGTTCCTAACTCAAATTTGCTTCAAGAGAGCTTTGTGTGTGTGTGTGTGTGTATGTGTGTACATACATGTGGTCTGATCCTATTTGACAGTGGCCTAGCAACACAAAATCATTTGTGACTCAAATGTTGCTGTAACCTGAATGCTGTATTTATGTGACGTTGTATTGTTCACATCCAGTCCAGCTTCAGTCAGAGTGGGGAGAACACAAAACCCACCAAAACTGTGATTCATCATTAATTTCAACAAGTTTCAGGACCTTGGAAGTGGTATCAGGAGACATGCCTGAGACATGCAGCTTACACGCTCTGCCTCATTGATTGGCTTGTTCTCACACTTGCTTCTTAGTAACAGGAACATATTTGTATTACTTCTATATAAATAATAATCAATATTTCACATACTACAGCTTGAAGAAAGCCACTCCTGGCTGTGAACATCCAGTGACTTGTGCCGTGTTTGTGCATGACATAATGGTTTGTGAGTCAATATATTTTCATAGAAAGATGAGTCATGGATTGACAAGGGAACAAGCATGTTTTCTCCAAGCCTTGTATCTATTAGTGTTCAAAAGGTCTATTACAGATCACAAACATTATTGATATTGTTATATCACTGTGCCTCAAGCCACATCAGCCTGTAACAATAAGAACAACAACAAGAAATGCTGCCAGATTACAATCTAATGTCAAAATCAAAACCAAACTGTGTGTTTCAATGTATTGATTTAAGAATCCGTAATTCTACAAAACTTAAATGTAAGGCTTTCTCTAACATTTCAATGTGAATCTTCTAGGCTCTGATCTAGTGTTCTTGGAATTAAGGATCAAAAGTATAAAGCAAGGAGAACCATGTCCTCAGAGAAGACATACCAGCTAAATCATGAGGCAGCTGAGGACACGATGGCAACCTGCACGTTCTCCTCTCCATAAAATTAAAATGTTTAAAGTGGAGCCAGTGAAAACTGAGGCAGAAATAGCTTTCTGGCAGGGACACTCCACTGCTGTGTTTGGTATTCCATCCACTGACTCGACTGTTACTTCTCATTCTCCTTCCTGTGTTTCACTGAAGTACCGGAGTGTACTTCATTATGCCTCCGTCCATTTTGATTATCAAGAGGGTATATTCTCTATATTATGTCTATATATTTTTTGTTTTCCCCTCAGGATTTACAAACGCAACAGTACAAAATTCAACTGGCGGACATGCGTCTCCTCTGAGACTGTGTTGAGGCATATTGTCGTGTGTATGTGACGGTGCATGTGTTTGATTTGTGTGTCCCAGCTGCGGCAGGTGTCTCAGGCCAAGCGTTGGGACGACGTTGGGACGGGAAGACGCACGATCAGACAGTCGAGAATAGTGGAGTCTCTGGAATTCACTGATGAGGACCTGGGAGTCAACCTGGGAATAGTAAGTGCAGTTATTTGATTTAAAACAAATGAATGACAACAATTTTGATAATATGCTGTTAAAGATAAAGTTCCTCAACAAAAGGGGAGAAAACATTCTCCAGTTTCCACTTCTGAAATGGGAAAATTTCCCTTTTTCAAACAATTATTCTCTAATTGGAGTTTTGACTGTTTGAAAAATCTGTTTGAAAATGTTCCCTGGGGCTGTTTGAGGCCTCTTTAAGAACAATGCAGTTTTGCATAATCTTAGACTATTGTGACTTTAATACATGGAGCCAACTTTAGACAATTAGGGGTAAAAACAAGTCATAGCCATGAGTTAATAAGGATCAAAATTTGACCCTACAACAGTTGGTCTGCACCGATATCCCCAGGCTAGCTCCTGATTCTCTCTCCCTGGGCACTAGACATGTAAACACACTTTAGGGCCCTGTGTTGTTAATTATCTCATTATTTTTTTCACATTATTTCATGGCCACCACTTATGTCTCCAAATGTAATTGCTCATTTTAAGCAATACTAAAAAAATAACTACACAGGGATGTGTGTTTTTTTTAAGTCCACTCAATAAGTTAAGAAAAAATAAAAACAGATATGCTGTGAGCATCGTGTTCTGAAGGACTCTTCCAAGCGTTTCCCTTTCTCAGTCAGTGCATGCAGCCATTTGCCAGCTGACTTAGTAACTGTAGCGAGTCGATGCTTCTCTCACACAGCTTAAACCTTTCCAGTCTACTGAGAGTGTTCCTGCCCCTGCAGTGGGCACTGGCCAACCTGAACACAAAGGCTTTCTTTATATATTCTCGCCTTACTGTTTATTATTAAAACTGTTCTCTTCAGCACAGTAGAGATTGGTTTATTTTTCTTCAGATTCTGCACCAAATACGTTCAATGGGGGGGAAACACCCACGGCACTCCTGCAGTAAATCCTTCCTCCATGAAGGTTATAATGTTCAGTATGGGCAGTAACTGAGGATGTCCTGTACATTGTTGGGCTGTTTAATTGTGCTGCGATTTACATTACTAATGCAGTGCCTGTGGTAATCCTTTTATCCAAAGTGACTTACAATAAGTGCATTCAGACAATAGGATATTTACTCAGAACAGCAAGGATCAAGAAAATACAATTTTCGTCATGAACGCCAAACTACAAAGTGCTATAAGTAAGTGCCATTTAAGGGCTGCTAAATTTTTAGTTTAAACTAAAGATTTTTTGTAAAGTCAGAAGAGATGTGATTTTAGTTTGCGGTGGAAGATGTGTAGACTTTCTTCTGTCCTGATGTCATTGGGGAGCTCATTCCACCATTTAGGAGCCTAATGTTCTGAAAAGGATGCAAGCAGCCACTGGTAACAAGTGAAGGGAGCGGAAGAGCGGAGAGTTTTGGATGGGTGCATGGGTCAGTAGATGGATGGATTGATGATGAATATGTGGGTGGATGGATGAATGGATGTGGGTGGATGGATGCATGGGTGCATTGGTCAGTAGTTGGATGAATGGATGAATAAGTGGGTGGGTGGATGGGTTCATAATTTTGGAGAACAAAAAGAATCAAAGCAGCCTTCATAACAAGAGGCAGTTCCACAGCAGCACAAACTGCAGTATCCACCAGGACCATAAAGTTGAATTAACACGTCTCTGAAACCGTTTCATCAAAACCTGAACATTGAAACCTTCATGGCGGTGGAATTTATGGCAGGAGTGTTGTTCTCGACTTTTATTAGTTGTAGCTAGCTCTGCCTAATAAACTGAGTGTACCTGGACCTTGTCTCACAAATAAAACCACCTCTGATTATACGACTGTCTCCTCTGATGAAAGGATACCATGGCTATTAAGAAGCGGAGCTCCAGAACCAGAAGAATCCGTCCTGTCTCCACCAGACTGAGTGAGTGTTCGGCCTCGTGCTGCTGCAGCGTGATGTATTTAAAATAAAAACACATCGGTTCAGGGTCAATTGATGTTCAAGTACTTGAAAAAAAAAGTACTGCATTTCATCAGCCATACCAAGTATGCTACTTTTTCATAGTCTGTGCCAAAGCTCATCCTATTAAATTCATTTTTGCACAGGAGTTATGTTAGAATTAAAGCATTAACATCGTTCTCTGATATGTTGTCCTCAGGCTAAACTCTTTCAACTTTATATAAGAATAATAAGAATAAGAGTTTTTATGTACATTGTGAACAATTTTCTGCTTTACAGCAATCGACCTGTTGGTGTAGCTTTTAGTTTTTTATATCAAATTTATTTAAAAGTCATATTTGAGTTAACAAAAGTCTGATCTCAAGAGCTCTTTCATAATTCATAGAGAGAGAATGAAAACGAATGTCAGCTTTGCCAACGTCCCTTTCTTCCGTCTCACTCTAGGTTTAGGTGACGAATCCAGCTCCTCTCCAACCCCACCTGCCCTACCACACTCTGCCACTCTCACACACTCAGCATCATGGGAGTGTCTGTCCACCCTCCCCACCAACGGCTCGCCCTTACGTCACGTGACCCACGTCCGGCCACGCCCCCCGCGGAGACACAGAGCAGGGCACCTCCCTCCTGAATCTGTGAGTTGATGCCATGTAGCCTGGACTGTATGTAAAGATGGATGACATGACTGCTCCCCAGAAGGGAAGCCAAAGATGAATTCCCTCCTGGTGGCTGGTGGCAGTATAGGTGCTCTGCCTCCTCGCTCCAGGATTCCTGATACACAATTCAATGCCACAGCGAAAACACAACAGTGGCTCTGTAGCCTTCAAGTAATAAATAAAAAGAAAAGACTATTAACAGAGAAAAACAGAACAGTGGTGAATAGGAAAATTATGAGATTTCAGTTATCAGGTATAGATCAATGACTGTAAGCAAAGAGCAGAGGCTGAACACACGTTGTACAAACACACCCACACACACACACTTATATACTCAAGTTATACGATATCTACGTTACTGTAAAAAAATTATAATAAAAACAGTACTGTGATGTTTTTAGAATCATCTCAGTACTTGTGACATCCCTACTCCCACTCGACGAATACTATGAAATTCTGCCTTGATTTTATGACAGAAAATACTTCTACTTTTCTTTTTCTTTATTTGTTGGTGGCAGCATGATGCATATATTTAATTGTCCCTGCATTGATGCAGTGTGAAAGTAGTCCATGTATTTTATAGGACAGGGTGAGAAAATAAGCCCAATATATATATATATATATATAAATATGTTCTTTCCAATCTGTTGACTGACTGACTGTTTGTGTGAACCTTTGTTCTTCATTTTGTTTTCCATGCCACTGGCAGTCTCCAAAAATAAGTTCCTCTTAAAGTGGGAAGCTGTCGCGTGTGTCTGAGTGACTCAAATGTTAATCATACAGAGCCATCTCCTAGGGGCTGGGGGGGCGGCCTCCAACTTAGTGAGTTTGTTTAGATACTTTTATGAAAGCATTATTTATTATTTTTGCGGTTCAAACACGGCACAAACTCAGTTAGGGCAACACCGTGAGGAGTTGTTTTACAAAACAGACTTCTGTTGGCAGTGGATTCAGGTTTACCAGCCAACCGTTTGAAATGATAATACCCTCTGCCAGCCTTTTAGCTTTTTGTAGAGGTGGCAGATTAATCTTTGTTATTCTGTTGGTCTATCTGTGTCTGTGTCTGTGTGTGTGTGTGTGTGTGTGTGTGTGTGTGTGTGTGTGTGTGTGTGTGTGTAGCACGGCTCAGAGAACGGAGCAGTCAACATGTTGGAGGATGGTCTACCGGATTTCTACAGCAAGAGAGTTCTACCTGACAGGTAGCTGGCAGTTTTAATTTTGTGTTGTCTTGAAAAAATGCCATCAATATAAAAAAAATATGTAAATATCGAATTACCATGGTGACCACACACAATCTCTCATATCAGTTCCCAAAACATTTCAGATTTCTTTTTTAAATCAAGTTCACTGAATCGTTTTCGGATCCACACCAAAATTCAATGGGTTTTTCCTGCCAAGTTTAGTAAAGAAATACGTTTTGTAATTTTAACCTCCTTGGCCAAGTTAACAATGTTGGTGAATGGGACCTGAGGCAGATGATGCAACACTTCTGACAATTGCTTGACAATATTCAACTGATATACAGGTAGCATGTTACTGGGCATGCAAACAAGGTACTGCCTACATAGAGATTTGCCATTTCAAGTCAGTTAGTTGTTTTTTTAACTTCTAATGACCCTCTCGGGGAAAAATGCTGTTATTGTAATATCAAGGTGATCAAGTCCAGTAATTTGAGATTCCACGGTCAAATTGACACATTTATAGTACCATGGATACTATATAGATGGATCGATTAGATTGAATCCCCAATTAATTCTGAAAATAAATAATTGTAAAAAGGCATGGTCATCACAGTCCTCTCTTCTCAAGTAGTGACTGGACTTTTTAGCATAATTATGGCACAGCTTTCTCATAATTATCATGTGGAGATTTAATAAGAAGATGCCAAGTTGTATGTAATCATGACACAATGAGTCATAATTATTGGAGACTTTATAATTACGAGATAATGCTCGGATTTTTTTCTCATTTGGTGAATGTCATTTAGTTATTATTATCTTCTAATACTATCAGTGCATTAAAAATGGAAATGTCATCAATGCTCAATCCCATAATGTTGAATGTAACTGTATCACTTGAATTGTATTTCATTTGTATGAGGTGCATAATCTTACATTAGAGCACCAACAACACAAAATAATATAAACCTATTAACCTGTTGCACCAATAATACCTATATATTAATATGCACCCTCATCACAAAAGGATTCCTCCTGTTTATTACTTACAGTTATTTCTATATGCAAGGAAAACCACACCCAGTCCTTGTCGTTTCTCAATGTTAGTGACATATTATAAACCATGCTTTGTTTGCTGTCAAATAACAGTCAAATTACTGCGTTGTGAGTGGTTGTATTTAAAAAACATCCTCCACCCTCCCGTGTTTGGGTTCAGTGTTTAAGGTGGTGCTAGATAGCGACACTAGCCATTTATTACCAAACATAGTATATTCATGTCACAGCTCAAAAACTTTAGCTGCAGTTTGTCTTCTCCAGCCAAATGATGGTGACGGCTCCCTCACTATGATGAGGCTGCATGATCCAATGTGCTCAATGCAAACAATGGCAGACAGTGCATGAGTAAAGATTAACTGGCAGCAAAAACTATGCCTTCTGTCAAACTTGTTAAACCATCTGCACAGGCCACTCAGAATACAAAGTCTGCTATCTGTCATGTGTTAAATGGAGCATTAGCATAAGTAATGTAGTATGCACAGTGTAGGCAGCTGTGAGGGATCAGGTTGTCAGTGCAGACTTCCACAGAAAACTTGTCAATTACAGTTGGGGCTGACAGAATCAGTCCATCTCAGGGAAATGACCTCTAACTCTCAATCTTACTGTTTTTAACCCTTTTCACTCCGTTTTTACCAATAACCTCATCTATCCTCCTTTCCTTCCTCTGCTTTCTCATCCTTTCAGTCAGTTGTCATCCCTCCATCAGGCCCAGTCACTGCGGAGGAAGAAAAGACGAAGCGTGTTGTCCATTTTCTCTGGCTTCCGCAAGAGCCGCAACTCCACCATCTCTAATCAGGACTCCGAGTTAGTACGCTGCTGAGGGGCTGAGTGGAAGGAGGGGGTGAAAGTAACATTGAAATGCACAGACCTAGAGAAGGAGACGGCTGTTAAATTAAGCCGGGTGCTGGGCATTAACCTCGCTTTATAGCTTCATAAATACTTTAATGGGGGAAAATATTTTGCCGTCTCTTTTTACTTTGGTTTAAATTTATGGCACTGGGTGCATTAAAGCTGCTGTTACAACAGAACCGTAGTTTATAAGAACATGAATATGAGAACGCACAATCTTTAAACCCATATATATTTTTTAAATCAATAACACGGATAGTATCAGAAAGAAAAGAATGGCGCTCCTTGCAAACTCCAACATTAAAAGCAGGTACACGCTTGGACAACATGGAGGAGGAGAGGCACTCAGTGGGAGCTCCAATGGATTTTGCTGAATCTGTTATCTAGTGTTAAATTATTTTTGTTGGGTTAGGGTTATGTGATTTTGTCATGAGAGTTTTACACTAATTCATGCACCAGAATGTTTTTAAAGTATCGATTTAGCACAGATACTGGGGGGAAAAAAACAACCCTATGAAACACATACTTTTAATGTATATGTAGTTTAAAAAAGGTTTGTTAATTTACAGCATATGAAAATACAGCAACGTGAGTCAGTTTGAGAACAAACCACTCATTGTGTCTTGGCCTCAAACGTCAACTCAGACATCAAACATGTTTTTGTTTCTCCATCTGTTTCCCCAAACAGCGCATCAGAGAACGTCTACTCCATGATTCAGCACCCTAAGGACCCAACGAGGCCGGAGGGCTCTATTCCAGGAGCAAACGGGACCATGGCATCTCCTCGGCCGACGCAGGGTGCACCTGGGCATGGAATGAGGCCCGCCAGCCCCCCCTGCCTCATCCAGAGACAGGTACACCGTCAGGGACAGTCTGATGCTGTGACCACCGAATTCTCAATGCTGTGCTATATGTAATTGTGCTATTGAAAGCATGAGAGTCTGTATTTTACTTCCGTATTGGCAGAGTATTTTTTAGCACACATAGCTCTGTGAACGTTTGCACCTATCTGGCACAGAAGAATATTTAAAGTTAACGCAAATTTGTTCTATCGTTATTTTGCTAGTCTGCTTCCAATGGAACTCAGGACGCACGTTGTCAGCATCCGTCTTCCAATTCCATCAATCCCACGGTCCCATACTACATGACCCCATATATAGATACGTGCTGTGCCCACCACCTGCTATTCTCAGTCTCAGCCTGTTTGTCTTAGGTGTGGAGGACTACCTTTTACTCTTTTCCAGTGTTTTATTTGGAAATGTGTGGTTTAAGAGCAAAGATCCATCTCAGTATATTTCAACATCTCTCTCATGCTTCTCTTGGGAGCTCCAGCAAGAACAGGTTGTTTTGTATTGGTTTCTCAGCCTGTCTTCTGAGTGGGCACTGTTTTCTGGGTAACTCACGACCAGGAGACCACTGTAGTTTGGTAAAATCACCAGTAAATACAATTGGTGATGGTCAGTCAGCACAGAAATGAGCTGGAAGGTCGAATTCCAACCATAGAGCTCCTGTATTCTAGAAAGAATTAGAACTCATATCTCCGCCATGGCCCAACGGTCACCTCACATTCAATGTTTTTGTGCAATCTTGCTCTCAAGCAAACATATTAAGAACTACTTATCGTACTGTGTTAATAAAGCTAGTGGGCTGTACTGGGAGAGTAGCCGAGAAACTGTTTGTGACATCAAAAAGTTACTCGGGTGTTGGCGCCTCCTTTGAAGGCACAGTGTCTGAATATGGGCTGTTTGTCAAATCAGACTGACTTGAAAATCTCTCTTTCTACAATACGGGGCCTTTCAATCTTTTCTCAAAAGTGCGCTCACACGTGTGAAGAGATTTGAAGTCATTTAAATCCCTTCGGCTCTCAAAACAGAGTCTGTGGATCCTCACTGATCCTTGAGAGGCTCTGAGGAACTTCCCTTTGCTAAATGAGACAATTTAGTTTGGGCCTAATTGAATTCACTACAATTTAAAATCTCATCGATAAGCTTCACTCTCAGCACTGTTACCACCAGACTGCAAAGCTGTGGGAACTAAGTAGATCATCAAAACACAAGTCTGGAAACTAGAGGGCACCAGATATCATAAATGTAAATATATAAGGTGTAATATGTGTAGGGTTTGATTGCAGATTTGATGTGTCTCTCTTTCTCCATCCCTGTTCAGTCCACCGACCTGGTCAGCATGGTGTACAGCTGCATCGGAGCGGAAATCGATGACTCGGACGGCAGCAGCTCCTGTGACATGAAGGCGATGGACCAGGAGACAGACAGATCGACCACCATCTCAGATGCCCCCCCCACAGACACTCGGACCAACGGCCACGTGGTGTCCTCCAGACAGCAGACGGAGAGACAGATGGAGGCGGGCCGGCAGGAGAGGATCGTACCTCTGACAGACTCGCGGGCCGAGATGGAGGAGGACAGACACAGCGTCGGTGGGAGCGTGACCCCCGGTGGGCTGAGGCCAGAGCCGCCACCACAGTGCTCCAAGCCCAGTCTGACTGCCATGAGGCAGAGACACCTGCAGGAGAGTCTAGGTACTGCAAGTTAAACATTAACAGTATTGCATTAACAGTTTTGAGTCACTGTTACATATTCCTGATGCAAACAGCCAAACTGAGTTTCTGAATTCTTTGTACATTCAAAGTGTAAAAGAACAAATCACAAAACACAGACACCTCATATTTGCATAAGTCCCACATGTAATGAATTGAACCGATCACCTAATGAAATGCAAGCATGTTGGTTAACTTTAAAAACTTAACCCTGGTGAAAAGCATTGTTGTTTAATTGATAACGACATGCTTCTTACAGTTCAAACAAATGTCACTAACGGAAACAACAAGGGGACTAGATTGTAAATGATTGTTTTGAGAATCTGTTTCAGTAAAGTGCAGACGTTTCATGTTATACACTTTTCCACATTTTCTTATCACTGTATTAGGGCTGAAATGATTACTGTGGTAACTCAGATGTACTCCCCAGTGGTCACTGTGTTTCAACCTGCCTGACAACCTAATGTGGGCAGCCTCAGTCTTGTGGTTCCCCGTTAATTATTCAAACAGTGGCGGCCTCAGTCCAATTCATCTCATCACACTTTCATAGGGATCAGAATTATTTTTACATGACATATTAGATCAGTCACTGGGTATTTGTTACCGTTGTTTCATGTGAGCAGCAGCACTGTTTTTTCTCGCTCCCTCGTTCTCCCTCATGGACATGTTCACACGTCTGTGTTGTGTCTGTGTGGACTGGTTACAACATCCAGAACCTTTTTAATGTCTTTAGACATCTTCTTGCATCTGTCTCTAAACCAGATGGCATTTAAATGTACTAAATTGGTTTAGTTTGTGGTTTAACCAAATAAAATGTTGGATCTTCAAAAAGGAAAGCAGAATTTTTTTCTTCTCTTTTCTTTAACTACCATTGCTATTTAATAAAGCAAAAATAATTTTTTTATCTGATCACCAAATTAATCGATGGAATAAACAATAAAATACTCAAGTATTTAAATATAGCTGCGCTAGCTCACTCTTTTTTAGATGGATACGTGCAAGTAATTTGAAACATGGTTTGATGATGCATACTGAAGTTAAACTCTTTAATTATCTGTAGTTTCAGTGATGTGCCATATTCAATTAGCAATTCAGGTTTTTCAACTCATCATCGCATTGATGTTATTTGTGGAGGTGTGCATTGCAATGAAAGCTAGATGCTGTTGATGAACAATTGATGAACGTTGTGATGATCTTATTTCTCTACATTTTATGAAGCGTGTCTGTTTCCCACTTCAAAGTCTCTGGGTAAAAAGACTGAAATAAAGCAGCTCGACATCTGAAAACTCTGGCTCATTAAGCGAACATTGGTTATAGGGAGCTCTGTCAATGTGAGTTTAATGAGAGATGAAGTAGAAGAGTGGCATTGATCTGACTAAGCTGAGTCCCAGAGGTCTGCAGCTCTGAACTTCAGGGGCCTTTACAAAGAGAAGGGCTAATTGTTGAGGGCTATTGTTAGTTTCAGGTCTAGACTATGTAACATGCTGAACCTCTTCAGGTTTCAGTTTCTTGTAAACCTGCCGTCTGGCTCAGAGGGCATTAAAAGATCAGCCGGAGGCCCAACTGGTCATGTCATAAAAATCAATGTTAGAATCTGCAACTTGACATTAAAGATGGAGAAAGGGTTCAGAGATGTTCAGAGATGTTCACTTTTCCCCTCTGATTGAGAAGAGTTGAAAATAACTGCTGCAAAGTTTTCCACATAACATCAATGAACAAATTAACCTGCTTATTATCATATTACATTACATTACATTACATCTCATTTAGCTAACGCTTTTGTCCAAAGCGACATACATTTTTAATACACTCAACATATATGAGGGGCCATTGTAGGGGTTCAGTATCTTGCCAAGGACACTTCGACATGCAGATGGGGAAGAGTGGGATTTGAACCGACAACCTTCTTATTGGAGAACACCCACTCAACCCCCTAGGCCACGCCGCCCCATATGCACACATATGTAAAAAAAAGATGGTCGTCTGTCTGTAACTCTATCTCATTTTATCTTTATCAGTCTCCTTCTCTGTCCATCTCTCTCTCTCTATTTATATAAATCTCTCGGTCTCAATCGTTGTACAGCTCTCTAATGCTCTATTTTTCTCCATCTCTCTGTATATGTATCTCTGTCTATTGACTTTCTATTTATCTCTGTCTAGCTTGCTCATTGTAGTCCCTTAGTCTTATTGCAGAAAATGTAAGAGAAACAAGTCGGTCATTGGTATTTGGTCATCATTTTGCTTTATATGTAGGTCTCTTTTTTCATTAATTTGATCAATGTTTGGAAAAGACTTCTGCACTTATACATGGTTAAACAGAATGCACATGAAATGCTTCTGCAAGAGGAGAAGCTTCGGACGATCGTTGTAAAGGTTGTGTTGTCTTTTTCTTTTTCTGTCACCAGAAGAGGCCGGGAGGCTGGAGCGCGAAGGAGACCAGAATGAGAGAAACCGAGAAGAGAAGCAGAGAACAAGAGGACTAGATGGACAGCGTCCTCCTATTCCCAATAAGGTACAGTATGTAACCAGCATGTAGGGGAAAAAACATCTCTCACGCACTAGACTCCAACATCACTGGATACTCCTGTATACTCCACTTTCAGTCCAGCGTTGACCTCTCAAGAGACAAGACCTCTCCACAAAACACCAAGACCTCACCTGTCAGTCCAGGAGAAGAACCCAGCAGCGAGCAGAGGAGTTTGCCTCCAGCTCAGCTGATCAGTCAAGACGAGGGCAACGCTGAGAGGAAAAGCCCACTGGTGTCACCTGCCGAGCCTGGGACCGAGGAGACAGACCCTGCCATCAGTCAGGGTATGGTAACATCATTTTACAGGACTGCATCATCCGCCTTGATAGGAGAAGTAATTGTCATTTTCTCAGGCATATATATATATATATACATACACATGGCACTCTTTGTTTTTATCTGTTCAGGCATGGTAGCTGTTAATGCTAATATCCAAGTACTGGGAGTTTTATTAGAACTTCAGGGAGATCAAATATGTTATTGTCGTCAGTAAGGCCATAAAGAGAGAATCAGATGGTATGCATGTGATGATGATGACTATGATTATGATCATTCCACCAATCAGATGAGGAAGAAGACCGTAATGGATTCCCAGTGACATCACATCACAACAGGAAGTCCAACTCATTTGACAAAGGTACAGTTTTACTGACTGTGTATTAGACCGCTGCTTTTGTTCTGAACCTGTGTGTGTGTATATAATATATATATACACAGTATGCATGCTGTTTAGCTACTACATACATGGATGAATGCACATCTTGCTGTTTTTGACCATAATTGATAACAATGGCTTACAGCCTTTGTTATTTTTTATCAAATGAAAGCAGCACGAGTCTGTATTTGATGTGCTCCCAAGCCTGTAGAACACGGTGGCTGTGCACCACTTTGAAGCTTTATCCTGTAACCCCCCCCCAGTTGAGTTCCTGCACCCCACTGTGAGTGTGTGTCTCCTGCCACTTTCCCTCAGGCATGGAACGGGACAGTCCCTACGATCTGGAGAGGTCCTCCGATCGCAGATTCCCCGTGAAAAAGCCCTGTTTCCCCCAGTACAGAAACAGATCTCTGGACTATTCTCCCGGGACCCGGTGTATGTATCTGTTTCACTTCCCAGGAAAAGTTTGCACCGTCACAGTTATTGCAATATTTAGAAAGTTGATTGAATTCAAGCAAAACATGTGTTAGTTTTGCCAAATATTTGACTGTGTAAACTTTTCCATTTCACTGTGCAGTGCATACATGAGTCATACCCTGTGTGTCAAAGGCCCGCTTGTTCCGGTATTCAATAAATGACTGACTGAACAAAGACATCACCAATTTCTTTAAAAAGATGATTTGGCTGCTTCCCAGATCCTTGTCACTGCAGCTGGCAGCCGGATCAGACGCTGCCGGGATAAGAGGGTTATTAGACGAGAGCTTCATCATTTGACAAATTAGGACCTTTTGTCCCTCCTACTTTAATTGGAGCTGATTCCTTTTTGATACCGTGCTCCATTATTGCGATAATAGGCAGCCGTGTTTAACTGATTCATTATCACTTTCCAAACTGAGAGGTTTGGCAGCAACGATGAAAACCTCAGCAGATGAATTCAGGGGCTTCCGATGACGCGGCAAAAACCAACGCCAATTACCCCTGTGATGCAGAACTATATAATTCAAAAACCTGCTGCAGGGCAATTCAATTATCAGTGGGAGAGTGATAAAAGGGTCCACATGGCACAAATGGTGGCAGAGCTGGTCATATAAGCTGTGTGAAACATCAAGCAGCTACTTTGTATTCAGGCCAATAAGATCATATCCACATTTGTTTTGCATGCAAATTAAAACCTGAATTAAATTGTAAGAGGGATTACTTCTGTGGGTAATCTGTTGCTCCTAATTCTGTAGGAAATTTACATTTGCATCACTTGGCCACCTGGGGGCAGTGTGGCAAGCCTAAAACCGCTTAAAACACAACATCTGGCATATTTTCACCTCATAAAAATGATATGGTGATGTGTTAGCAAACTGTTGTATAAACACCCAGAAGACACAGGGCAACTTTAGTTTTCATTTTGAATACCTGTCCCTGCCATTTGATCCATGCTTGTCCAATATTTATTTTCCTTGTAGCATTTAGCAGCTGAATGTGCTGCCATGCTCATTGGCTAGCTGCTAACTGTCTGTGTGTGATGTTTGGTACTGCAGGACGGTGACTGAAACACCTCACACAAGCTCAACAATTGAAAACATTGACTCATGACTGTATGGAGCTGAGATCAATTGTGTAATTAGATTATAATTAGTTCTCTGTTGCAATACAAACTGGATTTGACCCATTGTAAAATATAGAATATTGATTATCGTAGCTTAAAAACAACATTAATTGCTACTTTGGCCAATTGGAGTTCACAGAAACAACCAAGGCACAGAGCTTAAAGGTTTACAGCAGCCCTGGCATTTATTTGGAGATGTTTGTGGTCAATGAATTAAATGTTGGCCTCCTTTCCAGCTCAGTTCAAACTCTTGAATCAAATCTGACTTGTAATCTGCTAAAGGCTGTGCTGTGTGTTCACTAGCTACCGTGTCTGTGTGGGCTTGTGTAAGGAACATAAGTATACACTGGATTTACAGAGCTCTCTCACTGAAGACTATTGATTGAAAGTGGAATAAAACTGTACTACACAACATGACAAATCTCTCAAAAGAGAGAGGGAAGGTTTGGGTTTGTGGGCTTGTCTTTACCAGCGACATCTCAGACGTTACACATGACGATAAAGCTTTTAAATCATGCAACACTGTTTTGTTTGCTTCTTCAGGCTGTGACAGTCCCCAGCTCGGTAACAGAGATGTGCTATGACGTCACCAGTGGAGCGGGAGAGGTTCGCAGGGAACACCGGACCTGAACATGGAGGACTGGAGAGAGACGAGCTTTTAAAACTGTGCACTCAACTGACGCAGCTTTTTCTTCTTCTTCTTTTAATCCATGTTAACATTTGTTGCTGAAAGTGCATGTACTTGTATTCTGTTTTAACTGGTTACACTTGCTATGGTTTTTCTCAGGCATAAAAGAAGCTGTGACCTGCAGTTCATAAAGTACTGGTCATTCAAACACCCAGTATTTCAGTGTCTCTCCAGTATGCTCAGTAACTGTTGTTTTATGCATTAGTGCAGAAATCATTTAATGTTGATAATACTCTCACCCCCTCCCTGTCCTTTGCTGACAATCTGCGGCTACTGAAAGTGAAATTTTACTTTAATTACTCATGATGTTGTAAATACTGAAATTAAGACTGCACTAGCCATTGTGGTAACTACTCTTTAACAATAATGTTTTTATTTGTTATAATATATCATTTAATAAATGTGTTTGTTAGTATGCTTCTGTTGTATGCTGACGCTGATGATTGAGAAAAAGTGTCATCGTGCGCTCCCATCTCTTCAAGAGTATCTAAGTTCGTGAATCACAGTTTTAATCTGATTCTGCAGGCCTGAAAATGAGTATATTTTCTAAAAATGCTTCTATCAATCAGAATAAATAAAATTGACTTTACAGAAGGAATTTGTCTATTTAATTTTGACTTGATGCATTTATTCCAATGTATTTTTCTTTGGACAAGTTGCAGGTACAACAAGAAACTAAAGGAATAGTTTGTCATGTCACCTGCACAGCTAATGGGTCGCGGGGGGGCTGGAGCCAATCCCATCTGACTCTGTGCAAGAGGGGGGGGTAGACACTGGACGACATTAAAACAAAACACAATAAGGTCAAACTCAATACCACACTGATTTCTGCATTAAGTTTGGTTCTGGAACCATTGAGGGAGGGGGGTTTATCTATCTATTTTAAATTATTTAATTGTTTTGTTTAGGCTAAGTGTTTCCCCCTGCTTAATTTAACCAACAAAATGAGAATGGTATGAATCTCCTCATCTTGCGCAACATCAGCATGAGTGTGCATGAGTGAATATTTTCCTCATAAAAAACTAAAAGTGAAATCACACGTTTTGTTTCTTCTAAGGAGTTTTACCATTTTAGTTCCACAATGTTTTACAATAACAATAATACATCAATGAAGAACCAAATTCAAAGACATATTGAGACTATAGTATAGTATCTGTTGGGGTAAGGGGTTAAATGAGAATGTAAAATAATTCTTAATCAACATGGATTCATAGTTGACTCTTAAAGGCACTGAATGTTGCTGTCTCTCAGCAGCAGATGGCAGCAGAGACCGAACGCTCCTCTCGTCCAAACGCTCTTTCTCACTGATCCACTGACGAGTCCTGATGAACTGTCCTCATTACCATAGTCGTGCCTCTGTCGCTGCATTAATGAAGCCGCTCCATACATGATGATACAGCTGTCATGATGGGGATTCTCATTCCAGAGGAGACGTGCTAATGAGTGGGATCAGCACTTAATTGGCAGTATAAACATGCTCATTAAGTATTATCTCTGACATGTAAGCTGCATATTAGACCTATGCAGTCGCTCTACATTGCATGCTCTGTCTGTCTGGGCCACACAGGTGAGATCAGCGTCTGCACGGCTCAGCAGCTTCTCTGAATAATGAACGGCCTGTTTGATTAGTGACAATGAGACTCCTTTAGTTCTCTCCATCCAGTCACCTGATCTCCCTTCCACCCAGTGCAGATCACAGGGGTATTCACTGGGTCACACGGTAAGCTTGATTAACTTTCCATCAACACACACAGTCCCACACACCATATGCTCGGCTCAATACAGTACACAGTTCGACATGCACACACACACACACAATGGTCAACCACACAAAATTTGTGCGTGTGTGTTTGCATGTTCATATCTGAGGGTTTTCTGGCTTATTCATCTTGAGCTTGCTTATCTTCTTCTATATCGGCAGTATTTGTAGAGAAGTGAGCTTTTTTAAGAGTGTGTGTGTATGTGTGTGTGTTACATGTGCAGAGGTCAGCTGCTCAGCCACTTGTGTCATCAATGGAAAGCCAGTAAGGAGCTGGTGTGAGACTGATGGTTCCACCATGCACCTACTGGGCCGCACAGAAGCAACTAACAAAGCCTGACTCACACAGGGATTCACTCTTTGTGCCCTGGTAAAAAAAAATGATCTGAGGTCTTGCTGAGTTTCTGTCTTGGGTAATATAATCCCACCACACATAAAAGGATTTCAGATTAGTGTCATCACAGCAGGAAACGGCCCTGTTATATCACCTTCCAAACACAGAGGCTGTAGGTTACCTGCAACACGCACAGGACGGTGTTTGTAAGAGCTCACAAGGCTGCTAACTAATAATGTTAAGAAATTCACTATATATTTACATTAAAAGACCCTTATCACACATTATTTTCTAATCCCAGCCGTCAATCATGATGTTTTACCCTGTTTTATAGCATTAAATAACTCATTAACACCAAACCTATCAGAAAAATTTGCACATAAGAGCTGATAAGAGCTACCTAAAATGACAGAAACAATAATTGGTCGAAACTATTTTGCCTTGTATTTTGAATCAATAGTTTTCCGTCCGTCTTCTAACATGAAAGAGCCGGGGTTAATGACCTGTACTACAGCCAGCCACAAGGGGGTGATGAAGATGATATGCCTTCACTTTTAGGAGGCTGTCATGTCTTCCATCTTTAGAAACAGTCTACGTAGTGGACTGTCAGAATTCAAGGCTCCAACTCTGCCCTTCCTTCATCTTGCATGCTGTACCTTTAAAGTGGGGCTAATGTAAAAGGATGAGTCTTTTGTTACCAGTGGAGCATTATTTATAACACTACATCAACTCAACTTTAATACCAATGTCAGGTGACAACATTCACTGCGAGTACCGTTAGTCGATCTTCCATTTATTTTCCCAAAAAAGCTGCGCCAGTGCAAAATCAAACCAGACACCATGCAGTCTAAACATATCTAATATGCTTACTGTTTGGTTTGAGTGTGCTGTATTTTCTCACTTTTCCTGTGTGAACCATTGACTGTCAATAAATATGGACCATATGACTGCTTCCAAAAAGTGAACCAGAAGTCTCGTGTTCCTTCTATCGATGTAGGGCCTCTTGTAGGATACAATATAAAATAACAGCACAAGCAATATATAAAAGTCCCAAAGAGCCAACTGAGCCGATATAACAAATCATAACACATGACAAAGACAAATAAACTACATCCGGTTAAACAGCATCAAGATTAAAACCTCCGAGAGCAGTAAACCAGCTTATTTATGACAACTTCAAGTGAGGCAATAAAACTATAAATGCTACTGCTTCTGTTTCCCTGCCTATCGCAGGTTTCCACTTCTTTGTCCGTCCTCCAAAAGGTTGAACATGACGCAACCCAGCGCCACACACTTGCTGGATTTCTCTGTCTCCATCCTGAACTCTGCACGACTCAGCCATCTCCAACCAACGCAGCTGTCGCTGTGTTTTTCCTCTCAGGTTCATAAAATGTGGCTTCATCTCCACCAATGGAGGAGGCGTGTTTAACACTTTCCACACAGGCCTCGGTGGAAGCAGTCAGTCTGCCCTTCTTTTCATCCTCTCCCATACTGTACTATATACGTCTCCCCCTCTCTCTCCCCCTTGTCTGTTTGTTAAAGCTGTGTGCATGTCTAGCTGTCTTTGCCCTTATGTAGGTGTTTAAGTTAGTTTATGTGATAATGAGGTCAGAGTTGGAGGAGCTGAGGCGCTGATTTCAGTGGGCGTGAGATGTAGACAACAAACACCTAGAGGAGGAACACTGACTGAGGAAACCAAGTCATAGTGTGGAGGTAACTTTTCAGACTTGAGGAACTTGAAGACTTTTTAAGGGTTAGAACATGCTTTGACTTTATAACATGTGGAACATCATAAACTGCATCAATCATATTTATTAGAAGTAGGATATAGATATTTATAGTGTCTTTTGGTCAGAAATACAGCAAAAACTCCACAGAGGAACTGTTAACCTGCAGTGGCTGAGTAGTAGAAGCTATTTTGCAAAGCAAGTGGGGGCAGCACGAGCATTTCATCAACTTTAAAGCAACACAATGTTGTTAAAATAATGTCTTTCAAATCATTTTTACAGTGCACAAACTTTCTATTTCCCGGATCTCCTGGAACTGCTCTGTGTAACTCTGGAGAATCCTGCTGGAACATTTGCATCACGCTTACTGGCATAAGAGAATGTGACCAAGTAAGAAACCAAACCAGACTAAACACAGGACTGGCTTTTACTCCTAGATAAAAGCGGCAAAAGGATTCCAACCCAGCATCTCCAGATGAATAACTTTTAAGACAATCGTTCATGGGTCATTAAGTGAATGTAAAAAGGTACAGATATTAAAACCAACTCTTGTCAGTCACCATGGATCTTCGAATTCTAAGTTTAACATTTTGTTTTCCATGATCTTGTAAACAATTGCGCGTTTACCACTGGAGTGAATTTACGACACTGATAAAAACCATAGTTACCTTAACTGTCCCAGCTTTCGCGGGGACCCTTGAGTTCACCCAAGAACAAATTTGTGTGTTGCTTAAAAGAAAATAACGTGAATTTAAGCAGTTCATTTCTTTTAGATCTATTTTTGGATTCTACACAACTCCTGAGGGAAACATCTGGCAGATGAAGGTGAGACTATGCTCACCAAACAGCTGTTCACTGTGTTTCTGTGGTGTTGGGTGCTGGAGAGATGGGTTATGTAGGGTTTTAGAAGTGTTGTTGTTGAAAACAGCTGTCTTGTATGGCCTAAAACGATGCCTGCAAATCTCTGGCTATCTTTCAGGTCTGGCACTGCAGTTAATAAGGCCTGGCTCACAGTTGGCATTCCAGTTAATCTCACAAGTGTTAGATGGGGTTAAAGTCAGGGCTCTGCAGGCCAGTCACGTTCTACCACAACAGACTCTGAAAACCATTTCTTTATAGATCTGGCTTTATGCTGAGAGGCATTTTCACCTTGACACAGGATTTCCCTAAACACAAAGTTTGAAAATATATTATATTATATTTTTGGAAATATATAGGTTTCACATTCTGAATTTATTCATTGTGTCATTGATTATCATCAGTGGCTCTGTGTGTGTGTGTGTTTGTGTGTGTGTGCGTTTGAAGAGGAGGAGCAGATGCAGAGAAGAACCCAGGTGCGTGTCCTCCCTTTCGCTTCTTTACACAGCACATCCTCTGATGGTGAGCAGGGGGCTTTTCCCTGGAGCAGGTCCCTCTCCACAGTAAGTGAGGCACATAAATCCTCTTTATATTTTCCTGTGGCTCTGCCTGTTTTTTCAAGTTGCACCTTTAGTCCCCACCTGGGTCTAAGTGTTAGAGCTTAGGTTAAATTCTTGGCTTCTGTTTTACCTCGACTTAGTACTCTGTTAAATCTCTGATTGAACAGTGCTGAATGACATGTTTGCGTTTTTATTGCTCACTTATTCACATTACTGTAATTTAACTCTTGATGTGGATGCTCTGGCACACATGGATGTAACTCTATGTTTTCCTCTTGTTCTGAACCTTACTTTGGTATTTTCCTTAAAATACTTAGTGCAAACCCTAAAAATTACCAATGAAATCTGAGGGAGCTCTGTTTCCAGTCTTCGACTTCTCTATCCTTGCCTTGTCAAATATTGCATTATCCAGTGCTTTAGAAAAGGACAATTAAAAAGCAATACTGTTTTACTGTTGGTTTGCTTTATAGGAATTTATTTCGCTGCTTTGAACAGAGCAAATATTGATGTAAGGCTAACATCACTGTAACTGTTTAATAAAGCAATAAAATCTTAAGCCTCTTTAGGCAGAGACCTAGAAGTACTGTCTACAAGCTAAATGCTAGCATGCTCACAGGTGCAAGATGAACATGCTGGTGTTCAGCAGCTTCATCGTTCAATGTCTGAGCTTTAAGGCCTGGATCTTCAACAAGGAGTCCACAACCCTTTGGGGGGCCGACAAATTGTTGTTTGAATAATTTATAAATTTGTTAAAAATGTAAATATGTCTGAAAAATATATATTAACATGAATTCGACACATTCATATCACAGATAGGTTTAATCTTAAAAATAAAAATAAAAACATAATCAAAGCTACACATGATTTCTCCTGCATCGTATGAGCTGGCTAGCTTACATCTCTGTGCAGCACCTACACCTATTCATTGTTGTGTGCCACTCTGCAGGGTCGGACATCTCACTAAGGCAGGAGGAGTATAACTCTGACAGTATATATCATTTTTATAACAAGGTATTTTATAACAGCATATGTAATATGTCAGAAAAACGTTAAAGACCACTGTTTTAGGGGAAATAAAGACAAACTTCTGTTGCTGTTAGCTAGAGTGGCTATCGTGAGTTGTTGTTTTCTAGAGAAAGATCCTTAAAGACCAAATTACATGTCGGTCTAATCTGTCAATCACGACATTTCAACCCGTTTAATAACGACTTGAATCAATGTGTTAAGAACTATAGCTGAAAGGACTAATAATTTATTTGACTTGTACTTAAGACCTTTAATTTCCATACCCCAACCATTAACATGGAGGAGCTATATGTCAATACCAACCTCTTCCCTTTTTAGAGAGCAGTCATGTCATCCGTCTTATATTCAATGGAAACAACATCCCTGTCTTGCTGAGGTGTTGATCCATCACAAGCTACCATAGCAACTTCTTTATAATGAATATAAATCAATACCATTTCTTCCAATTAATTCATATACTCATTTGGAGATTTGATGATAATGGTGGCATGTCCAGAATCTGAGTGTGAAGAGCGTATGATTCGCTGTATGTTTATCCATCAAATCATTTCATAACCAGAGCGTCTATCATGGAAGCATCTGCTCCCCTTATGTTTCTCCAGACACTTATTTCAGCCTTTTCTTTTTTGTCATCCATCTGTATTTCCAGATTAAATTTGTGTTGTACATAATTCGGACTTCTCCTTCTGCTCTCTGTTTTCCTCTGCACACTACAGTCTGGATTGATTTTCATGCCCCAGTTAAATCCGTACTGTGGCTCAGGAGTGAGAAGAGTTGGACTGAAAACAGCCCAGAGCCACTCACAACTTCTAAATCAGTAAATCAGTTCAGCACGAGGTCAATGTGTCTAAAATTAAACACAATTAGTTTAGCCTTGTGCTGCTCATTTCATATCTCGGTACCTCCCATCACTTGTGTTCTTGGCTCTCTCTCCTCATTTGACTCGTCTTTCCCTTTTAGCTCTTTTCCACTGTTTCTGCTCTTCACTCCTCATCCAGCTGCTGTTGTACTAATGAAACTAGATTATCTACATACACACAAATACAATGAAGCTATGTTATAATGTGTTAAATACAATCCAACAAGGCTGGAATGAGGCTACTTGTTCATTTTCCCCCTAAATTAAATAATTCTTCCTTTGATCGCATTCATATAAGACCTCTATTCACTGCAGGAAATGATTAGCTAGAGTGGATTGTGAAAAAACACACAAAGCTGCCTTGTTGACCTTTTCTGTGTTGTGTAAAGCTCACATAATCATCCACCCCGAAGATGAAATTTGGACAAGGATTTTAAGTTTGAATGAGATGCTGCACGAAGGGGACAGATGGATGAAGGAATGAACAAATGCTTGTTCATTTGTTCGTCCATCTGTCCCCCACACAAACAATATCACGGATAGAGTTCATCAGATTTTTGACAAATTGGAAGAAATGATTCATCCCACCACTGCGCTCCAGCATTTCCAAATGACTTTGATACGCTGGAACTAATAGTTAAAGATAATTAAGAAGAATGTCTGAACATTTTCATTATTAACATTTTTAAGACCTGACCACAAAAAAACATCTCATCTCATCTCTCATTTTCGTCCGCTTATCCGGGGTCGGGTCGCGGGGGGAGCAGCTCAAGCAGGGGGCCCCAGACTTCCCTTTCCCGGGCCACATTGACCAACTCTGACGGGGGGATCCCGAGGCGTTCCCAGGCCAGTGTTGAGATATAATCTCTCCACCTAGTCCTGGGTCTTCCCCGAGGTCTCCTCCCCACTGGACGTGCCTGAAACACCTCCCAAGGAAGGCGCCCAGTGGGCATCCTTACCAGATGCCCGAACCACCTCAGCTGACTCCTTTCTAAGTAAAGGAGCAGCGGCTCTAATCCGAGTTCCTCACGGATGGCTGAGCTTCTCACCCTATCCCTAAGGGAGACGCCAGCCACCCTTCTGAGAAAACTCATCTCGGCCGCTTGTACCCGCGATCTCGTCCTTTCGGTCATCACCCAGCCCTCATGACCATAGGTGAGGATAGGAACGAAGATCGACCGGTAGATCGAGAGCTTTGCCTTGCGGCTCAGCTCTCTTTTCGTTACAACGGTGCGGTAAAGCGAACGCAATACCGCCCCCGCTGCTCCGATTCTCCGGCCAATCTCACGCTCCATAGTACCCTCACTCGCGAACAAGACCCCGAGGTACTTGAACTCCTTCACTTGGGCTAAGGACTCATTTCCTACCCGGAGTAAGCAATCCATCGGTTTCCTGCTAAGAGTCATGGCCTCAGATTTAGCGGTGCTGATCCTCATCCCAGCCGTTTCACACTCGGCCGCCAGCCGATCCAGTGAGCGTTGAAGGTCACAGGCCGATGATCCAATGAGGACCACATCATCTGCAAAAAGCAGTGACGAGATCCTCAGACCACCGAACTGCAACCCCTCCCCACCACGACTACGCCTCGATATCCTGTCCATGTATATCACAAACAGGATTGGTGACAAGGCGCAGCCCTGGCGGAGACCAGCACCCACTGAGAAAGAAACTGACTGACTGCCGAGGACGCGAACACAGCTCTCGCTTTGGGAGTACAGGGATTGGATGGCCCTGAGGATAGACCCCCTTACCCCATACTCCCGCAGCACCTCCCACAGTTTCTCCCGGGGGACCCGGTCATACGCCTTCTCCAGATCCACAAAACACATGTAGACCGGATAGGCATACTCCCAGGCCCCCTCCAGGATCCTTGCGAGAGTGAAGAGCTGGTCCGTAGTTCCACGTCCGGGGCGAAAACCGCATTGTTCCTCTTCAATCTGAGGTTCGACGATCGGCCGAACCCTCCTTTCCAGCACCTTGGAGTAGACTTTACCAGGGAGGCTGAGAAGTGTGATACCCCGGTAATTGGAACACACTCTCTGGTCCCCCTTTTTGAACAGGGGAACCACCACCCCGGTTTGCCACTCCTTTGGCACTGTACCCGACTCCCACGCGATGTTGAATAGGCGTGTCAACCATGACAGCCCCTCAACACCCAGAGCCTTTAGCATTTCTGGCTGGATCTCATCAATCCCTGGGGCTTTGCCACTGCGGAGATGTTTGACTACCTCAGTGACCTCCACCAGGGAAATTGACGACGAAACACCATCAACCTCGAGCTCTGCCTCCAACATAGAGGGCGTGTTATTCGGATTCAGGAGTTCCTCAAAGTGTTCCTTCCAACGTCCGACGACCTCCTCAGTTGAGGTCAACAGAGTCCCATCCTTACTGTACACAGCTTGGATGGTTCCCCGTTTCCCCCTCCTGAGGTGCCGGATAGTTTTCCAGAAACACTTTGGTGCCGACCGAAAGTCCTTCTCCATGGCCTCTCCGAACTTCTCCCACACCCGCTGCTTAGCCTCCGACACGGCAGCAGCTGCAGCCCTTCGGGCCTGTCGGTACCCTGCAACCGAGTCAGGAGTCCTCCAGGATATCATATCCCGGAAGGCCTCCTTCTTCAATCGGACGGCTTCCCTGACCACCGGTGTCCACCACGGTGTCCGAGGGTTACCGCCCCTTGAGGAGCCTAAGACCCTGAGGCCACAGCTAGCCACCGCAGCTTCAGCAATGGAGGCTTTGAACATCGCCCACTCCGGCTCAATGCCCCCAACCTCCACAGGAATGCCAGAAAAGCTCCGCCGGAGGTGTGAGTTGAAGATACCTAGGACGGGGGCCTCCTCCAGACGTTCCCAGTTCACCCGCACTACTCGTTTGGGCTTACCAGGTCTATCCGGAAATTTCCCCCATTCCCTGATCCAACTCACAACCAGATGGTGGTCGGTTGACAGTTCCGCCCCTCTCTTTACCCGAGTGTCCAAAACATGCGGCCTCAGATCAGATGACACGATCACAAAATCGATCATTGATCTTCGGCCTAGGGTACTCTGGTACCAGGTACACTTATGAGCACCCTTATGTTCGAACATGGTGTTTGTTATGGATAATCCATGACTAGCACAGAAGTCCAATAACAACCGACCGCTCGGGTTTAGATCAGGGAGGCCGTTCCTCCCCACCACGCCTCTCCAGGTGTCTCCATCGTTGCCCACGTGGGCGTTGAAGTCACCCAGCAGAACTACGGAGTCCCCTACTGGAGCCCCATACAGGACTCCATTCAGGGTCTCCAAGAAGGCCGAGTACTCTGAGCTGCCGTTTGGTGCATACGCACAAACAACAGTCAGAGTTTTCCCCCCTACAACCCTTAGGCGCAGGGAGGCGACCCTCTCGTCTACCGGGGTAAACTCCAACACCGCGGCGCTCAGCCGGGGATTTATGAGTATCCCCACACCCGCCCGGCGCCTCACGCCCTTGGCAACTCCGGAGAAGAATAAAGTCCAACCCTTATCCAGGAGTACGGTACCAGAGCTGAGACTGTGCGTGGAGGTAAGCCCCACCAGATCTAACTGATAGCGCTCCACCTCCCTCACAAGCTCCGGTTCCTTTCCCCACAGCGAGGTGACGTTCCACGTCCCCAGAGCCAGCTTCTGCCGCCCGGGTCTGGTCCGTCGAGACCCCTGACCTTCGCTGCCACCCATGTGGCTGCGCACCCGACCCCAACGGGTCTTCCCACAGGTGGTGGGCCCATGAGATGAAAAGAGGGGGGGGTGCCACGTAGTTTGTTCGGGCTGTGCCCGACCGGGCTCCGTGGCAAACCCGGCCACCAGGCGCTCGCCATCGAGCCCTCCGTCTGGGCCTGGCTCCAGACGGGGGCCCCGGGCTTCCTCCGGGCCGGGTCACATCTCCTCTTTTTCCGATATTCATTGGGGGTTTTTTTGAACCATTCTTAGTCTGGCCCCTCACCTGAGACCACTCTGCCATGAGAGACCCTACCAGGAGCACAAGGCTCCAGACAACACAGCCCTCAGGTTCACAGGGACACGCAAACCTCTCCACCACGATAAGGTGACGGTTCCAGGAGAGACAAAAAAACATGAAATATGTAACTGCAAAAACAGTTGTCATTTATCATTAAATAGCTGTTTTTGTGACTATGTTAAAATATGGATATTGGAATATGCTAAATGCTAAAATAATTATTCTTTTACCAGTATACAACAGCTGCATGTAACATATGTTGAGGTGAGCATTCACGGCAACATCAAAAGAATAAACTTTCTAATCATAATTTAATAATGAATCAAAATTGACTTTGGTTTAAATCAAGCAGAATTCGAGGGAAATCCTTCCAGAGGAAAAAAACTGTTTAATACAAAGAATAATATCAAATCGCCTAATTTCACAGAAGATTATATGTGGATATAGAAAGAAAGTTCTACAAATGACCTATTTCACATTTGTACCTCTACTAAGCACGTAATGTTTTCATCTGCGTTTGTTTGTCAGCGTCATTACGCAAAAACCTAGGGTTAGGGTTTCCACTGATTTCCAAGAAATTTTGTGGAGGGTTGAGACATGACCCAAAATGCACAGATTACATTTAGGTGCAGGTCTGGATCAGGGGTCAGATAGGACGTTACTCAACATTGCCATTGATTTCCCAAACAATAAATCATGGGTGAAAGTGATGAAAGTGTCAAGTATACTTAGGAGACTGATATTTAGAGTGCGTGCAATTTGATGCAGATCCAAATAAAAATCAAGATCTGGTGAATATAATATGGTTTCATAAGGGGACTGTTGGGCCTTGTGGTATGTGCTCCACTGAGTGTCTTTCTGGTTCTTTATGTTAACCAGGATACACTGTGTTTTTAGTATTAATTAAACCTACCAACACCTGTAACTGAGTTTTACAGATGTTGGTAGAGCGTTTTTATTTCAGGCAGAACAACATTGGCTGTGAATGCCTGCTTCTTGTCCTAATGCTAAGCTAGGCTAACCCCAGCTGCATAGTGAACACACACACACACACACAGCAGTTTGATATCAATTTTGCCATATAGGACTTTGAAATAAACAAATAAGCAGATTTCCTAAACTGTTCAATGCTTAGGTTATGTGGCAAAGTCAAAAATGGATGAAGTCTCCATGTCTCACTTGACAATTCCCAGGGTGGTTGAAAGAGCTTTTATTTTAATCTGTGATCAAAGGACTGTGGTCTGTTTTCTTCCGGATGTTCAAGAGGCTGAATCGATCCATGAAGCCATCCCAAATTCAATTGGGGTTAAGGGATGAAGGCAAATGTTGGACTTTCTGCACGGACATTGAAGTAAAATCAATTTTGCAGGGAGACTTCCCGAATGTCAGTGCGTAGGTAGCCGTGTCATCGCTTCAACAGCAAATAAGTGTCGTGTTTACTTATGGGGATAAGTGGATTGTTTACTTGCAGCGCTCTGGTCAACTGACTGCTTTTTAAAAATGTTTTACCGAAGACTGCACTTCTATCCTCTCTATAAATACCCCATGTGTGTCTGTGTGTGTGCATGTGTGTGTGTTTGTGTGTGTTGTTTATCCCCCGGGGAACAAACACGCTCCCTTCCTGTCTGTCTGTGCCATGCGCTTGCCGAGGCGAGGTGTCTTGTGTGTGTCGTGATGCAGTCAAACTGCTGATGTAACCGAGGGTTTGTTGCTGAAGTCTCCTGAGAGGGAAGGAGCGGGGACTGGACCGTCTCATCTGAATCATCAGGCCTGTCAGTCACAGGGAAAGGCCTTGTGAGCTCTTTAACGCAGGTGACACAGGAGGAGAGGCAGACATTATAAACATGAATAATACATGGTAGGTAAGATGACTGTTAGAACTGGTTTTCAAAAAGACCATTACTCTGCGTATCTCTCTAAATTCTCTACCTCAATATCACAATTGTTGGTAATTCTCCTCCCCTTAAAATATCCTTTTCTCTATTATGCATTCGGTTTTCCATCATCGTTCCTATCTCATCTCATTTGTAATTTCCCACATTCTTTCTTAAATGATCTCCTCTTACCCCCGACATGACCTCCTGCTCATTTATTTCCCTCATCTAGCCTTTCACTCTTCATTCACAATCCTATTTCGTGGAATTACTCCAATTTCTTTGTTGAAATCCTTATGCATTATATCGACCCACCGTTTCTTGTATTTGATCAACTGTCCTCAATTTCTAAATTTGTCTTTTACCCCTGTCTTTATGTGCTATTTGCCAGAGCCTCATCTTTATCATGCCTGCCATTGTCAACCTCCTCTTCAACGTTGTCTCCACCAACACCACCATCTCCTTCACTGTGGTGCTTCCCATGGTCAGCCTGATCTCTCTCTTGGTGGGGGTCGGAGGTCACCTCTTGCTGTGGCTGGTGCTGGTGAGGAACCCACGCAGTCGCTCCAAGCCGGGCACCGTCCTGCTCCTCAACCTCAGCCTGGCAGACCTGGGCGCCTTGCTAACCCTGCCCTGTGTGCTTCTGAGCGCTAGTTTCCAGAACTGGCAGCTGGGAGGCGGGACCTGCGTCCTCCTGGGGTTCATGACTTCGGTCACAGTGGGAGTGGAGAGCTTCAGCCTGGCAGCGTTGTCAGTGTTGCGGTATCGTATTGTTGCCCCGCGGACGAGACCGCCTGCTAGTCTGACACAAGTGTGAGTATCATGGGGGGAGCAGAGGTGTGTTTGTGAAAGTCTGATGAAACACCTAAAGTAGTCACCTCAAAAATATCTGTTGACCCATTGCTGGCAATAGTCCCCACAAATGTATTGTGTAGTATGTTCTCTAAAAAGATTTACTTATCCACTATTTGTAAAATTGAATAAGTCTGAAAAGACATATTTTCATTATAAAAAACTAATATAGCCCCAGCCTTGTACTATAAAGCTGCTATAATCAATATGTTTTAATAACAATTGATGGAGTGATTATCTATAATGGGAAAGAGTAACATGACCGGAACAGAAATCCTCCAACTT
The DNA here is from genome assembly GCA_038501795.1 of Pseudopleuronectes americanus. Taxonomy (NCBI): domain Eukaryota; kingdom Metazoa; phylum Chordata; class Actinopteri; order Pleuronectiformes; family Pleuronectidae; genus Pseudopleuronectes; species Pseudopleuronectes americanus. The sequence goes on along the minus strand of CM076730.1, from coordinate 5,393,924 downwards.
TGCAGTTTTCTGCAGCTTTTTAAAGCATAGACTGATAGATATCAATCCCCTTAATACAGCTGTTTAAAACAATGTTGCAGAAAGTGATATCTTGGATCCGCCCCCCGATCTGAATCCGCAGTAGAATTAAATGAGTCCCATACAGCACTTGGTAATTCATCCGGTTTTCTCATTTGGTAAAGTTTCTAAATACCAAACTAACAATCTAACCCTGAAGTAAACATAGCGTCCTTGGTGGAGGTGACCGAAAAAAAGGAAATAGGTCTGATAAACGTATTGTTCATGACCAAAACAAGAGCTGTGTCCCAAATCAGTGGTTGCATCCTTTGGAGTCTTTGATCTACTGAGTCTTCGAATGCTCAACCGAAATGAGTAGGTCTGAGGTGATCCTCCGGCACAATAAATAAACTTGTACTCTATCTACCTCTCCTGTAGATTATGCGCTGTGGTAGCCATTTGGCTTGTCTCAGTAACCATGGCGTTACCCAAGGTGACCTACATCGACTTCAATGGCGGTTGCACGTGGTTAGCCAATCAAGACGAGTGGCTGTTATTCCTGGTTCCTGCCTTCCTGGTTTATTATGTGGCCCCCCTCCTCTGTATCGCCATCAACTGCGGCCTCATCATCTCTCACCTCCACCGCTGCCGGGGGACCCTTGCCGCAGACCGCCGCAACAAGAAAGCTACAGCTCTGCTGATTGGTTCAACACTGGTGTTCGCCATTAGTTGGTTGCCTTATTACACGATTGAATTTGTCAATGTTATGTCTTCTCGGGTTCGCTCTGCGGCGTCTCCTGTTGGCACATTTGTGCCCACGGTTCCTTCAAATATGTCTCCATCACATGGGCCGAATGAGGAGATGAGAGTTTCCTTGTTGTGGGAGGTGGCGTCCCTGGCGGCCATTTTGCTTGTGTGTCTGGCACCGTGCTGGAACCCACCGCTGTACTTCCTGTTGTCACGACCAGCAGTACGTCAGCTGCGGATGCTTCTGCCTTCCTTCTTTAATAAGCCCTTTAGAAGAAAACCTGTACAGCCCTGGCGTATTGCTCCTGCCCCTCCCCCATGCCTGACACACCCTCAGCCTCCTGCACACTCTCTCACTCACCAAACTCTGACACACAGACTGACTCAGTAGAGTTAGTACACACTAAAGTGTTCTTTAATAATTCCCCCTTCGCAAACAACGTGCATCTCAATAAAGGTTTATAATATATATGAATCACAACATGCTTTGTATACACATCCCATTGAACTCTTATCCACTTCCTGTCTGCTTTTGTAATATTCAACTCAATTTTATTTGTATATCACCAAATCATAACATAGGCTGCGTTATCTCAAGGTATTTTACATAGTAAGGCCAAGACCTGACAAAATTATAGAGAAACTCCACAGTTCCCATAGTTAACAAACATGTGGTGATTGTGGAGAGAAAAACATCCTTTGAACTTGAAGAAACTTCCCACTAAACCAGACTCAAAGTGGGCGGCCATCTGCCTTGACTTCTTGGGGTGAGCGGAGAAAGATGGGGAAGAGAAGAGGGAAGGGCAGGGGAGGATAGAGAGAACAGGAATCATTCTATTTAAACTCTATCGGACTGGTTGTTTATGATTATGAAAATGAATAATTTATATTTATAGATACAGGGATGTTATTGATGATAGCAGCACCAGGTAATAATAATCATAATTATAATAAAAATAATAAATGTTATTATTATCATTATTGTTGTTGGATCCTGCGCCTCTGGAAAGAGACAGAGAGAGAGCGAGAGAGAGAGAGAGAGAGAGAGAGAGAGAGAGAGAGAGAGAGAGAGAGAGAGAGAGAGAGAGAGAGAGAGAGAGAGAGAGAGAGAGAGAGAGTAACAGTGGTTGAGCTCTCAGACAGATGAAAGTGTATAATAAACAGAATGCATCATGTGCCATAAAAACACAAGGTTTATATTCCTCATCCCGATGCCAGAGTCACTAAGCAACTCCCTGTCTTGGCAGTGGGAAGCTTTCAGAAGAGGACCGCTGCAAAACTGGGAGGATTTTTACAGACAAACAAAGCAGTTTCTCTCTTCATATCAAAGTGCACATCCTCATTTTAAAAATCCAGGTCACTGAACTTCCATGTCTCCAGACCTCCCACGCGGGACCTGAACCTGCACCTGCAGTCTTAAAGGCCTTTCTCAGGGACTGTTGGGTGCCTGCTGAGTCCACACTGACTCACATAACCCATCCAAGCAAACACAAACCTTAGTATGACATGAAGCAGAGTGCTGCCGGTGTTAAGAAACCTTCCCAGGACATCCTTACATTACATGTAGTGAATTAAAACAACAAATACAACCTTGTAACCTCATTACACAGCCATGTGACATGGTAAAAACACAATGTATCACGCTGGCTCACTGTAAAGCTCCTTGTAAATCTCTTGGCTGCAGCATTATCTCAATTCAATGTCATCTCTATGACCTTGTGAAATGAGGCCTGTCTTGTCTTATAAGGAGCATCATAAAAATGTACTTGTTATGTTCCGAGCTTGAATGTGGGAATGCTTCTATTAAATTGTGATTTGACACAAAGAATCAAACCAGAAGATGACCGCATGGGGAAAATGACTTCTCTGCAAGTGGAGCCAATCTACATCCCAAGTAGTTTGATATCACAATGCAAAGGGCATGTCCTGTACTTGGCAGTGGTCAGGAGCTTTGTTTGACAATTTGACCGGGGGCGTGTAATTGGGTTTTTGTTGTCAGGCTATTCATCGTGAGAGATTTAAATATATTGGGGCATTGGAATCCCTGACGATGTCCTGGAATATAGTCTAATGAGTTTCTTTTGCAGCTGCATCAAAAATAATTTGAACATTTTATTCTGAAACACATACTGACATTTTAACCTGATATAAACACACCTACTTTACAATGTACAAATGTGGTAAAACGATTATCTGCAGTGAAGATTTTATATTCAATTTTTTTCATAAAATGAATCTAGATTTGTTTCATTACTCTTCACGTGTGGTCTATATGTAAGTTTGAATGATTTACTGGGGCGCTGTTTTTTTTGTCATACATTTCATGTTGTCTCTTTAAATTAAGATCTTCAAAAATATCAGAATATGTGAATATTTATGAATCCCATGTCAAAGCCCGACGCGTGCAAACTACTGTATTGTCTAGAGGACACCAGACAGTGAATTTCTTTGGATTATGAATTGTATCATTTTACTCCAACTCATATATTTCTTGAATCTACATATCTTATCCTTTTTCATTATTAAAATTGTTTTAAATTTTGCTTTCTGATTTTTGTTTAATGTGCCTGCAGAGCACCTTGAATCTACCTCTGTATGAAGTGCTTTATAAATATAACTGCTTTGCCTTGAACAGACGTATATGATGTCATGGGCCATTTTTAAATAATATATTTCAAACACAAACACCAAGGAAATACAGAGATGTGTTAACTAATAAGTTAATTTGGACAGAAATATTTTTGGGGTGTTAAACTTTGCAGCTTCTTTTACAAATACAGAGGGCTGTATTTTCTCTTTGTATCTATGTGGGTTTTAATGCAAGGATTTGATCTTAAAAATAAATAAAGGGCATTTGGTAAATGAACAAATATTGATTATACTTTAGTAACAGTTGGCCAAAACATCTGTTGGCATAATCCATTTTCACACACCCAAGTCATATTCACCCACCATGTCCTATTTAATTACACTGGGTTGGAAGAAGGTCATTCAAATCCAGCTGTTCCATTATCTACTGTAGATCTGTGGATGGTTGGCATGTGATGACGATAAATCCATAAAGTACTCTCTCACCTTGCATGTGTCATCTCATTGGCACCTAAGGAACCTTTTGGTTAGCCCCTTGACCGCCTGATCTCTCCCAGACTGCACCGCTCCACATTCTAATGACTGAAAGCTTCCATTGGCAGGGAGAAGGCCTATCCGCGTCGATACCGTCTTGGTGGCTAATGACAGAGCTTATCTGTGTCATCTGTCTGTGCTGTGATCCTCTCACACAGCGCGGAGAAGCAGCGAACGCTGATGTCCTGATGAGACTTAATTACGTCTACAGATCAGTGAAAGCTTAAAATTTAAGTCACGCTCAGCAGGCCCATTGAGAGGATCCTTCCCACTTCCATTCAGTGTGTTTAGTGCAGCCCTGCCGACGTGTCTGGAGGACTGGTGTACTTCTGAAAATACTCGGCGAGGAAGAGCAGCAGTGAGCAGAAAGGGTTGCAGTGTGAGAATGAGAGAAGATTAATATCTTAGGGCTTCTGGAGATGGGTATTACGATGGAAGAGCCTTCATCATCCGGATCAGTGTTTTGGAGAGGTATTGATTCGAGTGTGACAGGCATTTACCAGGATGGCCTTAAAAGGATGTCAGGACATTCACTGTCATTTCACAGTACTTAAATCTCACAGGGAGGATCTGTGTAAGGCAAATAGCTAGGAGCATCCAGGTTTTACTTGACACTAGTCCCCTTGATGGGCATTTTGGAGAGGAATGGTCTGAAGTGAAAACGAGAAATAAGACAAAAAGAATAACAGGTTGTTCCAGGTAACAAGCAAATGTGATGTTAAATAAAGGCATCACCATCATCAACAGCCTGATCAACAAGAAGGCTATCCATACAAGCGTTGTTTAGTGATTCTTAAGATTTGACTGTGAGTTAAATTGTAAGAAGTGTAGGAAAGGAATGGGCTGAGATATCACGTTTCAAGCACCAACATTTTCATACAGTTCTTTTGTGTCATTTTACACACCTCAGAAAGGCTGAATAGCCACAGAGAGGAGAGTGTTCCCCCTGACAAGTCACTGGCTGTCTGACAGCTTCCCCAAAGTGATGCCAAATCATCTTGATCGCCCCCCCTACTGGCCGGCTGCAGTAAGGGTCATCAATCCCACCTTTTTCGTGTTAATGGACTGAATATGGACCAAATTAAAAAGTCAAATTACATGTTAGAACTAGGGTTGGTAATCCTGGAAACTCTCTAATTTAGCTTTTCTCAAAGATGGTTTCAGTTCTTTTAGCTAGTTCTTAGTTAAAGTGTTCATCAGTAAGTTTTGTGAGTTAGTTATTTGATGATGTATTAACAAGGTGAAATGATCATGATTTAAAGATGACTGACTCCGGTGTGTGTATGCATCGGCGGGACCTCGATACCTCATCTCCATCCCACGATGGCTACTGCACAGCCCTAGCTCCCATATCACCTGATATGGCGGTCTTCCATATCAGAGATATTATTACCTTCGAGTGTAGCCATACGCTTCAAGATGTATCACTTTCTCCCAAAAAGAGCCAAGGCTGGGTCAGGCCCAGAACATGTGGAACAGAGTCTCTGGAGCTGAATTTCATCCATCTTATTCCCCCTTAGTTTTAGAAAGGTGGTCATGACTGAGTATCTTAAATTTGATGAAGCTGCGTATGCAGTGTAGGGATGATTTATGAACTGTTTTAGTATTGCCTTCAACATATCCTCAGGAAAAGGTCTATTGAGTTCTTGATTCCAAAGGGTTCTCAGGTTATCCTCAGGTTTACTGTTTATTAAAGAGTATATCGGACCATGTAAGGGTTCTATGAAAGAAGTTCAACCGTAATGGTGGGGGGGCATTTAGTCCCTGATCTGTAGATAACGAAAGAGGCACTTAGATCAACATTTTCTCATGATTGCTTAAACGAGGTGACCATCCCATCGACTTATCAAGCTTGAATACAGCAGATTCCCAAACTTCTTATCTGAGGTTGTACCAGGACAATAAAAAAAGCCTCTGAGCACGTGACACCTTCTCCATGAGGCTTCTCTCTGCCTCCCTCTGGCGGCCGCTTTACATCACAGCGACAATAACGGAACAAATGATTTTGTACCGTAAAACCCGAATGAAACACACCGGGAAAAAAATCCCAGACCGGTGTCAGACAAAGGCACACATTTGAAGGAACTCGCGCGTCTCAGCCATGAGGGACGCGCTGTAGGAGGGAGGAGGTGAGGGGCACGATTTCTCCCCCATCCTCCCTCTGCACTCACTCAAGCACGCGCAACCAATAAAGAGAGAGAGAGAGAGAGAGAGAGAGAGAGAGAGAGAGAGAGAGAGAGAGAGAGAGAGACAGAGAGAGAGAGATATAGAGAGACTCAGGTATGAACTGGAGGTATGGAGGGGAGGGCAATCACCGCTGGGGCAACCAAAGGACAGGAGGTGATGCGCTGTGCGGATGGCTCTCTCTCCTCCTCTTCCTCCTATAGCACGTCGCCTTCTTTTCCAAACTGGGACGCAGGTGTAATCCTCCTCATCCTCACTCCGCCCTGCCAACTAACACCTTTGTGAATAGCCCATGCGCCGCGCGTCCCCGTGCAACTGGCTCCCAGTCCCGAGCAGCGGCGGCAGTAGCAGCAGCAGCAGGAGGAGGAGGAGGAGGAGGAGGCTTTACGCGCGGGAGTGAGAGGAAGAATAACATGATCATGTCAGATGAAATGTGGTGCGTCTCTTTTGTGCACCGTCTCTTGCCGCCGTGGTGAAGACGATGCCGGGTCTGCAGCCTGCACAGATGACCTGAGGCGGGCGGCGCAGGAGGTTGCAACTACAGCACTTGTTCCATAGAGAAGATATATTAATAACCATGGCAGACCAGGTAAGGCCACGCACCACACCTCGTGCGCTCCTCACAATAGACCAGACTACACACACACACACACACACACATACAAAGACGCACAAACACACACACACACACACACTATCTCCTTCTTTCTCTCTCTCTCTGTCTGATGTGCAGCTCTGTTTTTACGCAGCTCACCGTGGTTCCTCTCAGTCACCCTTATCTTTTTAAGCTCAGAATTTGGGGGATTTCTCAGCTTCCCTCTCAGGAGATGATTTCTGAACAGTATCAGGCCTTCAGGGACTCTCAGTGAGTCTGTACCACTCTGTAGAGACTTTATAGTAAACTTCACTTGCTCACATTTTTAGGCGCCAGCTTTATTTCCAGCCCAGTTATTTTAGCTGTGATGTGTTTGCAGTAAATCCTTAGTCTTGTTACAGGTATTAGATCCATAGTTCCAGGCTATCTTTGCTCCCTCTATAGTGTGGACATGTTATTCATCATAAATGACTTAATATACCTTTATACATCATCTAAATTGAAGTTTAAAGAACATTGAGCTTGGTCAGGGAACATTCACAAGTCTACTAGATCCTCTGTGGCTGCAGCAGGTTCACAGCAGCAGCAGCAGTGAGTGTAATTCGGCTGCAGAGACACTGCCTGTAGTATTAATTTTGTATTGTACACTGTTGTTTGCCCCAGTTTTCTCGACAGCCTGGCTAGAGAAGGAGATTAACCCCTGACACACTGGCTCACAGTCTCCTGTTTCTGCGTGTATGGCTCCCCTGAGCGCCACTGACAATAAAGGCCATGCTTAATTGATTAGCTCGTTCAATTAACTTAATTGAGCTTCCTCGCGTGTGTGTGGGTGGGTGGGGGAGCGCGTGTGCTTTTGTTTGTTGTGTGTGTGTGTGTGTGTGTGTGTGTGTGTGTGTGTGTGTGTGTGTGTGTGTGTGTGAGAGAGAGAGATAGAGAGATAGAGTAGAGAGAGAGAGAGAGAGAGAGAGAGAGAGACAGAGAGATGGGGAGAGAGAGATCAAGTAGCAAGCCAACTGTGTCACAAGAAGCCACACCTTAAACATATGCTGCAACACTACTACTATACTATACTGCTATACAATACTATATATTACATACTGTCTTATAATATATATTGTACATTTCTATTATACTATAACATACTGTACTATTATACTATACAGAATATACAACATTTGACAATATATTAGCAATTACTAAATGTATACTTTAATACAATACACTCTACCAACATGTATTACCCAAGACATCACTGAACACACTACCACACTACACTATAGTACAATACTGTACTAAGCTGCATCTTTTTTTAGTATTCAATTGAACCAATACAGACTTGATTAGCTCATTATACAATGTCAAAACACAGCAAACTCATGAGAGATCTAAGCTGCCTGAGACAAAGTCCCCAGTTTCCTGGGTACACCTGTACACTCTCACAATCCAATCCAATCCTTTACAGCAGCCCTGCAGTTGTTTCTAACCTTCTGAACACTCAGGTGCTGTAGTTGACATTGTTTAAGAGAGGTCGTGATTCAGCACATTGCAATTTGTGTGACTTTACCCTGTCATGTTGATTTGCATCGCATTTTATTCTAATACATTCCTGTTATTATGTCAATCCCCTTTAATTAAGCGCCCAATTCTGCACTTAGCTTTTGCAGGCAGATGCTGAGCCACAGTCGCCCAGGGGTGTCACTGGAGCTAGATTAATTGCTGTATAAATATTGATGAGGGTCGTCAATGGTTGACCTGCTGCGGTTGCTGGCAACACACACACACACACAGTAATGCACATGCACGCACACAGTTAGCTCACACGCACTTTTTTCGCAGCCACGTTATTGCTCTGGAGAACACCACTAACAGATTTCTCAGTTTTAAATAACCAGGGATGGAGATCAAGAATTTATGTTTTTGACCTATTTTGATGTGTTCATGCTGCGCTCATGATGCACACCATGTACAGTTTACAGCCACCTAACCGCACTTCTGCTCTTATCACCCACTGCTGCAGCCTCTTCCTCTGTCCCTCCCTCTTTCTCTATCAACATACCTCCTCCTCTCTTTTCCTAACCCTAACCCTAACCCTGCTGTGTGTTGGGATTCTTTCATCCCTAGCTATCCTTTCAGCAGCGCTCCTCCCTCCATGTCTCCCTCATCTCTTCACCTCTCAACGTCAGCTCCACTCTTCCTCTTGAAGGTCTACCTTTGAAACACTGCATCTTCACCAGCATCTTTCTCTAACACTGCCACTCGTCCCTCTCACCTTCATTATTTTCAACTCCCTCCTTTTTCACACACAGAGAACCCCCCCCCACCCCACATACACTCAGACACACACACATAGACACACACAGACACACACACAAACCACTTCCACTACCACCCCATCCTCCAGTGTCAACGTTACAGGTAGATCCACAGCCTGTTTATTTCAAGGTACTCCGGGTAACAAAACCTGATATCTGGCTGTGCAGTGGCTCATCACTATATTTACACATAGGTATTTTTATTGTGTTCATTTCATTCTAGTACAGTATGTTTCTCACCACGGCGCCCCCCCTGCGGCGAGGAAGCACACCCCTGCCTGTCAAACACCAGCTGCGGAGGGAAGAGGCTGTGTCCGAGGACTGCGATTGGATCCCGGGCTTGGAGCAGCCTGCCACGTTGCCCATCAGTGACACAGCGGTGGCTCGGGATGAGTCCTTCGGTCAATCGGCAGCTGCACAGTCAACTTACCGCAGCCACAGCGGAGCTTTGAGAATAGTACTGCTGGGACAGAATGGCGTGGGCAAGTCGTCACTGGCCTTATCGCTGGCCGGGCAGTCAGACAGATCCCTGTCTATAGACTCTGAGACACAAGCATGTGGTAATAGCCTACACAGGGATGTGTGGTGTGTGTCTTTGTGTGCATGTGCATCTATGGCAGGACTGAAAACCTTTTGAAATCAATCTCAAGGTCTAGATAAGCTTTGGTCAGACGTCTTTGTTGTGATCAATGCTGTATTTATCTCGACTCACACAGTCCAGCCAAGTAGGGGACAACGGGCTAAGATGAGCCTCTTTTTACATTTGATGATTTTACTGCAAAACAAAATTGTAGTTGTTTCAAACAATATTTACTATTTATTCCTCAGGTGTGTGCACATGGAAATTTAACCAAGTTATCTAATTATAAGGGTTCCAGAACAATGACCCATCAAAGAAAGTTCGTCCTTTGGCAAATCTTACCCCAAGGTGGGGGTATTATGATCATCGTGATTCGCTGAATTGAGCCCTCTATAGATAAATGGTGCCACCATAAAAACTTATATAAAAATTACACAAAATCCATGTCATCAATTTAACAAAAGGAAAAACTTATACTCAAAATAAAAACATATATTTGTTAATTGTTGATCAACAGGTTTCTTAAACATTTTAGAGAAAGATTTAACTGTGGTAATTGTGAGTTAACACTCAGCTACAGAAATAAAGTATGTGTACTTAAACTTTTGTATACATACAGCATGTCTGTGTGATTTAAATTTAATATTAGTCAACAATGTATTTATTACATTAACATTGTAAAACTTGAAACAGTGTTCAAATAATACATGAACTTGTAACAGTGACACAGAGAGAGTTAGTGTAGGTGTGTGTGTTCAGTGGACACTACTGCTGTTTTACCCCACAACCACCATTTTGACAGAACTTTTTAACCCAGTAGTTCAGATCAACAGTTATGTTACGTTTATGACCTTGTTCTGTAGCTTACATTGACTTAAATTGCATATAATAACCTCAAAAACATATCTATTTAAATGAAGATACAAGATTGATACCTTTAATAACATTTTGCTCTGGTTTGCGCACTAGTCTCCATGTGCTTGACTCAAATATGGAATGATTAATTTCGATTATACTTCCTTAATTTGTGGTAACATGATAATTTTTTTTATGGTTATCTAGATAAAGGGGGTGGCTCATCTTACCCACTGGTTCGACTTACCCTGTTCTCCCCTACAGCTTTAGACTGCTCAGATTTTCCCTTTAACTGTATTTCAAATGAATAATAGCTAGCAACTAGTTAGCTGGAAACAGGAGGAAACAATCTTAAAGTTATAGTTCACCTAAAAATTCACTCATTATTTACTCATCACTGGGTGAAGTGTTTGAGTCCTCAAAACACTTAAGAAGTTTCAGGGGTAAACAGCGCTGCATCAAAATCCAATACAATTTGAGTAAATGGTGAATTTTCATGTTTGGGTGAACTATCCTTTTAACGCTGTTGGTCTTGTACAAACCAAAAAACCCAAAGTGCAAAGGTTTTACGTCAGGTTTGTCTTTTACTGCATATTTAGCTGCAAATTTTACAGGCATGAGAGTGGAATCAATAAATAAGTTGATGTTGCATGTTATCTTTGAATTGAGCTTGCTAACTAGCTGCTAGCTCACATCTTTGAACTAAGCCATGCTACTTAGGCCACGTTCCATTACACCTCGGAGCTCGATCCTCGGAATGACCCGAATAACCAGAGTTGATAGCATTCCAGTAGCATCGGAACAATGTTTACGTTAGCTAGCCATTGTTAGCAAAAACAGTTTTTAAATACGCATTACTAACACAATAGTAACACGTCCTGAGACAGTAATGGACAGTACTATGTGTACAACTCGTTTAATGAGAGTTAGTGCTAACTTTCCAGCCCCCAAGTCGATTTTCTGAGCTCTGAGGTTAAATGGAAAGCTGCATTATTTCCCCACTTTTCGTGGTATGTTTGAGTTAGCTAACTATCTGATAGCTTACACCTTTGATCTGAGCCATGCTACTTGTATCTCCAGTTTCTAGGTATGCTAAACTAACTTACTTCCTATACAGATATGTTAGTGGTCAGCAAGTGAGCCAATGAATATTCTGTTGATTGTGTAAATAGCTGTTGAATCAGCCTTGATCCACTTTGCCTCCCCTCCCCCGTCAGTCAGTCAGTAGGCCTGTCGCTCTGTTTACTGCAACACCAGCGATAATCAGCTCTGGTCCTCGGCCGATCAATTTGTTAGTGTCACAAGGGCCTGGAGAAGCTCACATGCTTCTGACTCACACCCATAGCTCACACCATACAGTATTCATTAGTGCAGATGAACTACGCTTGGATTCATGCATCATAAATGGGCAGGAAAAACACTTTCATCCAAGTAGCTTGTACATGTTTCCCTGATAGGAAATCATATTATGCATGGGAATTTTAAAAGACTGCTAAATTATTCTATGAGCTACACATCGGAATCACAAAAAACATTCATCTGTTCAACTATGCCTATTTGATACATTCGAATAGAAGCTCCAGCATCAGATCAACCTCCTGGCTGGAATGACAATACATGTCTTTACCAAGTAATTACCAGTAACAGACAGGCGAGGAATAACAACAGGAGCTTTGGTGTGCTGGTACCTTAAAATAGACCTGACATCCACAGTGGGTCTTTTTCAAACCAAATTATCTTCTTTTTCTGTACGTTTTATTTTCACGTAAAATCTGACTAATAGTCTTATATTATATAATCTTATCCTGTGAACTCCATTGTTGCCCTGAAACTATGAGCCTTGGAGCTTTGACTGATTGATAGGGGTTCATTTAGCATGACACTATAGCTTATACTGAATAACCACATGCACTATCCTGCAACCATTAAAACTCAGTATAGCACTACTATATATATATATATAGCAATTTCCGTTAGAAATAGTCCCCAAAAAATGCAATATGTAATCCATCTTGTGTTCCAAATGTTAAAGACTATAGTGCTCAGGGGTTTTATGAATTTATAGTACATGCCATTTTTACTGAGCAATGTTGAAAATATTATTTGTACTCAAACTTTAAAGATGAACATTTTCAGTAAGAACAAATGGGTTTGGAGCTAAGAGCTCTAAAGTAGGCAGGAAGGAGGGGCCGGGTAAAATAGACTGACATCTTGTTGGTTTGGGTTATTTTAAAAGAGCTAAGTTGGAAAGACAAATGTGGAATATTGACTCTACATTAGAGCATAAAAATATCCTCATCAAGATAAAAAAAGAGTGTCCGAAATAAGTTGGAGTTCCATTTTTCATCAAACCATTTTAAACATCTCCAGAAACTGATTTGTTCTGGAGTAGGTCAAGGACAACTTCTAAGAACTAGAACAACTTGAGATGACAGATTTACTCTATTTACACTATTTGTGTTGCATATATTTTTGCGACCACACTGGTATATACGCCCTACAGTGTTTTGTGTGTTTTGTGTCTTCTGGTGTGTTTGACCTGAGTGTTTGCTTGCAGGTGAGGGCTACGAGTGCTCGGTGACGATCGACGACGAGGACAGCAAAGTGATCATTTTCGACAACTGGAAACAGGTGAGTTACTCGTCTGATTCGTGCTTTGTTCATTGGGGCTCGTTTGTATCATAGAGTTTAAACTCGCCCTCAATCCTTTCCTGCTTCTGATACGTCTGTTGCTCATAAGCCTTCTTTGAGTTTGACATTGAGACGTGTGCTTTAGGTGAAAAAAAGGCATTTGTTGGATTTCCGTGATGGTAAAATGATTGGTGTGCACTGAAGGCAGAGATAGTGTGTTCATACTTTTGCTTACATGTGTGTGTGTTTGCTGCACCGTACAGGGAATCCTGCGGGAGCAGCTATGCTGACTGCCATTCAGCTTTTCTGACGCTCTTTTTCTGCAAAGGGCCAAAATAGGTGATTGAGTTAATACAACTGGGTTTTTGAGCAGGAAAGCGTCACAGGACTACAACAGCTTGACAAAAAGCTCCTTGTGACACTGATGACATTATGTGAAATGAAAAAGTAAGCAGTCATTAATGATAATGAAATGTTAGAGCACTCTAATTAGAGTTTAGGGTGGATTATCCCTGATGCATCCTTACCAGATGTCCACTCGGGGCCTCAGGGGCTCCCGCCTTCAGGTTAAATTATTCACACGCTGCCACATTTCGCTCTGGGGAAGTCCACTGGAAGCTACCTCGTGTCCTCACTTTTCCTGTTATCACGTTGTTATAGCGTTATCCTCTGTTTCTCACCCCCAATTCCGCCGCCCTCTCCGCCCGCAGCTGTCATCCAAATCTCCCCGTCCATTCACACTCTTGTTTCATTTTTATGTGGCACTTGCTCGCCTCTCTCCAGTGGCCCTTTTCCTGCCATGGTCAAGTCTCACCGAGAGTTAATTACGTTTGTTATTCTGTGCGTGTTAATACGAGGCAGGCCCTTCAGACTGAAGCAACAGACGGCGGACAGCGGGAGGCTTGGAATAACTCCAGGGCCGTCAGCAGTGGGGGAAGGCAGAGAGAACTGGACAGCATCCTAAAATCATCTGCTAATTCGTGCTCATGTTTTTTGTGCTTTTTTTGGGGGAAGTGCCCGCAGATAGAAAACATATACACACACACACACACACACACACACACGTGAGCTAACAGTCACACCCTCACAAGGTCAGACAGATGTTGTCCAGCTGCCTATCGCACATCTCATGGACCTCAACTAGCAGAGTATTAACCGACAGCACCCCCAGTCCCTGGAGGCAGAGCTTCTGGCCTTGTAGCGAGCTGCGAGGGTTCTCCGTGGGGCATCCAAACCTACACCCAAGTTACCATAGCAACAAACACAGACAGACACACACACACATACACACACATGTATACACAACCAGGGCTTAATCACTCACTCACGCATAACATCATGCTACAACAGTCAGCATCCAAAGCTGATGGCTGTTCTCTGACTGGCCCCCTCGTTCCCTTGCGATATAAACTGCCCAAAAAAATATATGACACTGTAACATTGACACTCAGCGATGGTTTGTTCGAGGGATCTTATTGGTCTTGCTGGTTGACTCATGGAAGTCGAGATGGAGCTGTCATTTTCCCAACTGCAGTGCAAAGAGTGGTGCACAACAAACTCCAGGTCTCACTTATATTGCCAGTGCAGAGACACATATAGACAATGATGGCAAATGTGTGTGTGTGTGTGTGTGTTCCTTCATGTAGCACTGATAACAGTGTGTAAAACATAACACCGCACAAATGCACACAGGGTTGAGAGTCTGCATGTGCCAGATGCTGGGACGTTGTGAGCGTTGCTGACGTCACTGGGCTTGGATGGTTTAAATAAGTCATCCGTGTGCTTAAAATAGAAACACTGGCAAATTTGACCCAGCAAGACCGTGCCCTTCTCTGCTTTTAGCCTGACATTGGTTGTGTAATTGAATGTATCTGTCAAACATTTAATAAATTGGGTTCTGCATGTGGGGGACCAAGTCGGAGATTGAGGTCACCGACGACTCCACGGACCTTCAGACCCTTCTCTCTAACGTGTGTGACTGTGTGTGTGTCTGTCTTAGTGACTGTACGTTGGCGCATTATTGAATTTATACCTTTCCTGAGTCAGTCTAAGAGTTTTCATTATTATTTGATAGCCTGAAGTTTAAATATTTATTAAAAACAACCAAGAGGGGCAGCCTGAGGCCTGGAGAAATGTAGGCCAGTGTCTTATATGTGTGTTACTATCAGTGCGCAGCGAGAAAAGCTGGAGGAATGGATCGTTTGTTTTGCTAAAGCGAATTAGGGAGAAGGTCCAGGATGTAATTTGGAAGGAGATAATTACTGCTTGACCACATTCTTTCACTCGATTAGAAAGAAAGAAAAACATCGTTCCACCATCCAGTTCTCGGAACAGAGACTGAATTTGGCCTTGTGTCCTGGGAGTTTCTTCCCTGGACTATTTTCTCTTTCATCCTTCGCTGTTCTGCTTCCTTATAAGAGTTGTTCTGCTCCATTTACAGTTTCTCATTTCTTGCCCTAATCCATGTAAGCTGCTATACTTTAACCATTTTGTTTGTTTTAGTCTCCGCAGGGATTCATTTCTCATTTTTCTTTGTAGTGTAAAAAAATTTGCATTGTATTTGAGGGATACCTACCAGGGAACTGCCAGAATACTATCACAGTCATCTAGATCAGCTGTAGTGTAGACAGAATCTTGGAAATCTTAAATTTTCTTTAAAAAGCTATTGTTGTTCTTACTGAGAAAGCATATAATATAATCTTGGTCAAATAATATCAGCAATATGATTTAAATTTTGAATCTACTATACTTGGTTGTCTTAATAGATTTGAACTTGCAATATATTTTCCTCTGCCTGGGAGGTTATTTTCTCCACCCTGGTCCATTTCTTTTGGTTGGTTTGTTTGTTTGTTCTTTAATTGTAAGCAACATTTCTCAAAAAACACTGGACAGATTTCCCATGGAACTTGTTGGAAGGATGTGGTATGGCTCAGGGAAGAACACGTCACATTTTTGTGTAAATCCGGATCAGTGGGTGGATCCAGGAATTGTTATACTTTCTTGAACATTGTTAGATGTTTCTTGACTTTTTCTATGATTTTTCTTCAAAGAATTTGGTGATCTTAATGAAATATCATACATATAAAGGGGACTTTTATTAATGAATGTGCAATTTGGTGCAGTTTGATTGAACCTAATGGGACCGTTGGGCATTGGTGAAGGTCTACGCTCTACTCAGTGCCATTCTAGTTCAAAAAGTTATTCTATTCAATCATTTTAAATTGTTTTGTACTGTCTGCTTTCTCTAGCCCACATGTTTACTATTGTTTAGAACATTTAAGAAAAAAACTTGACATTTCCTTTCAAGATTTGCATTAAAGTTGGTGCCCTGACTTTAGATGAGGATCACTAGATTTTCCCAGCCAGGAGGAACTCTTTTTTTGTATTAGTTACAACACCATGTTAATGTATCATCAAGTCCAACGTCAGCTAGCTACAGCTAGAAAGACGTTTAAGTATTTTTTGTTATTCCTAAAGCACAGTATCCTTGAGTGATTACATTATATACAGTCTATGGTAGTGTCATTTATTTATGCTAATGAATGTTAGCATGTCTGTGTAAATTGAACTTAGTGAGCTACCTAGAATCAGCATCTAATGTTAAAAATAATTCTTTTGATCAGGATCAAACAGGTTGATTAATGATGCTGAACCTAGTTGTCATTTGTAACTATGAGTTGAATTCAACCGGTCAAAGCACTAAACAAAAATAAATGCCAGCATATAAGCTAGTCATCTATGCATGATAGTTAATGGTAGTAGTATCTCTAAGCTTAAAAGTGTAATTCACATAGTTTCCAAAAGCCGTTTGTGCAACATTGCATAATTTATTCATATCGTTTTTATTCACTTAATTTATTCATGACCTCAATCATAAAGCAACAGGGCAAAGGGTGAGAGACAGAAGCTGATTGGCCCTTCTGTTCACATGCCAAACACTGGTTTGCAGCTGGAATGAAATATTATCTTATTTTTTTTTGTATATAATTATAAGGCCATTAATGTATGACCATAAAATACTCTAACTCAACACACCTTTCACCCCAAATTTGTTAAGACAATATTGCCATGTGAATTACTCATTTGGACAAAAGAAAGGTAGAACCTTTTTATTCAAAAATTGCATTTTATTGTGTCCTGGAGGGAAATCCTTTTTTATCCTCTCTGCACAGGGCAGGTCAGAGGTCAACTGCACACAACAGCTTTCCTGATACCAGTAAGGATTCAGGGATTTGCTAATGGACACTTCAGCAGGGTGGAGGCTCTACATGCTGTCACAATAAAGCTTGAATCTGGGTCACGCAGGGACACTTACTACCCTACCCTTCTGTGTGTGTTATTGTGTGGGGGTGTGTCTGTGATGTCTGCTGATTTAGGGAATGATGTGGTCATCGGTGGCCGTTGCTCACGCAGGCTCGTGTGTGCTCTGTGTGTACTCTTTGTGTGCCTTGTGTGTGTGTGTGCAGGCCAGATGGACTCTGTAGTATATTTCCTAAGGGAATCATTGTCTCTGTGCCGTATAAAGTTAGGTCAGAGCAAAACCACTAACTCAGCACTCTGTCCGCACTAAGCTTTGTCATCCAATTATCAGATTTTGACTTAGAGCAAGTGGTTTTCTACTGTCTTTCTTCTGATCCTTGCTTCCCTTACTTCCTTTTCCCTGCCATTCCGTCTTTCATTTTGCTCTGACAGGCACAAACCAAAGAGGTGTTTGCTTTTGATAAAGCCAAATGGTAGCGCGAATGTAACCTGCATTTATCAGTGTGCGCACTCTGTGCATGTTTGTGCAAGCAGGTGTGTGACCTTTTGTTTCCATATAAAGGCTGTAAGCAGCTTTGCTCATGTATCTTACTCTGAAAAGCAAATGAGTTTGGAGCCAATAGATTGCAATAGTTCAGGATCTGTGTTCCAGGCAGGGGGGGAGCATTTTGTATATTAAGAAATACACTAACACTGGTGCAAACACACACAAACAAACACACAGACGTGCGCGCTCATGCACACTCTCAAAAATAGGTCTGTATGCTGTGTTTTCTGCCTTTGTTCCCAACTGGGGGTAATAACAGTTTGAGTGCTCGTGCAGGCACAGCAAGTTATGCAAATGAGATCTGATAAGTGATTCATTGTCCTCATAGTTAATGGTTGCTGGTGTAGTTTGTTGGTGTTTGATGTGTGTTTTGAGTGCATGTTAATGCATGTGTGTGTGCATGCTGTGTGTTGTTTCTCTGCATATTAAAAGGCTTACGAAAACTCAAGTTCATTCCAGTTCAGCAGAATATTAAAGGCAGTTTTTCAACCACAGCTCCACGAGCTTTGAGCTACAGCCCCTGGATGTAAGGTCTGCACATACCACAGATGTCCTTTTCAAAAGAAAAGTCATGTCAAGTCATGTACCCATACCATGCTTCCCGTCACGTTTGATTGGATGTGTGTTTTTCTTATCTACATTTGCGCCTGGTAAAAGGAAAAAGCCTGGCATGTGATCCTCTCTATCTGATCGAGCTTGATAGGACTGCGTTGTGAGCTTTCTATTTTTGAAGATGACATTTATCATGGTGGATGAGGGCTTGAATAATTGCCCTATACTCAGTTCATATAGAGTTAGACTAAAGGTTTTCTGTCAGACCAATTTATACCATTACAGATGTTTCCATATGGGCGTACATTTCAGCCTTTAAACTGAAATTTCAGTACAGAAGTGACGAGAATGTGTTTGAAAATGTGTTAGAGATAAAATACTGTATTGTGTTTTTAATGGTCAAAGGACAAATACTAATTAATGTTATGTTTATGGAGTCAAATTCAATTTCAGCCCTAGTGTTTCAGTGAAATTAAAGCTATCAGTAAGATAGATAGTCCTAAACAGTTATAGATGTTGGGCAACAATCCTACAACGACAAAAATATCTATAATTCATTCAATGTTTTAATATAGAACCAGCAATGCAAGGTTTTGCATAACAATCTGATTACTGACTATTTAATATTAGACCAAGAATAATCTGTGAAATATACCAAAGGGCCTGACCATAAAGCATGGAAAACACCTCCACACCAGTTATGCTAGACAAATTCAGAGAATGTATGTCCACATACTTTTGGCCATGAAGCTCTGCAAGAAGTGTACAGATTAGGGCTGAACGATTAATTGCATTTGCGATGTAATTGCGATTTGATAAAACGCGATTTTCTAATCGCAACGTGCGCGATTTAAACGTGCGAAAGAGAGTATGGGCACCGGGCTGCTGTCCTCACCCGCGGTAAGAATGCCGCGGGACCACAAAACTCCTCTGATCCAGAAGTTAGCGGAGCACGCCTGCATCACCTACAGGGTCCTAACGTCTTCGGCCGGCGGGGCGGACACACAGAGCGAGCTCATCTCGAAGGTGACCGCGGGGCGGGCGGCGGACCTGAAAATCGCTCCCCGCTAAAGCAAGCCGAGTTCCGGGGCGGCGGGGCTCCAGAGCCCCCCGGTCACCTACACGCACATCTGCAAGACGGAGGTGTTCAGCATGGGGCTGTTCCTGCTGAGGCCCGGCGCCTCCACACCGCTGCACGACCACCCGGACATGAACGGGAATCTACGGAGCTGCTGCTCCTCGAGCTGCCCTTCCATCCAGCCGGCCCGCTGCATCCGGACACAGAGCTTAAAGTGCTGCTGCTCCACTGAATATAACAACGCCGCTTTCCTACACTTATAAAATTCAATTCAATGTGGAAGTAATCCAAGTATTCAGAATACGTTACTCAGATTAGTTAATGTAACGAAATACGTTACAGATTATATTATTGTACAGTAAATGTATTTAATATTGTGTTGGTCATATTTAAATCATCCATTACGGGGTATTTTTTTTGGGGGGGGGGTAAAATTAAAAAAATCGCCTATTAAATCGCAATCGCAATATTTGGGGGAAAAAATCGCAATTAGATTATTTCCCCAAATCGTTCAGCCCTAGTACAGATGTTGATCAAAGGAAACTTTACAGATCACAGACATCACAGAGAAAATGGTCTGTTTAGCCAGATGAATTATTTGTCATTGAGATAATTTAATGAATATTTTTTCCTGAATGCTCATTGATCTGAGTGCTTCTGTGTGAGCCAGGCTTTTGTGTTTGTGTGTCAGTCCCTGTGTGTCAGTTCCTGTGTGTGTACCAGTTCCTTTGTGCGTGTGTGCGTGTATGTGCGTGTGTGTGTGCGTGTGTGTAGGTATTGACAGATGGCCTGTTCTCTGTGAGACAGAGAGGAGCTGCTTAATCAAGAGGGAGGGAGTTGGCAGTGTCCAGAGTTGTTTTGCCTTGGTTCGATTTACTTGGTCACAGTTTTCTTCCTGGGCCCATTCCATCAACCACCTAATCGATGTCCACTCGTGTTGTTACTCCTTTGCTCACAAAGATTAGCTTCTCCTCACTTTATCTCCCTGTGCCTTCTAGTTTCCATTCTTCGTCCTCCTCCCTCAGTCAGACTGTGACAGGTGGCGGAGCCGCCTTCCATGCCATTGGCTTACTCATCTCCGTTTTTCTCCTCTCCCTTGCCTTTTCCTGTGACTGTGCCAAGGCACTTCCCATGAATTTCCTGCTCCGGGCTCCGATCCGATAGTACTTGGCCACTTGAAATGGTGTGAATTTTTCAGGCGTCTGAAACTCTCTGGGGGGCAGGAGTTTACCCTCAGGGCTGCGGATGTAGGGCAAGGGCATCCGCACGCGCACACACACACCCTGACAACATGCAGTCCAAGGCATGGAGGCAGATTGGGTTATCTGGTGGGAATAAAATGCTTTTGTATTGATTCAGTCACTATTTATGGCTTCAGACTCCTATTTTGAGCTGAAATACACATTGATTTTTTTTTCTGTTCTACAGGTCAGAAATAGACAATGTTTAGACATAACAGAACCGGGAATTAAAGATTAAACCTTAAACTAAACCACAAATAAAATAAACCACAAATACTTTGTCGACATAGTGGTAATACTTTGGATTTGATTTGAACGCTACAATGCTGAGTTCCATCTAGATGTGAAAAAGTAGTTCCTGGGTGTTTTCTAATTCTGAAATATTGACTCTCTGTTTTATTGACAGAGAATGGAGCTTTTACTGGCGTTACACTACAGATTTATTCTTTGGTAAAAAAATATTTATTTCTATTGTACTTTCTAATATTTTCAACCTCATACTATGATGTTAGTCTGGAGCAGCATTGTTAAACCATGTGAATTGAAATTCTCCTGATGGATAATTTTAATAAAATATATAGAAAATAACCTGAAAGACTTAAGTTCTGGGGAATTACTAAATCTGTGGATCAAGCAGATACAGACTTAAGCTGACTGGGAAAAAATTTCTGTATCTCACTTTGGAGTTTTAAAGCTGTGAGGGTTTTGGATAGTTTTTGGAAGTGGAATAAGCTGCAGTTTGATGTATTATTTACCTTGAAGTCTTTTAACAGAGAGCTGGGAGCATTTATTTGGATTTTTATTTCAGTGTATATTCACTCTATTTTTCATTTCTGATATCTTAAATGCTGCACTATTTTCTATGGCTAGTTGTTACCATGTCTGGTGCTAGGCCATTCGTAGACAGTGGGCCTATCAGTGCTTTTTTGCTGTATTAATTATCCCTCATTAATATGATAAATATTGGCTCGTCCAACTTAAAAGTACTGACACTTTATTTGTTGTTTTAGCTTTTCAAGGTTCTTCTGCTGTTTGGTGCTGGACAGGTTGTGCGATTGATGATTATCTTTGAGTTTTTCCCAATATAGGCTACATGTCTCATTTGACCCATAAGGTTTATATGAAAATATTCATCAGTGCATCTTTATACCAGGAAGCACAGGTTGAGGTTGAGGAATTTTGGCCATGTTCCAAACAAAGAAAGTGTGTAATGTCAAAATCTAAGAAGCTCTGTGATATAAATGTACATGTAATCCACATAACCACATACTTCCGACTTACATCCAAACCTGGGTTGCATTTCACAACCACACGGAATTGAGTTCAGTAAACCCTGAACCATATGGAGTCTCTGCATCTACTATCCCCCCTGCCATTATCTACAGGGCTAATCCTGAAGAGGTTGCAGTGGGAGCTGGAGCCATTACCAGCTGAGAGGCGGGGTATACCCTGTCAGCAGCATTTTGCAGGGCCAACATGCAGAGGAACAGCCTTTCACTCTCACCTAACCCCAAGCTGCATGTCTTTGGACTGTGGGAGGAAGCCAAAGACATGGGATGAACACGCATCATAGAAAAGCACCTTGCCAAACTAGATGTTAATGCTGCGAGGAGACAGTGTTAGCCACTGGAACGCTGTGAGGCCATGCATCAAATGTCACTGACAAATTACCAGATCTTTGACAGATAAAAGAGGACAACATTTTATTTGGGGACTGGCTCTGAATGCTTCCTTAATGTAATCTCTAACCGTGAGATTGTGCTGTCACGTCTTGTGTTGATCAGCATACAGGGAAGGAACGATCATTAATACTCAGGAATACCCAGGAGAAACCTTGCAACGAGCAATTTTACACCCATGACCCTCCCACAGTCAAATTTAAATGTGGCTGACAAAATCAGAGAGACAAAGCGAAAGAGGACAATGATGGTCCCAGGCACTTCCAAGCTGCTTTTTCTGCTGCAGCCACTCTTGCAAATTGAGCCTCTGTGACAGGAGCCCCAATGGGACGTTGGTGGTCACTGTTAAAAGGGTCAGGATATTCAAAGTGAAGCGTGATGTGCACACAGTCAGCTTGAGCAAAGCCTCCTCTGTGTCCTCCCATGGGACAGTGATGAAAACTAAAGTGCTGTCCTCCTGGCGTTGGCATTAATGTCCTTTCAGTCGCAAAGTTACAGCACAACAGAAAAATAACTTGAAGAAGGAGGCTGAGTTTAAAATGGTGTGCACGGACAAATTGCCAATTTGTTGATGGCATGAAGGGGATCTTGTGTGCTGTGTTGCGGCTACGTGACATTCCACACCTATTCAGCCGTCAGTGGATCTCTCCTGTGTGTGAGCAGTGCTAATCTTCTCAGCCAAGGTGTTGATTTATTAATGCATGTGTGTAAATGTGTGCTTTTCTATCCCCAGGACCTGTCCGCTCTACAGTGTGACGTGTGTATCCTGGTCTTCTCGGTGACTGACAGGCGGAGTTTCCACCGCACCTCCCAGCTCCGCCTCCTCCTCAGGGAGGCCCAGCCACACACACCAATCATCCTGGTGGGCAACAAGAGCGACCTGGTCCGATCCCGTGAAATCAGCTCAGAGGGTAGGTGGAGTGAGGGGCGCGGCTCTCTAATGAAAAGCTGTCACACTTGCAAGTAATTGACTGTTCTTCAAACCCCTCTCCTCTCCAATCAAGCTAACCTGCTGTAACTAGGCACAGCATATTCGGTTTCTCCATAGACCACCTTTGAAAATGGAACGTGTGTAAAGCTGGTGACTTGTTGTATTATCAGGCTATATATTTGTAAACGAGGATTTATGCTTTTGTGATGTCCCCCCAATGTCTATGTGTCACTTTACATTACATTACATGTCATTTAGCTGATGCTTTTGTCCAAAGCGACTTACATTTATGAGGGGCCATTTAGGGTTTCAGTATTTTGCCAAGGACACTTCGGCATGCAGATGGGGAAGAGTGGGGTTTGAACTGGTAACCTTCGTGTTGGAGAACACCCGCTCTACCACCTAGGCCACACCGCCCCCTGTCACTCAGTCGGGGCTATTGGGAAAAACACTAATGCAACTCAAGGCAAAGCACTATTTTGGCTTCAGAATGCTGGACATCATTTTTTAAGTTTCTATCCAATTTTTATAATGCACCTGTGAAGGCTCCCCATGCTGAAGCAGTGTGCCTAGTGTGAATTGGTCATTATTATAAGTGTCTTTTTTTTTCTTCAAACGAGGCACAAGCAAAAATGCAAGGAATGGAATTAAAGATACCTGTATAATATGTAACAATTCTTTATTAAAATGTCTAAAAAATACAAGACCTATGTTACATTTTGCGAAAAATTACCCACAATGTTCAAACATCCTCAATTTGAGATTTCCTTTGAACTGTAATATACACTTAATGCAAACCATGTTTAAAGAAGAAAAAAACACAATGCTAACCCGTTCTCTCATCAGCTTTTTTTCCCCTCCACTGTTTGTATTGGTCCTTGTTCACGATTATTCGTTGCTGTTGGCTGCGTGACATGAATTAAACATAAATGCATTATGATTTGCACTTGATTTGCCTCATGTAGAATTTCATTGGTAACATTATTGAATAAACTCCCAATGAGCCCATGCTGCTTCACAACATCCTTCAAACTAGGTTATTGTTTTGATTTAGAGGACACCTAGGGGCAGGTTAGAGGTTACATATTGTAAGTTTGAATAACGTGTTTATAAGATTGAAGTAAGATCATGCTACCTTTAGCCTGTCTAGCTAATTAGCATGCTATTCAGAACACTTATGTTTCCCATGTCACTTCCAAGGCCAGGAGTGGGGAAATGTTTTCCTATCAAGAGCCATATTGAATTTAAATATCACACCGATCTCTTTAATCAAAGGCTGGAACTGTCTTTGGCGAGGTGTCTGATGTCAGATGGTAGTGGTGAAGATGATGCTACGCCCAGTTTTTTTGTCCACTTTTGGGTCAGTGAGTCTGGAGTAGGACTGAGTCTTGCACAAATCGGTTGGGATAAGAAATGCTCATAACAGTTGTTGTAAGTAGCTTTGAGTTCATCGTAGATTTCCTACTCAGTGATTTCATGTTGTATGTTGTCAGGCACATGTAGCTTTTACCACCTTAGACATCTTAACAATACAATTTAACATTTTCTTTTATTTACTTTTCATATAATGAGACTCCTCACCAAATATTTTAAGGAACTTTGCAGAATCCCTTCTGTATATTAATTTGCCATAGCAGGTTTATTTTCATGCAGAGTAGTCGAAGGCACTGAGTGTGTAGGCAATACATGATTTCACTTTCAGAGCAAGTCCTCAGCTGCAACAAGGCAACTCCTTCTGAATGAGGTTTCATCTTCTGCTCACTGAACACTTCCCTTGTAGGATGACCTCATGATACGGTCTTGTGAAAACTGCTTTTTGGGCACATAAAATCCACCAGTTTAAGGTTTTAAGAGTATTAACTTTATCCAAGCATTTGTCCTCCCAAAAGATACGGTTTAGCTGCATGTTTCCAGCTGTAATGATGCCAGAGATTGACCTTTTTCATCATGCAAGCTGCTCCCACAATCTAGACACACTTGCTTTACTTTTCATTTCTCTTGGAAAGCGCAACATTGTACATCTGCTTTGCTATTCGCTATAAAACTTGTCAGCAAAACCACCTAACTGTGACATATGTGTTTGTATCACCCTGACCATGACCTGGCAGGGACACAGCTGGGGCTCAGGGCTCACCCTGAGGGACACGTTAGTGTCTACTCCATCCATCCATTACATTTATCCTTTCAGGCTCCCAGGGGGAGCTGGAGCAAACCCCAGCTGACACGAGGCGAGCGCTGGGATTCACCCTGGACAGGTCACTAGGGTATTGTAGGGTCAACATACAAAGACAAATGACACACACATTCACACCTATGGTCCATTTTGAGTCTCAAGGTAACCCTAACCTCAATCTGCATGTTTTTGGACTGTTGGAGGAAGTCAGATGAAAAGTCTTGACTGCCTTTTACTGATATTAAAAACCCATCTTTTTTTAATGACCAGGTATTTCAAGTGGAATAGCTGCCTCTGTTATGATTATAATGTGTGCACCCTCCCTTCCTTGGGAGAACTGAAAGCTTGACAAGCAGTGCAACAGAGGCTTAGGAAATGCTTCTTCCCAGACCAGCAAACAGCTGGGTGACTGATGCAAGAAAAAGAAAAAGGAAAAACATAAGAAAGATTTGAAATGCACTCTGATGCTTCTTTCTAATGGCTTTCTAGAAGCTCCCAAAAGGGGAATTTTTTTATTATCTGGCAGTTATTGATGCTTTTCCATTGCTTATGATGCATGAGAGTGCTCATGTGCTCAAAATGCAAATATCTATTTAGCAGACAAACACTTACACACATTACTCATCTACCCCTTCTATTTACTCCTCTCTCTGTCGTCCTCTGTCCCCAGGAATTTTAACATAAATATTCCTTCAAGCCGACATTGCCTCCATTAAACAGACTCTTTTGGGATCTAACTTTGATCAGCAAAATCAATTTCCTATCTGTTTACAACATCCAGGGATTAATACACAGTTGCTAAACACCTCATGGGAAGAAATTCTATCAGCTCTTATTGTTGTTAAGGGATGGAAATACGCACTGTCTACAAATTCTGTTTACCCCTGTAGGCTTTTTCTTATGTTTTATTGTTTCGCCAAAGTGAATCTCGCTGGATGTTATTAGTTTATTATGTTAAAGAATTCAACTACACAAGAAGACCTAAAGCACAAAATAAGTGACAATTCAACATCTGAATTCAGCAGTGGTTTGCATTGTGTTTCAGCTGCTGATTTCTGCCCTGCAACACATAAATCATCCAATTGTCATGTAAGCCGCTAACTGTCATATATTCATCTTAAAAGGCAAACATAAGCAAAGCTACGTTCTGAACGTTTTACCAAAACACAAGATTTTCTAGCGTGTATAGTGGATACAAACCTCCACATTCAGAGTTGCTCTAATTACATGGACACCAATACATACAATAGTGAAAGTAGTTATGTTGACATGAGACATAATAAGACTATGCTCTGTAATTTGTAAAGAGGAATATGAATGGTATTTTCTATTTGCAAGTCATGTAAACATCCATCAATCCGTTATCGACAACACCGATCCCAGCTGACATTGCGTTAGAGGTGGGGTACACCCAGGTTGCGAGTGTTAAGTAGACCTGACATACAGAGACAAACGACCATTCACACCTTCAGAGTGTCCAGTCAACCTAACCCCATATCTGTATGTCTCGGACTGTGGGAGGAAGCTGGAGCACCTGGAGGAAAGCCACGCTGACGCAGGGAGAACATGCACACCACGCACAACTCTTTTCAACATCTTAATTGAAGTAATGTCATATTAAGAATCAGGTCAAGTCAGATCATTGCTGTCCATGTAAACGTAGTTATTGATTGAAAGGACTACTTAATGCAGGTTGTTTTGTGTTTAATTGACTTGATTGTGTTTGCGATTTGATCGATCTGAGCGCTAGCTTTACTCATTCATCATTTTTGCACAGCAAGCTTTGTGGACTTTTTACATTTTGGCATGCCACGCTGAAGCAAAGTTCCCGGCACAACACAATCACTGAGAAGGCAACACACACAGCGACAAACTGAATCCGTTTAGCAATGCTTAAAATTCCCCTGAGCAGGGATCAGAGAACAGGCCGGTTATAATTTTACTGGAGGTTATAGTGGAAATATTATGAAGAGTTGGCTGCAGAGTATAAGTGAGAAGATTGACAGCAGACCTTGACTTGAACTTGTATTCGTATTGTGTAGAAACTCTTAGGGTCACCCCTGATATTTCTGTCATCCCACAGTATATGTTTACTTTGTAAATGTCTCACATCATTAACATCATTCTAAAGACATATTTTTGTGCAGCTGCAAACATTCCCATATCCTTTCCATCCAACTCTCTGGAGGGAATACATCTCATTATATCCCTCGGCTCTGACTCGTTTTCTTTGTTTCGTTTTGTTGTTTTTTTCCAGATCCCATCCCTGTTTGAATTATCTCCCTCTTACAAGATGCTGCTTGCACTATAATTATATATGTGTGTATCCACCATACATGCACAGCTGCACGCGTGCGCACAGACCAGCAAATGCACATACAAGCAGACGTACTCCCCTCATCTCTCTATCTTTTTGAAGCCGCCTCAGAAGACTGTGATAAGAGGGAGAGGAAGAGGGGGAGTGACGGAGGCAAGGGCGAAAGGATGAGAATAGTGTTTGTGTGTGTGTGTGTGTGTGTGTGTGTGTGTGTGTGTGTGTGTGTGTGTGTGTGTGTGTGTGTGTGTGTGTGTGTGTGTGTGTGTGTGTCCGTGTGAGAACATTTCTCACAAAGGCAGTCTATGCAGCTACTGTTACACCGACAAACCTTTTTGTCCATATGCCACTGAGGTGATGTTGAGCTCATTTAGAAAAATTTGATATTGTCCATATCTTTTCTTGCCAGTATGGAAGACGTTCTCCCGCGGCTCTTTTATGGAAGACATTCCTGACCACCTGCTCATTTTATCAAGTTCTGCCTTTTTGTAACTATTTGGACAAATTTTAATTGGTTCCATGAACCACTGCAGCTGCTTGAGAATGGCTAAAAAATTTAACTGTGCCGAAATTGTCAGTAACCAGTGGTGAACTTCATTCTCAATTACAATGGAAGTCGAAATAATGGATTAATGATTAATTCCTCACAAGTAGCTGTCAGAGGAATATACAGTTCACATTCACCTGACTCTGCTTTTAATGTTGACGTTCTTTTAGTTCTTTTCTATTACCTAGGATATTGGCTCTTTGGGTTTTCTGAGTGTAGAGAGACTTTACTAAGTGAAGTGCCTTGAGATAATGTATATTGTGATTTGGCTCTATACAAATAAAATTGAACTAAAAAACATGGCACAGGCAACAAAAGCCAGGTGGTTTGCTAGCACGTTAGAGACAACAACTTCATTTGCTAGTGATGTGCAGATACCAACGCACCATAGCTTGTATCACCTCTATGAAGCTAACTATTTCATTACATCGTGGCAGATGAAGAACACCACAAGCTGACAATTCCTTTGCCCCCTAGTGGCCAGAATTTAGTTTGTGCACCTTTAACATTATTTTGATTTACATAGGCTATTCTTGAGACTCAAATTACATTTGATTATGTATTAGTATCACTGGATTACAAATGCAAACAACCAAGACTCAATCAGTATGACAGGGTCTTAAAAGTAGCTTTGTTTACTGTTACTCTGCAATATATGTTTATTTAGTGTCTTCCAACTAAATGCAAATGTGTAAAAGTAAGTATACAATTTTAAAATGTTAGATAAATATAAAAAAAACTCTTCTGCTGTTTGTTGTTATCTCATAATAAGTCATGTTCAGTTAAATATTTAGGATTATCATAGATATCAAACCAGATTATCTTTCATTCAAGGGCTATGATAATTGTTTGTAATAAGGCTTTTGATGTGGAGTCAACCTCAGGCTTTGAATGTGAGGGTTGAAACTAAGAGCAAACAAACAGTCAGAGGCAGATAGGAGAATAAAAAAAGGGAAAAATGTGAACTTGTGTGTGTTCACTGTGCAGGTCAAATTTTGTTTTGTCGTGCAATTTAAACAGAGGCAGCAAGTGTAAAATTTGTGCACATCGCCCGTCGACTTGGTCAAAACTTAGGTTTACACTTAATGACACGAGTGGAAGGAGCAGGCAGGGACCTGAGGAATGAATAATGAGACATTCCTTTGCTCAGCATCTTTCCTTGCTTCGCGACAACAAATAAAACGGGAGTGTCGCAGCGGTCACGGCATATGGAAATGTTCCGGCCTTGTTCCTATGGGCACCTGACCCGGATGTTTCCTGTGTTCTCTGCAGACAGACCACTTGTACTCTGACATGTGAGGCTGACAGAGGAAGCTGACTGGGCTGCCCAGCAAGCTAACATCCTCCTTAAAGGAACCAGGGGGGTGTGCAGGCTAAGAGTGCTGAAGTCATAAAGTCTATTTATGGCACGTACTGTGACACTTTTATTCAGCTATCGCTAACCTTCCCCCTCTTTGCCACATCTCTCTCTCCCTCTTTAACACACACAGTGATACACACTGTCGCTCACATATTTATCATTTGCTCAATATGTGTCTGTGGTGTGGCCCCGCTCCTCAGGGCTTTGATTAATGTGAACTCCGGTTCTGTTTGCTTAGTCAACATTATTTTCTGTCTCTCCTTCTCCTCCCTCTCTCTCTCCCTCTCTCTCTCTCTCCCTCTCTCTCTCTCTGCCTCCTTCTCCTCCTCTTGCTCTTGTCATATGACATCTTGCCTGTCATCTTCTTTCAGCATCCCTCTCTTCTTTCAGCATGACTCACATTTCTTCCTATTCAGCTTAATGCCACTCTTACTTGATTCTCTGTCTGTGTCTTTCTCCATCCCTTGTTTCTTTTTTTTACTTGTCAGCATACAGGAAGGGACCTTCCTTTGTTATCACCTTTGGGTGACCTCCTGTCTCCTATCTTGTCCTCTCTTGTTTGCTACTATCACTCTCCTCTCCTCCCCATTAATTTATTCTCCTTTCCGTTTCTCATTCTATCCTTTATTGTTTCCTTATCCCTTTACCCCATATCTTCTCCTATCCTAATTCCTCCTCTCCTTGTTTCCTCTCCTTGTCTCCTCTACTCATCTCCTCCCTTCACCATTACTTCACCTCATCCCCTCACTTTGTCTTCTCTCCTTCCCTCTCCTCCACAATTCAATCTCCCAAACACCCTTTAGAAGTTATCTGGACTCGATCCAATTCAATCAGCTGTCACAGGTATTAGGATAAGCTTTGTTGATCTGGTTTGGGATTTGTATTTTGTCCTCCCACTCTTAACTCATCTACTATTAGGTGGCATTGCTGTTGGTCGACAGCTGCTCTGTGGGTGGATTATTACACCCAGATCAAATCTACTGCTGTGTGCTGTACCTGTGTAACACCAGAGCATGTGTGACCGTGCTGTAAAAAAGGCAGCTAAATCTGGATTCATTATTTTTCTGTAATGTAATATAACTTCATCACACATCAGCAGACAGAGTTCCCCTGTCAACAGATCTGTCTCCATGTCAACCAAGCAAAAACGTTGTCCCCTGCTGATTACTACTAAGTAGTTGTCTAGTCCATAGACTGTGTATAAATGTGGGCAAGATTAACAGGTTGCCCAAAGGGAAGTCAAAGCGTGTCAAACGCCCACTGGTGGCTGGGCACAGCAAAGGTGTAGAGGAGGAGACATGTTGTCTATCTTTATCTACGGTCTATGATCTAGTCTTAGAGGAATATTTTTAACCCATACAGTTTTTGGTATTTTTTTTAAAATCTGACAGTTTTGGTAATGTTCATTCAGAAAACGGAAATTTATTGTTTGCTAAGCGAAAATATAAAAAGGAGAATTAATCGTGACACTTGATGGAAAAACTAAATTTTCTCCTTAGTGGCATGTTCAATTTAAAATCACATTTTGGGCAATAGCCAATTGTTTTTTGTCTTATTTAGGTTAGATAATTACCTAATTTGTTCTACTTGTGATCGGTGTTTTAATTCCCTTGAGTAGATCATTTGAGCTTCTTTATTTGCTCTTGAAGTACGTTGTTGTGTTTTGACAAAAAGGCCTGTTTTTCTGAAGCCCAGTTATTCCAAGTTCAGACTGTCAAAGTTAAATTGAGTTATTATGTGCACACAGCTGCTCATAAGCTCTCAGATTGGCTTAGAGCATAGCAGGAATAAAGCAGAACCTTAATATAGTTGGAAATAAAATGCTGTTTGCTCTGACAGAGAAGCCTGTTTGTTGCACAGTGATCTGTATCTGTCAGCCTTCCTTATCACAGCGCCTTGTTTGACCAGAGACAATCAGGTGCTTTTAGCTGAGATACTGAGCGACAGCACGTTTAGTCACCTGTCCTTATCCAGGAGATTCACATTGAGGAAAAAAACCTTTCCCTGTTTGAGCTGCAGCCAAGAGATTTGAGCTTATACCGCTCATCTATTGGCAACGTTAACCCCATCCTGACATCACATATTCCTCTGTCTCTCTGGCTCTTAACGTTCATTTACTTATCATGAATCCTATTTGCAAAAGGAAAAGGCAGAATGTTATAAAGACCAATCATTTAATGAAAAATAAAAGGGGAAACTTAATATAAAAAGTTTTATGAAAATGTATCTGAAATCTATATTTTGAAAAGTTGACACTTAGCCCAACACATTTATAGAAATGTTGATTAATGTGAGTTGTCCGTATAAATACAAATTTTAACAATGTTTTTCTTTGGAACCTCGTTATTTCGGTTTCCTTCCATTTCTGTATTCAGGTTGAGTCACCTATTGTCTAATACTGAATCGCAATTTTCAAATCTGACTTGATGAATTTCTAACTGAAGGTACAAATACCATCTTTTTTTCTAGATCTTTCAACAGTCTTCATCGACAGATAGTTATCTACTTTGTCGTATAGACAAATCCGTTGAGATGCAAGCTCAGTGGCTGCTTCGATGTGATCTAGAAAAAGCTAGCAGCTTTTTCATCATCACAGATCTGGAAAATGTCTCTCCTTTTATGAGAACGTCAACATTTCAACAGCACACTAAACTGAGAGGAGGTGTCAAATCCCCACAAAGTGAGATGCAGTAGACTCACTATTTGTCTTGATCTGGTTCATAAGAGGTGACAATCTAACACTTAAGAGTCTCCCAAACAGCTGTGAGGGAGCCGTTGATGCAGAGATATTGTCGTGCTGTGATACACATCGCAAACCAGCTGGGTCGCTGCCATGCTTTCATGATCTAAAGCCCTTACATTTCAAACTGCTGCCTCTAATTGCCATTTCCAGCCTCCAGTGGGCTAAGCCTCAATTATTTATGATGTGCACTGCACAGCAATGTTTACAGAACTCTCTCCTCTCTCACCAGAGGCCCAATCCAGCGCCACGATGTTCGACTGCGTCTACCTGGAGCTCTCAGCCTCCCTGGACCACGGTACCAACGAGCTTCTGGAGGCAGCCATTCGGTCTGCAAGGGGCGACTGCGTGGGCCCCGGTTGGACCGACGGGGACCCGGGGTTAGGCCGCAGGGAGAGCCTGACCAGCCGGGCCAAACGCTTCTTGGCAGGGCTGGTACCGCGCACGTACGGCCGAGACCGCGACAGGGATCGAGGCCGTTACCGGGAGATGAGCCGCCACCGGGGCAGCAAGATCTTCCGCCAGAAGTCTCGCTCCTGCCATGACCTTAGTGCACTGTGACACATATGTACACACACAAGCAAAAAGACACTCCCACACAAGTACACACAAAACCAGATTGAAAGGTATTCAGGGGAAAAGATGAAAGATGAGGAGAAGAGGACAAAATGGAATATAGGAGCAAGAAGAGGAATGAGAAAACTTAGTTGCAAGAGTTGTAAAATCCGAGTGGTCGAGGTATATGCATTGAGCTATGGCAAATAAAGGTCAAGTGAGTAGAAAAGGAGACAAAATTGGGATAAAGAGATGGTAACAGACATCATCCTGGATCTAAGCTCTCAATCTTTATCTTCTCCCTGTCGATAAAACACATTTTGAGGTCAGGATTTAGAGAAACAGATTAGGAGGTGACCTTGGGTGAATCAGCTAGCGGGTTGGGTGGAGGGGGGGGTCCACAAATAAACACACACCCAAGTAGCACGCACTAATGTAGAGATTGTTAGCAATCTGATGTAAACCTATTGTAGACCCTGTTTTATAGCATGCTGTAGAGGATTTTCAAAAATGACCCTGTAGGTTTTACAATGACATGATACTGCATTTACCGTACCTCAGTGGCCCGATAGCTAATGCACAATCTAGCTAGTGTCTCTAGCAATGCCATCGAAAGCAAGACCCTTTATGTATAAACATGCTCCCTTTCTCTGCTCATACCATCTTCACACTGCATCCACCTTTTGTGTCACGACCTAATGAAGTGTTTGATACCACCATTGGCAAATGTTCATCTTTGACTTTTATACAAAACTGAGAAGAAGAAAAAAACATCAGCGCAAAAGCTCTGCATCCTACCCTTTACTGTAGGATGCAGAGCGCAAGACAAAAAGATCACAACAGCTCTACAGAACGAGACCTTAACAGGAATGACCAGACTGAGCTTTTCTTCAGTCGGAGTCCAGTCACAGAACAGTAGGGAGTTCTCGTTCGCTGGAGGACAAACTGGAGATAAACCTAAAACCTACCTTTGGCCGTGTGGTGTTTTCATAATTGTCTTTTTACCCACTGACATTGTTACGTGTGTTAAGACTGATTCTGTGGGTTCCGGCCGCACAGGGGACCCAAGAAGAGAACGTTCTGGAAACGTTGTTTGGTTATCTCTTCAAGCGTGGCGGCATCACTGACATATGGTCACCCTTTTGTCACCATCTACGAAGCACCATCATCTTTCCACTGAGAATAAATTCTGTTTTTCTTTGACATCCTGTATGAGCCTCGTGTCCTTTTTTATGGCAACATTTTGAAATGAATGTCTTTGATGAATTTTCGAGGGATGCTGTGGCAGGTCATCAGATGAGTCATAGGTCCTCGACAGACCGGAGCCTCTCGGGACAGTTGTTCCATTTAGAACTCGGCAGTTCAAATATGCAACGTCAACTTTTTGTGGCTGTAACAAAATCTTAGGTTAAAAATAAATCAGGAGCCAGTGTGAAACAAGAGCAAGCAATATGAACTCCCAAAATTCAAGATATATACCTAACACATGAGAGCTCTGTAACTTTATCTTCCTAATGATAAGACTATGAGAATGATAAGACTATACGACTATGGTTCTACGGTTTAGTCCTCAGTGGCAAAGGTGAATTCTCAACCTTTTTAGTCCCACATACACACACAGATAAAGTAAACTGTCAGGTTCAGATTATGCTGAGTTAAATTGACTAAGTAATACATGGTGCTGTAAAATCCTTATGTTGTTTTGTAACATTTGCACAACTTGGAAGTCCATTTACTTCAACCATTTATCCATTTGGCTACTTTAAGCTAACTGCATTATTTCAATCATTTAGCTATTACATTAACTACTTTGATTATTCTTTACTTAATCTCAACTGTTTATTACTATAAACCAAGGCACTTAATTGCTACCAGCTAACTTTTAACTTACCTGCTTGCTCGCTAACTCATGCTGTAGCTCAGGTGTTATAGCCAGTGATACCAAAAAAATATCACCAGAAGAAGCTATTGGCTCTCTGGAATGTAGCAAAAAGTTGCTACGTAATGACATCACATGTTACGTAGATACATATTATTTGCATTCGTTGCGCTGCCTACCAGCATCCCATTGTCTTGCAGGTGGCTGATTATTTCTTTGGTAGATATATTTATATATTTATCAACCTCTAGTCATGCTCTATATAGTGCATGGGGATGAATGGACTTTCTCAGCCATAGCTACAGAGTGCCTATACAGACTTTGGTTTTAGCCACACACGAGGATAGGCATCATAGCATCATGGGTTTTCAGGTCTGTGTCTGCCTGCAGTGCAAACTGCCCTCCAATCACATCACTGCGATTGTAGATCTGTAGATGTACTTTTGTGTAGTTATAGCGGCTCATTCCACACAGGTGAGCTGCTGTGAAAACACAGAGGTATATTTACAAATCTAACATTGGGGACGCTAGAACGCTAAGAAAGGCAAACGTGTCATCATTCACAAATCTGTGAATGTGATTTTGCTGTTGAAGTAGTTGAAAATTACCAGATTTGTTTTATGATATGTAATCGCTAGGTAGACTTCAACAGGTATTTTCAATTCAAAAACATCTCTTTATTATTAAAATTGTTAGAGATGAGTAGATTTTCTATGAAAGGCTCCCTGAGAAACTTTGAAAAAACCTGGTATCCCTGTCTGCATGTCAAAAGCCTTTACACTTATAGCCGTAGATGGGGATCACTGCAGGCATGTTTCCTATACACACACTTGCACATTATGCTTTATTGCCTATTTTATGTTTATTAGCTTTTTCTTTTGCAGCACTGTTATCTATCTTAATCCGACGTGTTGAAATTCTATTTGAACTGATGTTACCAAAGGTCCTTTAAGTGACACGTGATACTAACTCACCATTAGTCTTTGTGCGTTAGTGTGTGTAAGTGTGTGTGTTTGTGTGTTTGTAAGTGTGTGTGTGTTATGTTTGCCTTATATTATTTTATTGTTTGGAGGGTTTTTTCTCCTCTATTGCTGTTAGGGGTTGGGAGAGAGGCAGATAGGGTGGGAGAGAATGTATGCAAATGACACATTATTTATTTTTGTATTATGTTGATTAACTGCAAAACCTTTCAAAAAAGATACCACAAATAATGACTCTTAATGAAATTATTCTGCCTAAATAAATATAAACAACAGCCCCTCACCACCAACGCCTTTCTGCTCCACCCTAGTTTTGGCAGGTTTAGTGAAGTTATGAAAGCCAATCACATGTTATCACATTAGATAGCTGCAGTTTTCAGGTCCTGATACTGGTACAGGGACAGTCTAGAGGAAGACAAATTGGCAAAGAGACAGAGGGGCTGAGGAGAGAGAGAGAGAGTCAGAGGGAGACGGGGTTGGAGAGATGCTTTGAGGAGTAATGGTTGCTTGGAGACTGTTGTCAAGGAGACGATGAGTCCTTTGGCATCTCATGTGTCTTTTTCAGAAAGGAGGTTTTCGTTTTTTTTACCTTTTCTTACCCCAGTAGCTGAATGGGAGACAGCTGGTGATAAGCACAGAGGGACGGTGAACCCATCAAACCGAGGCAGTTTGGATTTTATACAAATACGTCTCGCAGCGTTTCAACTGCCACAAAAGGGGACATTATCACACTCGCAGGTCAGATAACTGTCAGATAATAGCATACGTTTGACAGCTTCACAGAAGCCCACGGGAAATAGAAAGGGAAACAAGGAAAATATCATACAATTTCCTTATTGTCACACCCGATCGCTCTTTCAAATCGTGACAGAAATCCTCCCTCTCAGTGTCTTCCTGTCGCTGACTCATTCTGGGGTTTCTTGGGCGGAAGAATCCTTCTCAATAGTAACAGAGACAGACAGGAAAACCCACCTGCTGTGTGCCTGTGAAAGCCTGTCGAACTAACTCCTCACTTTGCTCCAGATGAAGACTATTTTCAGTGAGAGCTGTGCCCTGACGAATGATGCTCATTAACCCGAGGTGTGGGTGTAGACACGTTAGCGAGGAGATAATACTGGAAATAAGTGGAACTGGGGATAGACCGAAGCATGTGGAAACTGCAGTGACGTCCATTAACTAGTCTGGCCAGATATTGAGTGGCATTGAAGGAAGTGTTGCTGAAATCCCCGAAGAATCCATGTGATTTCCTTTCAAGGACCAGTGGCTCGTCGCACTCCGAAGGTCATTGTTCCTCTGATTCGCCTCCTGAGTGCACCGAGCTGATTATCTGTGCACGGAGCTGAAATAAAAGAACAACAAAAAGGGAGCGAGGGCAAGCCCGGCCTTCCTCACTCGAAAATCACACACTCAGAATGAAGCGAATGCAATTAAAAGTGGTTTGTCAAAGTGAGAGGCTCGCAGTGACACCATCATTGTAACAGTGGGTTGAAAAAGAGGGCGCCAATCAGCCTCATTATGGTCTGAATGCCTCGTGCAGGGTTTCCAGTAATGTGGATTAATAGCAGGTCAAACGGTGACAGCGAAGCAAATATGGAAAGACTCTAACTAGATGCGTCAACGGTCATTAGTGTACATGAAGGTAGATGATTTTATTATTTTCCGATAAGCGTTTTTTATGAATAAGGTCTAATTGATTTATTTCTTGCAGAGAGTTAGATGAGAGGTTCGATGAAAGTTTCAAACTCTCTCATCTGTTCCTGCTGAATATGAAGCTGGAGACGTTAGCTTAGCTTAGCACAGAGGCAGAAAGTAGAGGGACATAGGAAATCTGGTTTTATACAAAAGTAAAAAAATTCACTTAAAAGCATCTCAAAAATCTACTTTTTGTCTTGTGTGTTCAGAAAGTGTATTAGAATCAATGTATTAGATTGAGGGGCTATTTATTTCCCAGGAGCAGTGATTTGTTAGGCTTTGTCCAAAATAACATACATTTTATGTTTAATTAACTACATTTACAGGCTGAATCTGAGTATGAATTATTTTTTCTTTAAGAATCATATTCAAAACAAATCATGAATAGATAATTCATGCAAAAATCCCTGCATTGTATACTACATCCAATAAATCGTATAATGCAGAAAATACACATCCAAAATTTGCATTAAACAAATTGATTATCATATATGAGTGACCAGATCTAAATTTACTATTTCCTATACTATAAATTTGTGTGTGTGTGTGTGTGTGTGTGTGTGTGTGTGTGTGTGTGTGTGTGAGAATCAGGAAGGATGAATCTGTGAATAAATGTGTGATTTCAGACACAGACCTAAAATCATCAGTGATGTTGCCTAGCAACAGTCACAGACACCTATAGCCCAGGTAACACATGCTTATTGTTCTCAGCCAGGATGTGGTTTGTCACCTAAACACTATACAACAGCGTAATTGCTTTTACTCTGGTTTGTGTGAATTAAAAAATGACAGGTGTTAAACCCAGAGGTTCAGATCAGCTGCTGGATGATTCATTTGAGCCGGATCAGCTGTTTCCCACTACTTTCTATCTTAAAGGCTAATTCACTTATCTCCAGGGCATCACAGTATTATCACACACACATGAAGTGTTTTATCTCTTTTACCTACACTGAAGAAACTGTCAAGCCTCCTCCAACCCCATGCTTCTACTACTCATTTGAGCAAAGTTTGTCTCTAATCTTAGTAACACAGTAGATCAGGAAGGACTAAATAAGTCGAAGTGATACCTCCAAGTATCAATCATCAATCAAATTGTATTTGTTTAGCCCATATTCACAAAACATAATTTGTCTCATAGGGCTTTAATATGGTGTGACATCCTCTGCCCTTAACACTCAACAAGAGTAAGGAAAAACTACTCAAAAACTCTTTTAACAGGGTAACAAGAACGTAGAAACCTCAGAGAGAACCACATGTGAGGGATCCCTCTCCCAGGACGGACAGAAGTGCAATAGATGTCAAGTGTAAAGGAGAACATCATCAAGATAAAGGTTTTAGCAGCATTGATAAGGGTAAACCTAACGAGTAGCTGCTTATAAGTGCCTCTAAGCTTCGAGAAGTATTATTCAGACTTTTAATCCCAAATCATATTTTTCCTGATGGCCTCATACCAATCAGCGAGGAGAACATCATCAAGATAATCATCAGAACAATTTCAGTATGAAAAAATGAAAATTCACCACTATGCAGTTCGAGGGGTGCGTGAAGTGTTTCAGTCTACAAAACACTTTCGAGTTTCAGGGGTAAACAGTGTTGCAGTCAAATTCAATACAATTGAAGTAAATGGTGACCACTTCTTCAAATGTAACTTCACCCAACCCTCGATCGGGGTGAGTATGAGTGAAGTTTCATTTTTGGGTGAATTAGCCCTTTCAATTTTGTGAAGTTTATTTTCAAATGTTTTGCTCACTTGTCCAAGGTTAGGGACAGAGGATATCAAACATTCTACACATTACTAAAGCCCTATGAGGTAAATAGTGATTTGTGAATATGTGCCGCAGAAATCAAATATGATAGATTGAGATGATCCAATGGCTGAAGTGGCGACAGCATCTTTTAGTGGACCAATAGTAAAAAGATGTTTCATCTTAATTGGACCATGAGTGAAATATCTATCTATCTATAATATAACTGTGCATAGTTGACAATTTGACTTTATATTCTGCAAGTGGAAAGCTCAGGTTTTCTGAAAAACAAAACAGGATTCTCCCTCTCGAGTCTTCTGCATCGGTTTCTGAACAGACAATTTACTTTTTCCGTTTCTCCCCTAATTGTGATTTTTCGATACTTTCAGCAACACAAATGAAATCGAATTAAACTCAGGTGTATTCTTATAGTTGCATATGGTAAAAATGGTAAATGCAGCTTTTCTAGTCTTGATGACAACTCAGAGTGCTTTGCACTACATTTTTTGCAAATCACAAATTCATACAGAGCATCTATGTGCAGCACTTTCTCTATCACACACTCACACACCCTGCATACCACAGTTAGATGCCATAGAATTTTTTTTTAAAGATGTTGGTGAACTGATCTCTTCTATACTCTTCAGTGACAAGCGGAAAATTGCTCGCTAGGTGCAGCGATGCTTTAGTGATGGACGGCTCTCATCACTTTACATTCTGACTGAAAATGGAGACGCTTCACTGATGCAAAGCAATGCAAAGTAGACTTCTGTGGTTGCACTGATGTATGTGTTATGGGAGCTTTGTGACATCTGCATTCCAATGTATTGTACTACATTGAAAGAAACAGGTTGCTTATATACAAAAAAACACAATTAGAATAGAATTACTATACAGTAGAATCAACACCTCTGTTTTGTATCCACACCTCCACACAACACGTTCATAAAGGTTGAATCTATTACACAAATGACTTAGTGCTGTGATGTTTCTACTTTCCGGTCCAACATGCTGATCCTCGCTGTTTTGATTGAAAAATCGTGGTTGAAACGATTTGACCAGTTGGTCTGAATCTGTACATTATGGAAGATTTTGCCGACCATGTGTTTAAATCAAACTAATTATATTGCCAAAGTATTTACTACATGGGGTTAGGAGATCTTTCTTGTTGTTCCAGAACCAGTAACACATGCTGAAACGTTACTTCTTAGCTCTGTATGATAAGCACCTGACAGGATAAAGTTCTCTCTTCCTCAAATCAATTCAGAATCAATGATCTGTGCTAATGTGTCTCCAACTGGCCTGCTACAAAATACTTTATTTTGATTTTATCACAGCAGGGACTTGTTTTTTTGTTTCCATTGAAGAAACACCACATTCAGAGAAACTGAAGGATCAATTATAGCTTCAAGGGGTTTTCCCATTATGCTCATCCCAGCAATTCCAATGACAAACAACATGACTCTAGAGGATAAGATGTTTCAGCTGTGTGTCTTTGGCTCAGAGTTTCTGACAAGTTGACTTGATTGCAAGTTGACTGTATGTGTACACATTGAAGCCAGCGCTTATGTCAGAACCGAACCCAGACCTCAGGGAAACATTGAATGATCCACTAGCACCCCCTACAGGCCATGCGGATTATTGCACCTGATGGCAAAACAGTGGTTTGAGCTTAAGACTGAGGCTGTATTTACTCCCAAGGACCACACAAAGACAAACAATTTGTTATTTTATTTTTATGAACATATGAAGAAATAACAATGAAAGCTGTTAAGAATTTCTATTCCAGAATGTCACTGAAAAGCTTCCTCTTCTTGGACTCGCCCGCCTGTATTTCCTGCCAGTGCGCTCGTCTGTGCACAAAGTGGGAGAGAGCGAATTTGGCCCACACGTGACGAGCGAACTGATGCGACCTCAACTGGTTTTCACTAGGAACTGGAAGAGAAGGAGTGACAGGGGAGGGAAAAGATTGCATTTGAACTGGATAAAATGTGAAATTCTACTGAAAAGTAAGTGAAAGCCTGTTTGCGTTACCTAGGTCCTGTGCGATGCTTTGCCTCTGATTCACGGATGCACTGTTCCATATGGCTTCCAGCACCCGACTGCCCAGCCTGGAGCACGCCATCTGAACATGCAGACCCTGTGAGGAGAAATGGTTTGATGAAAAAGCTTCTCGTCCTGCCTCTTTCATTATGTTCAACTCTTTGCTTTATCCCTCTATTTTTCTAACATATGAATGGATAAAAAAAACATTTATTCCCAGATTCAAAGTTGACGGCAACTTCTGATTTATTAAATGTCAGAAAAGCTGCTTTCAGACATGCAATGAACTCCACAGCTCTCTTCTTTTCTCTGGAGGAGCTGTATGTGTGAGCGCAAATGTCAGAGTGAGAGGCTCCACAGTTTCTGTGGACTTTCTCCTCCTGGTCCCCTATGATAAATCCCTTAGAAAATGTGTTGAAATTCACCATACAGCATGTTCACATTTCTCTGGACTTTACCCGCAGGTCATGAAAAAGGCTAAATAGAGGATAATGACCACCACAATTTCCTCAAGTCCAGAGGAGCATCTCGTAATTGCTTGTTTTGTCTGAACAACGGTCCAAAGAGATCAAATCATCTACTAATCGTTTCTGTTTTGAATATACCATTAGCGCCCTTGTTCTCGTACCTCCAGTCTCCTAAGGATCTTGCCCCTCCCTTTGTCGCTGGATGTGGTGATGAGGGCCTGGAGGACGTGGCTGCCCGCAGGGTCAGAGGCCAGCGTCAGGAGGTCAGCTGGGCTCAGGGTGCGCAGGCTGCTGAGGAGGACCGAGCGCTCCTTGAACTTGGACAGCACCTGGACCAGCCGCGAGCCATGATAACAGATGGACGACAGAGGGACCTGGAAAATGATCAAGAAATCCACAAAGTCACCTCCCTGCATCTGCAAGATGTATTTAACACCAACACACTGTAGCATTCATTCATAAATGATTGTTGGATTCCTCTCAGCTGCTCACCTCTGTTGACGTGCCGCCCTCTGCTGTTTCAGAGTGGTAGTACACCTCGTAGGTGAGCAGGGACATGAAGAGGGGGAGGCAGCTGACTTGTCGGGAACCGGGCTCAGCGCAGTGGAACGCCTGCGAGTCAACAGGATCCCGATTAATCCATAAATCAAACATTAAGTAGTTTTATAGTGTCATCAAGTTTCGATCTCGGT
Organism: Pseudopleuronectes americanus; assembly: GCA_038501795.1. Classification (NCBI taxonomy): domain Eukaryota; kingdom Metazoa; phylum Chordata; class Actinopteri; order Pleuronectiformes; family Pleuronectidae; genus Pseudopleuronectes; species Pseudopleuronectes americanus. The sequence goes on along the minus strand of CM076730.1, from coordinate 5,351,425 downwards.
CGTAAAAGAGGAATAAACAGTAACAAGGATTTTGTTATATTGATTCGAAACCCGTGTGGACCTTTATAAGTCAATAACATATACTCTTCAGGGCTTACACGCAGGAGACACTGCAGCATCTCGTCCTGTTTCTCTCCACTCTCTGCACAGCTCTCTGCCAGCTGGACGATCACCCCCATGTGACCTGAGGCCAAGACGGCCTCCACACCTTCGATCAGCTCATCGAACAACTTCAGGAACTACAGAGACAGAAGACGGGACAGAGAGAGTTCAGTTACACCTGGAGTTCAATATTCAGTCACAAACTATTACAGATTTTCCACAACAGGCATGTTGTAGTAATTTAATGCTCTACATATTTGACACATAATGTGACCATAGGTACACATACTTTGCTCCATCACATAAATACTGTGGCTCAAGGGGTAGAGTGGGTGTTCCACTAACCAGAGGGTCAGTGGTTTGATCCCAGTGTCCTTGGGCAAGATACTGAACCACAAATTGCCCCTGACAGCTGATGCTATGCACTGTATGGATGTGTGTGTGTTAATGGGTGAATGGCAAAACTGTACTGTAAAAGCACTTTGAGACTAGAAAAGCACATTTACCATTTTTAAAAAAAATAGTTATTCCTTAATCATACATGGATAAAATGGGATTATGACTAAAATATGAATTCCAGGACAGTAACTATTTTATTACAAAGAGAGGAGAGCATGTTGTTGACCTCATTGTGACCCATAGCACCCCCCTTGTCTGGATACATCAGGGATGCTGCAGCCTCTTCCATACTTAAGGTTGAGGAAATTCTACTCGAGGTTAAAACAAACAACCTTTATGACTCTCCAGATAATAAGGATTAAACGTTCTGTTGCAAGGGCACGATAATGATATTTTGAAAAGACTTACAATGGATTTTGTTGTGCAAACTGCACAACAAGTCTGTTGTGTTCATGTTCAAAATAAGACTGTATCACTGACTATGTCGCAGTGGGCTGGACAGTTAGAACCTACCATCTTGTATTTGGCGGACGCTGCAGTCAGACGCTGTATGGGAAAGTTGGCGATGGGATGGAGGGCTAGGTCGACCATGTGACCCTTGAGATGGTTCTTGTAGAGGTCACGCAGAAGGGGCTTGTGGGATAGCTGTATGATGGTCTCAATGAGGTGACTCGAAGCCTGATCCTTCAGGAAGACCAGAAGTGGACTACAGCCAAAGGAGAAAAACAATACTCTCTGTTACACTTAGTGGAAATAACATCAATCTATAAAATCAATAAATGTCAGGTAGGATTCAGGACTGACCTCAGTCCCGGAGCAGCACTGCGACTCGTCAGGTACGCCATGATTTGTTTGAGGAGCTGTTTGCAGAGCTTGGGCCTTTTCCTGTGACAGACAGTCAACATGGTCTGGAACACTGCGCTGGCAACAGCATCTGTCACGCTCACTAGACAGGGAAGAGAGGGGAAGAGAGAGAAAGTAGTCAATCTTTCTGCCTTTTGTTTACTTACCCTGTGGCAAACTGCTGTACTTAAATCCTCTGTGTTTATCCTGGAGGTCTGACAAGCTCATATGCAAAAGAGTTGTTTTGAATATTTACATATTTTAGTGGTTCTTCATTCTGTTGGGGTGACATGGGGGGATAGCTTGGCAGTGATAGAAAATGTTTTGAAAGCTGCAGGTAGAGTTAAATCTACTCAGACAGGAACACTGGCATTTTATGCAGATTATCAGTGGATTAATACCAAGTGCTAAAGATGAGTCAGAAACAGCCTCCAGTTATAGAAAGGCTCACCAAGTATCCAACTGTTTATTTCAATTACAGCACATACCCACAGGGGGGACACACAGGCTGATACAATTCAATACAACCACAGAGTGACTGAGCCCTGCTGAGGACTGTATGAAGACAAACTTGCTAGAGATTTAAAGATTTGGGGGGGGGGCATGAGTCAATCTCTTTTGAATTTTGGAAATAATTGTCAGCTTGTTATTAATTATTTACTATTTATTCAACGGGATTCTTTCTTTGCTTTCTGAATGGAATCAGCCATTATGCTGGAGACTGCTGCTATATCAATGGAAGTTAGTGTATACCATAACTTACATAATGCTAGCTCCTGATTAATATTAATTACTTTAATGTACATACAATTAAATGAAACAGCTAACTTTTCTTTACCATTTGAATGGACCTAAGATATATCTAAAGCTGAGCTCTATAAACCCATAATTCAATGTTACATAACCTTGTATTAATCCATTATTTCCCCCCCCCTCCCTTCTCTCTTTTTGCTGCAGGCTGTCCTTAGTGTGTGATGGTGGGATCCAGCACTGTCATTTACTGACGTTCAAAATGTAACAGTGTACTGAGGCCTTTACTCATTAAAATTATGTTTGTCTGTTAGTTAGCAAGATTACACAAAAAACAGTTCGATGGATTATCATCAAATTTGTGGAAGGATACTTTATGGGTCAGGGAAGAACATGTTTCTTTAACATTGTTTTGCAACACTTTTCTCAGGGAATAATTAATGAATCTTTATAAAGAAAATCAGACATGTTTAGAGCACTGATTATAGGAGTGTGTTTAAGATGGTGCAGATCTAAATACAAATCTGGATGTAGTGAATGTGGTTCCATGAGGGGACTGTTGGGCTTTGGTGGAGGCATTTGCTCAACTGAGTGACAGTCTAGTTCCAATCAGTGCCCTGAGGGATGCATGGAGGATATTGACACAGAAGAGGAAGAACCATATGTTTCGTCTTCTCCTCAGTCGTCCAGGCTTGTTTTCTCTTTATGTTCCTTAATGAACAGATGAGCTGAGCAGGGAGAGCATTTATTGACTTCATTTTGTTGTGATATAAACTTCAAGGTTGGACTAATCATTTGAATTCTAAGCAGCTCTACCCAACTGACTCCTGTGAGTCCTCACTTGCATTTAAAAGACTGTTTTTCTGTTTCCAGAAATATGCTCAGCAGAGGACAAGGAGACAGCACTTCTGACAGCACCTGTTGATTTGTGAAATATCGAGCAAAAACTTTGAGATAAATGAATAAAATAAATTAAATCCTAAATATGTAGATACTAAATACAACTCTAAAAATCAGATTTAATATAAATGTAAAGAAAAAACTGTTAACTCTACTGATATTTGTTCCATGTCTATATTTCCACCACAACAAGTACACAACTTTCTCATCTCCATGTTTTAAAATATTTAAAAATCATTCCAGATCAAAAGTTATCTTCTGGAAAATCTTAATGTGTGTGATTAAGTTGGCCCCGTGACTTTTTTATGTGCAATACCACAATGCTTGTGATTACACATGTCGTGTCGGGGTTTGATGAAAGATGACTCACGATTAATGTTTTCCATCAAGGTATCCGTGAGGCTTTTCAGCTCGTACCAAAATGACGTGGGAATCTCAAAGTCCGTCAGCAGAGGAGCGACCCCGCGCACTTTTGCACCTGGAGAAAAATTAGGATATCAAAAGGGAGAAAAGATGGCATGAATTCAAGATTAAAGCAAACATGCCTCAAAGAATGGGCAACAATCAACTCTCTATTTTCTTCGTGTAATGCTGGAATGAAAAGTAAAGTTGCAGAGGGAAGTGAAAAACACCACATGCAAAAGCCTTGATATCCAGACAGTTGTCTCTCTGTCTGCTGATGGTTGAATGGAGCAGAATCGCAGGGTCACAGATGTTCAAGCAGAAAAACTGGATGTGTTAGGCCAGGGCTTTTCAAACTGTGAGTCAATGCACTGATGAATTAAAGGGGAGGCTTGGAGGGAGAGATGTGAGGTGAGGATGCAATATGAGGTGAAAGGGAAACTTCCACAGCCAGAGCTCTGAATACAACTTAGTTCCTTATTCAGGGATTTGTCCTTTTGATCAACACAAGCAGCAGCTGGAGACCAGTCTGGTTCCAACAATCTGGTCACATTTCTGTGATCAAATCTTTTCTCATTTCTGATGTGAACATTAAATGAAACTCCATATCCTGTAGCTGCGTGATGTTGTACATGATGCTGCTGACACACGATGGTTTGATTGAATAACAGCACACTTTTTGGGGATACTATTATATCAGACATGAATTAACCTGGATCAATCCAATTATATATCATAGAAAAGCAGACACCATGTAAAACTCAGCATAGCGAAGTTTTAAAAGTAATACAGAAACATTATTATTCCTGTTTATATATCATAAAAAAATATCATAGGAACTGTATTTACAAAACAATTTGAGGTGACAGATCCATTGAAATTATGTTTTTTAACGTTGCTTTATAAATACTTTTGTCCCTGCTTAAGCGCAAAATTGCTCAATGACACAAAAGGGATTGTCCACAATTAATTTGGTCTCTCTGACTTTTCCTGCAGAGAAAATCTGCAGAATAAGGTCTGAACTTTCTCCGGAATTTTCATTTCACACATCACAGCAGAGGTTCTCTGCTTAGAGACACAATATCAACAAATAATCTGCAGGATTCAGGTGAGGGGTGAAGCAGTAGACAGACGCAGGAACTAACGTACTAATTCCACTGCGGTGCTCTGTCGATGTTGTTTGAAGCATATCAGTGTCAGCCACGCAATAAATATGTGTGTGTGTGTGTGTGTGTGTTCGTACCTTGACGGGATTCAGTGCGGGGGGGTCCGAGGCAGCCTGCCAACAGGTGTAGAAGTGTGCGGACCACGTGTGAGCCATGGACATGTTGGATGAACTCTTCAATGTTGTCTCTGACCACCTGACTGAGAGACAACACCTGCGCCTCCAGCAGTTCAAAACTCTCTTCTCCTTCTGTGGGATCAGACGACTCCTTCTCTGAAGACTCTAAAAAATAGAGGAAGCAATCGATACAGATAAGCTGAGGTGTTTTGTTTGACTTTATTATTTGACTACAAAGAATTTGGCACAGTGACGAGAGAGGAATCTTACCCGTCCACCTGGACATCTGTCTGACTGCACTTTCCACGACGTGGCCCCCGCAGCGATCGCAGGAAACCACCGCAATCTCTGAGCCGGATTCTCCGCCCAGTTCAGCCAGCACCTCTCCCACCTGCTCAGGGCTGGACAGAGGGAGCAGCCGCTGCAGGGTGATGCTTCCTGTGCAGTCCATCGCCACCAACCTCGCTTTGCCTTTGACTTCAGTGAGCACGTTCTCCACAAACATCGCTATGGGCGACAGAGCGAGAGGAACGGGGGTCAACAGAGAAAAATATGTAATGATAATGAGCGAGCAGAAGGGAGGCAACATTGAAGTCATGAATATCTCAAGATCTCCATCAATGCAAAGAGAAAGTTACACCTTTCAGTGAACTTGGATGAAACTTCTTTAAACACTTTTCTAAAAGCACATTTTGGACTTTTAAAGCTGAGAGCTAAATGACAGATTAACCGGTCAAACAAAAGACAGATCGACATAATAAGCTGTTCATGTTCAGTAAGAACTGGGGCTACATATCATTTGAAATTAAGCTAATAAGATTAGTCCATTTAATAACCCGACCCTCAAATAATTAAAGTGATTTTTCAGAGAAATGCTACATGGCTCATTCTCCGACTGCAAGTTTGAATTTTTTATACTGAATGCCCTTTAGGTTTATACTGACAGTTCATTGGTTTAAAACAAGCAATTTGATGACTTAATGCACTTTGGGTTCTTGTAAATTATAATGGGGTTTAAAGATTGACATCAACAAAGGCTAAAGTGAAAAAAGAGGTGTCATACACGTACAAGACACAGGAGAATATTTTATCTGGAAAGAGATTTAAGAGCTTTTGGTGTTAAGGTCCATCGCTGGTGTCGATGTGATGTAAACAGAATCATCTTGATTTGTACGTTATATTCTGCCTCTTGCATTCTGTACAAAAGCGCCCCCCCCATTTTCCTGTTTTTATGCAAACATGTCTGTCTCGGACAATCTCCTGCAGCGTTCCACATATGTAAGAGGTAAACTCAGGAAAATGTCCCAAAACCTAATATTTCTGAAATTTTTCAGAGTTCATGTCTAAAAAGGGCCTTAATAAGAGAAGGACCTTATTTGTGTTCTGATATGGAAGTGTACTAGTTTAATGTCATGTGTTCCTCTTCTGCACTTTTCCAACATTCAAGCTGCTCAGATCATCAGAACACTTATTCTCACCTCTCTCCTCTTTATTTTCAAAACCGTCAGCGAGTCTCTCTCCGACTCGGCGGAAATATCCCACACTCATGGCGTCCAGGCGCTTCCTGCCACCGTCTCCCTGACTCCTCTCTCCTTCTTCACCTCCCCACTTCTTTCTCTCTTCTCCTTCCCCATCATCGCCACCCGGGTATTTCCTCTTCTTTCCTCCTCCTTCCTGTGGGTTTGTTTCTTCAGATTTTTCCCACATAGCTTTCGCCTCACGGTGATGAGTTGAAGATGATCAGGTCAACGTCTTGGTCCTGAGAGAGGATATGTTGATCTTGTGTCTGTCACAGGACACAAACAACTCTATTAAATGAACATTGCTCAGATCCATCTGATTCACCAACTGATTAAATGATAGTTAGGTTTGTTAAGGTTAAATGCGAAACCCTTAAGATTTGACTAAGAGGAAAGTATCCCATATATTTACATCGATGTATTCAATCTCATGGTTTGATCGAAGACTGATACAAACGGAAAGCAGGAAATTAAATGTAAACAAGGTATATCTATTTGTTTTGATCTCCGGCTTGAAAGGTCTCAGGTGATATCACAACGTGTGTTTTATGAAATTGTAATTGACTTGTGCTGGAAATAGTTTGACTGAATCTCGATCGACAGCCGTTACTTAGGTCGCTGCACGAGAACTTCAACGGAAGTAAACTGTGAATTTATCAAACAGTTTTAATAAATATATAAAGAAGAGTACGGAGACCCATTCAGCCTGATTCATGTGAAATGTGACTCGATACAAACAGTAAACACGAACCAGTTCGACTCACGTGTCAGATGTGTTGAGCTGATGTTGGTTTCCTGACGCAGAGTGATGACGTAGGAGGGCTGCGACTCCCGAACAATTTTTTTATTTCATATGTTTTAGTTTTCTTTTTTTTCTTAATTGATAATCTAAAAAAATATGTAGTTGATTATGACTCTATTCACAATGTTTAATATTTATTAGTTTGTGATGGCATTTCTCTTAAATTAAGTCTTGAAAAAGCAACACAATTTTCACCAAACATTCACCTTACTGTTATTCTGACCGCACACAAGACAGAGTGCACCGTAGGACTTAATTAGGACGATTCCGTTTTTCAAGGGACGGTTGGCAACCCTAATCTTAACTAACATTAATGACATGATTGTTAACCTTATCAGACAGTATGAGGTGCACACTGAGCTGTAGTTGTGGCCACCAGGGGGCAGCATAGTCAACTGATAATGGTCAGAGATGAGGAGTAGAGCCTCAGGCATGTAGCAGTAACACTATTGACGTCAACAGGGTTATTGACACACAAGGAACCTTACACCGTCCTTGATGGTTGTCACTTCATATGCAATTGAAAACAGATGGTCATCTTTTAATTAGTGGGCCAACTATCATGTCATGTTAATGGTTTCATAGCAGGATTTCTTTCCTGTGCTAGAAAGAGATGCAGAAATACATTTATCGACTGTAAAGATGCTTTACTTTGTGATGAATCAATACATGTCAGAAGTCCCAGATCTATTTCCACCTTTGATCTAGTCAATTATTTCCTGTAACATTGTATAATAGGTAAGTGTATCCCCACCCCAAAAAATGTTTTGAACAGCCTGATGACTTTTTTGTTCAGGTCACTTTCAGCTGCATTTGATTCTGTAGGAAACTGCAGCTTTTCAGGATGTGCAATGAATGATAATGAACAGAAAAAGGAACTGGAAGGGCACTCTGACAGCACATTCCTCCACCACGGCTGATTGGCCACTTTATCACCATATGCCAAAGACACGTATTGAGATCAGATTCATATTCTGCATCACTTACACAGACATTTTCTGCAAACTGCTTGCAATTCCACCTATTCATATGCATATTAGCACTCCACATATAACTGATTTTATTCATAAAGCTCTTTGCGTTATTATCATATAGATGTTAACAAAACTACGTTAAAGAAAAGACAACCTAATAATGCCCCCTTGATCAAATCCACTCTGAAATGGAATGTGTTCTTCTTTGGCTCACACACCACCCTTCAGTTTACACTTGTTTCAAACTCACAACACAAAGTTGAGGACCAGGGACTTGACCGCAGAAGTTTTTGACGATCGAAACAATAGGGTACTTCCTCTGTAAAGGGACCTACCCCTGGTTTCAGTTATGTATACTGTACGTCTGCGTGTGTTGTTAACTGCAACAGTAATGAGTCAAGTTGAAGTGTGTTTGTGAACGGATTAGAAACACAGGACCTGTAATATTTTCCATTGGTTAACAGCAAGACCAGAGGGAAGAGGGATTTCTTTACATGTTCCACGGCTAAATTCACATTCAAATGGTTCTCATTTGAGTTGTATGAGTTTGTTGGCATCATGACTTTAAGGATGACAATGTTGTCTGTCAGTTCTCTACTTTGATCTTGAAGAAATAATCTAAAAACTTTAAAATTGGTTGTGAAGGAACATGGAGATATTGAGCTATACTCAACCTAATTCTTATGCAAATTATGGCATGGTGCTGAAGTGTAGTAAATGCAAAACCATAAACAAACCACAATCCACCATTTCTTTACAGACAGTGTAGATGAAAAGATAAGAAGCTTGAGACAGATTTTACAATGGGACCAAGTGGTACACAAAACTGTAGAAAGTGTAATGTGGTCTGTCCTGGTATACATTTTACTACTAAGTTCTTCCTCAGTAAAGGCATTATTTTACCTTATGTACACAACGGAGGAACTGAATCATGTACTTTTTTCTTTAAAGAGAGGGAAAGGGGTTGGGAGCTGAGCGCAGGAGCAACCAATAAATAATTTGTTCAGCAGCAGAGCTCCTGTTGGCTTTGTCTGTTTGTGTTTGTCTCCTGAGCAACTGCAGTGCACAGTGAATTGTGAATGAACAGAGCAGCAGCTGATTAAGAGTTTTGCAAGACGCATTTCATCACACTGATGTTACGCAAGCTCTTGATGTCACAGACTTATGAATCATCAGATCAAACACTGCACCTAAATATGGAATGATGAATTCTTTGTAAAAAAAATGGTATCTCATCTCTCTAACGGTCTCTGTTTGCCTGTCAAGATGTTGAAATAGGGTTATAGGTCATATTCCTTATAAAGGCATGGAAACAATGGGCTAATGCAAGATACTTTGACATCTGAAATCACTGACCTTTATAACAAACACTCAAAATTGATATTAAAATGTCAGACTGTATATAAGATAGAGACATATATATATATATATATATATATATGTCTGGAAACAGATGGACAGAAAACAGCTACCCTGGCCCTGTCACAAGATTTAAAAAATCTGAATTTGCTAATCAATACATTCTATCTTCTTTGTTTATTTGTTACAAACCAAAGCATAAAAAAGTTAATTAGGAGTTTTATGGGTTTATGTGTTATTTTGACCTGTTTGCCTGTTCTCCATCTTTAGCAAGAACTGACATAAAGTTGGCTTAGTAAACAGCTAGAAACAGCCAAACTAGTCAGACAAAGATTTTCCTTCATAATTAGTTTTACCCTTTGAAGAGCTCCGAGCTAACTGCTTCACCTTGATCTCAGTCTTTATAGGGTTAGAGTTATTTTTAGATGACTTCTTTTTTAAAGTTTTTATATCCTTTGTACGTTTGTTTTTGTTTGAACTTCTTGGGATGTGTTTTTTTGATGTAAACATGTTAACCAATGGATTATATTTTGTCTTTTTTGTCTGCTAATCCATGAATAGAAATCAATCAGTTTTTTTTTCAGTATACTCCCCAGATCGATGCTGCAGACTCAGTTTGCTTTTCACACTTGCATAAAACAACGGGAGGTTTCCTGATCAGACACGTTCACAACAGCAACAAATCCTCTGCATTATTCAGGCTAGAGGTGGAGCAGCTGAGTTCAGCAGACAGAGGCAGGAGGTGACGTATTAACTCCGCTGTCGACATCACATGATCATCAGCACCCCGACGCCGTCATCAGCTCTTGGCTCTTATCACTACAAACTCACCAGACATCTTTCTCAGTGTGTTCTATATGTGTCACCACTTTTTCACAAGCAGTTTTCTTTTTTCTTTCATTTTTGCGTCTGTCACGTGTAAGAAGCATTATCAGCTTTCTACAAGTAGGCCATGCAGAGAGAGTCTGCAGGAACTACGGTTACACGTCTCACTCTGACATTTGGGTTCACACATGAACCTCCTCTGGAGAAACAAGGAGGAACTTCTGAGTTCTCTGCACGTCTGAAAGCAGTTAATGTTAATCTAAGAAAAACCCTGGTGGTAGCTTATTAAACATAAAAACATAGACCTTCGGAAGAGGTAAACAAATAAGCATATTTCCCAAAACATCAAACTAAATGCTTTAACACAACACGAGCAATTAATATGTCAACATCAACATTTAGCGCCAGTGGTTGAGGGTAATCCTCCAACCTGAAGGTCGGCAGTTCGATCCCCAGTCTGACCCATCTGCCTGCCGTAGTGTCCTTTAGCAAGATGCGGAACCCAGATTGGCCCCCCAAATAATAACAAAATGCTGCGAATAGATGCACTGTATGAATGTGTGTGTGAATGGTTGAATCTAGAACTGTACTGTAAAGAAGTTTGAGTGGACATCAAAACTAGAAAAGCGCTATATAAATACAAAACCATTTATCATATGTCCAGTTTTCATCCAGGGTTTTCTTTTTCATTGGGCTATTAAGAATGTACAACCTGTTGTACAGCGTTGTGTGATGTGTGTTGTACATTTTTTATTCTTGTGTAACAGACAATGCCTGGAGAACTTGAGTTATAGTTTAACAATGAAATGTCAATAGAGCACATTCCAAAGATTTTCTCCCTGACTCACCTTAGCACACGGACAATAACCATCAGTATATCTAGAGAAAAATCAATGCTCAAACCAATATTAGATATTTTCTACATACCATGAATCTCATTCCTTGATGGTATTTTTCACTTACATAATAAAAGTTTGCTTTCCCCATAATTTGATTGTGTCTCTCACAGTCAGGAAGTTTCCTTTGGCCTGCTGTGGGCCTGTTTCCCACGTACAGTGTGAGAGCCAGGACTTGGGCCCATCTGTTATACTCAGATACTCGGTGAACCCGAGTCACCTTTATGTTTCCTCTCACGCCCACCGCTTTGCAGAAGCCGCAAATGTTGTCCATGTCATTTATCACACTGGTGTCAAGCCAGCATAACCAGCAATGAGATGGGAAAATGGTCTGCATTTTTCAAAAATGCAAATAGTCATGACAAAAATCTAATGTATGGGTTTAGCAACACTTCTTGTAAGACTCATCTTTACAATGACATTGTAGCAAAAATGATGAATCAGTTCCTCTTGGTTGCCTTATTACTCACTGTTCAACAGTAGGGGCATTATGACGTTACAGCAGAAAAAGCACAAGTTTAGACTGGTATGCCGGGTGAGCACGTACAACAGATGAACCCTGGAGTAAGGACAGCAGGATGGGATTTAATCATGTTTCACATTAGTAGCTACACAGGAGCTTTTTCTGTTAAAACATATCGAACTGAAGATAAAGGATAAGGGACAGAACTAAAGGACTGATTTGCAATAGGGCTTTTGGGTCATTACGCTGCTATATATTTAACCAAATATTTCCCTTTAGTTGTGTCTTTGTTGTGATGCTGTTTGCTGTCTGTTTTCTGTTGTATTTTCACACTGCACTTGTAAGCATTAATAACTGGCATTGACTAACTGTTGGACTTCCTGTACGGCCTGCTCTGTGGCAGATGATACAAAATCCTAATGTTTCCTCTCTCGGGTTGACAGACTGCTGAATGATGTTCAGCCATCAAGCACTCTAAACACGACTAGACACATCCAATACAAGTGCAGTCAACTCTGTGTTGCTTGCTTGCATTATGATATATAACACATGCTTGCAGTGTTGCTCTAGAGGACAATTTGTTGGTGTTGACAGTAAGACCTCTTGACTGTAATTTTGCACCGATGAATTTCTCATCCGGTGATTCAACATTCTAAATTTGTAGTTTGTAATAAACAAATATACACAAACACTCCCATCTGTTTTAGCTTCTTTGTGTTTAGTTCTAATATGTAATGAAGTACTGAACGTTTTGGAAAACGTGCATGCTGACGTTGACGTACATCCAATTTCTTTAAACATGTATTGACAGGTAAACTTGAATATAAATGTTCAGTGTGACTGAGATCCTACACTGCTCTATGGTAACCATACCACGCAACCACAGTGATTAAGAGAGGAAGGCAGACTTAGACATGAATGAAGGCTTCACTTGGCCCCAGTCATCATCAAGACTCATCTGCTATGTCATTGTTATGATTCCCTGCCAACCACAAAGCTGAAGATCAACCACAGCCATTCACAATCAGTGAGAGCAGAAGGGTGTGGATTCCATGAGACAGATTACCTGTAAGAAACATTGAATCATGCTGTAGTCGGACTGGAATCAACAATGTGGACAGTCTTGATCCAACCCTATTATAAATATTATGGTTTGATCATTTTAGCCTTGGTTTGAACTTCGGAAGTGGCTTTAGTGGACAAGAGGTCAGGAAGGGTTTGTCCTCTGAGGTTTTTCTGCCATGTGACCAGCAGAGGGGAACTGACAGTGGGTGTGCAGGGGAAGTTAAATGTCTTGCAATGTGTTGCACAGTGAGTCCAACAACATTGAGGGGTATTCCTTCAAGGTTTGAGCTTGAATCGATCAGTCGGTTAGTTTAGTGTAATTTCAGTGTTTATGTATGTTTCATAAATACACAATATTCTATATGGATATGAAAGTAACTTTACAATTCCATATTAGCATGTATAATTCAAGTTTATAGGCAAAAACATACTAATGTATGTTACAATGTTTGGCATCTCGGGAAAATATGAAACTTTGACCCTTTACATTCCATTTTGTTCATATTGTGATTGTTCATTGCGTCGAGTACTGGTTGTTTCTACTTTATTAACTAAGCCTAACCCTATTTTTTTTTAAAGCTGAGGATGTGTATTCTTTGAATATGTATCAATTTATAGTTTCTATTAAATGGCACTTTGTTCTTGAAGGATATGTTGTCAAAAGAAATGATGACCTTTAAAACATATCTGGATTGATGGGGAGAGTTTTTTTGTAACTGAGGGCTGGACTGAAAATGTTGATACCAGAAAAGAACATCATATCATATATATTTTTTGTCTATTCTTTGGTGAGTATTAGAGGTATTCATTTATTTATATATCATTTATGACATTTTATTTATTATTATTTATTTTATCGTCACATTAACATTCACAATATTCTGCACTCCACTTTCTGTCCCTCTCCCTTCCTGCCTTGGAAACGTTTGGCTGAACATTGCGTAACAAACTTTATATCCTCAGTTTGTGCGTGCGTGTGTGTGTGTGTGTGTGTGTGTGTGTGTGTGTGTGTGTGTGTGTGTGTGTGTGTGTGTGTGTGTGGTTATAATTCACTACGTGCGCTCTTTTACGCAGCGCGCCCCCGTTGCCAGGACCTCCTAGTGGGAGTGGGCGAACTTGAGCCGTGCGGAGCAGGGTGGGGCGCGCTGGGCTGAACTGGGAGTAAAGAGGGGTGTGTCCGGGGCATATAAGTATTCAGATCCGAGAACAGAGCGAGTGAAGAAGATACAAGTATTCATACGCCGAAGGAACATTTCGAAGAGGAGAATCCACGAAGAGAAAGTAAGTCACTGCTACTTTAAGAGTTTCTTATTTCAAAGATCTAACGCTTTCCTTATTTAGTCCAGAGAGAGTCTATTGAAACAGTGATGGTTCGTCCACAAAGAGAGAGGGGATACATGTTTACAAAAGTAGACATGTCAACTATATATATTACAATGTGGAACTTATTGTTTTATTCACTGGGTGTTTTATTTCCTTTTGTTGAACTTGAGCATCATCAAGCTTCTGTCAGCTCTGAATAAAAGCTGAACTTTTTCTGTTGTCATAAACTGCAACAACAATCCAATGAATCACCTCACTTGGCTCAGTTAATAAGAAGTGAAGCCTTTCTATCCTCTCACAAATGTTGTTTTACTGTTATACCTGTTTTTAAAGCATCTCCCCATGGTTATTGAAAGAAACAACAAGTGAAAGTGGTTTCATGTGTTCTGCCTGGTTGGTCGTGGGCCAACCAGCTGCAGCTGATCATTCCCCTTCTCTCAGAGGTAAAGCTGGAGGATATGACCAAAAGTATATGAAGATCAAATTCTGATATTGATATACAGATTATCACAGTAAATGTTACAACATTATTTCTGTTAAGTTTAAAGACGAGGATTTCTGCACCTGGGTCAGGTTTATGAGCAGAGGATGACAAACACTTGATAAAAAGGAAAGTATGGGAATAAAAGAAGACTACTGAAAGGACAGGGGTCAATCAGATTTCAGTTGGGGTCCAACCCCTGGATTTGCCCTGTGCAGATCAATAATGTGCTATACATCCTCACTGTACTCGCACAATGCACAAGTTAAACATTGATATATATTGAACTTTTTTGCTTGGGATAAGTTATTTTCTGAAAATAATTGATAAGGTTTAAGGGCCCAGGCATACTAAGAAACATTGTAGGATGAGGAATTTACAGGATTTCAACTTTTTCTTAAGACATTCTAGGCAAAAATTTTTTGTACTAAATGCTTTTTTCTTCTTTTTGGAGTTAAATCAACTAATCAGTGTTATATGCGGACAACATCACGTGACATACAAGCCCAGCCAAAGTTTCACTTATCTCTGAGGCCAGTGGGTGTACCAGGCCTGTGAGCATGCCAATCCAAACTGACTGTTGAAGAAGTGCAGAGCTGCAGAAGGAGACAGGACACATGCACCACACATGATGTATGCTGCGGGGTGGCGATGGGCAAAGCAAGAAAGAGATGAAGAAGTAACACTTAATTTCAAGCTTGGCTGATGGCTGTATAAACCCATTTAAGTGTGTGCATTAAAGCGTGAGGGAAGAGCAGCACTGCCAAAAAAAAAGAGGCTTGTGGCTTTCCGTGGTTTTATGGGGTTGAGTGGGTGACTAATTGGCTAATTTATAGGCCACCTAAGGTGCAGCAGGGAGATAACTTGCCTTTTTGTAAAGCCTGTGAAGACACAAACAATGAGCCGAACAGCATGAAAAGCTGTTGTTATGTTTGAAAAGCATCATTGTTGCTGTATTTTTCAAACAATTATGTTTTTACCTTTCATTTTTTCACAAATATTCAGTCCCTTATTGTCTGTGAGTATAAAGAGGAATACAAACTGCACTGAAGTTAGGAGAACGTGTTTCACTTTGTTTCGATCAACATCAGGTTAGAAAGTGTGACTTCTGGATGATGACCTGTTAAAGACAGAGGACATTACATTGACTTACAGTGATTTCCTGGAGATTTACTTTAACCTTAACTTTAAGTTGCCGAACTGTTACCCTAATCTTAACCTAAACCTAAATCTAAATCAAAATCTAAACCTAATCCTACACCTACACCTACACCTAAACCTACACCTAAACCTAAATCTAATCTTAAAACATATCTTAACCTTAGAATTCATGATATGCATTGTAAATCATTGCATTTTGCTGTACTGTAAAGAATAACAGATTTAAAATGCTACAACATGAGTAATACCTGGATCACACACACACAGGTTTGCACAGTTGTCCTAATTAGAACTTTGCATTGACCTCCATTCAGCATGGACAGCCAAAACAAACCTTACCTCTAACCTTAACCGATTAACGACACAGAGGGGCCATATAGAAGAAAAAAACAATGGGGGATTTCGAAAACAAAGTCGTAATTCTACGAAAAAAAAGCATACTTTTACAAATTTAAGTCTAAATATTGTGAAAGAAAAAAAATTTTTTTACTTGGGAATAAAGACACAATATTACATGACAAAGTTGTAAAGTTTGATTAAAGTAAAATGTATACTTACAAAATGGGGTCATAATTGTAAGAAAACAAAATGTTTTTTGGAAATAGGCACCAAGGATAACTCATGCGCACTGAAGTTCGACTCTTTCAGGCTCCAGTAAAACTGGAACTTGAATCATCATGCAGATGTGATGATTCTTCTTGAAATGCCGTAATAATTTTTCGGCAACAACAAGTCAAGACATGACAAGGATCTTTGACTGAGATAATCACTAACACACCATCATACCAACTAACTTGCTTTCTTTAGCTTATTGATGTATTAGTGATTATCTCAGTCAAAGATCCTTTTCAGTTAGAAAATTAATCTTCTGTTCCTTTCTGTGTGACATTGACTCCCCATTCTATTAAAAAAACTATACATTTTTAGTGTGAATCTTCCACTCTTCAAACTGTAGAGTGCTACAGAATGGAAAGTTTTACAGGATTAGCATCAGCATCTAATGGGAGGCAGGGCTCAGTGAAGGGCGTGGAGAAAAAATGCGAATAGTAACCCCATAAACCAAACATCGTGTATGTGTGTTGCCTTACAATGTTCCATTTCTCCTGACTACGTGCATTACTGCAGCTCAGTGTTTTACAAGAGTCAACAAAACTCTTACACTGCTTTAAAGTTCGAATAAAATAAATTGTATTTTGCGTGCAGGGCTCAGCCTTGAGTGTTTTACGCAATGGACAAGTTGCAGATGTTGAGAGAAAGGAGTAAAAGGAGGGGGGGGGGAAAGGGAAAGGCATGTTCCATCTGCCTTCCATTTATGTAAACACTTTTTGTTTTTGCTTCACTGCATGACATTTAACCCTGAGTTTAGAGGCTCATATATTTCTTTAATATGTTTGTTTGTTTGACAGGGGCAGCGAAGATGGGCAGGAAATGCAGGAAAGAAAGTAGGGGAATAAAATGCATTAAATAGTTGAGCAGATTTGAACCAGGAACTCAGGACTCAGGGAATTTGGGGTATGTGGTATGCACCCTAATCATTTGGATATTACGACGCCCTAGGACAGGCTTAACTTTAATGTGACAAATGATCTAATTCCCGAGTGATCCCACCCTCTCCGTATGAGAGGGAGAAACATGGCAGTGTGATAGATGTTCATATGATCCATGGTACACCTACACCCACATGCACGGAAAGCACATTACGCCCCAGCAGCTGGGGTGAGGCAGATAGAATCCAGTTCCTTGCAGGAGGCGTGTTGGATTGTTCACAGAGTGTAGCTGACAGGGATAAAGGCTAAATACCCCAGAATGCTTTGGGAAAGCCTAACGACCGAGGAGAGCGCACGGCTGGAACGTGGTAATTATGGGAAAAAGGGACAGAGAAAGTATAATGGGTGTTTTCCTGATATGGAGATGAAAGAATTGAAGAGATGTTTTTGTTATGGATACAGAGTTCGGGGGAAAGAAATTCCATATCATCTCTGTAATGACCTCTACATGTCCAGCGTTGTCCATTTTTTGTCTGCTGCACCTACAGTGTTGATGAGCTGCTTCGACCTTTTCTCAACCAATGCCCTGTTTCCGATATGTAAAGTCTCATTTTTCAGCTTTTGTGCCAAAATAGTTGAGATGAATGAAACTGTGTTTGTGGTCCGCTCACTATTAAAGGACATCCATTACATCCAAACACATAATCCACTTCAATCTGGATATTTCACATAACACATAATTGCAATTGGCAATTCTCCAGAGGCTGTTCTTTGGTAGAAAGTAGTTCCAAGGAAAACTGTTCACACGAAGGTCACAGTATTAATTCGGAAATAAATGTCTCAAAACTTGCCCACACTACTGTTTCTGCATGATAAATACTGCTTGGGGTAGGCGATAAAACTTGTTATTGTAAATTCTAATAGATAAGCTCGCAAGAGCCAGCTACACTTTGATAAAATGCAACTGATACAACCCATCTTCTCCCAATGGCCGTCTCGCCAAAGCTACACCCACATGATTGTGAACTCCTAGAAACTCCTACAATCGCTAACTTGTGGCTATCATCTCTGATTCAGCCAATCATTTCATTTGGTCCAAAGAAACAAATTGCCAACCTTTTTTTTGAAACAATTAACTTTTTTTTTAATTGTCCCCTAGAATGCCTAGCGAGCGGTTGACAGTCAGGGGCGAGTCGGAGGTAGGGCGCTTCCCCGGAGCAGCCCCGCCCACCAGGGTGGAGTTCAGCATTCAGAAAGAGGGGGAGAAGAAACAGGAAGATGGATCCTGTCGCCGATGGTTCAGGAAGATGTGTCCGTGCTGCTGTAAGCGCCAGAACAGCACCTCCTATGATATCACAGACAAGGTTGAATTGGTCAAACCTCCGGCCCCAGAGCCCGCCAAGCCAAAGCCTGAGAATGGAGAATCCAAGGAGATGGAAGGTAGCGTGATTGACTTTTTTGATAAACTGTCGTATATTGTAAGGACGATAGGCTTAGATCAAATCTCTAACTGTTTTTACATCATGCACATTTGATAATCCAGATAGCAGCAGCAATACAGGCAGAATCTAAATCTGATGTGAAATGTTCTCTTTCAGAAATAAAGCTGTCGGTGCGTTCGGTTGACCAGCTGAGCTCCAAGACCGGTCAGAACAGACAGGAGCACCACACAGACTTGTATCACGGGGACGAGCTGATCATCCGCAGAGGACAGACCTTCCAGATTGAGCTGGAGCTCAACAGGCCCTTCAATGCTGAAACTGACAAAATGCATCTGGATCTGAAAACAGGTATGAGATAAATTAATGTGGTGGGAGTTATGGGGTGATACATGGTTTAGAGATTAATATCAAATATGAAATAACATAGCTGACTGCTTGACATATGCCAAACCTTAAAGGTCCAGTGTGTACGATATAGGTGAAAGGAATATATTGACATACATTTAATATAAATAATCCTAGTGATGTTTTCACGAGTGTTTTTCACCTAAATTATACAAATTGGGGTTTTATTTACCCTAGAATGGGCCTTTATATTGAAATACTTTATGATTACATCGGGGTTGGGGTGGGGGGGTCCTCTCTATGGAGGCCACCATGTTTCTTGTAGTAGCCCGGACTGGACAAACTAAACACCCTTTGAGTATCTATGAAATTTGAAGGCTACCACAGGTTATCTTTCATGTTTGGAAGGGGAGAGTGAGGTGACGGGTGTTCAGCTGCAACATGCAACTTCACCACTTTATGTCACTAAATTCTACACGCTGAACCTTAATAATGAAAATGTCTAAATGCAGCTGATTGTAGTATAGTAGTATATTGTAAACTTGACCAGACCTACCTATGGTTCAGTCCAAAAACATATTGCCTCAATTTGTGTCGAGTTCATCTGACTTTTTTTTTGACAGATTAAGATTACCAGTTCATGAAGAATAAGCTAATGTAAATGTGTACAATTGGTGGACTGCCCCTTTAACCAGTATTTATTGCAAACCCATGTGAAATGTGAAGGAACAACCCTGACTCAAAACAGAGCCTGGGAAATGTGGTCAAAATTCTATGCATACCGATCACATTTAAATAGATCAGCAGTTCAGCCGTACGCCGCAAGTTTTGGATTCCACCACCCGGCACAGTCCTTACACTTTCCAGACCTCAGGACACAGAACACCTCCCTCTGGTATTTACAGACCTCACACTGCTACGACCGGCTGAGGAATAAAAGGCTATTACATCACCAGGGAGAAATGATTATCAGTCAGCGGCAGCCTAGATTGTTACATGCTGGAACGGGAGGAGAATAACTATCAACCACATTCAACATGAAGTCATTACCTTTGAACTAACGGTTGCATTTGAGGCGAAGGTGTTAAGCTTTGCACTACAAGTAGCAGCTTTTTATCACTGTCCCTCGCTAAACTTCTCTGAAAAGACACAACATTTTTCTTTAATTGATTTCCTTTTGAATAAGCCCTCAGTGGCGAGAAAGGAACAATGGGGTCTTGACTGGGGTCAGCTGGAGAACAATGAGATCCTGGTAAACTCCATACTCAAATAAAACAGCAAATAGCTCAGAGCAAAGCTTCCAATAAGTCTTTATAGATGCTGGGATAGAAGGGACTTCATGATAAACTTAATTGAAAGTTGGTTCAGCTGTTTTGGAGTTTTCCTCAACAAAACATCGGGTCACGTACAGAGGAACATCTACGTTACTCCCCCAAAGATAAATCTGTCAGACATGTGCTGGACTGTCTGCAGGGAGGTGTGTCTTATGCAGGACTCGATGTCTTCCAGACCCAGAGTCAGAGGAACGTGCACAGCTGGATATGTGATTCATATGTGGTTTACAGTTTGGTAGGATTTTCAACCACTGTGAGAGTCAAACACTTTGACACAGATAATAAAACATTGGGTTTGTTCCCAAGCCAGAAGGACTTTATTAAAACATAAAGTCCTTCTGCTTCCATAGCTGCTGTATAACTTGAGTTCATCCAAATTCAGAGCTAACAAAGACTGAGAAAAATAAACAACTGTGAAACAAAGTGCGATTCAAATATTATATCTTATTTTATTTTATTGTCTTGTCTACCTCATTCTGACCATCTGCTGCAATAACTGTTTATAGTATCTATGCTAAGCTCAGCAACAGTCTCCTGGCTGTTCGGATTTAAGGGACAGATACAAGAGTGGTATCGGTCTTCTCACGTTACTCTTTGTGAAAAAGTATATATTTGCAATAACAAAAATGGAACTCGTATTTGCATTTGCATTACTTCAAAAGATAGTACATTGTATGATAACATGTTTCTTTATATTTCTTCCATCATGGTGCACTCTGATTCAAATATCCCCTCTCTGGTGTAGGTCCCCTGCCCATGGTGTCCAAAGGCACCCACGTCATCATCCCTCTGGTGGATCACCTGGAGGATGAGCGCTGGGAGGCAAAGATCGTAGAAGCGAACGACACCAAGGTCAAGTTGTCCGTCAACTCTCCAGCCAGCGCTGTGATTGGCCTGTACGGGCTCAGCGTGGTGACTTGCTCTATAAAGGGAGAGGCTGCAACTACCTACAACGCCAACAAGAACATCGTCATGCTCTTCAACCCTTGGTGTGAAGGTAAGGAAATAAAATGGAGAAAATAAGATGGTTATTGGTAGAAGACTGACAGTGTTACATAACCTGTCTGGAATAAATAAAATTTCATTCGTCCTAACATTAGCTTCTGAGGCCATATACTGTAGCTTTAAAAGAAAATCTATATTTTTGCTGGC
The DNA here is from genome assembly GCA_038501795.1 of Pseudopleuronectes americanus. NCBI lineage: Eukaryota > Metazoa > Chordata > Actinopteri > Pleuronectiformes > Pleuronectidae > Pseudopleuronectes > Pseudopleuronectes americanus. The sequence goes on along the minus strand of CM076730.1, from coordinate 5,330,118 downwards.
AGGAAAACTGCTGAGCTGCCAGTAAAGATGTTCCCAGAAAATAGCTGCCTTGTAACAGCATCATCATTCAGATGGCAAATACTGGCACAAAATACTGTAGATGTGTGTACAGCCTCCGAATCTATGAGTGGAGTCCTGATATAATGTTACACATGGGTGAAAAAGGCCAACTTGATCCGTGTTGCTGTCAGTCAAATAGCTACAGCGTGATCCTGTAACTATGGGAGTTATGTAACTCCACTGGCTACAGTTCAAGACAGCTGGTAAACGTGTTTGTGTTATTACAGCTCTACCCTGAATTATGTATGACTAAAACATCTGTGTGTAAGATGAAACAGATCTTTAAACATAATTTTTTTAATTATTACAGATAATACACACTTAGGTACCTTTGTGGTTGTGGTTGTGGTTGTGGTTATATCATTATGATAACATCTTAGCAAACTGCTAGTTAATACATACCAGCAATAAAAAAAAATGGTGTCCAGACAGTTGTTTCACTATATAATTAGCATTGTTAGTAGGTGTCAATGATATTATATATTTTACTTTTTTACATGGAGCTTCATACCACATTTACCAATTTCCAACTAGTAAATACAGTTTACCTCAAAGTCTAAATCATAATTTTTTGCAACTGGGAAAGTTTTGACAGATTTGATTTGGAACTGACAATCAAAGAAGTGCCCCCAAAGTCTGTTAAAGATAGATGTAGACAATTGACATAGTGCTTCGTTGAAAAAGTATTATTACATTATTAGTGTTATTACTCAATGTAGATAAATGACACTCCAGTAGTGACCCAATGTTATTTGGAAAGAGTTTGCTCAGTATGATGGTTTTTGAAGTGTTTTATTATTTGAGAGTAAATTGATTTAGACAGCTGGATCCTCTAGCAGAGAGTCAGAAGTAGTGGCTGAATTTGTCCAATGATATGACGGCATACTTTTTTTAGCTAGCCTCCCTTAGGTTGAGCGGCTTACTGTTGAGTGATAATTGAGACTTTGTACTTGTGAAACTATTTAATTCGCATTTGTAAGCCTTACATAACAAAACCAGTACCAAATACTGTAGCTATCTTTTATTTTGGTCCAGGCAAAAAGATTTAGCTCTTTGACGGCGAAGTTCTCCACTAAGTTTCATCCAATTCTAATAGAAAATAAGTATTATAATCATTTTAAACGCCATGCTGAGTTGTGTTTAAAGAACATGAAGCTCCTTATATAAAATAAGTGTTTTTTGCACTCAGATATCATTTACTTTTGCTGAGAATAGCATTTACTCAATTCTCAATTAATTTTATTTAACAAGTAAATAAAGGTATGTCTTTTTATTTGAATAATGTATTTGGGAGTTATTAGTTTCATGTTAATTCAAATAAAAGCATTAGAAAATGGGATCCATTGTTTATTCTCCGAGTCTCTTTCAGTTTGCTGAGCACTGCAAACTATACCCACAGGAAATTTTGCAGAAAAGCAGCTAACAAAAAAAAATATGGACCTGGATTTGATTAAAAGATGGTCTTTTATTATGGAGTTGCTGCTTTTGGCAGCACTCCAAATCTCCTCTTCCCTTTTTCAATCTCTTATTCCAGAGACCAATTTCTCCCTCACGCTCATAAAAGTCAAAATCGTACAATTACTGTATAAAATGCCACGGGGCGAGCTCAGAGTAATCCCACAGCTGGTGACAACCTGTCCTCTCCCTCGCTTTTACTGCCTCCATGTGTATTTCCTTCCTTTCTATGCCTCGCCCACTCTGTCCTACTCCCTTCTTGCTATCTGCTGACCCGGCCCTCGCTGAATCACCCCACTGCCCCGTTTCTCAGCCTCCTCCTCATTCTTCATCCTGTGCTGGGTGTGGATGTTTCGTCATACATTCCACGATGTTCTGAGAAGAAGTGAAAACCACAGTCCTCATAGCTGCCAGATAAAGTCAACTTCACCTCCCTCTGATCTCTCCTTTGGAAATCTCAGGACTCTCTGCTACGCTCCACTCTCTCTCCCTCATTTCCCTCCCAAGCATAACATCCCCTCTTTCTCTGTCGTCCCTCATGACCTCTTCCTTTCACTTTGGACTGTGGGCATTTTTCTCCTCCATCCTGAATACTCTGCTACTTTTACTGCTTTCTCTTTGTTTCCCTATGTCACGTTCCTTTTTCGCGACCCACCACTAACCACAATAGAATAAGCAAGAGATAATGAGATGGAAAAAGAAAGACTGTGATTGTGAAACTCATGTCAAGGGTGCACGCCCAAGTCTAAGGCGATGATGTCACTCAAAACAGACTACTTCCCATAAATGAGTGTGGGCCCCATTACAGGGTCGAAGGTTTCTTTGTGTTTCTTAACCATTTCCTGGTCCAGGAGACTCTTGGGGACACAAATTGTGAACATTCTTTCGGGGTTTGGTCACTGAAGAGGTGAACAAAGAAAGGACTGTGGGTAATTTTCACAGACAGGAAAATAAGCCAAAGTCTTCACTAGAGTCTATATCATTAAAATAAACCCATGTAGTTCTAATGAAATAAGAATAATTACAAGATGTGCCAGTGTAGAATAATGTCAATGGTAATGTCATAATTGTTTTGATGATGCTAAATGATCATACACAGATATATAACTATCATGTGTTTCCAGAGGATACAGTGTTCCTGGATGATGAGGAGGAGAGGAAGGAGTATGTGCTGAATGACACTGGGAGGATTTACTACGGCACAGAGAAACAAATTGGGGCCCGGACATGGAACTTTGGACAGGTAGGCACTATCACGACACTCAGCCCATTTGTCCCTATCCTGAAGTCGTTAATCTTTAAAACAGCTTTTGATTTTGTTTTATTTTTAAAAAAAGCTCAACTGGGAGTTATGCTGTCTGGCTAATAGGATCAGACATATCAGTCTCCAGCTACTCGGGCAATAATTGGATAAACTTATCGCTGGTTTTGGTTGTTTTATGGGATTTATGGATTAATAGATGGAAATATAAAATATTGAACATCAACAGGGTTAACTTACTTGTTAGGCCTTTGTCAAGCAGGAAAGTATTTTCTATCAACCGAGCTTTTTTGACATTTTTAAATGTTAAAATAATGATCAATTCCCATCTAAATTAATTTTTTTCTTTATTACTAATTTGTATGGGGTTTCTTTTCACCATAGTTCCATGAAGGAATCCTGGATGCGTGTCTGTTCATCCTGGAGAAGAGTGACATGCCTCCATCTGGTCGAGGGGATTCTGTCAATGTGGTCAGGGTCATATCTGCCTTGGTAAGACACTTACATGGATATACTGCTAAATACAATAATAAATATGTATTTCACACTCTGATAACACAGATACGACATACTGCATATTATTTAATTCAGTAACAGTCAAAGTAGCCCAAATTAAAGAGAATCTCCACTAATTTCACATCAAAGGCCATTTATAGGCCTCGAGAAGTCTTTTCTATTTGGTTTTGTCTGAAGTATTCTACTTTTTCTTTTTAATGAAAAAGATCTGTTGGTGTGGAGTTAAAGAGACGTTAAATTACTAAATCTCAGTGGAAAGCACAGCTTTTCTTTGCTTGAGGCTCGAGGCCTGAGGCTACATTAGCTGCTAATAGCATATGACACCCAATTCTCAAGTTAAGCAGTTAAGTCACATTTTGGGTAAAGTAGGATCTCAATCTTCAAAAGGAACAAGAATAAAAAAGAGATGGAAGTGTTATCGCTGGTTTCAGACAAACTATCCAGTGTCTACATTGTGTATTTTACTATTAAATTAGCTACAGCCTAAATGCACATGTGTCTTGCACTTTAAGGACCCATCAACTGATATAAATTAAACCACGGACCCCCATATGAAAAGATTTGAGCTTTTGGATGTTTTACTAGATGTATGAAATTCAGAACCAAAATAGTCATACATTTTATTAGTGTGTTACTTTTAGACCACACCCCAATTTGAGAACCCCTGCAGCAGACCAAGTGCAATGCCACGTCAGTAAATTAAACTAAGCCTTTCACTATTACATTAAATGTAACATTATTATATCTTAAATTTTAAAGATTGACTGTCTCACTGTCTTTCATTTGAAATACAGCCCAAATCATTTCCAGCGTCTTGTTTTGAAAACGGGATGATGGCAGTCAGATGTTATTGATTGAGTCTCCATCCTCTTTCCAGATTAACGCTCAGGATGACTATGGGGTTCTGGTCGGGAACTGGTCTGGGAAATACTCGGACGGAGTCTCTCCTTCGGCGTGGAGCAGCAGCGTGGAGATCCTGAGAAAGTACCACTCCTCCAGCGGCACGCCTGTGTCATATGGACAGTGCTGGGTCTTTTCTGGAGTCACCACAACAGGTGAGCATGTGAAATAAATCCTGTGATGGTGTTTTTATAGATAGGCGGGAGCTTAGCGGGTGGTGGCGGAAGGCATGTGAAGAGATTGTATTTGTGTGTATGAATGTGTGTGAAATACCACAGAGAATACCAGCGTTGTATCTCCCAGTGTTCCCATGAGTTTGGCTCCCAGTGTCTGAATGAATCGTACTCCTGACTCCCTGTATATCAGGCTCCGTTAATCAGATCTCTCTACTCTGAAACAGAACGTTTCATTAAATCTGTGCTTGCAGGATTCCTCACATGATAGCACAACTGCAGCATTGCTTTTGATAGCAGGACGTAGCTCATGTCAAACATAAATACCTTGCATTGGCATTCCTGTCATACCTCCCACTTTTATCACAGATAGAGCCACATGTGTTGCTTTCATTCATGCAGGTTTATCGGCTTTCTCTGTAACCAGGCAGATGCCATCTTTGTAGAGATGTGCAGAGTGATTGCTCACATCTTTTGCATCTGGAAACAAAATTCAACTATTGAATGAGTTTTAATTGATGTTAATATTTTTCATGTGTCTCTCTTTGTTTCCAGTGTTGCGGTGTCTTGGAATACCAGCCCGCAGTGTGACCAACTTCCAGTCCGCTCACGATACTGACGTGTCCCTCACCACCGATGTGTATTTCGATGAGGATGCGGAGCCGATCGACTACCTCAATAGTGATTCCGTCTGGTAAGATGTGTATCTTTACATTGACTGGAACCCCCTGCGTGGAAAATTGCCCTCTGCTAAATCCATACCTTTGGAATGCACCGTATATTTAGATCTGCTCCAAACGCAGTCTCCTAACCTGAGAGACTGCGTTGTGTACTTACAATTATCTGCAGCTCCTTTCAGACTCAAGAGGCTGAACTGATATCCATCTCTCATATGTGTAGTACAATCCTTAGATAGATGCCATTTCTTGTCCCTCTACAGCTATGAAGTAAAAGTACACCAGGCACATGTTGCTCCATACACAGAGCAATGTAAGCCAACTCCATCTGAATCAATGATTTATGTTGAATTTCATTAAATCCATACTATCTGATAAAATAATAAAAATGTCTCTAATTACCAGAATATAATTTTCATGAACAGCAATATAACATAAGTCCAATGTATATTGGTATATTGATAATTCATTTTACAATCAGAGTGAGGTTTGACACATAATTGATATACCTCAGATTTACTGTTTATCAAATGCAAACATTTGAATATTGTGACATTTATCTTGATCATTTTCAATATCGACTGATATGAAATGTCTTATTAAGGTTTAGTTATGGGCCTTATCGTCCAGGCCTACAAGCTTCCCCATAATGCTCTTTTTTTTATTACATTTTATCTGTACTTGCTCTGTAAATGCTTAAAAACTGGTTTTTCCCACTATACTTAAACGCTCATGGACATTTAAATAATGCATATCTGAAATGAAGCTTCCAAAAGGTATAATTGAAGAACATGCCATGTAATATCCAAGAAACAGCTTCCTGGGAAATATGCTGATTTAATAAGCTTTTCTTGCTGAGCTTTAGATAAGAAGAATGATTCCACTCTCGTATTTGTCAGTTAATACAAAACTAATCATGAGACTGTTGGAACCACTTATTACTTGATCATTATCTTTTACTTATCTCTTTTAGTATTTCATTATTATAACCATATCATTTTATCTTTCTTTGTTTTCCTGTCTTTGCTGTATCCTCATTTCAAACTTATGAGATTTATGATAACACTCCCTCACTTCCTGTTAATTTTGTCTTGCTATGTAGGTGGATGGGGTCAGTGAAGGGACGGAGGATGTGGTTTTTATGCAGTTTTTCTGTAAAACACTTTGTGTTACATTGTATGAAATGTGCTATACAAACAAGGGCAGATAATTGATCTGAATCTGAAATGGGTGGCACCGGGCAGGCTGGTGTAGATCATCCTCTTTTAACTTTTAGTAAATCAGCTAAACAGCATATTTCACAAATTGTCACACTGTTCCTCTTAAAACAACCTCATATTAAAACCTCTCATTTCCATCTTCCCTCAGGAATTTCCACGTATGGAACGACTGCTGGATGGCCAGACCCGACCTGCCTCCTGGCCACGGAGGCTGGCAGGCGGTTGACTCAACTCCACAGGAAACAAGTCAGGGCACCTTCCGCTGTGGCCCAGCGTCTGTCAACGCCATCCGTTCCGGCCAAGTCTACCTCAAACATGACACGCCTTTTGTGTTCGCTGAGGTGAGTGGTATGAATTGGCAAGTGGGACAGGAAGCTTGTTTTATTCACCACCATATAAATAAGAATGTGTTGCCACAGTTAGAGACAGGTGGACAAACTAAATCTCTAGGATTAAGGATATGAAATATTGGTATTAGACAGGAACTATTTCTTGGGCCCCTGATTCTGCCCATTTGATTTAAAACAGAGTTAAAGAAAACATGTGTGTTGTATACTTTGTTTACTCTTCTCATGACCTTTCTTTTTTTCCTATCAGGTCAACAGTGATAAAATATACTGGAAGAGGAACCTGGATGGCACTTTCAACCAGTTCCACATTGAGAAGAAAGCGGTCGGCCACTGCATCAGCACCAAAGCCGTGGGCTCTGAAGAGCGGGCGGACATCACACACCTGTACAAACACCAAGAAGGTGCGGAAAAACACGTTTAATTTAGATTGATGTTTCAGAGCGTTGGAATCATTCAAACATTATAAAAATGTAATGATTTATTAAAACAAGTGTTGCTTTGTTTGGAAGGGCTGTGTCCCAAATCACTCGCCTCTGTCAATAATTCACTCGACTTCTCCCCCCTCCACCCTATCAGGCTCAGAGGAGGAACGCATCGCTGTGGAGACCGCCAGTCGCTATGGCAGCAAGCCAGAAGTCTACTCCACACCCATGGCTGAGGACGTGGTCGTGGAGGTGAAGATGGAGGGCGAGGGGCCGAGGATGGGCGCCGATGCTAAGCTGAACATCTTGGTGAAGAACCTGAGCTCGATGCCGCGTCAGACAACCCTGCACAGCCAGGTGGCCGTCATGTACTACACCGGTGTGCTGAAGGGCGCCCTCAAGAAGGAGCAGATACCTGTGGAGCTTTTGCCCAATGAAGGTCAGATTTCCACTAAGCCTTAAAGTATCAACTAGTTATTAGTGTCGTTGTCTATATAATTTTATATTAACAATGTATCAAACGATTATGTGTAAAATGCTAATGTTGCTCATTGTGTAGATGAGCAAGTGTTTGCAGTTTGTCTGATAAACTGCGCAGCTAGTTTCGGCTGCTCCAGTGCGGTCGAAGCGCTCAGTTCAACAAGATCTTTTCTGGAGATTTTGGTAAATCTTGCTTAACAGTGACCCCTGTGGCCATAAGTGACAATGGTGACATGAGGGTAAAGGTTAAAAGTAGCACAATTGTTCAGGGGTAATGACTTCATTAAACTGCGTCTGTTACACAGCGATATCTAGATAAAGTTAGCTAAGGTTAGTCACCATAAGCTAAGCTGGTGATGTCAGACCAAATGAGGCTGAAGCAAGTTTACTTTATTAAGCAAAAGTGTGTTTTATCATGAGCAAACTTTTTATTTGCAAGAGGAAGAAGTGAATCAAAACATTTATACAGATTTCTATCTCTCATTTCAATAGGCTAACTTTTGAACTATTATAAAACATTTCATTTTTTTACCCTTCGACAGAGGCTAGCTGTTTCTGATTACATTTGAAAAACAGTAAAACTTGCATTGAAAAAATATAGAATATTGAGTTGTGCTCATTTCCACTATCTCTTTACACAGAAAAAAACATTGAGTGGGTGCTGCCCTACCAGCAGTACCAGAACGAGCTGATGGATCAGGCCGCACTGATGTTGACCCTGTCTGGAAGAGTCAGCGAGACGCAGCAGGTGTTGGCCAACCAGACCTCGTTCAGGCTCCGCACCCCTGACCTCAACATCACGGTAGGTCATTTGGCAATTCAGCACAGCATTGCTACGGTAGCCTTATTTCAATTTTTGGGGGGGTGGGTTACCTCCAGTGTAAACCTTCACTCTTAAAAGATGAGAAAGGTTTAGTTCAACCCTTTCTGTTTGTAATCTGTGTCTTGCAGCCATTGGGAGAAGCTGTCGTTGGCAAGGAGATGGCAGCAAAGATCACCTTCACCAACCCCCTGCCACGTACGCTGAAGGACGTGGTGTTCAGGGTGGAAGGCCTGGGTCTACAAAAAGGCCATGAAGTGGTTGTAGGGTAAGAACATGAGCTCTCGCCTTCTCTCTTTGCCTCGCTGTCTCTTAACCTTCAAAATTCCCCACTACAATCCTTCTCCAGACTAACCCTTCTCTATCGTTTGTCCCTCTCAGTGACGTTAGTGGCCACTCCACGGTGACACTGACAGAGCACTTCATCCCCAGCCAGCCCGGACCCAGGAAGCTGGTGGCGTCCCTCGACTGCAAACAGCTCACACAAGTGCACGGAGTGGCTGATATCATCGTTCTTGATAAATAAGAGGGAGCCTGTGGCCTCACCATCACTCTGCCTTATAAACTGAAAGTGTTTGATTATAGGAAGTCTGCCAATATTCTTTATCGTAAACTATCTTGTGTATTTTAAATAGCAAAATATGAAATCATGATATTTTTAAAACTATGAATAGACATTTAACAACTGTAGCATTATCAGTATTATTTTTTACCTGAAGAAATATAAAGTAATTTCTGCCTTGCTCTAAAATGTTAAACCTGTGGTAAAGAAGTATAGGGCAGGATTTAAAAGCATGCCTAGCCAATGCAGTGCTGCAACTAACAAGCATTCATATATTGAATTAAAGTGTTCTAGTTATTAGACTGATTCTAAACTAGTGCATTTCAAGACATTGAACGATGTGAAGGTGCAGTCAGGTCATCAGTATTGCTTGATAATGAAAATGCTGTATGTGTGTCATACATGTATCTTGTCATAAGGTGGAAAAAAAGAATCTGTGAAAACTATTTTTAGACAAAATGAACCTCACATGGCTAAAATGAAGGAAGAGTAATGTGAAATGTTTTGAAAGAAGACGTTGAAATTGACGTTTTGCTAATTGCACACTGGAATTACCCACAGTTTCTTTTTCTGTTACTTTTGACAGAACATTTTCTAATCAAAGTTCGAAGACTGAGTAATTTTTCCAGACTAGTCGACAATGTGTAATTGAAAAGAAAATGAATGTGGAAGGACATGGCTGAAGTGTTATTTCCGTCTGAAGATAACGCCGCCTTTATTTTGAAAATGTTAGCACTCATTAAACTGAAGCGTCTCCATTTCCATTTGAGTGTTCCTTGTGGCTGAACTTGATGAAGAAGATGTTGCTCTGTTATGCCTTGTGTGTATGTCTCCTCTGTGTGTGTATAATCATACTGACATCAGCTTTACAATATTTTGCCATTTACCTACAAAATTGGATTTGCCTCTGCTGTGAGTTACAGAGTGGCCTGAATTCACACAGATTTATTTGTTCTGGTCTATTTGACCTCAGCACTCAAAGTTACAATGTGAAGGAACTATTTGAATAACATGACATTATTTATCTATCTTATTTAGCGGGACTGTTTTCTGTGTCGTTTTGGTAATAAAATTTACACTGAAATGACGGCTCTGACTAGTAGTTACTTTCTATCTGCATACATTCTCACAGACACACCCAGCGTCCTAGACAGAGGAGAGAGGTGTGGAAATAAGGATATCCACAGATCAAGTGTGGGCCTGTACAATTCCCATTCCATAATACCACTTGTTTTTTTGATTTGAGGAAAGAAAGTGATTCATGACAGGTTACCTCACGGTGATTAATTTCAACAGGAGTGGACCAATATGACACACCTTCGCTACATTTCATCATTTTTAAGATACTGATGTGAAACTTATTTATCTTTCTCTCAGAACTTTATATGCAGTGATTGTATTTTACCTTTGATTACATACTGCACTGAGGTTAGTCGTTGTCTTCTCTGACATGATTTGCTCATTGGCGATAGTAGTCAACTATGAAGTAAATTCATTGCTGTCCTTTGAAAACCGTATATTTCCAAAACATCCATGTTCCATGATATCCAAAACTGCTTACAGCATGTGACACGATGACACTCATTACAACCACTTTACACTAGTTAATATTTTATTTAGTTAAAAGGTTTTTGTTAAAAAAGGATGTGTTTTACATGATGGCATTGCCAGTTTAGGTTAAATAATTGAATATATAATGTAGTTCACATGCAGCGATGTAGGGAATACTTTTACCTAAGTACTGTACTTAAGGACGATTGTAATATAAATGTAGGTACATGAATATTCCAATTTCATACTTTAAAAACTACTAATAGCAATTGTATATTTTTTTTAATCAAACTAACCCACTACGCTTATGACAGTAACATTAGTCACAAATGCTATTTTAACTAATGTAATGACAATGGCTGCACTGTCTGCATAGCTGAGAGTACATTTACTGGTAAAATATATTTACCTGAAAATATTTATGTACTTTTATTTGTGCAGCAGTTTGATCAGAGGACTTTCATGGGGATGACACTTGTTACTGACCTCTGCTGGCTGGGTCACAAAGTGCAACACATGTGGAATACTACAACAGCAAAGAGGAACAGCGTCTGTCAAATAAGCTTTTATTGTTTACAATGTATAAAACACAATCATCTGTTTAATACAGTGGTAAAGGTACAGAAGTCAAAGAAAATATAACATACAGTGTATTAATGTTTGACGTGAGGCATATATAAAATGTGCGTATCAGTAGACTGGTGTCTACTTCGTTACAGACAGTGTTGGTTTAATCAGATCATTTAATGCTCTGTATGAACACATGGCAGATTAAAAAAATGACATGTTATAAATAAAGTTTCTTATTCTAAATAAATTGGTGCAATAAATACAAAACAGCAATTTGAAGCCAGTAATAACTTGTTACAGAGCAGAGCAACATCCAGTATGCTTGACATGCAGAGATTGCACTGCTAAAACCACCATCATGAACCGTCTCTATACATTCAGTGCATACACAAGCACACGCGCAGACACACACACACATTTGTACTTCTATCTTAGTGAGGATATTCATTGGCATAATGCATTCCCTAGCCCCTTACTCTAACCTTAACCATCACAACTAAATGCCTAACCCTGACCTTCACCTGATTCTATCTCTTACCCTAAAACCGAGTCTTAACCCTCAAACAGCCCTTTGAAGAAGGGAGGACTGTCCTCACTTTCCAAAAATGGTCTCACTTTGTAGGGTCTTATGCTTAAAATGGTCCTCACAAAGATACAAGTACAGGAACCCACACACACAGACACACATAAACACAGAGTCAGTTAACAGAGTTACATATATTTTCAACCGCTCTGTTGAACTCTTCTGGTTGATCAGCATACAAGTGATGAGAGGCTTCGCTTATCAGCTGCAGATAAACACAGATAACAAAGACAGTTATTTATGTGCAGACTCATTACGTTTATGTGCTGAAGAAAATTCATTGAATTAATGATACCAATTCAGTGCTGTGCTATGAGACATAATTGGACGACATCAGTCAAATTCCTTTACTTGTGCATGTCCACTCACCATCATTTTGGTGTTGGCCTGGTTCCTAATCTGGACCACTCTGTTCCCCGATGAGCTGTCCACCCAGGAAGACTCTCCATACAGCATGGAGAGGGGCATGGAGGGCGGCAGCAGGTCAACCCGATGCAGCATCGGCCTCTTGGCCCAGCCCAGGGACTCCGACATGGCACGTAAACCCACTTCACCACTGGGAGGAGGAAGACGAGGAGAAAGGGCGATGAGAGATGTGTTGGCCATTATCAGGCATTATGTTGTATTGCTAAAAATTCTACCACACGATGTCTGCATACCTCGGGGTTTGTGCGTTGCAGTGGTAGATGTACGACGTCATTGTGTCGTCATCAAACAGATCTTCATATTTCCTTTTGAAATCAGGGCGGAATTTGTTCACCAAACCCGGACCTGAATCAGTGACATACTCTGGTGTTAGTGGACAGAGTATCATGTGGCTCAGCGTTCTACTAGATAAACAATCACGTCTCTTACCCCATGGGCCTGCTGCTCGAATGACAGCCAGTGGATTGAAGAGGGAAACCACCGCTAGAACAGCTTTCACCCAGCGTGGAGGTGACGGCCTCTTCGACACCTCTGTCCACTTACCGCCATTCGCCTCAGTCTGTGCACTGGGCTGCTCAGGGAAACCCCAGGGGTCTACCAAGATCAGATGTGATACTCTGGAAAAAGACAGCAAAAGACAAATTATTTTAAGTACCATTTATTTGCTTACTCATAACGTGGTACGCACTGCTGTCTTTCTTAATACTGTAATTAAGTAGTTTTACAATTTAGAATTTTTTGTTAATTGTGTCTCTTTACCAGACAATTCAGATGCACATTTGAAGGAGCATAACCTGAGAATAAAAGATAAATATAGAAAGATTCCTTCTTGGAATTTTGTACAATTGTGTCTAAATACAGGTTTAAAGCAGCATTGACTTGTTTTTATGCTGGCCACTAGGGGCAGCGTTAAAGCATTAAATCTGCAAACAAAATACTGGACATAATAACAACTTTTAAGATTAAGATTAAGATACGTTTATTTGTACCAAACACATGCACCGACACACTCATGCAATGGTAGGTAAATTTAGCCTCTGCCTTTAACCCATCTGTGTGCAGGACACACAGAGCAGTGAGCAGCCATGTACAGCGCCCGGGGAGCAGAAGTTGGGGGAGTAAGGTGCCTTGCTCAGGGGCACTAGACAGGGTAGGGAGAATCCTCTTGGATTTTTGGACAGAACAATCCAGGTTTGTCTTCTGTTGTTTCTCCGTGGAGTCGAACCAGACACGTACCAGAGACCTTTCTGCCCATAGTCCAAGTTTCTGCCACTTGTCCACCGCCTCTCTTCTGTTAAGTATTTAGCTAAGTTATCTTGGCTTAGTATAAAATCAGTTAGCTTAGCATAAAGACTGGAACCAGTCAGTTTGGCTCTGATCATCCTCAGTCATTAAATCCACCTACTGGCCCCTCTCAAGCTGAAGCTCACTGTCTGCTTGCAGTATTTCATGTTAATACAACAAAAATGACAGTGCTATCCAACTCGCCTTTGGATCTCCAATAAATCAAGATAACAAATGTTTTAAAACTCCTAGAGTTGACTAAATAAAAAGTACCCATCTTAAACTCAGATAAAATAGCTTATATTGGACATGACAAACACTGAAGTATTTGCTTCTTTACGCGTCTCCGATATGGTTTTAGTTAATGGTCTTAGTTAACATTTTATCTATACTACCTTGAAGGGTACTGGATGGCGTAGGAGGTAGCCAGGTACCCCCCCAGACTGTGCCCCAGCAGAATCATGGTCTCCAGGCCCACCGACTGTCTCCACTGTTCAATAGAGGCGACAAACTGCTCCTCGGCCTCGGCGGCGTCTGAGGGGAAGGGAGGCCTGGAGCTCCTGCCAAAGCCCAGGAGGTCGAAGGCGTAGACGGGCCGGGACCTGCTCAGCGCGTCCAGGTTTCTGATCCACATCCCCACCCCTCCTCCAAAGCCATGGACCATCACCAGGGGAGTCTTAGGGACTGGTGGAGAAAGGAGGGTAACAGAGCAGGAATTTGTTTGTGGGTTTTACAGTCAAGAGAATACAGCTGCTGATGTACAATAAGAGGAGGGTCATACCTGCAGGTTTGTGAACCATCTTGTTGGTGAGAGTCAATGTCCATAGCTGATACTGGTTTGGTAACGTCACAAACCGGGCCCACAGGTCATTCTTTATACCTGATGTGATCAGGAAAAGAAGAGCAACAACGAAATCAAGATGCAGAAATGTGATATTTCATAAATGGTTAGCAGCTTGAGTACACCATCAAAGGGCCTGGTTATGTTGACACTACTTCCCAGTGGTTATGTAATCAGCCAGTATAAGTCGAGACATACTTACAGGCAAGAATCTTGGACTCGGTTGTCTTCAAGAGGGACGTGGAGGTTGGACGCCAGGAGGGCCACCAGCTCCAAACTGAGTTTTCCCTGACAGCATAGAAGCAAACACGAGGCATGAGGAGAATGAAGAGAAGAACAGGAAATGCTCAGTGTTTGATAAGTGTACAGTTCTAATGCTTCTGGCACACGTCCAAGGTTCAAGCACGTGTGGTTTGTTATTTACATGAGGCACACGACGACAACACATCCGGGGGTGTCACGTTACACAACCCTCACACATGAGCCACAGCATTGGGGCAGAGGTTAATGATTATCCCAGTTACCTGTCACTTCTTATTAGTCATTTATATTTCATTGTTAAGCAGTTTAAGTCAATACATTGATAACATTGAAGTCTTGAACACTTATTATTTAAAATATATTGAAAAACAAAATATGGGTCAACCATTCCTATCCCCTTTGATTGAAGTTGGAGACAGGCCAGTGTCATATTTCTAGCTCCACCACCACCACAAGTTCAGCAGGTATAGCTCCAGGCCTGTCACCTGCCCTTAAACCAACAGGTTAGTCAGATTTGCTGAGTCATTGGTGTGCCTGCCTATCCCCTGGAGTTTGTCACCCACTGCTAATACTTTCCTCAGTGACGTTTAAAAAAAAAGGCATGTTTGTAAGATAATCTCATTAAACCAGTATTATATGGGGCATAACATTTAGGGGCAACATTTCAATTCAGATTAAATATTTAGAATTATTATTTGAGTTAAACATGTTGATTTAACAGTTAAACTCAACCTTTAACGTGTATATAAAGACTTTATATTCAGATTTAACATGTAGACTTAGTTTACATTTAAGAATAAAGAAGAAAATTATGAATTTAACGTTGACATTATCTTCTATCTATCTATATTGCTGTACATCTGTTAAAAAAAGAGACTTTACAAAACACACACCACTTTTAAATCGCTTAAGAGCTCAACCGGTTGAAAAGTTGTTGTTTTTTAGCATGTGTCGCTTCACGATCAGCTCCACACAGTAAAATACACGGATTAAAAAACCATATAGTCAGCTCACTTTTTAGTTTACTGAGATTTCCCCACTGTCTCTCACATGAAGCTGACATGCATTGTGCCATCACATAAGATGGCTACATGTCTAAATCCTCATTACGTTTGAGTGTTGATGTGGATTCGGACACCATCTCCCATCGTGTCTTTCTTCCTCTGAGTGGATTCAGATGCACTGACTCACTGGAGCCCACTGACAACAGATGAGGGGAAAGTGACCCAGTGGAAACACATGTTCCAGCTGCTGGGAGTGAATGTGCGCAGGACACCCAGGGAACACGGTGTATTGTGTGTTTGTGTGTGTGTATGTAGCTGTGTCACTGACTTACTCGGTGTCACAGTCGGTCTGCATCGGAGCTGAACCGGGATCCATTTGTCCACATGCCCCGGTGTTTACATCCAGTTCAGTCGATCGAGGAGAACAACACCTTTTTTTGCTCCGGACACACAAACACAACGAGTCACCGTGTCGTGTTTTGTAACTCGCACATTCCCGGGTCAGCTGACCAGGCGCAAAGATCGTCTACTCGTGAGGATGCACCGACGCGTCAGTCTACGATTAGCGGCCAAAGGGCCAAACGAAATAAAGCTGCTTTCTTCCGGCATCAACGCCTACCACTGAAGTGTAGAGGCAGCTGCCTTTGTTGTCAACCCGTCTGGCATCCAGCTGCCTCTGTTGCCACGCTGTTTGGATTCAGCTGCCTTTGTTGCTGTGAATCAAGAAAAGCTCCACATCTATCAGATCCACGTGCATGATGATCTTGGTGTCTATGGATATAGAGGAACTCAAAGACTTTGTTCCCAGCATCAGTTACAGTGTGACTCATACTGTGCCTGAGTAAACTGTGACAAACCAAAGGAAAAACGTGTCCTTGCCTTAAATTCTACAAGAGACACATTCAAGATGGTGGATAACTCCATGATAGCAGTGATGCACAGATATGCCACTGCTCATGGAGCAATTTATTGATTACAGCTGTATCTAAGTAGATGGAAATACCTCAAAGGAACAAATATTAGTAACGTCAGGACCAGGCGCACTCACAAAAATATTTTCCAATTGCATATAAACCATTTACAGTTTTTTTTACTATCATATGTTGACTTTGGCCCAAATGGTTTCTTCATGAGAGTATTAAGATTAAGATACATTTATTTGTCCCAAACACATACATGACACAGACACACTCATGCAGTTTTTAGGAAATTTTGCCTGCTTTTAACCCATCTGGTGCAAGACACACAGAGCAGTGAGCAGCCATCTACAGCGCCCGGGGAGCAGATGTTGAGGGAGTAAGGTGCCTTGCTCAGGGGCACTAGACAGGGTAGGGAGACTCCTCTTGGATTTCTGGACAGATCAATCCAGGTTCGTCTTTTGTTATTACTCCGTGGAGTTGAACCAGAGTCGAACCAGAGACCTACTGCCCATAGTCCAAGTTTTTGCCACTAGTCCACCGCCTCTATCTCATAGGCATTCTCCAAGGACTCTTAGTTATATTATATTATATTATATTATATTATATTATATTATATTAATGTTATTTGTTACGATGTTATGTTATATGTTGTAAAGTCGTCTACTGCGTAGAAGTTGCCTGCCATGTCACAAGAATTTCACTGCTCCGATGACGCTGTCATTGGTGCATGTGACAATAAACTTTGATTTGATTTGATTTGATTTGAATACACTAACATCCATGAGACCATTTAAAATATACTAAGTGCTCCTCCAAGTTCAAAATATTTTTCATGAGTCATGAACTTTTATTGTAAATGGTAAATGGATTTGCATTTATATAGCGCTTTTCTAGTCTTGATGACCACTCAAAGCGCTTTACATTACAGTTTCACATTCACCCATCTTCGGCATGCAGATGGTTCAGACTAGGAATCGAACCGCCGACCTTCAGGTTGGAGGACGACCACTCTACCCCTCAGCCACAGCCGCTCGTATCAGTGCATGTACGAGACAAATGACAAACACAGTTGTACACAACAAACAGCTATTGACCTACTCCTTTTGAAGTTGAATACCCATGTCTTCAGTATTTATATGAATTCAGTTAACTGACAAAAAACCCATGGAAAGAAACAATGATACAGGCTGGCTTATCCTGTTAAAAAAGAAAGTGAAATGTACCGATATTGAACTTTCCTGGCTAACCAGTCATTTCAAGTACATCTACACTAACTGTGGGCTTAACATCACCTTTACTATTATGATTTTATTTGGTTTATCTATTGTTTGTATTTAAACTAGATAGTTGCACTATTGAACTGTAATATATAGCTGTACATTTCATTTTTCATTAAAGATAAATTAATAACTTGAAGATTGAGGTCAAATGTTAATTGCAAACTCGATAATTCACTAAATTATAATTTCATACAATTTATTAATTGCTTGATTAACCTAATCCATAATAATATATTTACATGTCAAACTTTAAGATTATACCAATTAGCGTTTTGCCAAAATGTTTATATATATTTGAATTTTGAATGTGTGTGGATATTTGAGGACCAGCCAAAATGTCCCCACAACATTGTTTTATATAAACACACACACACACACACACACACACACACACAAACACACACACACACACACACACACACACACACACACACACACACACACACACACACACACACACACACACACACACACACACACACACACACACACAGTACAAATAAAAACAAATACATCAGAGCACTGAATATGACGTCAAGTGTCATCCTCTTAAACTAGATTTTCAGGTACAATAACATGGATGCATGTCATAAAACTGACAGAGTGTAACATCTGTTTACTTTTTAGCATATCTTTCTTTCAATAGTTATGGAAGGACGGTGCGCACTATCCCTTGTTCAACACGGGCCTTTTTGCTACTCGGACCGCATTTCCTGTAACACCGAGGCGGCTTCCGGTTTCTGAGGACACGTCACTCATTGGACTGAGGAAGAGGAGCTGTGCTAACCGCTGCTAGCTGCACACTTAGCCCCCGACACAATAAACATGTCCAACTCCGTGATCTCGGTGGTCGGCCGCTTCCTGGAGGAGTACGGCTCCTCGACGGTCAACAAGCTGAAGGTGGTGGACGCCTATCTGCTGTACATCCTGCTGACGGGAGCCATGCAGTTCCTCTACTGCCTGCTGGTCGGCACCTTCCCCTTCAACAGCTTTCTGTCCGGATTCATCTCGTGTGTGGGCTCCTTCATCCTCGCAGGTGAGTCGTCTCCACGGTGAAGAGTTGTTACTGTCCCCAGCAGGTTTCACTGAGCCACGGGGTCAGTGCTCCTTCTGCGACCAGCACAGACCAGCACAGACACATGCTAGCTAACAAGCTAATGTAGCTTGATCAAAAGCTATATAAATGTTCCTTGATTAATCCCACACCATTTAAATATTTACTGCAATACTCTTAAACAGCAGCACAAAGCTCAGCCTCCAACAGGACCACGAAGCTGATTCCACAGATTTTAATACGTGCTGCACATTCCAGCCTTCATTGTAGTTGGGTTTACTGCAGGATCGTTGCATTAAAGTGATCGTATTTCAAGTGCATATATCTAATAAACAGGTAACTCAATAACTCATTAGGTTTCAGAGTTGTATTTGTTCCAACAGTGCAGTAGAGTGGAGACCCTGTGACTCAGAGTTCATTGACAACTAAAACATTCGACTGGGTGACATTAGGCCCTTTGGCTGATATGATGATACAGATCATTGCATTAAGCAGCATGATAACTAATAGTCAGTAACTGTTTGTCTCATTTTCCCTGCATGGTGTCATTGAGTGATGTCAAACATGCATTTATTGATAATGCTCATTTAAAGGTTTCAGGGCTGGATTTTTCAGCTTTGAAAGAAAAATGCATTACATTAATGTATTTGTAAAATATTAAAAAGACACTTTCACTGATAGACTTAGATTAATGAGCCACCGTTTCTTTTTTGGTGCGGCGAGACATTAGCCAAAATCTTCCAACGCTTCCTTGTTTATCACTGGATCATGATTGGATCGAAAATAGTCAGGAGACAATATAAAAAAAAATAGAAAAATGAAGATGGTATAAAGAGCTCAGGAGGCAGCAGGTTGGGGTATCACCCCCCCATCGACCTGTCACAAGGAGAGATTGTGGATATTTGTATTTGTCATCATCACAAGTATTATTCTAATAAGTTCTGACAAATATTTGCTAAGCTATCAATTGAAGATGTCCTTAATTATGGAAAATATCATAAGTTATAGTCCTATTGCTTTTGAGTTATTCTATGGTGCACAAAACAAGCTAAATCCTCCATGTCTTTTCTCTCTCTCTCCAGTGTGCCTTCGTATCCAGATCAACCCACAGAACAAGGGGGACTTCCTGTCCATTTCTCCAGAGAGGGCCTTTGCTGACTTCCTGTTCGCTCACACTGTCCTCCACCTGGTTGTGATGAACTTCATCGGTTGAAACTAACTAATTAGCCCCCTCTCAGAAGGTGTGTAGGTTACACAAACATCTGTCATTTTAAGAGTTAGTAAAGTTTATTAACGTTTATATTCTGTTCAGCACCATTGCCACAGTATAGATGATTTTACAATGGGTTTTAATTAGAGTCAGTATCTTTGAGTATAACAGTTTACAGGGACATGAGCCAACCCTCCTGTGGATATGGCACACAGTCTCTCAGTGGACAGTAAAAGGGCTTTTATACAGATATATGCTTGGAAAATAAGACTTGCCCTTGTCCTTTGGGTGCTCTTAGTCACATTAGCCGTCCTTGCCAGGTCATCACTTATTTCTCAGTGGAACAGCTCCAGATAGAGTGTGTGATAAAGCAGACCCTTGCTATTCAGGGTAGATCCTCAGGATACCACATATTGCTTTTGCTGTGCTAGAAAACAGCGTTATTAAATTTTTAGACGAGCAGACGGGAGGAAAGGTCACACTCTGTTTTATTGTTTCATAACTTCCATGTTACTAACCCTTCCACCTCTTCCGCTCTTTTCTTTCCCCCCAAAGATCACGTCAAGAGAAGATAGCAAATCTCCCCGTCAAGACATGATGCCGCATTCCACCATCAACACTGAATCAGTTGCATCTTGTCACATGTGATACAGTACAATTTTGTTACTGATAAACTGGTCGATCTTTCTTTTTTTTAAATGTACAAATTTGTAAAGCATTCCCTTTTTGCACTGAGGTGACGAAATAAAAACAACAGACATGTGGTGAATAGCGAATTTACTTGTTTTTCCTTTCAAGTTGTCACAAACAACTTGATTTCACAAATATTAAACTCTTAGCAGCTTCAGTCTCGTCCCCATAACATCTCTTTTAGAGAAAAGTAATTGCAGATATTGTATCAGAATCACAAAACAAATAAGATGATTGTTCCTTTGCTTGTCTACAAGCATCACTCTAATAAGAACATGTCACCACACAGTGCTGTACAGGTTTCATCTCTATACCCTCCCTTTTTTCTAATGCTATGTTGTTATATTACAGCCTCATTTATACAACCGCTTTGTTTCCATCACTGTTTGGGAAGAAATTAGTTTACATGAAGATCTGCTCATTACAAACAACTAAATATTAAACATCCACCTGTCTACAAAAAATGATCCAGACCCAGTAGTTAAACAAGTACTTTTTGTAAGTAGTTTATTAGAATTGTATGCATGTGTGTGGCAAGATATTTTGTGCCTTTATGAAATAAAACAATATAGTGACCCGAGAACACTAATAATAAATGGTTACAGAGTGTATTCTACTGAGCACTCACAGTGCTTCACATTACAAGTCAAATTCACACATTTATACAGCACTAATATACAATACACTTTTACTATCACACTATTCACACACACACACACTTGTCCATGCAGACTAGAGGAGCTGGGGATCAAACCTTTGAACGCCCAAATTGAGTGAATTGTATTGTTATTATGTAAGGACTATTGGGCCTTGGCAGTGTTTTATTTTCTGTTGGGTAGGTTGACATTTAACAATGCGCTACATTTGATTTGTTGACAATATATTTTGTTAAAAAAAAATGTTTACAGCTATGTTAATCACTAAATATTTCATATTAATATAACATGGTTTAAAAATGTAAACGAGCTGAAATACAAACTAGCATAAAAAATCTGGGGTGCCGAAACGCAGGGAGAATTCAGTGTAACTCTAAGGGCCCTGCACTGACTGGGGGGGTTCAGCTACATCTGAACTAGCTACAACGTTAAATTGCTGCTTGCAAGTTAATGTATCAATGGCATGATACACTAATATAAAAAAATAGGCTGATCTCTGCACGATTATCTTAATGTTAGATGCACTATATCTAATATATTATATCTATTTCTTCTATTTCCTGTGTTACTGTCTCTATACCTTGGAGAACTCTTTCTGAACTTACAGATTGCACTGTTTGTTATGCTGAAGATGACAGTTCAATGCTTGGTGAAATTTGAAGCAGACACCTTCCACTCGCACAACACGCCCAAAAGAACATTACCCTTCAGAGGAATGAGAGGATCTGCCTCTCAGATGGAATCAAACACATTACTGCTCAATTGCTTTAAACCTAAAGGCGTTACCATCCCTCACTTACGTTTGTCACTGAATGCTCTGACCCGGGGATTCGTTTAAGCGAGTTTGCTCTGACAGATCTGAGGACCAGTTTCAACTGGATATGAAACTGTTTCGCATGCGGAGATGAAAAATAGTCTGAATCGAGCTGGTGGCCCACGTTTTTGCTGGAAAGGTCAGGGCTAAAATCTCTTCCTCTGCTGATTTATTAGCAGTTAAAGAGGTGGTCTATCTACCGGATTCTGCACACATTAAAGAGATGACATTAGCACCAGTCCTTTTGAAAAAGGGTAGCTTAAAGTTGTAGGACAGGAGACTTCTGGGAGTCGTATATGACTTAAAAGAATCGTAACAAAGAGTTAACAAAGTTTGAGCTCTCTAAAAAAGAACTCAATAACATTTTGAACATTAAGTGAACAGATTAATGTGTTGTCCTGGTTATAGGTAAAGGTGGGAGATACAAATGCATGTCAGTGGGGTAAAGAAAATTCAAGTAGCAATACCACTCTGAAAAAAATCTTCTCAACATTTAAGTAAAAGTGTTATTATATTGCTATATATTTTTAATTTCGTATTTTATTGCTGATATATTTGTATCTTGTGGTTTGCTGTTCTACACCTGCTGGTTTGGAATGGGCTGTTTGCTAAGCCTATGCAAATGCCAGTGGCAGCTCTCTTTCTAAAACTGTAAAAGTAACCTGCAGTAATCCAGCTGCGTCAAATAAAGACTGGACTGCTGGACTCAGTCTGCAGAACACCTGAAGCTGCAGCACGTCTGCTGTACAAGAAGCTGTTCTCCGGTTTATTTAAAGTTCAGTGAAGCTTGGCTCAGTGCACAGAAGTGGAAATTGTTTGGGAAAATTGGGAACGTGCCTGTTTTCATGATCAGAAACATAATTTACGTCGATGATTCCCAGTCTCCACAGTGAAAGAGCACTATATTCATTCTGGTGTCCAAATCCCACCAGATTCAACACTGCTCTTCCCTGGGCCCTGAACAACTTCACAAGTGTGAAGCTGATAAGATGAACGGTTGTTTAGGACATTTTTTCCACAATGAGAAGTAGCTATATCCATCACATAATGGCAGTGTAAAAAAAACTATAACATTGTGATTTGAAAGTATTGAGTACAATAAAATTATAATTACAGTAGTACATGAGTAAATGTACTCTCTTTCTCTGCTCACAATCAGATTGTGATATGTCTATTCTAGCTCTTGTCTACTGGAAGGAAAATGTCATTAACTAACATTCATTCTGAGTAATGGCAGATTAGGAAAAAAACGGGTATTCATTTCCACCAAAATGTCGATAGAGAGTCATTTCTTTCTTTTCTACACTTGTTTCCTCTGTGAGACAAGTGGAAAATTATGACTATCTATTTATTATCTTTGTTATTTTGATGCCACAATGGACAGAAAATGAAATCTATTCATACACTTGTGTCAACAGGTCTTTCACAAAGCTGGAATGTGTTGTGAAAGTTGAGTTTCGTTTCTGGGATCAGCCTGAACCGTCATGTAAGTTCAGTTTCATTTCTGGGTTGTACCCACATTTTTCCAGGAAACTGACGACCATAAAACAGCTTTGTAGCCCCATTAAAAAGCAAGGGACTTCTGGGACATCCTTGACACCCTTCACAGAGCAAATTGAGAGGCTTGGAATAATTGTTTGTTAATTCGCTGGCTGTGGGGGCTGTGTGTAGAAGCTTAATCCAACAAATGAAGACTGGACCAAATCCAATATGTTCAGGCATCAAAATCAAATAACCTCATTGTAGTCTGCCAAATGAATTATCTGCGTCCACTGGGGAAAGGCGCTCAGGATTTTGTTCCTTGGGAGAATATAGGCTAGGAAAAAGATGGCAAGCACCACGATCATAAAAGCAGGAGTTATAAATGTCAGAAGGAGGTTTAACCTTGGAGGAATTGTCTGACATTTTGGGGAAGGACGCCTTATGTGCTGCTTATATGAGAGTCAGACAAGAAGATGGTGAAAAATTGCTTTACAGAAGATGCTTGAAAGCAATTAGTTAGTTAGCATAGCATTTGTATACTTTACATCTTGTTTGTTTAGTATTTACAAAAACCTATATGAGGCATAGACTATATGTAAAGATGGATGACAAGTCTCCATTTCCTCCACCTATCCAGACATGAAGACAAACTATCCTGGATACAAATGCTGCCACCTTGTGCCGAAAGGTCCTTATCGAAGATGTGCGATAGCGATCGGGGGATGGAAACATGAACACTTGAACAAACAGCAGGCTGATATGAACTACTGTAAATGACAGAAACCATCTTTGAGTACAATTTAATACATGTATATTTGACTTTTTAGGATCGATGAGGCAGGTTTTATGACCTCTACTGCAGCCAGCCACCAGGGGGCAATAAAGACGCTTTGGCTTCACTTTGAGGAAGCACCCTTTATACAGTCTATGGGAGGCACTCATGTCTGTGATGAGAAGTGGTTTTCGCCCATAAACGTGTCAGGTGTTGATCTATAGTGGTGCTGGTAGGTTACCCTTGGAAAGAGCCCAGCTAACTGTTTCCCCTTGACTCCAGCCTTTATGCTAACCAGCTGCTGGCTGTAGCTTCATAGTTACTTAACAGATATGAGCAGTATCCATTCTCAGATCATTTGCCAAGAAAGAAAATATGTCCATTTTCAAATTGTGATTGAAGGTAAAATAAATCTTGATCATCTGGAGGTTTGTGCATCTGAGAAAGTAAACAAATCGTGTTGGGATATGGAAGAATATAAAGGACATCAGCATATAGGTCAACATTCTTCATGTATTTTTTTTTCAGTAAATTCAGTTTTATTAGGATGATCCAACAAACCAGCAGGGATACTCTTTTTATTTATACACATATCATTGTTAAATGTTCCCTGACAGCATCCCCCGCTTTTTAAACCTAACTGGCAACTACATGGTTAATATATTCTAGACCATCTGGATCCAACTAACGCCCACGTGACCAATGGGAAGTTGTCACTGCAGAACCTTAAGTCAGTGTTTACAAAAGGGGAGAACTGATTTGGGGAAACCTCACACTGTTGCTGAAACATGCCTCAACTCTTCACACTCACTGTCAGCCTATTACCATGGATCTCAGGTAATTACTATGACCGCTGTCATATGATTCTAGTAGTTGTTCAATAATCATTTGCAGCTTATTTTTGTCTGCTGGTAACTGATGAAAAAGATTTTTAAGGAGGATTAATGTCTATTCAGCCGCCATCTCACTTTATTTTGTGCTTTTTGCAAATCCTAGTCCGACAAGGCAACATATGTTTCCTATGCTTCACTTCTCTTTACAGTTTTATCCATCCCCTGTATTTATCATTTGTTAATGCCGAAGTAGAAGGAGTTTTAAAGTTGCTGTTTGCTGCAAGAGCCAGAGGAGGCTTTTCTGTGTTTTTTTCCCCCAATCTTCCGAGCTTCTGTATTGTTTGCCCCAAAGCTAAACTACGTTTGATGTTTATTTAGTAGAGTCTTCAAAAGCCTCTTCTATTGGTCCCCAAAAATTCTTTATTATAGAGGGATAATCCCATTTCGGAATAAGAAGTATGGAGAGGGAACTTAAAAGTAGGAAGTGATTTGTTTCAGTGGAAAGTGAAACCGTAAATATTGTAGCTCAAGGCCAAAATCCCTGTTCCTCAGTCACAGATAAGAAACACTGAGCGACTGTTCTGTTCAGACGGCCGATGTTCAAGCTTGTGGTCAGTGTTCAATCCTCTCCACTTTCCTTCAGCCTTCCTCTGTGGGGTTACTACAGCAGAAGAGTTTGAAGTCCTGGAGGGTCGATCGCTCACAGTCCCGTGTCATTACGACCCTCAGTATGCCAGCTACGTGAAATACTGGTGTAAGGGGAGCATGAGGGATTTCTGCACAAGCTTAGCCCGAACAGATGACCCCCGCGCCATTAACCCTGCTGTGGATAAAGTGAGCATTTTCGACGACCCGGTCCAGCTGGTGTTCACGGTGACCATGAACAACCTGAAGGAGCAGGACTCTGGGTGGTACATCTGCGGCGTGGAAATAGGTGGTGTATGGAGCCGAGATGTTGCCACATACCCTTACATCAAGGTTGTTCATGGTGAGTGCTGGTGATATTCTGAACTCATAAATCAATATGAACTTCAAATAATTGGATTACAAATGCAGGCTATTGATGTGAGTTGATCTTTTTCTTGCAGGTATGTCAGTAGTGAACAACATTCTGACAGGGGTAGAAGGGAGCAGTGTTTCAGTTGAATGCCTCTACAGCGAGAGATACAGGTGTTTGATTTTCCCATTCATGTCAGGTTTATTTAGTTCAGTCCGATTTATGGATGTTTTACCCATAAATAATTATATAAATATTAAACGAAACTATTAACATCGACTTTGTTTGAAAACTTAAGTTAGATTGCCTCATAAATTACAAGTTAACACGGCAACTTGAAAAGGCAAATGGTTTGAATTTAGATTGTTATCTTAACTTGAAAATGTTTGTTGAGGGATTAAATGTAATGTGTGTGTTGTATGTAAGAGAAAAGCAAGGTTTCGTGAATGGATAATGTAACATAGTTGTTTTAATTCGTATGAAGTTCAAACAATGAATGATCATGAAACACATTTTCTTGGCCTTGAATTGAATCAAAAATTATCTTTAAGTTGAGTCTACCTATGTTTTCAAGTCCGTAACTGAACATAACTTTTTAGGTTAAACAACCTTGACCATTTTTAGTGCATCTGCAAGGAAAACAACATTTACAATCGAAACTCACCAAACATGGTTATTTGTTCGAATCTTCAAGTGAGACGCTGATGGACAGTCTGTTCCCTCCTGTCTGCTGTGTCTGTTTGCCAACAGAGAGAGTGAGAAGAAGTGGTGTCGGAGTGGAGACTGGAGCTCCTGTCTGGGGACGGGTTCTGAAGGGAGCTACGAAGACACTTCAGTGGCCATCAGCGATGACAGAACTAGGGCTTTCACTGTAACCTTAAAGAATCTGCAGATGAGGGACATCGGCTGGTACTGGTGTTCTTCAGGATACCAGAAGATAGCTGTGCAGGTGCTGGTCACACCACGACCCACGACTAGTAGGTTGACAAACGTGTTTCAATCAAATCTCTGCATTTGTCGGGTATCTAGACCAGTGTTTTCTTAACCTTCATCAGTATAATAACAGTTTTCTTTTTCCCCCATCGCTCAATTCAGAGGATGGGTTGGGTCTCTGGTCAAATCAAATGATCAGTCTATAAAAAATCAACATTTTGACAGCGACAATTGAATGTTCAAAAAATTCCAAGTCTAAAACATGTAATTTTATTTTGAATTGATTCTATTATTTTCTTCTTAACAACCACCTGATAATTTTCTTGAAACTCCTCAATGGGGCTGGGACCCCCAGGTTCAGAATCACTGATCTAGACAAGCTAGTGTTTCATCTCATTTGATTATCTGGTCAAGACAGGATTACTATCAAAAGCATTTGATATATTTTTAACACTAGGGGGCAAAAGAACAGGCCAACAGATCACTGGCATACTGTCAGCATAAAGTTGAAATGCCAGAAGTTTTAGCACACAGCCTGACTACCCAAACACAGAGCAACTTGAGCAATACATTCAAAAAGTTTTTCTTAATCCATGGCCTATTGACGAAAAATATCTTCGAAATGCTCCACAAAGGATAAGCGGTCTACATAATGGATGGATGGACTTTTTCATCACACTTACTAATTTGACTCACTGTGATTCCAGCGCTTTTGTCCTGCAACTCCAATAGAAGTTTTCCGTATTACACAGTTTAAAACTACAGTGGCACTCAGTCGGGCACATTGCTCTGCCAAGGCCCAACTGTCCCCTTATATTCAATCGAGCTGCACCAAATTTCATACACTGATAACATTTTGAAATACACCTCTTGCGTTAAAGAAGGTGAACAAAAAACCTGGATATTTCATCTGACATTCGGTTATGCAGCCCCTCAATTGAGCCTCTGATTGAAACAGGTGATGGAGCTCAGGTCTCCTTCAACTTCACTTTTGTCTGACAGGCCAAACATCTCACATTCATTGCGTGTGGGCTCCGCCTCATCCTCATACTGATAGAAGAGTGGACAGAAACAAAGATTAGAACAGGACGTCTCGGATTTTACAACCATTGCTTTCTCATAATAATGGTAGTAACCCTGTACACTTTATTTGAGTGGAAGAATACATTAGGTACATACAAGTAGACTCTTCTTGGGGAAGGCACTTTCTTTTGAGAAGGAGACCATATAAAGAAATCAGTGACAGGCTGACATCAGCTTGTCACATCAAAGCAGTCTGAAACCTGAGCTTTTGTCTCACAGCGATTACTTTTACACACATTCACTTTATTATTTGAAACTTTTGGCCATGTATAATCTGATATCGGACATTTCACCATTATAACAGAAACTTATGAAACACATTGATCCTGGCTGCTTTAAAAACACTGAGTCTATCAAAGCCCAGATCTCATGATCAAAGCTGTCACTGTGATATTTCAGTGTGGGAAACATCTGCTGAGCCTATAGGGAATAGAAACCAGACAAATCAGTGAACCGTGAGTTATTTACGTTGGATCTGACTCGCTTCTTGAAATTCCAAAATGTCACTGAGCTCCATTCAAACCAGAGCATTGTATATAAGAAAGGAGGCACAATTGTCTGACTTATGACCTTTTCCCCCCATGTCAATTTTCAAACTGCTGAAATGACAAATAGCCCCGTCCAGCGTTGAAGATCAATATGTGTTTGTGACATACGACTGAGGCTCTCAGGGTCGCTAGCTGTATTGATTATTACAAGTCACATATCAAGGATATTGATGGAAGAGCTCTGTGTGTACTGCTGCTGCCTATGACTGTACATCATTTTTCAGCTTTTTGTATAATATCTTTATCCCCGCAGCGACATCTGTAACACTCCCACCCACAGCGCATCAGTCCGATGACCTCCTGCCTCCACCCAGACCCATCTCCATGGACTCCTGGAACGGTAAAGGGTAAGAGTCAAGCACTTCTTTATGATTCCACTTCCCCCACATTGAATATTTACACACTGCATTTACACATAAATTGCCACTCCTTTACCATGCCTCCTGTGTTTGATGGGATGCTGCTCACGCTGTTAACCATTATGGAAGGTTCCCCTTGCCATCACGATGGAGTTCACCCAAGTTCAGCTCGGCCAAGCACAGATAATGATCGTACTGTTCTTGCGGAGTAATATCCATCCGTCATCATCTCGGCCGTTGTGTTACAATGTCAGGACGGTGAAAGTATCAACCGGAGATGCTCTTAGTGGACTGGCTGTAAAGATCACTACGGCTGTGTCCCAAATCACCCACTCGGTCACTACCCCCCACTCACTGTATGGACTTTTACTTCTCTTCACTGGTTGTCACAGGATTACACATCGGCTATTGCAAAATCCCATAATAAATTTTAAATGTTTAATTAGCACTTTGGTAGTAATACTTTTAGGTAAAAAAAAACACGTTGAATGACCATGTTTGAATGTATAAATATTTGTATTTGCTGCAGTTCTGCTCGGCTCTTATTAGATATTTTACCACCACGACATATGATTTTGTGTCCTTTGCAGCTCATTAAAAACTATCTATTGTCATCAGAAATATTAGGGAGCCACTTGTCTTTATCCGTATGATAGCTCCCATGTTTTTTGAAACGAATAAGGAGTAGAATCGCGTGAGAGGGAGACGGCTCGGACGCGCTCCCTCCTCTTGTCTCTCTTTTTCCTCCTGTCAATGCTGTGAGCACAATGCATGATAGTAAATATTGCTTGGTGTGTGACCTATGGTTGTGCACTACTTTTCATGATGCATTCTGGGATACGATGAGTCCACATAGTGTCCTATAGAGGGTATAAATAAATGCACCTAACATGCAGACCGCACTAAATGGCAAATTCCCTATGTAGTGATTAGTAGTGATTTCAGTTGTTTGTGTTTTAGTTTCGTCCTGAAGTCGTTGCTGGTTTGCTCCTGTCTGATGGTGCTTGTGGTGGGTGCGTCCCTATTGGCAAGAAAGATGTGGAAACTTCACAGTAAGGCAACTTCTCATTTCTTTGCATATTTTAAATTGAGGCAGAATCATTTTTTGGGCTATGAAATATTGTGAATGCATTAAATATACCTGAGTAAGTATATTTGCGTCGTTATTTGTGGCTTAAAGATGCTCACTGTGTGTTTCCAGAGCAGGATCCTGTGCTGAGACATGCTAAAGAGATGAAAGCGAGGCGTAATGTAAGCCTCCATTAAAAGATCTGTCATCACTCTATTTCACACCGTTATTAACAAGGATCTGCTCTGTTGATTATAGCGCTCATTTTTCTTTTCTTTTCCCACAGGAGTATTCAAGGGATGTAGGTGACCTGCATGATACTTCTGTCATTTACCATAACAAGGATTCCCAGGAGGTTTTTATGCACTGAGCTTGTCTGTACTCATGGAGTCTTTGAAGTGTTTATTCTTGCTCCAGTAACTGAATGTAATTTGTAATTTCACTGCAGGAACACATGCTTTATTTGTATTCTACCTAAAGCAGCATATTGAAAGACATTTATGATGATCTCTGCAAACTACTTTCTGCACACAATTGGTATAGTCTAGACATCTTAACATATATATATATATAAATGTAGATAATCTCCTGAAACTCTGGAAATGTCAGAATGAGCTCATTTGCGAATACAGCAGAAGAGGTTTCTAAAATGAAAAATAACAAACAAAAAGGAAACAAATATCTCAGGATTAAAAAGCAGTATCATACATGATGAAGGGGAAAGGGATCTATTGCTGGACATTGGATATACAATAATGCCATTGACGTTTTTACTTGTGTGTTTCAATTGTACAAATGTTTTCCTTACCCTAATGTTTTCCTTACCCTGAAATGAGCTCTTTATATTTAAATACTTTACATCAGCTGCAGGTCCTCTCGACGTAGGCAGATATTTTTTACAGTAGCACAGTGTGTACAAACTAAACACCTTTTGAGTTTTTATGACATTTGAAAGCTACCACAGGTTCTCTCTCATGTTTGGAAGGGGAGGGTGAGTTGAAAGGTCTTCAGCTGCAACATGCAGTTTCACCACTAGATGTCACTAAATTCTACATGCTGAACCTTTAAGATTTTGGTGATAAGGGCCGACAGTGGTGTTGATGTGCTGTAAACCAAAACATGTGATCTCTACAGCTAAATTATTATGCCCTGCCTCTACCTGCTGCACAACCCCTCACCTGAACACCTTGGAGATTGTGTTGCTGATAACACACCTGATCTGAGAATCTGCTGTTGTGTTGTTCATGTGTGAATGATAAACTCCAGAGAAAGTCTGGACTCAATTCTGCGGACATTCTCCGGAGTTCATGTCTGAGGATGGCTTATCTCTAATTTAAAATCTATTTTCTATTATATGGCCATGTGGTCTCCTCTTTAACTTTGGCCATAACTACCACTAAAGTCACTGATATTTTTCTTTAGGAGTTTGAGATTTCTCCACTATTAAATACTAACACTTCAATTTAAAGCTCTGTCATTTCCTATTATATTCAATGGAAAGAACTTGGTGCAAGTGGGAAGTTGTTCATGTTGTTACTTAATTTGAAGAATAAAATGTTCTGGACAGAGTTTTAATGAAAGAGGGTTGAATGTCTAATTGGTGTAAAGTGAATAAAATAGTTAATGAGTCTAAGTTGTCTTTACTTGAATATTTGAGTTTATTACAACAGACAAGTTTTTTGGTCCAACGTGCATGTGAACAGTCAAATCAAAAACCTTGAAGTACGATAGAAACATTTCATATATATATACAGTATATACATGAAATGTTATCATTTTAAGAAAAGAGATTGACTCAAGGTTCATCTTGCAATGCCAGAGACAAGACGGCAACTCTTAATAGTGAACATAATGCACCCTAATCTAATGCATTCCTGCCTCCAGACCTCTGTTTTTATATTTTTAGGCCTTTACAAGCGAGCAAGTTTTAAAGTTTCGGACCAAGGTAGATTTTTCCGAAGATTTGCTTCAGACACGTATACGTCTAAGCAATCAGATTACGTGGTGTTGCCAACGTGACATTGCACAACTGTAGAATTAGTAGAGGAAGAACAATTGCCTCCTCTGTGTAGACTTATTTGAAGTTTTTCTTGTTGATATATTTAATCTATTTCTCTTAAACCATCACTCAAAGTTATTTTTGTCTTAAAAGGATGTGATGTAGTCGATTTGAGACTAGGGTCAGGAAATAGGTGACAAAAAAATTTCCTGATACGTGGCTGTGACACAGTTCAAAATTTTGAACAAAGTTCTCCTCTCTTTATACAAATTGTGTGTACCAAGGTATTTCATCTTATTTAGTTTTTATTGAGTTAAAAGACCAGAACATTATTGCTTCATGTAAATTATATCTTTCCTTTCCTGAGGCACATCTTTCTTCTGTCCTAATGATTTATTTGCTAAATCACATCTCATTTGATGTGAATGGTCGTGTATGTCGAAGTTTGCCACCAACATATTTGCAATTTCATGCAAATATGTTTTTTCTCTCCACATTAGCAAAAGTGCTTGCTCTCATAGGAACAGCT
Source organism: Pseudopleuronectes americanus (assembly GCA_038501795.1). NCBI lineage: Eukaryota > Metazoa > Chordata > Actinopteri > Pleuronectiformes > Pleuronectidae > Pseudopleuronectes > Pseudopleuronectes americanus. The sequence continues at coordinate 5,297,474 of CM076730.1, read as the reverse complement.
TTGTTTGTCTATAATTTTAGGGTCTCAACCTGAAAACTTGTAAAGTGCCTTGAAATATGCATCTTTTAATGTGGCTCTTTACAAATATAACTAAATTGAATTGATGGCAAAGGCCTTAGTCACAAATTATCTAACAGCCTGGTGTAAAAAGTGTTTTGCTTGAAATGTTTGTCACCTGAGGGCAACAGTATTTGTAAGATAACCACACATACAGCGTGTACATGTGAAGCAACATTAACATATTCAATAGCGGTGATGTCTGGACGACAGGGTAATAGAGCCAGACTTGAGAAAGACTAAATCTGGAGGTGTTTTTGTTATTATTTGCACATGAAAAATAAAGTGAAAATGTTGAGATAGATATGAAATTTCCAGATAAAGTAAAACATTTAAGAATAGATACACAATCACTAGCACATGTGACTAAGACTTGTGTAGATTCAGTTTTAGTATCAAGGACATGCTTCCTGTTTTAGCACATAAACACAGTGAGGACTTAGAAGAGGTTGTGGCTCTTCACAGGTTCTGTTCTAAAAGAGAAACCATCTCACACAGCTGTCAATCACTCCAACCCTAACTGGATTAGACAGAGTTTCTTACACTGGACATATCAACTTTAAAGATATTTACCTCTCATTTAGTTTGTCTTCATTCTCAACATTTTAACTTCATTCTTGAAATTTCAACTTAATTTTCCATATTTCCACTTTACTCTTGAAATGCGAAAAAAAAATGCAGTGTTTCCCCGATAAATCCAATATTCATTCTACTTTTACCTGTTGAGTGAAATTTCTGTTGCTAAATGGTTGATTATGTTTTACGAGCTAGTTGCTAACTTTGATGTAGAGCTGGGGAAACATGAATGCTTAAAGATAAGTAATTTTCTTTCAGGAAACATTTCTTGGAATATTTCAAATTAAATAAAATAATTGAATTTAAAGTCAAATTTTCTGAAACTATAATTCAGCAATAACCATACTAGGTGACATGATTACAAGACTTTCTGGTCTTTTTGGAGTGTTTACTCATCCAGGCTAAACTCCGGACCACAGCCCTGACAGAAGTCCACACATCTAAGAATTCTAGTTATTAATTACATCAGCAGTTAACACCAAGCATGAAGATCAAGAAACAATAAACCCTTACATTATTAGACAGCTTCTTCTAACTGTTGCAGGGAGCTAAGTCCAGGGTGACTGAATAATCGTCATGACCGTAAACAGTTAGTGCAATCATCAGTTTCTGTTTCCACAAATTACAGTTTATGTCCTGACAAAAATGAAATGGCTAATTAATGTTTCCGCTCAGATACATTCCGCTTGACAGTAAAGTAGTTTCGGCGAATGCTGATGACTTGAGCGCGGCGATGAGATCTTATTATGAGATTGAAACAGAAGTGAGCAAATAAAAGCTGAATACATTAGACAAGAGGCTCACAAATTAACTGAAGGAAACAGCTTTATATTTCATGCTTGGGCTGTCTGTTGTTGCATGGATCCTCGAAGGATGTGTAAGATTTGTAGACTGAACAGTAATGAGACGACCAAAGCAGCTGTTTAACCAACCAGAGCTTGGAATGCTTAGTCGTATCTGTGACTGAAATGAAAGAGCAGGTTGTTTTATTATGGGACAAAGAAGAATGCAATTCAGAAGAAAAAAATTTCAAATATTAACTGTTCATTAATTTTTCAGTGTCTGTTTGGTCACGTAGGCTGAGAATGCCTGCAGTCATGTTTCAAGTCTTATTGTGGCTTGGAATTCTGGTATCTAGTTGGAGATTACTGACATGTTGAGCTTTTATTCCAGGGTTTCTCTCTATAATAGTCACTTTACAAGATATTTACGTGGGGAAGAAGATGAGGTTATTGTGCATTGGCTCAGATCACCGCAGATTCACGAGCAGAAGTCAACAACAACACTGAACTGCACATCTGTGAGCAAAGCCGACTTTGTGCTCAGTGAAAAACGGGAACACAATGAATGTTCCTCGCTTTTCAAGACCCTTTATCACCTGGTCAGTGCAGCCGCTGGCGTTTTAGGAAATGGCGAGTTCACCAGTTTTTATTTGATATTGGCTTTAAATCACCACAATTGTTCTTTCTAACCACAGTAAACTCTTCTGCATTGTCAGGTGCTTGCTGCCAATAAAATGAACCGTTTGATCTGTATAAATGTTTTCATAACTCTAATCTGGACAGACTTCCTCTCTGTACATATGAGAAACGGTGGTGGCTGTGGCTCGGTAGATGGAGTGGGTTGTCTGGAGTTCGATCCTCAGCTCCTCTGGCCTGCATTCCAATTGTCCTTGGGCAGGACCCTGAACTCCTGTGCAGTGTAGGAGTGGTGGTGACAGAAGAATGCTCTGTACATAGTGCAGTAGTGAACAAGACTGTTCTGCTCTGTGCAGTTATCTAATCTGCAAAAGAAGTTTAACTTGAGAAATATGTCTAAAATAAATTAAGGCTGTTCTAAATGCCATTGTAATTTGCTCCTTTGTTAACTGCGTCTGTTTTTAACTTACATTAACCTTATTTTAGCAATGCAGCATCAGTCTTAAGTATTGTTTAATCCTTAAATCTGTCTGCTGCTTTTCCCAGTGAAGTCTTACATATAGTAATTATAGCTTTCCTTTGCAATTAAAATAGAGCAATATGGGTCCCAGTCACAACACTACATCTTACATTACCGGCATATGAATTGTTCTTTAATGTCATTCAAAATGTCGTATTGCACTCTTTCATCAATTCAATTTTATTGGTATTGCACCGTAAAGTGCTATTCCAAAGCACTTTACGTATAAGGTCAAGATCTTAAATCATAGAGAAACCCAACAATGAGCAATCACCTTGGTGACTGTGCAGAAGAAAAAAAAACGTCCTTTCAAGTGGAAGAGCCAGACTCAATGTGGGCGGCCATCTGCCTCGAATGGTTGGGGTGAGCAGAGAAATATGGGGAGGAGAGGGAAGATGGGTGGAGAAGAGGGGAGAGAGGAGAGAAGGTCATTATATTTTTTGTAACCTTAAAAATAGAACACAAATTTGCATTAATACACATTTTAAATGTTAAATATATGTTGTTTTTACCAGTGTTTTATAGAGAAGGTTGAATAAATGACCAGGTAATTTCAAGAAAGCCTATATAAATTACTAGAAGGTTGCATACAAGGATTTGATGGTGCTATTAGTGTAGGATTAAGAAAGTTTTCCCCCAATTTCCCTTTTAAAGAATATTTGGAATATATTCTATTCAGCTTTCTTCTCTGTGGCCCTCTGGTGTTAGTTGAGTTCCCCCATTGTCTTGTGTGTCACAGGTCATTAATCTTAATGCGTTTCAAGCGGAATCAGTTTAGCCACTAGATGGAGGTCAACCCTGTATGAAATACGTCCTTTCCATTATGTACTGCTGGTGTGTGCTTCACTTCATGGACAAAAAAAATATTCCTTCCATCCGGATCAGACGCTATAAAATATTCAGTTTTTAAAAAAGTGAAGAAAAAGATGGAGGCTGTTGCTAGTCACTAAAGAGCTCCACAGAGACAAATGCAGAATTTAAACATCCAAGGATTTTTTCATCTTATTTCGCTCAGTTTGAAAAACATTCCAACTCCTGCTTCTCCGTGCATTCACACAAAGCCCGGAGTCTTGCCATTTAAGGGCAGTGACAATCAATAAATTTGTACTCTCCTTGTACGCAGCTGCTGCAGATAATAAGGCATCACGGAGGGCCGGGCTGAAGGATGAGCGGACTCCTCTATGCATCATGTCCATCGGTCTGAAGGCCGAGCCTCGCACACGCAGAGACCCCATTAAATACTGCACTACTTGTTCGTCCAGACCTGAGTTGACTGGAGCATCAGGATGCTGCTTAATGAGAACAACAACGTTACGGACCACAGGAAAAAAGAGAGGCTGAGATCTGTTGCTATTCAGTGGATGGTGCAGTCTGTCCACAAACTATTATAAAGCCTTTACCATAGCAGTACTCACACCATTAAATTACCTGAAACAAACTGCAGATTATAAACACTGTTGCACTGCTCGTTCTAAGCATGCATATGTGCTTGGCCTGTGGTAATGTGGAGATACTTCAGAATTACTCGTCGTCATTTGTGAGCCCACCTTAATCAGATTTACAATATGCTGTCACTTTTTATTGTTTGGACGTCGTGTGCAGAGCTTTTTAAATGTGTTCATCCTCCCTGGTTTATCTGAAATTAACTGGTTTGGATATTTCCATACTTTGCTTGTTGGACATTTCCGAGGTCTGCTCAGCAATCAACACAAATTACAGCAGTTTTGAGTGTGATTCCCATGAGATAAATAGTGCTCGACATAAGCTTTCGATGTCTGAGCTGCCTCGTGAATGAATTTTTATTTCCCCTAGTGATTCTCACTTCACATGGAACCTACTATATTTTCTGTACTCCTACATATCCTTTCATTTTTAATTCTATGTACATGAACATAAATATACTAACACTGTAATATAACATATGCCTGGAAGGCTTCCATTGAGGATAGACATGCATCATATGAATTAAAGTGTAATATCCATAATGAAATCCACTTTTCTTACAGCTTTGAGCAAACAGAGGAGAACCTTGAGACGGAGATAAGTGGCCTAATAAAGGACCAATAAGACTGAAAACATTGGCGACTGTCTGAAAAGACAAGGACATGGTTTCTCAGGGCCTTTCAAATCTGTTTCAAATGGAACAATGACGTCTTGGCTGAGGGTAAAGATGATGGTTTTCATGAAAATTGGTTCTTATATAAGCATGGATGAGTTGGTTAGAAATGACTGCTTTATTAAAATTATACATATTTGACACAAAAGCCCATTTTGGTGATTAAAGTCATTATTTTAGGCCCCATGTCATTTTAGAGGGGGGAATATCAGAGATTAGGTGTGCTGGTAGAACCAAAATGCAAAAGCAAGAATATCAAAAAGTCTAATTTAATTAAGGCAAAGGTACTAACAAAAGTACTTATAAGTCAAAAAAAAATATATATACAAACTAGAAAAGACTATGCAAAAACCGTTGAACCAAAACTATATTAGAAACACTGGGAAGTTGGAGCAAGAAGACACTGGAAACATGACAGTGACGACTGAACGACAACGAGAAGCACAGAGACTTATGTACACAGGGGAGGTTGATGGAACACAGGTGAAACACATGAGAAACAGGTGCAGACGATCGCAAGGGAAGGAAACAGGACAAAGGGAAGAACTAAGGTTCCAGACACATAAGGGGCAAAATTTCAAATTAAAACAGGAAACACACAATGCAGTATGAACACAAATCTAAACACAAGGAAACACAGCAGGAAACGGTCCGACAAAAGATCCCAAAAGTCTTTCTCAGAGCTCAGAGCTTAGAGAAATGACAAGACCAGACTCTCATCTGTGTTAAAATGAGGAATGTGGAGCATCTTGTTGAGTTTTACTGAAGTATAACTTTAATAAATAACAAAGATACTAAATCTTTTTGCACATCAGCTCCACAAACTCACAAGTATCAGGACTTTGAAAAGATTGAATGATAAACTGAGTCTATTCCAAAGGATGAACCTCATGAAAATTGCCTCTTTTGTGGAAGAGGAAATTGAAATGGCTGGTGGTGTGAGACTATTGTGATTTTATTTTTATAGGGGTTTTCGTAGTTGCTCAGGAGACAATGACATTAGTGATAAATACTTGGATCTCTGGAACGCAAGCAAGCACAAGTTCTCCTTGCTTGTTATTTCCACATTTTTTCAAATCTTTTTCTGGATATATTAGTTATTTATTCCTCATTAAATTGCAACTCTAACCCGTTATATATTATGATTTCATTATCTAACTGTCAGTGTTTTTAAACATGTTTATTTAGCCCTACTACTCTGTTTGGATGGATCTTATAAAAAAACTGTCAGTTAAAGAGGACTTAAGATTAATCCCTGATGGACACCACAAAACACCCTGCTAATGCTCACATATCAATCAATCAATCAATCAAATTTTATTTGTATAGCCCATATTCACAAATTACATTCATCTCATAGGGCTTTAACAGGGTGTGGCATCCTCTGTCCTTAACCCTCAGCAAGAGTAAGGAAAAACTACTAAAAACCCTTTTAACAGGGTAAAAATAAGTAGAAATACATATTAACAGAACATGACAAAAAAACAATGATGATTGACAAAGATGTCAAGATGTTCTCAGCAGCTCATGCCATTAAAACAGAGAGTTTTTTACTTAAAAATGCATTTACAAATGAGGAAGTTTTAATGTCACTTTAATTTGAAATATTTCAGTTTTGTCACATCCATTGTTAGAGTAAAGGGTAACACTCAATATGTGTTCAGCCTTTAAATGTCATAACAATTTCTAAAAGTCCCAGATGTCTGATTATTGGAAAAGGGTTAATGTTAAAACTATTATTGTATATATTCTATATATATATAATTATAGTACACGTTCAATTTAGGCTCTTCTGACATATACTTCAGTTTGAGCGAGATTTTTTTAATAGTAGCAGAATGATTGTCTACCCATTGAAACAGTCATGGGAAATGCCAGAGGAAAACATTCTCTTTTAAACATCTACTGATGGGGCCACGTCAGGGTTCAGCTCCTTCCACACTGAGGATTGTGATTTTAAATGTCACTGAATGGAGCAGCATTCCTGCAATGTGGTCCGACTGGGTCAAGAAGCATTTCGGTCTCATCATCTGCAGAAAACGTCCACTGATAACAATGGGCACTGAACATGAACGGAAGCCTTGTGCATTTGTCACTAAATATCTCTAGATTCTAAGAAAAAAAGGAAAAAGGTTTAGGCGTATTTCTTTTTCTAGCAGACATACAATATACAAGTGGAAATGCAGATGGATGGATAAAATGAATAGAATTTTCGAATGAGTTGTAGTCTCTCACAGTGTTTTTGGAAGAAGACAACCTTGAAATCTGAAAATTATAACACTAATGCACAGCTGTCTTCCATATTCAGAGACAGACGTGTTTACCCTTGAAAGTATCCTTGAATGAGAGCAATCAATTATCTGTTAAGCCTTTCATTGCACTTTATAAATATTAAAGATCGTAATTTTTTCTCTAGGCCATAGAATATGACATTGAGAATTTGATACAATTACCATCAATGCCCTGACTGATCATTTTAGATTTCAGAATTATATAAAATAATCAATAATCCTTGATGTTAGTTATTTGCATATTCAAAAAAAATACTCTGAAAAGATCTGTCATGCTAACATACAATACTTGTAAAAATATACAATGTGAATTGTTATCTATTTTGTAAACTTACCTTACAACTCTTTAATAAATTAACATTTCATTACCAATCACTTAATGTGACAAATTTTGTGCTTTTAAACTGCAATTCTCTTAAAATCTAAGAGAATAAGGGTTGATTCTTGAAAGCTACTCGGCTGTTTGTATGACTTCACCAACAACCCATGCAAGAAACCAAATGCTGAAAAAATAAGAATCGCATTCAAGGATCAATATCTATTTCATGCTTCTATGGCACCATTGACACTGCAATTTAATGCTGTTAGTTTGACCTGCTCTGAGGGCATAAGGGAATATTTAGTTGAGTTTAGTAATTTAGAGGCTGATGATGCCTCCAAAGTATTTTCAGTCCTGACTTATCATGAGTCCAGCCTGGGCCCAGCAGGGGCCTAATGTTTTCTGGGTCAGTGCACTTTCTTTTCTGCTCCTATTTCACTTTCTTGCTGCAGCAATAGAGTGAGGCATTCCTTTGTATCATTATAGATCATTCAATTGTATTACGTATATTATTTGTGTTTGTGATGCTCCAAAATCCTTCACAATCTCCCTCCTTTTGTTTTTGGCATTAGGGATAGAACAATATTTATATTCTTTTACTAACAAGACTGCAAGTCAATATTTGGGTGTAGCCTTTCTAGCTAAATAGCTAAACGCTAATGTCAGCCTGCTAACATGCTTTCAATGACTTTCAGATTTTTGGAGAGGATCTTAAGAGAACCAGCTGGTGCAAGAGGAAACTTCAGGGTGTCACAGAAATCAAACCAGATTGCCCTTCGTACGATACATGGGTTCTTATGAATATTTGGAGCTGATGTGCCAAAAGATTTAGTATTTTAGTATGAACTGCACAGTTAGGTTGTCATTCTGTCTGGGTTTGTCTCTATATGCATGACCACTTTACATAACCCAGCACCAACCCTTGCTTTATATATTGTTGTTTTATGTCTGATTGTTGTTTTATATCCAATGCACCAACCACACCAATGCAATTTCCTGTATGTGTTAATATACTTGGCAATTAAAAGAATTCTGATTCTGATTCCAACACTGTTTTAAATCTAAAAAAGTTTACTCGCAAATTATTACTAGAGTCTACATATCAAATTAGTTTGATATAACCGGGTGGGCCACCTCAACAACTGAACTGGATTTAAAATGGTTTATTATATGAAGACTTTTTTATATGCAAGGCTTGCTGCTGCTGTCTTGTCCATTTTTTTCTTATTTTAATGCAAATGCCTCTATTGAAGGATGACATGATACTTTGGAAAAAGGGACCGTTCTCTTAGTCTTATCAAACTTTTTCAAATTACATTAGCAACAGATGAACTCAGGAATGTCAGTGATCCATCATGAAGGCTTTTGTTCTTCCCCAAAAGACAAAAGAGGCATTCAAAATGAGTAGAGGAAGAGGAAAGCAGCGGCACTGTTCAGTGTTCATTGGCTCCGCACTTTGCAGTTAAGTGCTGACGAGGTTTACAAAATGGTGCAGACGCTCACATGTGACTTTCACCTGCTGAGGGATGATGGGGAGGAGCAGCCATTGTGACGGTGAAGGATAAAGGACACATGCTGCACATTACATCTATGTCTTAACAACACACACAGGTTTCACAAATACTATATCAACAGTCTACTGAATATAATGCTGTCGGGTAGGAAACAATATAACTGCATCCAATTTTACGCTTCAACCCCACATCCAATATTTGACATAAACTGCGTTGTTTTTGTCAACGCAGTTTATTATTTATTGTTACCAGGTTATTCCTTGCTGACAAACCAACACAGCCCCGTTAGCTAAACTCATCACCTATATCATCACCACCTGTCAGGTCCTACGTGTTCATTTGAAATGATTGTGGCTTGATACCATCTGACAGTGCCAGAGGCGGTGAATCAGGCAAATGGATAGTGACAATTCAGGATCCACATGGAAAGGTGAGCCAGCAGTTTACCCTCCCTGTTGTGCAGAGTTTTGAAAAAGATTGATGTGGACTGCAGATGAGAAACCAGGAGCAGTATTAAGGTGAGTGCATCGTCTACCATCAGTGGTGTGACGGCTGTGTATACTCCATAAGGTAATTTACCTATCAAGTATGAGGCTGAGCATAAATCAAAGTGAAGAGGGGCAGAAGGCCAAAGTTGATAACGAAATGCTAAAAGCTAAGATCTGCATTAATGCTTTCCAATAGTGTAGACTGAGCAGTAATTGTGTGGGTTAGCCAGTATTTGTTTCCGGCTTCTCTGATTGATACACTCACCATGGTTAGAAGCTGGAAAGGTTTGAAGTTCATGAAGAGTGTCGTTGGTCTTTTTCTGCTTGACACATGGGTAACTATATATTAATTTGACAGAGCGAAGGTCAGTTCAATTTGTATTAGCAAATTGCACTAACAAAAACAAAAAACAAAAATAAAAACTTAGTTAGCAGCAACATTTTCCCACGGACATAAACATACAGTCTGTCCATTCTTAATGTGATGTTACTGTTGAAAGCTGAGAGTTTGTCAGTAACTTTGGTCCACAGCTGGTGTGCTATCTCAGTTAAACCAATCTCGTCCTCTGTTCATGTTAGCTTGGATGCAACAGAAGTTAGTATAGCTTTCTCATTATTTGCATTTGTATTGTACGACATATAACATTTATTACGATCTAAATACACAGTTTTGACTAGCTTGAGTTGGATTATTTTGATTACTACATAACTTGGAAATGCTGATAATGTTAACCTTCTTTGGTGCTTATCAACAAATTTAAGGTGAAAACTCTTCTGTTCTGCATCTGGTTTCTCTTTTGCTTGTTTAATAAAAAACTTTTGTTTTTGCTGACAGCTAAGAAAACAGCATCCGTATACTTCCGACAATAGATTTTTCTCTAATTCAACCAAGTGAGGGGTGCTCTTCATCTCTCTCTCTCCTGAATCGCCTGCTTCCCTTCCTCACAGGTGAACAATTGTGATGCACACGCACTGCATTGTTAAATTCATAAAAATATGTTTTTGCTCTCCACTTCCCAACAATCTTTTCCTCAGGTTGACCCAATTACTGTGATGTTTTTTTGGTTGGGAAGGACTCAGAGCCATTAGAGAGAAAGCCACAACCGAGGAGGATGGAAATGCTCTGCAGATGTCAGCGAGCACCGTTCAGCATGAATCATCGCCTTCTTTTCTCTCTCTCTCTCCACGGGGGCTCTGCCACACTGTAGGCTTTCTGAGAGGGAGACAGAGCGAGGTGCTCCTATCGGCATGTCTGTATGACTGACTCATTGGTTGGCTTAAAAAAAATTTGACTTGAAACCGGCCTTTAGTCCTGTAATGCAGTGTGAGCAATGTGCATGTAGATCATTCATGCCTTAGAAATTTGTGGAGGAAATTCTACATTAAGCGAAACTGTACATTTTTAATTGGATTTTATGACACAGCTATCCTTGAGAAACATATTATTACTGTGAACTATACCACACAAATGCTTGATTGCTGTACTTTTGTCTTTCATTTCTCCACTTTCCTGCAGCCAGCACGATATTTTATTCCATAATTTGCTTTCTGCCATGGAATAATAATTTGATATTAATTAAACTTTTTAAATATGGAATGGTTTACCTGAAGAACCTACCATGATTTCAACCCACTCAGCATAGCATTAAAGCTCCAAAATAAAATGTCAAGTGACCCGTCTTAGAACAAAGCAACAGCCACTGAACATTAGACTGAATTTTGTACAAGCCTGTCTTTTATGAAAAGCCACTGAAGAGGCCAGGTAGAAATGCATGAATTATTCAGTCTCAGATATTTTATATTTGACCTCATACAAAAATTCATTCCCTTGTATCGAACCAAGTTCAAAGACAGATGGCAACAGATCCTGGAAAGAAAGAAGGTGAGTGGAAACAGAGCACCATCAGTATGAGAACATCAGCTCTCATTCTCCGCTGCGTCCTCACATATTGATTGATCGGGCTACAGCCTGCCTTTGGGTTTAGAAATGTTAATCTGATAAAAAACACCTTGCAGTAAAGACTCTACAGTGCTGCTGACTTTGTGTTACATTTCCTTGCTTCTTACTTCTTCTTCTTCTTATTTCACATTTTTATATTGACGACGCTGCTTGACTGTCACTGAATGGTTTTAAAAACCAAGAGCAATAGATGAATGTCCCTGCCAAGCCTTTCAAATCTATTCTGATTTTAAAAACAGCTCATAAAATGTGTTTTCCAGAATCTTTTTGCAACAAAAAAGGTTGGATAATTGATGGTAAATAACTCATATAGAGTGTATTTTCGAAAAGTTAGAATATGCTGCGTTTCGTCTGCTATCATTAGTATTACTTTGCATAATGGCTGTCAGTTTTGTAGGTCTCTAATCAACAGCTCATGCCCAACGGTCACATTTTGTGAAACTAAATTGTAGTGGAGAGGAGGTGCACACTTTTTAACCAAAACAACATTTGTTTACACTAGGCATAGATTAAATGTTACACGAGTCGGACAAAACACATCCATGAATGAGAGCCAAGCGTTCAGTCTCAACACACACTGTGCATTTGGAGCTACCATGTTTGGATCTACAGCAGGATTACCGTACCGTCCTCTCTGCCGTGTTTCTGTCTTTTGTCTCCCTGCTGGGAGAGAAAGAAGCAACGTCTGCTTCACCAAAATCCAATGAGGATATGACAACAATTGTAAAAGCAGGGCTGCGCTGGACATGTAATGAGATTCTGTCACAGTAGGCACAAAAGAAATCGATTTGCCTCACGGGACAACTGGAATAAGAATGTTTCACATTTCATTGTGTGAGAACGTCTGCATTTTCCATCTTCAGCTGTGATAAGGAGGTGTTGTGATGGGCTTGGAGCAGCGCTGTGTGTTTTGTTTTTTTTTCTACTGTTTGTGAAATGTTCTACTTTTGTCCCTGGTATTAGCTCAGCTGTCTGTGCAGAGGCTGCAGTTGTTGACTCTCTGCACACAATGTCATCTGAAATTTTCATAAAAGTTTTCAACAGAAAAACATCTCTTCAAATTGTCGCTCCACAGGAAGCTGGCTCAATTTGTATTCATGCTGTCTGTGTTGCTATGAATTGCAGGGGTATATATGTTTAGAGATTCAACCAAAATATTGACAGTAAATATTCCAGTCTTTCTGGTGTACCACCAGGGGCGGACCAAGGCACAGGGTCAGGGGGTCACTGGCCCTCGCTGAAATCTGATAACTTCAAGCAATAAATATGGTGATCGTTAATTTTCTAATCATATTCAACGAGGAGTGGCTTTGCTCCAAGCTACAAAGCTAACATTAAACCAGTACTGATTTAAATGTGCACATTACTGAAGGTTTGCATTGATGTTGAACTTATAATCGGCCCGCCTGTGTAGATTTAGTGCCCTTGATGGCCCTTGATTCAGAAAAATTCTATAGCAGCCAGTGTTTAACACAACTATCATGCCAATTTGCTGCAATAATTATGAATAACATATTAGAACGTGAGGGGGACCTGTTCTTCATTTCTGATCCTAATTAAATAGTACAATCAAACAAGAATAAAACTGAAATTAAGAATATTGATATTCTTTTGAGTAAGAATCAATACAGTTCTTGATGTTGGTTTGAAGTGCAGATTATTTTATGTTTCAAAACAGATTTCAAAACAGAACTCACCTGAGGGCACCGTGCTAAGCAGCAGAGAGTAACAATAAAGTCTTTGTGAACCATGACCCTCTCAGAGATGGACTTCTAAACATCGACTGAAAGCTACTGCTACATCTCATGAGTTGAAGAGAAAGAGAAAAAAATGCTTTTACAGCACAGTTTGATTAAGCTGAACGGAACAGCTCTGTGAAAGCAGCCGTTTGACCTTGTAAGAAATCAAACGTTGAATCTTTTAAAATACATTTTTTATTATGAAGAAACCAAAAGACAAATCCTGCAATAATTACGTGAATGTAAATGGTTGTTACAAACTGATGCTAATGCAGTTAATTCCACCAGCGATTCCAGTTCAAACAATGGGCTTTTTATTTTCTAGTTTGGACAAATAGGTAGAAAAAAAGATGAAACGTTAACATCAAGGAAAACAATGCTGCGGTAAAAACAAAATGTTTAAAAAAGACCTGCAGCTGCCTTCAAAATGAACCTCGTTAAACGAATCCACCCACCGATGCCCGCTAACTCATATGAATAATGTCTATGCAGTTTCAGTAAGATTCATTTAGGTCAAAGTCTAATCTGCAACAGGGTCCACAAAACAACAACTGCACTTCACAGTGACACTTTGCTCTATTATCATATTTACACAGAACACAGACAGAACACACAAAGCCTAAAATAAATCATAAGTACAAAATATGAAAGGCTGTTTTTAATCCGTAACCATTTCTGATAAGGTTAGCCACCTATAATTATCTCTAAAGGGTTGATGTGGAGACAGAAAAGGGATTATTCGGTTGTTATTTTTCAACAGTTCATCACTCTCATCTTAATGTTGTACAATCCAAAGTAAGATCTCTGAGAGGCTCATTGTGATCCAGGTTTCCCCAAGCAACAACTAACTGACATTCTCCCCTCTGTTGAAGACCACATAGCAATTACTTCACAATATTTCCTTCATTGTCTTTTATTAAGTCCATCAACTTATTGTTTTGTGTCAGAACACAATCACAACCCCTTAGCAGTGAATCTCGTAGGCAACCTGTGATCCGAAGAGGAGACTCTGGCTCAGGAAGAGCTCCTCCGGGTCCGTTGTCAGGGGCCCCTCGCCTCCGTCTGCTGGGATTCTGCGAAGCCCCATTCCCCCTGATCTGGTAAGTGTTTGCACCATTTCGTGCTCGAGCAGCGCCTCCTTCATCCCTTTCTGCTGAACGAACCCGCTCATCATGGGACACCTGGATGAAGTGGACCCCCAAAACGGGCTTAGCTCGGTTGAGGACGTACATCTCATGGCCATGGTCATCGCGGTACTCCTCCAGCTGGGCAAAGGTTGTTGGTCCGTCAGAGTAGTCGTTCACGTACAGGATGCTCTCCTCCTTACTCGTACAGTAGGAACCCCCTTCCTCTTTCTGGAACTGCTGGTGGCGAGTGTAGATCATAATCAGGAGGAGAACAGCAGTGAGTGCCAGCAAGGAGATACCAATCGCAATGGCGGTTTGTGTGGCAGGGCCCAGAGCGCTAAAATCCATGCTGTCCTGCTCATACAGCGGCTCCTGACTCACGTCCAGAACATCTGGCTGATAGAAGGAGTTAGACGAAGAGGAAACAAAGGAGTGTGAGTTCAAACGAGGCCAGAACTGGGTGGAATATGAAGAAGAGGACATGTTGACTGCTAGGTGAAAGGTAACTCTGGCTACACCACCCGGGTTCCAGGCCTCACACTCATAGCGGCCAGCATGAGATACAGTCACATTGCTGAGAAACAACATGCCACTGCCCATGTCCGGGTCAAAGCTGTCCCTCTCTCCACCCTCCTCAGTTCCACGCACAAGTCCATTGATCCCACCAACACCTCCCACCTTAATCCCTCCACCACTGGGAAGGGCAGTCACCACTCCTCCAGCTCCAGGCCTGAAGAGCTCACCGTTGGGTCCCAGCTCTTGAACCAGTCCTCGAGGGGATAACTGGGCCTTGCCATGGGACGCTTTCTTCCAGGTCACCTGAGGCTGAGGGTATCCTGAGGCCTGGCAGGAGACTCTGAGGCTCTCCCCTAGTCGCACAGTCAGGTGACTAGGTTCCAGCTGAACCACAGGGGGGATGCAGACCAGGCTGTTGGGAGCCACCTCCACCAGGCTGAGGTGGGAGAGGCGAGGTGGTTCTGAACACATCAGCTGACGCTGCTCAGCAGAGCTCAGCAGTCGCTGACCGTCTTCGCTGATCCACGTCCTTAGCCAAGCAAGAGCGCAATCACAACGCCAAGGATTCTCTGGAGGAGAAGAATGGAGTCAATATATTTATTTTCAATATAATCTTTAGAAATGTTTCAGAGGGACTTTTCTATCTCATTCAAGGACTACTTTTGGGTGAAAGCTATTGAAGTGTAAAATATTTGTAAGTGAAGGTAATTTCCCAGTAAATCAGTCTGTGTGCTGTGTGAGAAATGCAGTGCTCTGACAGTCTTGGTAACTGTCAGTTCTACAGAATTCTGGTGTGGAAGCATTAAATTCAATCTTAGAGGATTATGCCGTATTACTATAAGACATAATGTGCTAGAGGAATTCTGTCCTACCTGTGACACGCAGCACCTGCAGGCTGACAAGCGGTTTGAGGGACGATGCTCCCAGGGTGCGGAGGTGATTTCTGCTGAGGTCCAGCAGAGCCAGAGATGACAAGCCAGACAGGGCTTGCTCTGCCAGCAGCTCAATGCTGTTTTCCTGCAGGTGGAGTTCCTGCAGACGCTGCAGATAGTAGCAAGACACAGCAGCAGAGGAGGGAAAATGTGAAAGATACAAGTTAAATAGGAGGAATGGAAATGTCAAATATGAAGAGAGGAGTGACTCAATCCCTCCCAGCTCAGTCCAGCATTTTCATGACATTGCAGTGGCGATCGCAATTACACACTTCTGTAGACCACTTTTAATTGGAAATGACAGATACAAGAAGTGGAGACTTATGGCGAGTAACTACATCCAGCTGCTGCAGCTCAAGGCCAGAGGAAGACAGAGAGTAAGAAGAGAAAGAGACAGAAAGTTAGATGGAACTAGCTTTAAATAGAATTTTGTACCTACTGATAACCGACCAACTGCTGGCTGTTATTACTCTTGAGATAGTCAAGACGGCCATTGGGCGTACCACAGAATGTACTGTTGACACAATGTTGACCCCTACCCCCCCTTTGGAAACACTGCAGTCTGTACTGTAGGGATTAGTCAGACATGCTGTCATGAATTGGATTTACAGTCGCAGACGTCATGCTATATAATCCACAAAAAGCCGTCCCATATTGGAATTGCTTTGGCTTTTCTCACAAAATCTAAGCTTTTTTTTTCGCTTTACCAAACGGATTAGGGTTAAGATGTTGAAATGCTTAACCCAAAAATGTGCATTAGTTCTTGCCATCCAGTCCTCTGTCCCTTTATCCCAGTTGACATGCACCAACCTGCAGTCCCCTGAAGGTTTGGTCCTGGACTCGAGTGATCTGGTTGCCTGCCAGGTAGAGGATCCGGAGGTGCTCCAGACCCCGGAACATGTCAGGGGTGACCAGGTGGATGAGGTTACCGTTGAGGGCCAGCTCCAGAAGCTGCCCCTGGCTAAGAAAGGCTCCGGGCTCCAGTGCTGAGATGCTGTTGTTCTGGAGGTACAGGTAATGGAGGCTGCCGAGTCGAGTTAGGTCCTGAAGACGGATCTGCACTATCGCGTTGTCCTGGAGGAAGATGGTCTTCAGGGGAGGAATGTGGAATTAAATTAGTGGCACAGTCACAAATTGATTGCATTATGGAAACAGAGGAAAGGATGTGATGTTTGTCTTATGGAAGAAGGTGAACGGGCCGTGTGGTGATTAGAGGTAGAAAAATGTATTAACCATCAGCAACATACATTAGCAGCAGAAAACTATGTGCACATGCAGGGCTGATGATGGGGATGACGGCACTGACAAATGTATCTGTGCAGCATTTTTTCCTTTTATGTGGTTCTATTTTCTTGCCAAATGCTGCAGAGACTGTGAACTTCTCCAAACAAAAATAATTGGAGCTACATAAGATTCCATTTCAGTCTTATATCAACAATGAAAAGCTGACTCCTGATCAGTAAAGTGCGTTATGATGGAAGAGATACACCTACTGAATGAGGTTAATGGAGCAATTTATGCGGTACATGATACCCATTAATATTCATAAGCTGCAGTAATGTTGGGGGGGGCCTGTACCCAAGAGGAAAAGACGGTGTGATGTTTAACATCTTCTCAACCGATGATCACAGGGACGTAGGAGAGTCATTTTCTGAGCAAGAATAAATAATTACACAGCCGACGGCACAGCTCCTCCCTCGGGCTTACATCAAAGGGGGTCACGGCGAATTGATTAAACACAAAAAAATTAGGGCTAATAAGAGCAGATCAAAGAGGAAGTCAACTGATACAAAAATCACTGATGTGAAGGGAGCGGGGGGGCGGGGTCACAGCCAGTGCTCATTGTCGATCGGCCGACTGACCTCTGTGGAAGAAGGGACACCCTGCGGGACTTCTTTGATCCCCAGGGATCCGCACTCCACTGTGAGGCTGTAGCAGCGACAGCCGGGGGGGCACGCCACACATGCTTCAGGGACGAGGGCGAGTACGAGCAGGATGAGTCGGGGGGACCACGGGGGGGGCCATGGTCGTTTCACAGCAGACCGCCACGGACCAAAACCTGAGGAGAGAAGGTAGAGGCGGAGATGAAAAGTGAGCATCAATGACTCATCACAGTTTCAACAACCAACTGTCCCTCTCTGTGGTAATATGTGTCATCATCAAAGCACAGATTGACAGTTGCTCAAAATATGTTGTATATGCAGATGACTGTGAAATGGCACGGGAGGATTGACAAAAAAAGAAAATAGGAACATAAGAGTATCTCCTCATCCCTGCCTGTTTGCCATTCAGCTGTGTCTATCCAGTGGAATTGCAGCAGCTTCTATTATGGGCTTCAATTAATTAAAGATGTGATAAAAGATGCGCAGGTTGCCTCAAGGAGCGCTCTCTTGTCTCGTTAATGCATGCAAAAACACACACACTCTATTTCTGTCTGTGTCTTTGTCTTACAAAGGCACACACACAAACACACACAGGGACACACAGGGACACACACACACGGCAAAGAGACACAGGCTCTGTTTTGACCCCCGTAATCTCAGAAACCACATTTACCTCCAGAAATCTCAAGTGGTATCCAGCCCTAATCCTTCTGATACAAATGCATCAGCGTCGGCTGCTTATTGCTGCACCTCCCAGCAATATAAAACCATCACCGAGCAACTCAGCAGTGCACTTTTTTTCTTCTTAATTGCTGGAAGGGATTTATTGTTCCGCTTGACTGTCTACATCAAAGCAACCACAGACCAACCCGCAGTCCAACACCATGTAGCCCTGCAGTGTTCACAATAGTTGGGGGGCAGCAGATCACATGAAGGTGCCTCAGGGCTGGAGAAACGATACATGTTGAAATGTCACTCTGAGCTTGTCATTCTGCATCAGTGACAGCAGGTAGATGCCCTGCTCTCTGCTGAGCCCCCTGCCTCGTTCTAGAGAATCCTCATCCTGCAGAGAAGCAGGCGTCTCATTGATCCAATCGTAAGTCTCACATTGTTAAAAAACATTCATGCACAACCCAGCCATGTCTCCATGTCCCATTAAGCTTGTCTGACTGGTGAAATCTCTGGTTTACTTAAGACTGAGGAATCACCCAGACAGATAATTGATAGCATTTACATCAGGCTCCGAATGATTCGGAGATCATCTAGTTTATTAATTATGAGAATGCACACGGATCTCATTACAGCTCTGTGATGAAAGGCTCCCATGCCTGAAATAAACTGTCACTGATAAATATTCAGTTCGCAGGATGTTTGAACTGCTCTGTCAGATTAATATCAAGTGTGTCTCATTTGTAGTGCTGTAATCCGGGGACCGTATTCACAAACATTCTGCGAGGACTCTCAGAAAGCTCCCGATTTAAAGCCTCAACATTTTGTAGCAAGGAATTTTGGAGGGATTTAGGAAAGTTCTCCAAACAACTCTGAGTAACACTTGGACAGAAATTATAGTGAGGAGGTGTGGTTGAAATTGCTGATATGAAGTATATGATAATAGCCATATGGATATGAAATAACTAGACTCCCTATAATGACAACAGGAAATAAATAGCCAGTTTTATACGGTGGCCCAGAGAGCTCAATGTGTCGCAGCCTAACTAAACACATGCAAATACACACAGCACATGCAAATGCAGAAATCAATGCAACAACACATGCACAACAAATAGCCATACTCTAATTTGTCCTGCCACAGTCACAATGAAGCAAAATACATTTTACTCTTCTCATATTATAAGAGATCTCTAGCTTCTGCTGCATGCTCACTTGCACTGTTGCGCTACCACGAGCTAGCACATCCCATAGTTCCCGCTGCAGTTGTGGCATTCAATGAATTGCTTCATCTTAAGTGAGAACTCATCATTCATTCTTTAGTTTGTGTACCTGTCACTCAGAATAATTCAATCTACGCACACGCCGCCGTAGATTGAATTTATTCTGTGGAAAACGCAGACCATAGTAAAGACACAATGATCCTTCCATGCCTGTTATTTCAGTTCTTCATCTACATATTAACAGGGGGAAATGGCTCTGCTTTTCTTAATCTGTGATTGCTGGCCAGTCTACACTAGCAGCGGCATCGGTTGGCATGGAAATCTACCATATAACCAGTGCACAAACAAACAGCTGCTGAAGTTTTCTTTGCGTAGAATGAGTTTTATTTCCTCTCCACTGTTGCCAGGTACTTCCTCTCCGCAATATTCACAGGTCTCAGTAAAATGCTTCGAGATAACATGTGTTGTGATTTGGTGCTGTACGATGGAAATTGAATTGCACTGAATTGGATGTGTTGCAGTCTCAAAGCGCTTGCGGCACATACACTGGGTTCTCCACTTACAAGTAAGTGCCACACCACTTATTGCAACTGCTAAAAAAGATAATCTGCTACAGTAATCTAATAACAGCATTTTCTTTCTCCCAAACTGTTTTTCACCCATAGGCATAAGAGGCTCTGCAAATAACTGTCATGTTCACCAGGATCGAGCCTGACTTAGAGTTTTGTCATCTGTATCAACTCTTTGCACTAGGAATCTAGTACACCAGTGATTTACTGCCTAGCTGCAAAAGCACAAGGTCTAGTATTTCAAAGGCCGAGAAGTCATTCTGTGTGCAGCCACTGGATTTTGATATTGGATGTTTGATTTAGAGCACATTTATGGGGATATATTCAGCTGGATTAACACAATGTGACCTACATAGAATGTTCAATCTTCTTCTGTCAGCAAAAAAAAACAACAGAGACACTTATTAACAAGAGCCCTCCCATTTCCTCTTTAGAGTTCTCCAAACAAGCGTGGAGAGAAAATTATGTATTTCTATTGTCGGGGCGAGAAAGCACAAAAATTGAATTAGGAATAAGGCCTTGGTCTGTCATTGAGTTTTTGTCACTTCCACAGTGTGATGACTTTTAGATAGCTTTGGCTTACTTGAAACGTGTCGGGAGGGAAGCGGAGAGGAGCAGCACAGAGGATGCACGGCCCCACGTTTGTTGTTAGAATATGAGCTCGACATCATCAATGCAAATGAGGAAACAGCTTGCCACGCTGTCAGTGGGATAAGGCAGAGGCCAGGATAAACCTATGGAGTTATTAGGGTCCGCAAATATAAAAAGAAAACAAGGACAATGGAAAAATGCAGCCAGGCGGAGGTTTCTTTAAATAATGCTGCTGACTACAGCTCATCTTACAGTGCACTGTATGGTCTACTGTTTCAGAATCAGCCGTCCCCACGTTTGATTCTTATCGTTAATCATGCTGATGCAGGATTCCAGGGGTAAGGGGTCAATTTGTTCATTTCAGTCCCCGTAATCCTTTATGGAACATGCGTAATCTGCACAATCAGATGCTTGTTAGCTAAGCCGCTGTCGGAGCTGTCAACGTTGTTCATGGAGGGGGGAGCTGCTTTGTTTGCCATTAGAAAAACGAGGTCAGCTGTATATCTCTACTGACAGTTTGTGAAAATGTGTAAATATTATGATTGGGGCCTAATGTTGTTGACATTATTTAACCGACGAGTGTTAGAGGAGAGCGGCTGCTGGGGCAGATGTCACTCAGCACGTGTCAAAGGAAATCTAATAAACTGCACATCACACACACACAACCTGTCCAGCATTGTGTACCCTCCATCTACCTCTGCAAACATCACTCCAGACTCGCTTGGAGTCTGTTTATTTGTGCATTTTGTAAATTAGAATTGTCTCTTTATTGTTGACACCGTGCTTTGTTTACACACCCTAAGCAAATCCCCCACTGCTGAGCAATCACAGCCTGGCTGGCCAAACATTTCCCGGGGCAGAGCATCCACCGCATAGAGTTTCTGTGATTTTATCTTATTGTTCCGAGGAGGGTGAGTAGGTGCATCCGACAGCCAGAGTGCTGCAGGCGGAGGCAAAGTTCACGTCCCTGAACCGCCATCAGCGCAGGTCAGCCTCTTTCGTTGTTATGGTAACACTAGTGATGAGGGAAGGTCTGATCGAGGGGCCCGAAGGCCAAGCGCAGTTCCTGTGAGGCGGTGTTAGGCAAACAGCTCCACTGAAATAGAGGCTGTCATTTCCCAGGGAAAATTGCTCACAGGGACTTGAGCTATGTGATGGCCCAGAGGTAAATCATAAATTCTCCTTCAGCCCAACTCTCCCTTTCTCCCGCTTGAACTTTTTCCTCTCCCCTCTTCTCTGTTTTTTTTACTCTCCTGCTCCTTTCACAGCTTCTCTGAAAGCTTCCATCATTTTCCCATTCCCCATCTCTGACCTCTTTCTTTTCTCATCTCTCGTCCTTCTGCTTTGACGGACAGGTGCTAAATCATTTGTTTTAGAGCATCCCTTTGTCCTGAGGCCAAGGCACTGAGAGAAGACCAGGGCAAGAACCCAAGAGCAACACACTGACTTTGAGCGATAGTCTCGGCCATGCTCACTAAAGCCCGCTCACACACTCGTAGACATGCACAGCACGCTTACAGAGTAGAACTAGCCACCAAAAATCAGTAACACAACACATTGACTGGCTGACGCACACACAAGAAAACACACATATGCTTATGCTCCTGCACATCCTGCTTACAGCCGGCAGCCATCATCATTCATGGACACAGACCAAGTCAGATACAAGCGGGGAGCTACGTGCACACAAACACACACACACACTAACACACATACACACATTTGTGTGTCAGCAGCAACGGAAGCGCTGCTCGCTTAATAAGCCACCATTGATTTCTTTATTTTTTTCCACCACTATTGTGTCCAGCTGGGCTCCGCAGCCATTGATTTTCACTGTGAAAACAGATGTTCACGGGAGGGTGGGATTACATTTGTGAATGTCTGTGTTGAGGAGAAGTAAATGAGTGCATGTTGCTTATTGCTGTAGTACTTTGTGTGTCTGTATGTGTTGGTGTGTGCGTGTTGCCGAGCTGGAGCGGAATCAGGCTTCGAGCGGCAGCACCAGCATGAGCAGACTGCCACTTCTCCCAGCGGAGCTTTTACACTAAAACCCTCAGACCATCTCCCAGTACGTGGACAAACTGGATAAATCTCTGCGTTTTAAGAATTAAATTCACAAACTGCTGTGACGGCTCTGCCTGCCATGTCAACTTTTGCTGGTAATGTAGGCTGGCCAGCAGGGAAAAGCTCAAAGACTTTTTTTGGGGTGTAAACTGCACGGAGACTCAAATCAACCCAGAACCCAGATTTAGTTTTGGTTCATATGAAGCTCAGTCACACTGATTCCCCTGGGCACAACGATCAGAAGCGCTTCTTCTCCAACCAACCAGTGACACTTTAAGAAAATTTACATTTATTTATTGCCTGGACTGCTCCAACAAGTGTTGGAAATGGTGATACTCAATTTGAGCTGTCGCCGATAATTTGGAACTAAAAGCACAATGGCAGTTTTACGAATGTATAATCAATAACCATTTACTACACCACATTTACTTTTATGTGCCAACTGTCGAGGATGGGTGATTCTAACATCCCATAATCATCCCTCAGAGCTTTAAAATAGATTATAAACATCTTTTAACCTCTTGGTTTTCCTGTGCTTTCCTTCCTCTAAATGCTCTTTAACCGCTTGACTAAACTGATGTGTAAATAATGTATGACTTCAATATATCTTTATGCATTATGCAGAGGGAAGCATTGATTTTACAGATTATGTAATTATACAGATGAATTACATCTAAAGGAAATCAGGCTTTGGAATAATTTGATATAATGTAACCTTTATTAAAGGTGGCACAATTTTTGAAATTGCTGCCACTTTGTTCAGTAAAATCCTGATTACAATGAGGCTGAGTCAGAACAGTCTCAAGCTGTTTTTTGCCCCTGCATTTTGTTGTTATAGCTTTGTATAACTCGTCGTGATGGATGTTGTGAGGAGATGTTCATTTGGGTTCCACCTCCTCAAGACACTTTATATGCTGTAATTAATACCTTTATAATTGTATAAATGTATAGATCAGTTATAACCCATTACTATAAAACAAGTTTTGGGCTGCTAGGGTTGTAAAAACGAATGATTTCTAATCTATTGTAAAACTGTACATGTACCAAATGGTAGGGATATATTTATACCAAAAAAATCATAAACTGACAAAAGAAAATGTGCTCTTATCTCCATATCTGATCTCAAATGGATAATTAAATGATTCCTAAACTATTATTTAACAACTCAAGCCCAACTTTTACTGGACTCTTTGGGGCTAATACCAATATCAATATTATCTTATTTTACATATTCATTCACTGGCCAATTATTTCTAATTAATTATTTTGACAAAAACACACAGATGCATTGTGACAAGGGTTTTGAGAGAGCTGAAGAAAATCTCTCAGCATCTTGATAGACGATCGATGTGATGGTGTGACTATCCTCTGACATTTGTCTGTTTGAGCACAATATCATTCAATGCCTGCGATAAAAATATGTCTATATCAAACTCAATAACTAATAACTATGACTAATAAACCTGTATAGGTGTGCATTATTCGAAACTAGAGGTCAAAATTGTAACCGAAAAGATTTGAGGATTGTTGGGGCCAAAAGCAGAACCAGTCATACCTGGGGTCGCCTTCAGTTGTAATAAAGACCTGATTTATATATCAGCCAGTGCAAACATCCTGGGCAGGATCTTTTTCAGCTGAGATATAATGTTGTCACTGCTCTCGGATGGACAAACTATAAAATGCTGGCACTGTTTATTTGGTTATTTTGTATTCCTTCTGGTCATTCATCAGTTGACATATATATACAGTAATATTGATATACAGTGTATTGGTTTATATATATTTTACCATCTGGCTCCGTTCATAAGAAATCCTCTCTGCAGCATTAGCAATCTGCAGTAACCCCAGCTGTTAAAGAAAAAATTTGACATTTTAGGAAATGTGCAGTAGAATTTAAAGTGGCTTTTATTGCCTTCATTACTTTAAGGCAGGTAATAAAAAGACATTATGTCATATAAGTACTAAGCTGCCCTAACAAGCTGCTGGCTGTATAGATTCATGCTTATTACTCGGGTATGAGATCCCTGGGGTTTAATCAAATACATGTGTATTTTCCAAAATGTCAATCAAACCAATAACACCAACTGTGTCTGTCCTTATATCTGCCTGTCTTTATTAAATATGCCAACCACACTTTCACACATTGTGTCGCCTTTTGAAACATAACTGCTCTTTTTCTGCTCTTCACATTTCAGATAAATGTGTGTCGACATCACCTTCCTGACTCTGACTCCCTTTCCTTCCATCGCAATTTCTTTTTGTTGCCTCTTTGCAAATGCCAATTTTCCTCAGTGTCTTTCCTTCACACACATATGCACACTCCCCATTCTAATTGTCAAGGTTGGCTGACGTAATCGATCAGAGCAATTTTATTCACAGTAGCTTCTTCTGACAGGCTGCAGAATTTATGAGTCACGGGATAATGTCGGAGCAGAACGGAGTGGTTTGATTTTTATATTTCTTTTGGGCCATTTTCATCAGCCTAGTGGCAACCCCCTTCTCTCTGCCCATGCTCATATGTCACTGACTGAGGGGAGTGAGAGACTGAAGTAATGAAGGAAGCAAAAAGGGACACACACACACACACACACACACACACACACACACACACACACACACACACATGTATACACACACCCAACCTAACCTTGCCCTAAACCTAAGTCTTTACCTTATAATGTATTGATTTATAGGGACTGCTTTTGGTGTCAACATATTTAGGTCCCCTCAACATCAATAATACCTGCACCACACACATGCACATACGCAGGGTTTCACACACATGTATCCTTATTGTGGCCTTTACATTGACTTCCATTCATTATGGACAGCCTAACCAAAACCGTATCCCTTACCATGACTCATTCATCCTCACCCTAACCTTGACCAAACCCCAATTCACATCTTGACCAGAAGCTTAGAAATTAAGTTTTGCCTCTTAAGGACCAGGCTTTAGTCGAGTATTATGGTCCTAAAGGTCCTCAGGAGCTAACTAAAAGCAGTACACACACACACACACAACACACACACACAAACACACACACACCCATCGATTTCCTCCCAACATACTCTGACCTTAACCAGAATATTTGACGGATTCTTCAATTTACAATTTCATACTTTAAGTTGTATTGACTTGCTTTTTATCCCTAGTCCCCATAATATCAGAGTATGAATATTTAAATCCACACGACATGAGTAATCACTAGAACACATTCCAACCACATTTAACTGTTGCTCAGTACAGTTTTGTTTCCTAGTGCAGTGGATGGCTGAGATCAGACAGTTTGGATGATGGATGAAAAGGAATCCCATCCTCCTCCATTGAGAAGCAGAACAGTCCGTTCCATTCCCGTGTTCTCCACAGTTCTGTCAAAAAGTATACTCACATGAATGGGTTTTGTATTTGATTCTGTTTTGTTTTAAGCTGCTGCGTTCTTGTGTTTCCCCAAATGTTTCGGTTGAGTGAATCTGAATTGTAAAATATGCTCAGTCGCAAGTATTACTCAAGAAGCAATCACAATGTGTGGGAGCGTGTGTTTGTGTGTACGCCTCCAAAAATGAAATGAAAACGTTGCTTCGATAACGATTGCTTATCACGCCACAATATTGCATTCCAGCGATATTGGTTGTGCGCCAGTGTCTGCACTCAGAGTCACTGCATGCTCATAAATTATGCCATGGAAGTGACAGCATCTGCTGACTGCAATTGATGGACGTCATGTGTATGTCAAACTGCACTCTGGCATGTAGCCTATATTGTTATCTGTGCAGTCTGGCATATAGACCGGGAATTAATGGAACTAAAGTCATCATCTTTTTTGTCTTCTTTCTCATATCCATTTCTTATTTCAGCCGATTCATGCCATCTGCCTGTGTCGCTCTCAGGGCGGCCGCTATACAATTACAGCCAAGAGAAATTTCAGTCATCGTGTCTGGCAGACTCCAGCTAATGAAGAATTTAAAAAACTCTGCAGGTGCAAGAAGTCAACCTGTCTGCTTGGATGTGTCCACGGCAGACAGATATACCCTGACCCTCGGAGCTTAACAATCAAGGTCCTATCCGGGGCCCCGCTGTTTGGCTCCACGCTGCAGCATGTGCTGAATAGCAATTAACCGGAGGAACATGCATTAAACCTCATTAGCAAAGAGAGTGTGGCGCTCAGAAGTCAGAATGAGGAAACATGACGGTCCTGCTGCTGCAGCAGACAGTGTGTCACTATTAGCTTGCACTGACCTGAGCACACTACATTCTTCTTGGCATCTCCTGTAGTGTCACTGTAATGCTCCTGCCAGATTCCCTATGAGGCGTGTGCTGTGTTCAGCAGTAATCTTATTATCGGCCTATTTCATTTTTTTTCCCCCCATCACAACAGCATCACTTTAATGTTCCCATGTGAATGGAATATACAGTGGCTCTGCAGAGAAATGGCGTCTGTGCTGCAACATGATGGAACAAAATCCAAAGTCCTAAATCTCTGCTTTGACCTCTTTCCTATTTGTTTTCTTTGAATCAATCACAATATGAAATAAAGAAAAACAAGGATCATTTAATAATTCACTATCTATCTATCTATCTATCTATCTATCTATCTATCTATCTATCTATCTATCTATCTATCTATCTATCTATCTATCTATCTATCTATCTATCTATCTATCTATCTATCTATCTATCTATCTATCTATCTATCTATCTAACTAAAGAAGATTTATTCGGAACACAGAGCCTGAAACAACATTTTTCAGGTCCAGCTTTTTGTTAAAACAGTTTTTCAAGGTTTGTTGATTTTATCTTTATGGAGGCTGTTTATGAATCACTGCTGATTTGCATATGTCACATTACTGACACTTTAGGGCTAGTGTTTGAGGTTAACTTAATGCAGTCCAATAGAACGGCCCCATCGTACCTATTGTAACAAAGCTCGTAATGCTCAGTTTTGATTAACACTGTTAGAAAAGTCTACATTTTATGATATGTATAATTGAGATAATCATTTATCAAAATGTTGTCTTTGCCATTTATGTACAAACAAAATTAAGTAAAAAATAATAGAAAATAGGCTTATGGTAGAGTAGTTGTATTCGATAACATTATATTGTACATGAGCGCCTGATATATATATATATATATATACGTTAATGTAGCTATATAGACCATATATAGACAGGCTATATCATATCATATCATATCATATCATATCATTTATGATCTTTTAATTGATGGATCTGGACTGTTTTCACAGACAACCTGGCAGTGTGCCCCCATTTTAGAACACATGTATTGCATTTGCTATATTTTTTAACATTTGGGAGATTAGCTAATGAGTGATTTGCAATGTGATCTTTCATGAAGTTGAATTGCATTGTATTATCTATAATTACATGTTCCATCTATATCCATTAGGAGAAAATGAAACATAACACTTTAATACTTTAAATGAGGTCTGCTTACTATTTTATATTTTGCTACGACATAATTTAACACATAACAGCATCGAATATAACATTTCGATCTTCAATGTGGTTTCTGGTGTCTTGGGTGTCAAAATAAAAGCATTACATTTTACTTAAATTGAGAGATAATTCCATAAACAAAACATCTTCTGTTTCACTCCCACTCTCCCGAAGTAGCCGCTGCACTGCAGACACATTTATACAACACACCAATGAAACAGCAATGTTACCTGGTGTTTTTAGGATTGAACATACAAGAATAACAAATATGATCCTTGATAATACACAAGCTCTCTTACTATCCCACACACTCACACGTTCCCCCTCCACATCACACAGGCTGAGACCTACCGTTGGATTTGATGTTGGCAGCAGTCTCCTCACTTGTGAGACAAAAAAAAACAAAACAAGTCAATCAATAAAAGTGAAAAGATGCAGCCCACTTGAGATCAGTGCGGACTTGAGCCAGGTCATTGTTGTTGTCTGTGACTGACTCTAGTGTCCACACAGGCTCAGCTCGTCCATCGGAAGGAAAACTGCTCACATCTGCCGGAGCCGCACGTCCGCAGCGGGGAGGTTCAATTTATACTCTTCTGTTGATTTTTCCTCCTTTGGTTTGGTTTTATTTCTTTCCGTTATATTCCAGCAGTGACACTCCTGCAATTATCCCTGCGAGAAGTGACTCCCTCCCCCTTTGTGCCTCTCTCTGTATCTGAAGAGCGAGAGAGCGAGAGAGCGAGGGAGAGAGAGAGGGGGGGAGAGAGAGAGAGAGAGAGTGAGATAGAGTCAGCTCTCTTTCCTCGTGTTCTCTCACTTCCACATCAGGCACTGGGCGGTCTCAGTCTCATCGTTGCCTGGCACCGGTTCTCACACACTTCACTTAATAAAAGTGCGGGATCACACTCGTGCCAAAAACGCGAGTGTGACTTTTATTGTGAAAAAGCACCATTCGCAGTGATGTCAGCACCACGGACAGCGGCCTTTTACTCTGAAAGGCTAACGGGGAGAGGAGGAGGGAGGGAGGGACGGAGAGCGGGGGTGGGGGTGGGGATGTGTGGGCGGGGGTATCTCTTCTCTTATTTACATTTTAAACCGTGCAAGCATTGGAAGAGATGAACACATGCGCATGGGATCAAATGCATGTTCATTTTTATATTGGCAGAAAATACAGAGAGAAAGAAATGCAAAAAAGTACATTAGTGTTTATATTAATGAATAGATAAAATATATGTGCAAAAGTACAGGAGAAAAAAAGAAGGGAAATTGTTGACCTGCATTGCCCCATTTAATTTACTAGTAGACTGTTGAGGTTTTTATTTAACTGGACCCAGAAGCAGACACATGAGTGGAAAAGATGATTCTTAACAATGGGATGGTGATTGTTGAAGCAGGGGGCAGATGAGTGAAGGGTCAGAACAGGCAGATGAGTGAAGGGTAGTGAAGGTACAAGCTTCGCATGTAGCAACACACACTAGCACACTGGTAGAACAATCTGGTGAGGAATATAGACCCAGGGTATTTGTACAGTTGAGATGGAACACATGTGTGCAGATTGACCGGGTGCCATGAAGAGAAGACTGCGCCCACAACAGAGAACACACAGCGTAGGATGGGAGGCAGGAAACACAGAGGTCACCACTGCCCTTTGTGAACCCACCTGTTTAGAATGTTCTGTTCACTTGTCCTGTGTTGATGCTCTGGAGCTTCTTCATAACTATTCCTCCTCAAACAGTTCTACAATATACTGTCACGTTTTATTGTTTGTGTGCTGGAAGTTGTGTGTGCAGAGCTTTTTATAAACTGTCTATGGTGTAGAGTGAAGTTAGACTACTTTGTGATCATCCTACCTGGTGCATCTGCAGTGAAGATTGTATAGTCAATGTTTTCTTAAAATGAAACTGAATTTCCTTTAGTACTGTCCACGTGTATGATTCATATGATTGAATGAAATGGTGGTATTTTTTTATACATTGCTTGTTTTACATGTCTATATAATTTGTATTGATACTGAACTAATTTCGTGTCCTAAACGCACCAAACTCTGAACTTCACTTCCCATGAACACTAAAAATACTTCAGCCAAGTGTGAAATCGATTAGATGAACGATTTACGAGATAAATGTTCCACGTACAGACAGACTGACCGACAATTGTGGAATTCATCGGTAGATTTGTAACAGAGCAAGCAGTGAGATAAACACGTACATTTGGAATCACTTGTAAACAGGTAAATAATTGATAGAAAATACAGAGAAAAAGACAGAATGATGAGAAAAAAGCTTTACCATCCTTGTTAAGGCAGCTAAGTGTAATGTCTCTACAGTAAAAGGCTAAACTCATCTCATCATCTCATTTTCGTCCGCTTATCCGGGGTCGGGTCGCGGGGGGAGCAGCTCAAGCAGGGGGCCCCAGACTTCCCTTTCCCGGGCCACATTGACCAACTCTGACGGGGGGATCCCGAGGCGTTCCCAGGCCAGTGTTGAGATATAATCTCTCCACCTAGTCCTGGGTCTTCCCCGAGGTCTCCTCCCCACTGGACGTGCCTGAAACACCTCCCAAGGAAGGCGCCCAGTGGGCATCCTTACCAGATGCCCGAACCACCTCAGCTGACTCCTTTCTAAGTAAAGGAGCAGCGGCTCTAATCCGAGTTCCTCACGGATGGCTGAGCTTCTCACCCTATCCCTAAGGGAGACGCCAGCCACCCTTCTGAGAAAACTCATCTCGGCCGCTTGTACCCGCGATCTCGTCCTTTCGGTCATCACCCAGCCCTCATGACCATAGGTGAGGATAGGAACGAAGATCGACCGGTAGATCGAGAGCTTTGCCTTGCGGCTCAGCTCTCTTTTCGTTACAACGGTGCGGTAAAGCGAACGCAATACCGCCCCCGCTGCTCCGATTCTCCGGCCAATCTCACGCTCCATAGTACCCTCACTCGCGAACAAGACCCCGAGGTACTTGAACTCCTTCACTTGGGCTAAGGACTCATTTCCTACCCGGAGTAAGCAATCCATCGGTTTCCTGCTAAGAGTCATGGCCTCAGATTTAGCGGTGCTGATCCTCATCCCAGCCGCTTCACACTCGGCCGCCAGCCGATCCAGTGAGCGTTGAAGGTCACAGGCCGATGATCCAATGAGGACCACATCATCTGCAAAAAGCAGTGACGAGATCCTCAGACCACCGAACTGCAACCCCTCCCCACCACGACTACGCCTCGATATCCTGTCCATGTATATCACAAACAGGATTGGTGACAAGGCGCAGCCCTGGCGGAGACCAGCACCCACTGAGAAAGAAACTGACTGACTGCCGAGGACGCGAACACAGCTCTCGCTTTGGGAGTACAGGGATTGGATGGCCCTGAGGATAGACCCCCTTACCCCATACTCCCGCAGCACCTCCCACAGTTTCTCCCGGGGGACCCGGTCATACGCCTTCTCCAGATCCACAAAACACATGTAGACCGGATAGGCATACTCCCAGGCCCCCTCCAGGATCCTTGCGAGAGTGAAGAGCTGGTCCGTAGTTCCACGTCCGGGGCGAAAACCGCATTGTTCCTCTTCAATCTGAGGTTCGACGATCGGCCGAACCCTCCTTTCCAGCACCTTGGAGTAGACTTTACCAGGGAGGCTGAGAAGTGTGATACCCCGGTAATTGGAACACACTCTCTGGTCCCCCTTTTTGAACAGGGGAACCACCACCCCGGTTTGCCACTCCTTTGGCACTGTACCCGACTCCCACGCGATGTTGAATAGGCGTGTCAACCATGACAGCCCCTCAACACCCAGAGCCTTTAGCATTTCTGGCTGGATCTCATCAATCCCTGGGGCTTTGCCACTGCGGAGATGTTTGACTACCTCAGTGACCTCCACCAGGGAAATTGACGACGAAACACCATCAACCTCGAGCTCTGCCTCCAACATAGAGGGCGTGTTATTCGGATTCAGGAGTTCCTCAAAGTGTTCCTTCCAACGTCCGACGACCTCCTCAGTTGAGGTCAACAGAGTCCCATCCTTACTGTACACAGCTTGGATGGTTCCCCGTTTCCCCCTCCTGAGGTGCCGGATAGTCTTCCAGAAACACTTTGGTGCCGACCGAAAGTCCTTCTCCATGGCCTCTCCGAACTTCTCCCACACCCGCTGCTTAGCCTCCGACACGGCAGCAGCTGCAGCCCTTCGGGCCTGTCGGTACCCTGCAACCGAGTCAGGAGTCCTCCAGGATATCATATCCCGGAAGGCCTCCTTCTTCAATCGGACGGCTTCCCTGACCACCGGTGTCCACCACGGTGTCCGAGGGTTACCGCCCCTTGAGGAGCCTAAGACCCTGAGGCCACAGCTAGCCACCGCAGCTTCAGCAATGGAGGCTTTGAACATCGCCCACTCCGGCTCAATGCCCCCAACCTCCACAGGAATGCCAGAAAAGCTCCGCCGGAGGTGTGAGTTGAAGATACCTAGGACGGGGGCCTCCTCCAGACGTTCCCAGTTCACCCGCACTACTCGTTTGGGCTTACCAGGTCTATCCGGAAATTTCCCCCATTCCCTGATCCAACTCACAACCAGATGGTGGTCGGTTGACAGTTCCGCCCCTCTCTTTACCCGAGTGTCCAAAACATGCGGCCTCAGATCAGATGACACGATCACAAAATCGATCATTGATCTTCGGCCTAGGGTACTCTGGTACCAGGTACACTTATGAGCACCCTTATGTTCGAACATGGTGTTTGTTATGGATAATCCATGACTAGCACAGAAGTCCAATAACAACCGACCGCTCGGGTTTAGATCAGGGAGGCCGTTCCTCCCCACCACGCCTCTCCAGGTGTCTCCATCGTTGCCCACGTGGGCGTTGAAGTCACCCAGCAGAACTACGGAGTCCCCTACTGGAGCCCCATACAGGACTCCATTCAGGGTCTCCAAGAAGGCCGAGTACTCTGAGCTGCCGTTTGGTGCATACGCACAAACAACAGTCAGAGTTTTCCCCCCTACAACCCTTAGGCGCAGGGAGGCGACCCTCTCGTCTACCGGGGTAAACTCCAACACCGCGGCGCTCAGCCGGGGATTTATGAGTATCCCCACACCCGCCCGGCGCCTCACGCCCTTGGCAACTCCGGAGAAGAATAAAGTCCAACCCTTATCCAGGAGTACGGTACCAGAGCTGAGACTGTGCGTGGAGGTAAGCCCCACCAGATCTAACTGATAGCGCTCCACCTCCCTCACAAGCTCCGGTTCCTTTCCCCACAGCGAGGTGACGTTCCACGTCCCCAGAGCCAGCTTCTGCCGCCCGGGTCTGGTCCGTCGAGACCCCTGACCTTCGCTGCCACCCATGTGGCTGCGCACCCGACCCCAACGGGTCTTCCCACAGGTGGTGGGCCCATGAGATGAAAAGAGGGGGGGTGCCACGTAGTTTGTTCGGGCTGTGCCCGACCGGGCTCCGTGGCAAACCCGGCCACCAGGCGCTCGCCATCGAGCCCTCCGTCTGGGCCTGGCTCCAGACGGGGGCCCCGGGCTTCCTCCGGGCCGGGTCACATCTCCTCTTTTTCCGATATTCATTGGGGGTTTTTTGAACCATTCTTAGTCTGGCCCCTCACCTGAGACCACTCTGCCATGAGAGACCCTACCAGGAGCACAAGGCTCCAGACAACACAGCCCTCAGGTTCACAGGGACACGCAAACCTCTCCACCACGATAAGGTGACGGTTCCAGGAGAGGAGAGGAAAGGCTAAACTGTAGTAAACTATTACATTTTTTTACTTCTTTCCACAATTGTTATGTCAATTCAGAGTCTCAGAATTTAATCCACAGAAAGATAATCTACATCAATGTCATTCTTTAACTGATGTGAGAAAATTGACAGGGTCAAATCTATAGATCAACTTAAAAAAGATTTCTTTCACTCTCTGTAAAGAAGTTTTTTTTGGTAAAGACTCAAAAAGTTACCATCAGAGCAGATATTATGAGCTAATTCTGGAGTTAATGCCTTCATAGAGGGAAAGCAAGGGCATCTGCTGCTCACTGTGCCTCTGACAGACTGAAGCCTGCATGTTTCCTGCAGTCGGCAGGAATAAGACTCGGGGAAAGAAACAAAACAGCGGGAGGATCGAGTTGAAAAAGTGTCATTTGTGTCTGACCAAGGGCAAGTGAATTGAAGCTGCAGCCACGGCCTCTTCAATATCCTACAAAAAGCATATTGCTCATAGCAGGCGGCAACAATTCATTACTGGCTGTGGAGGAAAAAGGTTGAATCGAAGCCAAGGTTGTTTTTCAGCTCTTTTTGAGCCCCGGCTACTATTCTTTAGCTATTATAAGGTCATAAAGCTTCATTTTGTTGGGACAATCATCTCTTCACATTCAAAACATCATACACTTCTCTACTTAACTAACATTCCAAGTCTTGTAAATGCTTTTAACTCTATATATCCAAAGCATACAAACCATAACATGTATATCAACATGGTCGACATAAGTGCTCCACAAAATAAAGCCAAACTGTATTGATTGCCACCTGGTGATCCCAACATTTATATAAAACCTCCATGTGAGTGGATGGTACATCCAAGAAAGTAATAATACACGTCCTAGATGTATTCTCAAAGATGGCGTTTTAGGTTGTAGAGGAGGCGTTTTAGGTTGTAGAGGAGGAGGAGGAAGCTAGCAGGTAGCAATGGAGATGCTTCGGCTTTTTGTTTGGGGGGGGCTTTAATATACACTTTATACTCATGTGAGTTAGAGAGTGACAGCAATTCTAGTCATTCATGGATGTGCTGTTAGAATGGGTAGAGGAAGATACACTGGGATGCTGTGAGATCTTCACACTTTGGGGGGACAATTGCTCATGTTACTGTGTTAGGGTTTGTATATCATTTCACCTTCTGGTCTCCTTGATGCATCAAGTCTACATTAGAATCTTCTGGATAAGACATCAGCTGCTGCCTGAGTTCTCCTTTCACCAGCTTCCAGGAAACTTCCACAACATCTCTCTTTGTGTTACTTCAACATGCACTTCTTTGCAGTCGGATTTAGAAGAGGGCAGATTCAAAACAACCGGATTAGCTGCCATTAGACATCAATATACTTCATTAGAGGCCGATTATAGCTCACTAATTTTGTCATTAGGGCACTGCACTTGGGAACAATGACCAATAAAAGGCTTGAGACTAAAATGTTGGGTTACCAAGCAGATGTTGACTACTAACTTCTTCTTACTCCTACGAGCGTGATATGGACCCCGTCTGTTCTGCTAGTATTTCTGGTGCTTTTGGGGGGAAATTACTGTCCCTTCTTTATGTTCTCCCTGCCATTGCACCAAGTTTTATTAGAAGGCCATCATCCCAGCAGGGAATTACTCTAGTTTAGTTGAAAAAGTAGAGGAGCAAGAAAAACTCCTTTCCATCGTGAGGAACATAACTGAATCATCTGTCTCCTCGTTACTTAAACTGACATGTTCTAGCCATTTTCCAAATGTCCTGCAAAGATAAACTTTGACAACTTGATTCACAGTGAAGCACACAGATGGAGATGGAGCGATACAGAATCAACCAAATACCAGCAGGGCAGTATAATTTCAATTTACATATTTTACGGAGCCATATAAATGAATGCGATTTCCATATAAATGTGAGGTGAAAAAAAAACAGGTGAGGGAATCACAGTTTTGTCTCTGATATGGGCTACATGGGTTGGAATCAATAACAAAGGCAGATGCTGGGGGAGATAACAGCAATTCAAAGCAAAACCTGCAAACACACACATGGACACACACACACACACACACACACACCTTGTAATGAGATGATCTCCCAATGAAATGCATGCAGGACATCAAAGCTTCACAAATGCCCAGCAAAACAACACTTGTAATGCGACAGGCAGACATTTGTTCCACTAATCACAGAGCGGATTGTCAAATACAGCTAAATGGAGGCTTATGGTATCAGGCCCTGTTACTGCTACGACAAACACACACACACACACACACACACACACACACACACACACACACACACACACACACTACACACACACACACACACATACACACACATACATACACACACACACACACACACACACACACACACACACACACACACACACACACCAACACAATATCCCTTGCCTTGGTCCTTACACCTTGACAGCTGTCAGTGATTTTGACATGTGAGATCATGGAATAAAGGGATTAGCACTGATCTGAGGAGGAGGCGTGTTCCCAGCAGATATTTCAGAGGGCGTGTATACACATCAAGTAAACAGTTTTAAAAGAAGACTCCCCCTTTAAAGGGTTCGGTTCATTTCAATGATAAAAAGGATATATTTCGTCATTTAGTTGGGATCTAACCACTAAGATTTGTTGTGTGCCAGTTGTGTTTGTTATGTTTGTGGTTGCTCACAGCAATGAAAGATGAAGCTTAAATAATTCAGCTACAACATGTCTTTGCAGACACGGCTTCCTGGTTGATTTAGATAATGCATTGACCTCATTGTCAACACTTTCCAGTGGAGCAGGAGAGAAAGTGTGAACAGTGTTGACAACATGTTCTAGGATAAAGATGTGGATCCAGGCAACGCTTGAAAGAATTACTCTTGTGAACTTTGATACACTGCTCAATACTTGTACACTAACAATAGATGACATATTTGTCTATAGACTGTATAAACAGTGTTTGTAATGAACCTACAGATCATCAATACTCGTTCTTTCCTATTCAGTAACACATTTCTTACAAATTCTTCTTTTTATCCAATGTGAAAATATATATTTCTTTATTTCTACTTTGTATATCCTTGGCAACTACAGTGAAAGGTGATAACGGATCTTCTTCACGGCCGCTGCAGGCAGCAGAAACAGCTTGAAAGCTCCACATTGACACATCATCACCTTTTAAAACTGACTCTCGGTTTTTCTCTATTATTAGTCTATACCAGCTCCTGGGAGAAATATCTGTCTTTTTTAGCCACTAAATACTCCACTGCATTCTCACCAGCCAGCCAGCCACTAACTGTCTCCTCCACTCATTACAACTGCCTGCCTGCTGAAGCTGAAAAGAGCCGTTAAGAGCAGCGAGAGTGAACCAGCACAGTAGCGTTGCAGGTTCGATGGATAAACAATGAGCTGAAACTCTCGGTAAAGTTCAGCGAAGGTGAGCGGAGAGGTAGACTTAGGGGGTAACTCTAACTTTTCTCTCTATCTCTCTCTCTCGCTTATTGTTATCTTAAAAACAATAGATTGTAGCCACTTTACACACTGCCAGCAAGGCAATCATGCTATGGTACATTTGGGAATAGAGGAAACTAAATAGTGTGGTGAAGGAGAAGTGGATTTATATGGTTGAGCAACTAAAACTTACTTGGTTAAGGTGAAAAAGATCATTACAGGAAATAAAAAAGGAAACATTGCAGCTATGATGACGAATTAGCCCCTGGGGGCAATGGCCAAAATGTTGGGACCTCAAGTGTAGACAGCAGATAAATAAACTAAGACTCTTCAGGGTCTTCAGTTCACCGTACAGTATTTAAAGTCAGACTCATCTCTGTTAACAACTGTTTCTCCACGCAAAACACAAGGTCCAGACGACATGTTGGCTAATTTATATTAACAGCTATTTGCATATAACTGCAGATAAATTAAAAAGCCCATAGCTGATGCATTTCCTGCAGGCAACCAGAGCCTGCTCCAGTGTGATTGGTCAATCAGAAGGATTCCCACCACAAAATCTTGTCCTTCACCTACAGATTCTGTGTATTTCAAAATCTGTTTATAAAGATTAGTGGAGGACAAGCTTCACTGTTCTGAAATCGTCTGGCCTTGAGAACCTCCCTTACTTTTACACCCTCCCTGCTTTATTAGCTATATTAAATATATAAATTATATGGAACATTTACCCTTGGCTGTGGCTCAGTTGGTAGAGCGAGTTGTCCACTACACAGACAGTCAGTGGTTTGATACCTGCTTCCTCCAGTCTATATTGTGTCCTAGGGCAGGATACCAAACCCTAAATCCTCCCTGATGGCTGTGCTGACAGTGTGTGAATAGTGTGTGTTTGTAAAAAAAGTGCTGCATATAAAGGTGCCGCATGAACGCATGTGTGAAAAGAAGAATGTGACTTGTACAAAGAGCTTTGAGTGGTCGATAAGACTGGGAAAGCTTTACAGAAACATTCTGTTTGCCATCACAGAAACTTGACAAAATCTCCAAAGCTCGAAGTGACTCAGGGGGAGTGAAAACATGTTTTTGTGATGTGTTGAACTGATCCTTTGATACTGCGTTTGTGTTTTTATTTATATATCTGGAAACGTTAGTGGAGCCCAAAAACACACACAGCGGGCACATAACAAGGTGCTAAGAATCAGAGCAGAGGTGTCTCCCTCTCCCTGGACATCCCCCGATGTCTTTTCATCAGTGATTTTCTCAGGAAGTCCATTACTATTGCAGGCGGGTACCGCGCTCTTGCACCACAATCAATACTCTTCCATTAAGGTGATGAACGGTGTGTTTCCCAAACCTTCTGCAGTCAAGACAAATTCTCAGCATCCACTCATCCAAGTCAGTCAATGTGGGCATGACAGCAGTACACCCGGGGAACGTGAAGGGTAAAGAGAGTGACTGACCGCGAGGGTCCGAGCAACCCCTCCGTCCCTACAAATGGACCATCGCCGTGGTAATGCACGCCGTCCTTCTCTTTAACCGCAGTCTACTCAAGCACTGATGCTCATTTTTCAAATGTAGCCTGAGGAATTTTTTTTTATCTAACAGCCCTGAGGGTAAGTTCTTATCTTCTTATCTTCAAACCCAATTTGAAAAGATGAGTGTGGGAAATTAAGTTATTGAGTGTTTCATCGAGTGTTTCCTTGAAAGGGACAGCAAATAAGATGAGTATGCGTATTTTTGTGAAGGAATCCGATAATAACACATATAACTCTGTAAGAATCAATATGGGAATAAAACAATTAAAAAAACTCCAAACACAAGACTATTTATGTTGAACAAAAAGTGTTTTTTGGATGGTGAAGACACAGTTATTTAGTATTCGTTATGTTAGAGGGACTGTGGGACTGTGGGAGATTTGGCTCAGGAGTCAGGCTCAGTAAGAAAAGGTACTTAAAGTTTTGTTATAGACTTTGTGACCTGATGGATATAAATCATATTGATGAATGCAGAAGAGTGTTATGATCAGAGTAGAGAGGTCATATTATTTACTTGAGAATGATATTAATAATGAATATAAAGTTGTAAAAATAAAGAAAGTCCATTTTTTTACTCTCATTCTTCATATGAATCAATGTAATTTTAGTTCAGAGGTGGATTTCGTCCTGTGCTGACATCAGCACACTGATATCTGGGCACCTCTGGAAATCATAGACTTACTGTAGCTCCTTCCCCCCAATATTCTCAGGAAACTTTACGAGCTGACAAAAACACTGTTCATTAATTTACAGAGGAAGTGCAAAGTCACCCCTCAGGAAACAAGAATTAGTGTACTAATTTCTATGGAGATGGACACGTCGTGAAAACCCCGGCAAAGGCTGCGCCAGGTTAATTTAATAAAGCCTGTGTTGCTAGTCCGCTCCAGAGACTATTTTTCCTCCAATTTAACCGCTGACATGTTCTGCTATCTTTTGTAAATCTGGAGAGAATAGCAGAGTGGCAGAGCAATTACTGGGTGAGTGACAGGCTTTCAGTTTAGCTAAGGCAACAAAGTCAAATCTGCATAATGATCAAACAAGTTTCAACTCTGCCTGTGAAAGGGAAAGAATGGTCCAGGTACTAGCGAGAGATGACACTGATATTTACAATATATCAGTGAGCCAATCAAGGAGGTCTTATTACTTCACTTTACATTGTTTCTACCATTATATATATGGGTTGGGTTCTGTTATAAAGTACATCACATTAAAAAGGGGACATTTATATTGAAACCCATTAACGCTTCCTCCGCAGGTCATGGAGAGAGTCGATAAACCGGTGGAAATGGATCTATGATGTCATTTGTCAAGTCTGAGAAAAAAAGCATCCGGTGACATCACTTGAGTCGTCCTGGTTTGGGATTTCAGGCCCACGTTACTAACTG
The DNA here is from genome assembly GCA_038501795.1 of Pseudopleuronectes americanus. Classification (NCBI taxonomy): domain Eukaryota; kingdom Metazoa; phylum Chordata; class Actinopteri; order Pleuronectiformes; family Pleuronectidae; genus Pseudopleuronectes; species Pseudopleuronectes americanus. The sequence goes on along the minus strand of CM076730.1, from coordinate 5,257,381 downwards.
AGAATAGCTTCTTTGAAAGACGGGAGCGTTGACAATGCAGGGGAGGACGGTCTTGACAAACATGCTATGGGGTAGCATTATGGGATGTGTAGCACCCAGGGGTTTCCAGGACTCATATTCGGGACTAAGGCCTGGTTCACAACTCTTAACCTATCTTCAAAACATTAGCGACCACAGACATAGTGATGGATTTGAAATGATATAATAATTGTCAGAAAGCACACACTAGATGATTTGTATGAAACGATTTTTACATTTCCTGTTTGATATTTATGTTTTAAGATCGTAGGAGGCTCCGACTCAATCGTAGCACTAAAATTATTTTGTAAATCCCTCACTCGTCAGGATTAGTTGGGTAGATAACGAGTTCCTCTGGTTGATCGTTGGAAGGGGCGAATCGGGTCCAAAATCATCCTGACTGTCAAGTTTAGCAGTTATCATAGCATGTGAGCTCTTATATTTGCTCAGTTGAGAGAAGTGGGAGGCAGAACATTTTAAATGTCAGTGGGAAGTCAGGGGATTACCAAAGTCATCAGGATTCCTCCTCTGGGCACCACAGATGTCTGTTCAAAAATTACTTATTTCAGGTTGAACCCGAGGATCAACGGCCTGATCGACTTTGCCACTGGCTGGGCTCAAAATGTGTATTTCATGTTTCCAGAGCCTAACGTTACCACTTGAAATTATTTTGCCTTTTCTTTCAAAGACATATCATGTGTAATTATTCCACCTTATCTTATGGGATTCAGATCAGTGTATCGGAGGATTTGTGTAGTTTCTGAGTGTTGCATTATATTGTTTGATTTTTATAATGTATTGCAATCATGGGTTATTTTCTTGTTTGTATTGGATGAAGTGTTTTGATCATGAGTCTCTTGTACTTTAGATGATATGCACTGTATAATATACATGAATTATTCATTGATACTTGGCTGTTATTCTCTACTGCAGGCTGCCTTGTAAAAAGTCGCTATAGGGTAAACAGATGATAATTAGCTTATGGTAAATGGTAAATGGATTTGCATTTATATAGCGCTTTTCTAGTCTTGATGACCACTCAAAGCACTTTACATTACAGTTTCACATTCACCCATTCACACACACATTCATACAGTGCATCTATCCCAGCACTTTGTTATTCTAAGGGGGGGCCATTCGGGGTTCAGCATCTTGCCCAAGGACACTTCGGCATGCAGATGGTTCAGACTGGGAATCGAACCGCCGACCTTCAGGTTGGAGGACGACCACTCTACCCCTCAGCCACAGCCGCCCTTATAGAGCTAACTCTGGCTCATTTATCTGTCTGTTGACTAATGAGCACTGTCCATATCAAATAAGTGAACAAATTAAACTTAAGTAATCACTGATATCTGCTCATTGTGTCAAGATGGGTGATTTTTCTTTACAGTAAATTGGTCTCGTGCATGTTTTACTCAGACCTAATCAAAGAGGTGTCATTGCTTGAGAAGCACTTTAATGTCTCCTGAATGTGAGCCTGAGTCTGTGATGATAAACCTGCCCACTGTGTTAAATATTACATTGTGCATATTGATACGGAACAAAACACACTGATAAAAGATGAGCCGACATCAGGATGAAGGATCGCTCGGTTAATGCATTCGTCTCTGGCCGGAGTCTGATGATCTGAATAACAATAAAAAGCCCCTCTCACTCTCTCACTAGCCCCACTAACTGTGATGTAGTGGAGGACCGGCCGCTTGCTGGCTGTGACCCTGAGTGGTGGCTGGGTTTCAGTTGAGGTGAGGAGAAAGGGCAGCGTCCCAGAAGTGGAGTCACCTTTCAAACAAAATGCAACAGTGGTCCCACAAGCAGAAAAAGTGCTTTCTGCCAAAAAAAGAAAAGAAGGGCGACTTCAATCTGGGAAATGTCGCCCTTGATCCACCGGCTGCACCACTCCACTGCACTGGGCACAGGGAAATATGGGAAGAATACAAGGATTATAAACCACAGTAACAGCTCCACGAATATCCTCTCTGTGTTACTCTCTGAAAAAGTGATTCCTAATCCCTCGTTCTCAGGGTGATTCTCTGTGTGACTCCCCCCCCCCGAACAGGACTTTTTCAGCTGATGAGATTGTGCGAGTGATGAAGCCGAACTGACTTATGTAACTCTATCAAACACAATAATGAGAATGAGAAGTGTTGTGTATGTGGCATTAACACTTAACAAACCATCCACATATATCTGTGCTCATTACAGAGCTTCATCCTGTAACCCAGGACTCAGGAGTACCCATGATGGATGTTACGGCCTAGTAATAAAATGGCTTGGCTGGAGAAGATGTGCCTGTGGAATAGACCGGTGGTGTTCAACACCCCAGTCCTGCTGCCCTCTTCTGATTCCTTCCCCTGATCTTCCCTGCTCGCTTCAACATCACACAAAACGAAAGTCATGTCCGTTACAGTCAGCACAGAATTCTAATGCAGTGGATTGAACAACTTAATTAAAACTGACACATTTGGGGCTGGACTAATTTTCATTTTCAAAAAAGGTCCAACTTTTTGACTTTAGTGATAGAGCTCCAACACTTTTGTATTGTGTGCTGCAATAGGAGCAGTAAACTGTATTTGTATTAACAAGCCTCTAACTATTGAAGGGGAATTGGGAACAAGGTTCAATATCAACTTTTGTCCACTGAGAACATAGTGTGTGATTGAAAAACATTGCAAAGCATTTACTTGATATTTATGTTTCCTTTTTGCTGCTACTTCTCATTGTACAGATGCCCCTCATATAGAGTAGTGTTTATATTTACAGCCATGCTGCCCTCTGCTGACTCCTCATGCTAATGTGATCATTGCATCAGCGCTCACAGACTTCATCTGAATCTTCATCATGCAGCCAGGACAGAGACGAGGAGGCACCATCACAAGGCCTCTGGATTGATCCTGTCTAGTTATATGTGGATTTGTGTTGTTTTGTATATTAAACTGAATCTTGTTGCTATTGTGATCAATTCTAATGGATATAATGATTTAAAAAAAAGACTTCAAAAATCTGTTATCGTTTTGTTTCTCTGAACACAAGTTTTTGGAGACTTTTTTCTAAGAAAGTTAAAAGATTTCATTGCTCAAAAGAAAGGAATTATGTTTTTTTTGTTTTGTTTTAAAATGAGCAACGTGATGGATTATTTCCATCTGTTGTAAAAACTGATTATTTATCAGATATTGGAATAGGATGAGGTGTTTATGTATAACACGTTTTTGTTCATTTTACATTTTCTATATTATTTGTAAACACTTTGTTTGTTTTTATTTAAAAATAACTGTCTCTCTACCACCACCTCGTGGGGCTAAACAAAACTGCTGCTGCTCTGCTTAGTGTGGGTGGACTTTCACATCTGCAATGTGTCCAATTCCCCCACAGATTAAATCTATTCAAAACTGTTCAAAATCTATACCTTGAACTATAAAGTATATACATTGCATTAAACTAATGGTGAACCAACCTGGCTGTTAGAGGCTGTACAAGTAACTGCATGAAATTATAGGAAGTATAAAATCTGAATTTATTCATTTATTCAACATGGGCCAACATCTCCAGGTTGGTTGTCTTCTATATTAGTGATGTCAGTTTTTCAGGTGTGTGTTTGTATTTATTTTTTATGTATCAACACCCTAACTGAATACTTTCAGCCTACAAGCATTTTGATATATTAAAAGGCTTTTTATTAAACTTGGAGGACCTTGGATGTTTTCCTTTCCAGAGACTGCTTCACTTTAAAGTGAGACGATGCAACTGTTGATGAACAGTGGAAGCCAGAGGCCACGAGAGGAAATTACAGGTTAATGTCACCATGTCACTTCATTTCCGGAGACTCTCCTGGAGGAGTCGTGTAAGGACACAATCATTAGATGACCTTTTATTGGGTGAGTGAACAGAACCACAAGCCGTAAACAAGGAATGCTTATTTACTGAATGAATTGAGCTTCTAATATGCAAGAAGAGGATTGAGTTTTTTTCTTCTTTCGGAAGTTATAGTCTGACTTTTATCACATGAACCCCAAAATCACAAAAAACTAAAAATCAGTAATAATTGTCTCGCTCTAAAATGTACGATGGTTCAGGAAATCTAACTAAATTTAAGAGGTTACAATGGTCAAATATGTTTTCAATAGGTTATGAGGAAAAACACTGCGAACACTAAATTAGTATAATATGAAAATTTGTTATCGTTTCAGATGCTCAGGGAAAAATAGATATATAATATGATAGTAATAAGAAGGCACTCCCAGGGGAATCAAGGTATGAAGCTAAAATGTATAAAACAATCGTCTCACAACACAAGGACACTGCAGCAGACTGATCTTTAAAATAGATTTTATTTACCATTTTGTAATTCAACAGTTTTACGATATACAGCTGACAGGACTAAGACATTTTCAATGGATTTTGGCCCTAAAGGTTGAAGAACAGGAAGAACAGACGTGGTTAGATAGATAGACAGATAGATATGATAGAAGGTACCAGAAGAGTTGTGTTCTCTTTTTCTCACTTGTGCTTTTCTTTCTCCTCTCCTCCCAGAAAAAATTACATTGGCATAGCAACAACACCGCATGTCTGTCCACTGACACTTGGACTTGTTTCATGTATCATATACCTGCTTTTTTCACCAGAATGAAAATGTGAATAATTGTTGTAATTATACATTTCTTTTCTTGTTGCTTAAAAAAAGAAAATACTTATTTAAAGTGCTGAGATTATTATTATATGAGCAGTAGTAAGAACTTCAAGAGGTAACATTCTGTAATAGAAACAAGGTAAACTTTTTTAGTGCAGTGGAGAAGGTGTGCAAAAAGTGGTCCAGACTTTCATGTTAGGTTATGTTGTCTTCTTGTGTGTAGTATTTTTTCTTTAAAGGGGCCAAATGAGTCTCGTGTTATTGTTTTGGTAGCTTGACACAATAATCAGTGGTTCACTTTCCCAATAGATCAATTTAAAATAGCAACACGACCCTCGTCTGATACACATAACTTGTTAAAACGTCTACATAAAACAATATCAGGCTCTGGTATTATGCATCAGAGCAGCACAAGAGTGACAACGTGACTTCATGGGTCCTGATAGTGATTCAGTCCTGGTTGCAGAGGAATTTTGGTGTTTTGATTTTGCGCATTTTCCAACATTTTCTAACAGCTACACAGAAATAAAAGCCAAACTGTTCATTTTAAGGGCCACAGGCTATGTAAATGTAAGCAGCAATGTGCGACTGGTGGCACTGCACTGTGTAAAATATTTCATTTGAGTACATGTAACACTGTTGTTGAAAAAAAAGAAAAAAACATCGTTATGTAGCTGCAGCCGCCGTCTACACCAGAGCTCACAGTAAAAACAACCATTCTTCTGTAGTTCAAGTTTCGATCCAAAGCTTTTTGTTTGGCAATGCTTTTAGTATCAGCTGGCGTCATTTTAATTTCTTCTTCTACGAATACATCTTCAAAAAGGAAACAAAAAAGTAGTGTCATCAAATATGGGTAAACAATGATTAAAATCCAAAGATAAAATATGTAGTTTCTTTCTCTTCTTTTAGTACAAAATGTTTTTCTCTCTTAAAAGATAAGACTGTAGATTATTAGCAGAGTAGGACATGGCTAGTTCTGATAGATTAGAGGTACACCGACATCAATAGTGACGCTACACGCCTGCTCTACGCGCAGGCTCAGCAGTAAGAGCTAATCCACTACACAAAGATTTCACAATACACCTGACTTCGTCTACGTCACGCTACGAGAAAAATGACAAATCAAAAACGGAAAAAAATTAAACACTGCCCCCCCGCCCCCCAAAAAAACACATATCCATCCCCCATAACAAAAGTAAAGGTAAAACACGCACACAAACACACAGTCCAATTATATGTTGTTTTTACATTACTGTACAAAGGGAGGGAGAGCTGTGGGGGCCAGCAGAGATGGAGAGGGTCGGGATATACTGAGATGGTTAACACGGCGGCTAAGCCTCACTTACTACAGCATGACCACACCAAACAGGCACAAACAGGAAACGGACTGGACTACAGGCTGTCCCAACAGGAAGATGAGTTCATGTTCACCTTTTTCCAGCTTCCAAGAGCCAACTTTGAATTTCTGATGCCGTTTTCAGAAGAAGCAACCCAATGTATTTAGATTAGCTGATGGTGGTAAGGTATGATTGGCTTAAAGATAGGGTTAGTAATCCTGGAAAAGCCATATGCAACCCACCCCCTTCCATCAGCGCTCTTGTCGATGCTACACCCCCAAAACACAGGAACGTGCACTGACTCACTGGTTTGTGAGGGGTACACACAGGCAGGTACAGTGTGTCTCTATGGTGACAGGCCAGTACGACAGTCAAGGATTTCCTTCAGTCGTGTTTATCACAGTCCTGCAAGGGCTCCAGACACCAGCTATCGGGACATGGAGTTTCATGTCCCGATAGTTTCAGAAACAATTCACCAACCTGACCTTTAATAGAGCACCTGGTTTCACTGTATTTCTAATAAAAAATAAACACTATTTCAACACACGTCAAGTGTGGTGTGAATACTTATTGGATGAGTCAGAACCTGACAGTTAAAACAGATGACGAACTACACAGACCCAAAGCTACGATTCTCCATCTATTGGATTATCTGAGGAACCTTCCTGAACAAAGGCCTGATAAAAACCTGGTAGAGGTTTGTGCTTGTTTCAGAATGCCCACTGTGCTCGTCAGCCTTTGTGTTTATGTGCTTAACATCAACGTCTTCATCTGTGCAGGTTTTTTCTCTAATACTCTCCCATTTTTTAGGGACGTTTTGTGCTTGACTACGCCTTTGCTGGGACCAGTTGCCTAGCAACCGGCTGTATTTTCTTTTCGTGCAATTTTAAAAAACACGAACTGTGGCCACCACTCACTATTTACTACATAGTCCACTGTATGGTGAGTTTGCCAATGTGTAGTTTGTATTTATAATGGTTTAAACCCTATATAATGGACGGATTGTACAACTGATAGATATATACAATAATGCATTGCACTCCCATTAACTGTAAAACAAACTTTTAACATGTATTAAAGGAATTATCCATTTGCTGTATTATTGTTTTTGATGCACCACATATCCCTGCGACAATGACATGAGTACCATTACAGAGACAATGTGCAGAGTAGTTTATAGTCCTCTTCATAGAGGTCTCAGTGGGGGGGGTAGTGGATGAGTGGTGGATTTTGGACACAACCAAGACTTATCTCCTCATATTGCTCTCAGGAAGATATGCTGCATATGAAATACTGATGCATTCCCAAAAGTCCCAATCCCTCCTTGTCAAGCGAACTGCCCCTCACTACCACCTGAGCAGGTGTCCAACAGGAAATCTGAGGATGAAACATGTGGCACCAGATACAAATCACCAACCAGCTGCCCAGACTCCACCTGATACCAACATAAACCTCTGTCATCCCACCACTATAACACTGTCCTGGATAATCTGCGTGCTAGAGACCCCCCCTCTCTATCCAATCACCCCCTCCCTCCCCCACAAACACCACGACAAATCAATTCACAGATGAGGAATGGTAAACATGGTTAATTACGATTCTGTTGTTTTTATTTTTTTGTACAAAATAAACATATGCTGTCTTTATAATTATTTACTAAGTTACTTTACAATAACGAGAGGTAAAAAGGAGAATCCTACAGAGAGAACAATTCTACATGAGCTAGATTTCAAACTACAATAATTCAGCGATGATCTTTACTCTACGTTCTTCTGGAAACCAGCTGCGTCTCACTGCCCCCTCCTTTAGTCGCAGCACAGCTTGGCTCAGAGCTTTTAAAAACAAGTGTGTAAAATACAACAAAAGGTTCCACTGACGGTAAGAGGCTGACACCAGATCAGTCTCTGGGAACATATGTTACCAAAAACATGTGAATGGACTCAGGTAACATGTAGGTAATGTTTTTGGTAACATGCCTGAATGGGGGCGGATTGCTACGACCCACGGGAGACACACACTCCAACACACCTATGACTCCTGTCACCGGCTGCCTCGTCCAGCCCGAGTTCCTCCGTCACAGGCCACATCCCAAGATGCATTTCATCCAAAAAAGGAATGCCTGGAAGACTTCAAGATGAGATGGCACTTCTCGCTTTAGAGTTGCATCCACCTATTTTGTGTACGTGTGTGTTGGGATTTTCCGACAGTGAGGTGCGTCTTAACAGGCCACCTTAGTGGACACATGGTTCCCAAAGGTGAGGAGCGACTACAAACCATTAAGTTTAACTTCGTGTGGACCCTGAGAAATGGCCATGGGATCCCTTCTGACAAAAAACTGGGAACAAATATGCTCTGTGTACGTGTGTGTGCGTTTGTGCGTGTGTGTGTGTGTGTGTGTGTGTTGTGAGTCACAATACAGTTGAAGTTCACTGACGTTTCTCTGAGTTCTCAACCTTTAAGCAGCTTTAGTAAAAGATAAAGTTAAAAATGGAGGAAATTTCCACGGACTAACACCCCTAAGTGTCAGTCGCTACTCGGCAGTTAAAACATTTTTCCTCTGCGGAACTTATTTTTAAAGAAGGAGCAGCATAAAAAAAAAGAGGCTTAGTCTCAAGCAGAGATCAACTATGGTTGAGGTCACTGTGTGCTGTAAAATGTACAATAGTGTGAGAGTGTGTGAACGAGTGTTTCCATCTCTTTTCTGGTCATGAAGTTGAGACTGCTTCCATCCCTCAGCATCATCACACTATAAATGTCCAGTGCAGGCACAGTTCCCCCTCCTTGGCTACGTTACAGCACCACGACAAGGTCTCCAGCCGCCAAATCACCGCCGCTCGAACGTCACGATCCCCGAAAAACAGACCTGACTAACTGAATAAAGGAGAACAGTGTGTGTCTCTATGTTGCTGCATGCACACGACAAACACATGCAGCGTCACAATCAACTGTAACTCCAACTGCATATGCAGGGGACGTATACAAGGGAGAAAGGAGAAACAAACTGCATTATCAATTTTTGTCAGAAAAATTAACACCCACAAAAACGACGCACGCACACACACACACACACACAACTCTAACCTCACACTTACATACACACTAAATCTTTTGGATGATGACCCAATTTTTTCTTCCTTTCATTTTTTTTGTTCTTCGCTTATCTTGAGACGACACACAGAAAGATAGAGAAGAGGTTAGGATTGAAATAATAAGCCTTTACAATATGTAAAGGTCTCCAGCGAATCGGATCTCCCCCACAGAGGACTGTGGGAAAGTGGGGTGAGGTTGGAGGAGAAGGAAGGACAAATGGAGGAAGAGAAGGAGGAGATGGATGGGGCGCCGACAGAGTCGGGGGGTGGGGGGGTGGGGGGGGGGTCCGTCTATACACTGGGGTTCGGGTTGTTCTGTGTGTTGGTGGAGCCGTTGCTCCCCTGAATGGTGAGACTGATGTCATCTCTCTTCTCCGTCTCCTCCTCCTTCTCCTTCAACTCCTCTTTCTGCTCCTCCTTCAGCTCTTCCTTCTCCTTGAGGGGACAGGAATCCACGGCGTCTTCAGAGGCCATGGCAGCGTAGTGGCCTGTCCGGTGCTTCTGCAGGGCGGGGCCCCAAGATGGATCACATCGGCACGCGAACTTCAACCGCTGAGACAGAGAGACGAAGAGGAACACGTCATTTGGAGAAGCTTCAATATGAAGAGAAACTTTGGGGAGTCAATTAGATGATGATAAAATTCCTGGAGAAAGATGAATCACATCAACTCAGGACTGTGGTAGAAGTACAGTGTCAGGATATCAAACACCAGCTCCAAAAACACTTGACAATGTCAATAGATGAGTTCATTAACTGACATTTCAAAAGCTTTTATCTTTCACTCCTCATGCTACAGTAGTTTGTCTTATTTCAGCATTTAGTTTGTCAACAGGACTTTTAACCTGAAACAATTTTTTCCACTGCTTTCAACTAGAGTATCACCAAGTAGAGCACATACCTCCTCCAAGCCCCAATAGTCCCCTTAGATTCAATCATGCCGCACAAAGTTTCAAACACTCATAGATATCAGTGCCATAAATATGCCAGATCTTTTTTCATCAACACCCATGAATTACACCCTGGGGGGAAAGAAAATCGCCTTGCCCCCCCCCCTCTCCAAGTTGGTTCAGGAATGTTTTGTGTGTTATCCTGCTAAGAGACAAATGACGATGAAAACCTTGGTGGAAGTAACAAGACTCCAAATTCTTCTGCACACTCATACTTCTTTTACACCAAAATTAGCAGGTAGGGCTCTACACATATTTACAAAATGTCTGTATACCGGATAGAAAAGAGGCGTGTGACTGAGTTTTGTTTAGATAGTGAATAACACCAGAGTCCTGAAGGTGATTGTAGGATAAAAAGAACTGGATAGAAACCAGAGGATCTGTGACCTTTTGTGATGACAACTTTCTTGGAGATGAATATGCATTAGTTTGAATGTTATCAATTATAGAGAAAAGTCTTTGCCAAAGTTTGATCCAAACTGCCCGCATATGTTTAAAATAGTTCAAATCAGTGAAACCAAAGGTTATATTATAATATCTTTGCTTTGTATAAGTAACATTTGTTGACCTTGCTGTGCACCACTGTTTAATCTGCTCCGAGCCATGTGATCATGGATATAAAGATGTTAATAAATGAATCAGTAAAATGTGGACACTACGATTTGTTTTTGTATTTTGGGTATATGTATTTGTATACAGTATATATACTATTTAGTTGGATTTAAATTAGATGAGACATATATTTGTAGCCATCATGCTGCTTGCATTACTTGTTAACATATTGTCCATCTAATCATCAGTCAAAACATTGAAATGTTTATCATCGTGAGGCCTGCTCAGGCAACTCTCTGATTGGTCATTGAGTGGAAGGGGGCGGTACCTCTCTGAAGGTGGCTCCTGGGGACCTGGAGATCTTGTAGAGGGCGTAGACGGGAATGCAGATCACCGAGGACATAGCCATGCAGAAGCCAATAGCCAGGGACCAGCCGGGGTACTCGTAGTTGTTGTAGGTGATGGGTTTGTACTGAATCACTGTGAAGATCAGGATGAACTACAAGAGCAGAGGAGAGAGAGAGAGAGAGAGAGAGAGAGAGACTGAGCAGAGTAGATGGCGATAAATTCAAAGCATCTAACAAAATACATCATCTTTAAACAGTTTTTGGCGAATGCATAAAAATATCAATAAAGATAGCGAAAAATTCAGCATGTGGCCCCATCCTATTCACAGTGTGTGTAAAATATGAATGTTGTTGCTACTCTCAAAGTAAAAAAGTTCCTGTACAACCGACGATGTTTAGATGTTCCTGACACAGGAAACTTTAGTCTATGCAGGTCAAATAACAGCAGCCAGCAACACATTACACGCTTGCTTTTATTTACAAGTAGCAGATAAATATAATTATAAATCCAGCAGCAGTTTGGTCACAGTTCTAGCAGAGGCCCTGGAGAGCAGGGCATTAATCTGTGTGGTGAAATGAAAGAGAGAACAAAAGTGCCTGAAGTCTGACCAGTAATCCACAACAATGAAATTCTTGGTTTGCCCAGCAGCTTAGTGGACTAATGCGCCTGCTTGGGAAATACCATTGATAGCGGCTGCATGTGTCCATTTCCCAGTCAGAAAGATTTGCTTTTAGAGGTTTATATTGGAAACAAGGCCAAACAGCAGCCAAACAGATTAGTGGTGATGGCAGCTCAAATATAGGCCACGTCCCGAACAATGTGTCAGAAACTCAGCTAAAGTTTAGAACCTCGCACTCTTTTAAAACCAGTGCGTGGTATCCGTCCTGCAACAAAGTCCCAATCTATATTACAAGGGCACAATGTAGCTTTATGTGACTGAAACAGTGAGAATCACAGGTTCCATCACTGTGACTGTGGGCCCAGATCAGAGTGTGTTTGCTGTGTCTGTGTGTGTGTGTGTGTGTGTGTGTGTGTGTGTGTGTGTGCGTGCGTGCGTTGACATACAGAGATGATAAGGGGGGAGACGAATCTCCAGCAGACCCTGAAGAAGAGAGGAGGAGGGAAACCCAGCATCATTTCAACATCTCTGAAATAGTTCCTGTGACCTGCGGCGAAAAACAAAAACATGGTCATATAGTATATATATATATATATTCCTTTGATCAAATATAGTATTTGATCAAAGGAATGAGTAGGGAAAGTGTGTGCAGGGTCTGTACTGTTCTTTTAACACTACCCTCAGTTTTTCGAGAAAATGAATGAATTTCTAATCTGCATAATGGCTCATCAGGAAGGCCTTGTTATTCATCAGCTGCAGTCACAGAGAGCAGAAGAAAGAAGGTTTCTGTCTAATCTTGCATACTGAATACATGTCCTTAGGCCTCTAGGAATCAGTACATCTGCCTGTGGCACAATGAATGTGGGTGTATAATGGTGAGTTAACAAGGCAGCTTCAATGAATAATTTTTGTAGAATTCATGTACTGACGAGGTGTCGGAGAATTTCATTCTTGCTCGACTAAGACACACTGACATTTACTGCTGATGTTCTGACAGCTGATTCTATTTCTCTGTGCGGGGTCAACATGTCAAGGTATGAATCCCTATCCACAGAGATAAGAGAATTAAAAACTACTGGGCCTCATGTGTTTTTATGTTGTTTTTTTTACGTAGAATGTTCGAATGTTTTTGTTATTGAAAACAAAAAAACTATGGCAGATCTGTGATTTTCCTAAATTAGGGGCCATAGAGGGGCCACACTTTACATAGAGGGGCCAATACTTTGTCTAATAAACATGCATTCGAAATTGTCATATTTATTGTCAGTAAGTGAGTAGAAAGTTGCAATTCAGGGGCCAATCAGATTCAAGCTTGGGCCAGTGCCCCCCTGGATCCACCCCCAGATCTGGCCCTGCACACAACAAAACCCTATACTCAGTCCGTTTCCCTCCTCACCATAAATATACATGACACAGATGCACATGATGCAGGAGATGATGACCAGAGAGAAACTGGCAGCGTAGTTGTCCATCAGTAGCAGCCAGTAGATTCCTGCCTGCACACAGAAAACAAGGAGTTAAAGGTGTATCTCTATGAAATGACCACGAGCTGGATTCGGTGTGAGTGGGACTTACCTGTGTCGTTAGTGGAACTCCCAGTAAGAATCCAACTATGGCCACTGACAGCGTGACCACAGTCTTGTTCCTCATGATCCAGTCGGTGCCGATCTCGTCGACGATGGCCGTCACCAGGGTTTCCAGCAAACAGAACTGAGAGAACAGGTGTGAAAAATGCAATTTTTACACACTCATTACAGAGCTGATGCTGATAACATTATTGAGGGAAGAGGATTTTAATCTGAAAAAAGCTTATATTCTTCAAGTGTCATCTGAGGATATTCACTTTGTAACATGAAAAAATTAAAATTCTGTGCGTTCGGGAAAGTCAAAATCATTTAACCATTCCTTGACCCTAAAGGAATATGTCACAGGGTCAAGTTAGGACAGGAGAAAGGTGAAGAGAAAATTCCACTAGATTTACACTCTGTGCTTTAAAAACAACAACTTTATTTTCAAATAAAGATACGTATTAAATGTAGAGTAGTATGTGCTGTAATCTGTGCTCTGTAAGACTGACACTACCTAAGAGAAGATGTTATCAGTTCATACAGAGACAACATTTGACCATCAATTACTCACAGGAAATAACAACAAAACAGATTTCATAAAAAATTCTAATAAAACAAACTGAAATGAAATAGCTCACCTGAGTCCCCAGTCCCAGGAGGATGAGCATGAAGAAGAAGAGCAGCGACCAGAGCGGTGAGATGGGGAGCAGAGTGAGGGCTTCTGGGTAGGCCACAAAGGCCAGGCCTGGGCCGTGGTCCGCCACCTCGGACACGGGCACGTTCAGGTGGTGCGCCATGAAGCCCAGGATGGAGAAAATGACAAAGCCGGCGTACACACTGGTGGCACAGTTGGTTATGCTGATGATGATGCTGTCTCTGTGTGTGGCAAAGAGACAAAGAAACATGGTGAGTGGTAATCATACATCCTCAAAACACAGTGGGGTGTGTTTAGAACAGGCAAGAGTATTAGGCCCAGACATAAGAAACACATGTGAAGAGGAGAATTCTTTCAAAATGTCAAGGAAAAATTTAATCAGCTCTGTTTAAGTTGCATATTGGATTTGGTTTGAATGTCAAGAATAACGTTGAACCTTTAAGAAATAATCAAACTACTAACATTTGATATGTTTTGCATCTTCATACAAAATAGTGTAGATGAAGTGGTGAAATTGTTCTTCAGTGTCAGTTTTGGTTTTCAACAAAGTAACTGGTTTTTAAATGGCACTTTTCCTGATGACCACTCAAAGCTTCTTACGGTAGTTATGGCAGTCACACACACACATTCATTCATGCAGTGTATCTACATTATGTCATGGTAAATAATTGTTTATGAGGATATTTCATAAATTAAATAGTCTGTTGTCTGATTCAAAAAACAGCAGCAGAAATGAGAGCAGCTCACTCCTACAGGCAACTGTCTAGAAAAACAATTTTTCATTTGACGACCAAAGTTGAAGATGTTTGATGTCTTGCATTGTGTAAATCCATGAAATGTTCCTTTAAAAGGCGACTAATCTAACCAAGGTCTGTAAAGTGCCAGATAATTGCTGTGATTTCTGTGTAGAAAGCATGGAAAATGGAACAAAAAGCTTTTTCATTTTCAATAGCGATGCAGGATTTATCTATGTACACCTTCTATACTTTTCTTTTGAATGTGTTGTCCTTGCTCTGGGCTGCACCTGTTTCTGCGGGAGGATGTGTTTAGAGCACCTCTGATCTTCACTCTCTCTCTTACCCTCACTTGGACTTTGCTCACATCTAACAGGGGAACCATGCGGCTACGCTTGTTTCGTCTCCTCACATTTCCCATCAGACCTGATCAGAAAAGACGACTCTGATAACCTTGCTGTGGGTCCCCCTCCTCGCTCTCCTGACCCCTGACGTGCACTTCTACATATGCACCAACTGGTGGTGTTGCAGGAGCGCACAGAGCGACTCCTCGGGGACGGAGCTGTGGAAGCCCGCGAGAAGATTAGGACGCCGTGCAGCTGTGTGCACAGATAGCTAAAACCCCAAGCTCCTGGCAGAGGAACAAATTATATCTGCGACCCCCCCCCACCCCAACCCTGAACACCATCCCTCACTCTGTCAGCATGATGTGTGGACGAGCTCAGGAGAGTGAATGACAACTCCTCGTCTCCTTATCTCCTCCCTTTCCTCTGTCTCAACCCTCTCCTTGGCTTCCTGTTCGTTCAGCGCGACCAGCCTCTTAAAACACCTCCAAAGATATACTATCTCTGTCCCTCCTCCTGTCCCACCTTATCTCACCTTCTCCCCCCCAGTCTCTTCTCCTTCCAGACCTGTAGCCTTGAAGTTGGCTTCTGAGAATTTTATCCTTCTCGGGTCACTTTCTCCATTAGCCCTGACTCATTAGGGGGGAGGGGGGCCATACAGTCAGCACACCTTTCAGCAACTTGTCTCCTTCTCTCCGCTACACAAGCTTCTAGTCGATTCTCAATATTGGTGATTGGATCCCTTTTCCTCCTCCTAACTCACCTCACCTCACCTCCGACGCCTCCTCACTACCCACATCTAGTCTCCATGATTAGTGGAAATAATGAAATGCCGGTCTGTTGCTGAGACGCTGCTTCTCAACAGAGCCTGATGCAAAATGAGCTCAGTCGTATTCACACAGGCGACAGCAGCCAGACACTGGCACAGTGAATCGAACCACCAGAATTTTTCTGCTGAGTTTTAGTTTGAAAGTGACACTGTAGAAATCTCCAAATGCCTTTTAAAATGTAAAATCTAAAACATTTGATATTTGTAGGAGTTTAACAATCCAGCTATATCATGTCACTTAATGAGCGTTAGAGAAACCTTCAGACAAAGCCATGGTAGTTCACTATTTACGGAACTTTTAAGTTCATTTGGCTAACATATTAATCTAGCGTTACCATAGAAACATGAGACTGATATCGATCTTCTCATCTAACTCTGCAAGAAAGCAAATGGGTATTTCCAAAGACGCTGTTCAATAAGTCTGTACCAACCTGAAGCAGTTGTTGTGGAACTTGTTGTAAGAGGCCATGGTAATGAGCCCACCCCAGGCACAGCCCAGAGAGTAGAAGATCTGTGAGGCAGCATCTCCCCACACCTGCAAAACAAACCCACACACAGTCAAAAGGTTGTGCAAAGTTAGAGAGAGAGCAGTTTCTACGTCCAGTTGATTAATCCCCTTGTCTCTGTGAGTGTTACCTTTGCGTCAAGAACCTTGTGCCACTGCGGAGTCAGGTAGTACTTGATGCCGTTGATGGCTCCATCCAGGGTGATGCCACGGATGAACAGGATGGTCAAAACCAAATAGGGGAATGTGGCTGTGAAGTACACCACCTGGACACGCACACAAACACACACAGCCCCAAGACAAGGTGGTGAAGTCAATTGGAATTTGTGGTTTCCACAACAACAAAATACCAAATTGACAACATAGTTATAAATGTCCATATATGTGTGTGTGTGTGTGTGTGTGTGTGTGTGTGTGTGTGTGTGTGTGTGTGTGATAGTTGTTAATAGAGAAGTGATGTCTGGACCCAAAACTCCTACAAAAAGTATTACTGTTGGTGTTTTGTGTGGAGAAACACTCAACTTGTATGACAAAAGAAACAAATTTTCAACAGCAAACACATTCGATATCTACACTGGAAGCTGAAAAATATTGGCCGATGCCCCAAAAAGCCAATTCGTTGACAGACATTAGCCTATGGGCACCGAGGTTTGGGTTCAGGTAAGGTGTGTGTGTGTTTGTGTGTGTGTGAGATGCTGACCTTTCCAGAGGATTTAACACCCTTGATGAGACACAGAAAGACGACAAACCAGGACACAGCCAGACAGCCCAGGATGGGGAGACGGACCTCTCCAAAGGTTCCAATACCATCAGAGATGTCCAACACATAGTGTCTGAGAGACAGAAACATACATTATTAGATATTATAGACAATATAGATATTTTAATAATTTGTATTAACAAGGCTTACTTTTTTCTATTTCAACGAGAGGGAAATTTGAAGAAAACAAACGCTAAAAAAGAATACTAGCTTTACACTTTTCATTCTACTCGGCGTTGCAAACATTTCATTCTCCAGCAGAAACATTCAATACTTCAAGGATGGCCTCCGGGCCTTGGAATTTTCATTACTGGCAACGACTCTGCCTTTTCCCCTGAAATTTGTCTTTGCTTGAGGCAATAAAAGTGTTGCAGGTGTTGCAGGAGTGACCAAACACATTCAGTGTAAAGTTATTAAATGGCTTTTATGTGGCCTGTGTTGCTTTGAAAAAGTGACTTCTGGAAAGTGACCCTGAAAAACATTATACGTTATATGCATGCAGTGAGGATAATTAGTTAACTGCCTACACATCGTTATATCTGCCTCAGCTATTTTTCTCGGTGTGTTTTTGTAATGTCAGTGCAGACACAATAATAATTTTATATATCACTGTCAACAATGTGGGTAATTGTAAAATATCTACTCATTTTATAGGAGTTGTATATAGTTGGGCTTACAGCAGCAGAAATGTGAGGGTTTTAGTGGTGTTAAATGCCTGATGGACTAAAACTATTAAATCCAACGCATCACGAATGTCCGATGATCTGTGGCCTGTGCAAAGTTCCACAGACCCACACCAGTGTCTTGACATCAGATTTGTCCTGACCTTCAAATGTACTATGTGTTAATTATTTGCTGTGTCCATGCCCAGTGTGTATCACAGGGCACGAAGAAGGACAGGTATTCCACCAGTGAGACAAAACATATAAATATATACAGTTGCAAACACAAATATTCAACAACCTCACCTCAAAAGACATTACAGTGATGTGGATGAAATATAATGACAATAAAAGCTTATTAAACAAAAAAGTTATTTATTGATACATATGAGTTATTTTGACAACAGAAGTTGACTTAACTTTGAAGTTCAAATTAAAAATTTAACTCTGTTATGCTGTATTATTCAACCCCCAGCTTCAGGACTTTGTGACGCATCCTTTAGCTTTTATAACTTCTAACAAACGTTTTTGTTTCTTACAACTCTCGATCGGAATATTTGCCCATTCTTCACATGCAAAAATATCTAGCTCAGTGATGTTTGATGGCTTCCGTGCTGCAACTGTCTTCTCTTAATCCCACCAAAGATTTTCAAAATGTTTTGCTGGAAAGTCTAATGATCACCAAGGTTTAATTTGTCAACAGAAGGCATCACATTCCTCTTTGAAATAGCCTGGTATTTCTGGGAATCCATGATGCCAGGTACACAATCAAGATTGCCAGTTCCTGCCACAGAAAGACAGCCCAACATCATCAATAACTCACAATCAGGCTTGACTGTGGGGATGGTATTCTTATGGTCATAAGCCTTGCCTTTCACACGCCAGACATACCGCTGGTCCATAAGTACAAATAGTTCCAGTTTGGTTTCATCAGTCCATAGAACTGTCGCCCAAAACTCATTCATCTTATCCAAATTCCTCCTGGCATATTCTAGTCAACTTTTGATGTTCCTTGCGGTCAATTCAGTGCACGTCTTAAAGTTGCCACTGAAGCACTTGTACCAGCCTTCATCAAGTCATTTTGTAGGTGTCTTGCAGTCACACAGGGATTTCTCTGAGTTGTTCTGACTAAGTCCCTGAGGGCCCTTGATGAAATGTTGGGCTTTCTTCCACGGCCAGGCAGGTTTGAGGCTGCCCCATACATTTTAAACTTCATTATATTGCTCTTAATGGTGTGTCTTGGAATATACAATTTTGTGAAATTGTCTTACACCCAAGGCCCTTGAGGTGTGATGAAATAATCTCCTCTCTCAGCTTTTGTGGAAGCTCTGTTGTCTTTCCCATGATTGTAACTCACCTTGAATTCTTTCATGGATTGGGTTTATATATGCATCACAGCTGAAGCAAATGACGGATCATTATAGAGTTCCCAAAGGAGCAATTATGTTTCAACTCAACTTTAGGCCATAAAAACTTAAAAAATGACAATATCATATAGGGGTTGAATAATTGTGACATAGCTTGTAATATATTATATTGTAATATACTGTAACACACAAAAACTCGAATTGATAAATCTTTAAAATCTTTTGGGGGTTGAAAATTTCCGATTGCAACTGTATATACATATGTAATGAAATGCGTATATAAATGAAAAGAGAGCCTGGGTGATTGATTGCTCAAAAGCTGCTGCGCTTTCAGTCAAATCTAGTTCAAATATTTAAATGCTTTCTGCAAACACGGGTCATGTTTGAGGTAAGCTTATCTGCAGGGTCCGCTTTGACCTGGTTTTCTTAGGAAAGGCCGACAGGACAGTCCAATGAGGCTAGTTGCATAACTTGGGAAAAACTTTGAAGATTAGGTTTTTTGGATCATTTTATTTTAATTTTGGTTTTGGGAGTTCAATTTTAATGCAAATATACAAAATGGTCATTTTTGTTCATGCAGGTTACATGACCCAGACAGTACGAGCTGGAAAAAAACAACTCTGAGACCATCATCCTGAACACTGGGGTCCCTCAGGGTTGTGTTCTGAGCCCTCTGTTGTTCACCTTGATATCCCCAACTGTCGTGCCAAGAACAATTTGAGCCACATCATCAAGTTCTCAGATGATACAACAGTGGTGGGCTTGACGACTCAGCCTAAAGAGAGGAAGTGAACCAACTTGTTGTCTGGTGTAACACTAACCCGTCACTGAATGTCAACAAGATGAAGGAGTGCACTGTTGACTTCAGGAGGAAGCACACGATACATACTCCACTTAAGATTCATGGCAATGCTGTGGAATCAGTGACAAGCACCATTCTTCCTGGGGATGCACATCACGGATGACCTGACATGGACTACAAGCACCAATTCTCTTGTCAAGAGGCACAGCAGCTTCACTTCACTTCCCTCACAACTTTCTACAGAGGCACTATAGAGAGCATCCTGACCACCAGCCTCACAGTCTGGTTTGACAGCTGCTCCGCCTCGGATCAGAAGTCCCTCCAGAGAGCGGTGAGGACGGCAGAGAAAATCCTCAGAACCCCCCTCCCATCTATATAGGATCCACACCGGACATGCTGCTTTAGCAGAGCCACCAAGACAGTCAGAGACTCAACCAACCCCGACCATGGACTGTTTCACCTTCTGCCCTCTGGCAAAATCTACTGCAGCATGCGGCACAAGACTGACAGTCTCAGCAAGAGCTATTTGCCACAGGCCATAAGACTCCACAGTTCGCTATAACAATACGAGTATGCTGGTCTGATGATTGTTAATCTGCTGAACACACAAACAGGCAGAGACATATATTCAGCTCCCATAAATTCATATCTTCCAAAATGCTGCTCTATTTTTTGGTGCAATAATTGAATGTTTCACCTCTCAAGCCCCGGATTGAGTATCTCACCAGTGACAAGTTTACATTACTGTCACAAGTTAACTTAACTTAATTTTTACTGCTACTCTGTGCAAACACATTCTGCTGTGCACTTCTTGAATTTTCTGAACTAAAATAAAGTTCACTTTGACTTGAACTTAGCGCTTACCATCGTGATCGGTGCACCCAGGAAGGATGATTATACCAGGTCTGACTGAGGTCACTAACAAACACAACTAATATATATTGCCTTAGTGTTCTTATAGTACAAGTTACAATGTCCTTGGTACAGCCAGAACTTACTTCCAGTACTCCTCACTGGGGCTTGTCCTCTTGGTGCGGTTGACCACCTCGGTCACCCCCGCCATCAGGCTGGTGGTGGCATTGACCAGGCTGCTGTTGAGCGGGAGCCCATTGCCTAGCACCCCGCTGCAGTCCGGCGTGTTCCAGGGGTTGTTGCAGTAGGTCCATGGCAGCAGGTTGGTCATAGACATGAAGAAGTAGTAAAATGCGATGCAGATGACCACGTTGTAGTAGATGCCGATGTATGTGGACACCACCATCATGCCGTAACCGACACCTGCAGGGAAAAGAAGAAGGGATGAGAGAAAAATGGAGGAACATCACTTCTGTTCAAGGTTGACATGAAAACAAGCAGCTGGATATGGATCTGTTATTATAATACAACCTCTCACCTTTACCTTAACCTTCTTATGATGCACATGATCTACTAGTTAACAGAAATCAGCAGAATTAAGTGCTACACTCTCAACACACGCACAAACATCGGCCTTAACTTATCCTCGGCCATAAATCAACACCAACCTTTGAACATGGGACTGATCTTCCAGACTCCCAGGCAGCCCTGGCTGGCGAACTGACCGAAGGATAGCTCGAGGAAGAAGAGAGGAATACCGCAGAACACCAGCATGATGAAGTACGGCAGCATGAAGGCACCTGGAGGGGTGAAACGACAGGACAGAACCTCAGTCACTCTGTAATTGTGAGAAGCTGAACACAATAAACTAAGCTTCCCAATCTGCATAATGTGAGTGCTTCATTAAGGTGGATGTGTGGGCATTTTCTTTGAGTCCACACATCAGCCAAGCAGGTATAAACGATGCCATTTATCTCTTGCTGTTATCTGGCAGGGATAATAACTGGTTTATAGGCAGATGAGTTACAGGTAGCATGAAAAAGAAGAAAGATTTGCACATTATGATACAGTTGTAAAATCACGTATAGGCGAGACAAAACCACATTAGAAATCTGTAAAATATGTGCAGTACATATAATAAGTATTGTACAGAACAGGAGAATCAGGATTACACTAAAACTACTGGAAAGATTTCCACGGAACTTGGTGTAAGGATGTGGTATTGATCAGGTTAATCCCATTCAATAGTTTTTCAACATTTTCAACATGGATCTTGATGAAATTAAATACTCCTAATTAAGGGGACTGATATCCATGAGTGTGTGGTTTTTGCTGCTGATCCAAGTAAAAATCAGAATCTTGTGAATGTAAATGTGGTTTCATGGGGGGACTGTTGGGCCTTGGTAAGGCATACCATTCTAGTTTGTTGGCTAGTTTGTATGTCAGCAAGATTACGCAAAAACTGATTTCCACAGAAAGTAATACCACACAAATAAAACCTGTGACACGTCATCTAGCCTATCATTGGGGAGTTTTAAAAAACACAAAAAGATAGGGAAAAAGCTCATCTGTCACGATAACGTCCCCTGAGTGAGCAGAGAGGTCACTAAATGTGCAGCTGAGTCTGTTCACTGGTGCAGAAACTCTCGGGTGGTTCAGACTGGACCAGAAACCAGACTTTCATCTACAGGGAATATATGTAGTGTGTGTTGTTTGCGCATGTTATTTTTTTTGTTTGTCTGTATGCGAACTAGGTCATCACAACCAGCTGACACTGTACAATATCAGAACCTTATCACTGAGCGTGTGTGTGTGTGTGTGTGTGGGGTGGGGGGGTGGGGGGGATGAGGGGTGCGTTGCTGGTAAAGATCAGATCTCCTGATCCTTCTTTACACCTGTAGCTGTGTGTGAGTTCACGTGCAGCCCTCATACACCGAGTCCTTGTGAGGGACTGCAGGTCGGCTACATGCCAACACTGATCCATATATCTGCTGCATAAATCCAGGTGAGAGCGATGTCAGAGACGGGTCTGACTCATCGACTGAGATAACCTTGCTCCTCTAAGAGATACTAAGTCATAGAATTCAATCCGGAGCTTTTCGGATGCACTCGACGTGGGAACAGAAAGACTCAGCGGCGGAGCACGAACACAGTCTCGCCTCATCGTGTTCTTTTGCCTCGACTACACAGCGAATGCAGCACAACAGCAGCTGGATCCGTTCTCTGCTCTCAGACACATTTTGACAGCATTCACAGCCCAATAAACAATAATGCCGTTTCACTAAGCGTCCTGCCGAACACGCGGCTCTGGATGTACAAAGCCTGAGCTATTATGTGGCTGGTGCAGACAGCTGCAGTGAGTGCACTTCCAATGGAATATGGCTGACACATCTGGCCTGATCTGATGATGTAGACTGTGAAGAGATTTTATTTTATATCACAAAAATACACATTAAGACTCAATTAGGAGGATCGTGCCGGTAAATGTCTCTATACAGCAGCACACATATCCCTGATGTATGCATGATGTATAAATGAATCAAAGCCATATACTGACATTTACAAAAGAACTGTTATATTTGACTGTGGTTAGCTCGAAGGTTGTGTTTTCAATGCTGTTTGTTTGATTAATGGCAGGATTACGCAAACGATACTGAACAGATGTTCAAAACAGGAGAACTATTGTAGCTGTGCACCATTTCCTACAGTGCATATTCTACCAATACATTCTATAGACTTGTTTTTACAAACTGGTTGGGGTGAGAGCCATTTGAAGTCAACTATATTCATCAGTACTTAACATTTGATTCTGTGGTCATGACTAAAACATTGCTAATAGTGCTTTTAAGTGTAACATAGTTTTGGCTGAAGTACCTCCTATATATTATATGTATATATATGTATAAAAAATAGCATAAATAAAAAAATAAAGAAGAAATAGTTCCGGCTTGTGCTTTGACAGATTTCGCCATCTCTTCTCCTAGGACTCATGCTACTTCTATACGTGTGTGAAATGTCAAAACAAGTCTGTACAAATTGCCCAACTAACAGATTGCCATGTTAACATATGAAGATTGTCTCGTCCTCTTCATGGGTGTGTTAGCCGAGTGTGTAAATAAAGCTGTGGAGGGCAGAGGTGCATGAATCTGGTTAAATCACCTAAACGGGACACAAAGAAGTAAAGCTCACACATCCGCAACGAGGACGGGACTATTTCCCTTTAACACTACACCTGGCCTGATTGGGTAATTTTCACAAACCTGTTGCACAACAAAACAAAAAAATTGGAGAGAAAAAAAATCCATGAGAATAGGGGAAATCTGACAGCACAAGAGCAGCGTAAGAAGAGCTGCTCCTGTGCCACAGGAAATGTACAAGCAACAAAATATCTGCGTGCACAGTTTAAGCACAAGAACATCAAACCCGAGCACAAGCGGGACACTCGAGTGTGACTGCAGGGTTTTGAGTGAAACATTACGTACACACCTTTCCCTGCTCCTCAGTTGATTTGCTTCATAAAGTGTCAAGAATCAATCTCTTTTTTTGCTTCATGTTCCCTTTATGCAAGTTGTAAGTTTGTATTTGTGTACTTTCCAGCAAGAAGATATCAAATCGGTAACAGCCCGAGAGAAATGAGGGAAGCTCTATGAGGAAACACATACCGCCTCCATTTCTGTAGCAGAGATATGGAAACCTCCAGACGTTGCCCAGGCCCACAGCATAGCCCACGCTGGTGAGGACAAACTCAATCTGGTTGCCCCAGTTGCCTCTCCGGAGGTTTTCATCCTTCTTCCCTGGCTCGCCTGGAACTGCTCCGTTCTGCAACAAAAGACAGGGAGGGAGAGAGAGAGCGACAGGGGTGAGTTCAGGTGGCAGGGAGGCGAGTGCGTTCCTGAGATAGCGCTGCAGCAGCAGAAGGTCCAGCTACTATAAGCAGGTTAAAACACACCTCATTCACAAGCAAAAATCAGAGACGGTTCCGCTGGAGAGAAGTCTCTTCAGAGGCCTCATTGATCGTGATTATAAATATAGTAGTAAGAAAACAACGGTGAATATTAAAACATCTTAGGGGGCCGCATGTGGAGTTGAATTATTCATGTGCCATTGCTCGCACTCGGTTATTGAATATTCTCGTTTAAATACTATCTCCTCCACCCAAAGTCTGGCATAAGGTGGGCGCGCTGGAGCAGACGCGATGTAAAGTGAAATCAGCGCCTGAAGAACAGCCCATAAGCATTTGGTCTTGTCGTCCTGATTTGCAGCCTCTCCTCTCCTCTGCTTCCTCCATCACTCCATCTGCTGGCATCAGATGGTCCCTCTCCCCTGACCTCCTCCGTAACCTCAGCTGTGTCCGACCGTCTGTCTGTGTGTGTGTGTGATTGAGTGTGTGTGGTTGTGTTTGTGGGTGCACATGGAGGCACTCATGCTCTTGCAGAAAAATAAATAGTGCTAATTTCAGATCATTTGTTCGCTCTTTTTGTAAAATGGGACCTCAGGTAGTCAATGCATCAGCCGTGAACAAATAAATTAAGTTATGATCTTAGCTTTTTTTGTTAATATAAAAATTCAGAGGAGCTCAATTTAAATTTGAAAGAAATAAAAAAAAATGTTTAAATCTGTAATTTGTTGAACTTTGCAGAATTGTTGAGGTGGTGGTGTGTATCTTTAGTAAGGATTTGTTGTTATTTTCAGACATGAGCTTTGGAGAATATCTGCACTATCGGGTAAAAATTACGATAAATGGTCTGAAAATGATAAACAGTATTTGCTCCCTCTATCCTTTGATCTCTGGCCAAATATTCAGGTGCACAGATGATCTCACTTGTGCAAAAGGAGCCTAAATTGTTCACTTCACTTAGACTTAGAATCGTTAATGTTTTTGCCAGAGGAATTTTGTTGCAGATATTGAAAGTTCTAAAGATTTGTTTGAAAATGTACAGCTCTCTACTGCTGGTTTGTGTGAGTCTAAGCCCATGCAGGCTGGCCAGAGTTTTGATTGACACAATAATACAAACTTCAGTCGTGCAGCCCGTGTTATCTGTGTGTAGCAGAGTCTGCGTTTCTGGAGCTCGTCGAATGAATGGCCTCATATTTTCTGTGAGAAAAGCTTTCAATCTGACAAGAAAAGTAAATACTGGTCATAAATACACACTTCTCCAGGGAGACGAGAAAAGAGAGGTTCTGTTGAGAAAAGAAAAGAAATCTGTAGCTACATGCATGTACTAATACTCGTAAAGCGATAACAGAAAATGTTGTGTGCTAGGTTGATACAAAAATAGTTTGAATAAGTCAATAAAATAATTTACATATTATTTATATTAATATATTAGTATATAAGCCACACAGACATTTCCCGAATGCATGCACTCTTCCGACCCAGAGTGAGATTGAGACATCTTGTTAATCAGCCAAAAAAAACAACAACTAAGAACCACATCCACATTTTGCCCCCACGGTGTCGTAGTTCAACTCTGAGGCAGAGCCAATGCTGACTAAAGCAAGTGAGAGAAAAAAAAATTGGATAGCAAAACAGCAACAACCACAAAAAACAAACAGCCGCCATAATTCGCCCCCAAAGGTTCATAGTTTGCCTTTGAGTCCGACTGTGCTCTCATGTTGGGGGGGCAAAATAAAGATGCTTTCTCCTGCATCCTTGACCGAGGGCTGCGGGTGGGACGGAGGCGGAGGTCAGCACACACACACGTGTTGCTGGAGAGAAGTTGCTCAAAGTCACAGCAGTGCACGAGGAGAGGCCCCCGGCCGCGGGCCTGCTGTCCCAGCGGGCCACACATTATGGCGTCATCGCCCGGAGTTGACTTTGGAACAGTTTAGGGGAAAAAAACGGCATGCAGCTGTGTGGTTTCTCACCACCGCCGACGCTCGCCTCTGCATCTTGTACATAGGACTCCCCTATCAGCAGCCAGCTGTGAGCCTCCAAAAGATACACACACCAAACAACTCATTTGCCAGAAATAATATCCACATCTACATATATCCACAGATATCTAGTAATGAAGATAAAACACTTGAACTGTTTAACAAAAAATAAAAAAAATAAAACGGTCTTTCCTTCTTTTTTATATTTACTTAATCATCTACCTATTTATCTTGTGTTTCTGTTTTTTATTCTTTCAACCTCAATATTTTTTATTTTATTGTATTGTATTGTATATTATTGTATTCAAATATACCTGCTGCTATGACGACTTAATTTCCCTTCGGGGATGAATAAAGTAATCTATCTATCTATCTATCTATCTATCTATCTATCTATCTATCTACTCTTCATATTCAAGAATTCAGCTACATGAAGAGCCTGGCCAACAAGTTCTCACAGAGAATGTGAACTAGGTGAAGCAGAAATAGAAAAGGCAGAGGTAGAAAATGTATAATCCTAACTGATAGTAAATAATGAGAGGTTGAAGATATCTATTAGCTTTTGTGGGGGGGGTTGGAGATCGTCGACATGATCCACAAGTCGGAGCAGAATATTGGCTGAACCGTCAAGGGCAGAAGTCCAAACTTTGAGTTCTTCATGACCTCCCTCCCTCCCTTCCTTCCTTCACTGACCTGGATGTCTGCCTCTCTCTGCCCAGGTGTTGCAGCCTGTGGCGTTGGCTCCCGTGAGCCCCCCTGGTCAGTGAGTCAGACACCGACACTCCTCTCTCTCCATATCCCTTCATTTCTCTGTCACGTGCTGCTCTAGGACCATCTGGGCTTTACATAAGACCACACATGTCTTACCCCCTCCGTCTCTCTCCATCTATTCGCTTTGCAACTTTCCTCTCTTTTCAAGGTCTCTTTCAAGCGAGAGCGCTGACTTGGCTGAAACTCGTGTCTCTCGGCTGCTGCTGCTTTAAAGGAAGCAGCCTATTAGATGCATTTAGACACATTGATTTTGCTGACAAATTTTTGCGTTAAGAGGACTGAGTAACGTGAAATAAAGTAGCCTTCTGCTTACATGAAGCTCTTAAATGGTGTCACTACTGATTTCAAAACTTTCCGAAGAGCACATACCTCCAGTCCTACAGTTCCCTTATATTCAATCAGGCTGCACTAAATTATAGAGAAAATATAATAACCATGTCACAAAGTGCTTGGCAGTGAGGCGTTAAACCAAAATACCAAAGACCAGACAAGGCAAAAGGCAACAATGTCATTGGCCACATAAGAGCTAAGGCAGTAAAAATGACTAAAACTAAATAAATGTTCCCAAAAGAAAAAAAGAAAAGAAAATCATTTCAAGACTAGATTAAAATAAGCTTGAGACGTAGTCTGTCTGAGTTCAGACTCAGATATCAGTCTCAATATGCCACATTTTTTCCAATCAAGATCAATGAATACCAACATTTTAGATTGCAAAATTGTTTTTCTTATCCATCTTTAAAAGCTCTTGTGGTGCTCATTAGTGGCTGCTCCCCTTTCACAGACCTGCTAGTTTTGTAACATTCAACCAGATAGACAGCATCCCAAAAGTCAGAAGAAAACAGTCGATAGCATTAGATCGACAGCCATATTCTTCACAGCTCTTTACTGCTGCTGCAGTGTCCATATCAACTGAAATGGCCCCACTGGGATGGAAGTGTCAGTCTCTGCTTTCCAATGACAATAAGGTTGGATTACTTATGCGACTGTGTCTTGAGGTCTCAGTTACATTTTGTGTTACTGACAGGCAAGCCTCAAGTTTCAGGATCAGGCGTCCAAAGTTTTACTGACAGCAAATAAAAACAGAATTATAAAAACAAAACATTAAAAAATTGGGTCAATTAATTTCATTACAAAATAAACCTAAAGGATGGTGCAAAGGCATTTAGTTTGGTCGTAAGGAAGATAATAAACAGGTTTTCGTGAAACTTGATTGATGGGACATGAGCCAGGGAAGAATTCATGAAATGTAGTGCAGATTCAGTTTTTGCATAATCTTACTTGCACAGTAACCAACCAATATTTCCTTGGCAGAGGTAAATGTCCTCTAAATCAAACTGATTTCCACTAATGAGTCTCATTAATATTTTGGGCCAGTTGCTAGATTCCCCACAAACACTACAAAATGTTCTTGTTGCCACTAGCCCAGTCACTCACAAATCTCAAATCATAATCTCAAAGGTCTGTCAAACATGCCGACGACTCAAACCTTCCTCTGTGCAAAGCTCGTCTCCATGAGGCTGCCAGCTCAGTGACGACAATGAGAATGTGTTGTGCAGGCTCAGACTTAACAGTGACATAAGGTGGGATCAGTGCAATTTACCCTGAGGCACGTCACTCTGCAAAAGGCCCACAGGGGGAATGTGACGGGGATAAATGCTGAAGCGTTTGTAGGCAGCGAGGATGAATGTCACTCGCCAACAGGCAAAGGACTGTTGATGTCATGAATGTGGAGATGTGTGGAAGTGAAACAAGACATCGATTTAAGAACATAAACATGTTTAGCTGCTGAAAATGTGGAGGTGAACAGCTATGATGTCCACAATCAACACTGTTTACAGAGTATAGTTCAGGGGCGGATCCAGAGGTGGGGCCAGGGGGCCTCTGGCAGCTGAAATGTGATTGGCACTGTGGAAAAGCTAAAAGGCATTGATTAAACAGTTTAAATACTTGGGTAAAGCAACACATTGATAGTTGTAGCTAACAGTATAGTTTGATAAAAAAGGAAAAAAGTACATGGATAAAAAGTAAGGAAGAATTAATTGATAAATACAAGGCAGGATCCAAGGGGCGCACCGGCCCAAGCTGAAATCTGAATGGCCCCTGAACTGCCTCTGTTCTGTCAGAAGCCGTTTTATTAATTAAACTAATTATTTACTAACAATACTTATAATAAATATGACAATATATAATTGCCCCCCCCAAGTGAATTGGGGCCCCTAAAGGCCCCTGATTTAGAAAAATCCAAGATGTGCCACTGGTATAGTCACATCACCTAGTAATTGACAGCCCCACTGTCAGAATGTGTTATTGGTGTCAATCACTAATTTGTGATTTTGGAAAATATTTTTTTTTAGATAAATACTTTTGATTGTAAAGAAAAGAAAATGTTAGCTGCTCTGTCCCCCTCTTGTTTCCTCTCGACTCTGCTGCCTCCTGTCAGAGTCCAAAGAGAGGACTTTGGCTTTGTAGACACACACTCACTCACACACATCACGTACAGTTCATCTCCATACACACAGGACTGTTTTGACAGACGAGTACGGACTGTTCAAAAGACAGCTGCTGACAGCTGCAGCCATGTCTGTAAAAGATACTGTCCACTGGAGTGCAGCAAGAACTACTCACTTACTTTCGGCTGGTCACCTCACGTGTGCTCACACACACACACACACACTTACACACACACATACAAGCACGCAGTTCCTTTTCTTTCCTTCGATGATGATCTTTGGACTTACTGTAAGTCTGGACACTATAAAAAAACAACTATATCTTCCTGAGAGAATCTGTGTATCTCAAAATACACCACTTTGAAAGCTTATTAAATTATCTTCACTTCATTTAAAAGTTCCATCACAAGTGTCCCAACAATTGCTGTAACTACTGTAAGAGGACAGTCGGTACGTTTCTGCAAAATCCTTCTGCAGGTTGAAGTTAGTTGAGAGGGTGAAGGCCGACACTGTCGTTTCCTGTCTGAGTGAATATCCTTTAGAGACAGCTCCTACTGAGCGATGGCATTTTACTGACAACTCCCGGGGGGAGCTGTCTCAGGCGGCACACGTCTCCCCAGAGGACGGTTTGAGTTGCTCTTTTAACAAAACATTTGAACATTTTATGAACATTGGGTAGATATTTACAGTATCTGTCAGTGTGTCTGCAAGAATCTCACATAACTGTTATGAGACAGAAAAACAACGTATTAAATATGACTTTAACACTAAGGTAGGATTGTGATATTTTTATAGATAAGGAATTTCTCCATATATACATATATATATATATATACATATATATATATATATCTTTATTTAATTTTAATTTTAAATGAGTTTATTTTAAATGCCCATTCAGTACGATAGGGTACCTGCTTCAAATCTATTTGTATATTTTTATCTGTTCATGTACAGTATCAAAATTCTATGATATGTTTGTATTATTATAAATAAATACTGACTCTACAGTGTAGGGTACTGTGTGAATAACTATAAAATATATGTTAAACAGTAATAACACAAGATTTGATATTGTGTTTGATCGTTTTTTTACTTTAACTAATTTAGTTTTAGATTACAGACCAATTTGCTGAGGTTCACATTTGCAGTCATTAATGAAGTAGGTTAAGTATTACTGTATTTCAATTAAATTTAAAATGACTTCTTCACTTCTCCTATCATTATACACAAACATACAAAAGTGTACTGCTATGTAGCAAAAGAGTTATGAGCTCCGAAATAGCGTGCACCTTCAGAGGAGGGTTATGGGGTCGGGATGAAAGAGACTGAGATCACACCTGATCCAAAACATGCATAGTTACGAGAGCGTGTCCTCAAACCGATGGTGTTGTGTAACGTACCACCTTACGACATTATTCATTTTCATAAAACAGGCGTTAATGTACCGTGGTCACAAGGCAGAACAGGACTCCTGTGTCAAAACTGTTGCTGCTAATTACTTTAGAAACTGGTATGTGATGTTGAACTGGGGAACTAATCAATGTTTATGGGTCTAAAATAATAGTAATCTTTACTTATAAAGTTTCTTTCAAAGCACAGTAAATAAGCAAGACAATAAATCAAAAGGCTTTCTGGTCAAGTATGTTTGAGTTATTTCTACCAGTGTCTGTACAGATTTTTAAAAAATCATTCTCGATGAGTGACACTAGTGGAGATATGGTGCCATATTTAGTATATGGGCTGGAATAGAGACATCACTGGGCGTTCTGCACGTCATCTGTATTTGAATGATCTGCACACTACAAAGTTTCCCTTTAATGCAGAAAGGGGCTCAATGCACTGCAGGTCCCATATTGCATTTTAGGAGGTACATAGCTGTAGCGCTTTGGACAGGTGAGTTTACTTGATGTCTGGTCTTGTATTGAATCATTCAAATGTATGGCAGCCCTCCTGACAACAAGCAACACAGAGCAGAGGAGGTGCTGTTTGAAACATGTCAGAATCTGATGATACTGTGAGGAAATAGCTGTCCAGTATTTCACATCAGCGGGAGTTTTCCATGACATTCTTATATACTTTTCATGAGAGAGCAAAGTGTCTTCAGCAGCGGAGACTCTCTGACAGGAAGTCTTTTTAATACTAGACGTGAGAAACAACTTTAACCAATAGTGCAAATTGGGGACGGAAACATGTTTCACTTTCCTGCGAGACAAGCAAAAACAAATTTAGAAGAGGCTGTCCCAGCCGCGGTTATTTAAAGTGGCACACGTAATCTCCCCTGGCTCCACCCACACACAGTTTAGTAAACATGTCTGTGACTGAATCCACTCGGCTATTATCGGACAAAAAGCCCACCGGATCCCCCCAAAAACAGGCGGCTCAAAGCTCTCATTATGAGCGGGCTGTGAGGTGAGAGTAATAGGCCTTAAGACAGCGTAGACCGTGGCTTCTCAACCTGCTACCACTGGGACCACATACCAAAAGATCCCTTTGGGCAGGGGCTGAATAAATCCCTGTCCACGGCTGATTAATTGAAACCAATGGATGGGGTGTCAGGAGGAGGAGAGAGGAGGAGGAGGAGGAGGAGGAGGAGGAGGGGAGAAAGTGGAGCCCTGTCAGATGAAGGGTGGGATAGATGGCCGCCCAGAAGCTCGGGGTCACTTTCAGGTTACATCACTTCGTACATTGAGAAAGTTGCCCGGCATGTCAAGCATCCACTTCACACTCGATCCTTCAAGGCATCCAGTGCTGACATACTACACTTTCAGGAGCACTTGTTGCTCTGGCTGCTGGTTGAAATGACACATCCACATGATGCAATTGAGCATGTGAATACACCAGATGAAACTATTGGAAAAACAAACAAACTAAAAGACTACAAATATGGAAAAACGATGCCATACAGGCCAGGAAGATGTCAAGAGAGTTTTTGGTGATAAGACCCGAGGGCGGTGTCGATGGGCTGTAAACAAAAACACGTGACCTTCACAGCGGAACTTCTACGTCCTGCCTGCTGCACCACCCCTCACCTGAACATTTCATACAACTTAAGTATGCACAATTATCCCCTTAACTCTCAGGCTATAAACACTGTTGACCCTGTAAAGATATAGATGTGACACACTACTGAATCACTTTGTCCGAAGCATGCTGAACGACTCATCTCATGTCAAACAATTCGAATTTAAGCGTCTGGTCCACAGCTACATTAAATCCATATATAATTTGGTAATTCAGTCACATCACTAACATCATTGAAAAACGGTGTCATCCAGCTCCTTACCTGCACATGATTCTCCATGGTGATGCAGAAGCTTGATACTTAAAGTTCCAGACCTACAAGGCTGGAATCTTCAAATGCCTTCCCTGGGGGAAGGGGAAAGGGGTCCGGCTGTATGGGTGTCTTTGTAAGAAAAAAAAAGGTGGGGGGCAGGGCTGAGGAGGGCTAGGAAGGGAGGGAGGTGTTGTTGGGGCAAAGGGCAGGGGGCTCGCGATTGATATCCCAAATCAGCAAGAATTGGAACTTTACTGCACCGACAAAGAAAGATAGATAAGAAAGATATGAGAGTGGGAAAAAAAATTCGAATGGGGGCTGGACATTTCGTTTATATTTTCATTTATAGATGATCGTACTTGCATGTGGGCAGGTGCTTCAATCAAAGAGCAATTTATAGAAAGATTGCATGAGATTAACACCATGATGATTCCACAATATAGATTTTCAGTCCCATCTGCATGTGCCAGCTACATGAAAGATCCATGTTCATACCAGGTATTTGGTTTATTTTTGGATCTGCAAAGGAACCAATGTGCTCTGACAGTCTCTTTGACTGTCCATTGTCTGCGAGTGCAGGATGACAGCACCGCGGTAAAGCATGGTGAAGATAAGCTCCAGATCCAATTCAGGAAGAGGCTGTTTTTCTAATGAAACAAAGGGATCACATGAGCCCGGGAGATCGACAGTGATGGGAAGTAGAGGCAGCAAACGAAAGCTCTGCGAGGGAAAGGCGGAGTGGCGGAAGAGGAGGAAGAGGAGAAGAGTGGCAGTGATGGCTGATGTGTGCAGGCGGGTCGAGCTGGAGCCGCTGCAGCCGTGTGCACCCACCCATCCCCACCCACACTCCTCCACCCCTCCGCCCTCTCTTGCTTGTTCACTCATTTGCTTAACAAGTTCATCTGTGCGTGGGCTTGCATCAGGGTATGGCTGTCAAGTGATGCGCGAGACTGGCCTGCGGAGCTGTTGGCCCTCGCAAGCTGTTCACCTGCATCCCTCTCAGCCCTGCCCACCCTCCCACTCACTCACTCACACACTCTCACACACACACACACACACACACACACACACACACGCACGAGTACACACGTCTGTTGTATGAGTAAATGGTTTGTAAATTCTAGTCCAAGCCTCGATATTTCAAAGATATAAGCTGCAGAGCTGATACTGAAATAGTTTGAAGGTTTGTTTTGCTGATTCCACAGCAGAATAACCGTTTAATGCTAGCTGATTAACTTAATATTTGAGATTAAATTAAAAGCTTTTAAATAAAAGAATTTTTTTTTACAATTTACTAAATGTTGGTGACTTATTTGATGGTAGACTA
The DNA here is from genome assembly GCA_038501795.1 of Pseudopleuronectes americanus. Classification (NCBI taxonomy): domain Eukaryota; kingdom Metazoa; phylum Chordata; class Actinopteri; order Pleuronectiformes; family Pleuronectidae; genus Pseudopleuronectes; species Pseudopleuronectes americanus. The sequence continues at coordinate 5,223,066 of CM076730.1, read as the reverse complement.
AAGGTATTTGGGTTTTGGATTGTTGCTCAGACAAATAAAGTATTAGGAAGACGTTATATTGGAGTTTGTGATGGTCCTATTTCCTGCAAAGACTAATTTTTCTAGACTTGATGATAACATAAAGTATCTTAGCCCTTTGGCAGGCAGAATGGGGGTGATTGGGATTGAATAGTCGACCCTCTGGTTTGTGGACAACCAGCTCTAACCCTGAGCCACAGCTCAATCTTTCTTGTTTTCTCTTCCTCTCTCGCTAATACAAACATACATACGACTCCATCATCAGTCTGTCTCCATCCGACTTGTTTTCCCCTCATTGTTCCAGCCTTCTTCACCTGAGGCTGGGTTGACAATCCTCATCTCTGTGGAGTTGGCCTCAATCCCCACAGCTGCTTCAACCAAAGTGTGCAAACACAGACCCACAAGCAGCCTCAACAAGCATTATCCGCCCTTTTCCTCTGGTTCTTCCCGGCTCAGACGGCGAGCTGCCTCCTCAAGCCTCATCATCAACTCTTTTCTCCACTGCTTTTTGCTTCCCACAAATCCGTGACAAAGCTGATGAATAAGCCTCATCAGCCTTTTTCTCCTCACCCCGTTTTCAAAGTTGCTGAATTTCCTTCTGCAGCTTGCAGGTTAGAGCACTGTATCATGTTTGATTACTGGAGAACACAGACTATAACAAAGCATTACTAATATCCTTTGACAATGATCTCCGACTCGAACAGATGTTGTGATCTGAGCGTGTTCGGGTTCTGAATTCATCCTAGTAGCGTACACTGAATTATAAGCATGTGCTGGAATGTTTGAAATTCAAAAATTGATTTCAGGTCAACTATTCCTACTAATTAGTTGCAATATGGTTGCACACCCTCAAAGCTTGTGTGGACACATACAACTGAAGGACATGATGCCATGTTAATCAGGGAGTTAAGATGGTATTGAAGAGCAAATTGCAGTTCTTATGTTACAATGTAATGTTTTATAGTCTGAAAAACAGTCTATAACCCGAAAAACTAAAAAAAGACTCCTCAGAGAAAATATGAGCCCATGGTGGAATTCAAACATTAAAAAACCCTCATATCCTCCCTTCATAAAACTAAACCCAAATCCCAGACGCGCAATAAACATGATAAAAAACACAATATAAAGCATGGTCACTGTTCCTTTGTATGTAATTTTGTTGTTTCGAATGTCTTTTGAAAAGTAAGGAAAGAGATAAATGCTTAAAAAAACTAGTATTTCACCCTGGATGAGGGAAGTGTTGACAGTAAAACCTGTCTTAGCATTCACTTGCACTCTGTTGTGTAGACGATGTGATATAACCATCTGTTACATCAGATCATGAGGCAACAATGTAAATTCGGATGTGGACACACACAGTAGTAGACGTAGTGAGATTGTACATGACAAAGATTCTCAAGACCAACTGCATAAAGAGAAAGACCTAATCACAAAGCACCAACATTTTATATGTGTGAATCCTTTCTCTAATAAGCCCCAGAATTTACCGGACTGAATCAGCTGCAGGGAAACAGCATCTGCAATTCATGATCAAATACCATCTACATGGATAAGTCAGTGTCTAATATTATCTTATTTGACAATTTTAGGTGTCCCCATAGAAGCAGAGTTGACTTCAGGTCAGGACTCCTTAATTTTCTCTGGTCTTTAGTTAGTTCTTGCAAAGCTTTGACGAGAATCTTTCTCCTCGGAGATGCAAACCTAGCATGATGTCTAAATTCAGTTTATGCCAACTAGCCCCAAACTTGAATATTCCCACCACCATGTTTCAGGGTCATTTGAATACACGGTCTTTCCTGTTCATCTGCTCTATGGCAGTAACAACATTCAAATACTGCCATCAATCTAAAACCTGGATTCATCAGTAAATAAGACTTTATCTAGTCATTCACCAATACACGTTTCCCTTCAGGAGAAGTGGTTTGGAAACTATATGTTCACATTAAGTCTGCCTCGTCATTCTTTTGAAACGATACAAACTTATTCAGTTTCAGAAAGGATGACCCATATCAGTCAGAAAGACAAAGTAGCATCGACTGTGACCCAGTTAGATGAAACTGCACAGTCAGGTCATGACAGTCCAAAGTCTAAGCTCATATCAGTTGCGTAGGTTGAATGATATCCAGCTTCTTTTTTCATTCTGGCTTGGTCTGTCTTATTCGTTTGTATTGTATCTCGACCTACAGTGATTACTATACAGATTTGATAAAGGCTTCAGGCTTAATGCTTCAGGCTTAATGCTGTTTCCCTATGCCACTAATGGCAGTTCACCTTTGCAACGACCCGCACGACCCCCACATTTTTGAGTGGGGGGTGTTTGCAGCCTGAAGAAGGTAACTGTAGCTGGGGTAACCTCAGTGTCACTGAGTCAACACTCTAAATAGCCATGGAGTGTGGGTGAAAGAGCAGCTGCTTTTCCTACTGACCGCCGTGCAATGGGGTTAAAGGGATATATGATTAAGCTATAATGTGTGGTGTTTCATCAGTGTTGTTATGACTGCTTCATCAATCCCTGCCAGTTTTTATCAGGCAGGACAGTGAAGACAACAAATATCGCAGATAACCAGAGACGAGCAGGGACTGTGTGTTGTGTTGAGTTCTGTGTGGAGCCTGACTGTCTTGCGAGGGGATCCCAGCAGCCATGATACCTGTCAACATGTTGACTTTCCGAGCCAGGAAACTGCAAAACCAACTTTGAACTCACTTCATTTTGATCCCAACAACACACTAACACAGCTGACAAGTTTTGTTCTGCATAGTTTGTTGTGCTGCTATATGACGACCAGTGATGCCGGTAACGCGCTACTTAGTAACGCGCTACTCTAATTTGACCACTTTTTTCAGTAACGAGTAATCTAACACGTTACTATTTCCAAACCAGTAATCAGATTAAAGTTACTTGTCCAAGTCACTGTGCGTTACTATTTGGGTATTTGTGGTTAAACCGCTGGGCGAGCAGTCGGTGTGCGGCATGCCTCAACGGTGTCCTCGTCCGCGGCGCGGGGGCTTTCCTTCTCTTGGGCCGCGGGTCGGTGTCCGTCGCCGGTGCAGAAGGCGGGGACCGGTTGGAGGGGACCGGGTACGGCGGTCGGCGGCAGCGACTCTGGACGCGTGTCTGTACCTTCTGGCGGATCTTTTTTCAAAGTAACTGTGGCAACACTGATGACGACAGACCAACAGACATATAAACACCTGCTTACTTACTGAAGGACCATATTGGGCCAGGATGAGACAAAAACACAAAAGCCTGAGCAGAAAACAGTGCTATCCCATGTCTGATTATAAAAAATTACTCCAATAGATGCAACTGTTATAAGAGCAATGCCAAGGTGTTGGACCACCTTAAGGTCTGAGCCCTTTAACCCCAGTCAGAGACAGACGCATCTCTCCCGTCTGGCTGCCAGCAGTTGTCTGAATGGTTGGTTGTCATTTTTAGGGCCCCCATGGTGAGAAGAACTTTCTAAGGTAATGACCCTGCAGTTTCTCATTTCACTTAAGTTATTTTGCTGCTTTGAGCTTCGCTCGGTAGTTTTCCACACATAGTGATCATCACAAATACTTTTATCATTTAAATCTATGTACTTTCATTAATACCACACATACTTTTCAAATCTCTTTTAAAAAATATATATAGTACAGAAGCTTTTTGCATTAATCTACACAGATGTAAAACACAGGTTTCTGGAGCATTTCAGAAGACAAGCCTCACAGCCAGAAGGTTCCCGGTTTGAATCCCAGCTTGGCCAGGGTTCATTCTGTGTGGAGTTTGCTTTAATTCCTGTCAGCATGTTTTTTCTCCGAATTCCTCCCACGGCACAAAGACATGCAGTTTCAGGATTAAGGTGACTAGAGACTCTAAATCCACTGAAAGTTTTTTTTGGTGTGTGAGCAGTCGTTTGTCTCTGTGTATTGACCCTGCGATAAGCTGCTGACATGTACCTCGCCTCTTGACCAATGTCTCCAGCTCCCTGTGACCCCTTAAGGATAAGCGGTATAGATAATGAATGACTAAAACCTGATATAGTCAGTCTTTCCACCTATTTCAGCTATGTGCCAAGTTAACAGGCTGATAGCTGTTGCCATAGAACAGGGCTATGCAATTACAAATTCAGTTGGGCCAGATTTTCAAACCAAGACATTTCGCTTGGCCAGACATTTTCTTTGGCCGGTAAGCAACAGGTAATGACAAAATTTAAACCAACACAACTGAATATTTTGGAAAACAAGTAATGTTTATTCAACGATTCCTTTAAATGCTATGGTCACAACTGACACAGGCACATAAAAAAAAGAGCATTAAAAATGTATTGCTGTATGGAGAGCAGTCTGCAGGAGGGATTTACAAGGGGCATTACAAAAATAAACATTCATCTCAGAGGTCACAATGTAGTTGCATGTGTGGGTCAAATTTTGCATTAATTTGCAATAGCAACGGCAAGCTATTCCCAGTTTGCTCCAGCTCTGATTTGTGCCTCTGACTAATCTGCTCACCACAGAAAGTAGAGTATTGTGGGTCATTCATGGTATTTCGAGCCATCTTCCATATCAAACATATAGTCACAAAGATTGACGATTTACAGTTACTATAACAAAACGGTCATATGGGATTTGTTTGGGGAAAATATTAGCAAATGCTACGAACAGCAGCTTGTCACACTTGGCTTGCATAACCATCACATTTATGTACCCAGCAGGTCAGTAACATTTCCCTCAACTCCTTCATCCCTCCCTTCGGCTGTCCACCTCTCCTATCAGCAAGCTATGGTCCAATGGTCAGCTTCTCATCCACCCCTCCTGTAAGCAATCATCCGCCATTAATTCCTCCAATTTATCCGCAAAACTTCGCGGACAAATATCTATCCACACAACCAGGGGTGTATGCTCAGTTTGCAGTTTGTGGTTTGGGTATGACTGTGTGCTTCTGCAAGGCAGCTGTGAGCCCGCAAGCTTGACTTAGTGAAGTCAGAGGGAGACTAAAGGTTAGAGCCACCACAGGGAGATGGACAAGGGGCGCGCACACGAACACACACACATGCATGCACATCTATTCCTGACTCTCTTTTCCACATGTGTCTGTTCTCTTGCTTGCTGAGCCTTGGTGCAGTGAGTAAACACAGTTACTTTGCACTTCCGCTCCATAAATTGCAACACCTGCCCCCAGATGGGCAGAGTTTGTGTGTGAGTGTGTGTGTGCGAGTGTGTGTGTGTGTGTGTGTGTGTGGGCCCCTGCTGGCTCCCTACGCTAAATGTAACGTACTGAACTGCATATTGGCAGCTGTCATAACCTTATATATCACATCCATGGACAGCCAATTCCAAGTCATGACACATCCCTGATAACATGTCATATTTAATATCCCTGAACGGTCTCTGTAAATATAATTTAGACTGCTAAACAGGCACTGAATTGACAGCCTGCAGGGCTGATAAGATAAATATATCCAAATAGATTCATATAAGAGACATAAAAAGAAAAGGTAGGTGTTTATACTCAGCGTGGCCCTGGATGAATGCATGCACACTGCACTGAAAGAATTTGTACTTTTCTACACAACAGGCTCAATTAGCGTCTTTGCACGGCACCCTGTGATCCAGAAAATATTCTTATATACAAAGCAATAATCTGGGTCAGTCTGTTAACGAGAGTAATTTTCTCTGAGTTGTTAAACGAGTAGTGATCAGTTAAGATGGAAGATTCTTAAAAAAAGTACAGATTAAAACTCAAAATACTCAAATATCTGCTTGAAAATTATAAATGCCGGTATAATTTCCACAAACTACAAGAAGTCAAAGCAATGACAGAGCAATCAGAGCTGCTGTCTGGCTATTGAAAGGGGATCTGATCTGATCGTTCCTTTGGGGATGTCAGAGCCAATCACCAGTGCTCAGTTTGCAATTATCCGACCAATCTGAACTCCTTATTACTGCAATGATTAGTCAAGCATATCTTGAAATCACACATGACCCAAGACTATTGTCACAACACGGAGAGGTCGTCTGCCACTGAGAGGAGAGATGTGACCCATGTAATGACCGAGGAAATGAGGGAATGGGTCTTTGAGTGCACTTGGACTTTTTCTTTCAGAGAGCTACTTTCAAGACACGATATTGGGGGAATTAAGAAAAGGAAGAAGTATCTCAGGATTAGTGACAGATCATGGAAATATTTATAAGGAGGTGCTAATGGAAGCAAGAGTGTACAGGCCGCCAACGTGTTCAGGTTTATTCAAATCTGTGTATTGCTCCTGTATTACTACCAATACTCAGTGGATCAATTGTCCAATGATTATACATTTTATTTTTACAAAAAAGAAAGTTATTGTTCCTCACTTTTAACTTGAGGTCGAACTGTCTGTGACCTCAAAGCCATCTTGAAAATAAACTATATTAAACAGCTGTTTTAGTAAATCAAATGGTCAATTGTAAATACAAAGAAAATGGGGGAAAATATAAATTTGAAGTATTGCCTTAAATTAGCTTGACAATTAACGTTATAGCAACATTTTCTATAACAGACTCATCTGTGATAGGATGTTTGTTTTTATTGTCACCTTTCTTATTTTCTTTATTTTTGACAAACCTTTTTCAAACTTTCTCATTCTTTTCCTTGTTTCTACAGTGTGCTCATTTCCCTGGTGTGTCACGTGTCTCCTGTTTACCTCGCTCAGTTTTGGAGTGTGGCAGTGTGTCTTGCTGCTATATATGTGGTACGACGCTCCAGCCAACATTTTGCTCAAGGAACATGGCCTGGTTTTTGGAACTTTGCACGTTTCTGTTTCTTTTTGCCTGCAGCATCATTCTTGTTTGCCAGTCCTGTGCTGAGCCTCATCCAGCTCCCTGGTTCACCTGTCCTGGATCCCTCTGCCCTGGCAATTCCATCCTGGTCTGCTGCCCGTCTCATTCTCCTGCCACCCAGCCCTCAGCATCCAACCAAACTTTCTAAAGTCCACAACAAAATTATCTTGTTTAACTAAGAGTTATGGCTATTTGAGGACTGGGTTTTAGGGCACATGTTAGAATTAACTTTTTTGGCAGCAGCTATTTGTTAGTTTTTACCAGGGGGATGGTCCTGATGGTAGTGTGTGTGTGTATGTGTGTGTGAGTGTGAGTGTGTGTGTGTGTGTGTGTGTGTGTGTGTGTGCACTCACGCAAAGTAACGAAAGAATATAACAATGTGAGAGTGAGGTACCACACCCCTGCAGTAGAGAACTGTATGCCTGCTGAGTCACCCCCGCACAGTGAAGAGGTTTCTGCTGAAGACAGTAAAATCTTTACGAATGGCCACCAACGCAGGTAGGATATTTCCTGGTGCTGCTGTTGATCAATCTGACTGTGACAGTCACTGCGTTTGTGCGGGGGAGAGCAAAAGGGGGAGTGAGGCAAAGAGAGCTGTCTTCCTGTTCTTTTCGAATTTATACTGTGAATCCCATTATTTAGTGAGTGTTAACTTTATCATGTTCACCTGCACACAAATTCTCAAACTGCACATGCAGCACTCTGCAAGATGAGGGGCAGACCGGGAGGGGATGGCAGAGTTGACAGGTTGTTTAAGGGTGATGGTTTTTTAGTCAATTTGGTTTAAAGTTGGCAGCATCGCCCCTATTTCTCGACAAATCACCTACTGGTGAGGTTTTAAGTTATGGTTCGGGTCGGGGTTAAGCATTTAGATGAGATTGTGACAGGTTGAGTAAGTGAATAGGGAATGCATATTGTCAATAAGTGTCCTTACAAAAATAGAAATACAAGATTAGTGTGTGTCTGTTTTGGAATGAGGAGAGCTTGCGAACGCTGAGCGTTATCAGCTCAGTCTGCACCTGAGTAAAGCACAGTAATCAGCCTGGAACTGTACCAACATACAGGGATTTCTGCTGAACCTCCTGATTACCAGTCCATTACCACTGAAGACAAACTGCGAGAAAACAAGCAATGATCATCGGCAAACTGCAGATTCAAGGCATAGATTGTTTTCCTGTGTTTAAATCTGTAAGTAAACGAATATTGACAATACCACGCCTGGCACAATAAACAATTTACTTAATTTTTAATTTGTTACATTGTGTTTGCCAGCCCTTGAGACTACAGATAAATAACATCCCATCATGAAGATAGTACAATGTTTCTTGGCCGGAAAGACACATGACATTGAATGTTAACCTGCTAAGATGCTTAGTCCTGTCAGTCAAGGTTTTGGGTGAAATGTTTTAATGTAACAAACCTAAAACATCCAGAATGAGAGGATTAGCAAGTGCACCGTTGTAGAGAAAACACACACACACACACACACACACACACACACACACACACACACACACACACACACACACACACACACACACACACACACACACACACACACACACACACACACCACACACACACACACACACACACACACACACACACACACACACACACACACACACACACACACACACACACACACACACACACACACCACACACACACACACACACACACACACACACACACACACACACACACACACACACACACACACACACACACACACACACACACACACACACACACAATAATTCTGTTAATCAAATTCTTTGTCAGCAATCTGAGCAGGTGTTGTTGTGGCATGTGCGTTGCATTTGTGAAACAAAAACTCTAATGTCTGTGCATATGCTTGCAGGTGTGCCTGTGCCTGTGCGTTTGCCAACAGAACTATAGCAAGCTGACTCAGCCTCAACAGTAGCAATCAGAAACAGGAGACAAGGACTTGGCTAACAACATAAGCCGGCAGCAAGGTCGGATGCACACGCACGCACGTACACACACACACACACAATCACACAATAACACACACACTTCAGCTGCTATAATGAAAAGAGCTGTAATATCTTATCTTAAACTAATTCTATGATTTAATTGTCTCAAAGTAATTTGACAGTACAATAACGAAAGCTGAGCCAAGGATGTATTTGCCAAAGTGTGAGATTAAAGCAGCTTGTGGAGGGGAGGGGGGGGGTCGGGGCTGGAAGGAGAGGGGATTGGGGGGGCATAAATATCTGCCTTTTCTCGACACCACCGCTTTTCTCCTCTGTCACTCTCTTTCACACACACGGCGGACCAGCCCACTTCCTTACCAACCCCATCTCTCACAGGGCTGCCCGGACTTCCCACTGCAATTACTTATAAAAACTTTTCAGGGCCGCCACACGTGGTCAGGTTTTTAAAGAGCTGCGTCCCCCTCCTCACGTGGTGCGGGGGGTATTGAGTCGTCACAGACCCCCTTGAATGATCACTGAAAAATAAGGCGGCGTAGACAATAGCTCGTCTTGATGAATTCAATTCTTTCAGGACCCTGTACCGTTGTCCAGGCAGCTCCGGGCAAAACAATCGTTGCTTTGATAGTCCAAGAAACACACACTCACCCAGTTGCTCTTAGAAACTCCCTCTAACTACTTCCGAATTTGGATCTAAAGATGATATACATCAGACCGGAACTTGGGGCACAGCTCGTTTTTTTGTTCTTAGTCCTCTCGCAAGAACCCATTCCTAGAGGCGGTGGGAGGCACAACCAAGCACGCTGGCCTCGGATACAAGTTAACAAGAAAATGAAACAAACAAAAACAGAAAAACAACATGACAGCTTGAACTGACCTGGTCTGCTGTGGAAGCAGCAATGGTGTTCGACTCAGACATGATTTGATGCTGTGACCCAGTGGTGCTTCTCTGCTGGCCACTGTGGGCTCCTTCATTCACACCTTGCCTTTCAGTTCCGCAGCGAAAGAGGGGGGAGAAAACACAGTATACCCTCCCTTTTGCCCTGGCTTGATTAATGCCTGAATTACTTTCACCTCATTTCATCTGATGGAGTTCTGCTTCCTCTCCGCCTCTCTTGCTCATTCGGCATGGTAGCCCACTCTCTCTCTCCCCACTCTCTCTCTCCCCCTCCCATCCTTCTGTGATTCCAGCTCTGCCTCCCCTCCATCCCTCCCTCCTTTGCGCCCTTACTTTTTTTACTCACCCCTCCCTCCTTCTCTCCTCTCACTCTTTTACTTTCTCTTATTTGCCCCTTTTTCTGTCGAATTTCAGGAATATGCACCCTTCCTCCTCCTCCTCCTCTGTCGTCCGCCTCCCCCTCTTTTCTCCCCAGCTCCCACCATCTCCCAAAAAAGACACAGGAAAGATCCACAGTCTTTTCCCTCTACCTCCACAATGAATGGCTCGTTGTCACTCCAGCACCTAGGCTGAATACAGAGCGAGCAAGCAGGGAGAGAGGAGGGCCGATGGTGGTGGCGGAGGGGACGGGGAGGGGGGGGTTTTGAACTTTTACTTTAGCTGGCCCGAGTAAAATGGGGGGAGGTCTGGTGCACCCGTGGGCTCCAGCCAAGCTCTCTCTCTCTCCCTCACTCTTTCTCCCAACAGATTAAAGTGAGGGGACAAAAAAAGTGAGGAGCCCACAAGTGAGGAGCCCGCACGCCTTCCACTGGACTGGCCTGTACGACCCCCCCCTCCCTCCTCATCCCCCCCCTCCACACCTCTCTGTCTCTCTTCCGTTTGTTTTCAGAGGCAGCTGCCGCAACTCTGCAGACCACCAACAACTTCCCTTTCAGCGGCACTTGACTCTTCCAAATCCTCGTCCGTCTCTACATCCTGACATTGCCAATGCGCCCCAAACCCCCCTCACCATGTCACACAGAGAGGACGACCGAGCCAGAACCCTCCTCCTTCCACGACATGTTCACAGAGTTACGCCCTTTCAAATTCAAGCGCTTCCCTCCTGAGCCCTCCTGTTTTGTTGCATGCATTGTTGTCCCTGTTTACGGCCATATGGCTAATGGTTATCCACAACAAAGAGCCCGAGGTGAAAGCGAGGAAGTGAGCACACAATGAGGAAAGGTAGTGCGTCCACAACAGGGGCGCGATGGCGAGATCAATAAAAACATCACTCATGCGGGCAGGAACAACACACCGTCTTTCAGCGTGTCACTCAGCGTCACCTTCTCATGACTGGATCTTGGTGCGAGACGTGTCAAACGTGGACAGGCAATTGGCGCCCAGCCTAATGGGTGTTTGATAGCCGGGGACAATGGCCGCTGCCGCTTGAGCGGAGGCCCTCCAGTTATGTTTAACACAAGATGATCAACGCAGACAGGATGCCATTCATTTGTCTATCAATTCAGAGGGTTAGAATCTCACAGGGGATCCAATAAAGGAATCATTACCATATATCCGCCCTATTCAGGGTGCTCATAGGAAGTAGTGAGGGCAATGAAAACAAGTGCTCTCAACAAATAGTCCTGCATTTACACATTGAGAACAGACAGATTATTGTGGAGGTGGAACTATTGCACATAGGCAGCTACTTATTATTCCTTCTGTAGAGCCCTTGATTACCCTTAGGGTATTACATGAGCTCATTTATCATGATGATATTTAGGAAGACGTTTGTTTAGTTACCTAATATAAGTTACAATACCAGGGAGTAGTCACGCTACATGCAGCTATGACACTATTTTAACTGCATTGCCCTGCAGCCTAGAGGGTAGCTTTTAAATGATGCAGGCATAAAATAGCATTTTTTCCCACTAAATAGAACTGTAGCTTGACTAAACAATACTCTGCTCCATTCTGTCAAACTCCTACACCCAACAGCCAGATGCTGAAGCTAAACATTTGCTCCTTCACACACACATGCATCCTTTGACAAACAAATATATTTATTTTGTGGTGTTAATAAAAAAAATCCATAAGGATTCATGGTTTTATTGATTGTATTACTGTACTTTTTACGTACAGTAATACATACTGTACGTAATACATTACATACTTTTTCTGAGTAGAATGTTTTGAAGCTTGCTACTTTGTAAAACCTTAAAGTTTAGCATTGCTGTAACTCCAATAGAAAATTAGCTTATTTTGTCACCAGCTACAAATTAAAAGTATCTTCCTCAACTCTGGATTTAACTGAATCTACATGTGGCTTCTGTAGCTATAATGTAGGCTGTAGCTGAAACATGATTTGACCTGACCTGACCTGAGCTCATCATGTCCCAAAGGCAACTTGGTCAGAGTTTTAAGAAATACATTGATAAGATATTTGGGTTTGGGACGGTTTCGTCATGTTGCCTGGGCTATCATTGTCTTAATTTTAAGCTGCAAGTTCCTGCAATTGGGGAAGATATCAGGCTGGGTTTATGTTTATACATAAAAAACAGAATTCCTCTCAGGTTGGGGACGGCTAATTTTCTCTGTGGCTCAATCAGGTTTGTTACTCAGAAATCTAGCAACACATCAGCACTATGGCAACCAAGCAGTTGCCATGTTAAGAAATGTGAATGGTCAGCTCAGCCTGAGCTCATCTCCCACAAACTTCTGATGCTGATTGTGAGGACAAAATCATGGAAGATTAAAAGGGAAAAAATGGCTCAGTAATCCTCTCGTTTATAAAAACAGCTTTTGTGATCTTGCGAAGCCATTTCACTCACTACAATTGTTATCTACCAAAAAGAAATTGAAACATGTTAACATGATGACTGTAATGGTAGGGAAATAGCCTAGTTTATAGAACAATGAAAACCTTCCAGTTCCATTCTATTTTATGTTGGATATTTTACGACCCAGTACTCTGGTGCTGAGGTGTTACGTTCCCCCCAAGCAGCTATAGCAAGATGCTCAATTTGCCCATTGACAATATTCCTTACTAAAAGGTGGGAAAAGGGTTTTCAATAGGGTTGCCCTATGAATCTTTGCAGCAGACATTACACTTCCAGCTAAACACAACACATGTGGGGCACACTATTTGTGAGTCCTCTTCTGCAGGGACCCACTTACTGCAGGTTGAGACCTTCTGTTCAACAGCAACACAAAACCAACAACAATTTTTAAGAAATGCTTCTTTTTGGGAAAGCACGATGTGCTCTGTGTGAGGGCTTTCAGATTTAAACACATGCTTACAGGTCATTACAGTCAGCGGGTGGTGGTGGGAGTTCATGCTGTGGCTTATTTGTGACGACAAATTGTTATATACCTACACATACAACGTGCAACAATGAGTGTGTGTGTGTTTGTATGTGTAGGAAATAAACTATGGTAGATCATTAGTTCCTCCACGGGGATCCAGCCACCTCTTACCAACTCTGCCTCAGATGGGTCTGTTAGGGGGTTTAACAAGTGCCACACACACACACACTCTCAGTATGGATGGGGACATTAAATATGTTTTAAAAGCTTGTTGGGGCTACAGCAGGCTGTTTGCGGAGGGAGGACGGATTTGTATCGTTGACTAATTGCTCTATTATGTGAGGTCATTTAGCTCTAATTAGAGAAGCACAGATGCTGCTGCTGATAATAACACCAACTTGTTAAAATCTCACTTGCTTCTTTGTGTAGGCACTTATCCTGTGAGAGAGAATATCAACGTGCACTCTGAGGCTGTTTACTGAATATTCAACAGCACAGAAGCCTGAAGATGTTCCTGATTCCAAGAGCCCGAACTGTTCCTGAAACCCACTCCACCAACACTTGCATGCCAGTACGTCTTTGCACTGTCCGGGTGGTCCTTAAAGTACCGAGGGACTCAAATGAATTATGTATTTATGTCTGAAGGCTTTCTTCTTAACAGGCCTCGGGGACTGGCTGGATTTGTTCAGTCTGGGTTTACAGCTAATAAGAACAAGAGCTTCTATACTTACAAAGAACACATCTATGCCATCACAGCTCCTTTCACACTGAGCCTGTGTTGTTTATCCAATACTTGACATTGATTGGATAGTACACAGGCGTGCATCTCGACGTGTTACCAAGCTATTTTAGTTTCTAATTGCAATGAAAGATACACTATTCTTTGAATGGAGAAAATTAATGAACTAGCTCATTTTGTGAATTACGTTGCCACTGTTATATCATCAGGATTTTACTACCAGCTAAATGAACTTCCTCGTCATTCAAACATTTAATTGTTGGAGGTGAAGACTCTAAGCAATCCTGAGAGTCGCTCCACTTACTGTTTCATGCCGTCTCAACTTCCTGCAATTGGTCCGAAAGTCTGAACTATACACAACATGTTTTCACACTGCAAACGACCACAATCCGGTCTAATAGACAAAATTTAGGTTTACTGGTGAAGACCTTTACACCTGTTATTTTGGGTTACTATGGGCAGCCCTTTTCCTATGACGGGGATGTAGGGGGTCAGTATCTTGCCCAAGGACACCTCGGCATGCTGATGGGGAAAGGCTTGTGTGATCACCATTTGATGTCCCCCATCATATTTTTATTTTATTCTATTGTATTTTATTGTATTCAAATGTACCGGCTGCTATGACGACTTAATTTCCCTTCGGGGATGAATAAAGTAATCTATCTATCTATCTATCTATCTATCTTAGTGTAAAATCCAGCAGTGAGGAGGGCAGGCAGAGATCTCCTCTCTCCACACGGCTTTTTTTTTCATTTCCAAACACACGCCAACATCCATTACATGTGAGCCGGAGGCCAAACACATGCAGATGTCAGATTCCGTCTCTGGACATACATTAGAAACAACACATGATGACTTTCACCGACGTTCAAACGAAAAAGTGAGAGATATAAGACGGAGAGGAAAAAAAATGCTTCCTTTTCCAATTTCATTTTAAGCTTGCACTCTGACAAACCAATATCCCCACTGATGGCCGGAACAAATACGCTGTAATTTGAAGATTAATGCAGCTTAAGTCTCACATTTCCTCACTCGTCCTATTAACTAGACTTTGAAATCGAGCAGGTAATAAAAATGTTCCTGCGGCATGTGGGAGACACGAGGTTTCAGACACACACCCCAGACGAGGGGGCAGATAAGGTGAGATGAGAAACTTTGAACAGAAAGTTTCGTTCTGACATGTTGGTTTAACAACAGTGTTAACAGCTGTTCAATTCAATACAAATGATTTGGGCCAGATTTAATCTTTATACACATTCTTTGAATGTGTGTAACTGTAGCATCAAGACTGACCGCCACATGGCAACTGACGCAAGAGCCTGTTTCTATATTTAAAGCGAATAAGATGATTACACATTACAGTCAGATTCAAGCAAACACAATCACACTGAGCTTTGATAGGATTGTTTGAAATAAGCTTGGACAGAACGGTGAAAGGTATTGTACACCTTGATGACTTGTTGAAGGTGTAAACTCCCAATATCTGCCACCCACCTATACTCTAACACAGCAATATTCAAAATAGATGCATTGATCGAATACTAGAGAATAAGTCTTTATCTTGATGTGAAGACAATCTTTATTTTAATTTAACATTACCTAACATGAAATTGGTCTAGCTCCATTTCAAATGCATTACATTTAGGTTTTTCATTTAAGCAACAGACTGTATATATTGATGGACGCCATCACTGCTCCCCAGAAGTGGAGCCAAAGTGTCTTGACTGCCCCTTGTGGCTGGATGCAGTATAGATTATGAACCCTGCTTCATAGTGTTAGAGGATAAGACATAGCCCATTTAAATTGTGTTCCATAAGATTGTTCTAAAAGTCGTTTTTATTTTACCAGGAAGTTTAGTTTCAATTTGATGGTATAAAAGTGGGGTCAAACATGATGATAGACAGCTGAGATTGATTTGTGATTGGTTGAGCATGTGTATTACCTGAATACTGTGTTTTACCCTGCCCTAATCACTACAGCACAGACTCTGGCTCCGAATGACGTCTTCAGTGCCAAATGGTAACATTCATACCAAGGATATTTGGGCTTCATTTCTGGAAAGTGGAAAGAAGTGGAGACGCATTGTCCATCTTTATATAAAGTCTATGGTAAGCAATCAGCAAAACCATAAACATAGATTAGTCATTTTCAGTCTGCACTTAACATCCTGCATCTTACACTACAATAAGAAAAATACTGCCTGGGTCACAGCTAGCGAGCCTGTAGAGAGCCCCACTTTAAGCTTCACAATATATACACGGTGGAGCTCTGACAGCATAAAGAATATTATTTTGGTGTCTGTTGGACCGTGGAGGAGATTTGGGGTATTTTTGGAGAGGCTGACTCCACAAACACAGCAGAGCATGCAGCAGGTTCGAGGGATGGCAGAGGAAAGTAAGGACAAAAAGTGACAGGAGGATGCAAATACAGAGACACAAAGACAGAGGTCAGAGGAAGAAAATTATCTCCTTTCTTTTGAATTCTTTTCATTTCATCTCCTCACTCGTGTTTTTCTCCCTTTTCTTCAAAGCACTATCTGTCTAAATTCAAATATCACTGCATCCTTGTGATAGATATCTCTCCCCCTGGCCTTTCTTGTATGGGCTGAGACAGTTTCTGATCCAAAATGCCAATGAAAAACAATTAATTTTCAGTGAAACATTGCAAAACTTCCTTGTGCACAATGTTGTTTTCACAGACTGAAGCTGAGTAGGACTGTTAGGTTGACTACTTTAAGTCCTGTTTTTTTTCCCATTGCAGTACAACCTAAATGCAATTTTTTTCCTGATATTACCAAACCAGTGACTAGTTAAACAAATCATTGGATTGTTCAACTTAAGCCCAATTTGATGTGAATACATACACGTGCAACCACCAGTGCCTCACACATGAAAACAGAGACACGGGACAAAAAGATTAAACTCCAAAGTAGAGGTCAAGCAAACAGCAATATAATCCCAAAACATTCAAATCAGTGATTATTGGATTAACTAGAGAAAAAAAGCAGAGAAAACAAAACTTAAAATTAGTATTTTTTCTTTTCTGAGAAAAAAGATAACGTTATATGGCATCGGCCTTGGCAGTGGTAATGTAATGTCATTGATTTTTTTTTAAGAATCATTCCCTTAAGTCTGATGATGGCAAACTGACCAAAACATGTGGGAGACCGCAATATGTTGTGAAACCTGTTTCAGGTGAATGAAATTGGAACCTATTGTTGTCTTAAACATCAGCTTATAAAAAAGGTTGCATTGCTGGAACCCCTTTGATTTATCATTTTCACTCAGGCCATCCATACAACTCAGAAATTAAGTCTCTATAGGGCATTCTTAATCTAGAAGAGTTTACAAACTTAATGTACACACTGATTTGGGCTTTGACTGAGCACATAAACTGTTACATTTTAACAGATTTATGAAGCTGCCTGCCTCAGCCTGACTTCATGTCTTTTAATATCCATGGATCAACCTGCTCTCACACTGAAAGGCTATTCTCACAATGTCGTGTCTGGGCTGAGCACATCTCCTTCGATCTATATATCTGTCCCTTACAGCAATTAGGTTAATATCGCTTCACCTCTCGTTAGCTCAGCAGGCCTATGATGAGACGTCTAACTGTGAGAGGGGCCTCCAAACTGAAGGAAGCATCGATAAGCACGACTCCCTCCTGAGTGCATCATATGAAGAAAAGCTGAGAGGTAGAGAGGTCCGGAGAAGATAAGGGATAAGAGAAGTGAAGGGAAGGCCCGGTGGAATAAAGTGAAGGCAAGAGCAGCGAGGAGATACATGTAACTTCACTGCGTTGATGGTTCACAATGGGACATGCACTGCAGCAGCCATATAGCAGAAGAAAAAGGAAAGAGATACAAAAAGCTCAGTTTTGCAACAGCAGGTCGGCTTTGTCCGGAGCGGCAATGGAAGAAAATGCATTGTAGCACAGTTAGGATGGAAAATCACCGTTTCTTTTTCAGTCCAAAACAGAAAGTTCGTTAATTGAACGAGGGGAAAAGAGAAAGTGTTTCAGAGTGAAGAAACAGGAAGAAGACGTCAGCAGCAGAGAGCATACAAAAAGAAACAGAAATGGGCCGATGAATGAATTTGAAAAAAGGATGGAAGGGAGACGGGAAACAAGGTTCAAATGAGTGAGGGCTGTTTGTCCGGCAGTCCGGCTGACCTGAGGTGCCCGGGACCTGAACTGGCCACTCTGGACACCCAGGGGAGAAAGACAAATGATGAAGAGGAAGAAAAACAGAGGGAACAGAGAGACATTTCCAACGCTTGGTTTAACCTGAAGTTTCCACGATAATTTCGCTTTCCCATCCCCCCGACCCCTCATCCCTCACTGCTTTGGCTGGGAGGGCCCCAGCTGTTCGCTCTGTATAAATAGCGTGAGGCTTCGGCCCGGACCCCCGGGGAGAACGAGGCTCATCGGAGAGAAGGCATGGGAACAAATCGGGCCGGAAAAAGCACACAACATACACATTTTGACAAACATATGGGACCATTGCTGGGGATGAAAGTGGGGAACATGTGACTGAAGTTGGCCTCACGTGGCAGAAGTCACTGTTGCGCTTGAAATGCGACGAGAGAGAGAGAGAGAGAGAGAGAGAGAGAGGAAAACAGAGACACAAATTATGACTTCATCTTTCACTAAGAAAAGGTGCCAGCGCCTAACATACATGAATGATGATGAATAACTACTTGTGAGGCATCAACATAAAAAAAAGGTCATCTGTCCATCGCAACACGTTGTCTCTGAGGGTCACAACATTTATGCTCAACGTTAGATACGTATGCGGAAATAGAGAGAGCCTTATGCCCGTACACTGCGTTCTTTGTGTCTGTATGTGCGCACATCTTCTGAAAACCTACAGACAAGGTCAAAACAGACGAAATGAAGCAGTACAACTAGAAATTGCGAACTTTAGCCGAAAGTTCAAGTGAGACGATCATAGTAGATGAGGTAGACCTGTGAGTCCGGGCACAGGGGGACAAACAGTTACTGCAGAAAAGCTGGGAGGAGATTGGACTGGAGTTGAAAGTGAGTTGGACGGTGGTGAAGGAAAAGTGAAGGATCATGCCAGATCGCTATGCACTTCCCTCTAGTGGATGTATTGCTTAACAATAATGCCAACGTAAATGATCGTTTGAAACGCACATCTCTTTTTGTACATTGAGGCAAAATAAATGAGCCTAAAGAACAAAAATGACTTAATAGTCCTATTTCAAAGTCAAGAATAAATCCTGAATCTCACATTTCAACCAGGACCAGGAGTTTAGATAAAATGAACGTCCAGATTTCCATGTAAACCAGACCAACATCCATCTGCCGATTAAAGATCATGTGCCGTAATCCTACCTCGCTACCGGTACTTAATGGACATTTGTGTGTTTGTCAACCTTTTTTTCAATACATGTCAGACACCAGAGTTTGGTGGGTGGCTTTCTCCTCTACTGGTTGAAGTGGGAGCAGGATGTTCAAGAGCAAAAGCTCCTTTCAGACGAGCTCTTCTATAGACAATGTCAGCATCGTGCTTGAAAAGAATCAAGTTACACAGTCAGACTGAATACTGCAGGGATCCAGCAACTGCTTCACAAGTCTCAAGTCGGAAGATATCACAGACATATTAGTGAATGAAATAAAAAGTTATCTGAAGATAATGAATCGTTTTTATGATGAAACTTCATAGAAAATGTACCTATACAATTAAATCTGGTTAGCTATTAATGGCCACTGTGCCTGTCAAATTAATAACCAATCTAACTATGATTGGTGAAATGTCTTTATAACTGTACTGTAATTAAGGCAGCACTGCTGTCCTGGTAGGATTGAGTTACACCGTGTCTCATTTACTGTTATTTAAATGTGATGTATTTTCTTTTTCTTTAAACAGCCATGTATGAGTGACAAAATGACTCAAACTCATGTAAATTTCACATTGATATAGAGTCTGTAAACTGTGTATAATATTTTCTAGGCTTCTTGAAATGAGACAAATCCATGTTATAACAGATCAAATGAATCAACACTCACCCGCTAATTCATTAGGTACACTTATTCAGTATAATTCAACACAGCATTTGTGTAGAAATAGATAAGGTGATTAAGTGAAATATTGTGTGTCTTCAAATGTCTATGTGTGCGCTTGTTTCATCTTCTATGGTTTTGAGCTATGGTTTGAGGAAAAGGGTGTTTTAGTCTTTCAGCATTGTTTTAATTCTTCTGTTTAAATCTTATCGCTCTGATCATGAATCCTCAACCAGCCAGTCCAAGTTGTAAACCAACAGGCTGCTGAGTATTTAAAGCAGCAAATGAGGAGGGTTAGAGGCAGAGATAAGAGTGAGCAATTCACTTGAAGTCAGAGTTACAGAAATATGGTGTTTGACCAAGTTTTGTTTTCAATTTAAATAAGGGCACAAAGCAGGAAATGTTTTTATTAGCCACTTTTTTTGTCTATACATGAGCCAAGTGCTGACAGGATCAAATACAGCAAATTAGTTGGATGAGAAAAAAAGGCTTCAAAGACAAAATGGCTTTATCACTTTTTAATGTTTGTATGTGTTTATCTGAACATCCGAGCCTCCTCCAAGTGCTCATTGATTATCAAGCTGTGAGGATAAACATCATCATATCACAAATTTGATCTCACCGGAGACAACTGCTGCTCTTTCTTGATAAATATGACTTTGTTTCTGCTCTTCCAACAGCCCCGACATGTAAACAGCCATCATCAAATCAAACGCATGAAAACAGCCACTGTTACATACAGATTTCATGTCTGAAAGAGGCTGGAAAAGGAGGAGACTACGGAGAGAGGAGGGAAAAGTGATAAATAACACAGGGGGCGGTGTGTGACCGAGCAGGAGAGGGCTGTCCGGCCCCTGAGAAAAGCAGACCTCCCCTCGTCCCAGGCTTATAGCTGCCATTCAACACTCACATACACATACAGAGCCAGGGAGCAGGTTGGGTTCAAGCGCAACAAATTACCTAAATATGGTTCTGAAAAGGCCTTTGAAAAGAGTTCAATTGGAAACCTTTGAAAATGATAATAATACTAAAAGAAACCGCAGGAGATTTAAGGGCTCCGTTGTGCGGATACAATGTCAGAGCCCTGTCCATAATTTCACCGACTTCAGAGGACAAGGGAGGACGAGTGTGAAGTCCCCTTTTTCTAACTAGCCTGTCTTTTTCTTGTGGAGCTGGAGGGAGGGAGAGCCATTAAAGCAGAAAAAGAGGGGGTGAGAGGAAGAAAATCTGAAAAACGAAATTTTCAGCCCGAGTGGTTTTTCCAAATGAAATCTTAAAAAGGTTTCGAAACACAATGGGCTCCTTTTTTCCCCCCTCTCTGTACTGTGTATGTGTGTGTGTTTGTGAGCGTACACGGGGGGTTGGTTAGTGGTGGGTTACCTTTTAAAGAGTGCCCAGCAGTGGACGTGTTTGGCATTTGTGGCCCTTGTCCCTCAATTATACGTTCGCCACAGTAGCTGCCGTTAAACTGACGGTGGGCACTGCCTGTGGCCCGAACGGCTGCGTGTATCTTCCTTTTCATTCAGCCAGTCAGTCGAAGGGTGAAATCAGGAACAGAAATCATGTCTGTCTGACTCTTCTCCCCCCACCTGCCCTCACGGCTCTTCCCCTCGCGCTCGGTTCACATCTGTTTGTTGGCCCCTTGCCCCAGAGGCAGTCAACACGGTTGCTGAGCACCGCTGTTATAAGTACACCGGCTGACTGGCAACTCAATGTGCTTCGTACATGAGGACAAAAAACACAGGTCAAGTTTCATCTGGAGTAATAACAACTGCACTTTAATCATGACAACTCACAGCTTTGGAGGGCGCGATTAACCAAAAGGAATATTTAGAAATGCTCACAGAGATGTTTTTTGGAGTGTGATGACAAACAGGGTGAGCGACAAAAAAAACATCACATCCCAAGTGAGTCCAAAAACTGCTGCTGGAGCACTATTTGGCCTGCACAGCTTTATCACAGTTACAGGGTTAAAAGTCACAGTCTGGCAGCTTTAAGTCTCGAAACAGATTGTGTATCAATTATTTAAAAAAGGAGCAAAAGTAAGAGAATACTTCCCTTACATCTACATGAATCTGTGAGGACTGTGAAGATGTGTAATATGTTCATGTGCTTCTATAGTATTCTATAATGTGTGTATCTTATGTGTAAGAACATCAGTTAAGTTTCAGTGTTTGTGCGTGTGTGTGTTCTGACCTTGGGGAGGTTGTGGCTGTGGGTTCCACTATTTCTTTCCATTTAGTTTCCACTTCACAGCCAACAGCACACATTAGCTACACAACCTTTGGGAAATGCCACACACGTAGGCGCGCGCACACAACCCCACACACACACACACACACACACGCACACACACACTCAGGGGGTACAAATGGAGCTATCACAGCATTAAAAAAAACACACTCCTGTGGGTAACTGACACTAAAAATGGTTATGAAGCCCAAATGGCAACAAAAAAAGTATTTATGCTTAAGCATCAGAGCTGATCCAGGCACATTCAAATTAAATGGCATCTGTTAAAATTAAATTCTTCACTGAACTATGTATTTAACTCACCTTAGCCTGAAGTTGAGCTACAGTGTGCATTAGTGGTTGGTCATTTTACAAACATCTGTACCAGTATTTCATAACCACGACATCTTATATAAAATTTAAACTTTGGGTTAATAAAGTCTAACACTGTGGATGAAAAAGTTCTGCCAGTGTCGAACTTTGATGAGGCGCAAGTCTGAGGTGACCTCTCCCTCCATTTGGCCTGAAGAGTGATGGAGGGGCACCAGTGGTCAGCACAGCCAGACACATGAATTCAGCGCTGAGCGGACAAATGAGCGAAGCCCGGGCCAAACTCCTCCCACATCCCACATCCATACATCCAGAGAGCAGACATTTTTAAGACAACAAGTGGAAATAGAAGTTACTAAGGAGTAGGAACAAAGCGACGGCTATCGGTGAAAGCCCTTGCCAGGGCACCATCTGCTCGGTGGAAGTGGCGGCTTCCAGGGCGGTCAAAGACAACGCTGGAAGATTGAGGGGAAGGGGGCTCCCTTTGAACACTGAACGAGCGAGGAAGCTACGTTTGGACAAGAAAGGGCCCCGGCAGAAGGCGACCAGCCGAGCCAAGCGGTAGCAGGAAGCGGGCGCCTTGTGTGTCATGAGATTTACAGTGACGTGTCCATCCACCAACCAACCATCTGGGCCAACATAAATACATTTAAACAGACGGTAAAGAAAAGGCAGCGACTCACAAAAGAACATGTTGAGAAAACAGAACAGGAAAGGGCAAACTTCCCTCTCAAAGCAAACGTAAGGATAAGGAGATCGTTTGAGAAATTAAAAAGAAATAAAAGACCGACAAACTAATTCCAGGAAAGTCCGTCAGTGTGTCTGTCTTTCGCAATTTATCTACAAAGTAAAAGCCCCATGTTCATTTTGTTGCTTTAATGCGTTATACCAAGCTAGCAGACTTATAGAGAGTTTGACTTTTAAAAGTTGTGTACTTGGACCTGAAGATTGTGTCGATTGCGTTGGGGACGTCTAAAACAGCCGACATGCAAAGTATGAAAAAAATGTTTGTTTGTACTTTCTTTTGATGAAAAACTTTGAATATAACATCAGTGCAAATAAAAAACTGTTTAACTAATCTGTTTGATACAGGTCACTTTTGAGGTTTCAGAAAGCAAGCTGCAACAAGCAAGTAAACAACCGATTCCAGACCGACTGGTTTTGATAAGATACTGCACTCCTTTTTAGGAACTCGTCATTCATTTATGAATGTGAAAAGATTGGAGGAGAAGAAATAGGTAGAAAAGAGCTGAAGAAGAGGAGGCAGCCTGTGATGGGAGTGCGAGGACGAAGAATTTGTCCATAAATCTCACACACAAACTTTCTTTCATTCTTTGTTGACGTCTGAGTGACTGACATCACCGCTGCTACCACTGCTGAGGACAACAGGCCCAGCCATTAGAAGGGACCAATCACAAGAAGTGAGCAGTGTGCAAGTGTGCGTGAGTGGTTGTTGTTGTCCAATCTCCCTGCAGCTCTGTACCATGTTTACCATCTAAGATAAGTATTGTGTGTCTGTTCAAAAGAATCGCACAAAAGTAGTATCGGTTCAAAATGTGGCCTCGAAGAGAAAAGTGCAATGACCTTATTGAGTTTGCAAGCACATATAATGTAAATGTGCTTTTCGTCCAGTAGGTAAATACACCCTTGTGTGTCACTTATGAAACAGCTTTATAAATTTGTATTTCTGCCAAACTGAGAGGACAGACCTGGATCAAGGATTTAATTATGGAAGGAAAATACTGTAATATTATTTATTCACTGATGCGAAACATTGAGCCAAAATAAAGTAGCAATCTCGAGGAGAAAGTGGGACTGTGAAAGCTTCTCAAACTAATAATGTAACAGAAGTGTTGCATTTCACACCATCACAGTGGCTTGTGTCGCATAGCATGATGTGCAGCACACCTCCTTATGGAGCTTATAAACATGTGAATCAATGAAGAGTTTTAAATTAACTGACAACGCTGTTTTTTTATTTAACGAACGAGTTGAGTTGTTTCTATTTCAAATTGCACATAGTTGTCTCAAAAGGTTTTCCTACTGTGAGGGAAGGTGCTTTCAGAAATAAAGACCCCCGTGAACACATGGAGTAACACGTTCAAAAACTTGATACTTGAACTATGATAGCTCAGCTGCCTCCATGCCCCAGAGTGTGTGATGGAAACTTTTACAACTGTTGCAAAACTTCTAAAAACAGAAACAACAACAAAGGCGGCTATATAACGGTTTCTCTACGTTTAGGTAACACTGCTAAGTATAATTGCTCAGTATTAATTAGACCACAATGTTCTTGGTATTTGACAGATCGTTGATGTAGACTTCATCGCCTCCTACTGGCCAGACAGGTCGTGAGGAGGGTCTTGATGATTATTTCTTAAAACAGAGGGGGAAATATCTGCAGTTGAGTAGGCAAAGTCTCAAAGTCTTATCTTGCCACGTAGCTCAAAACTCTAAAGCACAAACACCCCCCACACATTCAAAAGCTCGGAAAACCACATTCAAATGTTGGGAGGAGAGAGAGGGACAGGACTGATAACACACCCACCCAAACACTCACACACACACACACACCTTAAGTTCAGGCGGCGCTTAGGCATTTCATCTCGGATATGCATCTCGAAAAGGACACAGCGGAGAGTAAAATGTCATCTGGGAGGAAAGTGAAGCTTCAAATGTGCGAGAATGTCACAGGAGAGTTGGAGCTCGGAGTTTGTTTTTATCACCGTCTCAAGACGGACTGAAGGGGGTGCGGGGGGGAGAGGAGTGGAGGGGTTAGGGAAGGGGGGTAAGTGACCTGACTGCCAATGATGCCAAACCTCTATTTAAAGCTTCAATAACAGTGGAGGCCTGACACTGACACATTTACCTCTTAGCCCGGATTCTTATCAGCCGCCAAGAAAACATGTTAACTGAGATCAGCTTATTGGATAGTGTGAGTGGCAAGCTACGGTGGATAAAAGGGAAAGACAAAACATTTGTGTGACTTTTTTGGGGACAACGTTTAGTTGATGATTCCTGCTCCGCGGGGCACATGGTGAACAGCAGGTGAGGACAGCTCCGTCTAAAAAAAACATTAACCTCAGCGGCAAAAAAACACTGAAAACATGTTAACTGTTAGTGGAGACGCAAAAATCAGCTCGCTGGAGGGTGTGGCTGGAAAGTTCCCATGAATAAAATGTAGGTCCTTTTTGGACAATGTCTAGTAGATGATTCATGCCTTGTGTTGCCGTGGTGAGGACCGCTCTGTCTACAAAATGCTTGCTATTTCCACGATTGTTTGCCTTGTGTAACTGCAGCTCAGATTATGTATCGATTGAATAGGAAAGTTGAGCTCAAAAGGACAGTGCACAAAATAAGAAAATAAAAGCCTGTTGGATCAATCAACCTGGTCTCTTGAGCTCAAACTGGGGAAAAGGTGAGAGAGAGTGATGGTGGCCCCGGAGCTGAGTCCACCCAGTGGATTCAGATGTGCAAACATCATCCTTGTGTTTATTCACTTGTATGCGTGTGTTACAGGTGTTTGCACAAGAGTGTAATAGTGTGCATGTGTGCGTGTGTTCACTGAACAAAACTCACCCGGATCCCAGCTAACTGCTTCTCCTCCATCCTTCAGGACCAAGTGTGCAAAGACCCCTGCCTCTCTGCTGCTGTCTCTCTCCCTCTCTCTCTCCCTCTCTTCTCTGGGATGCCCTCTCGCTGTCACCGTTTTCAGAGGTAGTTGAGGTTCGCTCTAGTGTCTTCACCCCGTCGTGTTGCTCCCTCTGTCTTGGTCCCCCCTCTCGCCTCTTCTGCGTTGTTTCGCCGAGTGTCGCTGGAGTGGCGTCGCCGCTTTGTGTTAACTCTGCCCTAATCCAGAAACTTTTCTATGCTGTGAAAAGGACATGTGACAGGCGGAGAGAGGGGTGGAGGGAGGAGAGGAGTGGGGGGGAGGTTGGGGGGGGGGAAGAGGGTGGGGGGAGAAGGGGGGGACAAGGCAGCACTTTTTAGTTACTCGTCCCCTTGGCCACATTCAAAACAATTCCTCCGGTCTTTATACTTGACCTGCTTTTGAGGTGAAAAATAATAATACAAAAGTTGTGTGTATGTGTATGTTTATGTGTGTGTGTTTGTGTCTGTGTGTTCAATAAAACTATGAGCTGCAGATAAAGCAACTTGAAAAAGGAGCCTGAAAGCAAAAAGATGCAGGGAATGTTTTTTGAAAAAACATGTAGTAACAGATTTGCATTTTGCGGCAAAGCAGCTGCCATAACAAAGTGCCCTTTTGTGCAGAGAGATTAACTGTTAGGGGAACGTTTAGACTGCCCATTGACTACTGCTGTATGAAAGCCAAACTGGGAAAAGAGCACTCAGCCTGGGTTTGGAAGACACTGGCAGAAAATGCTTCTGTCTCTGAAATGCTCATGTTGGCTTCATATATTCAGGCTCGGACTGGAGTTATTGTTCGGTACCAGTAAATATTTTACATGTGAGTAAAAAAGGAGATAACGCTCAAATAATTTGTTCAAATATATTAAATGTGCAATGAAATGTAACAAAGTAATTACTTAAGATGAGATAAGGTTAAATCTAATGACATTTTTCTAGTAACCAGTACTTTATATTCTCAATTAAATTATTACTCGTATTAAAAATAGTGAAAACGACATGTGTCTTGGTGATGACGCTTAGATTATCAATGTGCAGTGATGTAAAAAAAAGAAAACACTGGCACTGTGGGAACAAGACAAGGTTTGGTGTAAAACAAATGAATCAAATCATCAAAATAGCTACCGATTCATTTTATGTGCCCTAAAAAAGTTTGCATATCACACAGTCCTGTAAGTGTCTCCCTCCATCGGACACCCTCACTGCCTCGCTGAATGGAAATCCTAGCCAGTGCACTAAAAGCCTCCCAGCGTAAGGAGGTAGAAAGTGGCCCAATATAGCCACCATTCAAAGTTACGCACACGCATGCACACACTCCCCCCTCTCTCATATGTACAGGAGTCTACAGGGACATATAATTGCTTGGATGTCTATCCTACACAGCATGCTGTACATTAACAAAAAAAAAGATGACAATTAAAAATAAAGCCACTTAAAAACTGAACCTTACCATCCACGATATCTTTGAAGAAAAGAAAAAAACGGGAAGGTAAAAACCAACTTCTACGTCCGGAACCAGCTCTGCAGTGAGAAACTAACCGGTGTGAAGAGTGAAGTCAATAATCAAGTCCCAGTGCACTTGCTCCATCCTACTGGTTGACTCTAACTTAAGTACACAAGGCGAAATGTGAGCCAAGCCTATTGGGCAACCCCAGGAGGAGTGGCAGTGAGAGGTTAGATCAAACTCACCATGTGTTGGCTCAAAAAAAAGGATATTCCCGGACCTCAACTATCAACTTCCAGGTAGAGGTCTCATAAAGTTAATAATAAAAAGTGATCTAGACTTTGGGCTCTTGTTTGCATGACTCAAAGGAAAAGACTCTGCCTTTGGGCCAAATGGTTTGCTTATCAGTATTTGGAGACCAGTTCGATCAGTGTGAAATGTTTTCACAAGTTTCAGCTTCTAAAATGCCAGTTTCCTTTTGTAAACACATTTTGTGTTTTGTTTATATGATAAATCCAATGATTAATTGTTATTTTAAGACAAAATAAATTGTATAGTTTTCAGCCATATTTGAACAACAAAAACTAACAATTTGAATAATGGTACAAAACAAGAAAAGTGGCCGTGCCCATACGGCAGGGTGCTCAAAAAGACAGGCTCAGGAGGTGAATCAGCTTTGCAGGTTTCGGCTGAGGCTCGTTCAGGCATGAGTGATGGTGCTGCGCTTTGGTATAAAGAGAGAGGGCCACAGATGGAGCACACGTACACACACAAATGTCCTGACCACACAGCAATCAGCCGAGGATGAGGGGAAGCAAGAGGGGCAGAACAAAATGTGCTTACAGAGCCTTGATTTTCATCAAAATTCCGCCACTGTGTTTGCGCAACCCATTGCCAGAGTAACCTACAACACAGTACTGGGGTAAAAGTGCACTACTGGGGTCCAGTTAACCCCCTCACTGCTCCCACTCAATGGAGCAAAAACAATTCTTTGAAACTGGCCCCAGACCTACTATTGGATTACACAAATTACTGAATTAAGAAAAAGTTATATATGTAACGCTAAAATAAGGAAGGTCCTCACCTCACAGTAGATTTTAGTAATGTGCCTCAAGATAATAAAGCAGAGCATTAAAGTTTTTTTTTATCTCAGTTGATAATAATGATACATTGTACTTTTCCGCACCTTTCAAAGGCCTTAAGGTCACCTTACAAGGCAGGATAAAAACAGAAAAAAAAACAACAATGAATCAAAAAGATCAATACAGTGAATAACACATTATGCCGGTTGGTCAAATTGAGAGAGAGTCTCGATGTTGCAGATGTCTGGTGGGAGGGAATTCCAGAGGTGGGGAGCAGAGCGGCTGAAGGCTCTTGATCCCACGCCGGTCAAGTGGGCAGGTGGTACAGTGAGGTGGAAGGAAGAAGTAGACCCGAGAGTGAAGGAGTTCGGAAAAGGTATAGAGGAGCGAGATTATGGATGGCCTTAAAGGTAAAGAGCAGAATCTGAAAAACAATGCGTTTTTTGACAGGGAGCCATAGAAGCTGCTGAAGGACAGGAGTGATGTGATTAATGGAGGGGGGTCTGGACTTGTTTATGAAGGAAGTATGCGGACCGAGTAGCATCATTGATGTGAGCTTGGAAAGGTGGTGCACTCTTAAGGATTAAACCCCCACTCTTAACCTGAGGGGAAGGAAAAACTAAAGAATTATCCCTGACTAAGGAATAACTGTCTGTTGAAGAGGATTTGGTGCCCATAAGGGTGCTATAAATCCCAAACCCATTTCAACCCTGTTAAAACACAGTGAAAGTGGCCGCTTTGCTCAATTGATAATTGGCCTGGATCATAGATTGTACACAAAGAGGGACAACATGACTGCCCTCCAAAAGTGAAGCCAAGCACCATCGCCCTCAGGTGCCTGGCTGCAGTATAGGTCATAAATCCTACCTCCTCAATTTTACTGGATTGATGGTCTCTTTCATTTTAAGGTAGTTCTCATCACACTGGTGTATGTTAACGTGTTCCTTTTCTGGTAAGTTTGGTTTTAACTAGGTATTTGATGCTATAAAAACTGTGAACTGATGCTTGATTGGTCGAGAGTAAGTATAAACAGGAACTCTTCGGTGGCTTCATCCCCCGATCGCTGTTCCACTGACTCTGGCAAATGCGCAAAATGGAGGTATTCATATCCGGGGTATTTGAGCTTCATTTCTGTATAGTGCACCGTCCCTCTTGGCATACAGCCTATAGTCTGGACATTGCCTCTATTTAGTCAAAGATTTATTTGAAACTACCTGTCTTCTCCTGGGTAAATTTCTTGTATAGGTACATCTCTATGTCGTTCTGGGCAAATAAAAGCATACAAATTTGACACGTTGTATGCTAAATGGCAGACTGTGTCTCAGCTAACTGCTAAACTCATCAACGGTGTAATGAGATTTTCATGAAGCTGTTTCTGAAGTGTAATTAAACCTTTTTTTAATTATCTGAGTCAGACTGGGATGAAGCAATTGAGGAACACTCAATAAAAAATACTTTCAGGGACAGATTTCTTAATCAATGACTAAATGCTGTAAAGTAAATGAAAAAAAAATTGATGGTTTAATACTGGTGGGTACTGAAATTGTCCTCAGTTGCGTTGGCCGACTGAAAAATGTCCACTCTAGAATGGATTGCGCTGAAATTGGGTAGATTATTGTTTTTCCTGACAATGAATCCCAATGACTTTACCAATCTACTGATTTCTCAGCAAGCACCATCAGCAGGTTGAAAATGTTTCAACACCGATTAGATGGATCACCTTGATATTTCATTTACAGATTGGCAGAGGCGGTGGTCTAGTGGCAGAAACTTGGACTATGGGCAGAAAAGGTCTCTGGTTCGACTCCACGGAGAGACAACAAAAAGACGAACCTGGATTGATCTGCCCAAAAATCCAAGAGTCTGTAACTTTAGACCCTGTCTAGTGCCCCTGAGCAAGGCACCTTACTCCCCCAACATCTGCTCCCCGGGCGCCGTACATGGTCTGCACCAGATGGGTCAAAAGCAGAGATTACATTTCCCTACCTGCATGAGTGTGCCTGTGCATTTCTGTGCATGTGTTTGGGACTAATAAATGCATCTTCATCTACAAATTCCCTTCAGGATGAGCTGTAAAACCTCTGATGATTTGTCCAGTACTTTGAGAAAAACCTACGAAATCCATCAGGTGCTTGTTAGCATTCCAATGATAGCACACCTAGGCATCCAAGCACATAAAGCTGCTACCCTGGCTCTAGACTCTGAGAGCCGTTCAGATCTGGTATTAACATCTGTCCGGTCCCGTCACAAGTGGACAGCTCAGACTACAAGTAAGAGCACATCCAAGACACATGCAGGATTCATTTGAGATCTGATCACACGGATCACATTCGGAGGTGACAGGCCTTTAGCTGTGTTAACCATCTCTCTCGCTCTTAGTCACACCAACAAACAGATGCACCCAACTGCATTGACCATATAGAGCAGGGGAAGTGAGATCCATCGCAAGCAGTCTAAGTGTGTCAGTTTGCATTTGAATGCATCTCCACATGCATCTCAAGCGACCACTTCGGATCTCTCGAGACAGTTCATACCAGGTCTCAATGTTGGACATCAGATGTCTTAAAAGCTTCAGACACCCCCTCTCCCTACACCGTGGCTCAGCCTATGTAGCCTGTGCACGCCGCCTGGCTCTCACTCGGCGAGTTTCACAAAAGAAAGTGTGTGTCCTATCTACTGGTGGGCCACTTAAAGGGGACATATTATGCCCATTTTACCACAAGTTGAAGGATCATTTAAAACAGCACCCTTTTTACCCTGTCTAAAACAGCCCTTTAAGGGGCCATGTACGAGAGACTCTCATTTCATTGTGACGAGAGAATGACACGATAACGTATTATCATTCACTCAAGTGTGACGTTTCTGACGTAGAGGAACCATAAAAATCCCGGGAGTTGTTTTTTCCACAGTTTTTTGGGTCAGTAGACATGCCAGATACCCAAATTAATGTGTAGAAGCACTAGAAAAGCGGAATTTTCATAATATCGGAAATGAAAAAAGAACTGATGAGAAGATAATCATGGTTGAGTCATTAATTACTTTCCTGTCCTCGCAAGTTCTTCTCTGTAATGTCCTCAACATCTACACTGTGACCTAGTGAGGACCTTTGCCCTGGTCTGACATGGCGCACTTGGTTCCAGACAAAAAAGCATCTGTTATTGCTGTCTGTTGTTACAGTGCTTCATATTGTTGGGTGTGGAAAGCAGTTGTGTCCGTTATCAATAGCGCCAATATGCAGCAGTGTGATTGGAATGGCACACGCTCTGTTTTGTCATGATAGACAGCCTCTTTTCTACGCTGTGCACAGATATTGTAAATACGCCTAAGAAATTGTGATGGTACTCAAAAGCAGTGACAACTATGCTTAGGCCTTTGTTCAGCACCCTGTAAATAGAAGCAGGAAACTATGCATCCCTCACTGTGGACTGCTGAGAAAATAGGAAATTCTTACAATAGCGCTATGGCATTGGGAATGAGAAGATATGGGATTTTAATATGAAGTGCACAAATCGTGATTTTTTTTAATTAGTGGCATTCAAATGATTTTTGGCTGCTGTGGTTGAGGAGTTGGAAAGGGAGGAGAGTGTTGCAAAAACACAGAAACACTTAATCTATGGCAGTAAAAAACAAAAATACCAGTAGTGGACTCTTTCTGAAACCCTGTTCCCATATAAAAGAGCTCAAATCACCGTGCCCAAGAGCAGAGCAAACCTTTTCAAAACGTAGTCAATGAACAGCCGCTGCTACAACACAAACACCCACAAGCAAGGGGTCAAGCTCTCTTATCTTTTCAATGGAGACCTTGATCCTGAAATGACTCCAGAGACAAAAGCAATCAAACACAAATGGAGCAACACAAAGAGGATCGCCTTGGGGAATAATAAGATATCACTCCAATAAGGATGATCAATCTATTCAGGGTCTGTTATATGAAGCCAAAATCAGACTGCAGGACAGGTTTAAATAACAATGTAAATTAGATGGTGTACAAATGTGGACTGCTGACTTAAACCTGAAGGTTCAGTGTGTAGTATTTATTGGTGAATTTGCATGTTGCACCTGGATAGACCTCACCCTCCCCCTCACCTTCAAAACATGAAAGAATATCTGTGGTAGCCTTCAGTTGTCATAAAAGCTCGAAAGATGTTTAGTTTGTTCAGTATGAACTATTGTAAAAAAAAACGTATAAAACAACAAATATAAAGTATTTAAATATAAGGTCCCTTTCTAGGGTAAAGAAAACAACAACTCGTACAATTTAGGTGAAACAGATTAGTGAAAACATCATTAGAATTATTTTACATTATATTCTGCTAATAGATCCCTTTCACCTTAATCGTACAAACTGAACCTTTCCAAGCTACAGGTTATGAAGAGGAACCTCCTCAGAAAAAACACCAGAACCCGGGTGGAAAAGCGAAGTGAAGGATGTTGACACGGTTGTGCTAAAGTGTCCATTGTTTTCCTCATTGGTCTACAGACACCAGTAACAGCAGGCAACTCATTGCATATGCAAGGTACATAAAACAAGGGTTAGGGTTTGGATTAAGATAGAATTGTTCAGGAACAATAAGTTGAAGATGGAAGGGTAGACATAGGCCATGAGGATGTGAAGCAACAAAATAATTGTTTGGATGGTGCTGCTGTAATGACCGGAGGCCACAAAACAGGAGTTATCGAACTTACATCCACTTGGTTGATAAAACATGACTGAAAATAATTAATAATGTTGCTCTATATCTGCTGAATGAGTAAATATACTTAATAAGGTGAGTATAAGTCAGTGTTAAGTGCACCACTCATTCAAGGCCAAACTGAGAAATAGTTTGTTATGAAGGTTTAAGGACAGGGATCATTAGTTTGTCTGTATAGTTTAACAATATTATAACAGTAATTTTTGAGACAGAACTCAACATATATGAGGTTTGGTGCCTTCATTACCAACAAAACACTCTTGAGTGAAATCACAGTACAGCAGTCAAGATGCACAAAACATGGACAAGCAGCTAAATGAAAGTCGTCATCAATAATGCAATATTATTATATGTGCTTTTTCTACTAGGACATGTCAAATATTGTGAATGAGAAGGGCCTTTGCTGAGGAGCAGGGAGGTTGTACTCAGCAGTTGCTGATCTGCCAACTGTCCAAACACTAGCATTTTCTCACACACGTATGTTATCATGAATAAGTGAGAATAATTACTGAAACTCAGAATATAGAAGGACCATACTTGATTTGCACGAAAAAAGAAAAATGATGACCTTAACTCCTGCAAGACCCCGAGAAAGAAATAAGATATTTAAGAGGTTTGAATAATATCATGTCATGGTGTTGTGCTTTGTCACACATGCAGACGGAGGGTGGAAGGTCAGGTTAGTTTACCACCCACTTCAGATTCCAAAAAACTTGTGTTAAAATCCCACCTGATGATCATAACTGAAACATCTTAGAGATGCTTACACTGCCGTGCTCACCAAGACAATATAAAACAGTTAATTATGTTATAGGGCCCCCTGGTGGTCATTGCTAAATAACCATCTTCCTATCTCCCCCTCTCTTCACAACGAGGTTAAACATAACAGCAACATCAATATGTAGATAACTCCTCCATCTCTTTCATGATTCTCAAACCATTCATTCAATCTCTCCTAACACTGCCTTCCTCCTTTTTGGCTCCAATCCAGGGGTGGGCAACCTTTTTGACATTTAGTGCCCATGTGAAATGTTCTTGTTAATTAGCGCGCCATATCAACATTTTGTTCACATTAAGATTTATTATTGAACCACATTAATATTTCCAACAGACAAGTCATCCTATTCCATCCATATTGGTCATATATAGAAAAACACTTTAAAGAGCCACGTTTATCTCAATATGATTGCATTGATAAGTTTCTCATTAGCCCGACCAGCCATACTCATATTCAGCATTGCGAATCCTTGCTTCAGTCGCATTGGTTTTTGGAAGTGGCAAAGACTTTGAGAAAGTTGGCTTTCTTCCCATACCTGGAAACTGCAAGTTTGATTGATTCTCCCTTGTCTCCCTGATCTTTGAAACTTCTTTCATTTTGTCATTGATTATAGTGATTTAATGATGCTGTACAGGGTTTGTACTATTCTTATAGTTATAAACTGAAAGCTGCAAGCCTATTACTTTTAAGGTCAGCCGGAAATGGCAATCCCTAGCAAAATAATGATCATGGGCAAGATCAACAACAAATACAGATAAATTACACCCCTTTGATCTTTGCTGTGTCATATATTATAATACAAGTAAGAAAAGAGAAGAGTCATTGCAGGCATAGCTAACAGATGGGCATGATGGACCTTAAAAATAATAATTTGCTACCAATATTTTGAGTTAATCACATTAACAGTGATCAGGCTTCTGTTCCTCAAGAAAATAGAGCAAACCAGTTTACAATGTTGGGATTTTTTTCAACATAAGCCAGGAACCCTTTAATGGTGTGCCTTTGGGCACAGCAGCTAATTCAGAAGGTTGTAATGTAGTCTTGATGCATCAAGGAGACCAGAAGGTGGAACAATATAGAAATGCTAACAGAGTTTACATGAGCAAGTGTCACCCCGAAGTCTGAAGATGTCTCCCACAGACATTATCACCTTTACTGATATAGCATAAAGTACATTATATACACTATATATATTAGCACAAACAGTAATGTGTGAGGATGGTCAAGATTTCCTCAACACCATTGGCCTATGTAATTATTATCAATTAATATTTCAAACGGAAAACTGACTGTTACTCTTGTTTACACATAAGATGACAAAGCCGTGGGCTATAGGAGTCCCTGTCCTTTTTCCAAGACTATGTCAACAGTGTATAAGAAAAGCAAACAGAGAACTCTATGGATGGAAGAAGGACAGGCTCTCCTGTGTGTGGCTAAGGAAAACATGGATAGGGGGATGGTGTGCGAGCATGTTTTAAGGCCTCTGTATGCTTCTCCGTTTTTTCAAAAACGGACGGACACGGACAGAGAAACGCCAACTCCGAGCGCCTCGGAGAGCTTTTCGTGCACCTCTGATTTTTCTAACTTCACGTCGGCATGGCGGAGAGCCTACGGATAGCCCGTGGCTGTGATTGGTCAGCTAACGACATTTCCGGACCTCAAACTTCCTGTTTCATTCCCTATAGCGCAATAAACCCAAACACAACTACGGTTCTACGATTAATGTGACAAGTGTGTTAAGCCAGTGGAGATGTCCGGCTGACGGTGGCTGGTTAGAGCACTAACGGCATGTGTGTACGGTCACATACGGTTATAAAGCCCTATCATAACGGCGCTAGCCACCATGCTAACTGCGGTGGTAACTGTGCAAAAACCCGCTGACTTTAATTATAATAAACGGCTGTCATGACACTGTTTCTCAAACACCGTCAGGTTAGAAGCAAACACTTGGTAGTAGTTAGTATCGGGAGTTCCTGTAGCTTCAAGCTGTGGAATTAGCAACGCAGTTCGGAAACAAGACCGGCGAATCGCTGCGCTAAGACACGATAACATAAACATTATGACCCGCAGGGTGTCACTTTATTTAAGCAAAGACTGTCGCGCCATCAACAGCCTTTGTCAGTTAGCTGCCATCGTTCGCTGTGTAGGAGACTCCGGGAAGTCGTCAACAAACCAGCGTGGACTTCTTCTACACACCTCATGAGGTAGGCTTCTCTAAGCTCGTCTTCCGTTGCGCCACCTAATGGTCTGGCGGTGAATTGTTTTCAGTACAAAAAGGCTCGCACGACTATAAATCAAAAAGTGTCCGTCCGATCCGTCCGTCCTTGACGGACTCGGAGAAGCATACAGAGGCCTTTACTGCCATTCATGCATGCACAGCTTCTGTTGACATACCCTGCTTTCCCCCTTCAGTCCAGCAACTGATTGGATTTCATCACACAATATAGATTGTTTTTCTTTCCTATCTGAGAGAGTGGGATTGAAATCCTTTGAACAAAAAAAATTGAATCAATGAGGAAGCTAATTATTTTCTCGATAAATCAACACTTGTTTGATGTTTGATATGATATGCCAGGAAATATCTTAAATTTTTAATGATATCATAGAGAACGATATACTGAAAGCATACTATTTAAATCTAGTATATTTCAAACATGCAGCCACAGACATCTTGTTTTTGTGATGTAATGTAACATTCATGACATTAAGATACATAAAGTTTTAATGAGTAATCCAATTCAAAATTAAAGACTGCAAGTGGAAAACTAAGTGACCCCTTGGATGAAATAGCTGGTCAAATGTCTTTCTGCCGTAACAACTTCAACCAAGAGCTTGTGTTTGTGGCAGATCAGACCCTCACCATGTTTAGGTGGAATTTCAGACAATTAATCAGACAGAATTACAGCTCAACAACATTTTGTGGGTGTCTGGTGTGAACAGTTAGCTTGAGGTCATTTCACAGCAACTCATGGTCCGGCCTCAGACTGAGACACTGCAAAAGCTATATTTGTATGGTTTGAACTTTCAATTTCCTTCTAGGGCAGAGCCAAGTCCTTCTACACCACCCAACTTCTACTGCTCTCCAGCCTCTATGATATTATTCTATAACACTGATCCATTTTAAGATTCCTTTGCCACTCAATGCCATTGTGTTGTTCCAGCCCAGAGGCAGGAAGACATGAGCGTTTGCACTCGGTTGGTTAGCTGCAGAAAATACTACAATCAAGGAACATGGTGAAAAGTGAGAGCAGGGATTTATTTTCTTCGATGGACAACACGGTGGAACTGTTACTGACAGTAAGTGTTAGCGATGTGTTGCACTCGACTGATATCAAGCCGTGACTGATAAGACCAAATCTGGAAGTGAATGCCCGTCTCTTTCTCCTCCTGGTCTCCTAGTACAATGTCCAAAGAAATCCAGGAGAGGTCTGTTTGTGAATGACACTTCTAACCCACGACGAAAAATAGAAAAAACATACGTCTCCCGGTGAAAGAGAGGTGACACACAAGTTGTGGATACCGACAAAGATGTCAATAGAGTTTTCCGGTGATAAGAGCTGACAACGGTGTCAAGAAAATCCTGTGATGTCCGCACCAGAGTTATATCTGGGTAAACTCTGTAGTTTAGAAACGTTTAGAAACATCATTTTGGGGTTTAGGTGCCTGAACTTCTCAATGTTGCCCCCCTAGCTAAAGCCCGATCAACCTGCTGCCGCCTGGCAAACAATACTGAGGCATCGACTGCTAGACCACAAGACTGGAGCAGTTTCTTACCTCAGGCTTTGAGACTATTGATGTCATCCTCCAAACTCCATCACAATTAGTTCAATAATAAATTTTTCTTGGGAGTAGCTCAAATTAACTACATCTGCAATTTCATTATACAAAGCTGCATTGTAGTGCGATGATTAAACTAAATCTTGAGACAAACTTATGCATGAAAGGGTTCACTTTCTTTTTCTTACCACTGAAAGTGCTTTCAGTGGCAATTATACATTTTTTATACTATTAATTAGAAGCCCAACAAATTAATATTAGCTTATCACATATACCTTTGTTTTCTCTCATTGTTTCCCTTTCAATGGGAATATTGAAAATGCTAAAAGGCTGGAAGGGTTTGGAAGATTCCCCATCCTGGGAGATGGATCCCTCACATGTGGCTCTCTCTGTGGTTTCTATGTCTTTACTTAAGGGAATTTTCACTTACTCTAGTTGAGGGTTAAAGACAGGGGATGTCACACCTTGTTAATCCCTATGAAACAAATTGTGATTTGTGAATATGGGCTACAGAACTCAAATGTAATCAATCAATCACATTTTACAATTTGCCTTACTCATGACTACCGTGACAGGCAAGCACGGTCTCAACAAATTCAAATACAATTTGATCGATGATTGTTGAAAAGCAGAACAAAACTCAGACAGTGTGTTTAAGTACTTCAATAAATATGAACAGCAAAACAGTGGGATCAGCTCATCTCCAGTTGTAATACATGTTACAAATAATGCTATATCCTATTTTTCAAAATTGACACCAGTTGGATACAATATGAAAATAATTACTGTTTTCATTAGCATCACGGTTTTTACTTTTAATGATTTGTCCAGTAATATTTGTATGTAGCTTGTAAGATCCAGTCCAAGCAGTTGAAGGCACCTCCCCCCTCTTGTCCAAAACAAGGAGGGGGGGCACAGCCTGTGCCACGTGTTGCTCCACGCGGATATTAGACAAAGTGACTTGTGTCTGACAGGAACCACCTCTTTGTGTGAGTCTGCACTCCACGGACACATGTTGAAACTTCTCCTCCTAATGCTTAGATAGCCATTAAATCCCCATCCTCATCATGTAACAACACATAGAGCTCCTTTAAGAAGATACGACCACATCACAGCTCCTGGTCTAGTGACCCGCTTATTATTTTAAACCGATAAAAGCTCTGAATTTAAACTCTCCCTCTTGTCTCAAGGTGTTGTCTTACCTTTGTCTCCTTAGGGCTGCAGTCTGCGGTGCGCGTTTGTTTCTGTCTCACTTTTCCATCTGATATCGGTTGAATGGAAGTTGCGAGCACCTTGGTGTTGTGTCCCTCTCGGCCATGCACAGACGGACACACAACTCCTCCTCCGGCCCCTCCCCGTGCAGCCCCAAATGAGGGGGTGGGGACAGCGGCGCCTGAGGGCTCTCTCTCTGTCTGTGGCTACCTGTCAGGAACACATGGTGCACAACGCGGCTCCTCCATCACTTCACCCTGTTGGCCTGTGTGGTGCATGTGCAACTCAAATACTCCTCATCTACCACTTAGCGGCAACAAGTTCATTCTAACTGAGGCTGCGTCTGAAAACAATTAGATCCCAGTCATGCTTACTTCCGCATTTGGACATAAAAGCCTTAAACTCTGTTAAAGAAACCAGACCTGAGCCGCTGAGTAGACACTATGTTAGTACGCAGCCTGCAGCCCTGGCACAATGTGTGTGTGTGTGTGTGTGTGTGTGTGTGCGTGTGTGTGTGTGTGAGGCTACACGTGTTCAGTGGAGGAACGCGCTGACATGTGTTGCTCATTCTTTTGTTAAGAAGACCGCACCGCGTCCCTTCCTCACAGAGACCCCTTGTGATTTTGGCCGCGCGCTGCGACACCGCATGAGATCTCGTCCGACGATGTTTGCCCCAGTGTGTGTCTGTGATGACCGTGCGGATCAGTGGGGTGAGGGGAGGGGAAAGATGATGAGGCGACGCGGGGCTCCAGACAGGTGTGGTGTGGCCGCGGCTGCAGCGCGCCACCGGTGCCGTGCACGGAGGCTGCGGGGCGCCCACTACATCAACAGATGAGTGCATGTGTGGCGGATGACAGATGCAGATGGACGTTGGGGTTTTGTTTGTTCCCCCCAGGCATGCAGATATAGGCTTTACCTTGTCTCTGGACCGATCAGGGTGTTGGGGCTCTTGGGGAAGCAGAGGAGGAAGGAGGAGGAACAGGAGGAGGAGGAGACACGCATGCAGGCGCGGTGGTGGTGGTCACAGGCTGGGGTGAGAGGAGGGAGGTGAGGGGTTCGGGGGTGGCGGTCAAATATACTGCACAACCTGTGAGGCACTGAGAGCTCACACTGAAAACACGGTAGATAGATAACGGATCCTTTTTCTCGCCTACCTATTTGACTTGACTTCGTTATTGGGAGTAACTTCAGTATTAATGCCATTAACTTACAATGAAAATCTTAAAAACAAATTGTAATAAACTTGTAAATTGTAATTAGCGTATTTATACTCAAACAAGCCTCTTTCGTCCCCCACTAAGAACATATGCACCCCACAATATGATAACTCCTCTTCTGCAGGCTGGACAGTTTACACAATTTCAGCACCAACTGTTGCTTACACAGCTGCTTCAGTACAAATTATCGAATGATTTCATAGCGCTTAATAATATGATAATAATTCGTCAAACATGTACTTTTATTTTAAAACTACATTTAACTTGCCCATATCTGACAAGTGTAGTTCAATTCAAATATTTTAGCCTAGAAACATCAGCAAAATGGTACAAAAAGATATGAATGTGCCCCTGAAAACATGTGTCATGTGACCAGTTACGCGCAATGGGCCGGTGTCACCAGGAAGCAGATTGTCTACTCTGCAGTGGGTTGCTAAGTAACATAAAATACTACAAATGAGGAACAACGATGGTGAAAATTCAGAGCCACCTTCACACATGAATGTCTTGTACATCCTGTAGCCGCGGATGTCCAAGCCAGGCGGCGTCCATCCTACAATCCTGGGCTATAACCACCTAAATAAGATGTCACCATGATGGACTACAATAGCGTGTCACTAAGTCATTATTATTATTATGGCTACTGTTCTGAGGAAATAGGATGATATATTGTGTCGTTTTTTTGGGGTGTATACAAGCTATTTTACTGGCAACTCTTTACTCCATATTTAAAGGATTGCAGTTTGGTGCAGATCCAAATAAAACTCTGGATTTAGTGAATTTAAATGTGGTTCTGACAGGGACTGTTGAGCCTTGGCGGAGGTATGCACTCTACTTAGTGCCATTCTAGTTGTTATGTTCTTAGAGCATCTTTTTAATAACTTTATTCTTGTGTAAGATGTATAATATGTGTTGGTTGTTAGGCCTTAAAGAACTGGAATGTTCCTAGATGAGATCTGTTATGTTTTTTTGCAAACCTGTCACTGCCACTCTCACAAAAATACAAACAATGCAGACATGGCGTGAGCTATTTGTTATCTGCTCAATCCCACAATGCTGACATACTTCTGTGATACGACTTTCTGATTCGTGTAGCTGTTTGCACATCTGTGTTTGAGTTGTTAACAGATCTTTGTTGTAACCAGGCGGCAATAACCCGGGCTGAACAATGAGGCCAATGTAGAAGTGCAAAAAGCTGCGGTTCACTGGGTGGCCACTTGTAGCTGGCGCCAAGACGGAGTCAATTCCCACTTACTGCTGTGATGGAAATTGGACCTGGTGAGACTTCTTATATAAAGAGATTAGGGAATCATAGTCTTTTAAGTGGACTTGCTGCGGGTTACAGGAGGTCTGCGCCACCTGTTGCTAACACAGCTGCTTCAGTACAAATTATCGAATGATTTCATAGCGCTTAATAATATGATAATAATTGGTCAAACATGTACTTTTATTTTAAAACTACATTTAACTTGCCCATATCTGACAAGTGTAGTTCAATTCAAATATTTTAGCCTAGAAACATCAGCAAAATGGTACAAAAAGATATGAATGTGCCCCTGAAAACATGTGTCATGTGACCAGTTACGCGCAATGGGCCGGTGTCACCAGGAAGCAGATTGTCTACTCTGCAGTGGGTTGCTAAGTAACATAAAATACTACAAATGAGGAACATTGATGGTGAAAATTCAGAGCCACCTTCACAGATTAATGTCTGAGAATGTGAGCACAATCGGTACTGAGTCTGTCCGGACTTTGTTTTTACATTTAAACAACACAGCAGTAAATTCTCTGCTCAGAAGTGTTCACATCAACAACAACAACACAGCCTTGCTGCTCATTCACTCACGCAGGTACAGTGTCAAAGTGACGTACTGGTGAAAGTGAAAATTGAAAATTATTTGGGGCTAAATAAAGAGTGTCCAGGCTTGTACATCCTGTAGCCGCGGATGTCCAAGCCAGGCGGCGTCCATCCTACAATACTGGGCTATAACCACCTAAATAAGATGTCACCATGATGGACTACAATAGAGTGTCACTAAGTCATTATAATTATTATGGTTACTGTTATGGACAGGAAGGATGATATATTGTGTCCGATTATTGGGTGTATACAAGCTATTTTACTGGCAACTCTTTACTCCATATTTAAAGGATTGCAGTTTGGTGCAGATCCAAATAAAACTCTGGATCTAGTGAATTTAAATGTGGTTCTGACAGGGACTGTTGAGCCTTGGCGGAGGTATGAGCCCTACTTAGTGCCATTCTAGTTGTTATGTTCTTAGAGCATCTTTTTAATAACTTTATTCTTGTGTAAGATGTATAATATATGGTGGTTGTGAGGCCTTAAAGAACTGGAATGTTCCTGGATGAGATCTGTTATGTTTTTTTGCAAACCTGTCACTGCCACTCCCACGAAAATACAAACAATGCAGACATGGCGTGAGCTACTCGTTATCTGCTCAATCCCACAATGCTGAGATACTTCTGTGATATGATTTATCTG
Organism: Pseudopleuronectes americanus; assembly: GCA_038501795.1. Classification (NCBI taxonomy): domain Eukaryota; kingdom Metazoa; phylum Chordata; class Actinopteri; order Pleuronectiformes; family Pleuronectidae; genus Pseudopleuronectes; species Pseudopleuronectes americanus. Next base: position 5,180,429 of record CM076730.1, on the reverse strand, counting down.
ATTTGTGTAGCTGTTTGCACGTCTGTGTTTGTGCTGTTAATAGATCTGTGTTGTAACCCAGGCCGCAACAACCCGGGCTGAACGATGAGGCCAATGCGGAAGTTCAAAAAGCTGCAGTTCACTGGGTGGCCACTTGAGGCTGGATCCAAGACGGACTCAATTCCCCTTGACTCCCATGTTACAAAGCCCGACTTAAGAACAGAATTAAACCTGTTTACAGCCTGGTTCAAACAAACTATTTTAGTCTCAATCACTAAGTTCCTCCTTCATTACAATAGTGAGGAGGGTGAACTTTTTTCAAACTCCCTCGTTTAAATTATGGAGAGGTTTATTATGAATAAGTATCACTTGATGGACAGGTGACGTCACCGTTAGCTAGTCACTCCAGCTTCTAGCCTGTTGGCTTCTCGGCTTCACCTGAGCTAACAGGCTAATTCTCGTCACTAAACACGGCCTGAGACTGTGGACAGGTTTTCACTCACATATCAGAAGAATAATACAGTTTGATGTTAGGCTGGAATTCATGGCGGAGAAGTTAAGATGTCTGTGCACCAGTTACTGTGGTAAGTAAAATACTTTATTTTATGTATGTGTTATTAGGTATTAGCAGGTATTGGTATCTCTGTACCTGGCTTGTTAGCTTTGCTCCAGTAGCCTGCAGGCAAGATACCAGCAATAATGGCGATGCCAACGTGACCTTACAGGAGTTAACTTGCCTCAATTAAATATGAAAACCGACTTGAGGCATGTAAGCCTATGCCGGTTAGCAGCAGCAGGTAGTATGTAGCCTAGCTCCGTAGCATACGCTAACCAGGTAATGTTGAGCTCTGTGGACGTGGCTCAGTTATTGGTTAGGCAGGAACTAGGAGGAGTCAGCACCGGCAAGATGGCGCTGGGCAAAACGCCCACAGAGCCTCATTTTCACACTTCAGAAACCGCGTGACGTCACAGACACTACGACCATCTTTATATAAAGTCTATGGTTGTAAATTACGCTAACCAAAGTTCTAGTTTATACAGCTAGGGCTCTTTCATTCGATCTGTGTCACCCCGAAATGTGTCTGTGCCTCTTGATGTTATCATGAAGAAATCTGTAAATTATATTTAATGGAAAAGACTGTGTGTGACAGTGTGGTTTTAAACCAAACAGTATCACTAAAGTTTCCAGCGCAACCTTGTGTCTGACATTGAGTGAGAAACACAGAGCGGTAATGCCCAGGGGGGGAGGTCCTTGGGAATCCTAATTACCGGTATGCATGTTACAGCATTAAGCAAGATCAGGTGTTGAGCTGTGTCCTTTGGACAAAAAAAAATTACGATGACGGTGGAAGAGGTGAAATTGTGTAGGATGAGGAAACTAAAAACAAACACGTGCTTAAATTCACAATCAAAATTAATCCAAAAATCTCAAAAAGACTGTTTCATTGAATATATTATGTGGTACTGTCTATATGATTTCCTCCTTGAAGCAAAGGAGACCTGTTGGCTTCTGTGTGGTTTAGATTTTCCATCCCTCCAATTTTTCTTTCCTTTTCCTTCAACGAGTGGAATTCCAGGAATTGGAAGGACCTAAAACCTCCACACACCTACCACTCAGAGTCAAGGCAATACTCAGAGGAAGAAATTTTTTTTCCCCTTATACCACCTGGCAAGTGTGCTGAAATAGTGGTACTTTAATAGAAATTGAGTACTTGCGTTGTCATTTGCCCCCAACAAATTTATAATTATGAAAGATATATTTAAATCAAACAAGGGAATGCGTAATTGTGTATATGCGTGAAAATGGAATGCTGCTGTGTAGGTCAAAAATCGCCCACAAAGAGAGGAGATTAAAGGTGCAAAACAAGATAAAGCCTAAAGCTCCGGAATTGACATAATAGCCACACACGTCAGCTGATATTTGTTAATACCTTGATGCTCAAAAGCTCTAAAATAAAAGCAGTGATTTTTTATAAAAGCTTCCAAGAATGGTGTCTGTGCAGAGGAGTATGTTTGTGTGAATGTGTTGTCGTTTCCCTATGTGAGTGAGTGTTCTTCTAAGGAATGTGACCTGGAGATAACTGAAGTGAGAACATGGCCTGCGACAGAGCTCAGTCCATTTTGACAAAATAAAGGAAATCCAGTCTAGGATTTTTATGAATTTAAAAGAGTATTAAGATCCTTTCCTGTATTTAGGAATTCATACATCTATAAAATACTTCACTGCAAGTAAAAGTACTGCATAAGAAAATAAATAATCCTACAAAATGTCAGTTGTTGCTAGGCAGACTATTGGAGAATGAATAAATAATCAAGAGCAGAAAAAAGGTGACAGTTTCCCCATCAGGGACCAAACCCAACCATAGGTTCACAGACCAGCTTGAACCGAGACAGGAAACTGTCACAGTCAAAGAGTGAGTGAATCTTGTCAACGTGAAAGACAAGATAAGGGATGGTACTGGAGAGGACAGAGGGAGGAGAGAAGGAAGACAGGGAGGGTGCAGGAAGTGGGATGGGGAGTTAGGAAAAGCTGAGAAACAAAGTAGAGATGGATGACAGCAAGTAAGAGCCTAATCCCAATCTGTGTGTCTTTGGACTGTGGGAGGAAGCCTGTGCAGAAAAGGGGAGGACATGCAAACCCCACACAAAAAGATTCCTGCCGAACCAGGATTCAAACTGGGAACCTCCTTGCTGTTCGGTGCTAACCAGTAGATCAGTGTCGCACAGTGTCGTATACATGCTACATTTTTTTTATATAATTCCATTTTATTTGTTTTATAAATGTTTTGCTGCTTTATTATCATTTGTGAAAACAGAGCTAAAGTTAACAGTAGGGCTGAATAAAGATTACTTTGATTATCAAAATTATTAAGTGTCAAACGAGTGATGGACACTATACAAATAATGAGGGGAATAATTTAGTATTGTAAGTTGACAAAATTAACTTTTCTAATTCACCTAGAGAAAATCCAATGAGGGCTATTTTATTAAATGGTCAAACGGTTGCTACGCAGAGGAGATGTTTTGATGTTCTCTATCTGCACCACACATTCCATTGGTAGTTGAAAATGCTTTTCGACCTTGTGATTTAGGCAGCATTGTGCAGAGGCTGACTGATAAGACACAAACACACACACACGTACACACACACACACAGACACACACACACACACACACACACATACATATCATGCACACAGTAATACACACAGTATATCAGAATCTATTGCTGTCAATACATCTGTTACAGAGAAGGAGGGGGGGAAGCGGCAGTGAGTCAATTAATCTGAAATGCATTTCTGTATGTGTGTTTGTGTGTGTATGTGTGTGTGTGTGTTTGTGTAAAACTGACCACAGCACATAAACACTGGGGCCTCTCACCCAGTAACACTGAATCTGTGGCACAATAACTGTTCAATATCAGAATGTGCAGAGAGGAAAGCATGTTTTCTTCTTTACCTGTGGCACCAGGGTGCAGACAGACACACCACACCCTTCTCACTCATAATCTCCTGTTCCAAGGATTAACAGTTCACAGTCAAACTTTCTCTCTCTCACCAGAGTATAGAGTTGGTGACACGCACGCTGACTGCTGCCATTGGAGGTCACATTGGTCTTTATCCTAAAGGGCCTGATGGAGCTCAAAGGCCTCCTCCTTCTCAGGGGAACACGGTTGAATCTGCTTCTGCCTCATGGCTGCAGTGTGAGGACCTGCTTGAGATTCCATAAATTGTTGGAGACTAAGAGTGAGAGAACACCAGAGAATAACTGTGGGTGGAATGAAGTGGTCGATGCTACGATACAGATCTTAATGTGTCAGCATGGACACTACGTCCATCTTTATATAAAGTGTATGGTTGTAACCAGAGATGGGCAAAAATACATCAAAATGTATTTTGATACAAAATACAAAATACCCCTCAAATAAATGTATTAAAATAAAATACAAAATATTGGTGCCAGAAAATGTAACAGAGAACAGAGAACAATTAATTATTCAAGGCATAAAAATCCTTATAAATATTAAAAGTATTAAAATGTATTAAAATGTAGTACAAATATTACACAGTATAAACAAGTATTTAAACCATTAAATGCATAAGATAGTATTAAAGAGTACTAAAAAAATATTTGTACAATGTATATAGAAAACCACCAATAAATACATAAATAAATAGTTCAGTCCTCCACTTGCGGACAGCAGCAGCATGTGAGGCTTGAGAAGAATTTTCTAATTCTCTTTCTAATTCTTTTCAGCAGCTTTTTCTTTCCGCCTGAGGAAGCTGTGGATGCAGTGGTGACGTCTGAGGCCTCGTCAGAGCTCCAGGAGACTTCCTCACTGGTGTCATCATCTCCGATGGACGACAAGACCGAGGTATCTCTGGAGTTGATCATCAGGTCAGACCCTTTTGAGACTTTCTCACTGGTGTCACTGAAAGTTGGCGACAGGACAGTTCACTGGTGTCACTTTTGGAGTCTAGAGCCTCATCAGAATCCGAGGAGTCTTGGTCCATGGAGCAAGAGGAGCTGCTGTCTGAGGTTGAACAGTGGACGCTGTCCTCAGTGGGGCAGAACCTCATTGCTTCCTGGGAGGTGGTCCAACTGGATGAGGGAAGACAATCAATTAGTAAATCAGTCACTGTCAATTAATAAAAACCATCGGTCCATCCAACCTGATGTGTTTAGTTCCAGTGTGAAAGGACACGTGGACACTTACTAGCCAATGCTGTGGACGTCCTCCCTCAGGTGTCTCATGGAGATGAAGGGCAGCTCCAGAGCTTGACGAGGAGAGATCCTCTCATCTCCTGCTTCATGCTCAGCGTCCCGGGTGAACTCTGTGTTCTTCATGGTTTCCACAGCCACGATCTGTTTGGTCCTGAGGTTCATGGACGAGACGATTGTTCCAAAGCTGCCTTCCCCTAGAAAGTCCAGGACCGAATAGGAGGAAGAGCTGCTGTGCAACGTGAGGCAGTCCTGAGCGTCAGGTGCTGTCAGTGAAACTGTGGAGAGAGTTGATGGAGACAGAATATGTGACGTTGGTGTTTTCAGTGTGAGGTTCATTCAGTCTACACAATATGAACAAACTCACAACAGGAGTCACATGTCTTTGAATTTCTCTGGTTGTCATTTTCAGACCATGTGAAGACTAAAGTTTTGACCGACATTGTATTGATTTCCTGATGACTCTAATTAATTTTGTCTCAGTAAACCGATCATACAAGATAATGTTGATGCTTTAGATAAAAGACCAAAACCTCATTGGCCTCAGGTCACAAACAATGAGTTGTACTTTCTTGGACATGAAGTCAGTGCAGGAGGTGACACACAAGCTGCTGTTGTGGTCCACTGTGCATTTAAAGCAGGGGTATCCAAACTACGGCCCGCGGGCCAACTGCGGCCCGCCATCCTTTTTTAATTGGCCCGCATCAATGTCTAAAAAAAGAATATATAAAAAAGAATGCACTTAAGGCCGGCGCTTGCTTCTGCGTTTTCAGAGACACGCAAGAAGGGGTACACAAGCACGCAAGAGCCCCTTGCGTGCTTGCGTACCCCTTCTTGCGTGCGTTGCCCAATTTTTGTAACTATACGACAAAGCTACGCAAACCTCACGCGGCCCGCAAGGCTGTGATTGGTCCGCTAACTACATCCTTTCCGGAGTCACATTTCCGGTTTCAATCACAGTGAGCCAATCAAAACTGAGCATCGACGGAGTGACAAGCACAACGTCCCTCAACGGTGCCATTGTCATTATAGTCAGCCAAAGACAGGTCCACACACATGCATGCACATGTATGTACAAACACACACACACACACAGACATGTTCACAAACGCACAAAACTACAATTCAAGTGGGTAACATTTTCTGCAAATGCTTGATCAAATACAAACAAGTTGACACACATTCACATAAGACCCTCACATAGAGGCTTGTTAATGTGATTCCTGAAACATGCACTCACACATCGCACATTTACAATGCACCCTCAGGTCTCCCTCATTTCCAGAACAGCATGTGAGAAAAGTGCTTGCTCGGTAGAAAAGAAATCCATGAGATATTGTTAACACCACACGCCTCAGAGGTTCTTTTTACATTTGCCCTGACAGTCACAAATAGAGCTTTTATAATTCTATGAATGGTTTGTTACCCTCTAATAGGCAGCTTGATCAATTACTGTTAGGGGGGGACTACACCTTTTTCTTGTTCCACATTTCATCTGTCCATCGCTCTCTCCTCTGTGTAACACTCCCCCAGCGGCATTTCCTGTTTGTACGTGCATGTGAAGCGTTTAGGAACGAAAGTGAAAAGTGCTGAGGGGCAGCACTGCAGGCACGGTACACGTGGACCCGCACACACGTACACAAGCACACACGCACACGCACACACAAATACACAGACAGAGTGGCAGGCTGTTTACATGTCATTACCAGAGACGGAATGGAGCCGAGAGCCTCCTCAGTCTGAGCCTTTGTCTACTTTCTCCATAAAACATCATGTATGATTCTTAAATATAGTTTAATACAGAAAACTTCCATAACAGTAGTGTCTTCATAAAGTCATGCTTAGCTCAATCAACGCACACACACGCACGCACACATGCATCAAGCAGTACAGAATCACACGAACGTACGTTCACAGTCAGTGTGATGTTATACTGCCCCTGTGTGGATACCAGCAGCACCTGCATGTCCAGGCACATGAAGCACCACCTTGCTCCAAAACATCTTTCCACTGATAGATACATGTCAACAAAATAACACAACTCCCTGACCAGTTATACTATGTTTCAACAGATACTTGAGAACAGCTCACTGCCATGAACTCCTGTGCTGCCCCCATTATAAGTCAACATGTCTGCTGTGAAACAGAGACCATCACAACACAGTATGGGAAGGGACACACAGACTTAAAAGTTAGGTGAGTAGAATATAGTGACATCTACTGGTGAATTTGCATGTTGCAGCTGAATGACCCTCACCCTCTCTTTCAAAACATGAAAGAGAATCTGTGGAAGCCTTCAGTTGCCTTAAAAACTCTAAAGGTGTTTGGTTTGTCCAGTCTTGGTTACTGTAAAAAACATGGCAGCCTCTGTAGAGAAGACCAGCTCCTGATGTAAATATAGAGTTTTTAATATAAAGGGCCCATTCTAAGGTACAGAAAAAAACAATTAGTACAATTAAAAGGAAACATACTAATGAAAACATCACTAGGATTATTTTATATATTCAACTTCTGCCAATAGATCCCTTTCACCTCAGTCTTAAACACTGAACCTTTAACTGAGTAAAAAAACTTAGAATTTCACTTAGAATTGTGTGGTTAAAAGACAGCTGCTATGGTTGGGGTTGCCCTTGTGATGGAAGATCTATAATAGATGACACATGCACACATCAGGAACAGCTCACTACCACCGGGTCGTTCCTCCCTGTGCTCTCGAAGAGACACATTCCTTTGGACAGTGGATTCCAGAAGATGTTGGAGAAGTTCATTGGAGATAAGACAGATGAACCCAGCCTGTTGCAGCACCACAGTGGTCTACTCATGGTCCTTTGGATGATGGCATAGACTCTCACATGACTATGCATTTTTCATAATGGATTCTTGAGCTTTTTACCCTGAATGACCTCTGAAGAACCGAACTATCATTTTCCATCCTAATTTGAAGGCAGCATAAAACGGAATGAGGAAAAGGACCGACCAGGGCAAAACTGAAAAATAGGCCATTTTGCATTGCACGCTTTAAGAACAGAGCTAGCTGAAGCATTTGCATTAATTCCCTTTTTAATAATGTTTTAATTTCCAAGAAGGTTTTGGACATGGATGGAAAATGATTATAGCTTTCTCTTTTATCACTTTGCGTGTTATTTAAATAAAAAGGACAAAATCACTGGAGCCATATTGTGAAGCCCGTTGACAAGGTGATAGGCATTCCATAGATCTCCTGACACTTATCTTTGAACATAAAAGGTCAATGGCAGGGCGGCGTCTATAAGAGATGGCCCGTACTATATCACGCCCTAGACTGAGAGTTACCATATAACTTTTTATAACTTCAGCTGATCAAGTTTTTGCATTGTGTTGAACTTTGTTTATTAAGTTACAAGAGAGCTCTTTTTGTGTCTTTTATCTTGTGTACCTGATTGCGAGCCAAGACACCATCAGCCTGATGAAACTTAACCAAAGAGGACATCTAGTGGATACCCCTGGGAACGACAATGAAGGGAAACTGCAGACGTGTTGCTTTGCTCACTGCTCCTCAAAGAAGCGGACATGATGCCCCTTCATTGTTGGAATGAATATCCAAGTGGACAAACCTCAGATGGCTAAATATGGAAACCTGATTTTATAATAAATATCAATGCATCCTAGATCCAATTCAATTTGATTCTTAATTGCAAAATGTACATATGTTTGTAGAGATTTATAATTCTAGCATTCTTACAACTATACTGTGGGCAAGAAAAAGAGAATACAAAATAAATACATTTTTTTGTTTCTTTTTTGTTACTGCTGGAAACTGATTCGTTTTCCTCCCCAGTATATATATATTTCCATTGGTATATACTCCGGCTCCCAACCAGCCTTCTCTTCTCCATTCAGATGTCAGCAGACGGCTGCACGGCTTTAGTTTGTATTCTTTCTTCACAGTTTTGCTTGTTGTGCAATTGACAGCAATGTGTGTGTTTTTGTAGTGTGTCTATTAACAGCCAAAAAACTTGTGCGTAAATAATTGTGGATTTTTTCTTTTGTGTCCTTTCCGAGTGTTTTTTGGTTTGATCAGAAGTCCTGTGTTTTCTAATATATTGGGGGATTTCCCCTGCAATTTGTATTTGTTTCTTGATTTGATTTTGCTCACTGCTTCATAAGTACAATGTTTAATGAAGAGTATACATTACGTTTTGTTGACATAGATCCATAGCAGGAACATATTGAATTGAATGAAACATAACTTTGCTTTTTTTCAAAGCTTTAATCAATGACTCTTTCCAACAAGTGTTTGCCATTCAAACTGCTTAACACAACTTATTACCTTGGGTTAATGTTATGTGAACACTAGGGGGCAGTCTTTAATAAATGGTGACACAAGCCAAGCAGCTGGGAGCCCATAACTTAAACAAATTGCAATAACATCACATGTCGCAAAGTATTTCATTCTATATGATTGAAAATGTGATATACAGCAGTTTAATGTATCCGATATATGGATCAGGGTGTTATGAAATGCTGGTTTTATTACACAGATAATGGATGAGTTCTGGAAAAAGGAAACCTCCAACAGCCTGGACAGATTAGATACTGTGAACGCTAATTTCAAACTGTAACCATGTTTCAGTTGCCAATTACTAACCTGTTGTCAACCACATGTGCTCGGTTGTCTGCTGCACTAAAACGGCAATTCAAATGCTTTAAAATAAAACATGACATGTGGATAGTTGAAGTGGGAAAAATACCATGACACACATATTCGTAAAAGTACTTTTATTTTTGAGCCCTTAAGTACATAAAAACAACAGCATTCTTGCAGAACGATGCATCCGAGTGGCCATTCTGTTCAAGTACAGAAGACTGACCGTTGCAATGGATTATTCATTCTTAAAAAAAAACGAATTTTCCATAACAAAATACAAAGCGTTGCGTCGCTCAGAAACAATTTAGAATTAGCGGGTGACTGACTATGTAGAAAATTATTTTAGTACCTGAATTTTTTGGAATTGCTCAAGCAAACCTTCACAAAACCAAAGAGATGTAGGACAACCCTACAATGCTTAGTGGAGCTATAAAATCTGTTTTGTGTACTAAAAAGAGGCAATTTCATAAAAAGCATTAACAAAAAAACCCTGACCTGATTTGAGTAGACGTATGTAAACATTACAAAAATACTATTTACATATATGTACAATGGGACCTGCCCACAGTGAGTTGTCCCCTTTGGGAAGCAGATAACAGTCTTGTCAGGATACTCACCAACAATCAATAAGTTACTTAGAAGACAAGGTGAGGAAATGTCTTAAATACCAAACTACTATAACTTAGCCAAAGATATTCATATATGCACATAAAATGTAAAAAAAACACCAGTGTTCCTTCTCCTTCCCAACAAGGAAGGATACATTTGTCATGTTTGATGTGGTTGCTCTGCCAAGGCACGAAGGCATGAAGTTTCAGTTCACTGGTTGTCCAATAAAAAGCTGCAAACTTCTCAGGGATGTTCTGACCAGGATCCCAGGATGGATATCAAATGTCTTTATGGTCAGTGTGGCCTACATGTGCCTCTTCATGTGGAGAGCCAGGTGATCCGAGCGGGAGAAGGCACGTTCACACATGTGACACTGAAAGGGCCGGTGTCCGGTGTGTTTCCTGAAGTGACGGGTGAGCTCGTCTGACCGGGCAAACTTCCAGCCACAGCCTTCCCAGTTACAGTGGTAGGGCTTTTCACCTGAGAGACAAAAGCAAATTCAGTTTAGAATACAGGTCGTCATGGCGCATGAAGGCAAAAAGTGACATTAAAATACTAATTGGATTTGTTTGACCTCAACACAAAGTAAACGTGCTCACCTGTGTGTGTCCGCATGTGGGCTTTCAGGTGGGAGCTCTTGGTGTAGGTCTTCCCACAGCCAGGGAACTCGCAGCCGTGAGTCGCGGTGCGTTTTCTCGCCCACGACCGGCGGCCTCGCTTTTGCTTGATGCTGCCCGCCTCGTCCTGCCCGTAAAACTCCAGGGACGGCGACGAGGGAGGGGTGAGCATCATCCCCTGCATGGAGGCCGGGTGGTGCTGCTGGTGAACGCGCACCGGCTCCCTGTGCATGTTGTACTGTCCCTGGAACGGTGGCGCACTCTGGTGTGTGTAGTGCGGCTGGTAAGGCGCGTGCATGTACTGGTTTTGGAGATGGTGTTGATGCTGAGAGCTCATGGTCGAGTTCATCTGTAGGTGACAGTCTGTGTGGCCCTGGAGAGCAGGGTGCTGCATGGGCTGCGCGCCGAACCCCGGCAACCCAGCTAGAACTGAAGCGGGGTGGTGCGTGAACGCTGCTGGGTGCGCGGCGCGTAACTGGTGCTTGTCAAACATGTGTCCCATGAAGTCGCCAGCAGCAGTCATCATACAGGACTGACTGACGGGCTCGTCTTTAATTTTGAGTCCAAGCGGCGTCGGGGATGTGGCCACATGCTGGTGCCCGGACGTCGTTTGGACGGTGACGGGATTCAGAGCGCGCAGCTCGGTGTACTCCCGCACGTCCCTCGCCTTGCCCGGCGAACAATCGCCCGGGTAGCCCATCTCGGGCGTGAGGAGCTCCGCCATGAGGCTGCGCACCGGGCTGGAGCCCGTGAAGCTCGCCGTGCCGCAGTAGCTCTGCGAGGCCAGGTGAGGGGACGGGTGGTCGCTGCTGTCCGGCACGGAGCCGCAGCTCTCCGGAGACTCCGGCAGAGAGTACGCACAGTGCTGCTGCTGCTGAGGCGGAGACGGGCTGCTGGTGCTCAACACGTCGGAGTGGATGGTGTTGGACAGAATGAACTCGAGGTCCAGGAACCGGCCCAGCTCGTCGTCGTCTTTGGGAAGCGGCGCGGGAGCCTGCACGATGCTGAACTCCACCTCAATCAGCGGCTTGCCTGCGCCACCTGTCGCGCTGCGTTGACGCGCACACTCATCCCTGCACAGCTGCACGGAAACACAGAGGGGACATGGAGTGAGCCTTATGCGATCACATCAATCTGAACCAAAGTTAACCTAACAGTGTTTAAACAGATAAATACACTATTGGAAACTCAGGAGTGATTACTTACGTTGTCAAAATGTTTCCTCTCCATGGTTTGGACACTTGGAAAAGATGTCATGACGGGTATCGCAGCTTCAGCCGCAGCCATGCTGATCGCTCACAGGTGACAACAGGCGAGGACTCGGGACTGGAAGTGAGAACTGACGCGGTCCTTTATGTCCATAAAACGCGTCTGTGGTACTGTCGACAGCTGAGGAGCGCTCCAGGATTCAGGATGTAAGTATCAACAGTGGTGCCGGAGCCTCTTATAGCTCCAGTGTCCCATACCGGGAGGTGTGGCCACCACTACAGCCCCCACCTTCCCTCCACAACACACACACACACACACACACAAACACGCACACACACAGCTCCCCCACGGCACACACATTCAATGACATTAGGTGCGTAAAGCAGCTTTGGCACGAGATAAAAAAAGAAAGGGTTTACGCAACATAATTCTTGAGTATATGACCATCATCAACATTTATGAACATCACTCTGGCCAATGGATTTCAGTTACGCGTCTTTTACGCATTAACTTTTGACGCATGCCTTCTCCCAATCTGCTTCTTAGTCAGAGCATTTAGCCATTTCCACCTCTTTATTTTACAACCACGAGTGAGATAAAGGTGTGTGCAGTGTGGAGGCATCCAATTATCCTCTCGTGACACCAAACCTTTCCCCTAAGGCAGACACAGGGGGCGATACTGAACCTCGCCGGAGTGCCGGGCCGCAGGAGACTCGGGATTCCAAAAGTGCTGCGTTACAGTTCGAACTTTTGCGTGGGAATATTAATAATTTGGGGAAACGTATTGGGTCAAGCAGGTATCATTTGTTGCACTTGTTGCTGTCGCTCCCATGCGTTAATTTTGCTGCGTAAAAGTTTCGCACAGTTTCACTCCAGCCTCCTTCTTTACACACGCACGCGCATATTCACACTATTACTGCGTCCCGACTTGATCCCCTGCGTGTTTAACGCAAACAGAAACGTGTGAAGAGGCGGCTCATTCCCGAAGACCATCGAAACAACCTGTTAATCTGGGTGTCAACAAAGGACTACATGTTTCTCAATGAGCCCTCCCCCCCCAAAAAACAGCCCTGTAATATCCCCTGCAGTCATCACTATGGTAATGTGCAGGTGGAAGGGTCTCGACCGGGAGAATGAAGGGAAAACTACTAATACATATATATAGAGGTCACAAAAATCATCATCTGACATTTTCATCTATTGGTGAACAATCTTAAAAAAACAAACAGTTTCATCATGTAATTACTTCAAATGCGTCACTGCATCTCAGCATTTGGTGAAGATTGCTTGAACTGATAACATGTTTCAGATGTCTGCTGCCTGTGTTTCCACCCCTCAGACCCCCCAGCTATAATACCGACTAAATAAAATGATGGTTCTTACTTGAATCTTAACTGATGAGTCCAGGCAGCTCTACTCCTCCCATATAAATAAGTCTGACTTTGAAGCTGAAAAGCAGTCTGTTCTTAAGAGAGCTAGGCCCCTCTGGGGTTTAACTGATGTATACAGGACATAATGTAACAGCTTCAGGAACATACTGTTGAACATTAAGAACACAAGAAACACAATGTTTGGTGCTGTAACAAAGACGGTTGATATATCACCTTTATTGTTTTACACATGCAGAAAATGGGGTTTTTTATTAAATAAACTTGTTTTATGACAAAAACTCATTTCTTCCTTTCTTTCTTTCTTTCTTTCTTTCTTTCTTTCTTTCTTTCTTTCTTTCTTTCTTTCTTTCTTTCTGTCCTAGTTCTGATCAACAAAAACGTTTTAACTTGATCCCACTTTAGCATAACACAAGTCCCTGGTGCCATATCTTATTAGATGAGATGAGATTAGATAAAGTCAATTTGATTTGATTTAAATCCCCCAAACCGCCACTCCACCAAACTAATGCAAATATCTCGTTCTCTGCTCCTCTCTCCCTCTGCCCCTCTCTCTCTGTCTGTCTGCAGGTGTTGTGAGAGGCAGCGTCCTGCAACTCTCTCCCTTTATACTCCGTTATTTTTAACCCGCTGGGCTTACGCAAAACAAATTCCGCTCGTGTCCATGTGCCAAGTGGAAATGGACTCTGTTTCCTGAGGAAAAGTGGACGCTTGCTTCCTCTACTTTCACTCTGCAGTGACCTTTAGCTGCAGTAACTGAGAATGCTACATTCCACTTTCATCCATTGGTTGAAAATCTCTATTTAGGACATTTTGTGTTTGTGGAATTGCTCTACTACAGAACCTTCGAGGAGCAGTAATAAGCTTGAGATTTTGTATTGAAATATAATTTCTAGAAGGCACTGAAACCATTGAGTGAGCTCCCCTGCAGAGAAAGCCGTCCTCTATCTTGTCTTGTTCCATCAAAGGCATCATCAAAGTCAGGTCATGTAAAAAGCAACTGGTCCAGAAGAGAGCGACAGATCCAGATAAAGAGTCACCCCGGGCTCGGGTTTCTCCTTTTGTCACTCTCTTTTCTAAAAGGGAGGAAGTCTCCCAGCTCGAGTGTTTTCTAAACACAATTACTTAAGATTACACTCGAGCAGACAGACAGAGAAGCAAGGCACCTCACGATGGATACACTCAAATATTTCCCAAGTAAACACAGAGAAGCTGTTATCTCATTCAAGTGTTTGTATTTGTACTTTCAGAACTTCAGTTTTTTTCTTGGAGTTAGTCTATTTTGTGTTGCATTGTTTCAGTATTTAAACTTGCTCTTTCGTTTTAACAGAACATTATGTGTTTGCCCCTGTCTGTCTGTTTGTCAGCAAGATGACACAAAACTACTGAACGGATTCTCACTTAACTTGGTGAGAGAACCCAATACGGGGTGAGTCAGATCTGAACACATAGGCCGATCGAGGATATTTTTTTACACTTTCAACACCAAACAATAGGTCGGTTTTTGATTTGATGTTGCTGATGTCGTCGAATTAAAAAATTAAATATGCAACAATTATTCGATAAATAAACAAGAACTATTTTGTTGACAAGATTGTAACGTTCATTTTGGTCGCCTTTTAATTGTGTCATATCTGTGACTTCTCCCGTCTCTGCTATAAGTTCCAGGGGTCAACAACTTTTGACAAAGGGAAAACACATTCTAGCCATCTTAGCCAGTCGGCTGTATTTCTCTCCACTGTTTGTAGTGGTCACTCATAGTAGATCACATTTATTCAGTACCATTTGCTGTGTAATGTGAATAATATTTGAATACATTACCTCATCCATGAACATGATTTACTCCTGATTCGTGTCAGGTAGATTTACCTCGGCTTTGGTGGTGAAGATAACAACTGCCACGACCCCATGCTGCTCCACAACAGCCTCAAACTCTTTTGCTTTCGTTTTGATTGAAAGAATCCTAGCGGCTGAAGTTACATTATTAAACCTTTCTATTGAGTTGAATTCTGTTATTTAGTTTGATTTGGGAAGAGATGGTTTGAGTAGCTTCACATGTCTGACAACTATTTCTCATACTCAACAAGTTCGATATTTGGTTTGATGCTCAGGAAAGATTTAAGAGTTTTCACAGACACTTAATTGACTGGAGGCTAAGTTTCTTCAATGTAAATGTGTGACGGCACGTTCAGATAACTGCCCTGTGCAGTCAATGTCTGTCCCTCATTTACAGACACACACGATCCTGCATACAGTATATACATTTTTTGTGTTCTTGTCCAATCAGGGCCTGTGCTCCGAATAACCAGAAACAACCTAGAGCGCAGAGCGGATGGACACACACACACACACACACACACACACACACACACACACACACACACACACACACACACACACACACACACACACACACACACACACACACACACACACACACACACACCACACACACACACACACACACACACACACACACACACACACACACACACACACACACACACACACACACACACACACACACACACACACACACACACACACACACACACACACACACACACACACACACACACACACACACACACACACACACACACACACACACACACACACACACACACACCACACACACACACACACACACACACACACACACACACACACACACACACACACACACACACACACACACACACACACACACACACACACACACACACACACACACACACACACACACACACACACACACACACACCAGTAGGAGCAATTATCCTCATCGCCCACAAAGTGAGGGGAAACCCGACTGTTATCTTGGATAAATATGCCGCCGTGCATGGCATGAAAAAACAACAAAGTGATTAAAGAGGAAAAAAGAAAGTAGGATGACGGCGCGGAGACGGACCGCTTACCTTCCAGAAAGATATCAAAGGGAGGTGGGGAGGAGAGGAAACCAGAACAAACGCAGACCGAGGAGAAGAATCATGGGAAAGAAGAACAGCCTCAACATGGGCCAATCAGTAATTCTGTTCTTCCTGAGGCCAGAGTTTGACGCCTGTTGGGTCAAACAGTCTGACGGCGGGAGTGGAGCAGTCTGAGCAGACATGATTAGAATGAAGGCTTTCAGTTATTACATCTCCAGCAGGTCAATTTCTTTTTTATTTATTTGAAAAGTATTAACCTGATTATAAACAGAAGAAAGAGAGATAAACTGACTGAGATTTTATGTTACGGCTGGAATATAAACTGTCGAGATGAAGTCACGTGTCAGATCAAACATGATCTCATTATATTAAACAAAGGATTACTAGTCTGCTGTAGTGTTTAACTTCCAACCTAAATGGTCCTAAATGGTTTATCTTTTTCCCGTCTGCAAACCTCATGGTGGTTAAATGGTTTAGTTGCATTCAGAACTAATGAGGCCATTAGCAGCTAGCTGTTAGGCTAATGAGATCAGGTTGGCACATACTTAGCAGAATGTCGACTCATTTACGTTTATCATGTGTGTGTGTGTGTGTGTGTGTGTGTGTGTGTGTGTGATCAGGGTCAGAGGTAATTAGAAACTGAATCAGTAATGACGACCCCCTGAGTAGAATGGTTACATAGTGACAGAAATTCTTGAGTGTTTGAACGTTATCAATACTCACTGTTTATTTATTTTAAAAATAAAAACAATTTCCATTACGCTTGGAACCCTTTATTAGGTCCACAAATATTATCATGATCAAAATGTTTGTATCGGCAGTGATCAATAATTATCACAATAAATGACACATTTCTTAAAGATTTTTTTTAAACATCACACTAAAATATGTGTTTCGATATATATTGAACTTTTGTAATTTTGACATTGATGAAAATTTGATTGTGATCATTATTAATGCCCTTTACTTACATTTAGTACCTGTTATTCTGATTGTCACTGTGGATTAAAACAAGATTTTCAGATTTTATTCGCATTACATTTTAGCATATAACTGCTAAGTGATCTCCTTGTTCAAAATGAAATCAGTTCCAATGAACCTGTACCTCCTGTGCATTGTTCCTAGACTGTCTCCACAATAACTGTCATTGCTTTCAAGAGGAAATTGGTTTCAAGAGACTTGTTCTTGTTTATGCTCTCTAGCACTGCTGTCACATGCTGTCCTGGGCAGCACAAGGTCTTGGTTCATACGCTTTATTCCCGATGTTTTCAAATACAAACAGGGCCAGCGGTCTTTGCAAACTTCTCACGCTCTAAAAGTCTGGAGCAGTGTGGACGCCGGGCGCATAGCAGGCTTGATGCGTTTTCAAATGAAACTGTAGTTATGTGGATGTAGTCTACAAGTTCAAGTTTGATTCTTCAAAAAGTCAAATGTGGTTTGTGATTGTGAACAGGGCCTGTTTGGTTACCATTATAAAATACAAGTTAACAAGAATCCAGCTGTCATCCTTGTCAGAAATCAAGCGTTAACCTTCCCATTAAGCAATCTTTTTTTTTAGATGAACTTCAAAACATGAACATGGTGATTCAGGATGGATTATACACAGCAGTTGTTTGAAGATGGCAGCGAGAGCAGTTCTGTTTAGCTGCTTTCAGACATGCACTGAACAGAAGATGTGTGAACGCACGTCAGAGTGAGAGCCTCTCGAGTTTCTGCAGACTTTCTGTCCCCTGGCCCAAAGTCCCCAGAAACTCCAGAGGAGCCCAAGTAAGATCACAGCAGGAGTTTCTTTGCAGGATTCACAACGAGCGGCTGGGGGTGGGGGGGTTCTAACATTTAACAGAATTAAAATGAAAAAATACAAAACAAGAAAACAAATATCTCAAGGTGAGAAAGTGGCGCCAGGTAGAAGACACTGACAAAGATGTCAAGAGAGTTTTAAGAAGCTTCTTATTGCAATATGTTCTCTTATTTTTTACTTTGTTCATCAAGTTCGATCAAATGAAGCATGTTTTAAATGCCTGTTTTCAGCATTTAGCTCATTGAAGCGAAATCACTGCTCATTTATAATCCTACTGGATGAAAAAACAGGGTAAGGGATTGTGAATGAATTATGCAAGTTTAGAACAGGACAATAAATACATAGTTAACTTCATAGTGTGCTGGACTGATGAGCAGAGGATCTGAGTCTTTCTACCTGATCCAAGTCCACCTTATTCAAGTGTATGGAGAAGAACCCGTCTCCCTTCGGTCTCAGTTTCACCTCTTGTAGCACCGGCTCAGTCAGCCCGTTTCTGGCCACCAGCTCACTCTTCACCTGAAGGGCCATTACCTGTTCCACCTGTTGGGACGTCTTTTGTCTGTGTGAGTGTGTTTCCCATGGCGGTGTGCTCATGTCACAAACAAATACACTTTTTATCTGACATTTTAATGAATAGTTGGGAGAATATCTGGGTAATTGCTCCTTGAAAAGAACACACCGGTATTTTGGTGTTAATTGAAAATCAAGGAATGTTTCAGACACCAGAGCATAATGATGAAAACAGAAACATAGAAAAAGAATTGTGTCACAAATTAAGATATCAAGACGAATGGTGTGAAAGTACCATGCTCAAAATCTGGGAAATATTTGAAAATGATAGATAGATAGATAGATAGATAGATAGATAGATAGATAGATAGATAGATAGATAGATAGATAGATAGATAGATGTATACACAATTTTAAAGTCAAAAATTAAATAGCTTTTTTTCCATTTAAGACTGGTTCCTCCCACTTGTTGTGAGGCCTCAGTCAAACAGGCTCACATGCAGATAGATTAGCTTTTTAGCTTTGATCTACATGTAACAGTGTCAAATACCCACAATTAGCATTACATCAAGGGCTCACACACAGCATAAGGCAGGTGAAACTATTCATTTTGATTCTCTTCAGAACTTGTCTCAAGCAGGTATTTCTGGAACCTCAGCTTCTCACTGACTGACATGTCTGCCTGTTATTTTCTAATACTTTACAATCAAATATGAGCCAATAAAATACTTTTTGAAAATAGGATATTTTTTTATTGTTTCTCATCTGAGTTAAACATGTTTTCTTCACATTTGTCAAATATCTGTCTCTTAAAAGTTGAACTGGAATTTGATTACAATTAAAATTTTGACCAGAAAGTATTTAAAGTAAAAAATAAGCAGACCGGGTTACACTCTATTCTATTTTATACTAATCACAGTATCATAGTCAGAGACTCAGGGACCTGACACTGCTGTTAGTCGACTTTGTGCCATAAATATCCAGCTTATATCATTTCGAGTGGGTTTCTGTTTAAAGAAACTGCCTTACAATAGGCATGCCATTAAAGAGGTAACAGGAGAAATACTGTGAGCTATATCAGGGAGATGGTTCAGGGTTGCTGTTGCACCATGTTGTCCATATTTTCTGTTCAGGAGCATCTTCGTGCTCTGAGGCAATAAGTGATAGCTCCACATCCATCTTGTCTGCTCCACTTAGCTCATCTTTCACTGACTGAGCTGTGTTACTGAGAGAGAGACACACAACAAAGGGACAAAATCACACCTATTGTCAGGCTTTTGTAACAGGCATAACGAAAACACATACTGCTTGACATTTTAGGTTATTTAAAACAGAGCGGTTTTGATTTCTTCGTGTGTGCATATCACTTTACACGTGCACTTCTTGCTGCAGGACCACTCGGGCACCGAGTTTCACCCTCAGACCAAAATACGGGAAATGTCCCAAAGGGGTTGAAGTGTCCCAGTGAGACCGAACATCTCAGCACATGTTGAGCTGGGATGTGATTCACCACGGGAACAAAAGACTGGGAACCATTTCAACGGCAGGACCGTGAGTTTAAATTGCAATAATTCAACCTGTTCTAACTTTAAGAAAGTCGCAAGCGTAACAATCAAGACAAATTCAAATGCCTGTGATTGATGCCTGATGACGTAGTGCTTTATGAATTGCCCCGTCTCTTTGCCTTCTGTCATGGGCGATGGACAAGTTAAAGAAAGCAGCAGCACAGCGTGGGTGAGTGAGAGGCCAAGGGGTGATGTATTGTGCATAACACGCTGTGTATTCGGTGTCAATAAGACGTAGAGGGTTAGGAGTTCATTTCCAAACGAGGCCACCCAAGCAGATCATAAATCTGTTAGGGGTTTGTCACTGAAATATGCAGGACCCTCGCAGGTGATGGCTGCACGCCTTTGTACAGTTTTGACAAAATAAGATCAATTCTGTTCTTAATTTGAGCAGATAATGGTGCTCTAGGGATGGTGTTGTCAGTTTGCATACTGATGTTACATCAGAGCACATCCTGACAGAAATGCTGGCGTGGCTGTAGGCTCTTAAATTGCTTTGAGACACGCACTGATCTCCACAGTTCCTCCGTATTCTCTCCAGAGGAGGTGCACTTTTAGCTGGTCCCCTAGTATAAAAGCGAAATCCAGGAGAGGTCGATGTGTGAACACAGCAGGAGATCCCCAGCAGGAGTCATCACATGGGAGGGAAGATGAAGCTTCTAAGACGTAACAGATGCATAAATGAAAAAAAAACTTAAAGAAAGTAAATATAAAATGATGATACAAAGGAAAAAACAATAAGAGCTGACACCAGTGTCTGTTTGTTGTCTAGAACATCACTTGATGTCTGCAGCGGAGTTAATACGTCACTTCCTGCCTATGTCTGCTGCACCCCGCTGCTCCACCTCTCGTCTGAATAATGTGGAGCATTTGTTGCTATTCTGAACGTGTCTGTACAGAAAATCACCCAGCTGTGTTGTGCATGTTTGAAAGGCAAATTCTGGGTAAACTCCGTTGCCAATTTTTTCGGGATTTACCCAAAGTTCATATCTGAAAAGACTAATTAGTTTACATTGAAAATATTACTAATTTAATGCTAAGGTTCTACCCACGGGAACACGTACTGTGGGCTTCCTTGTCTTAAATATGCAATTATCCCAAAAATGAATTTGTGAATTTACATTGGATGTAGTTTGGATGTTTATAAATATGGAAAAGAACAAAATACAATGTACATTTACACACAGAAATAGATTTTCTTTTACCACACTCTATTATTTGACTCTGGCAATATCATCATTTAAATATGAGGGTTTTGCATTGTAAGCTTTCAGGAAGATTTATGTTTTACCAGTTACCAGCGTATTTCCCAGGAAACATATCATGTCAAAGATAAAGTTCATAATGTGTTGTTAAAAGTTACACATAACTTAAATCCAAGCTTTGCCATTTCTGGCAACTAAAAGCAAAAGTACAGATATATGACCGCTCAAATGAGATTTTCTTCAAGTCTGATTTGATTCCAGTATTTTTTTTATGTGGACAGGATGAAAAACAGAGAGATCGTTCACTGAAAAGGAGACGTGAGGTCTTCAGGGTCAACAACTCGGTTTGTTGATATGCGTATCTTTCTCTTTCCAGGTGCCTGAACTGGACTGTGACTCCGCCTGCGATGACTCAAGTTAAATTCTTCCTTTCACTGAAACGAAAGAGCCTGCATATAAATGGTCAATTTAAGTTGTAAATGAAACTGATACAGGGGATTGCTTTTTTGTTTCTCCAGTATGTGGGTGATAATGTATGATGAATTGGTTTTGTAACCTTTGTGCATGGAATCTAACATTAAATATATGTATTAAAAGTGATTATCAGACGAAAATTGTATATATCTATTTCTATTCTTACATCATTTCATTTACAAAATGTACTTTGATCGAAGTTGACTGGGTGCGTCAGTGAGTAATGTGGGTGGGCCGATGCCGCCCGTGGCACATTACTGGCTTCATGACTGTGGCACAACCTACGTCTTCTCATCTGAAAGTACAGCATCAGCATGGGAATGTCAAAATAAATAGAGTCAATGCCAACACTAAATTTCTTCTGACTTACAGGGATTAAGTGCCTGTGAAGAGGGTGAAAACCTTTCTATGGCATACTGTCATATCTGTCACAAAAGCTTATTGTTTTCACTGAAGAGCCTCGTGATTAATTTCCCAGTGGTTGCATGTCTGGTTCGGTGAGATTTAGTAAGATGTTAAGCTAATGGCAATTCTCAAGGAGGCCACGTCAAACCGAAACTTCAATGTTTTGGTTTCTTTTTTGTTTAGAGAGATTGAGCCAATCTTGTTTCAGGTCCTTGTGCTAAGCTAAGCTAAGTGGTTAAAGCTTTTATTAGATGGAAATTAGATCATCCTCTCATCTTACCATAAGCAAAAAAAAAGATGCAACCACTAAAATCAAACCACAACTCTCAAGCTGTAACAGGCATTGTAATGAATCACTAAAAGCAAAGGAGGCCAAGATCCTTTCATTATCATCCGATCAGAATAATCTGATAAGCTCTACCTTTTGATCCTGTTTATTCAAGCCGAGCTACGCTTCGTCTCAGCCGGCACTACAATTATACACCATGTTCTGCTCTAAGGCTTACAACCTGCGGACATGTGCATCCTGCTGAACATGTGTGTTGATGGACGCAACATGCGGAGTGGCTGCAGGATGAAAAGCAGGACATTGTAAACACTTTATCATAATATTTATTAAACACAATGATTTAACAACCCAGAGGAAAGAAGACAGGTAGCCAAATCAGAAACTTTTACAAATCGGAACATAAATCTAAGCAACATGGCAGTAAAAGCAGAAAACAAACTTGTCCCTGTCTGTTTCTTCTCATACCAGGCGGCTGAGAGCCCTGAGAGCTAGAAGACAGACGTGAGAGCAAATAATTACCTTTCCCAGGTAGCGGCACTGATTGTTGGGGGCTGCGGGATGAGTGAAGAGGGCACCGTGTGTGTTTGTGGGTCTGAACACAGCATGTCCTTTTGACCTTGCAGTGCTGCAGACACACACAGAGAGACGGTTTTGTGTCCCCAGACAAGAGGTCTGCTTTCACCTGAGCAGCCTCAGCCAATTACATCCTCCAAACCCCCCCAGCAGAGACAAAGGAGAGTCAGAGCAGGATGAGTGACTGGGACCAGGCTGGGAGCCCCCTTCATGAGTGGAGGAGGGGCGAGGAGTCTGTTTGGGAAAGGGGGGCAGACGGACATTACTGAGTTCAGACTTTCAAAGTTTGCAAATTTGGCAAAGAAATAACGAACGTGCATTGGAGCTTAAATCAATACTTCATCCAGCACCAAGCTGCAAAGTGATAAAATACACAAGCGTGCCGACATAGTTGTGGTTCATGATGCGCTCCAGAGCAGCTGGTTGGAGCTAAGGGACATTCCTCTGTGCCTGCAGGTGTGTGGACAGGTTCAGACATGTCAACCAGGCAGTCCACTGAAAAGTTTTATTCACAGCTTTGGTATCAGATGACATCCTTATGTTAGGCAATGGGATTTCATAACAAAATTGTGGCAGAGAATCCAGAGTCCTTCTCTGTCATGTGTGTGTTGTAATCGCAGTGTGAATAGTTTAATTCTTAATTTCGGTAGAGAGTAGAAACAAATATAAACAAAGACTAGAAACAAATAAAAACAAAGATTACACAAGCTAAAAACACAATCTAAAGCCGTTAGTCACACATCCTGTTCACACTTTTTACTGGTGTATCTCTTGAATACTGATATCTTGAACTTCCCATTAATATCTCAATTAAGTCCAACAAAATGACTAATTGCATGTATTGTATGCATTGAATGGATTGTATGAATGTATCATATGCTTCTAAGGAAGCTGCTCATTCACTTTGAACGAGCTGACATCATGCATTCATGCATTGCAAAACAATCAAAGCCCATTAATGCAAAAACAGATCCTGTGTGAAGTCTAACGTTTAAAAGGAGCCTGGAGAGAGTAGACGGAGGGAGCTGGTAAACCTGGTGTGTGGTCATCTGGTTATTTTTTCCCTGTATACGTCCCTTTAGCTTTGCACAGGCAGAAAGTGGCCAGTTATGTTGTGTGTCCTTAGCAAAAGCTGCAGTTGTTGTCGTTATGATGATCGTCATAGCACCAAGCGTCAGGTTCGGGCAATAAAACAATATCAATAATTATCAGAATATAATTTTATCCAATAGCAATAAAACAGAAGCTCAATAAGTATTGATGTAATGCTTGTACATTATTCAAGCACCCTGAGGAGGTATAGCATATAGTTGAAGATTAGGCTATCGACTGAAACCTTTTTTTTTATCTTGATATCATTTATGGCCACATTGTC
This sequence comes from Pseudopleuronectes americanus, assembly GCA_038501795.1. Taxonomy (NCBI): domain Eukaryota; kingdom Metazoa; phylum Chordata; class Actinopteri; order Pleuronectiformes; family Pleuronectidae; genus Pseudopleuronectes; species Pseudopleuronectes americanus. Next base: position 5,156,151 of record CM076730.1, on the reverse strand, counting down.
AAGCCCTGTGTGAGTGCTCAGGAACTGAGGATGTTAAACTATTAGTCAGAGGAATCAAACTGCTACAAAATGCCGCTGATCAATGTTAACTCAACGGATTCAGAGATTTTAAGATCTCTTAACAACAAAGCCAGTCCAACCTTCAGGTTATTTAGTCTAGGAGTACATCATCTGTGGAAAATACTGCACCAAGTGTAGTCTGTGTACTCAAGTGTGTTCTCAGTACAGTTCTGTTCTATAAATCTGTTTTAGAATTAAAAGGGAAATATTGTAATTGTTATTTCAATTACATTTATTTGGTAGCCACTGTATAGTTAGGGCTAACTTATTGTGGCATTATTACAGTAGCCAGAAAAGTTGTTAATACAGTAGCTGCAGCTGATGTACGTTAACTATACCCAGTTAATTAAATAAACTAGACAGCACCCTGCCACTGTGGAGCTCTAATGCTGTAGATGTGTTAAATGTGTTAAATCCAGACTCAAATAGTTCCATGATGCCAAACTGCAAATGGGTTGTTATCATGTTAGCCCACCATTAATTACAGAACAGAGTCATTTTACAAAATCCCTCCTATTGAAAACACTTTGTGCCAAACCGTCAGTTGGTTAACAATCCCCTTTCAATCCCCTTCTCCTTGCTGAGGGAAGACATTTCACTGTGTTCATTCTTCATCCTGCCCTGTCTGTGTTGTGCTGTCAGTGTGCATTGTGGTGTTCTGTACATTAAACCTGCCAGCTCTTTGAATCGTTGTCACAAAGATGGGGCTGTTATTGAAGCCATTATGAGATTTAGGCCCTGAACAGCCCCAGGGGCAATCCTTTAAAGAGAGTGTTAGATTCTAACCAGCGAGAATCCCTCTCCACATTTTCTATCACACATGCAAGAATTCAAGAAACCTACACTGTATTGTGAACGCAGGCAAGACTCTGTTTGCTCTGCACAAATCACACACACAGTCACAAATGCGATAGTGTACTTATACATTGATTGCAAACAGTAATAATGAGTCACTTTGCCAACAACATGTCAAGTAGGCATTCGATTATCTTGAGGCAAAATTGCGGTTGACTCATACATTTAATCGCTGCCTATACAAACCATGTTCCTACATAATTGAGTGTTTACAATGAGTTATGTCCCCTTTAAATCAAACTTAAAAAGTAATAAATTAATATTTATTCAGTCTGATTCCACTCGATCACTGTCTTTCTCTCTCTCTCTCTGAGTAAAATCGTTATAGCTGCCCCTAGTCATTCATTCCCAAAGTCTCCCTCCTGCAGTGAAACACACGCAAACACATATACATAAACAGGCGTATGCTAATATATCAGTGAGCCGCATGGCTTTCAAAGTACTGCGATACAAGCCAGTAGCCAGATTTTAACTCTAGCCTCAGTTTACCCTCAAGTTTGGCCTGTATCGTTGATAACAAGGTCAACACTTGATGACGCAAGGCTGCACTGGGGGTGCAACGATTAATCAACGTCGTAGACAAAAATCGATGACAAATATACTCGGCGACGATTCGTTGGTTACGTCATAGCGCCTGTTTTTCGTGCCGTGCAGCTGAACTAAACGTCGTTTTACCTGAGATGCTAATGGAAATAGCTGAGGAGTGAGCCATCTCGCCCCATTCCTATCTCTGAAAGTCGTGCATGTGCAAGAGCGACACAACATGGAGCTATAGCGTCGTCCGCTGCAATAGCATCGCGGGGAGAATTTCCCCTTCAACATTGCCCGAAAAAAACTGCGTGCATTATCTGTACGGCGGACCTGCTCTCCATGGAAGCAGGACACGCGCATGTGAGGAGGAGGTTTGACATCGTAACGTAAACGATGCAGACTCGCCTCAGTAAGATAGCCTGTTAGCTAGCTTGCTATATAAACGTATACTGTGAGCAGACTTCTAAAATCCATTACAAAAATATGGTTTAAACGATATTTTAAACGAAAACGAGTTTAAAAGCGTAATGTTATCCTATTGCCTGACAAACATATTTTTTAATCACAATTATTTCACACTATCAAATCAAACACTGAAGTTTCGTTTGTTGATGTTTTTATTGCTGATACTTTCCCTGTCCTTTTTATTAACAGGAAAAATGGATACTTGATTTTGTATTTATTTTTAGTATCAGCACTTAGCTTGTTCTTGCTTAACAGGAAAAAGGGAACTTGAATTTAAATTAAAAAAATGTAATAGCACTTTGCCTGTCCTTGGTTTTAAATGAATAAATACTTGATTTTTCTTAGCTTTTGTGTCAACAGTCCCAAATGTGCAGCAAAGTTTATTAAAATATGTTTTTTTGGAATTAAGTATTGATCTTTATTGTCTTTATTTTGAGTCATCACATGCTTCAAACAACCTCAAGCTAAAATTTAAAGCTGTTGGCTAAATAAGAGTAATTGAGAATTTGTGTCATTCATAATCCGATTAGTCGATTAATCATTTCAAAAATCGATAACTAATGACTATTAGGATAGTCGTTAGTTGCAGCCCTAGGCTGCACAACTGAAGTTATGTCCCTAATATCTGCTGGGGGCCGCTAACAACTGCTAACATCTAATGGCAGTTGGTTGCTTGAACTGTGCAGATGACCTTAAACGTACGAGGGATAAGCACCATCTTACAAACAGTCTCTTGTCAAAGGAATTCATGGAGTTGCCCTGTGAAGTTTTTCTTTAAATCTGGACAGAGAGTGACTTTTGGAAACAATGATGCAGGCCCCCTGCATTCTGATTGGGTCTTATAAGTTACAACTCAACTAACAGCACTAAATGCGAAAGTGCATAAAGAAATTCCTGCTTTTATTTTTCATCATTGCTGATGGTCAAGGCTTCCACCAAACATACACTGCATTTGTGGGAATGGTGAGTTTTCGAGACAACAGTGACAAGAATCTAAGAGGCACAAACGAATTGTTTGGCATTCAGTGCTCCACTCTTTGTCTAGGAATGCCCTTCACTCTCTCAAGGAAGCAGACAGCGGAGACTTATCTGTGCTGTCATCAAGAGAAAACCAAGTAGCCGCTCCACTGATAATGAAAGAGAGATTTACTTTGTCGTCTCATCTTGAGGCATCTGATTCCATTCATCAGTCTGTTTGTTTTTCTCAGAGAGGCTTAAATTTTCGTCTTAATCTGTATTTTTTTTTCTCTGGCTAATGATAGTATTTTTTTTCTTCAATTTTCTACAGGCAACAGGCTTTCTGACAGGTTAGATCCTCTCTGCTGTGGAAATCCCTCTGAAAACCCAGAGGTGGTCTTTCGGTATTTTACACAAGGCTTAGCTGACACACATTAATCTTTTGGCTTTTCAAGAGAGGTTGACAAGTTTTCTCACTCCTAATTCATCAATGTATGTGCACACTGACTTAGCTCAATACCGCCAACCCCTCACCTGCCACATTTAGAGGGCTAATGGGGTCCACTTCAGATAACCGCTGTTTGACTAAGACTGCCTCAAACCTTTAATAGTCTGTTTCAACAAGCAGAGCAGCGAAAACAAGCTGGAGGAGGCTGGTATATGCACGGCACTATCACGTGGGCACACACACTCAGATGGAAGTCGACACAAAAACACATACTAGTACTTATCGACACATTTTCTGCTCTTTCTCGTGATAACACCGATATCTGGGCTTTGCTTTTACGTACACATTTTTTTCAGATAAATCCGTCTATCCATTAGCTAAACTGCTTATCCAGTGAGAGGGTCACGGGCAGGGAGCTGGAGCCAATCTTAGGTGAAATTGTGCAAAAGGTGGGGTAATCCCTGGACAGAATGCCAAATGAATAACGTGTGAAAATGCTGACATGAGTGTTTTATGGTTGTTTAGTCACTAACTAAGCACTTTAACTTAAGCAAAGAGTAAACTGTTGAATGACAGTGTTAGCCATAACAAATGGCTCAATTCCAGCTTAATGGACTATTAATTATTTACCATCCCACTGATATACGTCTTGCAGTGAGGTTGGGGGCTCAATCCGCAGCTCCTTGTGTCCTGAGTAAATACATTACATATCTATGCTTTGTGTCTACAGCTATTTTCAGATATGAACTATCCAGAAAATTACATTCAAACGCTTTGACAACAGGACAAGGCCTGGAACTCTTAAGTGAGGGGTGGTGCCTGGGTAGAGCATGTAGAAGGCAGAAAGTTGATGCTGTGCTGATATGTTCCACTGTGAAAATCCTGTGTTTTTGTCACCGAAAGCTCTCGAATCTCATTTTCATTCCAGTCTCGTATCAGAAATGACATAAAACACCATTTGCTTGTTGTGAATTTATTGTTACATGGGCTCACTTTGACAATTTCTGAACATTTTGAAAGGGGACTGGCAAGAAAAGCTACTGAAAATGTCCAGAGCAACTGACTCAGATATTGAAATTTCAGAAATATGACTGGAGTTGCGTTTATGTCTGAAAACGCTAAAACTCGTAACAAGGGCCTTCTGACAGTCCTCCTGTTTAACTGAAACAATGGGAGACGTTTACGGCTGAATAAGTATGACTCACGAGAATGTTAAGTTCCCTTGGAAAAATGTGAACGCTACAATGTTAATGTTTACAGCGAGAGAATGTGGTATTATTTGCTGTGTCTCTGCATGATGAGGGTGTAACACATTGAAAGGAAAATGTCCCATAAAGAGTCTGACGGTGATGGTCTAAACCTCCAGGATTGTTTCACCTCTTCCTTGGGGCTTGATTGATGGGCGATTCTGTCATTTTATTTTGCTAATATAATGGTCTGCCTCCTCAAGAACTCATTCAGTTCTATAAATCATTAACCGTGACTTCCTGCTGTGTGTGTGTGTGTGTGTGTGTGTGTGTGTGTGTGTGTGTGTTTGTGTGTGTGCTTTTTCAAACCCAACTAAATAAAACTGTCACCAATGAAGTCAAACAGCATTGAGACTGTTTCCATATACTTTTTTGCTCTGTATCTGAAAATGAAGGCTCAGATTTGCTCAACCCATCCTCACATGATAGATATGAGATAAGGAGGATTATTTGTCTTTTCATCTTTTTTTACGTAGTTAACTCTACCAAGGAGGTTGTGTTTTCATCTGCATTGGCCCGACTGATTTATAGCAAGATTACGCAAAAAACTATGATACAGATTACCACACTTCGAGATGTAAAAGGATGCGATATGGGTCAAGAAACAACCCATTGAATTCCAGTGTGGATCAGGATCAGGGGGCAGATGGAGGAATTTATTTCACTTTCTTTGACATTGTGAGATAAGACGTTTTCCAACATTTCTATTGATGTCTCAGTGAATAATTCATGGGTCTTGATGATAACATCTGGGGTTGATATTTATGAGTGTGCAGTTTGGCGCAGATCCAAATAAAAATCATGATCTAATACATTCTAGTTATAGTTCAATTCTGATGACAAATCAGAATTGACAAATCATCATGCGTCCACTTCCTCTTATGTCAGTCTCTCAATGTACCTGACTCAAACAGTTGAGAACTGCTAATCATTATCCAGACGATACTTGTAAACAAGGATTCAAGAGAATCATCAGCTCATCAGCAAATTAAGCTTTGTCATGTTTTCTAAGAATCCTGTGTGTTGATCTGAGTTATCACCTCATCCATGTAGTACACGCAGAGAACCGGACAGTTCATCTCAGCTCTTATCAGACTCGGACCTCTTGCATTTCAGTTAGAGAGAGGGCGCTATCTCAACTCGCCGCCTGAGCTGTCCTGCCTGTCCGCTACAGATTAGCAGAGGTGACATTTAGTGGCTTGTGCTCATTACTTTCAAAGATGTTCCTCTGCTGTCAATTGGTTGTTTGGTTATTGCAGCTCTTGTTTTGTCTCTGTACATTTTGTTTCATTTCTTTGATATGTGATCTGATTTAATCCTTCTATTTGGACCTATCTTGTTGCAGCCACAGCTTACTATTATCCCTGCTTCCTACATAAGTGGTTAGTAACGACTGCATGGCGTAATTCCCCCCCCCCAATAATTTGTTTGGAATCATATCGACAAATAAAGTAGAGCATCACAAGTTGAATTCTTTTTCATTTAATCTCCCTTGGATGTGCAGGGGCCACATTACAGGCATTTAAACAACAATAAAGGTCGAGAACCTTAGTTTATCTTTTTGTCCTTTGAAGAACTCTATGTTATAATTGTTTATAGGTACTTTCTCGAAGCACATTTTATTACTCTTAATTTCCATTTGCAGTTCAAGGAGTTTCCCTACGATGTCATTTAATTTGAAAGCTCAGTAGCAAGAGAAAAAAAAGAATCAACTGGCTGCTCAGACAGTATCAGATGCACCACAGAGGTGTGGCCCTTCAAAATAAAACAAAACCTGCTAACAGCTATACTTTGAGGACTGCAATACACATCCCTCTTTACTCCCTAACAACATTTAAGCAATGTTTTAATGAGCTGATCTCCTGTCAATGATGTAGAAAAGAGGGGAACTGTTTGAAAGGTTCAAAGGGAACAAAGTGACAGGTTTAAACATTTCCTCATTTCTTCCTACGGAAAAAAAGTTGAATATTTCTTTACAAATATACTCTATGTGAGTGTGACTGTCGACTCAAATTGAATGCCAGACTTACCTACACGTTAGTTAGGTGATAAATATGAACATAATTACTGCATCATCACACTAGACACTTTTAAAATGATTGCTTATTTTTTCTTCGTCATGAAAGTGTGTTTGTGCTTTGATAAGATATAATCCTCTTGTAGTCACCGCAGGATTTTCCAGCAAATTCTCCCACAGTCAGGGTAGTGTGGGATGAGTCTTGTTTAGACAGAGCTTTAGCAGGAGCCTCAGGTTGCCAAGACATCAATCTTCATTACATGACATTATTTAGTGTGTTGTTTTGAAGATTGAAACTGCAGAGTGGTTATATATTACCGTATCTGGTTTGACAAGTCTAATTGTTTTGGCTGTGCATGTAGTAACCACGGCTGAACCAGCCCTTTTTGGCATGTCTATGGTCAATGACGTTGCATGGCTGCGTGTTCATAGGCGTAGCTGCACATTGATGTTCCTGATGAAACAAGTGTACATATCACAAAATCTTTTCTGTAATATCTCTGAGACGCTGCTTGATCATGCACCGTAACAATAAACCCACCCAAAAAAACATGCACCAGTTACACTGTCATACTAAAGCAAATGCAAGGTTGCGACCTGCGGCCTGGACATAAAGTTAGTACAATCCATGTGATCTATCTATCTATCAATGTGTAGCTGATTCCAAACATGCACTGAAACTCCAGATCTCCGGAGTTCTCCCGGAGGAGGGGAATGTGCGAACCAAAATGTTGCTGCCGGAGTTTCTGCTGACTTTCTCCGCATGGCCCATCTAGTAAAAAAAATGTATTTTTCATGAACGCAGAGAATGTCTCTACTAATACGCGTTCACAATACGCTCACATAGTATGAAAAGCAACCTATGCAGAAAATCTGCACCCAATTCTCTGGAGTTCTTCCAGAGGTCATGTCTGAAAACAGCAGTGAACACAACATTGACATTGGGATTCTTATGCTTTCTGTGTGTTTTTACTTAGGTCAGCACAGTGAGGAGTCAAAGAGTATAGTGGTAATAACTACTTTGTTTGGGGACATGGCACACGCTTTAATTCCCCTATGGCACCAATATGGCAAGAAGTAAATAGTACAATAAAACAGAACATTCACCCCATCTGATTAAGTCTACATTAACATCGCATTCCTTTACTGTGTATATAGGACTCTGCTCCATTTTATTAATGCCACTGGCTATTTAGAGAACCAAATGCAAAAGAATTGCATTCACTGTCAATGTCAGGGCTGGATATCATTTATTTGTTAAAAACTGTATAACCGGTTTCAAAATGGGACATCAATGGCAACTGCAGTGTAGGTTCTGAATACAATATATTTTCTTTGCCTCAAACTATCAGTTATTTTTATTCACTCAATCATTCAATTATTTTCACGAATTTGGCTATAGAATATGAGAAAATAATGGACAATGCCCATCATAGCTCAACAAAGTTACATCTTCAAATGTATCTCGTCCAAAAATGCAAATATATTATATTTAATTATATAAATTATTAATAGGGAAAAACTGCAAAGAATGAGCTCAGTTCTGGTTCATCAATATAAACATAGCATGTGAATAATAAGTGGAAAAATAACGAGTCCCAAAATTGTCGTTAATCTATGTTACACACCCACAAAACCAACAGAATAAAGAACAGGACGTCACATGCTCTTTAGTAAAGAGACCGCACATTTTGCCAGAGAGCAGATTGGCAGTGGTTTTGTTTTTTTTCATGTGGTTGGCAGATAGCATCGCAACCACATGAAGAGAAAAGCCGACAGTAAACTACATTGTTCCAGTTCTGATGGAACATGTCATCTGACAGTACTCATAAAAAGAGTGTAAACGTATGAAGTCACTGCAGGCGCACGCACATGCACATTAGTCAACTGTGATCATAATTACAGCTCTATTGATGATGACAAAGTGTTGAACAAATTCGTTATTGCTGGGTAGGGATCTCCATGCCAACACTTACAAATAAGGTGCAACGCACAAATCAATTAGAACTAAGTGTGTTGTTCTCTATTATTGAATCATAACAGGATAGTACGCAATGTTCAGCAGAAACACAAAATATGGGTGTTTCAGACTGTGTGAAGGAAAATGTTGATAGACAAAAGAGAAAGAGGCTCTGCCATTAAAAGGGAGTCACCTGGGCAGGCTGAGCATCAATGGTTTTCATAGATTCTGTCCATACGCTGCCATGTTATAGATCTCTAAGAATGAGAACTTTGAAGGAAGTGAAAACAATTGTAATATTATCTTCTGGTTCCAGTTTATCATCTCCCTTATCTGGTTTCATCCATCAGTAATGAGTCATACCAGACGTGGAAGATCCACAGGGAAGGAACATATTCAAGAAGAAAAAACCAGCAGCATAGCTTTTCTTGTAAGATGTGATTCTTTTTACATTGACTTGCTCTGTAAATGATACAACTGGCTCATTACTGGTCATTTGCAATATGCCTCATTATTGGTTTGCTGCTGTAATCATTCCTTTTGGACATTAGTCAGTCATCACTGGTGCAGCATGCAGCTAACTGGTGCTAGGGAGAGGGACAGTATCTCACCTGTTCTTGCATCTCTGTATTGGCTACTTGTTAGGTACAGGATTGATTTCAAGGTTCTTCTAATTATTTTAAAGCCTTATATGGCCTGGCACCCAGGTACACCTCAGAGCTCCGCTGCCCTTTCCATCCCCTGATCTCTTCGATCCTCAGACCAACTGCTCCTGGCTGTGCCTGGGTTGAGGCTGAGGGGTAAGGGAGATCTCGCCATCACTGTAGCCACTCCAAAGCTTTGGAATAGTCTCTTTCTATTAATTGTTCACCCTCTGTTCTTTTATAGCTAGATTGAAGAACCACATGTTCTCTCAGGCTTTTACCTGCCCTTGATTAAGTCATGACTCTATTACTAAATTATATAATTCTTGATTTTAGCCTGTTAAGGCTAACCAAAAGGTTTGAATTGTGGACTCATTCTAAGTTTATTGGGTGGCACTTAAATTTGTATCTTTTCTCATTCCACCATAGACTGTTAATAAAAAGCTCTGCACATAACGTCCTGCACACAAACAATCAAAAGTGACAGAATATTGCAGGTATTCTGAAGTGAATCCAGAGCATCAACACAGGACAAGATAACAGCTCATTCCAAACAGGCAGGTTCAGAATGGACACTGTATTTACAAATTGAAATGGACACTACTCTTAGGTTAGTGAATATCCAAATGAAATACTTTCAGTTTTTCTTTTATTTTTGTGCTCGTGTCATTTCCTTCTACTGGCAAACCAGCACTTATTCTATGAGGGTATTTTTGTATCTTTGTTACATCCTCTTTGGAAATTAGATTCTGTTTGAGAAAGTAAATCTATATCATGTGTAAAATCTAAACTGCTGATTTTTTATGGAGATATGATGTGCTGTACAGTAGGAGCAGCTGTGTGACTCATTGGTTAACAATGTTGATTCACAGAGGGAAGGTCCTGCCATCACTCTGTTTTCTGTTTCCTATAAACTCTAGAATGCCTGCAGGCATACGTGTGTGTGTGTGTGTGAGAGAGTCTGTGTGTGCGTGTGTGTATCAGTGTTTGTTGTTATGTGAGATCGTGACGGGTTACCTGTCCAGCGTGTTTCCCTGCCTCGAAGCACACTGGTGGGCTCAATCACATGCACGTTGGTAGAAACAAATTTGATAATAGATACATAAAGGCTTTACAGAAACAGTGTTAATATTACCCCTTTCAAAGAGGTTATCTTTTCATCACAGTTTGTCTTTTTGTCTAATAGCAGGCTACGCAAAAGCAACCTACCTCATTTTATTGAAACTTGGAGGAAGGGTTGGGTATTGGTCAAGGAAGAATCCATTCATTCTTGAGCAGACAAGATTAAGTGGGTGGATTCAATATTTTTTTTATTCCTTTCTTTTATCTTGCAACCTGAGACAATATTTTAATTTGTTTTTATATTTTATTCTCAAAAAATATTGCAGAGATCTTAATTTAACAAAATCAGGCAAGTGTAGAATGTGACAAAGTGTTTCCAGTTTTATCAAAAGGAAACATAACAAACAGAAAGTTAGTCAGTCAGAAAGAGAAACAGATAAATGTGACGACCTTAATACCACAGATGTGATGTGGGCCTTAGGCTGGTGCAACGTCATTAATCCTCCCCAGAGGCAGAACAGCTAACAGTTGTGGCTGGAACCTTTATATGGTTTTACACCTCAGGCCGTCCACAGACAGATGGGACTCACTGTTTTCCTACGGGAGCTTATCCACTCAGGAAACCATATACCACCCTAAGAGACAGGTTATCCCGAAACAGGCAGTGCTCACTCACACACTCACACACACACACACACACACACACAACACACACACACACACACACACACACACACTCACACAAACTGTAACAGAAGCCTGTTACCTTTCACTGCTGTTGTTTTGTAAGTTTGTCACAGCTTGTAAAATGAGATGAGAAGATTTTTTTATTTCTAAGGATATAGTGTGGGTGTGCATGTGTGTGTGTGTATTTGTGTGTGTGTGTGTATGGATAGGAACAAGATACAGTAACTGCAGGTCAAGTCTTAGGACTATATAACCAAGAGAAGTTGGAAGTTTGAGAGTGTGTATGTGTTGTGTGTATTTTTGCTCGCTGTGGGACTCGTTTCCCGGTAGCTTCTCACAGGTTGTGCCTCTTGATGTACCCTCAATGGCTCTTAGAATTGACAACATCTATTTTTGTCTCCAACAGCAAAGCAGTTTCACTTCGTTACATACACAGAGTCCATCCTCAGCTTTGGACAATTCTTCAATGACAGAGCAGCAATGTATATTTTGACATGTGTGTTTATTTGTGTCAGTCTTACATTCAAAGTCAAAGCAGATAAGGAATGTATTACTCGTAATTGCCTGACACTCAATGAATTCTCTTATATGCCACAAACGTAAAAATGCCCCCAATGCTTCTTGAGATGTTTCATTCATACGTGGCAAAGTTACACCATACTGTAGGAAATGATACGTAGTAAAGTCAATGTGTGTTTGTTTTAACTCTGAGAAGGGGTATGTGTTCATATGAAACTTCACGTAATAAATAACATAACTTCTCAGAGAACACAAAAAGTTGTAAAGTCAGACAGTTTCAGCAGGTTTTAACAGTTTCAAATTAAAGATCTTTTTATAGCCTTTTTTATTTGTTATCTGTTTTTAAATGTGCTTTAAGACACCATTCATGTCAATTTTGGTAAAAAATTTACAAAATAGTAGTGACATGAAGGAAAATAAATTTATTCACATTCAGCATAATTATTCAACTGAACTCATTGTACAAATGAGTGTATGTGTGTGTGTATGTGTGCGTGTGTGTTTTTACGTGTGTGATTGTGTATGCGTGTGATTGCTTGTGGCTGTTAACAGTGCTTTTTCTGAATTAGCTACTCTAACGTCTCTCTACCCAAAGCACCAAATTTGAACATTTGCTTGCACAAGGTGCAGCAGGTTTAGTTTTAACTGGTTTCAACTGAGCACTTCCTGTGCCAATTCTTGTTGAAATCACACCTACCTATATATGATAAAAGCAACTACATGAGGGGGAACTTAAACCTGTTTGGAAAGAGATGGTTTAGGAGCTCTATGAAATGGTTTACATTGGACAACTAATTGAAATTTCTGGATTGTGATGCTTCACAACATCACTTAGATAAAAACTACCTCATCTAAAGTAAGGAGTTGTTTTATTTTCTTTCTGTTTTCTATGCTGCGTGGTTTTATTTCTGCACAAATGTATGTATATATTTATTAATATGTATGTCGATGATGTTATGATGTATCACTGTAAAAACATTTCTGTCAACCTACGTTATGTGACATGGGTGAGATGCATGTAGTGATTCCTTGTAATGGTTCCATGTTGGTTTATTTTTCCAGTTTTGTTATGATTTCAATATAAATCTTTCCAAATAGCGAGAGATATTAATGCAACTTTGTAAAAATAACAGTAACTTCATAACACAATCAATTCAACACTTTTTAAAGCCTAAAATTCCCATTATTGTGAGCAAATCAGTTTAAAGGATGAACGACCCTAAGCAGACTTTACCCTGGCTGCGCCTCAGTACAATGTCTAAGATGAACAGCACGTATAAATAAGGCCAGTCACTATAAAATTCTAAGCCAGTGAGGGAGCACACTGATGAAGTTTCTATTCTGCGTCCTGCACGCTCTACCTGGACTCCACCCCTCACCTAAAGCAAACAGAGGACTTCCAGTAAGTGAGATCACGTCTCACACGAACAGTCTGTGGTCGTGAGCTGCGTGTGAAAGGACTACTCCAGAAATGACCGGAGTTCATGTGTGAAAATGGCTGTAGAGTTTCACCTGAGCTTGACAGATAGCCTTGACCTATGACCTCTGGCCTTTTGACACCTTGCGTACCCTGAAGACATGAGCAGTTAATCATAGGACACCTAACACAGTCCAACAACAACAAATTTTACTCTCCTCATCCACCTTCAAGGTTTCATCTACCACTGTAGATGTACAACTTGAACAGCTCAGGGTGCTTGACACTATATTACAACTACTATACTCATTTTACTACTACATGTTTACTATATGTGGTACTTGTTCTTTACTACTTCTCTTTGCATACAATAAAGTAAATCTAAATTTAAATAATTCTTTACTACACTATCAAAGAGTACAAAATATATTTCCAATGTTATATTTCCAATGCATAGTAAAAAAAAACATAGTAGTGGGATATAAACTGACTGACATGAGCAGACCACTCTTTTCTGTGCAGTAATATCAATATGTATTTGTCAGAGGATGATGAGTTCAGCACAACTAGCTGGTTCGCGTGTCTCCATCTACTGGGAGCAGACATAAGCAGCAATGAATTAAACAGCTGGTGCCGCTTAATCACTAATAACCTGAGAAGAGGTAGATTGACAGACCTTCATCTCTCCCATAGAAGAAAAAATTATCATGTCCAATCTTCTTTCCAACTCACAGATACACTGTTAAACATCCTTGAGGGTTTTGGGTCCATTGAACACCTCGTATTCACAGAGATGTGGCACAGCTACTGCACGTCTAAACGATCAACATTGAGAAATGCCTTCATGTTTGGGTTTATCGTCTATCTAACATTTGCAGTGACAAAACTATGATTAAGTGTCAGATTCTCTCATCCCACATTTGTTTAATGAGATTAATACTTGAGATTTTGCCACAATGGTTCCCATAACGTGAACAGAGAGTGTAGCTTTGCCAAGATGTCTGGGTATTTGCTTCTGGCTAAACATGAACCTGGTTTTCATTTGCCAACTCTACAAGGTGCTTGTAGGTCCTGTCTACACCCTAACCCTGTTTTACAACTATCAGCTGGATTACCTTTCATCAACAAGGGGCCTTTTCCATGTGGATTTATAGACATTGATGCTTGAAGGACAAGGAGGAGGATACTCATCACTGGAAAGAGTAACAGTGCAGCAACATGTCCATCATGTCAGTGTTGACTGAAAAAAAGCTACATCCCTCCATGCTGTGCCTTAGACACATATCATATTTACTGTATTATAGTATTTTTTACTGTTTATACCGAAGTTTTGTAGTCATGTCTCATTATAACATGGAGAAAGCTTTCGGGGCACTGGACATTTTACAATTTATAACAAAAGCACAGGAAAACGCTATAGCAGCTTTGCAACTGTGTCACAAAAGTATTGTGGAGCTGAAACGTCTGATCATTTTCCATTCGTCATTGAGAAAGTGTTCCTCTGAGTCAAAGGTACTGACCTTACATTGTTTTTCAGAGTACAACCCCTCAGTGACATGTTATCCTCTAGCTGTGTTCCTCCCCTTTAGAGCTCCTGGGCCCTCTCACCTGCCATGACACTTTTTATTCTCTACCTACGTAACCAAAGCCGTCCAGAGTAACCTCTCACTTCCTTAACCCCCACCCCATCATTTTTCTCTTTCATCACCGTGATCTGCCCCATTCTCTCTCTCTCTCTATCGTTCTCTACTTCCCTTTGTTTTCTGCTCCTTTCCCTCTTATTCTCTCTCTGTATGTGTCATCACCTGCTCTGCTGTATTCTCAGGGGTGAGCCTCAGGATCAAAGAAAAGGCCTTCACATGTCAAGCCAATCGGAAGTGGAGGAATCTTAAAGCTCTAAAGTAGCCCTACAAAGCATGTGCACGCTCACATACACACACACACATACATGCACACACACAGAGAGAGAGAGAGAGAGAGAGAGAGAGAGAGAGAGAGAGAGAGAGAGAGAGGAGAGAGAGAGAGAGAGAGAGAGAGAGAGAGAGAGAGAGAGAGAGAGAGAGCAGAACGTCTCTATAAATGTTTATATCTGTTGGCTGGTCGGTCGATCCATTTCTTTGGACTTTGGACACTTTGATAGATCTCAGCTACTATTGTCCATATAATATTTTGTCACAGACATTCTTGGTTTTCTTATGCATTGCAATTTTTATGTGTAGTACAGACATCTGCAACTTAATTATGATGATAATCCCAGTTTCAGATAACTACAAATTAATTCTGACTAGTCATACGCAAAGTTAAACATATCTTAAATTCACCTAAATTCAAGACAGCTTAAATTTAGTTTGAATTTGTCAGCATGGTGTTGTATATATTATAAACTTGAGTTCAGTCAACCAATTCACGTTCAAACGCATTGGCATTCAGCTGTACACACATACATTTATATTCTGACATTAGTACAATATCTAGCTCAAAGCAATGTTGAGCCTCAATTCAACCTCTAAAAGCTGCAAGTTGGCTGTTGAATGGAACTTGTATTTTAACATCATCAAAAGATACATCCTGTAGAATAATAAAAAAGATCGCCAAATAAATATTTTGTTGCGATGGGAGATTCATAGAAACGTCGGCTGTCTAATTGGACCTCTTGTGTTTCACAGGGTTTTCTGAACAAAGCATATGCTTCACGTTTTCCTGTCCAGCTGCATTCTGGATGAAAACACAACCCATTCAGGATTTCAGATTCTAATTGTCCTGAGGGTGTTGTATCCAGCAACATTTTGTACAAGGGCTTCTCTCTCCCGGAAAAATAGAATGATGGATGGAAACACTTCATGGTCAATGGGGATGCTCCATGCTCACAAAGCACATGGTGATACATATGAATAGTGTTATGAAATGGACAGAATAATACAGTCATTAAATCTCATTGATTAAAAGGCCAAATGTGAGTCTGTGTGCAGAGGGTTACACACCGGGCTGCTGTGTGTGCATGAATGCAACTGCTGCAGTGTCCACACACACACCCACACATGCACAATTTTCCAACAAAAGATACTGACTTGCCTTCATTCTGTCTGTACAAAAAAAATAACTGATTTTCTTTTTACGGTCAACCACCAATGGTCCTGCATTCAAGTTGTCACTTGCATATTACCCAAAAAATATACTGCAAGTATAAAAATAAAATAAAAAATGTATATGTTACATAATATTATATTAGATTTATATTATAATTTTTGTTGGGCATCTGTTTGTTTTGAAATAGTTTGGTGCAGTGAAACACTAACTACACCCTGTTGTGTGTGTGTGTGTTCCATGGAAAATCCTTTAATCTCAGTAATAGCCATTGTGTAATACCAGGTCAGAAACTCACTGGAAAGAGGAAGCTGGCAAATGTACTGGTCTAGGTGCAGTGCCACCTAACAGATCGATCTGATGATAACAACCACACAAACATGACTAATACACCTGCAATATGGTTCAAAGGCCAGTCTCAGTGAGGCCCAGATTGGTGAAACAATAGGTAGCATAACTTTTCCACTAGTTTATGTGTGTGACATAAATTACACAATCAGTTGACATGAGCCACTGCACGATGAGTCTCATTTCATGTGCTGTTTGATGCTAACTGTTTATAAGGAAACTCATTTCCACTCTGACCTGCTCTCACTTTAACTAATAAACACTCATCAGTTATCTGGACCTGATCAGTGCATGAAGTTTACTTATTTTATTTGCTCCAGAGTTTATGAGACTGTCACCGTTTACTATGAGATGTGGTTTATTTGTCTGGATGTCAAAATCAAGAAAACGTGTGAAGCTGGTAGCCTGCAGTTGTGAGGGGCAGATGCACAATAAAAAAATTGATAACTTTGCAGAAAATACGAAGATGTAGGGAGTATGAATTACATGCAAGAGACATAGACTGGCTAACACAGAGCAAACACATCTGTGAAAGAGACAGAGCAGATATTAGGTGAGAAAAAGAAGACGGCTACAAGTCTCTGTTATATCATGAGTTGAGAATGCAACTATTCTCAGTTGTAGGTTAAGGGTTTTCAAGATTTCATACAAACCTGTTAAATGTTACCTCATCGGTGTATTGCAACTGGATAATCGGTTAAAAAATAAATCTAATACCATGCTCCATATTTGAAATACTGCATGAATCTAGAGGTCTAAATCGAATATGTAGTCTCCTACACTGTAATTGTGATCACTAATTATTTCAAGATGCATCCATTTGTAGTTTTTCAATATCATCTATTCTACAGAGCTCACCAAAGCCGTTTTCAGACATGGCCTTTGGGGTAAAATCCGGCTACAGAGTCTATCCAGAGTTTGCCTTTCATACATGCACAACACAGCGGGAGGTTCTCTGCTCAGTCCTCCGCATCATTCAGGCGAGAGGTGGAGCAGCCGGGTGCAGCAGGAAGTGCTGCGCAGATCACTTCAGTGTATGTTTTAAAGCAGCTTGGTATCTTTAAGGGAGATTTGGGGGTCTCCAAATCTGACATTTTTTGAGGAACATTTGCTGTCCGGCTGAAATCTAGACATTTGGAATATGATGTAGGGAACCTCACAAAAACACAATGTTACATTATTATCCAGTCAGTGGTTTGCAGGGTCATGCTGCCATCCCATCCATCCTGGACACACCTGAACTCAGCATGGGATCCCGCGCCCCACCTCAGCTCACACTATAAGTAGAGGGTCGACTCCGCCAAAAAACAGTGGGATGCTAATTCACGGCTCTACTATTTCTGTGCCTGGAGGTACAATTCCATGCTTATTACATCCTGTCCCTTCAATTGATTTTGTTTGCAAACAAGTGAATGTATATTCTTGCCAAAAGTACATTCCCTTTACATTTATTTTACCAACATTTGCCAAAAAAAAAGATATGATTTTTTCTTTGTTAGGATAGTATAACCTGGTAAGAATGTAGGACAGAAGCCCCAAAACTTTTTAAATGGATAGCAATTGCATTGGTCAATCACTGCAAATTTAAATATTTCAAAAGCTACCGGATGGATTGTTGTGAAATTTGGTCCAGACCGTAAAGACAGTAACTACCGGGTAACTTGAAGAGGGTCATAATAACCATGTCCTCTCACTACTGGGGTCCCTCAATGTTCTGTCCTTGGTCCTCTCCTCTGTACACCAACTCTTTCGGCTCTGTCATTCATTTACATGGCTTGTCCTTACAGACCTAAGCAGATGACACCAAACTAATCCTCTCTTTTCCTCAATCTGAAACACAGGTATAGAGCATTTCCGAGCAATTGAGGTACACCCCAGCAGGTTGAACCTCTAATACCAAGAAAAGAATAGTTATATTTCCTCTGACTGACATCTCTCAGTGGATGAATGCACACGAATATCAGCCATAAGGCGCTCCCGCCCATGACCTGACTACTACTGTTGACAACTCCATGGTAGCAACCACCCAGACTGCTAGGGACCTGGGTGTGACACTCGAGAGTCAACCTTCCCTTACTGCCAACATTACTGCAACAATCTGCTGCACAACATCAGGAGAATACGTCCCCTTCTCACTCAGAAGGCGGCATAGGTTCCGGTCCAGGCTTTGGTCATTTCACGCTTAGACTATTGCAAATCCATCCTGGCTGTGCTCTCCAACCTCTGCAACTCGTCCGGAATGCCGCAGCTTGACTGGGCTTCATTCAACCTAAGTTCTCTCACACTACCGTGCTCCTCCGCCCCCTTCACTAGATGCCAGTGGCTGCCCGCATCTGCTTCAAGACAGTAGTTATTTCGTACCATGCTGAGAACGGTTTTGGTCAGTCCACATCTAGGACATGGTTTAACCTCACACCTCAGCCAGTCCACTCCGCTCTGCATCGGCTAATTGTCTTACTGCTCCCTCACTGCAAGGGACACCTAGCCACTCAACAAAATCACAACTCTTTGCTGTCCTGGCTCCTAAATGGTGGATCGAGCTCCCCATTGACATCTTCTCTCTTTGTACCCTCATGGTTGAATGCACTGATTATAAGTCACTTTGGATAAAACTGCATCTAAATGATATGTTATGTAAAGTTTTCTTCGAAAATTTACTTGAGAATGTGTCAGCACAAGGTAAATTATAATGTCTTTCTCTGATTTAAATCAATTAAAAAAAATCACCTTCTATAAAGAATGTTTAATGAGATGTTCCCAACATTGATATAAATACAATCAAAATTGTTTCCATTTCAGTCTTATTCATTTAACCGCCAGCAGGGTGGAAGCAAAGAGAATAATTCTCTGAGACATGGTTATGATAACTATGAAGGAAGGAGAAAAAGTCTTATTTTTTTTAATTCATAAATAATTTAGTCTTGCATATTATGTATAGTGATACATCTCAGACCACCAGTGTTGGATGGGAGGGGCCGGATAAGTGTTTCTAAGGAATCCAGATAGGATAGATTAAAGAAGACAGGGAGTATTTGTAGTTTCACTTTACAGCTTCAGACTCCCAAATGAGAGGAGCATCTAAAGTTTACTGCCAGGGTGGTTTAATTGTGATTGTTACATCAATGAACACAGATGGGTAGTTTACAATGGGAATCCTACAGGGCTATTCACATTGTAATAAGGTCAACCTGCAGTAAACACAGGATAGTATTTACTGATGCTCTCAGATAAAATCGTTTCATGTCTGACACTTAAATATTGTTACTTTATAAACAAAACCTCAGAATAATATGTTTTGAAATACATGTAATGACTGTATCCATGTACCCTAACTGAGATAAGGCTTAGTTTACACTTCACAAAACAGTATCTTTCCCTCATTACCAAACTGATGTTGTCTTTAGTTTATTAACACAATTAGTACCTCATAAACACAGTGAGTTTCCCTTGACTGGCAAAGTAACTGTTGGTGTTTCTGCCACAGCATAACCTTTATTATAATGCCTCTGCTCTCTTTCCACTTCTGACAGCACACACACACACACACACACACACACACACACACACACACACGGACACACTGATAAGACATCAGAGAGAGGTTTTGTTAATCGCTTCTCTGAATTCCTGGCAGAAAGGAAGTGCCTCCATAACTGCCGCTCAGATGCCAGAGGTCAGATGGCAGAAAAAAGGACCACAGGCCGATGATCAGTGGCCAAAAACAACAGTAGTTCTGTTGCCAAATAAAAAAAAACAATAAGTAGAGTTTCCATTAGATCTCTGCTACTATCACTCATGATATGGTGGGGGTTCCATTACTGTTAGACATACAACTGACCAGCTAGTTCATTGTAATAATTGAAACATGAAATTGCTCAACTAAATATGATTTTTGAAGTGATTAATAATACTGACCTTATTTGATACACTAACTTTATAGAGTTTGCTCTAAGTTGGGATCAGAGTGCACCCCAGTTAAAGACAGTATAGCTCTGGTTAGCGATAGAATCATATGGACAGCTCCTCCAGTCCTCATCCGGTGTGAATGCTCTGTCAATGATGAAGGATGGAATGCTGTGCTGTGTGAATGTGTGTAAAGTGACATGTAGCATAAAAGTGCTTTGAGTTGTTTAAAATCCAGCCTTTTAAAAAACTAAACACAGTTGGTAAACTTTTACTGTTTGGAATTCTCAGTATTTTAAACTCTATATTTGAAGTTTTTATAATAATGAAAAATAAATAAGTTGATACAACAAAAAACACAAAATGGAGTTCCAGTTGGCCTCAAAATTCAATAAAACTATCGGTCTGTTTCTGTGAATTTCTGAGTTTCATAACATTCTTTTATGAACAGTCTTTAGAATAAGCTTATTATGCAGGATAAGTTACAGCCTAGTTAAACTTGCTGTCCTGTAGCTGGGTTTGAATATGATAAATATGTATGACAGAGAACATACATTTATTTATAATGGCTTTACTGTGATGCTGTATGGACATATTGTACTCATATAGTACAGTACGAGAGGGAATAAAAGTGATTGCATCCTTAAGTGTTTTCAGCAGACACAGAGGTAGTAGCAGCATATGGTAAAAATTTTAAATAAAAAGCACATATTTAAATCACACAATGATCTAAATCGTTGTGTTTAGGAATCGCTGTGGTAACAGGAAACAGGGTGGAGGTGGCGTGAGTGTGCATGTGTCACAATGCTTGATATGAGTGTGAGTGTGTATCTGAGTCACCATCCTCGTCCCGTTTTGTGTACTAGCAGTCTTTTTTAATCGACGGGGAGGGCTGTGATGGAGGCCTGTGCTGGAGCTGTGCTGGAGGATGTTCCTCAGTTGTCCATCAAATAGGAGTGGCTTTAAATAATTTGAGAGAGCACTCTCCCGCACATTGATAGAACCAGTTCATAGACTCTGGGTGTGACCAGCATGAATCTGACTCATCGCAGAGGAAAGCATGTGGACACTCAGCATATTTGGAGACTTAAAAAAACACATCTTTGATTTATAACTTTACAACTGAGGGTCTGACAGCTCCACTAAGGTGTGTGCCTATCAGGGCTGCCCAGTGGGCTGCACCGCAGGGGCTACAATATCTGCCCTGCCTCTTTCCCGGGATCTCTCCTACCATAAAATGACAGTTGTTACTCATGGGACGCCTCAAGCTCGAGTTACAGTTTGGGGATTGGGACGGGAATGCCCTGTAAATATATTGAGTAAAATGCAAACAATGCTAGTTTAATTAAGGCCATGCCTGAAAGATGGAGGGAGTTGGGCTGGGTAGTCATTAGTTTACCCCATGGGGTTACAGAGTGGACGAACAGCAGGGGCAACTTTACCTGGACAACACCTTTCCCCTTAGTCTGTTCAACCCGTTTTGCTTCCTGTTTCCCTCACATATTTCCCCCAAGGATGGATATATGGATGTTTAAACAAATATACAAGACGGTCGATATATTTATAGATTTAGGAATTGCGATCTAAGTTATCATGGTGTCTCTTTTACAACAAAAATGCAGGTGTATGGAGGTTTTTTGAACACAGGTAAACCTGCTATTAAAAAGCGATCAACTCCTTTCCCATTGCCAGAAGAGAAATGTGCCTTTTTGTTTATTTCCACCAATGAGTAATGTTTGACCCCAAAGCGTGCCGCTAACTCAGCAGCTCTCTCCCCTCGCTTACTTTCCAGAGTTGCATTTTGCATGACACAAAGAAAAGAAAAGCTGTTCTTGTCAAGATATGTATTTGTATCTATTTTCATTGCAGACAAAAGGCAGATGGTAGCGGGTTTTCTGACCAGTGGAAAAGGGGCTTTGTTGCTCTACATCTCCAGATGGAATAATGCAGATTTGTGCTATATTCTCAAATTAACTGGATTAGTTTGGAATTTTGGAGTCCTTAAAGAACTTCAAAAGAAGTTCTTGTCTGAAAGGTGTGAAGAAATAAATATATATTACAATTTGAATTGAAATAAATATTTTGTCCGCATAATCATGAATGAAAATGTCCCCAAAAAGAATATTTTAACCAATCTGATTAAATGAGTTAAGAAAAGAGACGATATAATCCAGATAGCTTTAATCAACAACGGACTGTCAGACTGTTTCACTGTGATGTGCTGCCACTGCCATGCCCCATGGGGCTGCCCAGTGGACTCACAGCAGGGGCAACAATACCTGTCCAGCCCCTTTCCTGAAGACCCTCCTATACCATAAAATCACAATCATTATTTATGGATGGCCTACAGCTCAATTTACTATCTGATGTTTGAGGTAAATATACTGTGAAATTCTCCTAAGACAATGTGTTGATGGCACCATCCTACCCCGGCTCCCAAATTGTGCCTCACACCAGACGGAACAGTTTGCGACCAAACCTTTCCCCTGGGCCTGATAGTTACCACATTTTATACAATACCAATAACCTACTGGCACCAAACCTGAAAGGCTTGTTAGGTGACTGATGGAAATTACATATTTTAAAAAGAAAATGAAAAACTGTACTGCATTTTCAGTTTCAGTATTGAATCACTAGAGACATATTTGCACTTGCTGATGCAATATATGGAAACAAGCCTTTATATTTATCTTTATATATAAAGTTTATAAGCTTTCTTATGTTTAGTTGGAATTTCTCAAGAAACACAAATATATGGCTATTATATGGTAGTAATACAAATGCTGTGTGTGTGTGTGTTTTAGTGTGTGTGTGTGTGTGTGTGTGTGTGTGTGTGTGTGTGTGTGTATGTGTGTGTGTGTGCGCACAAATACTTGCACAGGCATGTTCCTGTGTGACTGTGTTCACGTGTTGCTCTGCGTTAACCCTCTGCATCCATCCCTCACCTGTCGCCCTGGCTGTCTCCTGCAGTGTGAGAGGCCTCACACTGAGGAATGCCTGTTGCCATTTAAGCTCCATTACTACCTGCTGCTGCCTTATTCTCCCTGTCCTCTATTGCCCGGGGTTCATATTGGATAAGAGCCGTAAAGCCCTGCGTTTCATGGGGCTGGGTTGGGTGTAATTGGAGGGAGGCAGGCCCCTCATTCCCAGCATCGCAGGGGGCTACAATCACAGGCTTGCCTTAGCCTTTGGGCCGCCCCACCAGGCGCTAAAAAGGGTCTAAAGAGGGCACCGCAGGGGATGATATCAAACACCCTCAGAGTCCCAACATTACAGCAAATAACACTGCAGGAGAGGGAACACACACCGGCAGAACGCACTCACACACAGTCGCTCTGTCTGTCAGGTTTATTGTTTATTGCACTGAAAAAGCTTTGTACTCAGTAAAGTGGCAAGGAAAAAGTTGGGATTTGGAAATTAAGGGGTCGCTTCTGAGAATTTGTCGCTTTTGTGACTGTTTGTAAATGATGTCGATTTGTGATTTTGTAACGGACGTGAATAACCAAAGCAACTAACAGTAATTTTGATCTTACTTGTTAATATAATTTAATAATGTTTGGTTATTTAACCAATAATTGTAATGTTCATATTGACCTATGAAGAAAAAGTTTAATTTTAGGAAACACTTATTTGCCGTGTTTCAGTGCAGTGTTACTTATTTTTGCTGTGTTTCAGCCAGCAGCTGTTAAGCTTAGCTTAGTGTAAAGACTGGAGGAACAGGAGAAACAGGTAGTCTGTCCAAATACAACATAATCCACCTAGCAACAACTCTAGAGCTTATTAACTAACTACTGTTTACAGTAAAACATTTATGCAGTATAAGTGCTGGCATATTATTTTTAGCATATACATGTAGTATAACAATCTTATCTTCTACAGTTTATCTTGTCCGAAAAGCAAATTATGAGAGTGAATTCCATGTCTCATATACATCACAAACACCCACACCCACATTCTGCATCCACTACCTGCATGGTGTGATGTGGCACCACATTACAACTTAAGCCCAAACTTGTCCCTCCACATTTGCCCAAAGAGGGCCTGATGACTTATTTACACACCCAATAATAACAAAGAGGCTACAATTCAGCACGTGCTAGAAAACGTGTCAAAAGCAAGAAAGATGGTGCAGTCACCAGCAAACGCTGGCCCTAATCACTCATGTGGGGATCAAAACGTGCTAAAGTAACATTGAGGTTACAAGAGAAACAATATACAGTAAGTAGTGTCAGTGGGAGAAGGCAGGGTCCTCCTGTGTGTACTTAGCAAAGCCAAGTGTGAGAATGTGTGTTTGTGTACGCACACACAGGTTTTTGACTTATAGTTTGCATGTGTGTGAACAATGTTTGACCTTCATGTGTGGATTACATTTTTTCCCCTTCTTCTGTGAGTGGGTGTGTGTGTGTGTGTATGTGTGTGTGTGTGTGTGTGTGTGTGTGTGTGTGTGTGTGTGTGTGTGTGTGTGTGTGTGTTCCTGTACTTATATCTTTGCAAGGACAATTTTAAGTTTAGACCCCTCAGAGTTAGGACATTTTGGGTCAGTGAGGATTTTTTGACTGGTCCTCACTTTTTTATTGGCTGTTTGAGGGTTAAGACTTGGTTTTAGGGTTAGGGTTATAATTAGGTTTAGCTAAGGTTTCAGGTTAGGTATTTACTTTGGATGGTTAGGGTAAGGTAGGGTAGGAGCTAGGGATTGTATAATGTCATTGAGTGTCCTCACTAAGATAGAAGTAAACGTGTGTGTGTGTGTGCTTGTGTGCATGTGTGTATTTAGGGGAATGTACTTAGCCTTTAGTGTATTTGCAAAAAGTTTGTATAAGTTTGTATTTTTTATGTACAGTAGATTTGCACATCCCTGTCAGTGCACTCCATGTCTGTGTGTGTGTATTAAAGTGTGGATGGATGTTAATCCTCCTGGAACCTGAAGCATGACAGAACAAAGCTCAGCACAGGTGTCCAGGATGTCATGTTGAGTTAGCGCTAATAGCCCAATGAAAACCCCTGTGTTAGTTATTGGCATTGACACGAACATACAGTTTGGGTTGAGTCGGGGGACACAGGTGGGACGCAGCACTGACAGTGTCCAATCACAGCACATGGACTCAAGCTGCCATTATGACGAGCATCCACCGTACTGACCTGTCTTTAAAACAAATCCCCAGCAGCTCCTGGGCCGCTGCTGGGGACCCTGACCTTTGAACTCCTCGCAGACAGGTAAAGAGGTCTCCCCTGACGGAATCTGTCAAGTGCTACTTTGTTTTTTGGTGCTAAGTTGCAGTTTAGATACAGTTAAGCACAGTATTAGTATTAGTATAAAATATTGAACTAAAATGTATATAAGGGTATAACTGAGTATATCCTGCGCTGCATAATAAATATATACTAAGTTACTTTTTTTAATAAAAGTGATTCTAGTAGTCTCTCTAGGACAATTGTGTTTTGTGTCTATGTCATTCATATTAATGAGCCACTGTTTGAGTCATAGTCAGTCTAAATGAAAACAAATGAAAAATAAGTTATATTCTGCCACAAAATTTTTACAAATTTGAAGAAAAATTAACCAGCTACAATTTGCATCAATAACCGTGCAGGCTGGGATGTGAATTCTCCGCAAAGTACACACAATATTTACAGAGATGAGAACAATAAATTCATATATATTTGATCAGGTTTAAATGTGTATATATCACTTATACTCAAGTAAAATCCAATTAGGTGGCATAATAAATATGACTGTTATTTCTTAAAATAGTTTTCCAGACTTTTTTTTGTGTTAAATAATAGAAAATGTATAACAGAAATGATGCGCTAAAAACAATGAATTTTAAACCTGCACACAGTCTTGCTTACTACGGATATACATATGTATTGGTTCACAACATTTCAAAATCAAACACATATTGCATTGTAGGCGCAGCATGGTGGTGCACTGGTGAATGGTCTCCAGGTAGTCGGTTTTTTCTCTTTCTTTTTCCGGACTTTGCTCCAATCCTCACCTTTCACTCTCTCCCTCCCCACATCTGTCCTTCTTCCTTCCTCTAGTTCTTTATCCTGTCATCCCTTGTAACATTGACTGATGACAGTGCACTGGCATAACCAAAGAAGAGCCAGCTGTGAAAACACACTGAAATCCAGTGGAAGGAGAGAGAGAAAGAGAACAAGACTAGGTCAAAACCTGTTTCTTGGCTTGGCCGTGTATGGTCAATGTGCGAAATTGAGGATATAGCTGAAAACTGATGTGGGCAGCATTGTCATATTCATGATGTCATTGTATTATATTCTGCATAGTCAGCCCATTTGCGCTCAAGCTCAATCAGACATTACATTAGGGCGCTGGTATTGATGAGTGTTTTTTGACAGATTCTGCTGATACAGACTTTTGTATCGACACTTACAGTTTCTCTGGGTGATGTCTAAATATTTTCAGAGTTTTAGTGCATGTCTAATAGCAGATTTGTATGTCTGTCATATAATGCAAAGCCGCATTCTTTGTTACAAAGGGTGACTCCGCCCACATGGGAGCATTGACAACCCTCATCTATGGAAAGAACCAAAAGTTTGTCCAAGAACTCATTAGACTTGTTTAGGTGCTTTCTTTATTGCGCAAATACATTTTTGAGGGAGCAATGGCTAATGGGAACTCCCAAAAACCCATCTGAATGACTGGAGGTAACTCAATAACTGACTCAGTCACCGACATTCAGGGATACAGCACTGGTCCGAGGAAATATATGAAGTGAGAATATGACACTGTGTTTTATTTGGTACATTATAATCCTGACTCAATTACAAGTAGCATTCATGGTAGGACATCATAAAGGAAACCCAGAAACAGCTCAACATCACACTGAACTGAACTAGAGCAGTACATGTTCTCTGAATACATACAGTTTTGGACCAGTGCAATGAGGCAGTGTTGGCTCCTAATAGCTGGAAAGTCTTAGCACAGAGAAAAGTTCGACTTTGGTGTGGTCCTTTAAATTTCCTGAGTTGTGTGGCTCTTGGCTGAAGCTGAAAGATCATACAAGCGTCATAAACGGTTTTCTCCCTCCACCATGGGTCACATTAATGTCTTCACCCTTCCTGCCGCTTGTCACTGTTACTCTGAGGTGGAACATGGACTCAACCTGAACTAATAAAGGACACAAAACACTCATCTCCTTCAACAGTTTTTACTTTTCAATGTTTGTATTGCACTTTTTTGTGTCATACGTCATCAGCAGAGAGGTCAACAGCGACTTGGATTTGTTAATGGCGACATTAGATAAATCGGACTTGAGAACAGCCTGTGGTAGATAAAGAAAATCTCAACCCTCTAGCAAAAAAACTTTGAAGGCTTCCGTTTTTACTTGTCCAGAAGGCCATCGGATTTTTGAAGATATTTTCAACCATTGTTGGAACTCGATTTCAGACAATAGTGGAAAAAAGCAGCTCCTCCATTCTTGATAAAGTGTGCCAGCTGAAATGGCAAATGTGGCCGATTTTATTAACCGTAGCTACTTAATGAATTATTTTAACCAAGGCTCCAAGAGTTGGCTGAAAATATTGTCTCGAGGTAACTCTCTAATTCTCATCTGTGGACAACATGTCTCCACTTCTTACCATTGTATAAAAATTTAAATAACTCGGATACATGTGCCGCCATCTTGGATTTATGACATCATTTGGAGCCAGAGTCTGCACTGTAGTGATAGAGGGGTGAAGCCGTGTATCTCATACATGCTCTGGATCAATGCTGAGTCAGTCTCAGCTGTCAGTAATCACGTTTCAACCCTTTGTTATAGTATCAAATAACTAATTAAAACCAAACTTCCAGCAACTTGAACATACATCAGTTTAATAAGAACTGCCTAAACGTACAGAAGCCATCTTGGTCCATATCCATTTTACTAACATGGAGGACACAAGGTTAATTACCTCTATTGCAGCCAAACACCAGGGGACAATCAAGATGATTTGGTTTCACTTTTGGGGAGCTGTCATATACACATATACAGCTATTTTCAGATTGTCCACTTACTAACTAAGGGATGAGCTGTTGATACATTTCAGTCATTGCTTGGATGTTACAATGCAACATAATTATTATAATCATCAGATACAAATAGTTTTATCTGTCACATAAACAAATGCCAGAGCATCATCATCCCCTAAGAGACAAAATACACGGAAATAAACAATTACAGCTAATGTTACTTAACATATCACTTACATATATCACAATGGTTTTCAGATACGCTGGTGATTTTAACAATCAGTTTTGAAACCCTGCTGCTCAGGCACAGGAGGAGACGAGCCACACCACAATTGAGACGGTTGAGAATCCCAGACGCTCCCAATGGGTAAGAAAGAAAATCCCATTAGAAAGCAGTTAACATTAGTGCCTAACCTGTTGATTTAGTGAGAAGACTTTAATAGTGACAATGTGCCAATGTTTACATAAAGAGGTGTGTGGACACCTCTAATTAATTCATTAAGATGTTTAAAAGACAGAAACAAGATCACGAAACCAATCACTCTCTGTCAGGCCTGACAGTGTTTTATTCTTCTGTGGTTCTGACAGCACTTGACACAGGCTGCATAGCAAGATGGTCTAACATGCTTGTAGACAGGTACAGCTTCTTTTCACTACATATTGGTGTGTGTACTATGTAGTTCAAACATGTTTTACAAGTTTTTATTTACAAACCGGCCTATTTCTTCAGAGTAGAATTATGAGTATAATGACAGATTGATCTATTATTTTTTATTATTTTCATTTTTTTTTATCTCACATATTTCTATAAGCAGGCCAGAGGTTAAACAGTTTAATTGTTTGTTATTCAAGAACATGACATTATGGATACATTTCAGAACATGGGTTGATTAAGTTTCCCACAAAGTGCAAAATACAAGAAAGTCTATTTATTATTGTGAACTGGCAGTTTTTTAATAATGTAAACCCCCCCCAAAATATGATGCTCTGTTACTATTATGGATACTATGCAACAGGGCAAAAACTGAATTAACTATGAGTACACCGCGTCTCTCACTTCTAAATCACTCAACATCACAATAGATAGCAGAGCACAGCCTTTAAGCATGTACCAGGTGAGTAAACACCCTTTAACCTAAGCTATAATTACTCTGCCATTTCAATTTAAATACCTCTTTATCCTGAATTGCCCCAGTCCATAAAATTCCTGCTCCTCAAGCAACTAATTCTCAAATGAATTCTTCTTAATTGCATCACTACATTTATTAACTTCAAAGACGAATAACCATGATGACCCTTATTAGCTTGGGAACCTTATGAGACAGGATTTGACTGGGGACAAGTTTGAGATGAGTTGCACCTCTCTCCATCAAGCCATTATTAGACTGGCTAGAGTCGAGACAACACCCATCCCCTGCTGTGCCAATTGGAATTCCAACCTCTGGCGTTCCCATTGGCATTCAGACATTTGTACACATACCACCACAGACACGTGAATGTGCTCCCAGTCCACTCTAGCTCCTTGATCAAGTCTTTAGGAAGACAGTAATGACAGTGTTTAGTTTGAGAGAGCAACCGTTGGTCCGACTTAGCTTCCACCTCTCAGGTATTTGTCCCCAGGGGAAGTGGCACAAATGTGACCTAAGAAGAAGAGAACACATGTTTCTCTCATAATATTGCCATTTTAAAAACGTTCTGGTCATTTTTATTTCCAAATCTGGTTGTAATATAGACATTACAACCAGAATCAAAGTGCGTTGTCAAGTGTGCAACTGAAAAAAATGCTGTGGATGCTGAATATCTGACAGCACTAGTGACTTGTGTGTATCAGCTTTCAGTGATCTAGCAACAGGGGAAAGTGACTGTCATCAGATGTGTAACACAGCAACATGTTGTAAAAACGAGAAACGAGAAACATGCTGAATGAGACTCAACTTTTAGTTTCTTCAGGGATTTACATTCCAAAACAAATCATCCACACACACAGCAGTTGCACTTTCAAACTGAAACCTTTGATGGACAGATTCCCAAAAGCCCCAGATCCCTCTGAAGCCACTGAAGGTTTTGTGTAATAATTCAAATAAAACTAAGACATGTGTGCAGTAGGATTACCCAACATCATACAGACATTTCCATTGTGAAATCTCCTTTAAACTGGGCACAGTCACACAGGCATGTGGAAATTCAACACATGCACATCGTTATGGCCAAATTATGTTTGCTACAGCATAGACAACAGGCTAAGAGAGTTGAGTGAAATCTCGGCCTGATCAGGTGCTTAGAGCAGGTAAAAAAAAGGATCTGTAAGAAAGAGTGTGGAGTTGGTTCAGTTTGGGCCTCTCACTCCACCTCTTCCCATCTACTTAGTCATTCCACAAAAGCTTGTATGTGGAAACGCATATCAAGCGAACTGTTCACAAACCGTCACAGAGAAAAGTCGTTTTTTTGCCCAAACACACAACAATGTATGCACCAATAAAATGGCACTTCATCTACATTTGTTCCTGTACTGGTGTTGCACCCATCTGAAATGCAGCGCCTACTGTAGTAGCACCACTATGTGACATAACACCAATCTTTTTGGTTTATTACTACACATGCAGGAGTCGGGCTTCATGATTACCTCCACCTTGGACGTTATGTTTTCAACTCCGTCAGTTTGTGGATTTGGACAACAGGGCAGTACGTTTGACATTGTGAGATATTTTACGTGAGACTTTTTTCAACATTTTGAAGGAAATAATTAATGTATCCTGATGAAAATCCCACATCTTAAGGGGAACTACCATCGATGACTGTGTGTGAAATTGGGTAGAGCTTAATTGAAATGAAGGGGACTGTTGGGCCTTGGCGGAGGAATGCACGCTTGTGACATTCGACATGCATAGGTGTGCCAGATTTCAGTGGAAATTGAAAGCCATCATAGATACTACCCAAATATTTTAGGCAGATAAGATCTTACAGGAAACGCATCGAGGTTTGCGTCATTGTGACATTTCATCTTAAAGACATAATTGCACTCTTCAGACCCACATATCTCTCAGGGTGTGGAGTTGATTTGCCACCTTACTGTGTTGCTCACTAAAGATCAAGTTATATTGCACTGCTCTGCACTCTGCCTTGAAATCAACAGATTAAGTATTACTTTAGACCATATCCCAATTCACCACTTGGCCCTACCCCTTTGTTTTGTGTGGGGCCATTTCTTTATGTGATGTAGGGTTAGTGGCTATCTAGCCCTTCAAACACCCATTCAACTGTAGTGAATTCAGGACCACCCCTCAAAATGAAGGGGTATATGGAAATACCCGAATACCTTACGAACAGACGAACCGCTGCGGATATAATGCATTTAAATTCTAGTATGAAATATTGCAAAATAACGGTGTTGTTTTTTTAATTACCACCAGTATATCTTATTTTAATCAAGAATAAGATATAAGCCTATTAGGATTGCTGTGACAAGGTTTCACGAAAATGTGTATTCACGGCGTAACAACAGGCATGTAACCAGTCTGACTGAGAGTGGTGGGTGCAGGGAGAAGCCTCTCAGAGGGAGAGGACCTAGTGAGAAGAATGGCCGGTGAGCCATAATGTTGCAACTCTGACATCCATTGAGTACAAACCATACATAAAAAGAAAGAACAACTATTACGTGCCATGGTGTGTTTTCTCTGTGCCCCCTTTTCCCTGCCTAGCAGCTGTCGTGGGTATGTGCACACGTCTGGGCTCGATCCCCAATTAAGTCCATGGTGGTTAAGTGGCCAGGAGAAGCAGACAGACGCCCCAGAAGGCCCAGTGGCAGCATTTGTGAACAGATCGGGCCCAGTCTACATCCAGGTCCACCTCCATCCTGGTTAAATCTTACACCCCAGCCCGTCCACTCCGCTCTGCATCTGCCCATCAGCTTGCTGCTCCCTCACCACTCAACAAAGTCACAACTGTTTGCTGTCCTGGCTCCTAAATGGTGGAGCGAGCTCCCCATTGACATCAGGATAGCAGAACGTCTAGACATCTTCCACCGCAGCCTAAAGACACATCTCTTCCGACTACATCTTGGATAAGAAAATGATGTCTGATAAAAAAAGAAAGTCAACTGTGGTGTTTATATAAAACATCCAAAAAAAAATAATAATACTGACATCTAAGCTTTGAAACTGCATTGCCACCTCTCCAACTGGCGGCCATTAAACTGTCATGATCCTCCAAATTAAATAGTACATTATGTCTTTTCTCTATGCAATCCGGAAGTACACAGGGCTGGGGAATAAACAAGATCAATAATTAGCGCAGTTATCAAGCAAGATAACAAAGGTCCATTGTGATTGTGCAAGCACAGTGAGCAGGTGCGACACATAATTGCCCTATCTCAGATTTGTGAAATATTTCACTTGGAATATGTCATACTCGTTACAAAAACCAAATCAATCACTCAGGTTCTAAAATGCATCTTATAACTTAACTTGAAGGGAAATTATCGTCTAACCCTGAGAATCGTTTTTCTTAATTTAACAGCAGGATTATGTAAAAACTAGTGTAAGGTTTGTTTAAGTTTGGAAGAAAACATAACTTTGTTCAGTTCCAAGACAGTTTAAGGTTTATTAATATTTGGGGCTATTACTTGCATATGTCCCTGAATATTTATATTAAATGTCTTTATTTCTGAAAGCAAAGAGTCATTATTGAAGCAGAGTAAACAGGAACTTTATAGTTCTCATTCTTCATCCCAGGATCACTTCAACACTTCCATCAAACATCAGACTGAGCAGGAACTAAACATCAAATCTTAATTTGACCACGTTAAAGATACGACCACAGATACTTGTATATCACCCATAACTAGCTGGATAACTCTGAATTAGATAAATATTTCCCACACACTCCTGTCTCCGCTGTTCACATCAACCGTGGAGGTAGACCGAAGAGGGAAAAACCCCTGGATTCCCCACTTCCTGTGGGGCCTGTGAACCCCAGCTCACAAGGCCCACAAACATTTTGCTCAGAGCTTCACAAGATTTTATTCAATCCCAATGTCAAGCAGCAATAAGAAAGGTTTGAAAGTTCACAAATGAAAAATATATTAGTTTATAGCAAACGATACATAAGAAGTGGCTTAGTTAGTTCGTCAAGACTGTACATCACTTTATGATATTTTTCCATGTTGAGCCCGTTTTTAGAATTTATATTTTTTTTGTTTAACATGAGAATATGGATCAAGCACAGAAATGATTTATTAAAATGTGGGTGGTGCGTGGAAATGTTCATTTGTATTTGAAGTTTGATAATTGGATACATAATAAATGAGCAAAGACATTTCTACTCAAAATGGAAAAGAGGAAATCATTATTTTGTGTCCTATGTCCATAAACATTTTATAATTCAAATCTATTTTCACACATTTGATACACTAGGCAGTTACTGTATACTGGACTCCTCAAAAGCACAGGTGATATACAACTCAATGTTTTACCTGAACCCCCTGTGAAGGTTCAGTGTTAGACTATGAAGAACATTTGTTCCCATGACCGTGCTACACTGTATGAATTGTAGATGGAAAAAGACCAGAAATGGCCAGGCTAGACCACTAACTAGCCCCCACTGGCCCTCCTTAATAATCTGGGGCTAACTGATGGAGACAAGCCAAAATGAGGGAAGGAGACTGGATCTCTTTGTGGGCTACCGGAACTACTGTGTCTCTTTGGGTGAGTGTGTGTTTCCCTCGATGTAGGAAATGCGACCCCTCTGGAGACTATTACCCAGTAGCACCATTAGCCCTGGAAGACGGAAACTGAGCTGCTTTGTTTTTCCCAACTTCCCACTGGTGTGGAAATGCCACACAAACAGTCTGCAAGTCAAAGAGAGATAGAAGTGAAGAAAGAGCAGGCAACGGCAGCATGTGACTATGCTTGTGGTAGTATACATTAAGCTACACAAACCAGTCAGCTGAACAACACTACTAAAATATATATTTTTTTCCTCATATAAAATAAATCAATGTAACTGGCAACGTCCGCAAATTTCAACAAAATGTTTGAGCAAACATTCACATTTCAATTATGATTAGATTTGAAGAGAGCAAACTATAAGTGCGGAGTATGTGTGGAAGAGTATTCACTCAACTCGTCTTCATTATTTTTCAATAAATATTAAATCACAGCCAATGCTGAGCTTTGATCTACCGACTCTGACGTGAGTAAGTAAGAAGGTGTTAAAGTGCAAAGGTGTGGCTACCGAAAGTTAAAGGTTTGGCTTGGTGTCCACCAATTAGTCACTGAATCACAGAGTTCTAGGAGGGTTGATTAAGCTTGAGTATAGAGAAGACAGAGGCAGCTATTGTTATTTCAAGAAAGGACCTGGAGCTGCATCTTCCCATTTAACTCTCCAACTGCCAATTGGGAGGTGACTTGATCCGATTCTGTCACTTCTTCTCATGCTATCTGCCTACTGAAGGTATGACAGATATTGCATGACTGTGTCTCCTCCCCTCTCAATAGACGTTTCCTCCTCAGTTTTTCTGTGCCTTATTCATTGGTCATGTAATGTCAGGTCATGTCATTTCACAATCAAGGCTCCAAGGATCAGAGGTGTCACGTTTCAAAAACTAAAATTTGTTTTAAGACCCTAACCCTATTTTGCACTCTTCATGAAATCCTCCCTGCACACATAACTTCACAAAAATGTTAATTCCAGGAGACATTGACATCATTGGCTGTCGTTACCATTAAATTTGTGAGTATAGGTAGCAAATACTGTAGTAAAGTGAAATTAGAATAACGTGTATTCTAAGCAAATTATCTGTGTCTCTTTTACTAGTTGTAGATTTATAGATTACTATTTGTATTTTGACTCACCCTAAATAGAGTACACATTAGTCACGACAAACTGGGGAAATTCTTTCTAATACCTAGTTCATGAAGCCACAGCCTGGAGTATTAATCTCTTATAGTAAATGGTAAATGGCTTTGTAATTATATAGTGCTTTTCTAGTCTTGATGCAGTGCATCTATTCGCAGCACTTTGTTATTCTATGGGGGGCCATTCGGGGTTCAGCATCTTGCTCAAGGACACTTCGGCATGCAGATGGGTCAGACTGGGGATCGAACTGCCGACCTTCAGGTTGGAGGACGACCACTCTCCCCCTCAGCCACAGCCGCCCATAGTCCATTCAACAAGCCCTCAGATTGTATTCAGTTACAGCCAATGAATCAGCAATTTGCAAAACTGTGACACAAAGTGGTAGCTGGGAGATTAAAGAAGAAAAGGTGTTTGTTTCGGTTTTCCAGACAGCACACCAGATGAGCCATTACTGATGTAAGAGCCTCCAAATGCCACATTAGTTCTTTCAGTCTGCTTGATAACTATACTTCTTAGTAATGGTGACTTAAATATCCATTGTATGTCCACAAACTAATGGGAGATGTATTGGCAAAGCCTTTTATGATACATTATCTAACTATCTAATTCTAAAAGGTGTTGGATGAAGTTTAAATCCTATCTGGTATAAAACAACATCGCAACTGAGATATGAGTTTGGGCTCCAAGCCAAGAGTGATGATAGACTTCTTTATTGTGTGGACTGGTACACCTGCAGAATGTGGAGAGCACAGCAAACAAAGGACACTGAGTTCTGTTTGCAGCCGACACACAACTACATGTGAATAGCTAGCTTGATTGTGCACATGGAGAAAGCACACATGTACTTTGGTGACATACCGATGCAAGTCAGAGATGACTATGTCTATATGTTGTTTCACCATACAAATCATAAATATGGTGATGCCCTCATGTTTTTGCTTAGGTACCCTTCAAAGGTTGTGTGCCTCCACCAACCAGTGCCATACTGGAATTTTCATATGAGCTCACAGAGACTTTTGACCACTGAAATCTATTCAATCTTTGATTCCAGTTGACAACTGTTCAAAACTTAAATAAATTCCAAAAGAGCCGACTTTATGTATCCGACTCAAGAGTTCAAAAACATTATTTGTGAAGATGCCCTGATTTTGAACGCCTTCCCTTGACAATAACACGTTCACGGGCCAAAAAAGGGATCATGGAGTCACCGTGAAAATACAACTGAACATTTATACCAAATCGGTAGGATTTACCTCGAGGAGTTTATTAGTGTAGACCTTCCCAAGACTGTTGAGTTTTCCACAGCACAGAAAATATACCACAAGTGCTGGTTCAGCAACCTCGTCTGCTTGTACTGTACGTTTCTATCATCGTCAACACACAAGCAAAGACCAAAAGCACTGATGAACTGATCATACTAATAAGTATCGACTGTTTGGTTTAAGTCTGTTATGTCATTTTCATCTGTGGGATAGAGCTCCATTGTTATAAGAAAAACGGCAACAAACACATCAGCAACGGCGGACATGTTCAATAGTCGCTCCACAAACATGGATGTACTGGTTTTTAAGTCAATAACCCCAATACACACACACACGCACAGTAAACACACAGGTTATGTGAGCTGTACAAACAACTTTAAACCCTAGGCTCGAAGCTGAGTCCAAAAGACAGGGTACAGAATTCACGAGGCATTAAAAGATGAACCAATTTATTGACGATAACAAAAAATATAGAATGACCCCAGAATTTTGTTTTAAAATGAATATTTTTACACTGAATATGCAAATATTCAGTCAAGTATTATTTTAAAAGACCAAAAACTATAACAGAATTTAAAAAAAACTACCTACATCTCATTTGAATCAAAACAGTGCATCAACACAGCATCTCTTTATATAGTGTGTGAGTGGACAGTGTTTGTACGTTAAAGAAACAACTGGAGTAGTCGAGATGCGCAGCAAGCAATGTGGCTCCCATCCAGTCTGGCTTGCAGGACTGTAATAAACACCAACACAAACACACATAGGCATGCATGGATCTAAGCACGTATTGTTAATTCCCCTGGGAAACCCACCACAAACTGGCTCTGTAATGCAAAGCGGAAGCGTTGGGTCTCGCTGCTGAGGAACTTCAAAGCTCCCAGATGGGATACTCATTTACTCAGGGAGATTTTCTATTTAGATGCTATTGCAGCAGTGGCACCACAGCAGCACTATCAACCATCTAGGAAACCCAGCATCTGGAATTCTGTTATTGCTTTTTCTTCCTTTTTTTTTACGCGCTCATTCAACCTCATTCTCTCCATCCCATCTCCTCACGCTTGCTCACTCATTCATTTTTCTGCTGGTTTTTGAAGTTTCGGGATTGAGTGAGAAAAATATACAGTCTATGCATGCTTGACATAGCTCTCCACATCAAACAGCATGAACACCGATGATAACTTCAACAGCCAATTTGTTTGTCTTGCACTTTGATATGCATCTTCATGGCATGTGTTGTTTTAGTCAAAGCTTCCAAGCGTTCCAGTGATTCATGTCCTGTCAGATGGTTTCGCTCCCTCTGCTGTCGTTTCCGCCTCACGTCGCTTCATCAAAAAGGAGACTCACAAAACTCATAAACACGTTCAATAAAAATATTTATATAAATCCCATAAGCCTCCCTTTATGATTGTTGTTGTGTCTTGTACAGACTATGTGTGTGTGTATGTGAGTCTGTTTGTGCGTTTGTCTGGCCCCAGTCATTATGGCAATACAGACAACTCATAAACATAATTGACTGATAAGGAAGAGGAGACGTGATGAGTTAACCTCAGCTCACTCTTTCACACACAAAGAAGACACACACACACACGAGACCGATACTTCTCCGGATACAGATAGAAAACATGCTCACACACTCACACGCAGGTGCATTAAAAGCATACACGTACATCCTGGAAATTATCAATTAGCATACACATACATGATTAAAGACGGATGTAACTTAGTGGCTCTAATTGTGCTGTGGTTTCAAGTATAACTGGCTGAGCAATAAGCACAAACCCAGTGAACGCAATTTGAATTCCACAAGATGTTGGAATGATGACTTTACTTTTCCTTGTTAAAATGATTTCACAACAGCATTTCTGTTTATTTGTCAGCTGCAAATCTCATGTTCTGTTCTGCCCCAAATACATTTTCTAATTTCACAATTGATGACTATGGAGTAAACTTCACTGAACAACAATATTCCAACTGTTAACCTTATTCAGAGTAAGACATTAGCTTGACAATATTCCATTTATATTCCGAGTCAGATTGTAACTAACATCCACTACACTTCACATCTGATGTTATTCCTCCAGTTCTAAAACCCCAAGCTGTAATAGTTTCATGTAAAAAGTGCTACTTTACTTGATGACCTTTATAATAAAGTTAAGTGATCATAATAATACATTGAAACTACAGATTACATGATTAAAAAAACATCTTCACTTTACTGGCTAACACATCTGCATGGTGATGTATATATACTTATATAGTTGTGTAAAATCTACCCCCTCTCTCACTAAGTCTTCCCAAACATTACATTAAAAGAGATCATTTTGTTGATGAGCATCAGTTCCTTTGAACCTTGACGTCACCCTCTGTATTTTGTATGTAGATCAAGATAAACTATTCAATATATGATATTTATCGTCTTTGGACACTGTACTGCCTTTGATCAACCTCCTTACTAGAACCATGTAGACCTGCCAGCTAACCTTCCACCATGATAATAACCATAACACACTGCCCTCAGGTGGAGAATGTAAAAAATGCACATAATTTCTTTGACATGAATAAGTCGTTAATGACTAGGTCTCTGAACCCAAACCTGATATACTAATGTAAAAATATTTTTTTTACCATAATTGCTTCATATTCATTCAAATCTGCATGTGCACTTGGCCCTTTTTTTCTACTGCAATATTTAGTGCAAACACACATCTACTCATGATAAGCTGGTTTCAAAGTAGTACATAACTGTTACTGCTGATACAAATGGCTGTTAACCCTTGTTCAGTTTAGATCCCAATCTGTACTTAGTGACTAAATTATAAAAGTATTTTTGTGAGGGAACAGCCTTCATCTGTGTGTGAAACATGAATAGCACATTTTCTGTTATGTTTTACCAAGTGTTGTTTACCACCGCTGGGGTGGATGTGTTTGAAAGTGAAAAGGGGATGAAGTCTCCGATGAAACAAGTAGATACGAACATAAAGGAAAGAAAAAGTCATGCGCAAAGGCAACGTGCTCATAAAGAGACGCTAGTTGTCTGCTGTCAGTCAACACAGGATGTGTTTTCATGGAGCTCTGCAATGATCACATCAATGATGTGGGAGTGACTTTGGTGTCAATGTTGTAATCTCTTGATGTGAAAGGTGACTGAAAAGTCAACCACAATATATCTGAGAAAATAATAACCTTTGCTGACTGAAAATG
Source organism: Pseudopleuronectes americanus (assembly GCA_038501795.1). NCBI lineage: Eukaryota > Metazoa > Chordata > Actinopteri > Pleuronectiformes > Pleuronectidae > Pseudopleuronectes > Pseudopleuronectes americanus. The sequence goes on along the minus strand of CM076730.1, from coordinate 5,116,651 downwards.
TCATGTAAACATCCACTCCCTGATAAATATGATAACATCTACCGTGTGCTACCTGAGGAGAAACTTTAAATACACAGCAACAAACCGGCATAGTCATTAACAAACATGGTGCAATAAAACCATGAGCTCACATCCTGATGCTTCACTTGGATTCACCCCAGTCGGATAAAATCTACCTCATAAATGAGTATAAACCTGTTGTAAAGCTGACTCTTAAATGACTGGATCCATTTCAAAACTTTCGCCATGATTAACCCTCACAAGTTCGACAATGTTCGTGTACGACATCAAAGGACGTAGTACACGAAAAACTAAGTATATCGGGAGCGATGCGTGCTGCAGACTTACTTTTTTTGTTTGTTCAGAAGGGTAGAGTTGTGTCTTTTCAATAATGGCTCCGTGGCGATTGTATTCATTGAAGAACGTTTTTATTCCAGCCTTGAACTTTACTGTCATTTTGGAGACATAAAACCATGTCTGACTCGGCATGTTTGTGAGATCAAACACACAGTGCAATTGAATTTTATCAGATTGAACCAATCCTGTCATCTATTGATTAGCTGTAGTAGTAGCAGTAGTTGTCGAAGTAGTGTGATGTGGCCCTCTGTCTAATTGCAGATTGGAACTGCTTTGAGGCATGGCACAACTGATGATACACTTTGGGGATTGTGGGAACAACATAATAAGTCATATCCATGAGTTATGAATCTGTTCTTTAATAAGACCTGGCAAACTTGGAACTTGCAAGCTTGAAACCAGAAATTGTTTTATCCTTCCTTTATCCTTCCCTTTAAGGAGAGTCCTATAGTACCTTGCATAAAAGCTACATACAAAAATCAGGGGGCAACCTCACCACTTCCATGTTCCATCGCCACGCTGACTGCATCCTGCGCCCTGCGCCCTAGTTTGCCGTAGTTGTTGCCAATTCTTCAAGATATTTAGGCTGCGAGAGACTTAGTCGGAAAAGCTGTCATATTAGCGAACCTCTCTCTTTACTGGAGCTTTATAATTTGATATTTTAACATTAATGATTTGTTCATTAGCCCAAATATCATGTTATGTTGTGAATACACATGGTGGACGGATAAGTTGTGTTTACTGCCACTGCAGAATAATAATTATGTTCATATATTTCTTAATTTCTTTACCACTATATTCTAGTCTTGCTAATGTTGCTAACACTACCAGAGGCTAGCTGTGAGAGGCGCAAACTGGGGTATTATGTTTTATTTGTATTATTATGTGTGTGTTTCACTCTTTCTCTCATTCTTTTTTCATACGTCACACTTCGTCTCAGTTTTCAGTATCTGCAGGTTTGATCATAACATTTCACTCACAACTATTTTCTGCAGGAGGATCAAATTACACACACACACACACACACACACACACACACACACACACACACACACACACACACACACACACACACACACACACACACACACACACACACACACACACACACACACACACACACACACACACACACACACACACACACACACACACACACACACACACACCACACACACACACACACACACACACACACACACACACACACACACACACACACACACACACACACACACACACACACACACACACACACACACGAATTTGGTCACGAACAAACACGATGAAGCTTATCTTGAAGAAGGACAAGCATTATGGTGACCTGTTGTCTGCCGATGTATGGAAGAACGTGTGTGAGATCAAAGCCAGCAGGTCTGTCTTCACTGGAGATCAGAGGAGGTGACAGACGGATCTCACCAAACACAGAGGATATATGTCACAGCACGATTCCTAGAAGGAACTAACTATGTTCAGATTAGCTTTTTAGTTCAGTTCCTGGTAGAACCACTGCACCTTTGGTTTCAATATGAACGTTTATTGGTTGATTACACACGCAAACTCAAGGTCATGCTGTGTTTAATTTTATGCAACAAATCCTTGGTGGTGACACATCCAGTAATAACCCTCTGTTCTCCTTTGTTTGACATTGTGATACACAGTACTGCAGTGAGGACTGACAGTTTGGTTGAACCTGTCCATCAGGTTTGCCTTTTAACCATGGCAGAAATTTTCCAGGAAACCAGGACATTTTTTGCAGGAACTTTTAATCAATGGGACTTCGTTCAAGTTGTGTTTCCTGGTCCTGACATTCTTCCTACTGCTTTTGCAGTAGTGCTTTCCTGATCAGACATTGTAGAGCTTCCAGTGCTGTGTTTCACTGACGGGTCAAATAAACCAAAGCCAAGAGAATCTAACATCTTGTGTAGAGTTGTCATTTAGACTGCAAGTAAACTCTGATTATTGCCTGCATAAATATCATGCCGCGTTGTTGACTCTTACTTTTCCGGTTGCCAACATCCTACAAGCTACACATAGTCAAGTCTTAAAGTGAATAATTTCCATAATAATTTGAAATATTATGACTTAAATGTGAGCAACTGTATACCATATTTTAAAATCGAATCACTATTGAATGATAAGTAGGGCTGTGAAATGATTAAACATTTTAATCAAATTAATTACAGGTTTCTATGGATTAATCAGGATTAATCACATTACCAATTTTCTCGGTATATTTTGTGAGAACAAAAAAGATTTATGACAACAGACAGATATATACATTTAACATGTTTTCTTTTTATATTCATAAATAAACAAAACAATGGTGCTGCAACTCAGCAGTTATTTTGCAGTTCTCTTTGCTATTCCATATGGAACATTAATATAATCTTCATCCTAGACAGAATTCGGGCTTCTTAGCCATTGTATGGTTGAATAAAACGTTTTTCTTTTCTTTTTAAATCAAACAGAAATTATTTGGGCCTCTTAGCCATTGTTTTTATAGTATGGTTGAACATTTTTCTATTTTTTTGTCAAACAACCATTCACCACACCATGGCACAATGTAATGCCTCTAAAGGCCTCTTAGCTAGTCTTCCTTCAGCCACTTGGTGAGGCAAACTAACTTGTTCACATTCTCTGACAGTAAAGCTGACCGCTTCTTTTGCACAATGTGAGTGAAGCTGGTTTGGCCCATTCCACTTGAACGCCCCTTGCCGACCGACGCATCTTCCGTGTTGAAGTGGGACTTTAAGCGGCTTTGCTCCGGTGAAACAATAACGTCTTCCCGCAGAGTGTGCATATCACCTTGGTTTTATTGAATGTTCCATCTTTGTTTTTTTGGAGCATGATCTTCCCATCCAGAAGGTGATGTTTGTTTGTTTGAATAGCAGCGGCCGTCTGACTGCATTAGAGCGGAGACTAGTGCAGAGTGGGCGGAAATGTGGGTAAATTGGAAGATCCTTCTGCGCATGCGTTAAATACGTTAAAAAAATTAACGAATTAATCCTGTAATTTAATCATAACGCGTTAACGCGTTATTTTTCACAGCTCTAATGATAAGAATTGAATATCACTGAATGTTTTCCACTGAATTATTCCACTAACTACGGTTAGAAGCAATATTTAGGATGCCTTATTTCAAAACGACAAACCTACACACTAGCACCACTGGAAGGGACGGCAAAGTGTGTGTGCTCAGTGAATGAGGGATAAAATCACCCGGAGGTTCTAAGCATGACAGAATTGAAATTGAAAGGCGACCAAAGCTTACTCGAACACTGGATTTACATACCATTGCGCATTAAACACTTCCTTGCACGGCAGACTGCATGGCAGGATGGAGCTATGGAAAAAGGAAGAAGAGGAGGTGCAACTAGCCTCAGGGATTCTCAAAGTTCAGGTTCACCCTGGCACAGACATACATTTCAATGAGTTGCATTTCTGACTACCTCTGTGTTATTGAGATCTTCACAAAGTTTGGATTTCCAGCTAACAAGCAAGTCAATAGTTCTCCCGGCTGACAGCACAGGTAACTATAGGAGACCTTTACTGAAATTACCTATTTAGAAACTAGAAGCGCATTAGTCTGAAATAATTTGCCTCACGTTTCAGCAGAGGATGCTCATTATCAGCTTGACTAGCGGCCTTCCCTCTTGACCTATCAGCACATGTAACTCAGATGAAACTGGAGGACATTAGCAGGCCAAACAAAAGTGAACAATCATGAAGCCGGAGTATCTGCGAAGTGGCTTGTGAAGAGTTTTGTGTTCTTCACCGTAGACAAAACTATCTTTATATTATACAACTGCCTGAATGCTCAACGACAACAAATCTGCGGGCTTAGCTTTCCACCCGATTGAGACAGCGGAGAAGGCCCCATGGACAAAAGGAGCAACGTCTAGTGTTCAACCTCATTTCACCGAGCATGCGCAGACTCTTAATCACTACATGTAAAGACAAGATGAAGGGTCTCGATGTGCAGACATTTGTCAACATCTTACAAATAGATCTGAAGACAATACTGATAAAAACATAAATAAGGAGGAGACTCTTAAGACAGAGTGATCTTGTTTTTGCTTCAATCTTCAAACCGTTCAATTTCAGCTTCTGTATTTATGATGAAGCTGTACCACCTCGTCCAGTTTCCCTTGCTCCTTTGCACGCGATCACACCACATGAGTGCATGAGATGGAATTTGAACTTTGAGTTCTCACATTCGTACAGTACTGGTGCTTCTCGTATAAACCCTCAGGACAGGAGCATGTTAGGGCAGAAAGAATCCCAACTTGACATTTGCTAATTAACATCGTTTTCAACTATCCATGTCAATCCAGTGTATTAGCTGGCACATCACCCGCACAGTTACACACATTTCCGCTTGTTATTTACACCATCTCAGTACTACTTAGCTCCTCGACATGTCAGCTCCACATCTTACCAATACAGCCGGCCAATCGTATTGCACGAACCGTAAAATACTTTTAAAGGTGATATGATTGATTCTGACTGAATGAAATCCAACAGCTCAGTTAAGTTCAACTTTGAGTAGAAGAAAGAAAACACCTGACAGTGAGAACGTCATTGAAGTCAAAGAGAGGATCATCATCATTTTTAATGCAACTTAAACATTATAACCATCTAATCACCACAGGAACATGAATACCCTTTCTAAAACCCTATCTATTATCCCACGCAACAAAAGCTATTGTTTCCCACAATGCACAAGTCTTTTTCTATGTGGAGAGACTATCCCTGTGAAAGACCTGGCTGGTAGTATCAAATACACAGTTAACACTGCACGTCAAACCCTCAGTCATTGGATCCCGTGGATAAATCACTAAATCACCCTACAATAGCCGTGGACTGGGCTCATTCACACAGGCCACATGAAAAGGGACGGAGAGAAAGAGGGAAGTCTGACTTCCATGGCTCAGGCCAGCCAGACAAAAGGCTCTCGAACAGCGCAGCCTCAGGACAAAATCATATGACACTGGCGCACAGGAAATCACCAAATTGCCCATTGTTTGGGGCAACATCAAAATCCCTCTGTCTCCTCACTGGGGCAGGGAGAGAGCTGATGGGAGGAGGTAAAGAGAGGAGGAGAAAATGCAAGAGTGAGAGGGGAGAGAGGATGGGAGGCTGTGTTTTGGTGTGTTCACGGGAGATAAATATAAAATAAGGCATTCTGGTTTTGGAGCAGCTGTTGGAAAAGCACTTGTTGATATTTCTAGGTTGGCATTATATCAACGGTAATGATGCTGAGCTTGCTGTTTATAAAAGGACTGATCAAACTAGAATGGCACTCAGTAGAGCACTTAGCTCTGCCAAGGCCAAACATCCCCCTTTTGAAACCACATTTAAATTCACTTTCTTAATTGTATCTGCACCCAATTGAAAACACTCATAAATATCAGTCTCCTTCACGGATCAGATTCCTTTTCATTAAGATTGATGAATTATCATGTGAGAAATCAATGAAACCATTGAAAAATACCCTCTCCCAATGTTGAAGAAAGCAGAAAACCGTTATATTTGCAAAGTAAAGACAGTGAAAGAAGATCTGTTTTATTATGGTATTAATTGGCAGATTTGTTTCTCGTGATTCCTCAGGGCAAAAGTTAATCAAGGACTTTTATTCTTGAGGAGAGAGAGTCTTGTTACATCCTGCATCATATCAGGAATACTGTTGTTCTCCCTGCAGTATCAGACAGGAGTAAACAGAAAATGCCAAACCTGGTCCAATGTCTCAAGCCTTTAACGAGGGCCTGAGAAATATACAGAGAACCTAGATTCTGTGCAATGTGGTGTAGATCCAGATCACAGGGATTTTGTGTAATTTTCTCTAATGTTTTTCTACATTTTCACAGATTTCCCAGGGGAAAAGTCCTGGACCTACCTGAAAAAAAAAGCAGGCACATTCAGGGAAGTGAGGTGACAGTTGGTCACCCCACATACTGAGGCCTGAGGGTCCATTCCAACCCGGCCCTTTGCTGCATGGCTTCCCCTGCTCTCCTTCCCCCTATCAAATTAAAAATCTGTCTTATTAATAAAGGTAAAAAAAGCAATCATACATTAGTGAGTAAACCAGAGAAACAGTGGGAACTCTAGGACTTGTGATAAGTGTGTAGGCATTCAAATGAGACAGTTCTATAACCCCGACAATCTGCAGTGATCAGTAACTTTGAAAACCTCCAGCCGCACCCCCCCCCCGTTCGTATGTGCATGTATTTGAACAGGTGAGTGATGTGCAGGTAGGTACTAAGAGCCAGCCTGTCAGGTAGAGCCTGAGGCAACACTGGCTCTCATCTATTCAGCTACAAAACCCATACAGACAGACGGCTCTCCTCTGGCCTTTTCATTCATCCCTCATCTCAACTCAACTCTCTCACACACACACACAAACTCTGTCTCTCTCCAATCGCTGTGTTCAAAAGAAACATTATTACATCTCCAGCACACAGCCGTTAACGCTCCAAAATTGTGATAAAATGTACATACACATAAAACAATTACACATGCAAAGGTGACGGCTTCAGTTGCTCTGTTCACACATGAACAATTGCGGTGTACAAAAACCTGTTGGTTAGCATGAGTTTAAGCTGCATCAAAGTGCGCACACAGCAGTTATCCTGCACAAACACTTGATTTTGTATGTGTGTTATTACCTGTGGAAGGGAGTGTGCGTGCGTGCCTGCATGCGTCTGGTGTATGTGTGTGTGTGTGTGTTTGAGTGAGAGAGAGAGAGAGAGACCTTTAGGACCCTACCATGCAATTATGCAAATGATTCAAAAATAAAAGCATGATGATAAGAATCTGTATGTTTCAGCAACATTTATATAACTTCACAACAGCTGCACAGTAGCTGGTACAACATTATAGTGAATAGTTACTAAGATAATTCAGCAAACTATTTATTTTTTACATTGATCTTGAATCAAATGCTTGCAGAAACTTTCAGTTTCCTGAAAAACTATTTCAAAAGGACCCTGTATGAAGTCTGTAATATTTATTCTTAAACAATCAGTGGGCTTCTGTGTATCAGCGGGACGTGTGTGCAGGCATGTGTGCAAATGCTAAAACAGCAGGACTAGGTTCCCGCTTGTGTTAATCTTTCGCTAACCCAGCATTGTTTCACTGTTTGCTCGGGTAAGAGCATGAAGTTTACCCATTAGCTTGTAAAACCTTAACAACAATAACAAGCATGCTGGACTCTTCCCCTTTGACAAACTGACATCTCAGTTATGGGATTGGGACCCAATTGACTTCTGTCACTTACACAGTGAGCGTTACCGTCTGATTCCGAAGGGATAATCCTCAGGGGAGCGAGGAAGGGGCTCAGCGGGAGCCTGTGTAAACGTCGGGTCTGTCATGAGTTTGTTTAGTGCATCAGTGTTTAGATAGGAACCGTAAAAATTAATAACAATGCTTCATTCACAAACACCAGCTGCATGCTAAAGGATATCCTGGTCAGCAACATCCTTATTCTTCAGAGAGACGATATCACATCAAAGATCTGACTGTTGAAAGGGTTGGCTCTAGTTTCAAAGGTCAGCTTTAAGGCTGTAGTTCTCCAGTCTGCTCTCAGACTGTCATCCACTATCAATACTTAGAGTAATAGTTATTATCATATTTTTATACATGTGGCATATTTCTCATAACTTTTGTTGATTCAAAATATTCTTCATAGGTCTGATAATGCCATGACCAACACAAGTGTGTCTTCACCTGGTGACTAATGCCTATCCCAGTGTCTTATCCCAGTGTACTCAAGAAGCTTAATAAATGTGAGGGCGTGATTAATTCACGCGCCATGATGCTACAGAGCACCACTCGTCTGTTTATTCAAACTTTATTCATGTTGAATGTAGTCATACTGCAGGTCGAAATTGTTTTATAAACCGGTATGTGGACTGGTTATCATTTTCATAACCTAACTCCCCCACACTTTCTCCATCTCCACTGCTTCTTGAGCACTGTGATGTTCCTCGGCTGCTTTCTGTCCGTCCCCATGGTTTAAGATTAAGATTAAGATTAAGATTAAGATCCATTTATTTATCCCAAACACATGCACTGACATGCACAGACACACTCATGCAATTTTAGGAAATTTGTCCTCTGCTTTTTAACCAATTTGGTGCAGGACACACAGAGCAGTGAGCAGCCATGTACAGCAATCGGGGAGCAGATGTTGAGGGAGTAAGATGCCTTGCTCAGGGGCACTAGACAGGGTAGGGAGAATCCTCTTGGATTTTTTTGGGGACAAATCAATCTAGGTTCGTCTTTTGTTTTGACTCCGTGGAGTTGAACCAGAGTCAAACTCAGCACTGTGGAATCCAGAACCAGCTGTTCTGCCACCTCCACACATTTATCAGCTGATTTTTATTGGACTAAAATCCAAACACAGTTTAGTTCAGGTTACCGTACAAAACCTCAATCCCAGCTTCTGATTTGAATCTTTGGTTTTACTTGTTTATAAACTATGCATTTCAAGGTGTCTATGGGTGTTTAGAAAGACACTTTAAAAAATACATCATCATTATTTTATCTTGTAAAACTGTCGTCTTTGTTTCAGATTTAGAATTTATTTCCCTCTGAATTATAACCTCAGTGATAAAAATAACTTGTTATATGCTAAGACTGGTTTGTTTTCATAAAGAAGAACAGAATCACAAAGAACACAAGTCTGTAATAGACATGTTTTTGAATATAGTTTCTACTTTTACCAACTTCTTGTGAATAGGAAACACCGCTTCCACCCTTCAGCCTCCAACAACACTTACACAAACAATTTCAAACACAGCTAAAATGACATTATCTCCTTGCATGGTGGTGAGCTCCTGTATGTGTGCATGGTCTGACACCTGGTTGATCTCTACTAATGCTCTTTGTTGATTAAGTGCGATGCAAACAAGACCTATCACTATGTCCCAGTGAGGCCTGCTGTTCCCTAATGTGTGCACTGAGATCCTTTGGGTCAACTTTACAAGGAGACATGGAAATCAAGCTTAAACTTGCCTGGATCTGTCATGTATGGGTTTTATTATGAATGAATAGGATTTTTTGATGAAGTCTCCTTTTTGGACTGTGTGACAACTTATAACACAAAGCAGACTTCCTCATATGATCCATGATGAAGCTTTGGATGGAGCGACTGGCTGACACAGTGCGATGTGGTCTTATCGGTCACCACACCTTATGTCAACAGTTAATCTTCTTTTCACAGATCAGATTAACATGGGGATACTAACTCAGGATTAGCCAGCGAACACAGGTTCTGCTTCACTCTGCTTGTTTTGCTTACAAGCCAGATCAGCTGCATGCTTCCAGCATCAGGACTCTGTGGCTTTGCAAACATGTCAATAATGACAGACAGGAGTCATTTACAGTTTGATTTTACACTAACATAGGATGAGGTTAGTAATCTCATGTTAATGTGTTAAGGCGTTTTAGAGAAAATAAAAAAAACTATTGATTTGAGTCCTACCAAACTCTCTGTGTCCTTGGTAACTACACTCCCTAACTATATTACCAATAAAAGGACACAATTTACATACATATTCATGATCTCAAGAGGAGAAACTGATGGATTTTGGTGACTATAACCGTCCTTGAGCTTGAAGTCACGAACTGTTGGCAGGACGTTCTCCTTCAGGATTTTCTGTTAGAGAGCAGAATTCATGTTTCCATCAATTATGGCAAGTCATCCAGGTCCTGAAGCTCCAAATCAGCCCCAGACCATCACACTACCACCACCATGTTTGACTTTTGGTATGATGTTGTTTTAATTAAATGCTGTGTTAGTTTTACGCCAGACGTAACAGGACACAACCCTTCCAAAAAGTTTTTTGGCAAATGTTGGATGAGCCTTTGTGATCTTTTTGGTCAGCAGTGGCTTTCGCCTTGGAACTCTCCCATGGATGCCATTTTTGTCCAGTCTCTTTCTTATTGTTGAATCATGAACACTGACCGTAACTAAGGCAAGTGAGGCCTGCAGTTCCTTAGATGTTGTTCTGGGGTCTTTTATGACCTCCTGGATGAGTCGTCGATGTGTTCTTGGAGTTATTTTGGTAGGCCGGCCACTCCTGGGAAGGTTCACCACTGTTCCAAGTCTTCTCCATATGTGGATAATGGCTCTCACCGTGGTTCGCTGAAGTCCCAAAGCCTTAGAAATGGCTGTGTAACCCTTTCCAGACTGATTCATGTCAATTACTTAGTGTCTCATCTGTTCTGGAATTTCTTTTAGATCGAGGCATGATGGTTTGCTTTTTGAGATCTTTTAGTCTACTTCCCTTTGTCAGACAGCTTCTATATAAGTGATTTCTTTATTCAACAGGTCTGGCAGTAATCAGGCATGGGTGTGGCAAGTGAAATTGAATTCAGCTTTCCAAAAAATGTTGTTAATCACAATTCAATCATGATTTATCATGGGGGGGCAATTACTTGTTCACATAGGGCCAGGTACGTTTGGATAGCTGTTTTCCCTAAATAAATGAAATCATCATTTAAAAACTGCATTTTATATTTACTCGGGTTATCTTTGTCTACTATACAAATTTGTTTAATGATCTGAAACATTTAAGTGTGACAAATATGCAAAAACATAAGAAACCAGGAAGGGGGCAAATACTTTTTCACAGCACTGTATATATATATATTTATGAATAGATCCACTACTAGACCAAAAAACTTGTTTAAACTGTTAACGCTATTTTCTCTATATTAACACATAAGGGTCACAAATAGTTCAAAGCTGATGGAATAATGAGATTCCAGAGTTATAAAAAGGTATTATTTTGATAACATTTGAAAAAGAGTGATACAAACTTCAGGGAAAGAGAGCAGCGTAGCCACTGCAAATGTGTGTGTGTGTGTGTGTGGGGTTGGTTAAGCAGGTAGAATATCACAGGTCTTTTAAGAGATTTCACAAACAAAGCCCCCTCCACACCAACACACACACACACACGTTCCACACACCCCTGTTAGTCCTTTTCACCATTATCTACTGTTGTCATCATCCCCCTTTAAAGATGTGGGGATCCTGTGGCAAGACCCCCCTCTTTCCCCAACACACACAAACAGAGGGCCAGTGTTCTCCCCTGGGGGGCTGACTAAGATGAAAGCTCGAGTGGTGAAGGCGACTGAAGGAGCAGATGAAACAGGTGAGATGACCTCGCTCACCATCTTTTCTCTCATCTGTATATTCCCTTTCTCTCATTGGCTACTACAGTCTTCCTATTATCATTCAAACAACCACTGTATATTTATACCCATCATCACTTTGATAAATACTATCTTCAAAATTCTTGATTTCTTACTATGTTTGTTTTTGAAAAATATGCTCAATAATGCAAAAATGTATACTTTTGCAGTTGGTTGTTCACATGTGACCTGACATTTGTATTTGAGAACTTTACTTTTCTATATGTCATATATACCCGCAACAGATTGGCAACTAAGAAATTAGCTTATTGCTGATCTTCAATTGTCCTCTTTGTAATCCAGCACATGTCTTGAAATCCTATCATTTAAACAGGGCAAATGAATGAAGAGAATTTTAATAAAAAGTCAAAAATATAAAAGAAAGAGGAGGCAGGAGCACTACTGGTGTCCCCCAAACCACTTGTAATCATGGAAGGAAATACATGTCAACACAATTTACCATTTACCTAAGTTTTCCTTTTTTAGACAAAACTATAAGTTGACAGAGAGTAAGAAGCCTCTACAAGTTCTCACGTTAAACACCGGAGGGGCCTTTGTTACCAAACACTGCCACCGTGTGGAAAGCTGGATTCACTGCAGGGCAGTGGATACAACTGTCTCTAAATATGATTCTTAAATTGGGTGCATTTGTTGCTCCTATTCTATAAAAAGTACTTGGTACAAGTAGATAATTGTATTCAATGTGTTACTAGAAGAGCTGTTTAATATTATAAATTACTATGTAAATTCTTTATCTGATAAAGGAGTCACAGCAGTGAAATAAATGCAATGTAGTAAAAAGTACAATATTTCTCTGAAATGTAGAGAAGCACATATCAGCATACAGTGTAAATATCGTAAAGTGTAAGAACCTCAAAACAGCACATGAGTATTTGACTATTTTTGTTTTCAATTAACTTTTCTTATTTTTTCATTCATTCAATAATACTCTTTCCTATAGTACAATTCAAACAGGAAACAGAAGTCTCAAGATCTCAGGTCATGGTTTAGGGTGGAGCTTGTTGATGAGCTCAATGACCTTAATGACTCTGATTCAGCCTTGGGGGGGTTCTTAGTTCTACCACCTCGTTCCATTTCCTGAATCTTTCTGCAGGTGCCTCTCTGATAGATTTCCTGTTACTTCTGGCACACAACCTGGAGCTAAACTCTCACAAATACACACAAACGCATACACAAACCAAGAGACACTCCCTTGCTACAAACTCTAACCTTAACCATCACAGCCAAATGCCTACCCCATCCAAACCAGTACATACAACTAAAAGTAACCATGTCCATTAAAGTCTTAACCATTGAGGGTTTGTCTCAAAGTGAGGAAAGGCCAAAATGTCCTTGCTTTGTAAACCTCACAAAAATAGAAGTAGAAATAGGGTTAGGATTGTGTTCAGGATCGTAACAATTTCATATCCTCTTTTCATCTAGATATCTGATCATGAACCCTTGTCTTTAGAGAGAGAGAGAGAGAAATGAAAGTCGCTCTTGACAGTTGCTCTGGGTTGTTTCAACGTAAAAATCTGAATATGGACACAATCCAAGAGGTTGCTGGTTTGACTACCGAGATCCAAACAACAGCTGGTGGGCCCCAGTTCTGATCCTGCACACCACTCAGTTAGTTGTATCAGCCTCTGCAGCCACAACACCTGCACCCACAATCCACAATGTCCGATCGGGTCTGATGGTGGCGGTTGCTTCCAATCTCCTGGCTCTCAACTTCCAAGTGCCTGTAAATCGCTCACAGTGCCACCTGCTGTTGTGATGTGGAGGGTGAATTACTCAGGACATTTGTGAGAAAATCCTTAGCCCACCTCATCGTCTTGTTGCTGGTCTGACCAAGGATTGTGGTGTCAACAGTAAAAATAAAATGAGGAAAGTTCTTGCTCTTGGTGTTTACAGAAAAATGAGGAGCAGTTTCAGTTTTCCTGCCAGGTGCCCCATGCTCATCTTCCAAGGTGAAGAGGTCATGTTGCTTATATTGACTGATCAGTAAGTCAAGGGACCGTCTGCACAGGACAGTGTTAAATTCTTTGGAACCGGTGCTCCACTGACAAGTTGGATGTGGTGATACTGTTAACGGCAGACAACAGAGCCTTTAACAGCTAAAGAGACAGAGATTTCCCACAGGAGTTACACTCTGGGGATATAAAAGTAGTCCAGGATATTTCACAATGATTTTGTCCTCCTCTCATTCAGTACGCTTTATTAGCATCTGAGAGCACTTACAGGAGCACTTACTTGACAGAGCTCGGTCTAATAATTCCTCAACTTTGTCTGAGTGGGAAAAAAGCCAAACACTGCTTTGGTTTAAGACTTGGACAAAGATCTGAGCGCCAACTGGCTGTGAGAAAGATCATACTGTTGTAATTCTTGCTAATTAATGTTACAGTGAGAGGAGCTCTGATGCAGGATCAGTTTCTATAACACTGTTTAACAAGGGTATGCCCACACATACACACACAGACACATGCCAACAGCATCTGGCGATTTACTCATAGCCTTCTTATTGCAGTAGTGGGATTCTGTGGAGTTTTAAGGAGAACACATAGACAGAAAATTCCTCTAGATGGCAATGCTGCCTTCTGCATCACCAACCAGTGAAATGACCCTCTGAAGCCTCCAGAGTTTCTGTGGACTTTCCTCGCCCTGCCTCCTAGTAAGTCTGCAGAACGTCCTGAGAGATCCACTGCTGGATCTACTGAGAGCGAGTGGGGAGTTGATGACGCTTCTAACACAGTAAAATGAAAAAAAATATCTCAGGATGTAAAATCAGTGACATACACAGAGAGATCCCTGAGATCCTCCGCAGGACATGTCTGCAAACGCCTATAGAGGACTGGTGTCACACAGACCCAGATTAGGAGTACACGGTATTCACAGGTTCTCAGTGGAGGTTGCTACTTGCTGGAAACACCTGTAGTTTCTACAGGATTTACACTAAGATAGACAATATCAACACCTGTAGTCGAGGTGCAAAATCTGTTACCTTGAATCACAGCTGTCGGCATCTCGTGTCTAAGGGCACAGTCACACACGTGTTTCAGAGGTGAACATTGACTTTATATCTGTGAGAGCTAGGAGGCATAAAAAGACAACATTTGCTTCCTGTGGTGAAGCAAAGTGCAGTGGGGCTTTAAGTGGACTTCCACTTTGGTGACAAGACAAAAGCAAAAGCATTTAAGTTGCAAGCAGCCTTCTGTCACAGAAGCAGCACCACATGACAACACCACACATTTATATTATCACCTTAAACGTCACCACAAATAACAATTTGACAAAGCTGTATGACTAAGCCATGAAAACGTCAGGTTAAAATCCCTTCTGCCTATCATCACATACAGCCAAACAGCCATTTTTTTATTGTTTTTTCTTTTACAAGGGAGAATCCCCGTCTTAATTTCTTAGCAAGGAAATCATGATTGTAATTTTCCCAGCACCGTTCATCCCTTCACCCATATTCTCTGTATATTCTCTCATTAAGGGATTTACACCACTTGATAGAAACAATAATTTGCTGGACCAGCAGAAATCGAATCATCAGTGTGTAAAATAGATTAAATCGTCAGGCTCATTTAGATAAAATGATAAATGAACTTTTTTGTAAAAAGTATGGAGTTCATACTGATTTATGATGATCTCTGAGTAATATACGTTGATCATAATTAATGTTTGATGTATTTTCTAAAACAAACCTAAACAGTACATGGCCCAAGACACAAACTCAGACCACATAGAGAAAGTGTTTACAGATAATTCATCCCAGCCTCTTGTCCTCACATTCCTGTTTCAAATTATTCAACTTTATTTATAAAAGTTAATAGCCTCACTTCCTGCTGGCTTCTTGTCTAATTGGTTGAAACAGTTATCTGAAGGTAACTGAGAGTTAAACAGGTGACGGTATAGTGACTGATAACTGGACACTTACCTGTCCTCCTTCTGGAGTGATGATGATGAAGGTGACTCAATGAAGATGAGGATGGTGGCTCTATGACATTGATGAAGGTGGGTCAGTGGTGATGATGAAGGTGTCTTAGTGATGATGAAGATAATGAAGGTGGCTCAATGAAGATAAGGATGATGGTGGTGGCACGATGACGAGGATGAAGGTGGCTCTGTGAAGATGATGACGGTTGCTGAGTGATAATGATGAAGATGATGAAGATGTCTAAGCGAAGATGATGAAGGAGGGTCAGTGACAAAGATCAAGATTATGAAGGTGTCTCACTGAAGATGATGAAGATGAGGGTGGGCCAGCAGAACAGGTGAGGGTCTCAGTGAAGATGATGAAGATGAGGGTGGCTCAGGGGAATAGGTGAGGGTCTCAGTGAAGATGATGAAGATGAGGGTGGCTCAGTAGAACAGGTGAGGTTCTCAGTGAAGCTGATGAAGATGAGGGTGGCTCAGGAGAACAGGTGAGGTTCTCAGTGAAGCTGATGAAGATGAGGGTGGCTCAGGAGAACAGGTGAGGGTCTCAGTGTGGATGGTGAAGATGAGGGTGGCTCAGTAGAATAGGTGAGGGTCTCAGTGAAGATGATGAAGATGAGGGTGGCTCAGTAGAACAGGTGAGGGTCTCAGTGTAGATGATGAAGATGAGGGTGGCTCAGTAGAACAGGTGAGGGTCTCAGTGTAGATGATGAAGATGAGGGTAGCTCAGTAGAACAGGTGAGGGTCTCAGTGAAGATGATGACGATGAGGGTGGCTCAGTAGAGCAGGTGAGGGTCTCAGTGTAGATGATGAAGATGAGGGTGGCTCAGTAGAACAGGTGAGGGTCTCAGTGTAGATGATGAAGATGAGGGTAGCTCAGTAGAACAGGTAAGGGTCTCAGTGAAGATGATGAAGATGAGGGTGGCTCAGTAGAACAGGTGAGGGTCTCAGTGTAGATGATGAAGATGAGGGTTGCTCAGTAGAACAGGTGAGGGTCTCAGTGTAGATGATGAAGATGAGGGTTGCTCAGTAGAACAGGTGAGGGTCTCAGTGAAGATGATGAAGATGAGGGTGGCTCAGTAGAACAGGTGAAGGTCTCAGTTCTGTTTCTCTGCTTCATGATGACGTTCAACTCACTCACGTGATCAGCTGCCCTCGAGTTACCTTCCTCCTGCTCCGCGCCGTTAGCTTATCTTTGCTAAAGCTAACAAGAGAACAAACTGGATAGTAATCTTGTTTTTTATCCTCTCTCTCTCTCTCTCTCTCTCTCTCTCTCTCTCTCTCTCTCTCTCTCTCTCTCTCTCTCTCTCTCTCTCTCTCTCTCTCTCTCTCTCTCTCTCTCTCTCTCTATCTCTATCTCTAAACACAAACACGACTAAATCATTAAAAACTTTAATAAAAAAACAAAAACAAACAAACAAACAAAAGAATGCTGCCACAGCTGAGTGGGATTTGAGGCCCCCTAGAGGCCGGAGGCCCCCAGAATCAACATGATAAGTTCCTTTCAAAAACTATTGTTATACAAAATATAAAATATATCCATACATTTTAATTCTAGTAAATCCACGTACATAACCTGTGCTTAGAGCAAGTGTGGTGGTCATTAGAAAAGTTGCCCACAAACTAAGTAATATGAGGATGTGTTTAATTTGGGTGGACCTCTTGTGTTAATTCTCAAACTATATTTATGGTTTGACAAGATTTAGGTTTTAAAGAATGTGGAGGATACTGTATCCAGGGCAGATGAACGACTTTTCATTGTCTTTGAGTCGGTTGGGTTGGTTCTATAGACACATGACATGGCAGCTCCCCAAAATTGAAGCAAAAGCGCCTCGATCACTACCTAGTGGCTGCAATATCGGGCATAAATCTTGCTCCTCCATGTTAGTGGGTGGTACATGGACTTACTAAAAAAAATAGATTAATAGTCGTGACCAGTCGTATCAGTGCAAAATGCAAATAGATATTTTAAAAAACTACATTATGGCAGTTTGGGCTAAATAAACCTTGTAAGATATTAAACTACGGAAATATGATTTTAAATTTACATTAAATGGATTAAATTAATTTATGTTTATGCTTTAGCAAACCTTTACTCTCTAGGCCCCACTGTGTAACATCCTGGTGTCAAACTATTGGCAGCAGCTATGGACACTGATATGCTCATTCATGATTGAGACAAAAATATAGAAACTCCACAGGATACATTTGAAGTCAGTAGTGGTTCATGATGCGAGTGTGCTGCTGTTGTAGTTTGAATTGTGGACGTGAGTGCAGTAGGTTCGAATCAAGGAGACTGAGGGAATCCAGCAGCTTTTGCCAGAGGTATATAAAAATATATAAAAGCCTAATTCACCTTATTTAAAAGATTAAACAATATATAGACCAATATAACTCCTGAACATTACATGTCACGCTTTAGAGTGCATGGAAACTAGCTCATCAAGCAGAGAAGCTTAACTAGTGTAAAAGTACAGATTCCATTTTTTAATGTTAATGTTATTGTGATAAAGGCTTTGAAATTGTTAAAATTATTGGATCAACAGTTGAAAGAGTAACAATAGCCACTTTCATGTAAGTGAGAGTTGTTAAATAAAATCCTCACATTTGGACACACGGTGAACATGGTGTGTGGTCTCAATGGGGGGGGGAGCCCACCTCCTTGGTGTGGGGGAGTGCATCAGGCAGGAAGGCCTCATTGAACACAGATCGTAACTCATTACGTTTTCTGATATTTCTCCTGCATCCAAGAAACCCCTACTGAGTTGCATCAAGGTCATAATTTCCAACAATGGAAGAAAATAATAAAACACTCCCAACAACTGAAAAC
Source organism: Pseudopleuronectes americanus (assembly GCA_038501795.1). Classification (NCBI taxonomy): domain Eukaryota; kingdom Metazoa; phylum Chordata; class Actinopteri; order Pleuronectiformes; family Pleuronectidae; genus Pseudopleuronectes; species Pseudopleuronectes americanus. Next base: position 5,098,323 of record CM076730.1, on the reverse strand, counting down.
AATAAAAGGAAAAAACTGAGTTGTTTCCTTGGCACACATGCATTGGCAGCAGTGAGGGTGGATTGAAAGAAGAAAAGCCAGCGGAGGGTCGATTGAGATTTACAATCATTTAATTAATGTCAAATGTAGTTTACAAACGGGAAAGACATGTACCATTTCCAAGAATATACAAGACACAAATTAGTTCCGACACAAGCCTCTTGTGCGACTTGTCATCTTTGGGGCAGGTTCGAATCAATGGAAGATCAGAGTAATCACAACGCGAACGCAGCATCACATCCCCTTTTCACCTCCTCAATGTTTTTTACCCATTAGCCGGATGTGTGACTACACAGTGAGCTAACCCAGAGGTGACAGAGCGAAGAGGAAACAGGTTCACGAGTAGAGGTGAGCTCAGCTGTCACGGCTGATCTACTCGTGCTTTTTCTCGCCCCTGGAATTATTCACAGAAGATTCCTGTTTCTTTATGAAGGCAAACAAAGGAAGTTTAACCCGTTTACATTATTTCACAGAGGATGAAGATGAGCAACTTCAGATGCAGGAAATCAAAAGTCTCATGAGAGTGAACACCGACACTGAGATGACACACCATCTATTTAAAAATGCACATGAACAGAATGTGTGTCTTTAGCATTAAGGCCGTCTTCCTCCCATTTTTTTTTCTTCCAGTTTACACAGCAACATTTTTCTTCACTGTCTTATTTTACCACCCAGGTTGTGTTAACAGGACCACTCGTGGAATTTCGAAAAGTTTTATTTTGTCTTTTTTTTTCTCGGGTTTTTTTCTCAGCATTTCTTACAACAATACAGACGTCACAGAATACATAGTTTTACGAACACAAAAGCACACCACCACCTCGGCCGCTGCAGAGGGAGGGAGGGAGGAAATGTTGAGGTTGCCAGTTCAGCCTTCTTTTTCCATCGACGTCCCTCTGCTGTTATAACTTACGAAAATAACCTGCCCATAACGGATGCCATTTTGGGGACCTTTTTTTTTGTTGCAGCATAGCAGTATGAGAATAATGGGGAAAAGCTTTATTTTGACACAGGTAAAACAAAAACGTGTCTAGACTATGATCTGAGCATGGTGTTGTTACTCCGACCGCGAGGAAGCAGGAGTGAAGGTAAAAGGAAACAAAAGAAGAGGCTCAGTTGGACGTTGTTACAACTAAACAGCAGTTCCATCATTCTGCTTGTTTGCAGGAAACTTTGAGCAAGAGGAATCTCTTACACCACCTACATCTTCACCATCTAGTCTCGAGCAGTTTATTATTTACTTAACTTTTTTTCTTCCTGTACAGTGAAATAAAACTTTTAAACGGCTCTTCAAATCGTCTTTTTTTCTTAAAAATACAGAAGGCTTCTTTTAGTCGAGCCATTTTTTCCCCCCCAAACATCAGTCCCCAACCCTTCCAACTAAAAACAGGACTTTGATATTATATACGTCAGTGTGTCTGATGTTAACGTGAGACTGTGTTTGCATCTGTGTGTGTATGCATGTGTGTGTGTGTACGTATGTGAACTCTATGTCATTTACACTCAACATTGTAAACATACATAGAACTATATTACATGTGCTTGCACTGCATCTTGGAGGGGGAGAAATTTTGGTTTACTTCACTAGAACACCACGAAAAAGGGAAGAGGGAAGGGCCCGCGAGAAGAAGAGGTGGAAGAGAGATAAGTGTCAATCTCTTTTCAAGGTTGTCAGGTTCTTCTCAGTTTGGTTCAAAGCTCAGTTTTAGTGGACCCTTTTTTTTAAATTCTCATAAGCAACAGGGGCATGAAGCTAGAGTTCTCTCTCTGGGACAGAGAACGAAAAAACAAAAAGAAGATTTCTGTCAAGACTTCAGGGTCGAGCATGTTTGTCCGGCGCTACTGAAATGTTGGAGAAGAGCTAGAGAGAGAGGGGGACAAAGAAGTCTTTATATTCTGCAGTTAGAAGTCCTTTAAGGTCCAGCTCCGGTAGCATGAAGCCTCCGTGTCTCAGGAGGGCCTCGCCGGGTGCTGGGCGTCTCCACTGACTTCACAGTCCTTCAGTGTACGACTCCCACAGTTACAGTTAGAGGGGAGTCGTGTTAGTCAGGCAGAGGAAACAAGTCAGTGAGATCCCAGGTCTAGGTTTTCATTTTTTTAATGCGTGGCCATGCAGCCAGAGAGTCAGTGAGTGCTGCTCAGTCATTTATGCAAACCAGTTTCCATTCAGCAGAGTCTTGTGTCTCTGGACACTCTCTGATGGGGCTTTGAACAACGATCCAGGCCATGAGAGAGTGAGAAAATAAATGGCGTTCAACAGGGCGGGTGATGAAATCCAAAATGGCAGAATGGCTTGGAAGGATGACGAGGCGCAGGAGGGGGGGGCAGGGGTGCTCTTTACAAGTAGACACGCCGCAGGTCTCCGGGTGAGGTGATGGTGTTGCACTGTGGGCACAGCTTCTTGTTCCCCTGTGAAGGAAAGAGACATAATGGTTAGTTTGGTTGTTATGAAAATGACTCCGTAAGTTCAAATCAGGCATCAATACCACCCCTGCTGTATTTTGGACAGGGAAAACCCCCACTACTGTGCACTGCTTTGATAGTTTGCCATCAGCAGTAAAGCAGCAGGTGATAATATGCAGCACAGGGCTGACAGTGTAACAACACTCGGACTGGGTGGTCTCCCCAACTGTCCTCCACCTCTGTGAAGTTAGCTGGCTGCTAACTCCTGGATGCAGGCTGATTGCTCATAGCTTCCACTGTTCTGTTTCTGCATTGGTAACAGATGAATGAGTGCATGTAAATGTCAAACTACGAGTATCACTTTGAAGACGTATGCCTCGGTTAAGTTGAAGGAAATTAGTTCACAACCTCCTCTTCTGTTCCTGACTTATGGGGCTTTTTTATTTGAGACCGAAACTGACAGTTATGAGTTAAAATGTTTATTTTAGTTAGCTAATTCAATTTTAAGTTATAGCGAATAATGTGCTTAGTGAGGTCACAGTGACCTTCGACCTCAAAGTATATGATGTATTACTGATTGTCAAATCTTTTTCATTTCTCATTCTACTGGAATCTGTGTAGAAGGTGAGACAAATGTCAGGAGTGTGTTGATGTCAGAAATCAGAAATCCTTAATAGTCTTTGTAAGCAGCGCATTCAGCGTAAATTGGAAGCTCTGCTAAATAAATATAAATATGACACTCAAGTTTAAACATAAATGTACTGTTATATCGATATATTGTTCTGCAAATGAATGATGAAGAGTCTCTGCCAAAGGAAATGCTGTGTGTGCGGTATTTAACACAGGTGCAACAGAATTTAGAGATCACATAACTGGAGGACCTGCACCGTACAAACCCCTACTGGTCAAAAATGTTCAGGTTCATCTGACACCAAAGATTTACAGGCTTCTTTCCTTCTTAGTCCCTCAATAAGCTTTTTGGACTGGTTAGACAGACAAAGTGGGTTCGAAGGGTGAACACATGCAGAGGGGACGGAGGTGAGGAAATAGTCAGACAGATGTCACACCCTCCTGCTGAGAGGATATGTGGCTCCACAGAACTCAAACAGTCTCTTCAGAGTTCGAGAGTGAATGAAGAAGGAGGAAAGGTGTGGAGGTGAAGAAAGGAGGAAAGAGGGTGCTAGAGACAAATTTCATTCTGCACCAAAGCTTAATAACCAGGTTTATCCAAGGCTTTAAAATAAGGTAGACAAACCTCGGTAGAGCTCCAGCGATTAGTTATTTCCAGCACTTAATTTAGTTTGTTTGTGTGTAGAAGTATTACATAAAAACTACTGGGCAGATTATCATGGAACTTGTGAGGAGGAGGTGGTATAGATCAGGAAAGATTTGGCGTGGAGCAAACTGAGTGCATGTGCACCAATGTTGCTCTCAAATACACAACAGATTTGGAGAGACAGGTACACAGACCAAAGATGGAAAGACAAGCTCGCAGGAAAGAGAACTGCAATGTACACAACTGCAGATCAAACTAACCCTAACACTTTATTGACAACATCCTGAGCAAACATGCAGCAAATAGCGCTGCACACAGGTACAGGATTTTATTAGTGTAAGTCACCGGATGCTGACAGCGGCTGTGAGCCTGCCACTGACCATGTGTTCTTGAGCATTGGATTGTGCAATCACATTGTCGACATATGTCTTTTACTGTTTTTGTGGTGGTGGTGGTGGTACTGAGGGTTTCCCCGGCATCGTTTAATTAACATATGTCTGTCCCCATGAACAGATGAACAGTCTGGTTTCTATCTAAACTGGTCTGAAGACCAATTGAACATGGGAAACACGGTTGAACAGATAAATGTGAGGAGATTAATTAGTAAAAACATGAAATTCTCTCATGTGTCGTGAGGAATTTAAAACACTTCTGAACCGTCCCTGACAAAGAGAAACGGTCCATATTCCCAGCCCACTAAAAAGAAGTGTTCTTCGTTCTTGCACGGGGCGGCTCTTCTTGTTTGTTTCCTCTCCTGTCAGAGCTCTGTACTCCTGTCCGCTGCGGTCAGTAAGTGTGTGTGGGTGTGTGCCTGTCACGCTGCGCTCCAGCTGCCTTGCTCATTAAAGCGGTGAGGGGCTGGCCTGACGTTAACTAGATTCCCAGGCATTTACTTTGATCAGGTTGTGCTCTCCCACTTTTATAGCTGTCTCCAGGCTAAGAGTTTTATGTCCTCGATATTAGGCCAGTGACGGCAGCACGCACACACGTGCGCACAAACATGCACATATGCCTGCACATACACACAATACACACACACAGGTACTTGGCAAATGGAAACAATGGGTCTCAATCAAGAACTTTTTCTCAACGGCCCTCTTTAAAAAAAGTGAAGAAAAGAAAGAAAGAAAGCTTTACGTTTAAATTTGTAGCAAATTAATTTCTTTATGAATCAGCATTGATCTTAAATTGGATGCATGAGCTGAATTAGGTTCAACGTGATATTTAATATTGTATCAATCAACATTGACCCAAACATTTCCTGAGGCTGTAACAAGTGAAAAATGGAGAGACTTTGATGTTCTTTGATCTTCACCGCTAGAGGGGTCATACAGTCATCCCTTGCAGCTCAAAGCATGAACGGGGCTGATGGGAATAACCTCATTAGCTTCTGGGGCATTCACCCATGAACTTATATGTTGGAAACTTTTGGATGTTATAAATCGTTTGAAGATCATCAAGAGATTGGAAGGATCCAGATTCATCGCCTCGGGAACATCAATGTCATGAACGAGGCTCACTAATTGCAACGTATTTTAATCCTTCATCCGCAAACCCTTTCGCTTGTCTTTGTATTTGGGCCTATAATTACGCTTCTAGTGTAAAGTTAATTGAAAGTATAACATTGAATGGAGCTAATGGAAGGGAAAGGCTTGTTAATAATTTTGCCCTGTGTGCGTCAAAAGTCAACGAAGTGTGCAAGTGAGAAGGAAGAGGCATGAAGGGGGAAAGACATGGTGAACAAGAGATAAAGTAAATGCACTGAGGTGAGACTGGAAATGAGTCTGAATTAAAGAAGGTGGAGAGAAACAGAGGAGGAAAGAGTAAAGAAATTAGAGAAATCCACTGAGGAGTCTGTTTATCCTCCTCCAGCAGGAACACTGCTTTTCCTCTGTGCTCCATTTACCACATTAGCACCAGCTAATTACACACTACTGAATGTATTAGACTAAATAATAACCAACAAGACCACTGTGGTGTGTGTGTGTCTGTGTGTGTGCATGTGTGTGTGTGTGTGTGTGTGTGAAAGGCACTGTGTAGAACTCATTGGAGGTTCGAGTTGACCACTTTATTCCAACAAGCCTTTTGGGGACCATTCCATCTAAGCTTCCCCGGCTGAGAACTGGAAGTGTTTGCATTGCCTGGATCAGTGCATGTGTGTGTGTGTGTGTGTGTGTGTGTGTGTGTGTGTGTGTGTGTGTGTGTGTGTGTGTGTGTGTGTGTGTGTGTGTGTGTGTGTGTGTGTGCCCACGCCGTGAGAGAACAGGTCACTTGGGGAATATTTCAATTTTAGTTCCTCCCTTTAGGGCACGGACACAGAAACTCACTGACTATGAAATGAGGCTGCAATAACTACATGTTCTGAGGAGCTGCCCGGTCGGTGTGTGTGTGCGTGTGTGTGCGTGTGTGCGTGCGTGCTGTGTGAGAGAGAGTTAGTGCATACCAGAGTCCTGAGCCAGCATTCTTCACAATGGACGTGCCAGCACTGGATGGAGGTGAGCGGCATCGTGTAGGAGTCCTACAAAACAGAAAAAGAAAGAAAGGAAAGAAGAAATTAAACCAAATCCACGTGGCACTCACACACATACAAACACACACACACACACACACACACACATGCCAGTGAGCAACAACCAGAACAACACTGCACATATCCTGACCAACCAACACCATCAAACCACTAACCAGCAAACGACACAGCCAGCAGCCACAGAACCACTGAGCAAGGCAGCATGGGGCAATGAACCGGTAACCTGCATGTCAAGCACACGCACACGGATACGACATGGGGCAGGCAACAAGCAGAAACAGAGGGGAGCAAGCAGAGGACAAGATGAGGGAGAGAACCATGATTGAACCCATCCTGATGGGCACTCCTCTCTTTTCCTCTCGAAAAGAACGGAGAGATGGAGAAGGGAAGTGGGGGAGGGAGTGCCTTACCCTCCGTAGGGGCTGTGGGAGGAGCCTCTTTATGCCGCTGCCGTAGCCACCAATCACAAGGCCCCTGTACAGGCAGTACAAGCCGAGGGGGAGGGACTTAGGCTGCCGCTCTCTGACCCCACTGGCCAGTGGCCGGGGCCCTGGCCACGCCCCTAGGCTCTTGATCTCTGCACCTAACTGGATAGCAGGCTTCCTCTGCGGAGGGGGAGGGAGTGGGTGTGGGAAGAGGAGAGGGGGGGGCGAAAGGTGGCATCGATCACAGTGCCGGGATTGAACTGATTGCGCGCATACACAACGCAGTGCAACACGAACAAGCGTGTGGACAAAACACGCGGAACCACTCACAGATATAAGAGCGTGCACCAGTGACAGCCAGGCAACCAATGTAAGGATTCAGCCAACGGACGTACAGTACCTACACATTATGTTCATATAACGGATGTATGTATATACGTGTACTTTGGAGAGATGTAGCAAACGTCATTTCAAAGCATAGGTAGAAGTAATTGTAGGTTTTCTTTTTTTTCTTTTGGACCTAACCAAGAATTTAGTACATTGCCATTGCAGTGTGGCCTTTATTAGAAATTTTGTGACATCTTTTCTTACTGTGAAATCTTTGTTGAACTTTGATTAAGAAAAACTTTCCTTCAAAGTATACCTTGAATCATGGTTTACTTTAAAGTTGTATAGTCTTCCAAAATCATATTTCCCATTAATTGTCTACACTGCTGTAGCAAGCCCTATTCTAATTTGTCCAACCATAGTTTCATGACAAACCAAAAGTCTTTTTACACATAATAACAAAAGAGATCTTTAACTTGGTGTTTTCCTGCGTTGCTGCATTGTATTGCTGTGTGCAGCGCAACTGGCAGCGTGTACGCTCGTACTATCGTCAATAAATGCATCCAGGCAGTCATTCAGACCTCAGTTTGTGTGTCAAAGCAAGTGACATGTAAAGCAGTTCTCTCTCTCACATGATAACTAATCTTTCACTCTTAAATCTGTGTTCCCTCAGAAACATTTAAGTGCGTCCATGTGCATCTCCTGCTTTCCACTATAGATTGAATTCATACTAGAAAGCTGAACATTAAAAGAATATGTCATTCACCATTTTTGTTCCCTCGACAGTCATTGAAATAACCAATAATATATATTGTGTTAAGGTCTCCAATAGATTTTTTTTTAGAAGCAAACTAAGGTAGGGTGTGGTTAAGAGTACACCAATTTTATTTGTTGCTGAATCAATAATTTAGCAGCTTTCCTTTTGAATAATTATATTTTATTTTCACCATTATGTTTCAAGTCACATTTGTTTTGATCTGTTTTGGATTATTTTATTCATTTTAAAATGTACTTAAATATATATATAAATATCCCTATATTTCACATATTTCCTCATGTCATGTTATTGTGGGGTATCTTCTCTTTAATCTCGAGGCACCTTGAGTCTATGCTTGTCATGGGAAATCTGCTATATAAATAAACACTAAAATTAGTGCCTCTAATTTAGGGAATACTTTCTCAAATCTAAACTAGACAAATTTGAAGGCTCCTTCTATAAATGACCAGTAGATGGGGGTAGACATCTACTGACAGGACTGTAGCGCAGCACTGAGCTCGCTCCACAGACAGGAGAGGACAACAGACAACTTGAAACAACTTAGCTCCTGCAGGAGAGCACTTGTTTCCCACTCACATTCAACTACCTGAGCATCTGCAAGTTATGATCCATAACAACCGCCTGACAGGTCATGTGTTAAAGACATGATGGCAGCGCCCAGTGTCATCTGGTCAAAGGGTTTAGGGTGCAGTGGAAACCTCTGGCACTTGCTAGCGAGAGTAATCGGATGACTTTAAGATCGGACGCACGGTGACAGGAACGGAGTGCGGCGACAGGTTAAAAGACAGACAGAGACGGATGGGACGTCTTGTGCGCGATTCTCCGAGTGTGTGAGTGTGAGTGGGAGACGTGGGACAGTGACAGATGAGCAGAGAGGAGCCTCGTGTCTGTGGCGCAGTGAGTGATCGATCGCCGTGCCTTGCCCTCTGTGTCACCTCAGGGCACCCGGCGACCTTTAGGAAGCGCAGGCGTCGGTAATTACCCACTTCCCTCAGACACACACACAAACACAGAAGCACAAGATGCCGACGCTGCACTGTCCACAAAATTGAAGGATGACAGGATGGGTACCTGACACAAAGTGGGGAATGCAAGCACTAATGTGGAGGGGGTGGTGAAGGTCCAGTCACACCTCAAGCATCTGAGGAACACAGATATTGACGATGTCGCTTGTTCTGCCCGATATTGTCAAGGAATGACATGCGGCTCATATCATTGATCTGCGAGTCCAATCAATCACTTATACAAGCTGTGAGGCACAGGAGCATTGTTTCACTTTACAATGCTGTGCCACTTCCTCCATTTTATGATTCCAGCTGCTGTGTGTCAGAGTTGGTGCAGAATTGACCTTTTACTTGCACCACATTGATATGGAGATAATGTATTATTTAAATAAAGGTAGATTCACATTCTACATCTGAAGCCTTTCAGATGTTGGTGTGAAGTGATCAGCACTGGAAACCATTCTGCCAGCAGACAACCATGTCAACTTCCAAAGCCATGCAAGAGCAAGAGGCACCACAAAACCACAACGGGAACACAACACCAGCAGCAACCACACAGTGAAAAAGCTACTAACACATCAAGAAACTAAAGGAATGACATGCAGACGTATCCAGCAGACAACAGGATACACCAACCAACCAAGATTTGTAATCTGGTCAAAGTGGAAACGAAAAACTGAATGGATTTTCGTTGGATGAACAGTAAGTGAGTAAAGTGGGCTAAGATCTGTTTAACTTGCCCCAGCACAAGAAGAATGAAAGATTATTTCCAGTGATGTGTCACTATTCAGGGTCTGAATCCACAGAGGGAGAGGGGATCATTAGGAAAAAAACTGCATCTCCTCAGCAAATGAGATATTCTTTGCCTAATGGACACGTTGGTTTTGACCTTACTATGTCAAGTGCCTTGAGATGATGTATATTGTGATTTGGTGCTATAAAAACTAAAGTTAAGTGTAATTGAAATTGATGAACTTACATAAACTACATGTAAAGTACAATGTGTCCACATGGTCACAAGGAGTGCCTGAAACTTCCTTTAAACTCCTGCATGACATGAAGTGAGATACTTAGAGTTTCTGACATCACGTGGCATAATGGTGTTGGGTTGCCAATCTACACATGTGAATATTCCTCAAAGGGCACAACAAAATAACACATGAGTAGACCTGAATATAAATTTTTGGTTTGCAGACACAAAGTCAATGTGAACATATGTGGGTGATACTCGGGGAGGAGTCAGCCACTGAATTGGGACACATCATCTGTAGAAATTTGCTATATTGGAGCATAGGTGGACAGAGACATCCTCCTTGGGAACTTTCCTCTGGGATAATGTGACAACAGCTACGAATAGCACTGACCGGCAAAACTATAAACCTACTGATTTATAATACAGCAGGAAGTTTAAGAAATGCTAGATGTTGTGCCATCTGACAAGAAGCACAACACCTCTGTGAAGGTTTGATGTGCAGAGACGGAGGACGTTCGTGTGAAGGTGCTGATGCTCACCATGCAGATGAGACACTTGTATCGGTCTCCTCTCAGGATTTGCTTCTCCAGCTCTCGGATTCGAGCCTTGAGAGCTTCCATGGTGGTGGCCGTGGACATCTCCTCCGTTACCCTGGAGAAGAGGAAGAGACGAGAGAAAGGTTTATTTAGGTGCGAAACTAAAAGACAAACAGGCAGCTGTGGGACTGTGTCAACTTCCACACCAGCAACTCCAGACAAGGTCAAGCCAGGCTGCATCTGCACCCGCTCACATTGTTTTACAAAAAACTACAACGAAGCAAACTCATGTCATTGACTTTAAAGTGGTTGAGCTTGAGTCGTAAACAGAGTATTCCATTCACATTCCCAGGACATGTGTCATCAAGCAGTTCGTAAGTGTGTCGATATCGCCTACGTTATAATAACGTCTTATTATGCTGCATGTTCCTGTTATCACAGAAAACAATGCGACCAGAGCGGGTTCGGACAGAAAAATACTGATTGACAGTTGGGTTTGGATTGTGCGTCTACATCTGTCTACTGAACTCCTCTGTCTATACCGTATCTCTCTATGCAGCCTCACAGGCTACCTTTAAAGTCTTCCATCCTTTCTTTTACTCTCCGTTTCCAATCTACAGTATAGTACGACATCCCCCTATTTAACACAGCTGTATCCCCAAAGGCCCCATGTTACCACAGATTTACAACTCCACCCCCTCCCACCACCCTTGAACTCCGCCTTTTTTCTTCCCCTATTTGTCGCCTGGTTCAGACATTAACTTAAATGCCCTGTCGTCTTTTTCTGTCATCACACATTCCACTTCCATCCTCTGCATCTCTCCTTTATGTTTTCATATCCACCCTGATTATCTATCCCTCAAAATGTATTTCCTTTCCTCTTTATTTCCTCTCCTCCTCACGTTGCCCCTTTCATCTCCCTCTCCTCTAACTCCTTCCTTCCATTCCATCCGCTCTCCTCGCTTTTCTTTCTGCATCCAAGCAGTGTCTGATTAATGTGTGGCATGATCGCAGAAAATGTGCATTTAACACTGTCCAACAGCATTTAACACTGTCCAATAGCATATGAAGCAGCCATAAGTAAATCAATACAGCCGACGCACAGACCGCAGCGCTGATGATGATGATTTGGCGAGGGGAGACGAGGCCGCACGAGTCAGCCGGTGTTTATTATAGCCATCCACTCGCTCTCTAGAAAGATTCACGCAGTGTGGCTGTGTGTGTGTGTGTGTATGCGTGTTAAAAAGGAGTGTGTGTGTGTGTGTGTTTATGGTGATTTGATCATTTTGCAGCCTGATAGCTGGCTGATCTATGGTATTGATCTGGATGGGGAAGGACAAGCGCAGAACGGGAAGGGAGGATGAGTGCAAAAGGGAATTATAAGTGGCTGTGTGTGCGTGTGTGTCCTATGGATATGGTTCATTTGCTGCATCCTCAAACAGCTAGGGCTACAGTTGGAAATTAAACAAGGTTTGAAATTCTCAATTTCCTCCTCAGAAGCAGGTTTTTGTCTCTTCAATATCTTGCTAAATTTTCACATCGTATTTTTTGGATTATTGTCGTTAAACAAGCTCATTAAAATGATTAAAATTTCTACTAAATTAAAGATAAAATTAAAATGTCAGTACAGGTTTGCACCGCCATCAGATGTCTGCAAATATCCCAGTATTACCATTAATTATGGAGCTGAGCAGAAAAGTTTGGCTGCGTTTTCTTCTTTCTGGCAGAAACCCTAACTTCACATTTCAAGTTCCTATTCCAGCCTTCTGAACTGGATCCCGACCAGTTAAGCTGTGAAATATCAAGTATTTAAAATGGAAATTTTAGGTACCAGGACCTAAATGTCCTGAGATTTAAAAAGAAAATCATGATTAGTATTTTATTAACTGTGCAACTGACAAGAGGGGCAATGATTAGACACCAGACGTTATCTGGTTCTAGCTTCTCCATCTTTTAGGACTGGACATTGGCCAAATGATCGTCACATTGGGCTCTGGCTCCAAATCAAGTGATTTACGCAAGATTGGCAGTGTTCATATCCAGTATATTTTGGCTTCTTTATGGATAGTGGGAGGAATAGCAGATAAGCCGTCCATCTTTACATGGACCAATAGTGCAGCGTCTTCGGCAGGTTGAATGATTGTCAAAGGGACTTGAAGAACTCCATTAGCTCCATAGCAGGAGGTTCTGCTACTTCCACAAGGTCTCAGGGAAACATTGACCATCTCTAGCTCCTCCTGTAACCCCCTCACCATCCTTTGTCTATAAAATACTATTTGGGACTGCTAGCCTGACTTGCCACTCTATGCCCTATAAACTGCTTTACCCTCTCCTCTTATAAGTCCTGAGCTTGTAAAAAGCCATTTAGCCTTGATTAGCCTGCTTGCTTATAAAGCAGCAGTGGACACTGGCCTGGATGGGACTGGTTGGGGGTTGTCCCTCAAAGAATGCATTCTCATTCTTTTATCAGTTCCAATAAATCCCTCTGTCGCTTAATCAACGAAACTCCTCCAATGGGTTCTCCTTCCTTGTCCGAAAGAACGGAGACAGAAAAAAAGTTTTACTCTAAATGACTCTTAAAAAAAGATCAATATAAATTTGCTTGGCTCCCTACACTCCTCTCCTCCACTATCCCTTCTATCTCCATGTTAAATATTCATTGAGTATGACTAATTTATAGAAGACCACATTTAAAAAGTTGTATAAATGCCCAATGCAATAAAACGACATGGTAATTTATCTCAACACGGGAGGGGGAGGGGCAGAAGGAACAAAGATTTAATGGAGGTAAGAAGCAGAGCGGGATGAATTTGCAGGGCTAAGGAAAGTAAGACAACTCTCTGGGGCTAAATGTGACACACAGAGAGATAAACAGCCTCTAAACCAGCAAGAAACGCAAGTGAAGATCCTTGAGTTTAAGGCCTGTATGCTATTCTCGTGCATCACTGATTTAGGCTGGCTCAGGGGTTTGCAACCTTTTCAGAAATTTATCTCACTCTGGGATGCAGAAAACGTGCAAGATAAGTGCAAGATATTACTGGGTCAAGAACTAGACAAAAATAGTAATTGCTAGCGTGACTGTATGTTTCGATGAACATGGGTCCCAGGAGGTGAGGTTAGCTTATCAAATCAGACCCCCTGCTGTGTTCACACGCTGAATTCTCCTGGATTTCCACAGACTTCATACTCGGAGGTCTGGCGGAGAAAGTCCAGAGAAACTGCGGAGCGTCTCACTCTGACATTTCTGCTGCAGAGTTCAGTGCACGTCTGGAAGCATCTAAAGTTGCTGCCCCACAGAGCTTTTTCAAAGCTTTGTACATTTTCGTGGGAGAGAAAAAAAAAGGGAAATTGCAGGACGTTGTGAACTTGTGATCTTAAGTCATCCCACAGCGAAAAAGAAGCTGGAAAGCCAGACACAGACAGATAGATCACTCTGCCTCCCCTTTATTTAGTGTTCTGTCCCCAACGTGTGTGGGGCTATTTCTCATTTCATTAGTGTGTGTGTGCATTTGTAGCTGAGGTCCCCCACCATCCATCTCAATCAGCCCCGTGTCTTAATCTACTGTATCCCTACATCCCAGCTTCACTCAGACTCCCACTCAACACAGGAACAAACGAATAAAAAACAGTAGAATTCATTTAAAAAAAAAGTTTGGGCACCGTATACCAGCAAACATTTTATATGCCAGGTTGAAAAAATACATTTCTCATATGTGTGTGTGCTGTGAAAATAGCAGCGGTATATCTCTTCAGGGCATCCTTCTCTGCTGCACCCTGTTAACTGAGGCCTTAACTACACTGACACACCATGATAAAACATTTAAGTCACTATTGATTTCCCCTGCCTCAGACCGATGTGTGCATGTGTGTGTGTAGGTCTTAGATGGCAAAAGCGAAAGGACTTTTTGGGGGAAAAGTGGAAGAGAAGAGAAACGGGAAAGAGAAAGAAGGGAGAATGAAAGAGAGATGTAGCTCAGAGACAGAACTGTAAAGAGAAGAAGGAGAAAGGGAAAAGAAAGGGACAGAGACTGGGCAGTGAGTGTGTGTGTGTGTGTGTGTGTGTGTGTGTGTGTGTGTGTGTGTGTGTGTGTGTGTGTGTGTGTGTGGGGCGGGGGATAAGAAATCTAGCTTCATCACTTCCAAATTGAGGACAGATTCAATTATTTGCAGAAACCACATGGAAATCTCTCCGCATTGTTCCAGCTGGAGCACCAAATTTGGCAGCAATCGCATTGGCGGCATTGGAAGGGCCATTTATCTTGGAGGGGAAAGAGTGTCTCAGGCATTGTGCGTGTATATGTAAGCGTGTGTGTGTGTGTGCGTGTGTGTGCTCATTTATCTTGAAGGGGAATGAGCAGGGGAACGAGGAGACCCCAGGAGGCGACCAGATCATTACCCATCTGGGATCAGAGGCAGAGAGAGAGACGAGAGATTTCACTAACGCTGCCCTGCGCAAAGCCAGCCACACACACACACACACACACACACTATGTATCAATGTAACGAAAGGAGACAAATCTCATTTTCATTTGGGGATGGAGGGGCCCAGAAGCTCCACAAATACAGGCATTTATAGCGAGCGGTGAGGAGTAAGGCAGGAAATTGTTCCAGCCAGCTGACTGCTTGTTCCAATGCAATCATTCAGCATCTAGTTGGCTCGTTTTTAAATGGATACTTAGATTAAGGCCTGTTCTGCTCCGGGTGGCCACTAAGACCTCACCTACAACATTGTGTTCCAACATCTGCACCCAGGCCACAGACAAAGTACTGAGATCGGATTTTCTGAGGAGAAATATATTTATAGTATGTTTTTAACGTGACATTTAGCAACAGGATGTACAAGAGATTTAATTGAAATCTTCAGAAATCTCCAGAAATGAGTCCTATACCCACATTAGTTTGATGTAAGTTATGGCCTGTAGCAGGAACATTTGATAGAACAGATGTCTCTAACTCAAGTGAGTGGTTTGAGAGCACTGATATGTAATCAATCGGATCCAAGATGGCATCCACCTCTGACATGAAGTCGGGTTTTAGAGGAGTCAGTATTAAATAGTGAAGGGGAACACAGTTGGTGGTCTGTGCTGAAATTAAAGGGGCCTCTCTCTGGTGGTTCCTAGATTGTTGGACATCTTGAGTCTTAACACTATGTGTGTCCCAACAAAAGAAAGCATTTACCAACTGAGGACTTGCCATTAAGGCATTAGGACCTTCATCACCTCTTACTATGCCCCAGCCAAAAATCAAGTTACTCTCTGTAAGGGAAGAGCCGAGCAAAACTTGTTTCTTCTGATTTCCATTTTGAAAATTTCTCTCATGATATTAGAAGATTCAAAGAACCAATGTTAATTCTCTCTTCCTTTAACCAAATTTAAAAACTGTATCCAAATTGCTGTGGAACTTATACAACTGAGGGCCTGTTCTTACCGAATAAATGTGACTCATAACAGAAATTTTAAATCAACAAAGAAACTCTATTCAATAACGGTCGGTTCCATCTAGCTGATACAACATCTAATTAATAAGGTCTGTGTTTAAAGATGGAAGACATAATCAAGCACCTGCCTGACCACTGGCTCTCACACAGACCACTCTACTTCTCTCTCTCCAGCAAGCGCACACTGATGCACCCATGCAAAATAAAACAGGGAGGATCACACCGCAAATGATCGAATGCATCCCCTCACTCAGCGCGCACAGACACACACACACACACAGCTCTTGCCTTGCAGGTCCGTGTCTGATCAATACACTTCAAGCTGCTCTGCTTATTCACCACTATCTCCTCTGCTGATATTTAATATGTGAAACACGCCCACTGGGGGCTGATTGATTCACTTAAAGGAACCATTTATCTCGTGCTGAAAGGAAATGTGTTATGTAAAGCTACACCTGAGCAGGTTACAATTACAAACAGTATGTGTGCTTTAAACCACAGATAACCAATTCTTGTCCTTATTTAACTAGTCAGCAGGTAGTGTGGCCTTCAACTCAGGAGTTCAATTGTTTTTTTTGCCTCAGGAAATGACTGAGGAGGGAAAGGGTAAAATATTTTAAAGAGGAAATTCAGGTGGGCAAACAAAATCTTTTCAACACAGGAGTTGAGACTGAAGGCAACAAGCAGACGACAGAGTCCTGATCCCAGCTGTCTCTAAGCAAATCATTTAAATAGCATGGATCAAAAGGATAGGAGAGTATGCCAGACATGCAAAAACAACCAATCAAACAAATCCTAGTTTCTTTTTGCTCGCTTGCCCACTGATGTTTCTCCCTCGCTCTCACTATGAGCTGACCTCGATTACCAATGCAGGGGATTGATTGTGTGTGTGTGTGTGTGTGTGTGTGTGTGTGTGTGTGTGTGTGTGTGTGTGTGTGTGTGTGTGTGTGTGTGTGTGTGTGTGTGTGTGTGTGTGTGAGAGATTGTCTACCTGTTGCAGAATATGGATCAGGAGATGGAAATGAGGGAAATTACAGAGCACTGGCCTTTAACATGCAATGTGTTCTAATGGTTAGGATTAGGTGTATGTTTTCAGTTAATAAATGTGTAATGTGGTTCATGATTTTATGTATCAATAGATATCATTAAATCCTGACTTCCAAAATTCAAACTATAATCAAACAAAAGTTATTAAGCTGAATCTGTATAAACGCCACATGTCATGTTCATCAATCTTCCCCCACACACAACTCTCCCACATGTAAGAAAGCTCATTCGGAAGTCAAACAGTGGCCGTGTGTTTGTGTGTTTTTTGGAACCTACTTTTCGATCTCACTGTTTTTACAGGTGCGAGGGGCACAGGAGGAAGAGGAGGAGGATGAAGGAGTGCTGGGGTCTGTCTTGCTGCTCTCTCCATTGCTTGTTGAAGGCATTTCTATAGAAAATACAAAGAGGCAACTTGATTAGCAAATACCTGCAGACTATGATATTCTAAATAGGACCTTTAATAAAGGCTTCTGATATTGTAACTTGTATACATTATTATTTTTAAAAGGGAGGAGAGGATTAAAAATATACTGTACAGAAAAAACAACAACGGGACCACAAACCAAGTGAGCAAATCTTATCGGTTTTGAAAAATGTTGAGAAAAGAATAATGTCAAGTAATGCATTTGATTTATCACATTAAGGGTTGGTTAGATTCAATGATCTCGACTAAGCTTACCATCACTGGCCCATTTGGAGAACTCAGTCGTTATTCTACTAGAAGGCATCCCACCACTGCAACAGAGACAAGTCGGTAAGAACAAGACCATAAAAATACATAAAAAATAAATAACACAAATAAAACTGGAATGTGTAGTCAGTAAACTGATGGACAGAGTAACTACAAATATTTTCATTCACTTTTTATTGCCATATTTTAGCAATTGTACTTTTTTGAACCACTTTGTGACTATGCTGAGGTGCTATAATATACTAAATTGACTGTACTCTCAGGTATGAATATTTTCCCTTTTCCATTGTTGCACTCTTGTTTTTAGTTTTTTATGGTTTTGGTCTGTTGGCTCGACAGAGGACATGCGAAGACATCGTAAGACCCAGAGAATAAAATGGATATTCTTTTTTTACATTTTATACACTGAAAGATGAATTACCTAAGCAAATATTAATAATACTACTACTAATAATTATAATAAATACTTGTCAGACTTAGCAATATCGCTTTAGTTGCAGCTTTTCAAGTAACGGACTTTTGGTGAGTATTAAGCTTGTTTTAAAGTAATTTGGCCTTCATACTTGAGCACAGCTCCCCGTAGCGCCTCCCTCTCTCTGGCCTCTCCCTGGTCCTCTCCGGCTCCAGAGCAGGGGATTATATCGGCCTCGGTGTACTGAGCTTTGCCATACTCCAAGGTGTCGTCTCCGTCCACGTCCAGGTCGATGTCACTGTCCGCCGTGCTTTCCTTTATGTTACACGTGGCGAAGCCTGTTCCTGCGGAAAAGATTTAAAAAGAAATGTCAGCATTGCTTTCATTTAAGAAGTACAAAGTAAGACTAGGATTCAGTAAATTGAGAGAAGCCAGACTATGGTGTACACCAGACACAGTCCGTTATACACCGAACAGCAGCTTGGCCTCTGACCAAGGCCTTAATATAGATACACATTCAGAGTAGTCCCATACTTTAATGTTTTTCAAAACCAATAGATGAAGATTTCATTCAACAGGTGCTAAAAATGACAATTCACCTGATCTACTACAACTCGACTGCAACTTAGGTACATTTTCTTTGTCGTAAGCTTTTGTTGGAAAAGTTATTCAATACAACAAATTAAAAATCCCAAGCAAAATATGTCATTAGGACAATAAAGATTTGAAACTGAGGAAAATTTGGTGAGTGAAAGAGACAACTTTCAGACATGGGGAGAAGTGATTAAGACAGACCCCGCACCCATCAAGCTATGAGATAGAGGTGAGGGAGAAACAGAGAGAGACAGAAAGGCAGGGGAGAGCGAGAGAGAGAGAGAGACAGAGAGGAAAAGAGATAAATCTAGTGATGAACGCTGAGACAAACCCTCACTGCTGCCTGACCACTGAGTTCAGCTCCATTTAGCCACAGAGCCAGCTCGTGTGTGTGTGTGTGTGTGTGTATGTGTGTGTCCGTCACTTAGAGGCATCTCCTCAGTGTTTGTTTGAGACTGTCTGTCCCTCTGTCACTTAGGCCCCGTCTCACCCAACCATTGAAGGTAGGTGTGTGTGTGTGTGTGTGTGTGTGTGTGTGTGTGTGTGTGTGTGTGTGTGTGTGTGTGAGCTTGAGTGTGAGAGTCTGTCTACCTGTCACTTACACCATGTCTGTCTACCAGGCAAAGGTAGGTGTGTAGGTGTGTGTCACATACACCCTGATGGTTAAAGCACTTGGTAGTGTGTGTGTGTGTGTGTTACTTAAGATGTGACAGTGAAGGTATCTGAGTGTGTCTGCCCCTGACAGGCCTGACAGCCATCTTATTTACACCTATCCCAATTTCTACAGGCTTTCAGCTGGACGACTGTGATATGTGTGTGTGTGCGTGCGTGCGTCCAGACACAAGCTCGACAGAGTTGACAGCCATCTTATTTAACCCTCCGTCCCAGTGTGAGTGCGTCCTGATACTTCCTGTAACAGTTGGTCTCGGTGCACTGCTGCGTCTCTGTAGTGTCTTAGTCAAAGTGCAAATCAGCTGCTAGAACTTGTCTCTCCTGGGATTTAACCATCTTCTGCGGCTTCTCGTCCTACCTTACTCTGTTAATCATTCCAGTCTAACTCTGGGAAAGAATAAAACATGAGCAGGGAGAAGAAGGAATGGGAGCACGGAACGACTGAAAGCTGCTGTGATAAAATGCGCCACCAATGCCGAGACATTTTACGACAAGCCCATGGTTTTTAGTGATCAAATAAAAAGGACCTTTTAACTTTTATTTGGTCTCGGTGGCAGCGGGGAACATATGGGAACAATGGCCGCACAGTGTAAATCTAGCTGCCTGCCGACTCTGTTCATCTACGGAAGCTGTAGGTTTCAGAGATTGGCAGAAGGCATATGTTACATTATGCAAGTAAAGTGCTGACACGGTGAAACATCTGGACTTGTGGAGGTGTTTTTCCCCAGCTGTTTACCAGCAAAGACCATATTCACTTTCCTATTTGGAACGTTTAAACATTGTTTTGTTGCTAAATTTAAGAATTTCCTCAACCAGCAACACTGCTTTTTAGATAAATCCTAGAAGAAACACAGTTTAAAAATATCAATAAGTAAAAAAATATATAATTAGCGGAGAAATTAATGATAAACTTAGTTATAGCTCTGGACGTCTCTGAATGTAGCAAACAGTTAATACTTCAAAAATGGATTTCATATGTCCTGGTGTCTGTATATATATCTGTAGAGTGCTCACTGTGATTATACATGTGCATGGCCTGTTTGCTCTGTGTGTGTGTTCTCAGTGCTTTTACCTGTCCCTCTAAGCAGTCTTGGCAGGCCAATCTAATCTGGCTAGGGGAAGGTCAGCCCCACTCTAACTGCCTTTCACTCACATTATGCACCAACAACCCCCCTTTCCCTTTTTTCTTCACCTCTCTTCCTCCTTTCCTCACCTCCCTCTCCCTCCTGTTTAGTATCATCCCCTTTATTCCCTCACATTTCTTCTATTTATTGTCTCCCCTCTCCCCTCATCTCTTGCTTGAAACAGTTTCCTTCTTTTACACCAGCCTTCATCACACCATTTTTCTCTCTATTTTCCCTTTCCTGCTAGATGAACGGTTTCCCCTCTTTTCTGCTAGATAGAACAGGATGGAAACACACACACATACACACAAATCTCAGTCTGTCTGTCATTATCATAACCAGGTCCTCCAAATTGCTAACTATCAAATTTTATGGCAGCCAAACATTTACATATGTGTCCCCACAACAACACGACAAGTACAGATGTAAAGAGACAGGCGCGATCAGAAGACTCATCTGGCTGACTGAGCTCAGATCAGTCCATCGACCGACCTCTGCAACGCACTGTTACCATAGCAATTATCAGGACCCCCTAAGAAACAGACAGGAGGGGGTGTCAAAGGTCATCGCACTATCTTTCTGCCATTTACAGGTCAGAGGCAGATGGGGAAAGGGACACAGACACAAAGAGATGAGACCGCCATCTTTGAAGTCCATTTACAAAGAAGAGATTTCTCCTCTTTTTCATTCCCTCTGGGCCATCTGAACTTGCACTAATCCCCCTCTCCTTCTTCTTCTCTTCCGTCTCTCAGGACGGCCTTATATCAAACCTCAGGATCTGTTTGGCTGCCTTTCCATCTGTCTCTCTGGGGCTACACTAACAGATAAACTGGTCTGTTCCAAACTACAATTACAGTTTGGGTTTTCAAGCTTGGTGATGACGGAACAGGAAATATTACAGTAAACTAAAATACAAAAATGTAATATATTGAAATATAACATGCTGATGATGGAAAACTAAGCGCTCAACCATGGATACTCTTGAGAATAATTCAGAATACTTCTTATAGCTGGCTAAAGGATCCAGGGTTAGTGTCACTTTGTAAAGCATTCTAAACTCATGCATGGGAGATTGTACCAGAACAACCCAGGTTACACGATGTGTTGTGTTTGCATCAGTGACAAACTTCAGGCCCCTGTCACTAGCATCAGAAATATGCGAAACAGAAGATAACACATGAAACTTGGTATAATAAACCACATTTTTCTTTTGTGTTAAATCAATTTGAATGGGTCTTGCAAAGTTACAAAGTAAAATCTAGTTACTTTCCCATTCATCAGAGACCCAGACAGTCCACTGGACAGATGAAGGCAGCCCTGTCTGTGCTATGTGGCTCCTTTCAACCTGGCTAAGCTGGTGCGAGACACAGAAGTCTTCCCTCACACAGAGTTGAATCATAAAACTGAGCTTGTTCGATTTTTCCCCTTCCTCCCCCCCACCCCCTCTTCCTTTAAAGGGCCTCCTTCCCTCTGCCTTTCTTCCTCGCAGTCTCAAAGAGAGGGAAGGATGGTGGCACTTCACAGAGGGAGAGGCCCTCTCTTCATCGCCAGCTGAGGAGACCCCCCTGCAACATCTCTATATCCCTCTAGCCTGCCGAGAGCCTGCAGGATTCAGCGACGTGTGTTAGAACCATTGAGGAGCTTTCAAGACAAAATCCACCTTCTGAGCCGAGTGTGTGTGTGTAAGTGTGCGTTTCAAGTCACTCTCCCCAGGCCTCCTCAGTTATCTGTGTCACATCACAAGGTGCCCTATTAGAGCACGGCAGAAGGGTCCTGTGTCTGCTCGTTTAACGACGTGAAAGAGATGGACGGATGGAAGGAGCGTCGGGGAGATGGATGGACGGGTGGAGAGGCCGCCTCCCGCCCCAGGAGCTCCTCTTTGGAGCGGTTTAGTTGAGATTTCAACATTGATCTGTCTTGTCTCCTCTCTCTCTGGCTTGCAAAGAGATGGAGAGAGGCAGGCAGGTGAGGCTCAAGCATGTGTGTTTAACAACCGATCGAACATGGGAGAGGAGGAGGTGCACAGGGAAGGACAGATGAAAGCCAAGGCACAGCTAAAAGAGTGTGAAAGATCCTCTTAGAGATGACAACAACTCTCTACCTCCATCTGTGCACTGCTTGATGACTTTCTTCTATCTTGTTTCCCTCCAGTTTACACACTAACACAATTGTGGCTGAAGTGGAACACTATTGTGTAAACACACCACAGTTCAACATTTATAAAACTGTGTATTCCAATAATTAGAAATGCTAGAAAATACATGTTCTGCTTAGTTTTGAGGAATTGAAATGATTCATCTAACAAGAAGTAAGAGATGTGGAAGTTTTACACAAGAAAGATGGTTGGTTAAACTGATTGCATTAAGTCATTGCATTACTTTACTATTAAACTGAATAACAGTGAAGTAGAGATGTTTTGATACCATTTTCCTGGTATTTTCTGGTAAAAAAGTGATTTCCAGGAAGAGAAAATTGCATCTGCATGAAACGCGTATACTGTCAAACATGGTATGGGATCGGTGAATAAATTGGCAGACGCACAACTCTGCATTTTCGTCGGTAACCGAGGGATTCCCGATGCTGATAACAGTATCTGAACATCTCCAAGTCGTAGTTGCTTTCTATAACTAAAATGTGACTGGTGAAGTATTGAAATACTAAAAGGTCTGTAAAATCCAACACATCCTTGCATACGTTACTGAACTAATTAAGTAATGACCAATTAAGCAATTTGAGAGTCTATTAAAATGAATCTACAAGTTTGACAGCAGTTAATCTTCTAACACCCTGTCTACACATGAGACGCAGCTGGAGCAGCACATTAGCAGCATCAGTGTTCCATCAGTGTCTATGCAGGATGTGTTTCAGTACAATATTCAGAGTTGCAAACTGTGTTTTGTAATCGCTCAGTTTCCCAGAGCTTAAAGTGACAAGCTTCAAAAGTAAATTAGATTATTATTCTATATAACCTGAAAAATTAAGCAGATCTTCATATTAAAGAAGTTGAAACCAATTGACTAATTGTAGCTGGTCTATTGTCAAGTTTATGTTTAAGCTTCGATGTAAACAAATTTGATTGATTAAAGACACTTTGATATTTGGTCCCAGAACAAAAATAGTATATTTAATGGTTGCAACATTCATTTAGAAAGAAATTTCTAAAAACAGCAGCAGGAATATCAGTTCTTTCCATGAAAAGAATTTGAGACTGATATTAGTCTCACATACTGAAATTACAAGTTTGAGAGGAGACGCCAATAAAAGGCAGTGAGACATGGAGGCAAGAGGGAAGCACCATGCGGGTGTGGTGTCACAGAGCGACCACTGTTCTCCCCAGTGACCAGCCCTCCCATCCACTTCTATAATTGCATTCCTGGACTCAGACTTGCACACATGCACTCATACGCAAGCACGCACACATACACACACACTGGTGGCCAGTGGGTCAATTGCCCAGCTAAATGTGTTTTCCTTCTCCTTGCTAAGAGGGTTGCATGGGCCGAGCCAAGCTGAGCTGGGCTGACCCCGGGCCAACCCACACTGCCACCAGACCGCAGGCACCATTACGGCTCGCTGGTCAACACTGGTCTCACAGAACTAACACTGCTCGCACTGGACAGGAACAGAGGGAATGATAGATGAGCCAAGAAACTAAAACAGAGACAGGCAGACAGAGGAAAAGGAAGGAGGGAACAAACAGGGAAGTGGGCCGACTCTGTCTACACACTACAAAATACTGAGACTGGACTCGACCACTGGGCGGTGACACGTCAATCAGGTATCTAACAAGCAGACGACTGGACACCTGCACAATCACAACGCCAGCACTGACGACACTGCTGCTTCCGAAAAAGATTGAGACAGCCTACCTCTGATATACAACCAGCATAGTATGTGTGTCTGTGTGTGTGTGTTTCTGTACGTACCTCTGAAGCCTCCTTCCAGCAAAGCCGTAGCTCTGATCCTCTTCTGCCCCGCCCACTCATACTCCTCAAAGCCCCGCCCATTGTCTCCATCCATGTCTGCAGAGTCATCGTCGCACAAGGCACCCTCACGCTGACACACAAACACACACAAGGACACGTTAATTATGGCAAACAGGAAGAAAAAGGCACTGCTTGTTACATTGTCTGTATTGTACCAAACCACGAGGAGCTGGGACCAGGATCTACTGTTGGCATGTTGATGATAAAGTGCAAGAATCGTACAAATTCCTTTTGCTCAAAAACTGAAGGGCAAGATAACATAAAAATAATAATAAAATGCGACTATCTGAAACTGCTTTGCCCAAACCCTACTGAAAATATCCAATATTAACTGAGCCAAGACTCCCTCACTGTGAATAATGTGATCCATTCTGCGACTTCTACAGAATAAAGCACTTCCAACGAGTTTATGGAGGATTGAAATATTTGGCAAAATACTCTTTTATAAAGTTTAATTGTTTTTTTAAATTCTGTCCTTAATCGTGTTGCTTATAGCAATTTTTTGTAGTTTTCTATAAACACTGCAGCCGTCAAGGAAGTGAGGGGAGAAGGATAAATTGCAAAAGTAACCCTTACAAATAACAGCCAGTCAGTTAGAAGATACATTTCAGGCCTGGCAGTGTGGCATAGTACTGATCAGTGTGGGAATTGAACACAGCTCCTGGGCAGGGTACAATACAGTAACAACAACATTGTGCATTTGAAAAAGATAGGAAAGTCTCGACAACTGGAGTAATGGAGAGCAGTCGGTGAGGGACAGGTGATACAGGTGGAGTAATTGTCTGACCTAGAGAAACACTAACAAAGAATCTTCTCAGCCTCTGCAGCTAGTTTTCAGAAGTAGTTATTGCATGTTTGGTCTACATCTACTGCAAGCAAAGTCTGACTGGTCGTACACTACAGACAATAGAGAGGTGATTGTTAGGCTCTCACAGGAGCAACATGCCAATGAATATGATGCAGCCATGTCATATGGGATAAACAGCAGGTACGAGCTTCATAACTGTTAATGCCAACTTGAAGCTTTACAAATTTTGTGAATGTAACTGCAGTAAATGCAAACAATGTGAAAGTAAACAAGACAAAGAGAGGTTTAAAAATTACATTTATAAATGACGTAACATTTCAGTCACTGATTGATCCTTCCTCTTATTGAGCCTGGGACTCAATTTCATGTAGGGAACTAGACTATTTAGTCTGTTCCCAATTTGAATTCAACTAATCACTTATTTAATATGTGATCAGTAAAAAAAGCTAAATTAAAAATGTGCCATCTGAATTTTGAGGTGGAACAAAGGTCCACACAATGGACTGATTCAGATGTTTAGGTCAGTTGTGTGTTTCAGTCTTTCAGTCAGTTATTCCCATATGATGTGAGTGCAGTACTGCTGCTTAGAGAGAGTTCAGAGGAGGTCAGTATCTAGATGAACTACTGTGGCTATTGGTTGGCATCTCCACAACGGTAGAGAGTGGATCGTCTACAGGAAGTAAAGAGGTGACTGGTCAGGATCTACAAGAAAAGAAGGGTTGTCCGACAGTCGGTAGGCGGGGGTTCAAAGGCCCGGATTTCTCTACCTGGATCAGGCATTGTTCCACATGTCTACTCATCTCCTCCTCACTCCCAGCCAACGGGGCGCTGCACAGCGGACATACCTGGCCCCCCTCCTCAGGCTTCCTCCTCTTCATCTTGCCTATACGAGCTGGAAAAAGAGAAGAGACAGAGATGAGTCAGTTTAAAATGTTTAGGATAACTCAAGTTTTTCCTCACATGATAATAATATTGGTTACAAGGCACAGGAGATCATCTGAAAAAGGCTGGAAGGATATTTATGTCAGATTAAAGTGTTCATTGATTGAATATAATATAATTGTTAAATGGGTCTGCCTTCTACTCTTAATCCTAAACCAGCCTACAAGCATATGAGCGCTGACTCAAGAAAGAAATGACAAACTCACTCCTTGTCTCACACTCTATGACACAGATTGTTCATCTTTCCCCCCCTCCCTCTGTCCTGTCACAGCTCCGACCCATCCATACACACACCCACACATTTAATTAGAAATTTAACAGAGCAGAACAGCCGTCATTGCGCCCCAAGTCTCTGTCGTTTTTTCTTAACTGCAAATGGTGCGAGGGGACATTAATTTTTAGCTGGCTGGGAAAGCAGAAGAGGCCAAGAGGGACTGTGGCGGAGGGATGGAGGGAGGCGAGGAGGACGAGGATTACTGCAGGCAAAGAAGATGGAGGGAGTGAGGCCGATGCTCTCCCCTGATGCTAATCGAGGGGAGCATTGTTAAATACAGCAGGGAGAGGGCTGCTAATTAGGTCCGGCAGAGATCTCTGCCCCCCTCAGCTGCTATACCCTGCATGAGAATGATTCCTGGTTCCACATGAGGGGAGAGGGAGGGTAATGGAGGGCGCAGTTTAAAGACTTCTTCAGCTCTCGTCATGGGCTCGGACTAAAAGCAAGTTGCGTGTGTGTCGCGTCAAAACTGAAACAACACAATGAGCTTAAATTTGTGTTAAACTATCATGGAGAAGAACCTTTTGGGTGCCCTAACCCTAACCCCCTGTTCAACCTGACAACCATGTTCAAAATTCACTTTTATTAAGCATGACTCAAAAATCACAGTTAACACATTTTAACACTTTTTAGATTTGAAGACAAAAGCAAGCAGAGCACAGGTGTTCAATGTGTTAATAGGAAAATTAAGGAAACACTGTTCCTTTGTAGCTAATTATCAAAAATCTAAAATACTGAAATGTGAGATGATTTACAGTCATAAGAGGGGGGGGGGCACCTCTAGCTCAAACTGCTTATAGGGATAGATAATCTATTGTAGGCAGTTCTGAATGTGCACGATATGGTGTTTTGGAACAGCAGACATTCTGACTTGTGACTAGCGGCTCTGTCTGTAATATACTGCTCCTCTCTAGTCTCTATCATTCATGCTGTTCTCCATCTCCATATACATTTACTAAGTAGTAGTAAGCGAGAGAGAAAAAGAGCTAGCGAGTGGCTGATGAATGTGCTGCTCTGAAAAATATTTAACTCAACAATAAAAGTATCAATCATTATGTGATGATCAGTGTTGATATTGTGGCGACAAACAAATAATCCAGCTCTCATATTGATGAATTTAACTCGGGACAAACGTGATCACTAAGTTTCCACAGTAGAAGTTAGTTGGAGGAGGCGGAGCGGGATTTGACCGAGCCGTATTATCAAATCCTCTCTGACAATGATTCACTGACAGAAAAACCTGTCAATGATCTGAATATCTGTGATTTATTATCTAGGGCAGCAGAGCTCCATCTGAATTGGCCAAATATATTGAAATGCATGGCTCATGAAACACCATTTATTGCAGTTGTCGTCGTCTTGTGATTCGTCTATCGCTCACATTGATATCGTGATGACGATAGAGTTTTGATATATGGTGTGGCCCTAGTAGGAACCACAGGAGGTGTCATGTCACATCATCAGTGTGGGGGGGCATGATGGGTCAACACATTTAATTACAGGTAATTTAATACCATCATATGTATTTAAGTGTCCCTTAGGCCTTGACACCAGTGATATCATTATGTTTTCCAGTTATTTGTGCTGGTGCTGATGATTCACATTAACTATTGCTTTAATCTAAACTACCACAAATTCACACAAAGTTATAATTATCAACATTTAATGGGGACTTTATAGATTGTTTCACAGCAGATGTTGTGAACCTGAATAAAATCAGTCATACACAGTTCTGAAGTTAGTAATCCACATGAAGCTTCACACAGCAGGTGGGTTGTGTGTGTACATACCATTCAATCTTGTTTGCCTGTTTGTGCGAACTCGTAGAAACGTCTGTGAGAAGAGAGGGAGAGAACAAAGATGGAGGAGAGATCCGTTAGACACCACACAAACACCACAGCGCGTCAACAGGGACGAAGAGGACTGGTCACAGTGGGATTGTTTTGGATGCTGAGGCGCCGTGAACCCGATGGGAACCTACATGTCTGCTGTTATCCACCTCCTCCATGTCACGCAGCTTCCTGCCACAGCTGCTTCCCTCAGTCGCTACAACTCGGCGCAGCAAACCACCACCGCGCCTGTAGCGACCCTCCACATCACCGCGGACTCGACCTCGCGGCTGTTATTTCGCGCGGATGGGAAAGGATTGAAAGTGGCGCTCGGCTCGGCAGCAACTTCGCTCCACCGGCGCCATGTTGGCTTGTTATGGTCACGTGACGCGCTGGGGACGGAAGTGGGGGAGACGCCACGTGTTGTTTCGGCGGTCGGCCGCTGGGGGGAGGCAGGAACTTTTCAGTGAGGGAGAAGAAACTGTCTCCCTCATTTATGTTTAAGTATCTATATTTTTGACTCAAATCTATGTATTTTTTAAATCAATATTTAATTAACTACATATTATTTTATCACTTTAGATGGATAATCTCTTTGTACACAGATACACTGGGGACTTTAAACAAAACGCTGGGGGGAAGAAGCAGGTTTCATGAGCCACTATTCACTTCCACAACTCTTCTACTACTACTCTAAAAAACTGCTAATCATAACAACTAATAAAACATGATCATGAAAATCATTTAGTGCTTTTTCTCTTTAAGAGAAATGTTTTGGTGGTTTCCACATAGAGATATTTAGACTTTTCTCTTATTAATATTTTTTTTGTGTCTTAATTCTGCAAGTGGTGTCTTAATTCTGCAAGTGGTGGACGAAATATTTAGATTAACTACTGAAGTACAGAAAAGGGTAGTTACTTTTGAATACAACGATATAAAAATGCAGCATTAAAGTCCCATCTTGGAAATAGTACTAAAGAAGCAAAGTTAAGCTACAAAAACATGTTTTCATATTCTGGACTGTGGCAAAGTTTCTGGCTCTCAAATGTGACGAGAGGCCCCAACTACATACTGTTTATTATCAGGGTTCATAAGCCAAAAAGACTTGGAACTAAAGGTCTAACTTTACACCAGTGGATTTTATGTGTTATGTAAAATATGTACAGGCGCTATCAAACACAGCGGTTAAATAAGTGTAGAGGGTCCACCAGTGGTATCTGTGACAACCAGTTAAATTATGAATTTTGAAAGGGAAACTGTAACATTTTGGTCCTGGGTGGTTCAGGAGGCCTGGGGTAAATTCCTTGACTCATTAAAACTAATGGCTGCACCATTAAATGTAGCATTATGAAATAAATGAGTTGAGGTCAGATTTGATTCTAAAGTGCAGAATGTACGCTTCAGGTCTACAGGGAGTCGAACCCAGAGGCCTGTGTGTCTTTAGCTTTCTGCTTATGTGCTGACTCCAACATCCTGGTGGCGCGGTTATGGATGCCCTTTCTTTGACACGGCAGCGGTGAGTAGGCAGCGCTGCTGTCCTCTCACCCCTCGGCCCTGTCGTCCATCAGCCAGAGCCGTCAAGCAGCGAGGCCTCCTCCTCCCGCCCCAGCCCCCCATTCATCTCCTCACACCTTCCCTGCCCACCACTTCAGTCCCCGGCTCGCTTGCTGCGCATCGCCCCAACTACCGTATCATTACGCTGCACTCACTGAGACGCTGCAGACAGGTCAGGCTTTTTGAGAAAGGGAAGAGGTGGAGAGGTGAGGACCACTGAGACGGGCTGACAGGTAGAGAGGAGCTGGCAAAGCCGACCATTATGCTTCATCTTCAGGGTGGTAGAAAGAGTCACCATTGACTTAATCATTTGTATAATATAAGGTGATTTCAGCAGTTTCACTTAATGAGAAAATCTACTTTACAGCTATAAGGTCTTTATGAGCTGTGTCATCCCGAACATATGGATGGAACGTCCGCACGGACTTAATAGTTCTTATTTTATGGTGCGCGGGGGGGAACCCACTTAACCCGGAGATACATCACGGCCAGAAGAATTACCCGAACAAACTTTGATGAATATAAGAGATAAAAGCAGCCGTAGAGGGAATTTAAAGACGGCTGAGATTTAAGGAGATTGGACTGCTGGTCAGCTGAACTGCTGAAAGGGCGTAAAAACCCAAATCCACCATCATCATCTGCTACGCTCGTAAACATCTGTCATTATTAGATCATTTCACAGTTTGATGGAAGTCTCATGATTTGCTCTTAATGCAGCTAGAAAACACAGAGATCCTAAAGTGCCTTTTACTTACATTTTAAATTTGCTTTAAAATGTAATTGAATGAAAGCAGAGTATAAGACTTTTAGCAGGCTCGCCAAAAAAAGAAAAAATAATATCAGGTAATCAGGATTTTGATTTACAATATTCCTGCATATATTCAACTTAACTTTGAGTGAGCTATATAGAAATCCTATGTTTATATTTACCATTAAATTATGCTTTTCAGTATTCTGGGTTATGATGTTAAAAACTGACAAGATGATTGTCATGAATGATTGTAGTTTCTTCTGGTCATCCATTGCCACAGTTTAAATCTTGCTGGGTATAATTCCTTACATATTTGTGGTCCATAGTTCGGCATACTCACTGAACCTACACAATAAGCTTATGGAAAAAGCTTTCCAGAAGTGAAATACAACATTTTATAAGCAGTGGTTCTGGACTGATCAAATTCCTCTGTGTGTATGTGTGTGTATGTGTGTGTGTCGGTCTGTGAGCGTGACCTGGTATCTGTCGGAGTGGTGGGCGTCTTCAGAGGACATAGGCGAGACCACAGGAGACTCGCCCTCACGCTTGATGTGCACCGACAACAGCATCGACTGTAGGGGGAGAGAGAGAGAAATAAATTATATTGTCTTATACATATGATATATATTGTTATATCATTAACTCTGGAGAAATGATTGCACCTACACCTGTTCTCACAGGACATTTGCTACATGAGGGTTAGGCTTTAATGTGCAAAGGAGCTAAAATGGAAGAGCTGAAAGAAGTTATATGAGTTAAAATATATAAGTGGCAAAAAGGAACTACAAATTCTGATGACATGAGTTGTGAAAGACGGCATGCTGCAACTTGATCGTGTGTCATCTGAACCTGCCACAAGCTGAAAAGCATTCGAAAAGTCATTCGCTGTGTAAAGAATCAATTTGAAGCTAAATCTATGATTAGATTGTAAAATGTTGGAAAAGAACTGCAACAAAAGCGAAGGAAAGATTTCTATACATTGTTGTTTGTATAAAATGAACAATGTCAGAAATGAAACGTATTAAACCATTAAAATGTTTCCATTACAACAAATCCCTTACATAGAAAAAAATAGAAGAAGGACGAGACTTGGAGAGTTATATTGCAACAGATGCTGAAAGCGACACGTCATTGATGATGACTGTAACCTGCCTGACTTTGTCTATAAAATCCCTTCCACTGATTAGACCTAATGTTTATGGGACATTAAGAGGAGTTAGGGGGAAGAACGAGAGATTGAATAAAAGAGTGGAAGCAGGAGATGAGGAGGGAAGAGGAGAGCAAGGTAAACATCTGAAAAAAAAAGAAGGACCACAACTGTCTGACATTACGGGACGCTGCCTGTCCATAAATCTGTCCCCCAGCCCGCCCGCTCTTTGTGTCTCTGTCCCTCCAACACAATATAAAACCACACCAGCTTCTAACCCACTCTGTGACAAAGACAATCCAGGGATCTCCTCAAGTGAACGAGGAGCGAGCGGGAGAAAAAAAAAGAGAACAGGGGAAGAAATGAGAGGCAGTATCATTTTTTTTACAAGGCTTAGCCCTGACAGAGTGTGTGTGTGTGTGCGTCAGTGTGTGCGTCTGTGTGCCCTTATGGTTCCATGTGTGCCGCTGCATTTTTTTTTACAAGGGAGCTATGAAATATTTGTATTTACAGTCGTCTCCTATTAATCAAGTGGAAAGGGGCAGAGCAGAGGCTTAAGTGCTCGACAGCAGTAATCTAATAATAATATGTGAGAAATGACCAACCTCCAGTGCTGCCACAGTAAATTGGACATTATGCATGGTGCTTTTATGCCTGTGTGCGAGTGTGTGTGTGAATGTGTCTGTGTGTGTGTGGTCTTCCCCTTCCTCTTTTACACAGGTTTAAAAAGGTCAGGAATCATTTACCTGAGGGCATCTGGGAATATGCTTTAGTTTTATCATTAGAATATGACATTTAACGGTATGCTACGCTATAAATGAAGGTCGTCCATTGAAACTTTGGTCTTTTAAACCAACCAATTAAAGCAACATGCCAAAAGAAGGGTCATGGAAAAGTTGTATTTCAAGCTGCATTGCAGGGATTTGCTCATCAACACTGTAACACTAAGCTTGTTTAGTGAATTTGAACTGGAAACATTTAACCTGTATAGTGTTAGCCAATAGTGAAAATATAAAGTGAGGCAAAGAGAAAAAGGCAAACTGGCAAATAGTTTCACATGCATGTCACATATCCCTGACATGAGTGTGTGTGTGTTTGTGGCGCCACAAATATCTCATGTTTCTCCTCTAACCCAAATCACCTTCACCTCGCAAGTGGGCCTAACACCCGATAAGTAGGTGTGTTGGGGTTAATCTGCGGCCCTACAGGTTCGGGCGGTGCACAATGGGGGAGGAGACGGCAACAACAGGCCCAGGTGCTTCACACTGACCCTCTTCATTCTGCTGAAAACTTAACAACAGCAGCGAGATGCACAGGCACGGCCGGAGAAGACGGACGATTGTTCTCCCCTCCACCCCGGCTCTGTCTGCCTCTCTCAAGTGCAAGGCCACCCACAGCGCTGCCAGCACATGCTCTAAGCCTGGGTCAGCACCCGTAGGTGTGTGGGAATGCAAATGGAGCCCCTGCACGATTCTACAAATCTCATGTCGCATTCATGTGCACGTTATGTGTATTTCTTCAGCAGCGGGGCGTCTGACTTTCACAAGGTTTTTAAGCAGGAAAGTAAAAAAACAAACTTGAAAATAAACGAAGCAACTGTCATACATGCAGGACTCACAGGCATCCGTTAGACGTGTCAACCAAAACGCTGCTCATTCACTTCGGAGTGATTGATTCAATGCTGAACTGGATTGTGATTCCATTGCATAGCTCGCAATGTACTTGCTGTTCAACCACACCTTCATATGAGTACAACGTACCCACGCATCATATACTTCTTATCTTTGTGAAGGAGGATATCCGGCATAAATCTGTGTAAATAATCCAGAGACGGGAGTGTTTAAATCTATTATTACGCAGATCTAATTATATCTATATATAAGGAACTTCATCTGTTGTTGTAGGAGTGGAAGATAGGATATTTCACAAATACTGAAAACATATTTTAACAATATGTGTTATAGCCTGAAGTAACGTTACTGTGCTTTCACAATAAATGCTATTTATATAGCCTAGTATAATGTCCTGTTCCACAAATATGCATCTGAATGCTTTACACGGTTTCTGTGCAGCAAACAACACCCACTATTCTTTGGAATGGGGGAAGAATTCCTCTCACACACAGAAAAGCTGCAGGAAAAAGGAAGCCATGATGTTTATGTTTAATGTATGTCAGAAAAGCTAAAAAAAAAGACAAAGGAAAACAAGGGTAAGAATTGAAATTAAGAGAAAAAGTCACAAGGATGTTTTGAAGGGACATAAGTGATAATCATAAAACTGTGTCTCTATCTTTTTATTTTTTTATTTTATCAAGTGTCTACACACTTTGCAGCTTATTCAATGTTCTCTGCAGTGAGAGAGTGACTTTTTTTTATGTTACATCTACTATGTAGAGAAGAAGTTACAGATGTGGAGAGGTCTTATCTTTCTTTTTAAAAAAGGGTCTCTGTCTGGCAGCTAGTGATGTGTTCAGATGAGTTAGTGGAGGCAGACACTAAAGGGGAATGCTACTTGATGGAATCATGAATCTGTCTTCCTTTCTATCTCCAGCCTGACGTTCTCTGTCTTTTTCTTCTTTCTCCTTCCGTCTCTATCTCTCTGCATCTCTCCCTCTGTGTCTCTAATTGGAACAATCACACTACAGTGCCTCCAGACCCGGCTGCCTGTTGGATCACATGAGACTGGTACTCCAGTGTGTGTGTCTGTGTGTGAGTGTGTGTAAGCTGTAAGACAGAGTCCTGTAGTTCAGCTGATTTACCCATAGTGCAATAGAGAGGAACAGAGTATCAGCATCAGAGCATCAGTCAAACAATAGATAGTCTAATAGATGGACACAAGCACATGTTCAATGTAATATTCGCTTAGATAAAATTTCCCTTTTTCATTCAGCACCAATTTAATTGTGCTGATAAAAGCATTTTTGATATGTGGCACATCTGATTGGCAGTAAATTGTCATTTTTTTCCTTTTACAGATAAAAATTGAAGGTGTACTTTGATTTCTAATATAGGTTGAGATGAAGAGAGACAAAGAGATGTAAGAAACTGCAGATTTTCTGCTGGAATGAAAACAAACACTGATGGCTGATCTCACCTTAGGTGTTCCAGGAGTGGCTGCTCCATCCTTCGGTGAAGGGTTCTTACCGCTGTAAAGAAAAACACAGAACATTACTTAATTAAGTGTTCAGTTTATGTTACATGTTTCTTGTTTCTTAGTTTGTTTTTTCCACGTCTTTAACACCAGAGAATAAAGCACATTATCTGGAGATATAAGTTCCAACCAGCCGACCATCAACCATTAAGTTGAACATCTTCAACTTCATTTAATGGTATTTTAAAACCTTTGAAGAGTTTGTGTTTTTGTTTGTGTAACATTTTAGATGGGAGACAAATCACACACATTGGATTAACACATTACTTTACCTCGGATCTCTTTCTCTGACAATGTGACTGTCTGATTCTTTTCATTTACACTCCCAGCTCATGTGTTTCTTAAGTCACCCGTTCCTCTATCTCTTTTCCCTCAATTATCTCTGTCCCTCTTTCTCCCCGTCCACCTCTGTCTCTTTCCCCGTCTCCTCTCTCACTGTCTGCCGCCCTAACACAGAGATACATTTCTCCGAGCCTCTTGAAGTGTTGCGACAGGCCTGACGTTGACGAAGCGGGACAAGGTTGTCATGTTTGCTTTGAGACCCTGTTAGCACTCCCGACCTCCTTGGACACACACAACTTCAGCGCGACCTCTAATCTGACAGCATGGCTTGGCAGACAAGGGATTTCCTTTTTCAACGGCTGAACGGGTGGATAATAAAATTAAGAAGCCTTATTTGTATGTCACTTATCTGAGAGGAGAATTTAAAAAGTGGTGCGCAAAAAGGCACAAGAGCAAGAAAAGACAAATATAAGTGCAGTAAAAAAAATGCACAGAGTTAGGAAGGAATATATGCTGAGATTTGGGGATGGATGGATTAAGTATTTTGAGAATATATATATAAACAACTTCTGTTGGCTAATATTTAAGGTAATTCATATGTTATATCTATATAGGGTAATTCTTATCGATGTACTTATCTACATTAGTCAACCTTTTAATTTGCAAAACATGAATTTACACCTTAATTAACCAAGGATCAAAAACATATTTTTAAGGGGAGTGAGTTGTGTAATGTCTCCTATTCTTCTGATATGAGCTAGTCTGAGAAAATAATTATATGATATCACCAAGGTCATATTGTCTTTATAACAGAAATCCCTTTATGACTGGAGCAACATTTCCCATAATGCAACTTAATACAGCTTACTGGTATCTTTTGCCAGTTACTCACCACCAGAGCCAAAGGAGACACTGTACATGTTGCTGTGGATCTTGAATATTTGGGCATTTACCCCAGTCCAGAGAAATGGTGATATTGCATGATGGGAAATGCAGGATCATCACATTCAGCACAGCAGCAGGGCTTCAACTGTAACTATTCATTCTCTAAACTGTCAATTTGATGGAAGTGCAAATATTGAATTGTTTGAGTGGCCCTTTAAAGGCCCATTGAAGCAGCAGACAGACTGCCTCTGGCTGCCAGGATGACATATTTCTGAGTGAAATGGAATATGTGGTCTGGGTATGATTACGAATGGGATTTGATTAAATCTTCCAAATTTGATTGGAGCATTCAAAAGTGGGCATGGCTCAGTGAATGTGGATGAAGTTTGCTGCATAAACTAGACCACAGCCCTGCTCTTATTGAAACATAGTAGCCTATTATATGTTTGGCCGACTGTTAACCAAACACAATCCTAATGCTGAGTGGGGTTAACCTGTCACCTGAATCCTATTTGACTGCATATATGTATATTTATGAAAAGAGAAGAGTTTCTATAAATAGTACAAACATGATGTTTTGTAAGATTTCCAAGGATTTAGCATGTTGTAAGAGATAATATAATACATGATTAAAACTTTTAAAATGCAAAATATCTTAACTTTAACGTTAAAAGGTCAAACAGTCCCCTCATGGAACCAGGTTTAAAAGATGCAGACCAAAATATTCCTGAATTTGCTCCTTGTCCCAATAGGTTCTTCACATTATCTTTTGTGGTGGGTGAAGTTTAAAGAAATTAGTTGAATAGTTTTTGCGTAATCTTGCTTACAAACTAACCATTCAACAAATAAATGTGCAGACGTAGATATTAGCATATTGAATTAAATTTAAAAATAGTTTTCATCAGTCTTCATTGCTGCCCTGTTGCAACATATTCTTTATTTTGCTCTGTGATTAATCAGTAGTGAAGATGATGTGTGTCAAACTGTACAGTACATACATGTAAAATATATATACCTGTGTCTGCATGTATCCAAAACCTTTGTTCAAGGGGAAATGTGTCATTACTGTTTCTGAGCCCCATGTGTGTGTCTGTGGATGTGCATATTCATTGTGCATCTCCAGGTGCTGTGTGTGTAACTGTGTGTCCGTGTGTTGTGTGTGTGAAAGCTGAACAGCGGGCCTCACCTCCAACAACAAAGAGAATAAACATGGGTGACACAGTCAAGCTGCCGTGTAATGCAAGGGAAACACACACACACACACACACACACACACACACACACACACACACACACACATACAATCACACACACACACACACACAACTCTCTTACTCCTTTTCTATCTCTGTCTCTGTCATCTCTCCCTCCTTCTCCCTCCATCTCCCCTTTATTCATTACCTGGAACCTGTGCAGAGGCATCAACAATAACAGCCACCTCTACCTGCTTGTTGACAGTGTCAAACAGCGACAAGAGAAGGGGGGAGAGGGAGAGAGAGGAAGAGAGAGCGAGACAGGACAGCAGTCGCATGCCTGCTGCCACGATGGGAGAAAATTGCCACAATGACAGAGGGGAGTGATAGAGAGATGAAAGGAGAGTGAAAGGGTTGGGGGGGGGAAGAAAAGAGGTGGAAGCAGATGAAATGTGAGGTGAGAGAGATGTGGTGAGAGAGGCAGAAGCAGGCGACACGAGGAGAGGGATCGAGCGAAAGGGAAAGATGAAAGACGACAGAAAACGGGAGAAGGAAAGAGAGGGAGCGATGGGAGAGTCGGTGCGTCTTCCTCTCGCTGCAGCTTCACGCACGTCTGTTTGCCCGGTTCTATGAATTTCTGATGGGGTTACGGGGCTGGAAACTCCGTCTGCCTGCGATTTCAAAGCCAGGAGGAGAGTATAGGAAATGAGCGGCATGGCAAAGCGAAGCAAACACGCAGACAGACGGGAGGAAGAGAAGGGAAACGAGGGATGAAGAGACGGGACATGAAGCAGTTTTAAAATGTGTTGTGGTAATGAGGCATGTGTGTGGACAGGAGGGAGACAGGCGCTTCAGGCCGAATCTTATTGTCCCACTGCGTCACACAGAACCTTCCCTCAACTGGGTGAACCTGTTAGATCTGTAACAGGAAGTAGTCCTACAGTACAGGCCTAAGGATCAGATAGTGGGTCACATGTACCTCTTTGTTATTTGATATTGCTGCTAATAAAAACAAAAGGGGAAAAGGAGGAAGAGATGAACTGTGTGTCGACTGCCTGAAACAAATAACAAGTTCGGAGATCCTAACTGATCATAGTAATAATCAGGTCTGACATTTAACCTGTTATTTTGCCTCTGTAATAAATCCTGGGTGATGATATGAATACAGTTTAATTGCACACATCAAATAAATGCAGCGGTAAACAACAATAACCTCTGAAGTTAATAAAGTTAATCACCAAAGCATTGTGCATAGAAATTGTCCTAGGTTTTTATATATATATTTAAATGTGTAATAAAAACACTAGTAAATGATGATATTTGTCTTCATTCCACTTAATACATTTTCCTGCACCATTCAATGGGACACATGATGGATTAAATATTACACTTCCTGGTAAAGTTGTTGACTTTTAATAGATAGATGAAGGAAAATAAGCGGTGGTTGCGATATCTGAACATTTACTTTCTTTTAAAATGCCTTGATGCAAAACTCTTGTGCAGCGATATCATAACAATATTCACTATAGTGTTCATTACTTGAAATACTAATTACATCATATATGAAATGTTATACATGTCAAATATAGTTTTTTTAAAAGGTGAAGGATCTTTTTAATTAACCTATTATCACTGCTCATTGTCTGTTGTTGTGATTTGTGTCTCCAGTTATATACTGCCGTTGTAAAATCCTGAAACACGTCGAAACTAAAAACAGCTAAAGCCTGCAGCCACTTAATATAGTTCATCATTATTAAAGGATTATAACCTCTAGGAAAAAAAAATAATCAAGAGAGAGTCTCCTGTGTCATTGATCAGTACAGCATTAGTTTCTATTGGGTCGATCAGGAATTTGGAAGCAATAGCACTCAGCAAAACTGTGTGCACCGTCCTCAAACCTGGTTAAATCTGCATCAGCAAGAGGGACAGAGATTTGCCTCAGTGCTAGTTGTGTGGAATAGATGGAAGGAGGAGTGCATGGTTGGTGTTAACCTCAAGATACTGATTGCTTTTTGCCTTTTTGTGTTGAGAGGTGGGGGCCCCTCTGTGGAGGGAAATTGATTATGGAGGAGGAGGAGGAGGAGGAGGAGGAGGAGGAGGAGGAGGAAGAAGAAGAGGAAGAAGAGAAGGAGTGGGGATATGAAGAGGAGGGGTGATGGGGTATGTAGATTACTTTGCCCCCGTGAGCCACCTGACATGTACGGGGCATGATAGATTTCCATTTGCTCAAGTCAACTTGAGTGTGTGTGTGTGTGCGTATGTGTGTGTGTCCGTGTCCAGACATGAGAAGCTGTGGCCCATGAACAAGCGACATAGCTCGGAGTCACAGGAGAAGACAGGTTGGCAGTTGTAATGAAACACACACACACATGCATACATGAACATACAGACACACACACACACACACAAACACACACACACGCACACACACTTACGGGGAGAACGGAGGAGAAAAGCGGGGAGAAGAAATAGAAAACAAACACACACACACACACACACACACACACACACACTCAGAGGGAATGCGGGATGAGACACATTTTTCACACCAGGACACTGAAACACGCACACCTTCGTCTCCATACCCACAGCTCTTTCATTCAGCAAGTGCTGGACGTCATTAAAGGCAGATTTACTACAAATTGGACGAAATTCCCACTGTCACTTTCAATGATGGCTGCTACCATGCAGAGTGCCAGAGAGAGGGAGCGACAGATTGTGTGTGTATGTGTGTGATACAGAACAAGGTTACTTTTGTGATATAACAGACACACACGCTCTCTGCCTAAATTGTATCTCCTCCTCACATTCTGTCAAACATGCACAAACTCAGATATTTGTACGTTTGTGAGGAACATTTATCTCAAAATATCATTAACTTGTATCTGATGTTTCCCTCTTTCCTCTCTTGCCCTCTTATTTATTTTTTCCCTTGTGTGTGTGTGGGTTTGTGAAGGATGGGTTAATGGCGAGTAGCAAAATCAGCCAACCGTGACTTTGGCCACCATCTCATCTCACTGGGGATGACGCCGTTTCCTTAAATAACCGTGTGTGTAAGAGTGTGTGTGTGTGTGTGTGTGTGTGTGTCCCTGGGTCTTGAGCTTCCAGATGCTTATGGAGTATCTCAGTACTACAGGAGGAAGGGCAGACTACTAACCTTTATTAATTATTAAAGCCATATACAAATTACACACCTCACCATATCACACAGTGATTAATGACTGGCCCCTGCTCTTCTTTTTCATTCTATTATATTCAAGCTGGAAATTCTAGTCTAAAGATCAGTTGACCTGGGTTTTGTAGACTTTCAGCCACATGCCATGGTCTTCATCACAGATGAAGGTGGTTGAACACTGTTTTGAAAACACCTGAACCATTGCAGTGACAACTAAGCAAACTCTATCTGCGGATGAAGTCCATGACACCTGGCTGAAAGCTGCGATTTGTGATGAGACTTTTCGGGGGGGAATTCTTGTCAGTACGTTTCATTTAGTTCTTTCGATTTTTGTTTATTCCCAACATCCCTCCATCTTTCCTTCTTGTTCAGCTTAATTCTTCTCTTTATTCCCTCACTTTTTTAGAAATCGCTGACCTTTGATCAAGTGAATATTTGTACCAAATTTTAAGAAATTCCCCCGATGCACACAGATATCGTGTTCACTTGGACGCAAAAGAGGAAGACGGAGGGATGGAGAAACAAGAAGGCAGAAAGAGAGAATAGGGGGATGACAACAGGGAAGAGGAGGAATGAGAAGGACTGGTGTAAAGACAGGAGGAGCTATAGTGGGGGTAAACTGGGGTAAATGAAGTGTGATTTTTACGTGGGGTGACGCTATCTGTTGCCCTGTTCCTCCAGGTTAATGGGGACCATCATAAACCTTGGCTGCTAAGGTGGACATGGGTCACACGGCAAACCACCCGCACACAGGCCACACGCATATGTACACAAACACACACTCACACACCCACACGTACACACAGCCAGACGTGCGGTCAAGGTAAAATATGGATCCTAATGGTTGTGTCCCATCGTTAAAAGGGCTTGCACTTGATTTATCCGCCGTAAAAGAGCTCGTGCAACTGTCATGAAGAGAAGAAGGGGGCGGCGGTGATCTGCAGGTCACAGGTTTGAATCCTAATCCCTGTAGGAAACACTTAGCGGCGCGCTGATGGCATGCATCTGCCTTCTATGCAGATTTATGGCGCCAAAATCTCTGCATGGAAAAAATGAGGGGTCAGTGACCCCTGACATGAAGGCTCAGTCTTCACTCTATGTCTGACAAAAATTCATTTTTATGAGTCCTAAAAGTTTACCTTTTCTGCTCCATTAGTATCCAGATAATGTCACTCGAGTCCAGCAAATTAATGATGACATATGTTCAATTAATTTATGGGACTTTCAGGCATTAAAGAAATGACGAACAACAGTATAGAACATCCCTTAGTGTGATAATCTGAGGGAAGAACTTCTCTCCTGTTTGATGCCTGTGTGTGTGACAATTACATCAGTGACAATCAACTAACAATAACCTTTACTCATTATTAATTGATTGTGTCGGATCATGAATCCGGATCGTTGTGGTACACTTTATCCCTGATGTTCTGGCTGTGCTTGTCCTGTGTGGTGTGTGGACACTGTGGCACGGTGCAAGGCTACCAGGTCTAATGTGCAGTGAAGCTGTGGCAGCAATCATTTGTTCAGTTTTTTGTGCTCTGTTGAGCTGCGATTTCAACTCTGAATTGATTGAACTGTGTGTGGAGTTTGTGTGAAAGACAGCCGGACAACTTGTCTGAGGCCTACCTGAGGCATACGGCAGCTAGCCTGTCTATCTCCGTCTCCATGTGCTCCTGCAGCTCCCCGGGCCTGAGCAGCACCTGGCAGATGGGACAGATCGGAGCCTGGCTGTCGTACAGGGACATCTTCTTTTTACCTGGAGAAGAACATGGAATGGGACAAAGAGAGAGAGAGACATCAGTGTGTGTACAGGACAAAACAAGAACATTAATTCTTTTCAGATACAATATAGTTGATTGTGATCTGAGGTGACCCCTAATGATGGTGCTTGCTTTTTCTCTGCTGGGAACTGAAGGAACTGAACAACATAGACGTATTAAGAAAAGAAAAATGAAAGAAACCCCATTTGGGTATGGTCCATACCCCATCCATTAACCTGGAGGAGGCGAGGTATATGACCTTTACTACAGCCAGCCACCAGAGGTCAATCCCTTCACTTTTGGAGAGCTGTCATGTCATCCATCTTTATATAAAGTCTATTGGAATACTGCAGTCATCAGGATTCTGCTGTACAGACGGCTTCAATCAAGTTTTACAAATCAAAGTTTGAGTTTATGTCTTTCATGAAACACAAACGCCAAGCGAATGCCACTGTGCAATCCTGCAAACAAAGGGGAGTCGAGCCGTACAGTCTCCATTGAGCAGTTCCTCCCAGGTCAAAGCACATTCAGACTTGTCAGCCAGATGAGCTAATGCTGTATAGAGTCTGCCAACACTGCCTCACTTCATTGTCCTTGATCAGCAGGCCACAGGATGAGGTCCACCTGTTTGTGTGTGTGTGTCTGTGTGTCATTGTGTTGCTGGGGCGATGTGTGCATTCAGCAGAACAGCCCCAGATTGTGTTTGTGTGTGTATAACACTGTACATCCCATTTTCGCCGTCTAACTTGGCTAAAAATACCATCCATTGAAAGTGTCTCGGTGCTTAATGTTGGAGGACACTTCCTGAAATTCCTCTATTTAGCCAATCAAATTAGCTTTTTTTAGGCCATGAACAATAGGA
This sequence comes from Pseudopleuronectes americanus, assembly GCA_038501795.1. Taxonomy (NCBI): domain Eukaryota; kingdom Metazoa; phylum Chordata; class Actinopteri; order Pleuronectiformes; family Pleuronectidae; genus Pseudopleuronectes; species Pseudopleuronectes americanus. Next base: position 5,055,460 of record CM076730.1, on the reverse strand, counting down.
CCCGCCTCAGCCAGGATATCCTGTTTAGACTGCATGTCACCACGGCAACAGGACCAGGTATGGGGACTCCCTATCTGTCTCGTCTGGTGGTTTTCTCTTTCTCACACACACACACACACACACACACACACACACACGCACACACACCCCTCCCTCCCTGTCTCAGAGCGTGTGTGTGCATACTGGCCTCCTGCTACTTAACGGAGCCCACAGCACTGGACATGTTAAGTGACTTTGAAAAATAGGTAATCGATTACTCTCTATCTCTTTCTCCTCTTTTTTTTTCTTTTCTCCACGTCTTTCTTTCTCACGTGCTTTTCTCTCCAACCTCATCCATGTATAATTTTCTGCTCCCTATACCACCCATTTATTTGTTACATTTCTTTTCTACCTCCTACTCCCTCCTTTCCCCCCCCCCTTTCAGTTATCCCATTACCTCATCTCTCCCTTTTTGCCTATGTTCCTCAATGTTCTTTCTTCCTCTCCTCCACCTCTTCTCTACCTTATTGTCTCCTCCACCACTCTGCCTTTGGTAAATATCCATTTCTCCATCTCTCTCTTTTTTCTCCTCTGCTCTCTTCTCCTCCCTTCTCCCCTTTATTGCTTTGACAAGATAATTTGAGTCATGCTGAAGCCGTCACCATCCGCCACAGCAAACAAAGAAAGATCCAATCCCTGTCTGCAGCTGATGGGGCTCTTTCAATTCCGCAGGCAAACACACACCTGGAGGACACGGTCACACACACACACACGTTTACAAACACGCCTATATGGTGTTTTTTATTTTTAGGCTTTTATAATATCGGATTTTTTAAGTAAATAGTTGCACACTGTGAGTGCATGTAAATGTGAAGTGATTTTCTTTTGAAATGTGACATTTTCTCGATGGATGTGACTTTTATTTGCTACTTTCAATAGATTTGAGGTTAAAGCAATGTAAATGCATGTCTGACAAAAGAATGGCCACAATCAACCAGAGGAAAGTCTTAGGTGGAGGAGTTTTGTAAACTGTGAATTGATTTGAAATCATTTTCTTTACAATAGGACCGAAAACAAACTGTTTACTACAAACAACGTCCTTAGACACACAAATCATACTGGGTCTGATGTTTGAAAAGGCGGAAAAAAATCAACATTGAAAGGAATTGAATAAAATACAGTAGAAGAGAAGAGAAGAGAAGAGAAGAGAAGAGAAGAGAAGAGAAGAGAAGAGAAGAGAAGAGAAGAGAAGAGAAGAGAAGAGAACATAATAGAAAGGTTCAGTATTTGTCCAGCATGTGAAACAAATAAGTATCTATTCTAAAGCAGCTGCTAATAAATCAGAAGACCACCTAATTCCAAAATATTCCTTTTAATTTTTGTCTGTTTTTCATTCTCCTTCTCATGCGCTTGACTTTTCTTCTTAACACCCATATTACATTTCTCCCTTTCTTTCCCTCTCTCCCTCTGTTTTTTCCCGCTCTTTGTCAAGCGCTCCCTGAGGGAAGTGAGTGATGGGGGAGAGGTGGCCGAACAGATAAATCCAGGGGAGGAGGAGGAGGAGAAGAAGAGGAGAAAGGGGGGTGAAGAGGTGCTAGGGGGTGGGCAGTGTTGATGTGATGTCGCACACCGGGCTTGTCAGAGCCTTAAAGATGATTAATGTCTGGGCGACACACACACACTCGTGCACGCTCCTCCACGTGTCCCGCTCTGGACCTCACAGCTCAAACACCCTGCGGCACAACAAGGGTGCGTTTAATCTCGGGGAGCGGAGGGAAGTCACCGGAGTCAGAGCCGGTGGGGGGAGAGGATGGAGGAGAAGAAGAAGGCCTGGACAATAACAAGGAAATAGGCCTGACAGGACTTTTTAGTGCTGAGATTCCTCAGCAAATGCCAGGTGCATGCTGGAGCGAACGAGGGATGGATGGATGGAGGAGACGAGAGAGGAGGTGTGCATCCCTCTGACAGCCATGATGGAGTGTCGGCCTGATCCCCCCTAATGTGCCAAGATGGATTGTCTCATCTCTCTTTCTCTTCTCTCCTCCTTTCTTTCCTACTCCCTCTACCTTCGGTTTTCCTAGTTTCACCTCTTTGCCTCTCTTCCGTATCCCTCTCTTTATTCAGCCCATCTCTCTGTCCCTCCCTTCTCATTTCACCTCACTCCCCTCCTTTTCATCTCTGTCACTTAATCCAGTTAATGGCGCTCACTGGTTTTTGTCCATGTCACAAAACAATATGTCACCTGGTCGACAGGAAGCATATCCACTGACTTCTTGCATCTTCTATCTGCTTTATATATTTCCATGCTGGAGCACTAAATCCAGAGTGACACTGATTTCAAACATACACTAGGTGTGTGAAAATTCCCAGCAACAGGTGACATATAGTGAGAAATCATATATTAGACTCCCTGCAAACAAACTCAAATCAATAAAGGGGAATGGGAACCACCAAGAAGTTAATTAGTGGGAAGTGGGGATTTTTTTTAATTTTATGTGAATGCGATCTATGTCTGAATCATTTATATCTTTTGGAAGGCACTAAAGAAGAGGTTTTTTAAAAGTCATTGGAAGAAAAGCAGAGGGTTTTAAATTAAATAAAGGGACATGGTATTTTTAGGGTCAGTTAGAAATAATATAACTGGATAAAAAATAGTGTCAATACCAATCCCTAATCAATAGGAAAAATGTATGTAAAATGTATTTAGGATAAGGTAGTCCTTTAGTTGTAAAATGTGCTTTGTAGCACAGAAGCATCAGAGGTAACCTCCAAACAGAGAATTAGTGTTAGATGTGCTTTATATATAAAGCAGTTGACCAAAAACAGCTTTTAGAATTTTAATAAAAATCTAAACGTTTTCATATTTGACATCAAAAAGTCGTTTGTATAGACATTGTATATAATGGCAGGTTTATTTTCACACACCACACACCCTAACAGGCAATTACTGACAGCAGATGGTGAGGAGGACAGAGCTAGATCATACGGAAGAGCGGAGAGCAAAGACGAGGAATCCTCCCTCCCCACATTCACCCTTACTTGCATCCTTCCATTCTTCCTTCCCTTCCTGCTTCCCTTCTCTTAAACTCTGTGCTGACTTTCTTCACTGCTTTGTCCTGACTTTCTTCTTCCCCACAGCCGATGCTTCCCTCTGTCCTTCTTTGTGCACCTAAACTGCATTTGGCATTTACAAGATTTATCTCTTTAGCCAACAGCTGATGAGAACTAGGGAAACGTGCCCATCATCATACAGCTAGTTTTATCTGTTTTAACACGTGCAGCATCCTCCATCCTCCATCTTTCATTTGTTTAATTATTTTACTTTTTCTCCTCTGCTGCACCCTCTCTCTCTCTCCTCCCCTGTCTCTCTGTGTCCCCCAGTGTCTCTCCAGGCGTTGCTGTGGTCCAGATGAAGTGGGAATCAATAGATGCCAGATAGCGCGGGCTCCCAGTCACAGACTACAATGAGCTGAGGTAAAAGGCCACCTCCAGAGAGGACTGGGATTGTCAGCTCAATACTGGCTCTCAATGGGACCAGAGATAAAAAACCATTTGGGGTGTCCTCATGGCTCAATGGCCTAAGAGGCAAACCTTGTACTCACACCACTGTGGGCCCAAATCCCGTTTAATGACCTGTACTGCATGTCATCCCTTTGCTTTTATCTTGCCCATCATCCTGCCTCTCAGGAAACAGGGGATCGGTGTATATGGGACTGTTACTGAAACCGAGAAATGTGTTGTTGTGCCGACTGTAAATCGAACAAAGATTAAAGTGAAAGCAATCATCCATTTACTGAAGTTTATGATTTGCATGTTCTCTCTTTTAAAAGATGCAGACGGCTCCATGGACAAAAAAAAGCTTTTGATTGCAGCAAGTAAGAGTATTTTCTATCTTTAAATTGTTGTTGTAAATGATACACACAATCAGCTAATGAGCGCGGAGCATGTAAACTGGATTTAAACACGACAATAAGACTCAGAAAAGAGAAGGGCCTGATTTATTGGTTGGCACAAATACAATTTGTCTGTGGGCGACACATGTGTAGGCACACACACACACACACACACACACACACACACACACACCGCAACATCCACACTCTCTAGACACACAAGCACATTTCCCAAATGGAATTACAAAGTGTCTACATGTAGAGGCTGTTTTTCTGTCCTTGAACAACTGTCTTCTCCTTGTGTGTGTGTGTGTGTGTGTGTGTGTGTGAGTGTGTGTGTGTGTGTGTGTGTAAAAAAAAACCTCCTTGTTGTTCCCCTAAATGAGTTTTCTGACATGCATCAAGTGTTTATGCCCGCTGCCCCTCTTTCCTCGTCTCCCCCTCCTCCTCCCTCCCTTCGCCACCCTCCCTCCCCTCGCAGCCCGCCCGGCCGGTTAGCTATAACACCCGCCAACATCGGTAAACAAGGAAATCTCTCAGCCGCGGCCCGGCGTGTAACCGCATTACCGCGCCCGATAACCTCTTCAAATAATGTGCGATAAGGGGAATTTGATTTGATTCGTGGAAAAAAAAGGGGAAGGAGGGCCACTTCTGCCCCCCCCCCTCCAATCTCCTCCTTTATTTTATTTCCTTTTCTCTCTCTTTCTCTTTCCTTCTTCCCTTCACCCCGCCATCTTCTCCTCTTCTTCGTCTTCTTTACTTAGCCTACTGTCCCTCCTCCCCACACATCTTGCACAACCCCCCCGCTCCCCTACTTATTCTCCCCCTTCTCCAGAATGACATCCCCTCGCATCCACAATCAAATAAATCCCACTGAGGTGTCAGCCTTCATTTCGACTCTCTCCTCTCCCCCCGACCACGGCAAGGTGAGGTGAGAGGGGCCCCGTAAAGCCATCATCTCCATAATGGCAAGTATGAGCCCTAAAGCCCAAAACCAGGGGCCGTATTAACACAAATGGGACTAGCAAGGTGTGTGTGTGTGGTTGTGTGTGGGTGTGTGTGTGTGTGTGTGGCTCCTATTGAGGGGATATGTTTTTTTCTTAAGTGAGCTGTGATTTAAGCAGGCCAGACACTAGGCTGATCACTAGGTCTCCAGGTGTGTGTGTGTGTGTGTGTTAGTGTGTGTGTGTGTGTGTGTGTGTGTGTGTGTGTGTGTGTGTGTGTGTGTGTGTGTCTGTGTGTGTTTGCAAAATAGATGAGGCTGTGTGGCTCATTCAGAGGACATTTGATGAAATGGAACGGGGGTCAACTTCAGTTTGCCACCGAGTCTGCGACGCTCTGCTCCGTTTATGTGTGCGTTTCCTGTGTCTGCTTGGACGTGTGTGTGTGTGTGTGTGTGTGTGTGTGTTTGCCTGGTCTCACCCCCTGACAGTGATGCATGGCACTTTTAAATAGCACTCCTCCACACCCTGCTCAAAACTCATCACCAGGCTCTTTCACTATCCCGCCCTCCCTCCCCCTCGCTCCCTGGGGTTGTCACTTTTAGAAAAGCAAATGAAATGTCGGCGCGGCGGAGAGGAGGGATGAAGAGATAGCCAGATAGACGGATAGAGAGGGGAAAGGTGTGTGTGTGTGTGTGTGTGTGTGTGTGTACAGACGTGTGTATGTGTTTGCTGTCTGTTTAAGTCGAGGGACAGAACGTTTCTGTGTGAACATATGCATGCTGCACAGTGAGAACTAGAGTGAAATGTAAATGAGGAGATACATTTATCCCTCACAGACAGGACATCTGGCAGCATGGGGAAACTGGGGCTGTTACTAAAGGTGGAATATTCTTTCACTCTGTCACCAGGAGGAGATTTGTTACAAGTGCACAGACTTTGCGAGGCTACCCTGCTCTGAAACACAAACTAAAACTGAAAGAAATGCACATGGAATTTAGAGGATTGAGGAAAAGGGAATAATAAATCATCAGCTGCCTGTTTGCTGATGAATGGTCATCTGATGATCCCCCTGAGAGTGTGTGAGTTGGTTTTTACTCCTGGGACCCTCTCGAGTGTGTGTGTCTGAAAGAGAGTGGTGTGTGATGCTGGTGAGGTTATCACGACTACTGACAGCTGTTTATTCAATCAATCAAATTGTCAGTGTGTGTGTGTGTGTGTGTGTGTGTGTGTGTGTGAGAGACAGAGAGAGAGAGAGAGAGAGTGTGAGAGAGGGACAGAGAAAGAAGTAAATGAATGGTGCATTAACCAAGCACTGACCCACTAAGCAGATGTACACACATCCAAAACTAACCACATCTCACACAGACACAAACACACAAAGCTTCCTACAATTTGACTAAGTTATAATAACTTAAAGGGCCCAACATTTACGAACATCTGTCATGAGAAAATCCATTCCTAAGGATTTTTTTCTTCTTTCTTCTTTATTGTTTTCTTTTTTAATATAAAAAATGTGTTCTCTTTCCACATACAAACACATTTGAAATATGTCATAATCAATAATAAATGATCAGTCTATGCGTTATTCATATTTAAAGATTCGGGGAACCTGTACATTGTGCTTTTTGAATATTAAATGTTTGAAATATTCACTATTTCTGCATTTGGGGTAATTTTTTATCTGGAAAATACTACTATTGTATATTTATTGAGGTACTTCACAGTAAAATATTGGCTACAACTTGGCCTGAATGATATATCTTTCATCACCCTGATTATCACAAAAATCCTCACACCAAAACAAAGAGACATTTTTGCTTTCATTGACCTATGCCCTGCAATTTGTTGTCTCTCTGCTGAATGACTCTACTCCATTTCTCCTGCCTCAGCTGTGAGCAGGAGGAGCAGCAGGAGGAGGAGGAGGAGGAGGAGGAGGGATACGTAGCGGAGAGGTGTGGGGGCGTGAGGCCTGTCGGCACTCATCTCCATCCCAAAGGACCTCGACACTACAGGAACATGTCGTGTCAGTGGGCGAAGTGGGACCATCAGCAAGTCTGAGACACACACACCCTGACTCAGCCCTAATCATTACACACACACAGACACACACACAGGCACACACAACTATTGCTTGTGTGTGCTAAGTAACAATTGGCAGAATATTATCATTACCAGTCACGACACACCGCACAAACATGTTCATAGTGTACATATCTTTATCTAGTGTTTAATTTAGTAATCCACTATTTTTACATACTGTTCAATATTATTTTTATATCTATGCTCACCACGAACATACCATGTGTGAAAGATACTTGACAATAAAATCTGATTCTGAATGATCTCCCTCATTTACTTTTCCTTTCGTCTTCCATTCCGCCTCCTTTTATCTCCTCTATCCCCTTTTTCTCCCTCCCTCCCTCCCTCCCTCTCATTATCTCCCTCCCACTGCCTTCATATGGTCTAGCGGCTGAATTAATTACCAAAGCCAATTAACGCTAGATTGGCTGATGTTTTAACTAATTAGCTTTAATGAGGGTGCCGTGGCTGCCTGCACCGTGTTAATTGAATCCTAACAGCGGAGGAGGCCGCCTGTGGAGGCAGAGTGAGGGATGGATGGATGGATAGATGGATGGATGGATCCAGGCATGTGCACACTTAACGCACACACACACACAAACACACACGACTTGTTATTGATAATATTTAGAGCGCATCGCAGTAACACCCACCCAGTTGTTGCTGCTGGTTTATCATTAACATCCTCAGCCTATTCTTAGGAGACACTGTTTAACCACACTCACACACAAAAAAAGTGATGTGATTACGTTCTGTCAACGTGTGCATTCCCTTCACTTGCTGGGTAAAACCTCCGCTAACAAGGTTTTATTAACACAACTCATATCCTCGCCTTGTACCTGTGTGGTCTTACACGGCTGTGTTTGTTATTGCACACAGCGTGCCCGGCAAAGAGGAGCAGCAGATTAAAATCTTAGATCAATGTCATGGCGTCCTCTCGGTGCAGGATTACCTGCTGCGCACCTGAACTTATTCTCCGCCTGCTTTGTGACGGCAGCGTCATGAGGACGAGATGTGAAACCTGTGAGCTCTTGCACATCAAGGTCTGAGTATTTTCATCCTGTACCATGAGATTTCCAAACTGTTTCTCTCCAGTTTTGGTGTTTATCAACCTAATTTAAAAAAAACTGCATATTTACAAGTTTCCACAACTCAAAATATAACCAAATCTGTAGGATAATTAAAAAGTTAACCAGCATCAAAAGAAACATCAAACATAATATAAAAAGTTTGAAGCAAATGTTTCTTACAAAGCAATAATGCCATAACTACAGGTTTGGCCCAATCTGAGTTAAGGGTAGAATACAATATTTTGACGTTTGTTTAATCATTTAAAAAGCAACGTAAATGCAAGATAGAGTTAAAAATCTAACTGTAAAATCTTGTTTTGTCTTATTATGTTTATTTTGCAATAAAATACAAACAGTGAACCTGAAAACCACTGGATTAATTTTTGGAGAGCATGTTATGAAAAGGAAGTTTTAGGTCAATCCAATTCTGAGTGTTTGTGACAGAGAAAGCCTAAAACCCTGTTTCGGTTACTACCCTTCAATCTGATCCCACTCCAAAGAAGTGGAATTATATTAAAATCATTCTTGAGAGAAAGGATGAACAAGAACGTGGTTTAAAACCAGATAATTATATGAAACAAAGCTATAGACTCTGTCCCTCAAAACACGAAAGTTCTATAAATTAATTGCTTGTAAATAATTCAGATTTTTCTCTTTCATATAAATAGTGCTACAAACACGCACTACCAACGTTTTAGTGATATCATGTCCTCCCTCTGTGTCTGCTCCCATCCTGCTGCTTCAAAGACACGAGCGTGGGCAGATTGTTTGAGGGGGCTATAAAAAACTGCATGTCTTTATAAAAGGCTTAATGATTTTAAAGTTACAAGAGAGAAGAGCCTGTAGTTTGTCTCGTCCATCAAGTCTAGCACCGGCGCCTTGGCCAAATGGCCCTGCCTCCTAACCCGGCTGCTCGGCGCTGCACTCTCCCTCCCTCACCCGCTCTCTCACCCATTTTGTCATTTTGTGCAACTTAGACTAAATTATTTCTGTCCCTACCCTCAGCAACTCTTTCAGTGTCTCTGTTTAACCTTCTTTTATTCATCAGGTCTTCTTTGAAGAGAGTAGAGACAGGTGAGATGGAATGAATGAGTAAGCTCCTACACTGATTATAATATTGCTTGATTCAAATTGGCCAAAGTATCATAATCCACCACTGGAGCACTGTCCATTCATTTTAAGAGCATGAGCCACTTTTTTCCACCGTATCGAATGTTTGTATTTCAAGACATCGTGCTCAATATTTCAGGAAATCGAGCCGAGCTCTTTGCCAAGCTGGGGATCGAGTGTATTATATCAACTTCAAGCCCCTTGTAGACCCTTAGGCACCTCCGCCACCACTTCTCACTGCAGCAGCACTACATCTTGCAATAAGGTTCCTCTTACACATGTTAACCCTTTTGACCTGTTGTTGCAAACTGTAATCAATAGGCAGCACTCACAGCTCCGTCTGTTCCCCTCACACATTCAGAAATCAGGTGGTAGGGGAGACACGCGGACCGGATGAAGGACGATCAAGAAGTTAACACAAAGCCTTTCTATGTGTGTTACGATTTCCCTGCCTCACGCACACTGAAACACACATCAAATCCAGGTTAACACTCACATACACTCACACACACATTCCGGAGATGCGGTCATGTCAAGGAGTAGAGTGGGGACCTTGAGGGTGCAACGTTCATAAGTTCTGCCACTGTCCATCCATCTTGAACTAATTTTCAATTTCTCTAAAAGGGTGAGAAATTACTGCTTCGGTATCAGAGTGCAACAAAAACTTTTGTGTGTTTCCTTTAAATTGTGCTAATAAATGTGCAGTGAAAAAGTACAAGGAATTGAGATTTATTCAAAGCATTTAACTTCAATTAAATGACATTTACATTCTTATCAGCCACATTTTTGTGAGTAAATTTTGAGTTATTTTGCAGACTGTGTTGCATGTGTCTGCTGTGACTTGTTTTTCATTTTGACATTGCCTATGGGGGGAGAGAAGCCTTGGATTTATAGCTTGTGCTAACCAACTTTGGAACATTCTGATTTATGGTTTTCTGTCTGTGACGCTGATTCTGATTCAGACACAATCGCTGCCATAAACACACAGATACACATCTGCGGTGACAACAATAGCCACATGTAAATCAGATAAATAGATGAAATTGAACCGTAATTCAACTGGGCCCATTCAGCTCCTGAAAGCTCAGGCGCCTTTTGTACAGCAGATGATATTGTAGGTGTGTGTGTGTGTGTGTGTGTTGGCTTGTCAGCAATTGAGAAGAACCTATTTCCTCCTGCTGAATCCCCGGCTCTAAATGATGGATTGATATCTTTCTCACTGTGGATTATATGTGCATATGTGTGTGTGTGTGTGTGTGTGTGTGTGTCACTGGCCCTCTCAGCCTCTCCTCTCGGGCCCTTATCAGCTCTTGTCACAAACAGAGGATAGGGGATAATCCTTCATACAAGGGGAGCAGTCTGGCCTTCCATCTATCTCACTGTCTGTCGAGCTGTCTGCTATATTACCCCTCTCACTGGAGCGTCACTGGAATAGAAATCAAACGGACACAAACCAAACTTCCTGCATCTTGGATAATCTCTGTTGGCACAACTTAGATGGAAAGTTTAAAACTCGTGTTTTTTTCTTTTTTGTACAGAGTTTGGTCAGATTGTAAAAGCTTTGCTGCAAATACTGTGTAATTATTTGCACTGAGGATAAACACTTAAGTTAAAAAGTTTACTGATGGGAATTGTGTGTTTTCCTTGGGTGTTAGTCGGCCTGGCTGGAATAAAAAACACACCACAGGCCCCATTGGGAAAAAACGACTGCAACCCAGATAATGAAAACTTTCCTAAGTTGCTGGTCAGGCCTACGCCTTGGGGACGCTGTGTTGTGGTCTGGGTGTCGGCCACGTCCTTATGACAGTGAGTGCTGCGGGTCACCCTGAGTTCTAAGAACCAGAGAGCTTCCCAGCTCCAAACTGGGATGGACAAGGGTTTACTTGGGAAAACCCAACTTTCAAAGCCATTTATAAAGTCGCAGGGAATCATTTACACAGCACTCACATTAGGTCATTCACACAATCTAAAATGAGACTTTAACATGAAAACACGAGGACAAATTGTTACCCACATTACCGCTTGAGAAAATATTCAATCCAAATGGAAAAAAAGCCCATTGTTTTCATGTAAATCCCAGTGTTTTAGTATATGGATTCAGCCTAAAATACATGAGCACTCTATACATACGCCTGTCTGTCTGTCTCCCTGTCTGTCTGTCTGTCTGTCACTGATTCCCTGTACCATCATACTATCCAGAAATGGGGGAAATATGTACAGATACATATATATATATGTGGGTGATAACACTTGATAGGAGCAGAGCAAAGATGTCTATCAGCTGGAGTGGGGTACTGCACAGGTCACACCTGAGGTTATTCTGTGGGTGTGCGTGTGGTTGGGTGTGTGTGTGACAATCAGTCATAGCTGCAATTGGACATCATTGGGATCTTTATCACTGTGCTATCTCTCTGCTCTACAGGACTCTGCCCATCAGCTCTCCCTCCTCTCCTGTTCCTGCCTCCCCCTCTCACTTTGCCTGGTGATATCAAAGTGCCCAACAGAGGGGGATGTTTCACTACACTTTGCTCTGCTGGGGCCTTTGGTGTTTTTCTCTGAAGAAGTAATGTTTCATAAAACGTCATTTAAACTCACCTTTCTTTTTACACTTTCAGGTCTTCTTCTGAGCCAGTTATAAAATGTAAAAAATTTTACTAAAGTATTTCCACTTTTATTTTTCCATAAAACGTCTTACAGTAAAATAAATATAATACTGTTTGCCTCTCCTATGCAGAGACAAGATGGATTCAAGATGAAAGAGCACATTTAATTGGATACAATTAAATGTTGTTTTTCTTTTCTAACTTTAAGAAACTAATCTCAAGAAAAGAAAAATATTTTATTCTTTTGACGGGATCTTATATTTTTTTGATTATGTCTGTTTCTGGGCTCTTCCGACAGTGTGCAACACAATTAAATTGGTTTAAGTTTAAGAAGTACAATAATTATGTCAACCCAACAACAGAGCCTGAATCTAATATAAACAAATTTGGAGATAAATTGTGTTAATTGACAGTGATGACGCTGCCTGAGTTTTGTTTACTATACCCTCAGATTTAGTACGGCAACAGCTTGGAGGCTTTCGTCCCCCACCAAACACACACACACAGACACAGACACACAAACACACACACATTTGAGGGAGCAGCTCAGATCAATACAAAATTAAAGTGACCGAAATGGTTTCTGCTCACATATTAACCTTCCCTCTCTTCTCTCCTTTGCCTTTCTCCTCCGATCTTTCCCATCTTCTCGATCATCCCTCCCTCTCACTTCCTCCCTTTCTCTCCGTCTCTCGCCCCACTAATAGCCGGTGCCACTGACGACAACAGTGTTTCAAACAACTTGAGTATGGGTTTTAGTGACAGGGAGAGAAGAGATGTGTTTTTTTGCGTTTGAGCAGTAAAAGTGGCGAGGGAAAAAAAGAGGGCGAGATGGTCGGATGAAGGGATGGGGGGCATTAATTGCACAGAGAAGACAGGAGCTTTGGATACTCTCTCTCTCTCTCTATCTCTCTCTCTGGACACACACACATATACACACACACCGTCTGGGGACTCAAATCTCAGAGCAATTTTCAGGCCGGATGATTGGCAGCTTGATGCGTATTCTTCCCCTACAAGACCGGCTGATAACTCCAGCTATCCCATTCCACTCCGCCATCCCTCCCTCTCTCTTCTCTCTCTTTCACCATCTTCTTTTTTTTGGTCGCTCTGACTCTCTCAACATCCCCATGACCCGATCCCCTCATACCCCCCCTTCTATCACCCCTCTTTCCATCCTTCTTTCACCCCTCTCAGCATCTCTCTCTATCTCTCTCTGGGCCTGTTGTGGGGCTATTACAATGACAGAGGCGATAAGGGACATTTATCACATGTGCGATGGGGTGAGCGAGAAAAAGCCCTCAACAGGTCTAGGGGGATGAACACACACACACACACACACACACACACACACACACACGTTGAAATACAACCACATCCCATGCATTCAATCCACATGCACACCCCGCAGACTTACATAAACAAATATATAAACACTGACGTGTTGCACATGCTTGCGCACACACACACACACAAACACTCAATGTAACGGTGAATCATCCTCCTATTTCCCATTTTGTATTTTGCAGTTGAATGAGGCCAATTCCCCATAATTCAATACAGTTGAAAAATGAAACCCCCGGTAAATCGCTACAGCGATTTTACAGATCCCCGCTTATCCTCATAATTCATTATTTCCAAACTGTAACAACATTACATTTCATTTGTAATGCTCCGCCTGCCTCAGCCATTTGCCAATTGTTATATCTTATTGTTTTCCCTCGCCAAGAGGGAGAAAAGTGAGTTATGGGTGGAGAGATGGCGGCTGGCTGGATGGCGGCGCTCACTCTTTCTCTCCTGCCTGTATCCACCTGTCTGTCTCCATGACTGTCTCTTTATCGCCTCCACTGTCTCAGGGTCTGTCCTGTCTCCCTCTCCTGCTCTCTGTCAAACAGACAGTCTCACTGACTGGCTGCGATGAGAACACAACTCGCAGCAGTGGACAAATGTGAACAGAGCTGTTGTCCTTATTGTCATCAACTGATAATGAACCTATTGTTCGCAGCCTTATAGACACACATACACTGATACAGACTGAGTGGACTATTGTTGATCAGGATCGTGGTACAGTCAGATCCACAGCTGGAGTGGTACGGGACAGAGCTCGGGACGAGGATGGGGTGAGGAAGAGGAGGAGGAGTTAAGGAGTTAGTAGAGGGATAATAGAATTATTAAGTAAAAGTCCTGAGCAGTAAAATGGGTGATCCAGTGATTTAGTGCTTCACTTCCAAAATATAGAAGATTCGAAGAGGAATGGCAGCAAACTCTAAAATGTCTGGACATTTACCCCCCTTGTGGACAGACGTAGCTCTTTTATTTGTTAAATTTATAAAGTAATCACTTCATGCTGTGCAAGCCAAACATAATCATCATCATTATCATGTCATTTTGGATTTGTCTTTCTAGACTTGAATCATATGAAAATTCCCCATTATTTGTAAATGGACATTCATCATGGAATGTCCCCCTGGAGGTTCAGCAAGTTTTTACAATTATGTTTTATAAATTTATGAATCTATGTAGAGTAAAACTACATTTTATCCTCTAATGTGGACTTGTTTTGTCGAACAGCTTCATTTTGTCACATGTAATTGTTTTTTGTTTTTTTTCATTCGTAATGGTTGCTCATAGATTTAGGGCGCTCTCTGCTGCACTTGGATATTGATGGAGGGATTGTGAGCCAAGTACGAAACATGAAATTGTAAAGCAATAACACGGTGCACATCAATCCATCTCCAGAAAACAGCCTAGAATGAAATTCCTGGTAAATCCAATAAATTTGTCATATGGAATCACCCGCTTTACAAGGTAACTTTTTAGTTTTTTTTCTTAAATAAAAGTAATTCTGCTTGGGATAAAAAAAAGAGACTTGGAATTGAGGCAGGACTTAAAAAAAACAATTTAACAGATTATACAGTGACCTGTAAGCTTTTATCAATACTGCAGAGAAATATAATTTCACACCAGGTGCTGCCCGATAAGTCAAGGAGGGTGTTTGCAATATTTACACCTTCAAAAAGAGATTCTTCACATAGGAAAAACATCACTTAGATCCAATACTGGAATCGCCATTAATCTAAAGAGCTAAAAACATGCTTTGATGTCCCTTTCATGCACACACACACACACACACAGACACACACACACACACAGTAAGAGATGCTGAGACACTATCCCTCCTGCAAACCCCCATTCATCACGGCTGTATCCACTGTGCGGCCCTGCCCATGTTACTGTACCCTGTCACACTGCTGGCTAAACAAACTGCTCCTTGATGTATGAGGGCTTACACCGGCCATAAACTTATTCACTTTTAACTAGCGTGCTACCGGCTTGGCACGGGTCAGACATCACCTTTACTCTCTGTGTGTGTCCCTGCATGTGTGTGTAGCGTATGAAAACTGCCTGTGAGGAATTAACCCCCTGGGTACTGCTTCATAACTCACTCCTCTCTCCCTTCTCCTCCCTCCCTGCCTCCCGATCCATCTATCTTTATTCCTTAGCCCAGGCATTAGTCCTGTATCTATTACCCATTACAGTGTGTGTGTCTTTGACAATAGAGGAAATGGCTCAGTGGTAGAAGGAGGAGAAGAATCGCAGGTCTTATATGTCTTGCTGGACGACAAGAGGCTTCCTGTTGGTGAATGGATGGCGAGAGAAAGTCTTAATGATGTCTCTTCTCTTCTCCTCTCCTCTTCGGCTTTTCTTGCTGTTCTTTTCATCTATTCCCTTCAGTTTTTTCTATATTTTCTTCTCATTTCATTTCATCTCCTCTTCTACTCTTCCCTTATTTTTGTCATTCTATTTTTTCTTCTGTATGTCTTTCTTTTCTTCTCATTTCATCTCATTCAATATCCTCTTCTTTTCTTATCTTTTTCTTTCCATCCTCTCTTCTTTTCTGCTTTCTTTTCTCTCTTCTCTTCTCTTTTTCTTATTTCCTTCTCTTATTTTCAACTTGTCTCTCTTCCCTTCTCCCTCTCTTCCATGTAACTCATATCAGAGTTGATGATGTTTGCACCACCATAGCACGTGTCAGACCCTGTCCTGCTCTCCCATGGTGCTTTGCTGTTTTTTATAGACTATATGTATTTATTGTCTCCAGTCAGTCTGGAGTCAATCAGATGACGTGCTTATCTGGCAAGATGTGATTAACGATCAATTGATAGCTGCTGCGTTATCAATAGCAGCGCCTCCTCCCTGTCAACGCACAACACATATGCATACACACAGACACACACGAAGGTATGACCAGACCCTGGCGGAAACATGCAAACATGCACAGACGAAGAGCACACACACATCTCCCACCGGCACGTACGCTCCACGTCAGGCGGCACCACCTATGCACACAGCTAGTAAAGGTTAATTACGTAGGTTTTTTTCCCAGCGTTTTATGGCGGCAGTGAGTTGTATCTGCACGGGCACCCTTCTTATCAAGCAGTAAATTCATTAGTGGCTAACACACCTCGCCCGACAAACAAGATTAGAGGACAGCGGGGGCAAGAGGGTGGATGTGGACAGAGAACGCTGAGATCATAGCACACTGGTGCAGACATGCAGGAGTACACTGTCCTCTCAGAGTTTCACTGCCATAAAAGAGCTGCTGTTTCTCAGGTGGGCCACAAATGGAAACCTTGAAGGCTGGTTTTAGAAACCGTGTTGCTGACTAATTGTCTTAAGTAGGTTTTATATATGGACCAGTTCAGTCTGTTTAAGGATAGATTTTAGGATTGTTCTGTGCTCTGCTCTCCATGGTCTCTGCTCAAGCAACATGTCTGACCTTCTATTGTCGTTTGCACCAGCACATATGCTGAAATCCTCCGTTCCAAAGGGGACGGGGCTTTAACAGTCAGGGCCCCGAGGCTCTGGAACAACTTGCCCGAGGAGATCAGGTCAGCTCAGGCAGTGACGTCTTATTTATCGGAAGGCTTTATATATAATAATATATTTTCATGTATTTTCAATATGAGGCACACAGATTACTCTCTGTAACATAGGAGGGTAGAGGTAAATGTGTTGAAGGGAGAAAGTGTAGTGGGCAAATATGATGATTCTATTTAAGTGTAATAACCCTTACACGTACACACAATTTTGTTTCACAGAATCATAAAACCAAACAGCTTCATTCTCTACTTGTTACTGAGTTGAATTGGCAAATATAACATGCTTTGAAGAGACACACACACACACACACACACACACACACTTGAGGCAGCATTATTTATCTTCAATGGAAAAGATGCCAGCTTGAGAGACGTCAGCAGACAAATAAAAATTCAATCAGTCAGAAGGTGCCGTCATTAGGGCTTATCACACACACAGGATGTGACAGGCCTGTGTCTCCAAGAGTGTCTGCTGCTGGTGCACACACCCCAAACACACACATACACACACACAAACACACTGAAAGAGATGTAAATATGTGTGTGTGTGTGTCATAGATACTTTGCACCTTGGACTTGTAACTGTCTCTCCTCCACAGCAGAGCGGCAGGCAGATAGTGAACAGGCTTTGTGATTGTGTACACCTTCATCTAACAATCCACGAATAAAAGCAAGAGGCGATTACTAGATATGAAAATGTTGCTGAAAGCACAATAGAAGACCTGTTATTGAACAGAATTCAGCCCCAACAAGTGATTCTATCAGCCTCACCTTTTGATTTGAATCCACTGACACTGACAGCTGGAGTAAAATGCAAATCGAAGTTAAACTGTAAATGATTGGAATCAATGCAAACTCAACTACTGCATATTTATCATTTTTAGATTAAATACTTTTTTATGTTGCGTTTTTCAATTCAAGCAACAATAATTGCTTGTTTCAAAGTGATGTTGATTATATGTAATGTCTTTTTGCATTGAGGTTCCACTTTGGATTCAATCTGTTTTTCATGTGAAGAAAAATGTTGTTTTACTGAAGAAGTTTTCTCATAAAATACATTTAGAGTTCTCATTATAGTGAAATACTTCTATTCATGTTGTTCTCATGTACAATAACTGCATGATGATTGTGAAACCCACGTTTAATGTTTTCCTAATAGCTGTCATGTGCATGCACTTAAATAATAATTTATGTGATTGTTATTATGTAGACTAATAAGGAAGCATGGTAGACATATTGAGGCCTAAAGGTGATCCAAAACAAACCAGAAATAGACATGATTATGGGCTCATAAAAAATATTTAAGGTCATGTTATTAAAGGATGCTTGTTATGCTCAGCTGTGGACCAATCCACCAAATTCTACTTATTAAATCATACTAAATAATATGGGAGAGTAATAATGGTGCTTGTTACTCACAGTTACCCATTTAGAGGGACTTGTCGTGTATTTAGGGAGCAAGGGAGCCGTGTTTCGGCCCAGTGTAGTGATCCAGGATAAACACACAACAGCAGGCTTGTTTACAGACTGAAATGAGAGCTGGATCCTTCAGGATCAAGAGCTCTCACTGTTTGGAATGTAGTCGGCATAAAGACCCCTTTAAGCTCTCAATCAGATACACGTATACTGTTCACTCAGATCAGAAAATCATCACTTTTAAGTTGCTCAGTTGTTTTAGAGCATGTGCTTAACAGTACCTGTGGTATTACCTTGTTATAAAATGTTTTTAATGTAATGTAACATATAATATTGTGTCTATGCACAATTCATTATTTGAAAATTCCCTTTAACTGTTACAACTGTCTACCTTCTACCTGTCTTTTTCTAAAGGAATATTTACAGAATTTACTTGGGGTGCCAGGATGTTTTGGTCTTTAATCTCTATTATAATTATTTATATTACTATGTATGTTTTTGTGTATATTTAACATTTGTTTTTCTTGTTGTGTAGCACTTTGTAATTTAATAATTTGTTTTTTCTTGTTGTAAAGCACTATGTGCAGCACAAAAGTGCTGTTTAAATAAATCTGATACTATGAAGTCATTATTATTACCTCAATATGTATTTGATAAGAATTTACTTTTTTTTATTTCTTATTTATCTTCGTATTCCATTTCTTATTTAATTCTATTATATATTTTTTGCGTTGAGATGATTGTAGAGCATTAGAGAAATAAGAATTGAATTGCATTGATCATTTGTTATTTCTTTAAATGACAATAAAGCCTTTGAATCTTGAAACTTTGAATTACTCTAACAACTACAAGAGTCACTTTGAAAATATATTTTTAGGAAGACCGATAACGCTGTGCAGAAAGGGATCGTGTGAGTGATTTATTTTCGTGGGACCACGCAGACCCAGTTTTGTAATACGAGGAAGAGGTTAACCCATGTTACCCGACAATTTATGCCGCAGCGCGACTGCAGGGGCCGTCCGTTATCTCTCCTGAAACCATGCACACCATACTGTTCCTCCAGTGCAACGGCCGAGCAGGTGCACGTCCTGTAACGGTGTGTAGTTACAGGAAGTATAACTCTGATTATCACAGCGAGACAGACGAGGAGGTTAGCTAACAATGTGGTGGAAGGGGGGGAAGGAAAGGGAGATTGGCTGACAGAAGAGAGAGAAAGGTGTTGGGAGTATGTGTGTGTGTGTTTGTGTGTTCAACGTGTGTGTGAGACTGTAAATCAGACCAACATAACATGAACCGCAGGCCCTCAGACTCGTGTTACCCTGTTTTTACTGGAAGTAGACATCGCAAGCTCACACGCACACACGCACACACACACACACAAACACAAACTCACTAACACACACAGACACATTTACAGAAATTGTTATTTTTAACTATTTCCTATTGTATTCTATAAGATGTGCGTATTGTCTACATTCTCCTCATTGGCACAAAACAGCTCTGATTACACTCACACTACTTCAAGAGTCAGCAGATGGCCCTCACCCCCACCCAATCCACCCCCACCCTCCATCCACCCCCACCCTCACCCTCCTCTGCCCTATTATTCTTATGTCAGTAAACCTGGCCTGGTATAAATCCAAGCCTTTTAGCCGTCTCCCACTCACTATAATATGGCCATCACCATTACAATGCACACACACATACACACGCACACACACGCGAACGCACACACACCACACGAGGCGTCTTCTCTATAATAAGGCCATCACCATTAAAGCTGTCAGTGCCGGAGTGTTGAGTATTACTGCAGAGAAATTACACCTCACTCACCCTCCCTGACACCGTGTGACCCGCAAACACACACGAGCGCTCTGTCCTCACACATGCATCTGAGTCTTGGTGCATGTATCTGCATGTGTGTATGTGTGCGGAGCCGACTATGCTCTAGGACTGTATCATTTTCTACATGGAGTCCACACGCCACCCACGCAAACATGCACATGGGTATCGGCCCATTGAAAGACCTTAAGACACAGTTGTAAGTGAACGGTTATGTGAAGTGGACAGACGGAGGGTGCAGGGCTGCCACGCCCACTGATGGTGGGTGAAATAAGAGAGACAGGATTGATAGAGTCAGAAGAAAAGGAGAGCAGAGAGGACAGCGTTGGGGATACAGGGTGGGGGTAGATTTCAAGAATCAACGATGTGGCATCTTGTAAAAGCTGGAAGGTTTTAAAAATACCCAGCAACAGAATTTGATAAAACTATTAAAAATATGTGATAACGTAATTGAAAAATAGTCGGGACACACAAGCACCACAACTTTCTCTCTGAAACACAACTGCTGTGAAGAGCATCAACACCACTAAATAAGTGTAACAGCAGCTGTTCATGTGTACATACCATGATTCTAAATATTTAGAAGTATTCATTAATAATTTGTGCTTTTCTGCCATTAACCAAATTTATATTCAAAGAGCAACGTGAGTCTAACTCTGAATGGTTAACTTCTATATTGTCCATTTTGATTACAGCCAATCTTGTATTTGGATCCCTCGTGAACAATGTCCTGTGGTCTTGACATCCACAACCTCGGCCTCCCCTCGAGAGGAAATGTGACAAAATGTTGTCAGAGCATCAGATTGGCAGACGTCTTGTGGCTCAAGCAACGGGCAAACACAAAAAACAGACACACAAGATTTGCCTGGAACGAGAGCTGATGCATTTATCACATTAGTATTAGCCCCTCTCTCTGTTACCACGGTGCTCACAGCTGGTGCTGACATGCGCTCCCCGGACCCCCGCAGAACCCCCATGGCGTTGCGTATGTGTGTGTTCGTTTCTGTGTGTGTGCGTGTGTGTAAGTCCTGCTTCCTATTCCCTACGGTGATAATTTTCTCCATGACAAGAAAAAAAAGTCTTGTCTTGTAAACTAAACATGAGATATGGCGTGACGAAAAAAAAACGGCAACGAAAAATGAAAGAGGGGTCTGCGATGATAAAAGGGGACAGACTACAAACAAGAAGAGAGTTTGGATATAAGAGGATAAGAGCGGCAGCCAGCGACAAGGGAGAGACAAAGATTGGTGATGCCAGTTTCCATATGACAAGTGGCGACGTTATGAAGATGGACGGGCGGCCGAGACGGAGCGTCTGACCTTTCCCAAAATGCCACATGTCACCGTGCTTTTATGTCACTCCCCGCAAAACAATATGTCAGGGGCATAAAAAATCATTACGCCCTCTCTGAATTATGCTGTTATGGCATGCCGCAAAAAAATAATCATTAAGATGACATTATTCCACACTTAACTAGGAGGAGGACGAGCACGGAAGGGGGGGGGGTCTTTGAATTTATGATTTGTCGTGATTTCACGAGTAACCCAGACACAGCGAACCATTGTCTTTTTAGATGTATTGTTATGACTTTTATGCCTCTGACGTGGGACTTTGGGGGAAAAGCTAAAAGAGCAGCGATGATTGCACATAGATGACTTTTCACTGTGCAGCTCTACAACACACATCTACTGTATACTATAGTCTATTCGCAGTGAGAAGCTGGGACAAGCTTCCAAGGAACATTGACTCAACAGAAATCCTAACGGCAGAGGGGGAACTGCTATTACAGATTCCTTATCTGAACCTTTGAGCCATGCAATTGTCATCTTACAGCTCCATAATGTGTCCATAGGATGTAGTTTTCAAATTGTAGATGGAAAAAATTAAAGTTCAGCACTCATTTGAGATTATTAAAAACCATGGAGCATGTCACTGAGGTTTCTCATTTTAAATAAAACCAGGTTGCTCTCAAATATTGTGCCCTTACTGTAAACTATCACCCTTGGTTCTAATACAGAGTCTAAAGACATGTCTACTGTGCTAAAGGTGTATACAGGGTATGAAAAGTGGAGTGTGCTAAATACTCCTATTCATATGGGGCTCTGGAACTAGTGGTCTTCCCAGATACCATTGATTTTGGTGTTATGCACCAAAACACATTGAAAAAACCACTAACACAAACCTTAATCATGTTGTAACAACTAGAAATTCCTGCGTGGGAAGAATGAGCTCCACAATTCCTATGCTATGGTTTTGTTTCAAGCAAGGTATGGTTAAAGCAGCTCGGACGGAGGCTGGCTCGTGATCTAACATGTTGGCCCTGTGAATAGAGTGATGGCTTTATGTCCAATTGAACTATTGATCTGAGGGATTGCTCAGAGGCAGGCTTTGACATTTCGCCTGGTATTTCAGCAGGGAGATGCTCTAGAATCAGACATTTGACCTATATAACCCTGGACATGACTGCACACACCAGCACCCATGGACACACACTGTACACACACACACACACGTGCACACACACACTGTCCTGTCCTATCTGTGTGTGCATGTCGTCAGTTGTAATAGCTCCTGACATCAGCAGAATTGAGTTTGGAGTCAATGTGGATGTCCTCTGTAAGCCAATCATCCAATCAGCGCTCTCCTGACTACGTGGGTCAAAGGGCATGGTGATGTCATACTTTCTGACAACATGACAAAACGCCTGAGAGAGAGAAGGAGCAAGAGGGAAGGAAGAGAGAGAGGGAATATCTCATGGGTTCCGCGGTGCTTTAATGATGCAGGGGTGGACTGAACACACACACTCACATGCTAAGGGCCCTCTATGCTTCTCCAAATCTGACGGCCAACAATAAAGCACTCAGTGAAACATTTATGACTTTCATAAACAAGAGCCAGTGATTAATGCTAGCCCTCTTCTTTGGGATTTCTAATAAAGTATGACACATTTACACCCTCGGTCAACGCAGCCAAAGACCTATTAAACATGTCTGAGAGGATAGATGGCTACGGTATACATGCACATACCCACACTTACTCACGGAAGAAACGAAAATTAACCAAACAATGTCCCGCTCATGTTTTTTTTTCATTCCAGTCATAACAAGCAAAGCACCCTGATGTCCAATTTGCCATGACATTTAGGGCTCAGTCTCCTCTGATTGGAGCTCTGGCATGGCGGCGAATCTCCTCACTTTCCTGTGCAACTGTGATTGTTGTGAGATCGGCTCCGACTTCTATGAGTCTTGTTTAACAGCTGGACCGAGAGAAGGGGGCCTGTAAAACCTCAGATATATTACCACTCTCATGGGTGAAGAGCCCAATGTCTACAGGATATTTGCCTCTGGGAAAATGTGAGTGAGAAAGAGTTGTCACTGATTTTCCAGACTTTTCACCTTTGTGGTTTCTAAGTGACGTGTTGCATGCGTGGAACAAAGGAAAACTGAAGTGGTTTGGACTAAACATTACTAACCTCCATGTACAACCTTTGAAAAAGTGATTATAAAAACAAAGAAACAGTCTTTCTATGCTCCAATTCCTTTGCGTGACGCCTGGTTTAAATTAATAAATGTCAGATATAGGGATTGATGCTGACTGTAAGACCGAACCCAAAATGAAATTCTCAGTGAGGGATTGTTAAATTGCTATGAACGGAAGGAAATTAAAGGAAAGTAGGAAGAAGAACAAGAAAGAAAGGGGAGAGAAACGTAATCCAAAAGTTAAGGAAAATGTATAGCTTTTGCTTTCTAAGTGTTTTTGAAATGTATCTGAAATATTGTAATGCAACACGATGTAACTTTTGCTAAAGCGGACTCTCTAGTCACAAGTGGTGATTCATTCTTTTGGCCTCCGAGTCCTCGCGGTTCAGTGGTTATTGTGAACAGAAAACACAACCTATCAATTACCTAACCAGAGCTCCGGTTCCATTGTCCATTCACCGAAATGAAACACTCAATGATCCTCGGTTGTCGCTTTTAAAGAATGCAACAAACTACTTGACAGATGAATGCCGGTTTAATGACGCCAAAATATTTCGTACTGATCAAAAATAGGGGATTATTGTTGAACTTCCTGGGCCTGATTCTAGCAGTTTAATTGACCAACCTATATTCAGTTGTGTACTTATTGCAGCAGATTGTATTTGCTCACTGGTAACATGGTTATAGGTGTTTGGAGAATGGAAATAAAAGAAGCGCCCTTATTCCTGTAACAAGTTTGCCACCAAAAACGATAAGTAAGTTGATATATTCTGTTGCATAATGCTGGTTAAGGCTAAGACTATTAAGTTAAACAGTAGCTTGGTGAACATATTTAGCTGTGCTGCAAACAGCATTTGAGTCATGCTCATATCCAGATTCAAAAGGTCAGAATATACCAAACTGTCTGAGCCTGGAAAACTCAAATGTAATCATCATATTTGGAATACACTCTGTTGCTAAGTCGGCCTGCATCCTAGTTGGATGTGTGTGTGGTAATGAATGATGCCGTGACTCGATCTCTCCATAATACTGTAATCATATAAAAGACATTAAAGTGTGAATGAGGACATTTTAAGAAGGGGAAAAAACCTGGGTGCCAATACCACAGTGAGAGCGCCACACAAACTGGTTTTGACCTTTAGCTTCTATCCCAGTTCCACCAGACACATTATTTTCTGCTATTTCACTCTCCCACCTCAGAGTCATTAGCAGCCGTGGTGTCATATTGAATAATCACCCATACGATGATGATCATGGCAGTTACTGGTCTAAACCGAATGATGTTATGCTTTTGGCAAACACTTAACTTAATGTTGTCATGTGAACTGTCATGTAAACTGAATTTTCAAAAATAAGTTTGTGTGTATTGCGGCTGTTTGTTTTGATTTGTTTTTCCTATTTGTAATTACCAGAGACAGGATATTCATGGCACCTCATTTGTGTTTTAAAGGAAGTGGGAGTTTTGGGTGTACACACTGATCGGTCCAACTGCTTTGTGTCGTATTTGAGAGGCACTACAAACAGTTTGTTAAAAATCCATTTGCAATATAGGCAGTTTCCAAGTTGAGGGACTGACATTATTGGTAAATCCTTGTACATTGGGAACTGCTCATATTTCTCTGTACATTACGTACATGACTGATTCTCAGTCGTTGTCTAGCTGTCTCTGGTCTCGTCCCACCCGCTGTAACCATGGCAGCATTTTGTCTCAGACTTTACCAGGAATCTCTTCACCCTCCATCCCTATAGTACACCCCGGAGCCACCCACTGTTTTATTGCCCGGTGTTGTTCTCTGAAAGACTGGAATTTAGGGTTTCATGGGGCAAAATTAAACCAAATATGTGGGGGAACGTGGACTACAAGTCCTTAGGTTTTGGAACTGCCTCCCCTTTATTATATAGATATTGATGGTTGCAGACCATAGTGTGTACATGTTTTCCAACCATGCAATTTATCATCCTGTTATTGTCTGAATGGGCTGTTCATTAGGGATTTACATTCCTGATTCATGCCTATAAAGTTAATAAGTAGGACTGAAAGAGCAAGAGTGCAGAAGGGAAGCAGGAGATGGAGGAAGGAGGCAAGGGAGGGTGTGTACTATGTGTGCTTGACGGGAGGGGAGGGTTTAGTAGTGTGCGCTTGCCAGGCTCCCTGCTGGGCCTCCATTCATTGATGCTGGTCTTTTACAAGGCAGCCTGCCTGGCAGTGAGGGGCAAAGCTTCCCTGGTAAAAAGAAAGGGGTGGACAATTCCAGCCAAGGATGCAACTGTTGCTATGCGGGGGAAAAATTCTGCTTCACTTCAGCTTTGTTGGAGTCAAGTAACCACTCTGGCATCTTAGTATAACTGAATTCAAACCATAAACATTAATAACAAATGAATAAAATTGAACATGTGCTCTTGTTGTTACTTTATCGCCGGGCTGGGTGGCTCTTATTGGTGGAGGTGGTGGTGATAGGAGGGACTCTTATTGTGAAATCCCGGTGGAGGGTAATTGGAATTCAATAGGAGTTAGATCATGGCTGCTGCCTTAGTTCCTTTGAGGGGAAAGCTATGGGGGATTAGCAGTCGTTAGCCCATAGTGATGTGAAGTGGAAAGGAACAGCTGGCTCTCAGCTAGCCACATGGTGTGCGTGCGTCTGTGTGCGTGTTACGGTGTGTGAGACAATGTGTGTGTGTATGTGTTATGTGGGTAATTTTTGTATGTCAGGAAAGGAAAGACAAGCAAGAGAGGGTGTTTCAGTCAGTCCACTTCTTTCTCCATCTGTGTGTGTGTGTGTGCGTGTGTGTGTGTGTTACTGAAGAGTTTGATTGTGACTAAAATCACTGTACCAGAGATAGCTCTTAGTTGACACACCATAATGACTTGAGGTTAATTTAAGTAGTTCTTCCCTAATCTGTATTTATTCTATTCTATTCTATTTTGTTCTATTCTATTTTATTGTATATTCTTCGGTTCCTTGTTGCCGACTCCACAATAGAAGTTTCTAGTCTGTGGGGAGTCTGCTAAACTGTCAGTCCTGCAGTGTTTTACAAGCTTTGAACACTTTGTTATTTTATATAAAAGCGGGCAGGCAGGTTTGCTGAATACTTTTGCCATTTTATGTGGGAGGATGAAGGAGGGATAGAGGGAGGGAGGCAGTGAAAGAGCAGGAAAGGAAAGGTGGAGTACACAGGCCCATTAGACCAGCCCAGGGATGGGGCGCGTGGCTCCATACTGCAGCGACCACCGGCATAATAATGCAACACAATGCATGGCCTTGTAGCTTTGATGTTTTTTATACGTGTCTCTGGGTTAGATTATACTTTACGTTCCTTTTGATTTCACCAACATTGGAGTTTACAGAGTAACTGTGGCCTGCAGGAATATGGCATTATGTCTGCCGACGTCTTTGTACTACTTGTTATACCTTTAACACTCAAGCACTGCTAGTAATTCTAATACAATTAAACCTTCTAGTTGTTTGGTCATATGTCTCACTCAATGATGCTGATGCTTTCCTCTTCTCAACATCAGATAAGGGGTGGAGAAGCAATAAAATGACGTACACCTACTGTATAGCAAATTGGGTTGTAGCTAAGATACATGATACAGAAGCTGTGTCCCCATCAGGGGCTGCTGAAGACAGGTTGCCTAACAGTGGTGGACTAGGCTGTCTCATTTCGATGGCTCCTCCAAATGTGTCCTTTAATCCCCAAGCAACAAAGGCTCTAATGGGTGTATCCTTCACGGGCTAACCTATCCAAGATTTCAATCCTAGGAAAGGTTGATCTGGGATACAATGGCTGTTTGGTTGAGTTGGTCAATGGTCCGTCTGCAGTCAAATCTACATCATATACAATATATAAATCAATTTATTTCCTCAACAGGAACTCGGCCGACCGAGTCGCTGGCAGCTACATGGCAAGATTTCAAATCGTCCCTTCAGCGGTTCCCAAACATGTGTTGAAAAAAGGCGGCGCAGCTATGGAAAGCTTTTCAGATGATAGGCACGGCCTCGTGAGGGACCTCATTTCAAACGCTGTGTGGGATATATCAGACCTTTGTCTCACCCCCACTGCGGTCAAAACGACAAGACCCACTCCTCCCATCAATGTCATGGTCTTTCTCTTCCATACTCTCTCTCTCTCTCTCTTTCCATCTCTCTGTCCAGTTGGGTCAGGCTATTAAATGGTAGAATACATTACTGAGAGGGGGGGCTAATAGATTGGAATATTATAACCATACAATAATTTCATGAAAAAGTCAAGGAGGGATCATCGCTCTTATTAACTCCAAGAGAAATTGAGGCTGAAAAATGTTCAAATAGAAAATGTTAATGCCAGGCAATACTACATGTAATTGTGCCTGCACCATTCCCTGGGCTGGCCCCATTCATGCCACTTTATTAGTGGTAATTGAGGATATGAATTATAAATGGGGGGTGATTTCTCTCCTCCCTCTCATTGAAAGTGAAGCATAATGACCACTGCCATTGTTTAACCTTCATAATCGTGTGTTCTCATTTCTTTGCTTTCCTCCTTCCTTCCTTTTCCCCTTTAACTACTCGTGCCTTTTCTTTTATTCATGCCTTCTGTTTCCCTTTCTTGTCACTCCCCGTTTTGTCCAACAAATTTCCTGATTTAACTTTTTCTTATCCCGTCTTTTAACTTCTCAACTCCTCCCGTCTTGTCTTTTATTCCTCCAATTTTTCCCTTTATCGTCATTTCTCATTCTCTGCTGCATTATATTGGTTTCCCTTTCTTTTCCTTTTTCTTTTCTTTTCCAGGCTTCTCTTTTACAAACCTAACTCGGCAGTGGTTTTCTGAAATTAAAACTATAATAGTATAAAAGTATGTAAGACGCAGACATACTTAGATACAAACACACATAACCATAAACCCACACACTCAGATGAGGGGGTTGGCGGTGCTTTCTACCTTGCTGTAATTGCATAAGAAGCCCCACCAGTGAGTAAATGCCCCAGGCGAGGGATCCAGCACAAGGGGGCTGGTGGTTTTCTTGGCATTGTTTCTGAGAAGTTCACTTCTTTTTTATTTAGGCTTTTTAAAGATCAGCAGCTCCACACCTACCATCCAACAAAGTCCATTAGCCTCCGCCTCTCACCCACGACCAGCCTGCTTTTTATTTACAGCATCAAACGTTTCACTTCATTAAATTACCTTTTCTTTCCCCTCTCTCCCCCTCTCCTTACCCTCTCGCTCGCTCCTTTTCTCCCAGTTGCATTTAGTTCCGCAACCGTAGGACGCAGGGGTGACGGCGGGATGAAACAGCCTTTCAATGCAGTCTGCAGTGGGTTTATAGGGGGAAATAATGGGTAATTGGGAGAAGGTATTTAATAGGAAACCGACATCGCGCTGTAATGCAACTGTTGTTAAAGTGAGACTCGCTCAGTCGGCCGGTGTCTCTGAAACGTGGAGGGCTGCTGCTCGCTATTTTCCTTTTGAAGTCATCAGCTGCCTGTTAAGTGGTGATGACTGCATGAGTCTGCTCTGGAGACACTGGAGTGTGTGTGTGTGTGTGTGTGTGTGTGTGTGTGTGTGTGTGTGTGTGTGTGTGTAGGTGTAGGTGTGTGTGTGGGTGTGTGTGTGTTCTGACCTGTAATGCCAACTCATGGCATAATGGAACTTCCCACAGAACAAAGTGTACCTGCTGTCTTGAAGGGCCTAATCAAACTGAACTACTCTTTAGACGTGAGACGATAAACGATGACACTGGTCTATAGAATAAAATGAAGACAATGTGATCTAATTTGCATAGTTTATTTATAACCAAAGACTTTTTCTAACACAATTGATTGTTGTTTGTTTGATCTGGCTCCAGCCCCCCTCAGATATGCATGGTGTTGTGTGTGGAATCCCTCTGAAACCCAAATCTTTTACTCAGGTTTTTTTCCCCCCTGCAGCATTGATTGAGAGTTTGATTTGATCTAGGTCCCTCATGTACTGCCACATCTGCAGCTTGTACTGCTGTGTGAAGCGGGCGTCAGCTGTGTGAGCATATAAATGAAACCAGAGAAGAGTGAAAGCTAAACATTCTTCGAGATCAATATTCCAATATCTAACATCAGGGAAGTCCAATAAGTACAACGCCAGGGCCACTTCAATGGCAACATCAAGGCAGCAGGGGGTTTACACACACATACATGTACACGCGCATACACAGAGGGAGAGAGAGAGACAAACGATTAGTGGGTTTCAGATAGTGATCAGGCAAGCACCATAAAATCCATCCTACTTAGGAGAAGGAATAATCCATTTGGGGGCAGGTTTCAATACGGTCCATACTAACCATGTCACGGCGAGGCACTCGCCAACAGCAGTGGGGATAATTTGGGCCTGAGATACATTGGCAAATTTTTGAAGCAATGAAGTGAGGTCATATTGCCGGAAGCAGAGATAAGAATTAGTTAATCAATGTTCATCAAGGTGGTTAACATAATGGGCCTAAGGCCAACAAATGTGACCAAATACTGGTGGTTAAAATCAGTGTCAAGCTGCCAACTGTCAGGATCACTTGACCGGCTGCTTTCTGCTGAGTGCTCGAGCTTTGTAACAAACTTACATGTCATTATTTAAATGTGGACAGAGACATTCCAGCAATGTTTGCAACCATGAAGGCTGTGTTAAATAACAAGGAGGAGACTGGTTACAAAATGTCCATCTGCACTGTCTCATTGTTTCTCATCTTTCACCCAAATTATTAAGTAGCTTCCATTAGTCTCGGACATCTCTGTTTGGACAATAAGCAATGAGGCTGAACTAATGACCCTTATCCTAATTACATCAGGGGAGAGGCAGAGGTGTGTGCTACTACACAAATGTGCCCCTGCCTGTTTGTGTGTATTCAAACAAAGCAGTGACCCCCAACGACCAGTGGTCATCGAAGCAATGACCACCACTGGTCGATACCCTCCCACCCGCCCCCACCCTTTCAACCACCTAACCAATCCGTCCTCCCCACAAAGCCCATTCGCAGCCCCAATCAATGTCGAATTATGGGTTATTTATTGAATAATCAAAAAGGTATTATGGGTCCAACTGGCTGACTAGCCTGCAGTGGCTCACAATAGGGAAATAGAGGGTGATGGTGGTGGAGGGGACTATTTATCAGCCTAGCTGCCATGCATGCGTTTGAAATTAGGGTAATCAGTTGGCATGTAAACAGTAGACCCAGCAGCTGGCTGCCAGACAGCTAGGCTATTACTCACTTGCCACTTATCACCGCTGACGTCTGAGAGTGTGTGTGTGTGTGTGTGTGTGTGTGTGTGTGTGTGTGTGCGTGTGTGTGTATGCGTGCGTGCATATATTGGTTTGAGGTGACAGACAAGGCATTTAGGGATTGGTGGTACTTATGTTTTATTGTAGGGGTGTGTGTATGTGTGTGTGTGTGCATGTGTACACCGACATTTCAGCTTGTAAGTGTTATGTAAGTCTGATCCCATTTAACCTGTGGGGTAAGGGAGGATGAAGCTTATAAAGCTTTAACAGTAATAAGAATTGGAAGCAAATGTGTAATAATTATGATCTTTGAAGATTTATTCCAAACTTATAAACAGGAATCTATCAAAAACATATACTGCATGTAACTTAATGTCCATATACTATCAAGTTGTCTGACCTATCCCAATGCTCTTATAGTTGTTAAAAACTATATTTAAAAATAAGTAAAGACCTTTGGTAAAGGTCCACTTATTAGCTTTTTCCTCAGTTTTTAACTGAATCACGTGGTTTTCATCAGTGAATTCAGTTTGCTCCATTCTTGTCGTCATGTATTTTCACAACCAAGCTTACTCCATCGGCTCAATTACAACGCAAGATAAAGATGGAAGCTTCCAAAAGTTCATTAATAAAGCTTTGTAATTGCTTTATATTTGTTACTTTTTATATTTTGTTTTTCTTCATACCAGTACAATGTCTGCCATGTAATTCAAAACTGTGGACAAAGCAGTGAATGGCATCACTCGCTAGCCGTCCCAACAAAGGTGGCATGACCACACAGGAGAAAACAAGTATTCATAATCAATGCAGAAAATTGTAGGGGTTAAGATTTGAAACCCAGAGTCCCAGGGCCACTTGTAAACTAATCTTCCAGGGCAGCCTTTGTGTTAGAGGTCAACATACATCATTACGGCGGGTGTGCGGGGGGCAGAGGAGAGGGCAAGGCTCTGCATGTGTGTGTGCGTGCGTACGTGTTTGTGTGAAGGGCAGATGAGAGGGCAGGGTCGGCCGCTGTGGGCAGATCGTCTTTCTCTCCAGAGCTTTGGCCTGTGAGGATTGGATGCACGCGGCTGGTTGGAGAGTGGAGGGCTTATTCTGTCAAGGAGTCTGGGCAGACAAGTTTGTTCTAACCAATAAAATAAACAAATATTGCAGATGGAACAAGGGGAGTGTATCTTGGTTTAAATGTTAATTGGGGATAAATGGATATGGTTTGTAAAAAAGAAGGATGTATCCAATAAAATATGATTTGTGATTAAAAAGGATTATTGTATAAACCAGAGGGGTACAATAATGTTGTTGTCGTACAAGTCTCAAGTTTGTGTGCAGCTATACCAGTGCCCCATACCTATATGTCCATGTATGTGTGTGTGTGTTCATGCTGAATGAGGTTAAAGCAAGAGCTTCAGGGTCTTTCCCCATGTATTAAATAAAGTGGCATCTTGGTGTACTCCCCTTAAACAGCCCTATCAATGTGGCTCAGTGATGGACTACAAGCCAATCGCGAAGCCTCACTAATGCTCTGGTTCTGCACAGGAGGAAAAGAAAGGAAAGAAAAGGAATATTTGGGAAGGAGATAAACAGAAAGGTCAAGAAGTATGGAAGAAAGAAACTAAGGGATGTAGGGACAATTTGTTTATCCACCCACCCTTCCACGTATCTGCCCATCTATTTGTCTCCCCCTCTTGCTTTTAAGACCTCTGTACTGTGGACATTTATTGCATGTTGCCATATTTTCATCCTTCAAAAAGCATTAGAAAAGCCAATGTTGGGGTGGGGTAAGTGAATTAGGATTGGTTTTTGCCTCCCCTGGCCACAGAGGGAGGTAGGGTTACCCACAATAAGATCAGAATGAGACCAATTTTGTTCCTGTTGCCATTCACAACAAACAATGGGCACCTAAAAGCCCTGCAGCATCTGTGGCCTCGCTCTGGCCAAAACATGCATGATGGCCCTGGTCGATAGACGCCGACAGCTAGATGGACGAGAGGAGTCGGCCGCACGCACACACATGCATGAGGCCAGCTACACACTTACGTAGGCAGACAACCTCGCGTGATATTCCCTGATAGCTGCAAACTGCCTGGAACACTAGTTAGCGGTTGATGTCCTGAGTGCTTCTGAAGACACCGATCATATCAGCGAGGAGAGGAGAATAGAGGCTTATCGACTCAGGGAGGGTGACGGGCAGGGAGAGAAAGAGGGAGGAAAAGTGAGTCGGGATCGGTGGTCATGTCTAGGCAACACATACTGTAGGTGATCTAATCACAAGGCATTACACTGACGGACAGGCTGTAATCAGTGGTTACTATTTGGAGATCACAAATGGATATATGGATGTTGAAGAAGATTTGTGTCTCTTCTCTTCTCTTCTGGTACTCTAGGGCAATCAATTTGCTTCTACCATTCCTCCATGAGTTTCAAACTGGTGCCCAGTTTAGACCAATGTACCAGATTAAATAAAAACCTTTAAGAACTTTTCTCTACAAATTAGTTACAAAAATTATTTGTATTTCCATTGTGAAGATTCCCAGAAATTACACGCATTCAAGACTTTTCCTATTCATTTTATAAACCCAAACTAGTTGTAAGTTTCCAATGTGAGTTTAGGCAGATTTGATTCAGTCTGTGCATATTTGGGGCTAAGTTGTTGACAGAGAACCTAATCGGCTCAGATATTGAGCGGGTTTTTACATTTTCTATTTTTGAATTAATTTGGCTTTTGAATTGAATGGTGTTTTGTCCACCACTCCCCATAAAACGATCTACAGTGTTTAACTCAATGAGTATTATGCACCGTGTTCACTAATTTCTTAAAGATGAAATCCAAAAGATGAAACAAATGACGCACAAAACCCTTCAACTATTTTCCTTTGACCAAATGCTGAAGTGATCAAATTCTCTCTTTTCTTCCACATATATTTGATCCAAAGAGATAAACTGTTGTTTCACCTTACAATCCATACTTAGCTCAAAGAATTGCAGGCAATAATTTGTGATAACAAGGAAAATGCCTGAGGTGGACAGCTCCTGTAAAACACCCATTGGGTTGTACTGTAAGTGAGGATGCTCTACGCACAGCCGCCTGACCTCCCACTGCCCTCAGCTAATGACATTAGGACATACACGTCGGTGTTGCGACAGGGTCACCCTCGGTGCACCTATACACACACACATGCAGACGTGCACACACACCAAACGACCCTTGAACATGCATACACATGCACACACGCACACACTTGTGCAAAGTCCAGAGTCCCCTGGGCTGGCCACTAAAGTAGCCTCTCTCTCAGGTCGCCTCTCATTACAGCCCATTAGTTAGGTGCATTTGAGAGAGTGTGTGGGGTCACCCTTCACCGGCTAACAAGTGGGGTAACAGAGTTAGCAAGACAGAGAGGGAGACCGAGGGAGGAGGGGTGCTCTGCTTACACCTGCCCACCCACACATACACACACCCCGGGGGTATCGATTGCAACCGCCGTTTCACCTTTGCCTCTGTGACCTCCCCAACGATGTGTTTATTTACTCCAAACACACCCGTCTGACACACGCTGCCTGTCACACCATAACTAACAGAGGCATTAGGAAGGCATATAAGGAGGCCGTCACAACACATGCAGGGCCGATCACTGAGGGAAACTTCAGGAGCTGTACTGGAGGGGGAGGAGAAATTGGGGTAAAAATAAAAAAAATGGGGGATGAATTTGGCGGAACACTGAAGGAAGGCAGACTTTATCTCTCTTTAGCTGCCTTTAGACGTGCACTGAACTCTGCAGTACCTCCGTATGTACTCTGGAGGAGGAGAGTGTGTGAACGCAAATGTCTGTGTGAGACGCTCCACAGTCTCTGCTAACCTTCTCAGCCTGACCTCCTAGTCTAACCATGTGAGAACACAGCAGGGGATTCTAATGAGAGGGAACATTTGCTGTTGGGAACACTTTTGTGTAAACCTCCCCCTGTGTTGTGCATAAACTCTGTGCAAACTCCCAAAGGTCACTTTGGAAATCTGATTTTGTTGTTTCGGACTGGAAAGAAAATAAACATATGATATTTCATTACAATTTGGCAGGTGACAGCTGAAGAGGTCTACGGCCTCCATTCTGTTCTCAGTGGTAATAATCAGTGACATTTTCATATAATAAATGTGGGCTCATCACCAGCTCATCAAAGTTTTATGAGGGCACATCATCCCTGCTGGCCCACTAAAAGACACGTTCTACATTTCTAATTTATTTAGGACAATTAAAGAACTTAAACACCACCATCAGAACCATGCACATGCACACAAAGACTTCCTGGTGCGAGGGTTGAGCCTCTGAAACGTGTCCTCTGTGAAGGGGACACTCAAGGATCTAGTTTATCAGCAGAGGGAACCTGACATTCCACACGTATCCAGAGTCCTCTACCGTTTTTTTCTCACAATATTTCCCTGCTTGCCCCTCCTCCTCCGTCCCTTCCTTTTGACACTTCAGCAGATAACACAACGTGGAAGGGTCCTAAGATACGCAACATAGACTTTTATGAGTCTGCCAACCCCTTGATGAACTTTACCTAGATCCACTGTGCTAGAAAGGAAAGACATAATGCTGCTATGGAGCAGAGAGAACAGGTTGACTCCCTTTCAGCTGTGCATATCCACTGATTAACCTAATTTCTTAATGACCCGGCAAGAGTATTACTGTACACTGCAGACCTTGAAATATATGTCAGAGATATTTTTGGCAAGGTTGACAAATCAAACCACTATTAACCTTAATTGATTTAATGGCACCATAAAAAATACAACAATGCTATGACAAGAGGACAGCACAGTCCAAAGTAGAGAGGGACACCATGGACGTGCCAGCAAATGGTTCGTGCAAACATGGATAAGAAATTGAAAATAACTTCTGGAACTTTATAGACAAACCCATGTACTTGCTATTTGGGCCAATCAGCGTTTCATTTCCTGAGCAGTCCCTTTGCAACCTCTATCTATATCATTGTCTAACACCGTATTTTTCCTTATTGTATTAAGCTATAAAAGTATATTAAAGCAGCATTATTTGAGGTTGTAATAACTATGAGGCAACAGGAAAACACAACGCTGATATTTTATCTTGATTCCAACCCTTTTAGCAAATTACCTTTCTAAAAACCCAGCAGACAAATAGCAACATCAACATGTATCCATGGTTTAAGGTCTCTGATGAGTTTTCACTCTTCTTTTAGCTCTGTTTGGGTCTCTACCAACAGTTTGGGGAAATATTGGGCTTCTTAGATCCTAAAAGCTGCATTACTAAATGGGGTTTTGTGCATGTATGCATATTTTGTGTGCACACGCTGTGCAAGATGTTTTGTGGCAGTTGCGAGCCAGCTAGTAGCTGGGCAGGCCATCCATAGTGATTTGTAGTAAAATTTTAATGGGGGATCCATACATATGTCTAGCTGTCAGCTTTATGAGGGCGTTTATACAGGCAAGTCCCTCCATGCCAGCCTGGACCACAGACAGCCAGGACACAGACACTGTTCTACATACACACACACACACACACACACACGTTCTGTCACAATCTCTTTTAGCAGTGCCACAGGGACCAGTACTGTCACAGAACTGTCACCACTGGGTGCTCGGGGCCCTAAATGAAGGCATCAAGCGCTCTCATTCCCCGCTGTAATAAAACCCAGTCAACAAGCCCCCGCCGCGGGCAACGCATAATGGGCTTTTTATTTCCGTTTGGTCGCCCCAGCCTACAGAATTAAAGCCCAGTTTGGTGAATGGACAACAAGGTGGACTCAAGGTCAGTGGGGGAGCTGGAGGGTGAGGAGGACACATTTAGGTTTCAGACTGAAAACCATAGACTGCTGCAATCTCAGTCTTTTAAAGAAGGCAAATGTAAAATGAACAGAATACTTTTGTCATAGTCCATGATCAAATTTCTTACATTAAAGCAGAATCCTTATTTGATAATGCAGTAACAAAAGATTGAAAATTATATATTTATTTGGGTTTAAGCTTCCAGTTGTGGGCTCAAAACCATCTTAATGTTTTTGCATAGTTTTAGGTGAATTAGAATCTGTGGGTTATCAGTTGTTAAGGTATTCAAACCTAATTGATGAAGTCATGTTGTACAGGAATGGTAAAAGGCCACATCAGAGGCTTTAACTGCTCAAATCTGCTGTAGTCTTCTAAAACAAAGTATGTATGTAATGGTGAAGACACGCGTGAGTATAAAAGCCTGGAGATGCAAGTAAGCAATGATGAGATGAAAAGCTCATTATTGCTAGCACCACTTCTATTGAAGAGCTGAAGGGAAGCTACAAGTTAGCAGTTACACTAATTGGCAGTGTAGTTTGGCAGCAGCTCAACAAAACATCCACCGTGACCCCAGTGATCTCATTTACCCTATACCTGCTCCGTTTAGGAGGGAAGAGGAGGTAAATGATCTCTGTGGAAAGGTCAAGGGTCAGTCCATGTTGTTGTGTCAGAGCAGAATGACTGCTGCCGTGTGTCACAGACAAATCGTGTGTGTGAGAACAGGATACTGTGTGTGGTGGTATTCAGTAATGAGAGGAAAAAAACAAGAGAGGAGCAGAAGGTAAACAGCGACAGGTGTCTTGTTAGGTTAGAATTACCGACACACACACACAAGCAGCCATCTGGTAATGCTCTGGAGAAACATTTGGGTGTTTTGTCTTTTGTAATAGACCAGATTATCCAATCTAGGTGGAATCTTTCAGCAAATTATTCAATCAAATAAGTGATTAAACTTCACGAGTAGAACCAACTGAAACAAATGTTAAGAAAGCATAAGACATGCTGTTGCGATTTTAATCACAATGTATTTTTCTCACCTGTGATATCAGACGCTATTAATATCTCTCCATGCCCACACTAAAGGTTAAACCATTATGGGTCTTCTACCTTTTTTTTGGAAGCATTTTATAAACAAATTTGAATGTACTTCATCCCAAATAAATGATGTGGATAACAGAGAATATGGTATATATGTTGCAGACTCTCCAGTCCAGATCGATTTGTGCACTTCTGCTTGAATTTCATAATTTGTGATTTTTGTATAATTTAAAGGAAATCTTAATGCTACAGAATTTGCATGATATTTTAGACAATTGTGTTTTTCTAACTCTGTGGTAACAGTCAAGAGGAGGTCATGTTTCATCATGATAACGCCCCGGTGCACAAAGTGAGCTCCATTCAGATGTGGTTTTTGGAGTGAGGGAAAGAGGAACCGGAATGAACTGAACTGAGCCCAAAACCATTTGGTTGAATCAAAAAACCTTCAGCCTGCCACGTCTTATTGCACCTAAATCAATGTATGACTGCACAACAGCATAATGTTAATGCCCAAAGGTTTGGAACAACTTCCAACACTCACTCACAAGTGTAGTGTTTGGATGTCCTTATACTTTACAGGTTGAGACTGTAGGGTCAATGTCAGCTGTCAAGTAAAGCAACCCAAAAGTAAAAAGTGGACATTGCAGGTTTTCCCTGACAAATAGACTTGGAGGAGATCATGAAAGAGGCTAACCATCACAGAAGTACTTAGAGAACGTGTCCTGATAACTCCAGCTCGACTCCCTTTTAGGTGATACTTTGCTTAATTGAGTGTGAAACCTTTATCACTATCAAGACAGAAAAGGAAAGAGGGATGGACGGATAAAAGAAGACGGAGGATGCTGGTAGAGGATGAAGGAGAGGACAGGAGACAGCCTTAAGAGAAATAAAGAAGAGCACAGAATAGGTGGAGAAAGGAAAAGACGACGGAGGTGAATGGGTGTCCCTCACCAGATGGAGTGGTCATATAGGCAGGTACCCTCCAAATGAACCTCCACCCCTCCCCTTGTATTAACCCCCATTCCCTCCACCCCCAGTATACTGAACCCCACCACTCCGTCATGCTATTACCTCCCTGTCTCTTTCATTATCTGCCGTGAACTCTGGGTAACCTCCTCGTGGCCATTCTTTATGTCATGGCCCGCAACACGAGCTGTGATTTAGGCCCATCCAGTCCACCTAATTTGATTTCATCATCACGGGGTGCAGAGAGAAACAGGGGGGAGGAGGGTTATGTTGAGGGAGAAGAGAGGGGGAGACCAGAAGGGAGATGGAGAAGGTGGAGGTGGGACTGGGCGAAGAGAGGTAAGGGGATCTTATGAGAGGGGTCACATTGGTAAGCTCTAGCCAAATGACTTGAAGAGGCTAATAAAGTAATCAAGGCCTTCGTTACATGGCCATAATATTCACCATAAAACACTGATAACTATTACCAGTCCCAATCATTAGCCAAAATTAATAGCTTTTTCCTCCTCTCCTCTTCTCTTCTCCTCTCCTCTCCTACCCATTTAAACCATATTAATACCAGTTACCATCGAAAACAAACATAAAACTTGGTTATAGATTGTGAATCTGTCCTACCAGAGGATGGTAGCATCAGCAATCACCCCCTAATACCTGCCTATGTTTAAGTTTAAGCACTTATGAATGGATGTTGTAGTAGATTTACAAAGTGTGTGCAGAGTGGAGGTCAAGAGAGATCGATGAGTCAACCGAAAATTGGAAACAACACTAGAGTCCGATGCTCATTTCTCTGATTCAAAGTGTGAGTTGGCGTTGGCTTCTTTTAAACGTGATCGTTCCCTAACCTGGAATGTGGATTAATTTATCCATGGCAGGAAATATCGTTTAATATATTATTATCAACATCATTTTAATCTTTCCTTAATTTGTCATTTGTACTTGTTTTAACAAATATTGGTACAATTCCCTGTACTGGAGACAACGCTTTGCATCTCATTACAATCAATCAACTCTGGTTTATTCTAACTCTATCTAAACCCTTAACCCCCATACTGTGGCAACGGTGTGGTTTTTGAATGTAAATCTATCCAAACCATAACCATATAGAACACAGTTAAGAAAACATAAATCGATTATCTTCAGTAAAGGGCTTTTGAGACATGAAGGTAAAACATGTATCTGTTTGTCTATACAATTTATCAAAAATCTGTTTCCAGCCATTGCAATGACAATCAGTCAATACAGAAAGGAAATAAACGCCTGTAACTCCACAACTGCCAGTAGCTTGTTGCTAAGACATGTCCTCCGATGACACAACTTAAAACACACACACAGAGACACACACACACTCAGAGAGACAGATTTGTACCCTTCTCCATTTGACACACGGACGCAGACACTGTCATTGCAGGGTAATCATCAGCCATTAGGATACATGGCGAAAGACAACAAAGCAAAGTGTCTTCATAGCCAAACGGGCTATTATCTTTCACTCAATACACCATAAAGGAAAGGAGGGAATTTAGAGAGTGTGCACTGTTAAGGCCATATATGTAGTTAACTTCCAGTTGAGCATCAGATGAAATTACGTTATGTCTTTGTCAGCCAGTTAGGGTGAAGAGGAGGGTGGAGACATTGAAAGTCTAGACAGAAATGATACTCTTCCTCCCTGTGTTTTCTCCACAATGATTCATGTTACCAGCAAAAGCGAGTCACAAACACAAACTGCCAGCTTGTGTTTGAATCCGAGGGCCCGGTGCAATGAGGCATCTAATTCAACTTAATAGAATATTCTGTATACACACCAACTTCAGAGGGTAAAGACACAGATTGAATACGAGATGCTGATTGAATACAAATCTATAGGTAATGACATCAGTATTTCGCGCTGAAAACAGGAACCATCTATCAAAGTCAGAGTCGAGGAGAACGCCTCTTCACTCTTCAATATCACTCTTTGACGGGAACTACATGGTAATGCATAACGATCGCTTGAATGCGATTATCTTCTAGAGGAGGAAAAATGGCCATCTATTTTCACTGAGTTTGAGTGTGTGTAACAAAGTCAACGCAGACACCTTTACAAAACCTCTCCTGCTCCAGACAGGGTAGTTTATGCTCAGCGTAAGGACTCACAAACACACACACACAAACACACTAGGTTTATATTAGCCAGTCAATCAACCAGTGGTCATCTGTGGTGATTTAGTTGTGTTGCATGTGATGCATGACTGTTCAAGTCATTTGTGTGTAAAGGTGGTGATTGGAAGTGTATATGTTTAAGAGCAAATGTACAATAGGTAATGTATTATACTGCTACAATAGAAGTAACTAGTGATTGACATGGTGTCAAGTGTCAGACTTCTCAAGCTTACAAAAATAACATGCTTTATATTTTGTACAATTTGTATTAATACATCAAATGTAAGAATTGTTGCATGTTGATTTTCAAGTTCACTTTGACACACGGGTGAAGGAAGTTTGGATTTGAAGGAGTGCTATGGCTAGCTATATCTTGGGCTTTAAGTCGCTAAGCTAAGCTAACCGTTCCCTGGCTCCAGCTCTATACTAGATAATAGAGTTAGGTCTCTCTTTGCATTTACTAAATTTACACACATT
The DNA here is from genome assembly GCA_038501795.1 of Pseudopleuronectes americanus. Lineage (NCBI taxonomy): Eukaryota > Metazoa > Chordata > Actinopteri > Pleuronectiformes > Pleuronectidae > Pseudopleuronectes > Pseudopleuronectes americanus. The sequence continues at coordinate 5,014,524 of CM076730.1, read as the reverse complement.
ATTCATTAAAAAAAATAAACATATTTGATTAAAATCCTATTACATGTATTGTATTTGTTTATACTTTTGGCCACTACTTCTATGTGTTGTAATAATCAGCAAACTAATGTGTGAGAATTTGGAAATCATGTGACATTACCACAACTAAGTCTGACAAGGCAAGAAAGTTTGTGGAGACTTTAGTCATTACAATTTAGTCAGACTTCTTAGTAAGTTGACTTATTTGATGTAAAAAGAAAATGTCAGTTCATGTGTGCACGTCTGGAGTGATGAGGGGAGCCTGATCTTACTAAAGCAGATGGGAATAACTGCCAAAGCGAAGAAAAAATAAACCAAAGATTCCTGTAAGTCTACAATATCTTAGCTGCTTTCATTACCATTGTTATGTGTGCACATATTTCCAAATAATTTGTCCTCGCTGAGAGGCATCACTGCTGCGGCAGCGGAGCAAACACCCAAAACGTGACACTTCAATGACGACTAAATATTTAATCAGTGCCAGTTATTTTCTGCCAGGTTATGCCTCCATCTGGGTAGCAGCCGAGTGTGAGGGTGGGTGTGTTCGTGTGTGTGTGTGTGTGTGACCTCAAAATGAAGGATTAAAAGAAAGGACTGTCTGCATTCCTCTCTCTCACAGACACACACACCACTCTGTTTCTTTGCTTCCACTGGCATCGGTGCTACGATGCTGCTGCATGCCAGAGACCATATGTTCAATTTAGAGAACGCCAAGATATCATTGATAATGATTACGGCGATGATGATGATGTGTGTGTGTGTAAGAGGGGAACACAGAGAGTGCGGTGCGTTGCATGAGTCATTGTGTAGCAGTCGGGGTGTATATGTGTGAGGGGGGAAAAAAATCTTTCTTCACATTTCTGTGTAGAACGTAGTAATGTCAATGTGTTCCATTTACTGAAATGGATTATATGGAGAATATGTGTTCATTTAGAGGGTGTGAGAGTCAGTCTGGCATGCTTCATGTTGGATTGGGTTCATATTGGAAATCAAAAGATTTTTTCTTCCATATTTGACTCAACAATGTTTTGTAGATTTGAGGACAAATTACAGACAAAAAAACAGCCAAACAGAGGGGGAGCTGCGCGTATGGAAAAAGAAAGAGACAATATTGGGATCATTACTTAGCAACATATGGCCTGGATTTCCACATTCAGCCTCTATGAAACCATATAATGATCTTCATAAGAAAAAGGACTTTCACAGCACCACAGGATGACCGTAAATCCAAAGTCACATTATTCTCCCCCACAGTAATTATGTGAATTGCATGCATGTCAACAGTTATACTGCGTGTCCTGTTTGAATGTGTGTGTGTGTGTGTGTGTGTTTGTGTGTGTGTGTGTGTGTGTGTGAGGGTGTATAGTTTTTAATGCCATCGAGCAACACAGAAAAACCTTGTTAAATTCAAGTCGGCAACAGACACACTCTCCGTGCGACCGCAACCGCTCTCCTCCCTCCGTGCCTCCCTCCCTACACCTCCATCCCTCCCGCGCCTCCTCCTCCCCCCCTTCTCCTTACTGTGGTGTAAACACAGATTGTTAGGTTAGGGGTTAAAAGTGTTGTGCTTAGATTCTCTCGGCACTAATCTAATTTCTCCTCTCTTTGCGCGTCTATATTTATTTGGTTTTGTCAACACTCACGTCTCCTTCTCTCTCCCTCCCTCGCTCTCTCTCTCTCCTCTGCCAGTGTATTGATCGCTGCTAATGGATTGGCTCTGATTCCGGAGACGTCTAACATGCTTTCCTATCCTCTTATTTTCACCCGGGGAAATCAATGAGGAAAGGCCTGAAAATTTAGACAGGATCAGGTTTTAGGGAATCTACAGTGAGACACAGCCCACCGGAGTGTGAGGAGATAGAGGGAGTGTGTGTCTCTATGGTTTAAAGTGTGTGTGGGTGAGTTGGTGTTCAGAGACGGGATGGGGCTTTATGTTAAAGATGCATGTTTGCAGTGGTTTTGTGGCAAAATTGGACCTGATTATGGTGATGATGATAAACAAATTCCAGATTTATTTTAACCTCTTTACATACATCCTGTTTCCTGCCTTTGATTGCACCTAAATTATCATTAAAGTTGGAACAGTAATCACAGTCGTGAACATTCTGTATGAGCTTCATGAATCTAACTCTTTAATGAACTAATATGTTGAATATGACAATTTTTTCAAACCTTTGATTCTAATTCTATAAGAAATCTGGGTAATTTATATATATATCTATATCTATATTGATATAGATATATATATAAACCCTGCATAACATCTGCTACAAACACTGTATAATCTTAATTTATTGTAGACCGCACTGAGATTTACTGCAGCTCTACAACTATATTCTACACCACAATGTGATCATCTCACTTTATGTTTTTAAAGCCTCAACTGTGACCCTGTATTAATTTTCCATGATTTATTTGTGACATCGTTGGAATGCAAATTACAAATTTATATTAAATATTAATGTGAAATGTAACATTTGAGTATTTAATGTATTGCTTTGTAAAATAAAATGTACTTGTAACAGCTAGAAAATTCAATATTTATATATTAATGCATCAATAATAATCATCCAATAAATCTATTAATCTATAATCACACTCCAGCAGGAGTCACTCTACATAATGAATACATTTCCTCACAAATTCTGCATTTCAAATTCAATAAAGATTATAAATGTAGGACTTTTGTGGTATTTTAACATCAAGGTTTTGTTAAGTGAAGGGTCTGAGTACTTTGCCCAGCACTGTGCATGAAAGCAAAGGAGAAGATAACTATTTGTGTGTCAGTGTGATATTTCTGACCATGTATTGACTGTAGGGCTCCACATGCTCTGAAACTATGGGTAGCAGTTTGACATCAATTGATGAATAGATCATCCACACTGATACAGCATCTCTCCCTCCCTCCCTCTCCTTCTCTCTCTTACCCTCTCTGTCCGTCAGTGTCTCTCGTCCTCTTGTTTCCTTTGCTTGTGGCACTAATTTGACAGCAAAACAGCGAACATGAGGCTGTGATCTCGCACTCCTGCTGTGACCTTTGTTCACCGTGGCGAAATTTTCCGATATGACTACATCAAAATAAAAAAAGGACACACACACACACACACACACACACACACACACACACACACACACACACACACACACACACACACACACACGCAGGGATGAACATGGAAAGAGGCACAGGTCCCCACTGCTGCTCAAACAACGGATGGAGCTGTGTTAAATCTGAGAAGGCAATCAATGACCAATGAGTGGGACTGTGTGTACGCATGTGTGTGTGTGCGTGTACGCATGTGTGTGTGTTTGTGTGTGTGTGACATGCAGGGGGCAGAAGGGCCCAGCAGGTTTGAAACTCTATCCTGGGGCCAGATCATTTATAAATGGGAGGATATTGATGACTTCAGGGTGTGCGTGTGCAAGTGCAGGGAGAGCTTGTGTGTGTGTGTGTAGGTGGGAAGACATCAATGTGCTCCCTGCCTCTTCACACAGCAGAGCAAATTGGAGAAGTTGTCAGGAGTCACAACACGAGGGGCCAGCCAGGGGACGATGAGGGCTGCAGGCAGGATGGCGCTGGGCTGATGGCTGAATGGGAGGACGGCCTGGGGCCTGATGGGATGATTGGGATAAGGTTGGCTGTATAATTCAATATACAGTATTAAGTTGTTGTTTCATTAAGTTAATTGAGGAAAATCATTGGGAATAAGTGGAAGTGCCTTACCACACTCTGGCAGAATGAAAATGATAGTTGTCAGGAGCTGAGGCTAAATCATTTGTAAAGCTATTGAGTAATACTCTATGACTGGTTGCTAAACTGATTTTAAAGCTCACTGGCTTTGACTTACTACAGTATGTGCTTCCTTAAGTAATGTGATGCACCATCAAATCCACCTACAGGGGACGATCCCTTACTGACTATTTATCTCTGGTCCCTCAACTAAATGTAGGTGCAGGACAGAGTTATTTAATCAAATGATGTTGGATTGGATTCTGTAGATGTGACTGGGCCAGGGAAACAGACTTGATGTGGTGGCAGTGAAAAATATTGGTCTATCTATCTCAAGAATCTGTTTTGATGATACTTTATACACTGCGTAAATACAAAATGTAAAATGTGCAGCTATTATACAGTTTGAGCCTTTTTATCCCCCTGTGAATGTGCATGTACAACATATATTCACATGTATATGTCGCATTAAAGGCAAAGGGTGCCCCATCTATTCCCTAGGATAAGTGTCTAACCACATTATCCTCACTTAACTGATTTGGTGGCAGTTTAGGAGTTAAAATAAAACGAATCAGAAGTCACAAAGCTGGATGTAAATCACGGATATCCATCTGAAGCACATGAAGCACCCTTTGGTTTACAGTTGTAGTTCAAGCAGTGAGGGCGACGGATGCTTCACGTGGATGTGAAGGCTGAAGGATGTCTTTTTTTTTCTGCTGCCCCTAACTCCCCCCTCTCCTGAGAGCTGCTTTCACTCCCCCCAGAACATCCCCTTTACCCCCCGGCACTTTCACTCTCCCACACACAGCAACAGAGTGGCTGCTGCTTTGTCCTCTTACACAAACATTCCCACAGAAAAGGGGCAGAAAACCATTTACCCCCTTTTACTTACTAACCCCCCTTCGCCCCGCCTCCCTGCCCCCTCAGAGGTTGTACTGGGGCAGAAAAGGGTATATCCCGCCTCACTCTCTCCCTCCTGCTTCTTCCCACCCCCAATTTCACACAACCACATGCACACGCACGCACACACCCACAGATAGAAACCTGCATGCACATGCAAACCGAAAGCCACCCGGTCAACAGCTGTACACGAGGTGACAAATTGGGGTCTTTGTCTGTATAAAGGGGGGTGGGGGAACCCCTACTTTGGACGCGCGCACACACACACACACATGCATGCACACACACACTGAGCCATCCGCCTCTATTGTGGACAAGTTCCACTGCACACCAGACAATGCATATTGCCCCCAGTGTTTAAGAGGAGAAATATGGTGGTGCCTTTGTGGGAGGTAGAGAGCTTCAGTTCATTGAGGGAGTGATATAGAGACAGACAGATTAACAGGGTGAAAGACAGAGAGTGCATAAGGTGGAGAAAATGAGAGGAAGAGAGGAGGGAGAGATGGATCAGCCATTCGTGTCGAGCAGATGGAAATGACAGACATTTTATAAAAACATTGCACAGAAAAGTTCCCAAAATGATGGAACAGGAAAAATAATAATAAGTTTAAAATCCTACACTGTGGTAATTATCTTTAATGAGGCATCTTCTCAACAGTCAACTGCTGCCGTCCAGGCTTCAAATTAGTGAATTAAGGAGACGTGGGAAAAGGGGTTAGGATGGTGGTCAGGACAAGAATTAAAACGATTTTTTCCTGTTACTTGTGCAGGTTCAGTTACAAATGAGTCTCGACCAGCCTCGTAAAGACGTCTGAAATAGACCCAAAGTCTCACCGCACTGATTATTACATCGCTCCCTCTCAGCAAAACACACACACACACACACACACACACACACACACACACACACACACACACACACACACACACACACACATAAAAGAGAACTAGCAGATTGCCACCAATATTATTGGTAATTTCACGACTTCTGCTAAATTTAGTGCTAATGTTACTATTATGACTGTTAATAATCTTCTGTTTATAAGTTTTCCATTCATAAAATCCATATAAGCTTTGTAGAAAACAGAGTTAGTGCTTTTTTAGTGAAACATCTTCTTTCCACCCCAATTTACATGAATGGCTCAATAATTTTGGAAATATGCTTATTCCCTTACTTTCTTAAAGACACATCTAATATGCAGCTGCAACCAGGAGACTGCTAGTTCAACCAGCATAGAGACTGGAGGAAGTGGGAAACAGCCAGTGTGGGCAATCTTGTCAGGGAAGTTGTTGCATTTGCTCTAATGCATAAACATATAGACATATTCTGTTGATTAAATTCATATCTATGATAAGCTGTCTGCTCTTAGTGTGCTGATGTGAGTGGTATCTATGTTCTCGGCAAAATAATTTATTTTTTCTATTCTTTACTATTTTCCCAAATAGAAATGTGGACTTATGCTCACTTTCCCAAAAGACTTCATGATATTTTCTCCTCTTTCATAGAACTGACCTCTCCCTTTGAAACGAAATCAAAAGATGTAATTTATGGGTTAATGTATCTATTTAAACAAACAACAGCTGAAAAAGGACATTTAGATGCAAAGAGATGGAACTGGTGACTCTCCGAGGAACCCCAACACTCACACACTCACACACAGACACACACACATGCATGCATATACATACCCAGCAGTGGTGGGCTAACCCTAGGGGTGAAAGAGCTAAGCGTTTGACAGACCCCACCTCTTAACTTGTTAACTTGCTAATTAGACCTCACAGTCACTTCATGGGACCGGACAATGGACTGCTAGCTGAGTGATGAGCAGGCTGTGACGTACAGACACACGCACACTCACACACACACGCACGCATGCACGCACTCACACACACACACACACACACACACACACACACACACACACACACACACACACACACACACACACACACAACACACACACACACACACACACACACACACACACACACACACACACACACACACACACACACACCACACACACACACACACACACACACACACACACACACACACACACACACACACACACACACACACACACACACACACTAACCCTAAAAGCTAACAACCCCCCATACACACTCTACTGATGTGACCACCTGCCCCCTCATGCTCTCCAAAGGACAGTGTGTTTGCCTTTGTGTGTGTGTGTGTGTGTGTGTGTGTGTGTGTGTGTGTGTGTGTGTCTGTTCGTGTGCATATGTGTGTATGTCCAAAGTGGGAGGGTTAGTGATTTGGGGGTCTTGTTGTGTGGGGTCTTGTTGCCACGGTGACAGGGGGGAAATGGCAGGACAATATATAGGGTGAATGATATAGTTCCCCCTCGCTTTACCGCTCTCTCTCTCTCTCTTCTTTATACACACAACTCCAGCCACCAGTAGAGAAATAAAGACTGGAATTGTGTGTGTGTGTGTGTGTGTGTGTGTGTGTGTGTGTGTGTGTGTGTGTGTGTGTGTGTGTGCATGCGTGTGGTGTTTGCCCAGTGGTCTTCAGATCAGGGCTAAACGGGGTTAAACATCTATCCATGTTAGAGTCCTATTCTCTGAGTTCTGTCATTAGCCTGTAGCTTAGAGAGCCATTACTGACACAGATGCTGCTGCTCTCTGGGTAAACACACACACACTAACACACTCTCTCTCTGTGGTAAAGCACGCTGCCCACAGGGATTTTGCGTACTGTCTGTTTGGGCTGCCAAATATCACAACGCTAAAACACTGAATGTCCAACTGGCATCCAGTCACTGGCTTCGTTCACGTGTGCAAGTGTCTGTGTGTAACTGAACATTTGCTTTGTTTTATTTTAGAGCTGTTATGAATCTGTTTGATCACATTTCAGCCAGGACTGACAAGGTCATCTTTAAAATCTTAAATGTACAATTTGGTTTGTTGTCAATAATAAAAAAACTGAGCCAAACTTTGGGTTTTGGCCCCTTTGTTTGGAGAAGCAATACGATTTTGACAAATTTCTAAGAGCATGTGTTACAATTCTCTGATTCTACAGACAAAATCAATAGATAATACAAATAATGATATAAAGTATACAGCAACTCAAAATGCTCAAGAAGCCCAAAACTGTGTGTGTGCTCAACAAATCTGAGTGGAATGATACAGTTGCCATGTTTAGTCTGCGTGTGGAATGTACTTGATGGGAACTTTTTCTTTAGAGGACAGGATACATCTACAACGCACAGATGTCATGTACTAGCCTTAAAGCTTGAAGCTGATGACAAGAGGTTGGTTTCTGTGTTCTGGGAAAATAATGAAGCTGCCATGCACAGGCTGCTGTGCGCTCTGCACTGTGGGGGGTCAAAAGGGGTCCAAGAGCAAACCTTTGCTCCAGGGCCCCAGATGAATCCACCCGTGGTTGTTGAGGTAGAGACAAGAAAATAGAGATGGTAAAAATAGCATGGCAGCTCAGAACATCGTACTAATAATGGAGACGTGCACCTTCAACCTCCTGTCTGGAGCAACCTGCCCACAGTTACTGGAAATAACTGAATAAAAAACATGTGAGGGAAAAAAAAAGAATCAAAAAGCAACAAGATGCCCTGCGGAGTCGACCTCACATGAGGTGTTTGTAGCTCCCTTTAGCCTCGTGGCATCTGGGAGCGCCGTGGGGAGTCTGTGTGTTAAATAAATGACCGGGGCGTTTAGCCCATGTGCTAACCATGTTAAAATAACACGAGCTGCGCTGGCCCCGCTCAAGCCTAACGTGGGGCTCTTCCGCTGGGTCGCCTCCCCCGGGTGAAGCCCAGGCTCCACCCGGGGCCTTGTATGTTTTTCCCTGGCTGCCTCTGTGTTTTCCCTCGGCTGAAACCGGTCAGATCAAAGAGCGCCCCAGCCTTACGTCCCTCCGTGCCTTCATCCAAACGTTCCCTGCCTGCTTTATCTTTCTTTTTTTAGAGCCACCAAGGTTGAGAGGAGATGAATGGATGGCGAAAAAGGTGTAAAGTGTTCACGTGTACCCATCTGAAACAACGGAGTGTGCCTCGGAGAGCTTTGAGTTTGATGACTGCAGGGGAGAGGAAGAAAAACATGGAGATAGAGAAAAGGAAAAAAAGGTCAGGCTTGCTGACATTTCCAGAATCTCAGCTGTGATACCATGGGAACAAAGTCCGCTACAGACTATGTCCATTGTCAAACTTCAGTGTAGGCTGTACTGTATTTTAATAATTTAACCTATTAAAGTGCAATTTGCAAAAACTAAAAAAAACGAAACTACGGAGGATAAGAGTGTCTTAACTGACACAATGTGTGCGTTTGGGTATGCACGCAGGAGTGCACTTGCAAGTCGCGTGTGTGTCCTCATTTGTCCTCATGCCGAGCTCCCTTTGCAGACAGTAGCCATTTTCAGCTTACAGGGCCCTTCATCAAAGCTTTGAACCCACCCATGGTCTTGCCTGCTTGTTACACACTCTCTTTAGCATGTGTGTGTGTGTGTGTGTGTGTGTGTGTGTGTGTGTGTGTGTGTGTGTGGGTGTAGCTGCCGAGCTAACGAGGCACTAGGTATTGTTACAGGGACTCACTCCAACCGCACCATGAGCAAGCCATTACACCAATAAGCCTGCATCATTTCCAAAGAATCCAATTAAATTTCGGTCTTACAGCGCTGCACTCTGAAAACACAGATTTTCTCCATTGAGAATGTGCAAACACACACACACACACACACACTCTCTTAGCCTGCTCGCACTTGGTTTGTGTGTGTGTGTGTGTGTGTGTGTTTCAAAATAAACCAGTGATCCAGCTGTCCATGTACATGATATGTCTGTATTTGTGCTGGAGAACCTGCATGACTCTCTCTCTCTCTCTCTCTCTCTCTCTTTCAGCATGTGCTGTCTGTGTCGATCATCCTGTCTTTGTCTGTCTCTTCAGAAGTACTCAATATCTTTTTTCCCCCTCTTCCTCACCTTCCTCCTTCCACCAGCTTGTCTCTGTCTCCCCTCTTCTATCCCTCCCTCCTTTCCTCTCCACTGATTCTGGCTGGCATCTGTTAAGCTGCTAAAGAGAAAGCGTGTATGCATGTTTGTGTGCGTGTGTGTGTGTGTGTGTGTGTGTGTGTGAGAGAGTGTGTGTGTATGTGTTGGTCTTGTGGGGTTGGATTTGAACAAGCCCATGCCTGTTCTGCCCCGGTGGCCTATGAAATGAGAAAGGCAGCCACTGTGCTGCAGACCTCCACTGATAAATCTACCAGGGTTACCCCTCTGCGTGTGCATCTGCGTGAATGTGTGTGCGTGTGTGTCAAGTGCATGTGTTTGCATATGTGTAGGCGGGCATGCATGTAATGTGCACGTGTGTATGTACGAGCAGTGATCATCTGTGTTTGCGTCTTCAGCTCTGTGACGGCAGAATAGAGATTTGGAGAGATTTGATTCCACACACCCCAAAGCCAAGAGTGTGTGTGTTTGTGTAAGTGTGCGCATGTGTGTGTGTGTGTTTGTGTGCACGCACCATGTGGTATAATCTGCCATCAACGCCTTAAATGCGTGACATTAAAACAGCACCGAGTCGATTCTTCTTCAGACATTTGAATTTTTTTTTCTTCCTTTCCTTCTTGTCGTTTGACTCATTTTTTATCCGCGTGCATATATTCGTCTCGGGAGAATTAGAGGTCATGTTTCCAATCTATGGAGCACTCAAAGACATGGTGGAGAGAGGTAGACTGAGAGAGGAGAGAGAGCGGCATCTCGCTCAAGAGCACTGAAAGGCCCCAGGTTACCTCGCTTGTGACAGTGAGGTCAGATATTGAAGAAGTGAAGTCAATACAACACACCATTTAGCAACCATTTTCATACGGAGGTAGTGTTGACTTGAGGGGAAGGAAGGAAAGAAAGATTTATGCCTGATAAGGACTTTTTCAAGGTTTTAAAGAGGATGTGGTAGAAGCCTCAGGGATTAATATGCATATAAACTGTGAGGTTTACAGGACATGCCCCACAACAGACTTAGAGTGGGACAGTGTACACACTCAGCGACATTGGAAGTCAGTGCTTTAAATACATACAGTTTATGATTTTTAACGCTAAGTTAAAACGTAGGGTAACAGCTGACAAAATGTCTAACACGTATATTGTAAATACAGAAGTGAAAAATATATAATTTGACTCAGGGTTTCACAATGGTGCAGCATTTTATGGCTCTGAATTCCTCAATGTTCATTAGATTTGGGGTTTTGAAGTTCTGCCTTCCTTTTTGTAAACTAAATTAGCTTTTTCCACAATATGAATGCAATCTATGGCGATAACAGGGTGCACAAGCAAAAACAGACACGGTATAAATAATGCTATGATTATTGCTGCACACCTAAAGATGGAGGTCTCTTGAGTTAAGAAGTAGATAATTCATGGGAAACACTGTTCTATGGTACAAGTTTAGGTTTATATATGACAATTGTTATCAAGGTGAGATAAGAGGTCCTGAAAAATGTTAATGTCCATCTGCTCATGAAGATCATGTCATATGATCAAAAGGGAAATTAAAGAGTATCATGTCCTGGGACTCAGCATTATGAGCTTACCTTTCTCTCAGCTTAATATAATGATGTGCCCTAAACATGTGTAAAAAAAACTGACGAGGCTTGATTTGGAGATGAAAAGGTGATGGATATTCAGAAGTGATTGTAGTCAGTTGTCTGGATAATGTTGCGTCGAAGCCTTTCCCATCTTTGCATTGCATATTTCTCCTGCTGTTGACATAAGGCAGCTCTTAGAGCAGGTGTTAAAGTGCAGAGCTGTTACAGTGTCTTAACTTCACTGGAGCAGCTCTTCTGCTGCATAAGGAATGCTGCAACCAGCCTGACTCTCACCAAGGGGCTCGTTCAACAAAGCAAATATTGTCACACACACACACACACACACATACACAGTCACACACACACACAAAAATGCACGACACACATTTCGCACATAAGCACGCATCTATACAGACTCACACTATAATAATTCATGCGGGGAGGCATACCCCTCATAGCCCTCGCGCACACACACACACACACACACACACACACACACACACACACACACACACACACACACACACACACACACACATAAGGGTGATGGAGGTCGTTGAGGCGTTTTTTATGAGTAAGGGCCTTTTCCTTCTCAGCCATATTTCACCTCTTTAGTGTGTGTGTGCCTGTGTGCGTGTGTGTGTAAAATAAAACAGACTGAGACATTATCTTCAAGCCATGACAGCTGTAATTGTGGAGCACATTAAAATGGGTGCAGGGTGACACCTCTAACCACCTTCTATTAAGAAACACACACTCTCACACAGCATCCCTCCCCTCTGTCTCTCTTTCTCTCTACACACACACACACACACACACACAAAGGTGGTTTCATTGTGGTCAAACAAGGAAATGAGCATCTTCGAGCCCGTCAAAGCTGAGTGCTTTGAGGAGGGCCAGCCTGGCTAATGTGTACATGTTGATGTCTTGATTATATGTGTCAAGTGTCTGTCCATGTTGCTCAATAGACAGGTCTGCCTGATCAGGAAGGGGAGAAAAGAAACCTTTCACATAGAAACATTTGTAAAGAGGAGAGAGAGAGACGCAGCACCGTCAGACCCTGCAGTCTGGATTCTATTATCCTATATGCTTCGGGTTTTTTTTAATGTATTATTAGCATTTTGACCTCAGTCCACATTACAGACCTTTCAGGTGTTGTACTCTTAAATCAATCAATCAATCACATGTGTATTATTTTCTACTCACTTACACTGCATTTATTTATAGGATTTAAATTCTCTTTCTGTATGTTGTGCCATTGCAATAATGCGACAATGCAAAAGCAATAAAGTCTCCTCTGATTTTGTTATGTTCTTGGTTCTTTAAGTTTTAAATGAAACCTTGAGATCTTGTGTGAATATGTAAATGTTATATATGTAAATATGTGCATCACACTGCTATGTATTCAGCCTCTTCTGTCTAATCAGCACTTTCAAGAACTAAATGCAATGACATATATGCAAAATCATCTTTGTTACAAACAAACTATGCAGTAAAGTAAAAATTGCTTTTGACTCTTTCAGGGTCATTAACACTGCAGTGATTCAGGCTTAGATCAGTTTAGGGAAAGAATTGTGTTAAAGGTCGGGTCAATTTGTGTCTGTAACATTTTTTTATCTACCGTATGCTGAAATCCTCTTCACGTCCAGATAACCATCAATAAATAAAGTGTCTGAAAAAAAGAAGAAGAAAAGAGCTGGTGTCTATTGGAGGATGGTAATAAACAAGTCCAATCATTTCATTCTGAAATTATATTCAGATTTAATGGGATTATAGGAAACAGAGACTGGTCAGAATTTAGAAAAAGAGTCACAGAAAAGTCGTCTTGTAGCAGTTGTCATGTGTTTTGGATATGCAGGTTTGACGAGAGTGGAGGGCCTGGAATGTATGGGTCGCATTCTTTCAAAGGGAATTCTGCTCTCGCAAGCTTTTCCAGGATTACCAACCCCAGCTTTAAGACGAAATCAGGTGAAGAAATAATATTAGTTTATGCTCCGTAAGGGTGACATTTGTGCCCTGAATCAAAACTCTGATGTTGACAGTGGGAGTGAACTAAAATGACAAAAGGACAAGATGTGATCCCTCACACTGTGGTTTTTATGTTCATCTATTTGTTGTGTTTTGAGTTTGGAGAAGTGAGAACCTACATAATCACAAGATGCCTATCTGTCTGTGTTTTACTTTTCCTCCTATTCTTCATTTATATATTTATACACACACAGGCCCACACACACACACACCAACACACACAAGGGGATGCCATCGATACAGCAGTAATCTGTGCAGCCGATAAACCAGGCACAGGCTTTGGTCGTGAACAAAGGCGAGGGCAGCATGGCGGTTATAGATCCTCCCTCTCCTCTTGTTCTCGGTAAATCACTTCACCTTTCGGGATCCCACACCCACATAGACACACACATGCACAACATATCAACACACAAGAATGACCACACACAGACACACAGACACACACATACTGTAGGAATGCATGCACACACTCGTGCACCAAGAGATTTAACATGGACAAGTGGGCACTTGGTAGAAGAATTCAATTGGCTCCTCTCTCTCACCCCTCCTCCTCCTCTCTCTCTCTCTCTCTAGGTCTCTCGGCCTCTCAGGGTGTCACAGTACATGCCAGTCCTTAATTCCTTCCAATCTTCTCCCCAACACACACTGTCGCCTTTCATTTAAAGGGCCTGCTGACAGGGATGACCAGCGTCTCCACTCCTCCATCCCTCCCACCGGTCCCTCGCTCTATCTCCGCCTGTCTCTCCCTTTCTCACCACTCGTTATCGCTCTCTCAGTCTGTTACTTAAACCATCTGCCTTTCTCCAGCCATCCCTCAAATACTGTCTTGCATCTCCTTATTGGCATTCGTTTTCTCGCTTTCATTACTTCCCCTTGGTTTGTTTTTTACTTTGTCGTATCCGCCTCCCCTCTTTCTTTACTTCCCTTCATCATCCCTTCATTTTTTTCTCTACTCTATCCCCTTCTACTCCTCTCTGTTGCTGAAATCAAATCTAATGCTCCCTTTCAGTGCTGTCTGTGTCTGGCTCGTCCTCCCTCCCACTGTGTTCTCTCCTCTCTAACAGCTTTCTATCTATTTGTCTCAGTGTCAGGGCTCTGCACCTCACACCGCCACTTTAGCTCCTCTCCCCATTGTGCTTTCCCAGCCTGCCACGCTGGCTTTTCAATTGGCCAACAAGAGTAAACACCGGTTGTCGAGCATCAATCACATCACACACACCGGCGGACGGAGTGAGCGAGAGTCTCCAATTTCGCTGTTGCTGTTTTTTTGCCCCCCCCCACCCAATTTTTCGCAGAATATGATCAGAACAATCTACGACGAGACAATAGCCGAGGTGACAGTATGTGTGTGTGCGAGTGTTATTACAGGAAGGGTGTCTTTTCAGCAGCACATAATAACGGGATAGAGAACAAAAACAGCACACGTTCAACAATCAAGTTAATTATTATCTTAAACATGTAGCCGGCGATTACAACATCACAACATTATGATAATGTAAAGTAAAAGTAAAATTACGCATAGGTGAATTTATATCCAAAACACTAATGATGCAAAATAGACAGATCAGTGGAAATGTCAGAAAATCACTAAATATTCATAACGTTTTATATTCATAGTTCAGTATCTTTTAATACCACATTATGTTATGCGTAGCTTATGTTTAGCATTTTAATGTATGTCTTACATCGAACTGAGATTTATAAATGATGCTTATTATCAATGTATTATCAATTATATCTTGCAGACTAACATTCCATTTCAATCTCATCCTACTGTATCACGCTGTCATAAATTATACATTACATCTAAATAGTCTTTCAAACTCTGGTTAAATCAGGGCTTTCTTGAAATTATTTGTTTTTGTTTTTCATCCTTGTTCCTAGCTGTATGTCTATTTCCATGTAAGTTCCCTGAGTGCAAAGCAAAGACTTTCTTGTACGTGTGCAAATACTTGGGCGATGAAGCCAATTCTGATGCTGATCCATTCTTTCTGATCACTCAATTTGACTTGTTGCAGCCCAGAAAACAACAAAAGGCCATTTTGATGTTATGATGTGAAGGCAGTCTGATGCCAAATCAACATTCACACACGTGCACGCACACACACACACACACACACACACACCACACACACACACACACACAAACACACATTGAAGTGCAGCTTAGAGGAGCCCTATGAGAGCATCTAACTGAGCAGCATAACATGATGATTTGCTGTTGAGGAGTTCGCTCTTATCTAACCCCCCCCCAACACACACTAACCACAACCCCCCATATCTTGCTCTCACACTAACTCATTCACAAACACATGCACACAAATACATAAATACAATCATACGTGGACACATTCGAGTTGTACTGTAATAAAGAATTATTTCTTCATTATTCTTGCCCCCTCAATCCATTCTGCACCCTCTCTTCCTGCCACACTTTATTTCCACACACATATTCACACATTAGTGTGTATTGGTGAGTGTATGTGATGCATTTGTGGCTTGTGCACTTGTGTTTTACCCCGAGCAGTAAATCAGCCCTGTGCTAATTGGTAGGAACAACAGCAACACTTTGGCAGAATATAATGTTTTATGTTTGTTTCTTTATTGCGATCTTTAATGTTCATCGCTGTATGCGTGTGAGAGGGTGCGATCACACATTAATGTGTGCGCGCAGTGTGTGTATATGTACTGCATTATGATCCTAATGAGACACTGTTGATGAGAGGGGACTGGAAAGACGCAGAGGAACAAGAGCATGATAAGCTTCTTAACGATGATCACTCAGTGTGTTTGAGTATGACATTGTATGCGCGAGGGAAATGCACATGTGTGTGTGTGTGTGTGTGTGTGTGTGTGTGTGTGTGTGTGTGTCTGTGTGCGCGTCCCTCTCGAGCCTCTCCACTCACAGGCGGAACACAATCAACGCAGCTCTCATTTGCAATCAGTAATTAGAATGCTAATTAGCCCCAGGGAGCTAACGGGAACTAGTGTATTACAAGGGCTTGATTAGGACTGCTCTATTCCTAAGGGAGGGATTTACACCTGCACGCTATTGGCTCAAACACCTGCCAGTTATGACCTATCATCCAGTTGGGTCTGAAAGTGACTGAATTTGAATAAATTAGGCCCCTGGATAACACTTACTGAGCAGTATTCTACTACACACTCCCCATCGCGATGAGTAGCATCAAGGTGAAGTAAATTAAAGAAGCAGAATTATGATACAAGCTGCGTCTCCTATGTCAAAGAAATACTAATAATCTTCACTCGCCCCATGTGGGTTTGAAAGGTAGCTCTGTGTTATGTGTAGCTGAAATGGCAGCTGTAGTCAGCTTGGATTCAAAACAGCCACAAACACGTGGAAAATCTTACCAGTCTGTTTATGGACATTTAAAAAAAAACATGCAAGCCTGAGCTGCTTCTCTTCTGGTGATCCAAGTGTTAACTACAGTATGTTCCAAACACACAGTTTCTTCACAACAACTTAATACACTGCTTACATGCCCCACTGTTGACTGTCTAACGCTCAAAAGGTGGAAGTTGGGATTTTAGTAGTATGTGGTATTTTCACTGATTTCCCATGGAATAACTGGTGGATGATTAAAAAGGCATATTTAGGGAACTGATATCCATGAGTCTGAGTAGTTTGGTGCAGCTTGATTGAGTTTAAGGCAGCTGTTGGACCTTGGCGAGGCCATGGACTCTACTCAGTGCCATTCTACTGTATAATGTAATGAACAAATTAATTAGTGGTAGAGAAGTGGATCATCATACTAAAGTGGTTTGACATGTTTTTATCATCGGAGTAGTTTATAAATCACCAGTTGAAATCTTCAACTATTGCCGTTGCTGTAGGAAACTAACTGAACCACAGCTAGAAGCTTTTTTGTTTCTAGTGGTTAGACAAGTTACAGATTATACACAAGTTCCTTCCACTTTCTGTATGTTGGCTGAAAACCCCTTTGCCTCTTGTTTGGATCAGACATTGAGAAACACAGCTACATTCAGCCATCAAGTTCAACTGCATCTCTATTACCAAAGGTTCATAGATAATCATAGAGGACTGACATAGTTACACTAAGGAGGAGCACATTACGTACGTATCCTGTTGAGAATGGAACATCTGTCCAAATGAGATGCATGGCTGGAATGCAGCTCAGTCTTTATTTAATCAGTCTCAAATCAATTTGGTGACATTTACCCACCCGGGCCATGCAAAGTGACTGAGTGGAAAAGGGGACCAAAATGGCCTCTTTGGAAAGACACCCTTTGCAATGTGATCACAGAATGCACAATTATTCTATGTTAATAGTTACGAGCATTTGTTTGCTATTCAAGAAATTGAACTGCTAAGGTAGAAAATGCATTTGCAAAAGACTATTACCTTTGTTTATTGTTGTTTATCGCAGGTCTCTAACATTTGCACAGTCTTCTTTTACCTCTGTCCCTCATCCTGTATCATTCCCCTCCACTATCTGGATCCCCATTCTTTAACCGGAGACTCAATCACAGTGTTGTCGGTGCTGCTTAGACGCTGTAGCCATTCAACTAACCACTGACTGCTCGGGTCTATTCTCCTGTCTCATTTAACATAAGACTTGAGTTGATAACAGCCAGCAGGTCATTATGCCGGCTTGTGTCTCTAGCTACTCCCAACAGTCTAATCTAAGGAGAGGAACAGAAATGGCGATGGACTGGACCAAGGCTTCTGCAGCTTCTTCATCCTGGGACTGAAAGTGAGTAAATTTAGAGTCACCTCAGGACTAAGACTCATGAAGGCACACTAGTTATATAAAGGCACAGACCTTAAAGGTGAGGTGAAGCAAAGGAACACTACTGCAAGGAGGCTTGAATTAGATTTTTATGACTGGGCCTGCGCTGGGTACTTTTTCTTATATTTCCTCCTGCAATAGAGCCAGTATAAAAGTTGACCCACACTAAATGTCTGCCTCAATGCCAGCACGTTCTGGATTAATTACCTTGAGATGTAAGTAGTGTGTTGTACAACTACCTGGTACAGCACGATCACACCAACATAGTTCTTTGCGTATTTTTTAAGGAGTTGTTCAAAATTTGGATAAGTACACTTACTACGCTTTTTAGGCCAAGAGTAAGATGAGAAATTCAATACCACCATCACGCCTGTGTGGTAAATATAATCCTGGAGCCAGTGAACAGTTAACTTAATGTGCAGGAATGAGAGTGATATTGATTTTCTTATTTAATAGTATTTCCTAAAATGTCAGGCCAGTCTTTTAATGCATTTCTATTTTCAGTCTGAATACTAACTGAAACACAAGGGACCGACATGCATTTGAATTCAATGTTAGGATAGCAAAGATGTTATGATACCTGCTCATGTGCATGCATGTTGCTCTACTTTTGATTCTCTTTGCAACACCAGCTACAAACGCATATACAGTATTCTCAGGCTAAATGGAGATTCATGCTGCCTCTTGCAGGCACATTTATCTCAGTAACGTGAAGTGAGGAATTAGCAAACAACATAACTCAATCTCAGTTCTCTCTATCTGAAGTGCTTTATTGGGTCTGGGTCAAAACCTCGTTGATATTCTGCTCTCTTTGTGTACTGCTGGCTCCAGCGACTGTCACCATGCAGAAACACACTCACACACACACCCAGACACACACATTGACAGTGTGAAGCGTGACTATCATATCAGGTCTAATTTTCTCCTCCATTCGGCCAGCAACCTTAGACACTGGTATGACACACACACACACACGTTCAACTATACACACACAACGATCTCTGGCATCCGTCTGTCTGGTAAGACAATGGTGGCACCTGGGTTGGTCAGGTTCACTCTTTTTGGGAGCAGCATTTGGAGTTGCTCAGCATTCCCTATCCCCAAACCCTCAAAGAAATTTCAACTTGTGTACCATTTCGGTGGCCACAGCACAAACCAGGTTTCACATTCATGAAGCATACATGTAACTATGAAGACACACACGCGCACACACACACACACACACACACATTACAAAGGCTTCACTCCCCTTCTCTTGCTGCAAGACAGATGTAAGTGGGGTGTCACTGTGGGGTGAACAGAGAGTAGTGGGTGATGAAGAGCATTGTCACAACCTTCTGTGTGTGTGTGTGTGTGTGTGTGTGTGTGTGTGTGTGTGGTACTTTGCTGCGCCTTCAGGCAGTACTCACTGCATCATGAACCCACGCTCATTCGCCATACATTACATGTGGCTAATAACACACACACACACACACACACACACACACACACACACCACACACACACACACACACACACACACACACACACACACACACACACACACACACACACACACACACACACACACACACACACACACACACACACACTAACACACACCACACACACTTAATACAACTAAGCACCTGCACTACCCTCCAACACACACTTATCCAGATACATTGCCAACCTATTCATTATTTGCATGGGGACTCTTCAATATTTCAGCAGACCCTTCTAATCCCATTACTGTGACTCTCAAAAGTGTGTGTACATGAATATGTGTGCATGTGTGTGTGTGTGTGTGCATATTAGCAAGCTACACGGACTGTATTGGAGAGTGCGGAAGAGGGCTGCTGGAGATGGTGAGAAAGGAAATCAATCTTGGCAGAGGTAAAGAGAAAATGAGAGGATAAAGACAGAGGTGATAAAAGGCTGGAGGCGAGGGGAAAAGAGGGGAAAGAGAGAGGAAGAGAGGATAAGAAAGAAAGAAAACACAAAGAGAGATAGAGTGGGGTCTTTACGATGTGCATCTTTGGAGGATGAGGGAGGGTGGGAACCCCTGCTGAATGGTACAGAATGCCCAGTGTGGTGTGCATGTTTGTGTGTGTGTGTGCTGCGTGGCCACAGCTGGGAAATAGCTGTGAAGTCATCCTAGCAACCAAACAACAGTCAACCGAGCAACAAAGAATATTGTTATTCTTGTGTGAGAGCTCAAAATATATACTGAATTTATATTATTATATGTTAAAGTGACTGTTATAGTGCAATGACTGCCTTTTTAAGAAACCTTTTAAGGAAAGTGTTGGTTTTGAGTTTGAGAGGACAAATGCAGCCATCCTGTGGAATTCAGTGGGACGGATGGGTATGGACCACTCTGGTTTATGTGTGTGTGTGTGTGTGGGTCTGTGCTTGTCACTCTTGCAAATTGCAGTGTGTGTCTGTGTGACTCATTACTGTGCAGAAGCAGACAAGCACCTGTCCATCTGTTCTGGAAGAAGAATAAACACTGAAGAAATATGGAAAGAGAGCGGACTGTGAAATAAAGGAAAAAGTAAGAAGGAAAGAAAGTCCACAGTTCAGATGTGAGTGTGCATCTCTTTTTGTGTGTACAACAAGTCACCTCTGTCTACCATTTCCAACCTGCTGTTACATATTTAATATCCTGCCAACCCTGCATATAGACCCCTCATTATTAGAAAGTACACACACACACACACACACACACACACACACACACACACACACACAGACACACACACAAATACAAGCACTGTGTTTCACTTTTAGGGTCGTAAGAGGAAATGTCACCTTGGTCCCACCAGACAACAAGAGATCAGTAAAAGTCTCTGACATGACTACCTCCACCCTGAGGAATTACTACGAGTGTGTACGACTGCAGTGTGTGTGGTGTGGGGAGAGAGAGAGAGAGAGAGAGACTTGAGAGAAACACTGTGTAAAGTTAAAGGATGTGTGGACAATATGTGACAATATGTGACAATTGTGTGAGTGTGTATGTGTGTGAGTGTGTATGTGTGTGTGTGTGTGTGTGTATGTCTCCTTACAGCTATTATCATTAGGGGTGAGTGTGAGTCTAGCTGATTTCCCATTCACCAGCAGCTGACTGATGCTCCGTAACCCTGCTCTGCTGAATGGCCCGGGACCTTTTTTAACAGCCAGCCACACAAGTCGAAGCCATTCCTCATAGTGACTTCATAAAAGTCTGACCCCCCGCCCCCCCCCACCCCCCCAAAACCCCACTTTACCCCTAAACCCTCCATCCCCCCTCCCTGACCCTAATCCTCATCCTCACTTCACACCCCAGTTTCCTGCTGCTATGAAGTCATCTAGTGTTTTCAGTTTGTGTGTAAATGTGGTTTAATGTGTGAAATAGGGAAATTTGACTTACCTGTTTTGATGCAATGAGGGAGATGAAGAGGGGCGGCACAGGTCCAGAGAGAGAGAGAGAGAGAGAGAGAGAGAGAGAGGAGAGAGAGAGAGAGAGAGAGAGAGAGAGAGAGAGAGAGAGAGAGAGAAGACAACAAAATTAGAAACAGTCTGATTGGTAACAAACACATCAAATTCAGTTTGGAGAAAAAGCTTGCAAGTAAACTAGAAGTTAGAGTTATATACTTTTATAAGGAGAGGCTTAATCTTATATGGATGAACAGTATGTGACTGTTTTGGAAGTTTTTGATTAAGGAATTTTTTCATTCTACATTTTTGAAAAACCTGTTCACTTGTTTTCAATTGCATGTGACAACTGTTATCTCCGTTGGTGTTCCATCCATTAAGTTCTTCTCTTGAGGTGCTTTAAACGCACTGCATTGACTTTGTGCGTGTGAATGACCAGCTTTACTATCGAGGCCTATTATCCAGGAAGCCCGCTTCATTCTGAGGCTAATTGACTGTCTAATGTGGGAAGACGGATCAGTCCACTAAAGAGTGAGCAGTCTTTTGTTATGACAGGATCACAACACTCTTCATGATGATGGGAGCTCAGTGGAGGGTTTATGTATTTGAGTGTGGGAAAGGAAAACTCAGAGAGGCGCTTAAGTCCGACTTCAACTAGAAAACATGTAAATCAAGACAAGATATAAACGTTGGTCCTACCACATAAAAAGACAAAAAAGGCCAATAATGATTCCATATCTCTCCCTGTGTATTTTAGACACAGCAAACTGGCAGCCTTGTTTTCTGTTCAGTACAAAACAAGACAAATGCACGGCAGGGAGGACTCACTACATAAATGATATAACTATGTAGTGCTGGAGCTGACTCATAACAGCAGTGTGTGAGAAGCCGTGCAACACATGTGCTGGTTAAAAAGTGGAGCCCACCACTGGCTAACTGCTCCTTGTAGACCAATAAAAAACAAATGCTCGATAGAGCAATATAAAGTAAGAAAAAAGGGAGAAACCCAGCCGACCGCTCATCAGGAATATGATGGAGTGAGGCCGTACACAGGCGGGACGGCAGGAAGAAAACAGGGATGCTCATTAGCAGATAATGGGAGGTGTGAGTGCACTATCATGTGTAATGTGTGGTGATGGAAACAGCCCAGTATGCCCACTATGCTGCTTCTGTTCCATGTGGAGGGCGAAGCCTTGTTGTGGTTTGAGCAGGCGGAGGCCACCTCGAACTAACAGCCCCTGGTAGACCTATAAATTTACCTTCATAAACAGGAGAGAGGAAGGGGGTAGAGAAGTGTAAAGGAGGGAGGGGGTGAGGGAGGGAGGCGGTGAGGGAGAGAGGGGTGAAAAGACATGAGGACAAAGGAAAGAAGGAAAGGAAGGAGGTATGTGGGACAGATGGAAGGGAGAAGGAAAGAAGGACGTTTGATAGACGGCCGTAAAGAGGAGGAAATTAATATACGTAGATTGAAAGAAATATGCACTCTCCTCTTTAGTTACTCTCCTTATCTTACTTACTCTGCCCCACCTGATACCGTTTCCTCTGTCCTCTCCTTTTTTTCCCTTGCTTTCCTTCCTTTTTGGCAAATCCTTGTTGCCTCTCCCCTCTTTCCTCTGCTATTCTTATTTCCTTTCCCTTTCTTTACTTCACTTTCCTCCTTCCCTTTCCTCTCCTACCTGATTTTATCATCTCTTTTGTCACACTCTCTTCTATTTTTGTTCTATGGCACTTTCTTCTCTTCTAATCCTTTCCTTCCATTTGCTCATTTCCTTTCCTATCCTTTCCTTTCTGACTGTCCTTTCTTTCCTCCAAAGTTTTCTCTATACATTATTGAATATTGTATTCTATAGAAACCATAAAATAAATCTTTGAAGTGCATGGAGGTGAAACTGTGCGTGACTAGACTGGTTTGACCATTAACAGCGGCTCTACGACTCATTGGAGTGACAGGCCTCAGAGGGGTCACCCACGGCAACCCTTCTCAGCCCCCCTAAAGACGCTTCTTCTACACAGCCTATCACTTCCCCAGATGGTGCCGGGTCATCCAGGAAGTAGGAAGTAGGGGTCGACCAATGAAGAAAGCCGGCCTCGCTTATCCCACTGACCCGTGACACCTTCCTCCCACAAAAACAGATGCAACCTGTCCATGTGTCAGTCTCTTTCTCTGTGTGTGCATGTGTGTGCGTGTGCATGTGTGCGTGGATGGGTGAGAAAATCGGACTGGTGTCCACCTGCACCCCCGCCTACCCAGACAAACAGGAAACTTGACCATCATTGTTTAGTTGTTACACACGAACGCACACCCACACACACATACTTGGACCACCAAATGTGCATTTACAGCTGCAACTTTATGACCCAGGCAAACAACACAGAGACAGATAAACAGACATGAGTGACGGAGTATTTGATGGTGGATGTCTTTTCAAAATAAAGTACGACTAAAGAAGCTATAAGCCTATATGAATTAAAATGAGAGGAAACGGACTTAGACAGCATGCCATAAAACATCACAGTACTCCACAAACTGAGCCAAACTGAGGCGTAAATTTCTCCAAATTGTTTTCCCTTGCCTCCATGCCTCTCTCTCCCTCAACTGCATTCATCATAGCACGAACCCCTGAGATCTGCGAGAGATGGCTCCCATCTATGAGGGCAAATAAGATTTGCAGTATATCACGCAAATATGTGAATGAAAATGTAGTTTTCCTTTTGTGCTTTTTATTAAAATCTAACCTCTATGACTTTATGTTAGACACTCCAAAAAGTGTGCCGGACAGTTCTGTGTGTGTGTGTGTGTGTGTGTGTGTGTGTGTGTGTGTGTGTGTGTGTGTGTGCGCGTGTGTGTGCATGTGTGTTTTCTGTATGCGCTGTGTCTTTTGAAAGCAGCTGGAAACTTCACAAAAGTGAGCCTCCAGCTAAGGCAGTCATCCACTATTAGTTTTACTGTTAAGACCATCAGACCAGCTCTCCCTCCCTCTGTCTCTCTGTCTCTCTGTCTCTCTCTCTCTCTCTCACATACACACTCACACACACAGTAGGGTTACAGCACTGTTCCTAAACTTATGGCCTTAACTTTCTGGATTTTCTCTCTAATCGTATATCAAGTACCATATATCCTATGGGGCACTATAAACAAAAAATTCTTAGCTTAATTTATTTCATGAAGTCAAGACTCACTAATCCAGAGCTATGGATTCAAGACTAGATTGTCACATTAAACCTTGATTTCCCCCCCCCAACATCTTCCCAATAATTCCCCTGATTAGTAAATTATGACAAGGTTTAAGTTTTCCTTGTCCTTCTCTAACAGCTGTTTCAGATAAATGCCATCGAGAAGTTATTATCATGAAATAAAACAATTGCTTTACATGCCTCAAATATCCAAGGTCAATTATGCAAAACCATGACGCAATCTGACACATGACAAACTCAAACTGATCCCAAATGGGCTTTTGAACCCACATGTCCATCTGTGATCGTCATGATTTGTCAACCCCAGGGAATCTGTGATGCATCCATCTCCATCCTCTCTCTTCTCCTTCCTTTGCAGCATCCCTCATTCCTTCTTTAAACTTCTTCCCTCAATCTTTCCCCTGGACCCAGAATGCTTTGAGCTTCTTCCCCGCTGCCTTTGAACCAAGATCAGAGGAAGCGTTTTGGCTCATGCACACATATACACAAGCACTCACACACACACACACACACACACAGCTTCTGCTCATTCAGGTGCAGAGATCTTGAGCAGTTTTGATCGGTGGTCTCTCCGTCCCTCTGTATTTCTCTTTCTGTGTCCTTCGCTTATTCAAACTCAAATACATTTCCAAACCTGGTCAGATTGAACAATTTGTTTTTTTTTAGCTCTGCTGACTCCTGCATATTAATACGATCATTTTAAGATGATGGAAAAAAAAATTAATGCATCAACAAAGGAGAGAAAACTAATTACTTTTTAGTCACTTCACTGGCTATGTGAAATTCAGTGAGAGGCCCTGAGCACTGAGTCTTTAAAAACACTGTGTTTTGGACATGGACCTCTCAGAAAATGAAAAGCTCCATCAGCAAACCTCTTTCTAATAATAGCATTGCTGACAGTTTTGGTTGGAATGCAACTTTTTAAACTCTAAAAGATGCGATGGAAATGCAATTACACACTCATTGGGTAATTTACGAGGCTGCATGCAGATGATTATGTAGTTAATATCTTCATCGAAAGGTCAAGTATCCCACAACTTTGCAAAAGCAGATTTTTGGCTGCGACACAGCTATCATAACTATCACTTCCTGCATTTTGTTATTTTAGGAGTCAAGCTGCCAGTTCAAGCCATTTGAGTTCTTGTTGCTTTTTAGTGCCTGGATTTGTGAACAAATTAAGCTTCAGTGGCTCAGGAGGGAGATAATCCAGGATTCATACGGTTGGAGGTTTGATCCCCGGCTCCTTCAGTTTGCATGTCGAAGTGTCCTTGGGCAAGGTACTGAACCTCAAATTGCAATCGATGTTTGCACCACCGGTTTGTGAGTGAAAACACTACGAAAGTGCCATCAAATTTAACATTGAGCAGATGTAAACGTTCTCACTTTTCTGCATCACATGGCTCCTTGTCTGTCCTTTGGTTATTATATATATATATATGACATATGGACGGACAGAGGGATAGAGATAACTAGACTTATTTGCAGGATAATGTCAATAATAATTCCAAATATCCACACCACGGATCCTCCAACAGGAAGTAACACACTGTAAGATAAATTTGTCTGAGTGAGCAAACGTTTGCTACATTTTAAGATTGGATGGACACACATGGCTGGATGGATGACTGAGCAGCTGAATGTTTAATTTCCATTTTGAAGAAGTTGCAATAAAAGGCAACTGCTGCTCTTTGAAAATGGCCACACAATACCACTGAGGTGTGAGTGAGTGAGTGTGGAAGGAGGTAGGAGGGGAACAAGCTTAACTGCTACCTTTTACACCTGCCATCAGGCAAGTCAACTGTGTTCATACAATATGTACATCTGACATGCACACACACACACACACACACACACACACACACACACACACACACACACAGTTACACACAAAGAAAAAGAGAGAAACAGGCACCAATTGCAAACAAGCGCTTCATCAACCGAGCTGCAATTTTGTGTAAATTTCTCCTTAAGGAAACACACACAAACGTACACACGCACGGTTGTTGTGTAGAGTCTGCAGCTATCATATAGTTGCTGTCAAAGCCACCGCCAATTATGACCATTAGGGGTCCCATCATGTCACTGGCTGTCCCTACACCAACCCCCCCCTGCACCTCCCTCCACCTCTCTCTCAGACACCAGACCCTATAATCTAACCTCACTTTGCTACCATCACACACACACACAAACACACACACACACACACACACACATTTTCCTTTTTTCTGCCAATCGTTTTGTACAAAAAGATAGAAAGAAAGTAAGAAAGACAAGAAAAACAATCTCGTTTCCAACTCCATCTGCCTTTCGCTGGTTTTATTTCATGTAAAAACATCAGTGAGGATGAATGAGAGTGACCTTGCATTTTTTTCTACTTTTCATTTCTGTTATTTTTTCTGTTTCATATCCATGTCGCCCCAGTTACTGCAGCACATGTACACAAGTGATGTCTGCTTTGTGTGTGTTGGATTGAGAAGGAAATGGCGACTTAAGTATGGAGGGCGCGCACACACACACACATAACACACACACACGTTGGGACCTGTCATTGACAGAAATATACAGATTTTCTGTGGGTCATGGTTTGTGTTTAGAGTGGCCGTTTGTAGTGTGTTTGTGTGTGTGTGTGTGTTAGTGTGTTTATATGTGTGTGTGTGTGTGTGTGTGTGTGTGTGTGTGTGTGTGTGTGTGTGTGTGTGTGTGCTGTGTGTCTGTCTGTCTGTCTGTCTGTGCATGTGTGTGTGCAGGAAGTCATTAGCCTCAGCAGCCAGGGGCTAGAAAGTTGTTAAGCCACCTGTTTCAGTTAACAGGTACCTTTTAATTTATGAGTCTAAGTAGTCTGTTTCCTATGAAGAGAGACAGTGTGTGTCAGTAGCTTCTGTTCTTAAGAGTTCCTTTAGTGGTGGGTCTGTCAGTCTGTTTTCTACAGTTGCTTAGAGACAGTGAGGGGAAAAACACAGGGTATCTATCAGCTGTTAAAAAAAAAGAATTATTTAAAAAGCAAGTCAAGGAAGACGTTACGACAATGCTAAGATCTAAAATAAAAGCACAACAATGGGGTTTAACCTCAAATCCTCAGAGAGGATCACAACACTGGCACAACAACCCCATGGGGTGATGTCACCCTTGCACAATAACACACACCCGTTCTTTGTCTGCTTCGCTGCAGCTGTAACTGAGAACGGAGGCGTTACTGGAGCTGGCAGCGTCTGTGACATGTTGCTGTGCAGTGCCAGGAGCCAACACGTCCTCGCTCTCTTAAGTGTCCTCAGCAGGTGACCTGCACTGAGGTCACTGCAAGATCTAAACTTGTCACTGAACTATTTTCAGGGAGTTGAAGGGGCCAGAAAACAAAATCATGTTTTTCACACACAAATGTGTTTTCATTGTAACATTTAAGTCATCTTGGTGGTTTCTGTGCTGCAACGAGACCAGTTTTTTTTCAAGAATAGAAAAAAGCGAGAGAGGACAGAAAACGTATCATGTTTAAGTGTCACAGCAAGTGGTAATAGTTCTAACACACACACACACACACACACGCACACAAACTATCATACACACATATACAGGTGCAGCACCCTGTTGTGTCCCAGTGTGTGTCATTAGGCCTATCAGGGCCACTCTAGAAGGATTAGAGGACTGTTAGAAGAACAAGGTTTCACACTCTCACACACATACCCACACACACACACACACACACACACACACACACACACACACACACACACACACACACACACACACACACTTAGTGACAGCTCACCACTGGGTCATCTACACACTACTGGACACCAAATCCCTGCTTGTGTGTGTATCTGTGTGTGTGTGTGAGCACGTGCCAGTATCTGGTGTATCATGCTGTGAGCACTGAGCAAAGATATCAGTGTACCGCTGAGCCCCTTACAGAGCTAATCCATCTCACACTCTCACACACACACAAACACACACTCACACACCCACACAGGACAGGAGCGGATATCATGGTGTATGTTTTGCTGCACTAGATCTGTTACATTTCTAACCCTAACCCTAATTACTTTAGTACAGACAGGTTTTTCTTATTATTCTATATTTATTGATATAAAGACTAACATGTTTGCTCTGCTTCTTTGAAACATCATACAGAACTTTTATCTAAAAAAAAATACACAACGAAGATGGATTAGCAGCTTTGTGAATCTGCAGCGCTTCAGTGTTAACAAATTAACGGTGCAACGAGTAAAAATAAAAATGCTGAGTGAAATGGAAATTAAGAGAAAAGGAAAAAGAAGCAGGAACAGACAAAGAAGGAAAGAGGCAACAAAAGGAGCCTTCTTAACTTTCTATTGATGCTGCCTCTTTGAATGAAAACTATCACAGATGGTTCTTTAAACATAGAGGACTGGACTCACCCACTCAACATATGCACTGACAGTCTGTCTGTCTTTATTCACCCTGTATATTTGTATCCCACCTCTGCCTCCTCTTCCCCACCACTTTGGGGACGATTAAGAGAAGAGGTAGAGGAGAGAGAGAGGGATGGATGGACGGAGAGCGGGTAGAGAAAGAGGGAGGCTGGAGGAACGGTGTGGACGTGGTGGAGGAGGGTGTCAATGCAGAGAGCAGCGAGTCAGTCAGTCAATGGTTCGGAGAAAAGGCCAACACAAAAGGAGTTGATGTGTGTGGCTCTTTTCAACGATGGAGTTTTTGTGTGTGTTTGTGCGTTGGTAATGTGTGTGTGTGTGTGTAAGTGGGGTGGGGGGGCTATCCCTTTTGCAGGGGTAGTTTGGGGTCGAGGGGGAGGTGGGTTGACAATGGGCTGGAGGGGTTGGGTGCATTAAGCTGCCTTATAGCAAGCTGAGCGCAGTCACCGAGCCAAGGGGCTGGTCACTTCGCTGTTTTCACTGAGGGGGGAAAAAGGAGGGGACTGGGGGGAGAGGTGGGGGTCTCTCTGCTGTGACAATTTCCACCTCTTGCTTTTCTGTGGCCATTCTTCTGCTCCTGCGGGGGCTTTTCTTCAGGGTTAATACAGCCTGCAAGCAGAGGGTGGGATGTGGCGTGGCTTGGTGGAGGGAAGCGCTCGAAGGCCAAACTAAAACCTCCAGCCCCGGAGGCTTTTATTACGATCAAGAACTGCTGGAGCACTTCAACTATGACTGAGAGAGAAGAGAGGAGCGGGAGGGCTCCATATATTTTGGTCTTTTCTTCCCTTAGCCATTGATATGTTAGATTAAAGACATGTAGGATACAATATATAGTCGTAAAACCCTAACAACAAATCCAGACCCAATTGTGCGGATATTCTCCGGCGCTCATGTGAAGACAAGTGTCCTTCATCTCTTAGTAGGTCCATTTCCATAGAGCGCCTATAGTGGATTTATGGTACTCACAACTAACTCTTGTTGAAAATGATTATTGTATATTGTAGAAATGCACCATTGAGCCTAACTGGTCACCAGTTTTAATGATGCAGCCGATCGGTGTAAGTTTCCAACAATCCAAGGCCCAACTTTCTCCATCAATGTAACGGAATGTGCATGGGCCTGCGGAGCACTTGTGGAAGAGAGGAGAGCAACAAAAGACAGAGGGAAACGGCATCAGGGGGAGAAAGACAAAAAAAAGAGAGAGAGGGGTAAAAAAGGATGAAAGCTGTCTCCACTTTAAAGTGGATTAGGGGCACACAGTGCTGAAACAATGGGAGGTGAAAAATCAAATTAGGCCTCCCCGAAACATCAAACGAGGGTGGGCCAGGAGGAGCTAAGCTTCCTCCGTCGCTAATCTGTTGACTCAATGTGAACGATACACGCCGCCATTCAACACGGAAGACAAGCTGTTCTGCTTCTCTTCGCCTCTGTGTGCCGACTTTGACTTCTTTTCTCATCTGCCCCCCCCATCCTGCTGTTTTTTCCTAGTTTTTTTGCTTCAGTCTTTTTGGAGCTGAAATCAAGCTATAGGAAACGCTGACTCCCGAACATAATATATTGTTACTGTTAAAAAAAAAGAATTCCTCCCTGGCTGTCTGATGTTTTGTCCAGCTCTCCTCATCATTTCTATCTCGTCCTCCTACACCTCAGCTCGGTTTTGTTCTCTGCTCTCCTGCTGTCACTTGTTCTTTTCCGCTTCCTTCATTGTATAGTTTGTATTCCATATTTATACTCTCTCTCCCTTCTTCTTGTATCTTCTCATCTCCACGCGACAGTTGTGCTGTCCCCATTTGGTCGGCATACAGAGGAATGTAACTTACTTACAAACGTCCATACAGAAAACGCACATCTGAATTCTGTTGGCCACAACTTGTCTTGGGCTGAAGGGGGACAAAAGAGGCCATAGGGTGGGCAACATAAAAAAAAGCTTGAAAAAATAATGATGTCTGACTCTGAACATGAGAAATTATATGTACTGTAAATGCTTGCTTCTATTACTTTTAACAGCCCAAAACCTTGTTTCTAATATTATAGTCTTCTCTATATTATATCACCACATTTCCCCCCCCCATATTCTGCATTATAGCATTAATGATACTAAGATTTTCCTACCAACAACATACTTGAAACAAGTTGGAGTTTAGTTGTATGTGTGTCCAGAATAACGACCCTTCACTAAACTCTCACCGTCTACGTCTGGGTGTCTATGGGCACCAGAGATCCCTTGCAAAAAAGGACTTTCTCTCCCTCTTCCCCCTCCCACAGTTCCCAGTAAAGAAGAAGAATGCCCCAGCAGCGATGCATGTTCCATTGTTCACGCTCTGCCTCCAATTTGCTCTCCACATTCTGTGGCCTGGGCCGAGACGTTACGCCGGCTTAAGGGACAAATCGCACACACAAAAAGAGGGAGAGGGAAGGACAGAGGTGGGGAGGTGGTGGGGGGGTGGCAGGGGAAAGATATGGAGAGGGGGGAGAGTGTGTGTGTGTGTGTGTGTGTGTGTGTGTGTGGTGGGGGGGGGGTCCAACCCTCTTCACAGCAATGCAATTATGGTCTGCATTTGAAGCCGGTGGGGTTTGGTGGCGGCTCCCTCTCTCCCCGCCGCTCTCTGTACTTTAGCGGCGGAGCTAATAGCCATAGCTGCGGCAATTTCTACGGTACATGACATTAACATGGTGGCGTGTCGCCGACAAAGGGGGAGCATTCAAAGAGACTTAGAAAAGAGCAGCGGTCTCGCCTGGTTAAGTGGGCCTCAACCTGCCAAGACGGCAAGACAGACAGACAGCTAGTGTGTTTATTACCCAAGCCACCTAGGGAGAGGAGAGGAGAGAGGAGGAGGAGAGGAGAGGAGAGGAGAGGAGAGGAGAGGAGAGGAGAGGAGAGGAGGAGAGGAGAGGAGAGGAGAGAGAGGAGAAAAGCTATAACATCCGGTGTCCGTCCTCTTCCCCTTCAGCCCTTTAAATATGCACTTCTGAAAAGTGCGGAGCGGCCACATGAATGAGTGGAACCTTACACCCATATACCCCAAAAAAATGAAGTAGACAATTAAAAAGATGCCATAAAACAACACTATATGAGGAATGTTGCACCAAATAGGATCGTGTTTCCTTTTACATACAAGTAAAATTCGAACCCATAACTGGGACCACCAACGACGGCAGCTGCTCGCCCTGGTAGCATCGTCAGTATTCGTATAAAGCAGAAAGATAATACGAGTTGTGGAAGAGGCCGTGTGAATGAGAGTCTATGTGTGAGTGTGTGTGAGAAACAGGTGGTCAGTTTTATCATTCTGCCACATACAGTACGGTAGCAATGGTTTTGTTCCTCTGTCACTCGGACTAATCTGAGCGGGCGGGACTTTGTGTTGATGCCAGATTCTTCACGGGGCCTCGACGTCAAAATACAATGAAAACTTTGTGCCAATGTATGATCGTGATTTCAACCAGGGTGCAAAGTGTCTGAGCCTAATCCAGATGTTATGTCTTGCATGCTGCTGTTTGTGGCATTTCTTGGTCCATAACAGAGGATTAGGTGCAGCAGAGGAGGCTTTTCATAACCACATATAGTCCAAATAAAAAGTTGCATGAAAGATTGAGTTTGTCTCGGATTTAAAAAATGATATATAATCTGATTTTGCTCTACCAATATCTAATTATAATTCAACTATATTCTATCTATGGTAGTCAATGCACCATTAAGAAGTTCTGTGGTTTATTCACGTCTAATGCTATTAGAATAGAATTCCTTAAGGATTTAAAGTTTTTTCCTCATCCGAAAGATTTAGTACAAGTTTACTACAACCAGGTCTAAATCATCATCAGTAATAAATTCTGAAAACACAGACGCACGCACAAACACACACACACACACACTTGGAGCAGGATGTGCGAGGTAGAGATGGGGGCAAACGAGCAGAAGGCAGGAGTTAGTCAGCAGCCGCGGGTTCCACACAAAGGCCGTTTGGAAAAAGAGAAAGTTAGGAATCACAAAGAGAGAAAGAAATGCAGGAGCAAAACGGCTGCCTAGACACAGAGGGGGGAGCGAGGGTAAACTCCCAGCTCCACACACACACAAACACACACACACACACACAAGCAAGGACGCAGGCACACACACAACAAGGGAACCCCCGCTCCATTCAAAAGACCATCTGTGGCTTGAAATGTATGAGTGTGGTGTGCGTCTGTGTGTGTTTGTGTGTGTGTGTGTGTGTGTGTGTGTGCGTCTGTGTGTGTGTTCAAAAACATTTCTGTTTTAATTCTTGTGCCTCCCGAGCGGGCGGAGCTGAGAGGGGGAGGAGGGGAGGAAAGGGGGAGGCAGCGTGAAAGGTCTTGCTTCTGCGTCCTATCGGTTTCTTTCAGGGGCAAAAAAAAAGGGAAGACCGTAAACAAATAAATGAGAGATACAGAGGGTGTGTGTGTGTGTGTGTGTGTGTGTGTGTGTGTGTGAGAGTGTGTGTGTGTGTGTGTGTGTGAGGGCCCCTATAACAGAGGGCTAGCTACACAGTCCAAATTACACGGGGTGAGTTGGACGGACACAGCTATTTCTGAGACAAAAACACTCTGAAATGTGGCATTAGAGACACACTGAGTGACGAACCGGGACGGACATTTAGGGCCAGTTCAGGAAATCCACCATGTCCCACTTGTTAGGAAAATACACGGCCAATGCTTTTAATGCCAAATTAGCCTAAAATCATTTTCAGCCATTGCTGTTCAACACAAGGTCCTGATTTGGTTCGTTCAAATTAAGATGTAGAGATTTAAAATACCTGAATTCTTTGATGAATATATTTAATACTTAAAATGAGAGCATCATAACATCCTTTAGTGATTTGTGGTTAATAAGCAGAGGCCTTTTCGTACTTCTTTTTTTTAACTTGGAAAAAATATCAACACTGTAATATTACTCTCCCCAATATCATGTGCAATATGCCATATTACTAACCCCTATTAACATCACTACTTACTGCCACTTTAGTTTAGTATACGTTTAATTGTTCAGGCACTGGCTCTGCATATACACTTATATTTTCACTTAATATTAATTGTAATATTATTTGTGATTTTATTTTGGTTTTCATATATGTATATTTAAATGTTTGACAGAATTTAAATTTCCACATCATATAGAGATTCTCAGATCTATGGTAAAGGTACATTTTTGTATTTATAGTTTTTATGTTGCTTTACACATTTGTATCCCTCTGAAATTGTATAATAGAGATAGGAAGTAACCTTGTTTTTGTGTTTACCTCCTGCTTCCCATCCTCCCTCTTCCTCTTCCTCTCCCTCTGTTGTTGTCTCCCTCTCTCCAGATCAAGTGCCTCTGATTCATTTGCACTCCATGTCAATTAATTAAGTGTGCGCTTTTCTTCGGCCGTGCACGCCAATTAGCATGAGATAAATATGCATTAGCAGAATTATCTTGTCTTGTCGTTTAAACACCCCCACCAGCACCAGCCATCGCCCTACCCCCCCCGCGCCCCTGATTTGATGTTAACGGTAATTTGCATCACGAGTATTTTTTAAATGCGTGTTAATTAGACCCAGGTATTAGGCCCTACCTCTGAGCGGGACCCGAGGAACGTGTTCAAGTGCGTTCACAGCCAATGGGAACCTGACATATTTTAATTAAAGGGTATAAATGAGCTGGAGGAGAAGTGTTTGCATATTGTACAAGCATATGGCAAAAGAAAAGACCTAATTTTATTAAGATATTTTTTAAATCCTTTGTTCTATACTATTATTAGTCGTTCATTTAGAGGAGTTTTCAGACCTTTTTAGAGTTCCATTAAAAGCATAGAAACAGGCCACTTATAAAACTGAGAGATGGGATCCCTTATGATGGCCGTGGCCTCCTGCAAACTTCTTGCAAGATAATCAAATAATGGGCCCAGAAGTCGATTTCCTCTAATAGGCGTAGGGGCAATTCAAACGATAGACTTCATAGCATTACATCACTCACGGTGCACTCTGACAAGCCATTTACTGACAATGAATTACCTCACTGCTCATAAAAACTAAACTAATGTGAAATATCACATATTTTAATCAACTTGGAGGAGGTCGAAAAAGTATTGCTCTGCTCAAATAGTTGGACCGAGGCCGGACATTTTGGTGGCGAGCCTTAATTAAATTAGTGTGGGACAGTATTTGATTTGTGCCCATTAAAAAACTCTGGGCGACTTTATGGCGCGGTTTCTTAAAAAGTATCACAGGAGGTTAACGGCTTGTGGAAAAGCAGCTTGCAGGTTTTTTTTTAATTGCATTCGGACATTGTTTTATTGTCCAAAACTAAATTCAGCAGAGTGATTCTTCAACAGGTTCTCTAAGGGGCGGTGCTAAATCAAAAGAGCTTCATGTAGAGGACACGGGGCTAATATAGCATTTCTGTAAAACTAAAGGAGGTGAGGAGGAGGGGGATGGATTGAGTGTCTGCACGTAGTACTTGCTGTAGTACAGAGAGTAGTTTCACTTACTTTTAAAGAAATCAATTATCTGATAATATTTTAGAAAGATAGCTAACTGCAGAACTACTGTGGCTAGATGCATTTTGGAACACTGAACAAACACAGTTAAACCATATTTTAATATTCTAGCAACATATGTGAATCTCAAATATTTGTTACTCATTTATCACAAAAAGATTTAATGAAATTAGTGCATTTATAAAAGTGCACAGCGCTGGAGTAAAAAGTGCTTCTGTTAGGGACTATTTTCAACTGCAAATTCATACCGAAAAGTGGGTATTTACAATTCAAGGTGGGTTTATATAGTAGTGCATTTTTATTGGATTTTAACGGCATTTGGAGAACGATGGAGCTACATGGCACAAGATACTATTTCTGAAGAAGTAGGAAAAAGAAAGTGAAATATTGTCAAATCATCACTGTCTTTAAGAAAATATGTGTAAATCACTACAAAAGTGTAAAGAAGACAACATTGATGGAAAAATTCCAAAGTATCAAAGCTGTAAATAACGTTTTGTGACCTAAAGTCATCTCAGCCCTTCCCCTGGGTTTGACAGGGTTTTCCTGGAGGATGAGAAAAAGACAGAGAGAAAGAGAGAGAGAGAGAGAGCTTCATGAAGTCAAATAATCCCTCACTGACCGGAGCTGCTTTGCTGAGCACTAAATTCTCTCACATAACAAAGCCTGAATGCCTGAGAAAGAAAGTGCGGAGCAGTGTCACTGTCTGTGTGTGTGTGTGTGTGTGTGTGTGTGTGTATGACACCTCTTGTTTCTTGACCCCATGGAGCCCTCGGTCCAAGCACAGCCACTCAGACACAAGCTGACAGGACCCCCCACCCTCTCTCTCTCTCTCTCTCTCTGTCTCTGTCTCTCTCTCTCTCTCTCTGTCCCTCTCTCTCTATCAATTATCATTTGTCCAGATTGAGCATGCATCATCTGCCTCTACTTTAGCGGACGCACTCACTCAAAATGCAAATTTCCACTGCGCCATTTTTCTTTCTTCTAATTGTCAATTGGTATGTGTGTGTGTGTGTGTGTGCTGGGAAAGCAGGGGGTCTGTCCTTACCATTCAGTGAAAGAAAAGGAGCTTGTCAGCATTATCAGCATTCCCTCTCCTAACCAGGGGCCATTTAGTGACTCACACTCAGGGAATTGGACCCCTGACTCTAAAGAGACAGTGCCTTGCTTAACATGATGAACGTAAATTGTATTTTGGCAAAAAAAACAATTGATTCAATAGGCATTCTCTGTCCTGTTTTTTAGTTTCTTCGATTACTCCGGGATGAAGACTAAAGAGTGTGTGACGATGCAAACAGCCCTGTAAGATACGCAATAACCTGACCTTTGGAAAGTTAAATATAATGTCTATAACCTGTCTTAAAGGTTATTTTTTACTAATATGTGTGTCAGGAAAAAGCACAAAAAACATTTGAAGAGAAAGAAACTGGGAGGCGTCAGGCGGACATGGCAGAAGGGATGGGTCAGTGTGTGTGTGTGTGTGTGTGTGTGTCCGTCTGTGTGTGTATGTGTGGGAGGAGGAGGAGGTATGGAGTCAAAGGCTGAAAGAGGGGTGCCTAATGGAAGCTGAATGCCACCACCCAGTAGGCCGTGAAATCAGAAACCCTTGCCAACAAGACAGCCACCCGCACACCAGCCGTTGCTCTGTGTGTGTGTGTGTGTGTGTGTGTGTGTGTGTGTGTGGCAGGTCTCGTCTGGGGAATGCGCAGTCATGCAAGGTATCACCCAGCTCCTCCTCCTGCCACCTCCTGTTGCTCCCTGTCCTCCTCCTCTCTCCTCCTGCTCTCCACACCACTTCATGTCCATCTTGCATGTGTCTGTATCACTGCTCTGTTATTTCTCAGAGCGCTGCATGTACTGTGTTCGCTCTATATTCCAAACTAATCTTCATAGTTGTGTTTTAGCATTAGATTAGCCAATCTCACACTTTAGTATGTAGACAGAAATAAAAGGAAATGTTTAATGAAATGATGATAAATATAAAACAAAGGAACATTTTAAGGTCACTGTGAGCTGCTCGCCTTCAAATAAGACTTTTAGTCTAATTTGTATGGTTCAATGCTTCACTCGCTTATAATAAACTTCAAAACATTATATTAGGGCCTTAGGTTTAATTTCAGAATGAACTCATGTACATTCTTCTAATGCCTGTTAAGCTGAGCATGTTTTATTTTGCAAATCAATTTATGTAATTACAGGTTTTTATATAGCTGTGTAAGAGGAAAGGCTTCTACACTGCGACATGTTCCATTGACAACTGATGTTTAAAATACCTTTTTAACCCATTTCCTTTTCACCCAGTGTGTAGAGAGGTTTTCAAAAAGGTACAAACATAAATGCCCCCTCTTCCTCACTGTGTCGTTCCCTTTCTCTCCTCTTTTCTTGGTGCCTCGGTTAGCGGGCCTGATTACCATGCTGCCGGTGACTTTTCCCCTCTCGTCTCACTCTCACTCTTTCTAAAGGGTACTTAATAAAATTCTGAGACCTCTCTTCGTGTGTGTGTGTGTGTGTGTTTGTGTGTGTGTGTGTGTGTGTGTGAGAGAGAGAGAGAGACTTTTTCCTTGTTTTGTTTCTCTCTTTCTCTAAGGGGTACTTAATAAAATCTGAGCCCTGCGAGGCCATGTCACAAAAGCATGGCACATCTCCCTTTCTCACATGCACCCGCACGCACACACCCGCACGCACGCACACACACAGCCCCTTAATTTCCATTAGAGAAGGAGAACGCAAAGCTTTCACAAACTAGTGTCTGGGTCTGTAGTTCATTCTCAGTCCAATTTACCAAAGTATATAGTTTGGTCAGACAAAGAGAGAGAGAGAGAGAGAGAGAGGGAGAGGGAGAGGAGAGCGAGAGAGAGAGAGAGAGAGAGAGAGAGAGAGAGAGAGAGAGAGACGAGAGAGAGAGAGAGAGAGAGAGAGAGAGAGAGAGAGAGAGAGAGAGAGAGAGGGGGACAGTACATTTGAAGTTTTTGGAGCATACAAATAAAACAAATAGAAGATATAAATTACACCTTGTTCGAAAAAACTTTAATCTACTCTGCTCTACTACATTTCTCAGTGTAAGATCTCTGGACCCTGGTGGGTTTAAACTAAACGAGCTGTGATATGAAAGATTAATCATGGTGCCTACTATACACATATATATGAACAATAACCCACAAGCATTAAACCCAGCACAGAAATCATTTAACGTAAACTTGAAATTTTTTAATAAAAGCCAGAATCTCTCCCATTTCACTTTCCCATTTAATTAAAAGTGCACACCAAAAAGACAATAGTCTTGTTAATTGATTTGTAATTTTTAAATTCACCTAAATCAACTGAATATTGATGCTAAGGATCCAAACATGGTATTGTTTACAAAGAAAAGTGATATGAATGATAACCTATGGCGATCATGTTTCATTATGCATAACAGGAGAAAAAAAAGACTGGGAGCATTCACAGAGGCGGTCATGTATTGGCACTTGTCAGACATGTTTGCCAGACTCGGCAGAAAGAAGAAAAATGTTTACTCTGTACCTCTCTAATCATTTAGGGGGTTGAGGGAGTAGTCGGTAACGACCCAATATGGGCTCCCTTCCTGTTCGAAGACTAATGGCTTTAGTATTAATGAAACTCTTTTCTTTCTCAGGATGAGAAATTAATTAAAGATAGAGAGGGAGAAGGAAGATATTAAAAGTTTAAGTAGGGCTAAGTAATTAATTACCCACTCAGAAAGCATCTGACAAAGATAAACTCGTCCAAATTAAGATTTGTTCCCGCTTATATACTGCCCGCGCTAGTACATCACAAAAAGTAGGATCATACGTGGTAGAAAGACACGGAGGGAAAAAGAGGAAAACAAAGGAGTGTCAAGAAAGATGTAAGGATCGAGGAGGAAGAATAGAAGGAAAGGAGTCAAGGAGAAGAAGAAGAAAAAAGAGTGTGTGTGTTGGGGTAGGGTAAAAAGCTGAAATGTGGAAATTAATATGAGACAAAAAATACCAAAGTGGTAGGGGGGAAGTAAAGACCCACAAGAGGAAACAAGAAAAATATTTTGGAATAAAAAATAGAATGAAAGAAGAAGTGAAGGAAGGCAGGTGTTAAAGATGACAAGCAGGTAGAAAGAAGGAAGTGGAAATGAAAGGAAGCAGAAGAATAGTTAAAAGAAAGGGGGGAGAAATGTTTGGTGATCAGAAAAATGAAAACAAAATAAAGCAAAATGATTAACTGATCAGACGCAGCAGGATCGAAGCCGCTCCGTCTCACCTTCCTCTCCTCTCTGCGCCTCCTCCCTCCATCCTCCTCCCGTCCTCCCCTGCTCTCTCACTCATCCTCCCCTCCCTGCTAAATTATTCAGGGCCACTTCTGCAGCATGCTTGATTAAGTTTTCATTTCTGCAAATTACCATTCGGAAACGCGCCACGCTACTGAATCACATAACCACTACAAGCTACAAGACTGTTTACCTGCTGTTAGACACAGAGCGGGAGAGAGAGGGAGAGATATGCAAAGAGAAACAAAGGCAGCATAAATGATTGCATTGTACCTTAATCATTTCTTTGTATTGTTGTGATCATTATATATGGTGAACTGCTTTGTCAACACGGTTAATTCTTTGACAGGTGTGCCAGCGAAGCATCTTTCAATTTAACTGCAAATTACGCGAGCGGAGGCGGAGGCATGATGAGGGGAACAGAAACCTGGGAAGATGAATAGAGGTAAAGAGAGCTGTGCGGGAGCGGCGAGGGCTGCTGTTCAAGTCTCTAATCTACTGTACATACATAGTGATGTACTCTGATTGCACAAACAGTCAATAGGTCCCATTAGGAAGAGCAATGAGAGGGAGGCCAAACATTTCCCACCCAGTTAAACCCCCATTACTGTGCATTGTAGTCACTTTTCAACTGTGTGAAGTGTCCAGAGCCAGAAATCTGCAACGCAGCTGAGAACGCTGTCCAATGGCAGATTGGTGCACATCTCTATTGGGAGGAAAAGGAATTCCAAATTTAAAGCTGATATTACTACGTGCAACATAAAAGGGGATTTTATTGATGAACCTGCGGATGATGTTCACCTGGCTCCGCTTCCATTTGCTCTACAGATCATTTAAATGCTCCTTGTTTTGGTTTGATAGCCTTCTAATTTACATTTTGGTAAAGTTGGGTTAGGGTAAGGGTTAGGGTTAGAGAGGTATATTACATTTTAGCAGAGACCAAAATAGAGGTAGAGGACACTGGATAGTAGGCTCATACTTATTAATTAGCCAAGTCAGAATAATTGTTTGGATCTTATGTGGAAAAAGGCAATGCCTCAAAAACACTTTGTATTGTCAATGTCACAAGGTAATAACATGTGCAATGTTCAGTTACAGCTTAGCCCCAAGTGGTTGAAAGTCAATTAAGGCAGTTTTATATTGAAAAAATTGTAGTTTCATCACAGATATTAGAAGAATTCTATCAAGACATTATCATTAACTGGAGAGGACAGTAGACACACCCTTTCCCCTCATCCAACAGATCAGGATCAGGATATTTTTCAGTTGAAGTTGGACTGAATGAAGCTCGGCAAAGATCACTGCAAAATCCCTTGAAACTGCATCGAGTGCAAGCATATTCTTTCATACCTTCAAATAATACAGCAAGATGGTAAGTGGCAAGTTGCAGCAGAGTAATTGTCCTCTCGGGGCTCAATTTCTGTGGCTTCCTGCAGGGCATCCTGCATGCCTAACAGCGCAACATGACTATGATCGGCATCTTGAGGGGATCCTCTGGGGCAACACAAGCGGCAGTTAGGGAAATGATGGTGGTTACGATAAGAAACATGCATGTTTAGGACCAGGGGGGGGGCAGTGGGAGCTGGATACATACAGTCATTTGTGTGTTCGTGTCTACAGGTGAATCCCACAGTAAGAACTTCGTTTTCAGGTGCATGTTATGATTAGGGAAGGGCCAGGTCCCTGCGGGGGTGAGGACTACGGCTGTGGCTAATGCATATATTCACGTGAGCATTGTCAGTATGCAAGCATGTGTGTGTGGTGTGGGTAACATACAGGTCTCTGAGGCAGCAGGTAGGGAATCCAGCTCTTGTGAAGCAAAGTAATAAATCCACCAGAAAACTTGTACTAGACCCCTGCAGAAATTACACTGGAATTATAAGTGCAACCAAACACACACACACACACACACACACACACACACTATCTCTCTCTTCCTTTACTTATGCCTCATTAGCACTAATATTGGTTCACGTATAGTAAATTTATTATAGTGCATGTGTACAGACAGCTAATCAGCAGCAGGCCACAAAGGGCCCCTCTGTGTTTACAAGATAAAGAACACCTTCAGAACATATATATATATACAAACACACAAGCACACACACAAACACACACATGCACACACCTGTAGCATGCAGATAAGCACCCGCCTGTGAAGATAGAAACAACAGGTTCTGATTTACTACTTTGGATAACTGCAACAAAATGCCTGATTATGCTCCTTCACTGTGTGTGGTTGTGTATGTGTGTGAGTGTGTGT
Organism: Pseudopleuronectes americanus; assembly: GCA_038501795.1. NCBI lineage: Eukaryota > Metazoa > Chordata > Actinopteri > Pleuronectiformes > Pleuronectidae > Pseudopleuronectes > Pseudopleuronectes americanus. The sequence continues at coordinate 4,972,517 of CM076730.1, read as the reverse complement.
GTGTGTGTAGGCAGTTGATTTGTGTGGTCTCTCTGATGAAAGCAATCTGTCACTGGGTGGCTACGCTTGTGTCAGCCGCTATCATGTGCGGCTGCATCTGTGCGTATTGTGAGCATGGCGCCTAAAGGTTGCATCATGGATTTACGGCCGTCTCCCATGGCGAAACATGCAACACGGTTCTTCCTGTAGCGACTGACAATGGACGCTGGATTAACGGCCCGCCTTCAGCCTTCTTCCTGTCTTCCCCTCCCTCCTGTCTCTCTCGCTCTCTGCCTCACTGTTTCTCTCTGCTTGTTAAAATCCGGCTCCTAATTGGTGCTTGTGGAGCCTGGTGATATACTATCAGCTATCTCTCTTACACATGCTGAAGAAAAGGAGACATTTATTTTACTGGTCTTTGGTCCTCGTCTTTTCTTTCCCGTGCCGCCTGGACGGCGTCTGATTCCTTATCTGCACTGCTCCCTCTCTCGCCATCCTTTGTTCCTCATTTAGACCAATTGCCCCTTTTCTTTCTGCTGGCCTGTTACTATGTCAAATTAGTCCACGTTAAGAGCAGCGTTAGCAGAGTGTCACAAAACTGCAGCCTCCTCGACTGTTGCGTTGGCACAGCAGAGAAGATTCTGCCAAGAAAGTACAGAGGAGTGCAACAACATTTTCTTAACTCTGCTCCACTTTGGGAGCATCGGCAATGCACCGTATGGGCAAAATAAATAAGCGTTTCTTACTGAATATTTTGTGACACATATTTGTAATGTTTGTGAGTTTTCTGGTCAAGTAACGTAAAATTGGAAACTGTTTTTTCAGTTAATTATCTTTTTATACACCTAAACTCTTTTTGGGTTGGATGTCACATACACACTATCCACTGCAACTCAAGTGGAAAGTGAACTTATTCATAATTTTATCAATTACTGAGAGCAGCAATATTATGGCAAGCAGCACCAGAATCAGTTTGAGAATTTATTTGCGATATCTCAAAGAAACAGAAATCTGTTTCTTGTTATGTTTTGTCAGTAAATTGTGAAGTCTATCACCACTTTGTCAAAATTATGTCATCAGCAAAGACACAAATTGGTAGTGGCCTGGTATCACGAAAAATCATCAAACTTCAATGTAGGTGTTGGACACCAAGTAATCAGAAAGTAGCCTCCCACTGGAATCAGGGCTGCCCACAAAGTCATTAAAGTGCTCAGAATCGTCCACAGGGACATGAAGAGTGACCAACTGCTGGAAAAGACTGAAATGGGCGAATGCTCTAGAACAAGCAAGCAGACTTGAGTTGAGTCGGACTGACGCTGACTGTGATCATCTGTTTGTAATAACCATATTATTCCTACAAATGTATTTTGACGTGACATTTTATCTAGTAAATGTTCCACAAAGTAGCTGTAATCATTTTTATTTCACTCTTAGTGTTAGCGGTGCATTTCTACACCTCTCTCTCTCTCTCTCTCCCTTTGCTCATACACACTCTCCTTCTCTCTCTTTCCCCCTTCTGTCTCTCTCCCGGTGCTGAGGCCATAGATCTCTCTAACAGGCACTATCTGCAGCCCTAAGCCCTAATGAGGCATCATAAGGCGAACAGTTTGCAGCAGCACCACGCTCCTCTTTTATTTGCCAAACCATATCTCTTCCTCTCCCCCCTCCCGACTGCCCTCTCCTCGTCTCTCAATTGCTCCATCAGTCTGCCCCGCTCACCATATCTCTCCCTCTCTGTCTCTTTCTTCCCCTCATTCCCTCCATCTCCTACTGTTCTCTCACCCTCACTCTCTCTCCCTCGCTCTGCCCCGCCATTGTGTTTTATCTCTCTTCTCATTCACCCGTTGAGCTCCCGCTCCCCTCTCGCTGTCGAGGTGGTTTGAATCATATCTGGCCGTCTACATATGCTAAAGCCTGTGTAATTACAGCACCTCTTAAATAAAGACACGCTCCTAAAGCTGTCAGCTGGAATCACAGCCAAACAAGGCAGGAGGGGCCTCCCAGCAGCAACAAAGCTGTCATAGATAGCTATGGATTTATCGCGGGCAACAATGAGGGGAGAGGGAGGGAGCGAGAAAATATATTTCACACATTGTCTGAGGTGTGTGGGGGGGGGTGCATCTCCGTCACTGAGGGCCGATGCGATACACATCTCCATGCATTGCCAACAAGCCAATACATTAGATATACATATGAAGCAACTATTAATCCCGTTAGCGATCCATACCTATTACAATGCAGTGCGGTCTGACAGGATTTGATTCAATGGAATACAATAGAATATAATAGTACATGCGATTTAATGTGGTAAAGGTGGTTTTGTTTTATTTCTTTAGCTCTTCTTTGGTTACTTTCTAAGGAAATCAGCTTGTCCCGAAATTACATTGTGTTGACACTTTTTATTCAAACAACATATTTGCACTGTTGACTTGTGTCAGTTTGGAGCAGTTCACAGAGAGGAGAGGGTTATATCAACATGTTCACAACATTCCAATGGAATGACTGGAATGATTTTGCTTCTGAATTTCCTCACTTTCAAAGGTCATGTGACCGAGTCTTTAATCTCAGACTTTTTTCGCATTACCAAGTTTGCGGACAACCGTGTACAGCAGAACATTTACGATGTTTTAATTGCACATGCTCCAGGTGAAATATGTCCAACTACTGGAGTGGAATGGAATGGCATGTTGAATCAGGTACCCAGGCCGACGTGCTCCCTCTTCAGTGTGAGTTAAAGCGAAGGAAGATATGGTCATCCCAAGAAGCAATGTTTTAAATGTAGTTCCATGTGAAGATATCAACTGAGAATTGAGTGAAAGTGTTTGAGCATCAGAATATAATGTGATAAAGTATTGCTCACTTGACCCCATTTCTTGGCGTCAACTGAAATCACTGGATGGATTATCAATCTCTGGCGCTAATGACAGCTCTTTAAAACAACAGTCTCCATTCGGGGAGAGATTTCCCCCCACAGCTAAACAAAGACGTCCATTCAAGCCTTACATGTCTCCCTGACCAGAAACTCCTCCTGCCTGTCCCGATGTTACAGCTAAAGTCAATATTATCCATGCGTCCGTGCTTTTTGGAATGACGTTCAACTCGGTATATCATCTGCCTGTCTGTCCTTGAACCTGCCCTGACTACACCTAAATGAGAGATCCATGTGATGGGCTTCTGCTCTGTCTACTCTGCTTCCTCCGTTTTAACTAACTCCTCCACCTCCTTTATTTTGCAAAGGCCCCATTTGTTCCTTCTTCTATTTGTCCCACCACTTCTATTTCTCTTTCCACTCTCCTTATAGGACTTCTCAGGCAACATCGCCCATGAAGATACCAATCCTTCCATCATCATCCCCACCCCACCTTTTGCTCATGTTGTCCTCTGCCTGCATATTTATTTCCCCCGACTCTTCCACCTTAGCTTTTCTACCCCTTACACGTCTTTGTCTCCTCTGCATCCTCCCACTCATTTTCCTCCTCTTCATCCTCCTCCATCCTTTTCCCTCCCTCACCCCATTTCGCCCTCTCTCTTTCTGTCCTGACTTCTGTAATTCATCAGAGCAAGCAGCAGTACAGATTGATCAGCCTCTAAAGGCAGTGCTGTGTGTGCTGCTGATGTAGCAGTAACCTCCACTGAATAGTGAGCAGTGTGTGTGTGTGTGCGTTTATGTCTGTCTGTGTGTCTGTGTGTGTGTGTGTGTGTGTGTGTGTGTGTCTGTGTGTGTGTGTGTGTGACCGGCACTGGGAGAAAGTGGAGGGGACATTTTTTTAAATGTATTAATCGTTGTGGTAACAGGGGATGAGAGTGGTTGAGACAGGCCCATCTTTTGAGAGAGCGACCATATGTGACACATGCACACACATATGCCTACACTCACACACATAGCTGCATTCTAATATCGCAGAGGTTCAGCCCAAGTACTTTACACCCTTGTATCAGCCAACACACACACACACACACACACATACACACAGGACAGTAATCCTCACTCCACACAAAAACACACATCACCATTGGGAAATACAAGGCAATTTATCACTAATCACTGGACTCCCTAACTTTGTATTCATCTGGATTTCCTATGATTAATAGCTTTCCACTGCAAACTTTATCTCTGAAAAAATGCGTTTGAGTCAGTGTGTGTGTGTGTGTATGAGTGTGTGTGTGTGTGCGTGTCTACTTGGGAGTAAGTGCTCCAAAGTATAAGCAGACATAAACCAGTGTTTAATTGTTTGGGGAGAGTATGCTGGATTAGCAACGATTACTCCTTCTATTGCATCTTTCGACTTCTTTCTCTCTTTTTCCCCCAATGTGCTGTGCACTCCATTCGACAGGATACGGCATGCGGAGGGTGGGGTAGGGGTGGCTGGGGCAGAAAGGCAGAGCGGAAGGAGACACTGAAGCAGGTCTTTGGTGCTTTTCAATTCCTTTCGCTCTCTTTTATCTATTTATCCCTGTTCTTTTGCGACACATCTAATGCATCAGATCCATGCAGATTGCTCAAGAAATATAGGAAAGCGATAAAATGATGCCATAAAAAGGTAATTGGCTGTTGTGAAGGCGTTTCTGATCAGTCAATATTGCTGAAGATCTCGACGGATATTAACAGAATCAAATTCTGTTCTGTCGCTGTTGTATTCAACTGATTTTTCACAACTCAAGGCCATTAAAAGATCGCTCAGAGTAGCTGGAATAATTAGAAAATCTTTCTATTAACTCTCACCACTTTGGCTTGCGTGTGGCCGAGCTTTCCGCAAGACCAGAGAGGAGGAGCTGCTGGAGGAGGAGGAGGAGGAGGTGGTGAAGCGGAGGGAAGAAGAGATGAGAGCAAAGCAGGAGGAATAGGAGGATAGGGATGAAGGCAACAGAGGAGAGGAAGCAGAGGAGCTGACGAGTGGAGGAGAGGTGACAAGGCATCAGGGACAGACAGACATGAATAATTTATCAACACTTCTGATGGACAGATTAGGGGAAAAAATGAAGAGAGATGAAGCGAGAGAGAGGGAGAGAAGGGGGAGTAGAGGAAGCGAGATTGAAAGCAGAGGAAGGGGAGGAATAAAATGACAAACAGAAAAGAGAAAGAGAAGAAGAAAGCAAGTGAAGGGTGGAGGGGCCACACACTGGAGCTCTTTGATCCTAACAAACCCCTCTCACCCTGACACCACCATGCCATCTGTGGCCCGCACCGTGTGTGTGTGTGTGTGTGTGTGTGTGTGTGTGTGTTTGTGTGTGTGTGTGAGAGAGAGAGAGAGAGGAGACATCGACAAAGGAACATGGAGATAGCGGAAGCGGATCCAGAAAATCTGGATATTGTGTTTTTTGTTCGGCCACAAAATCAAATACGTGCTTCTTAATATATGTTGCACCTTGTTTTGGTTTAAGTCTCTCTTTAGTCAATCTTAAAATAAATGAGTTCACAGGCTGTGATGGCATCTAGTTAAATGCAAACATGAAAAGGACAGAGAGGAATATGAATTATATTATTTTTTGATTTGCTCCTTTCCAGTAATTTAATCTACAGAGGAAATCATCGTAATCATTGATTTAAAAGAAAATACAACAAAAACCTATATATATATAATTTTTTCTATTTTTCAAACTATCAACGTAACGCATGATGTTTCAAGGCCGCAGATCAAACACGACATTTAACTGCTGAGCATCATACGTGTCTTATAAGTTATACATCACAGATGTTGTCATGATGCTTGGTTTAGGAAACACTAATAATACCACACTTAGGCTGTGGTGCACCTTTTAATCAGCGGTTGTCTGAATGTTTAATCAAGGCCTTGGTTAATTTGTCAACCCTCTGTTCAAATGCCACAATTAGCATTCCGACCACTTATGTATGTGCGTGCCACCTCACTGTGTGATGTGTGTGTTGACGGGAATTATGAACACGGTGATGACAGGACAGAGGTGCTCAGAGTGACCTCAGATGCTACAATGCATTAATTACTTCCAAACACACACACACACACACACACGTTTTGCAGACACGCTCCGCCTGTCATCTCATCTTATGTCTGTCCTTCCTTTAGACACAGAGCACCTGTCTCTTGCACACACACACACACACACACAAAACATACAACAACATGAAGTTCGTCACTGGCCTTCACCTGCTTTGACTTTCACATGTTCTTTTTGTCCTCTCTCATTTTCTCTTCCTCTCACTGCCGCGGCCTCTTGGTGCACCTGCCTTTCATTATTGCAGCCGGTACTTTTCAGCTTATACCACTAACTGTGTGTGTGTGTGCGGGTGTGTGTATGTGTGTGTGTGTGTGGGGGGGTACGTGTGTGTGTCAGTAGGGGCAGGGTCAGCATGCGGCCTGTCGACATTATGCTTCAGCCCTTAAACACTGTAGACAACCACCCCACCATGTAGGAGCCTTTACCTCTCCCACCACCACACTACCGTCCTAACACACACACACAGACAATTTGCCACGACCGGTTGCCCCCATGTGACCAGCACTTACTGAAGATGTCGCACTGCGCGGGCCGTGCCAGGTCAACAGACATGAGACCTGTCAGTGAGCACACATCCACACACACACATGTGCAACAAGCCTCTCTGACATTGATGCAAAGTCAGTTAGTATTTCCACAATTTTTGGCGCAACATTTAGTTTTACTGTTTAGACTTTGTCCTCTCTGCAGCACTCTGTAATAAAGTGTTTGCTCCACATACAACTCTGTTTCTGTCAGCGACTGTTGTCTTGTAATGGACCGACCATGAAGTCACTTCACAGACTTTGGCAACTCACAGCCGGGGGCCATTAGAGAGCACCATCTTCAGTGTGATTTGGGAGGTTGATTTTAATCTTCCCACCGCTGGCCTTTAGGTCCTGACCCAGACTTTGTACGACACTGTTCTGACAATTACATGAAAGTACACACTGGGTCCCTAACAGTCAGCAGATCCCTGACTGGTGTCGTCCCATAGGTCATTAGGCGTCGTCCTGGAAAACAGGGAAGTGCTAACAAGTGCACAGCGAGGTTTAGTGTGGTGTTAGAGTTTGGATAAGAGAAAAGCTCGTCTCCATCTCCTCGGTTTGTGATTTTTCGCCCACTGATGTTTTTCTGTTTTTTTTCATAATCAAAACTGAGAGTGTAACCGACAGGCAACAGAGCACGGATAAGATGAAAACCCTACAGAACAGCAAACTAGTTCAAATCTGTGTATCCTGATTGTCGAAATAAATGATCTCTGGCTCCAGAAAAAAATGTGTTTGATTATAAAATCAAGTATATTTCATCTTATTTAACAACGCTGCAGGAATAAGGCTCTCTGTTTATGAAGGAAGCAAGGAGGAAAGATCAGGCTGTGTTAAGCACTTGTGCACACAGACACACACCCTCGCACATGCACGGACACACACACACACACACACCCTCCCCTGTTGGGTGTAGAGGAGAATCAATATGTCTTTGAATGAGGGTCAGAAGGGTTGTCTGCCCAGGGAGAGCTGACAGATTTGCTCTCTTTTGCTCTGCTAAGCCCCTGCCTGCTTCTAACACCCCCTGACACACACACATACAGATGGAGACACACACAAACATGTAGATGGAGACACACACTCACATATACAAACCGATGGAGGGAGGCACACACACAGGCACACACACACACAGAGACACACACACAAATACAGAAAGATGTGATGCTTCTCCAGGAGGGCAGAATTCCAAGCATTTTACCACAGGGATGTGATATTAGACGTTCCACATCGAAATGAACCCTGCTGCGTCCCCCGCCGTGTGTGTGTGTCTGTACATGTGAGTGTGTGTGTAAGTGTGTGATGGAGCGGCGTCAGAAGCCTGGTTTGGACAACAGAACACGATCTGCCTACACCCTTGGCAAGTGTCAGAACTCAGAGGGGTGAGGACAGGCAACGACACACAAAGCAACAAAGAAAGAAATACATGAGGCTCAAAATGGATGCACATTAAATGTAAGTGACAGACACACACACAGACACACACATACCCCAAGCAGCAGACTAGCCCCCTGCCCTTGACGTTTACCTGTCATCACGCCAAACTGCTGCAACTATCTTCCCCCACCTGACCCCGAATTGCCACAAGTTGGAAAATGCACACACAAAACCATACAAAATACACAACATGCAGAGATGGAAGCAAAAAATTAGGAAATTTCTTCAAAAATAGGTTGGTTTATATGTCGCCTATTGTTTTTTTTAGATTCTGGGTGCCAGTAACAACGTGTCAATCCTCGGCAGCCAATTCTCTTTATTTCCAGATGTCTCTCTTTTGGCCCGGTGCAATGCCAACACTTAAATATCAATAGCACTCTCACTGCAATCTTTCATTATCTGCAATGTATAAGACAAAAAACCTAAGATTTTGTATTTCTGATATTGAATAATTATTGTCTGTAAGTTATCACTTGTTGTCCAGCCGGTTATAACTGGTCTCTTTTGTTTAACGGCACAAAACCAATACAGGCTTAAGAAGATAATGGTCTTAATTAATGGAAATATTATATACTCATGCTTCCAAAAGGACACCTAATGGATGGTAAAGTACATAAGGCCATTTGAAATGGAGGGATGGATAGGATATGGATTTAAAGAATGAATAGATCAGAGAGACTGAACAAAGGAGGCAAAGGATGATTGAGGTGATCAATTGATGCATGTATCTCTGAAACCTAAAATACATACAATACATTTCTAGTCAAAACAGTTTATCGACATCTAAAGGACCTATTTCTCTCGGAAATATGTACTCTGTGTTTGTGTGTGTGCGTTACTTATTTCTATGTGTTTGTGTGTCTCTGTGTGTGCGTACATCCCGTGTGGTTAACATACCAGCGCGGCAATTAGTAATCACTCATGAAGCTAATGACATCAATCAATGAGCTTTTAAAACCAGCCATTTGATAAATACAACCATCAATGGTCACCCATGGATGTAACACTGCGTTCTCCATGACGCGGCCTCAGTCTGGAATGAGCCAGTGAAAAGAATCATGAAAGGTAGAATTCAGTTGCTTTGAAGAAGAGCTTGTGTAGGCTGTGAGATTTTAAATGTTTGAAACTAATCTTAACTGGAGCATCTCGTGTTTTTAGGAAGTCTTTGGTAAAACCCTCACTAATTAGTTTTCTCTATCTGAAAGCTTTAATCTGGTGCAGAGAGGAAAAGGCTGGAGACAAAGACGGAGGAAAGACGGAGGAACAGAAACAGAGATAATTAAAAACACAAATTCTAGTTGCTAATTCAGACAGTAAAACTAAATAGACCTGAAAGCAGAAAGTCTGAACGGAGAGATGCATATTTCCCACTTCTATGTCACATTTTATATTTTATTTTAAGTATGGGTGCAGCTACACTGCTCCACAGAACAGCTTAGATAATTTTCCTTTTCATTATCTCAGGAAATGGTTTTCTATGGAATTTAATGTCACCAATTCTTTGCTACAGTTACAGTTTTCATTTTAGGCTGTACACGGATCACAGTTTGATCTTATATAGTAGTTGCCTTTTTGTCTTGGTAATTTTATTTTTGTATTTTCTGCACCTTAAAAAGTTTTTCATCTTTTTCAGTTCAACAGATGAGGTTGTACGGACATTTGCAGGTACATTGATCTCATCAAGTGTTTTAACTGCTTTTGCCTGCAGATGAAAACATGAATTAAAGCCAATAAGAGATAATATTGAAGAACAACAGTCCTGTTTATAAAAACCATAAACACATCCTCCATATGTCTCCAAATAAAATCCATTAATCTCTGTGTCTGTTGCCTCCAATATCAGATTTTTGTTTTTTGTGACCTTGACCCTAAAATCAGTTTCACTCAGTGAAAATGAAGTGTCCGGGCGGCCAGCTGACAACTGCAGGATCTGAATATGAGCTAACCTGCACATCATATAGGTGCACAAGTATGCCTGTGTGTGCGTGTCCACTGCTGTGTGTGTGTGTGTGTGTGACAGTCCTGTGTGTGCGCGTGGTGCAGATGCACAATTACCAGGCAGGCGCGAATCGATAGGTGCCTGCTGACAGATGGATTAGCACGGTAAACAGATGATACACACACCGCTAAATTATTCATCTGCTGAACAGTGGGCTGGGTTTCCACACACACCCGGTGACGGGGGAGAAGGAGGCAGAGGCCGGGGGAGGGATGGAGGGAAGGGGGAAGAGGGATGAGAGTAAGGGGGATGAGGATGAGGAGCTTGAAGAGGTAACTTGTGTGTGTTTTTTTTAAATCAGTGGTCCATTAAATTAGTGATTCTATTTTTCTGTGTGACCTGAAACAAAGGCCATTACCTGATCTCAAACCTGAGATGTTTCTTTTTTGTGTAAAGCCACAGCTCTGCTTAGAGACTTAAACAAGAACGACAAAACACACATGGCTGGACCGATTCCCTCGTCCTTCTAATGCCTTTGAGATATGCAGAGGCACCACAGGGTCAACGTGAAGTGCCTTGACAGGCGTTTGAGACAGCGAACACACACCCGTGCACAAACATCGACACACTCATCTTTCCTTATCCACATCTTTTTCTGAAGTGCAGGCAAATCCGTGATCATCGACTGTTTATGCCTTTAACGCAGCCCGTGGCATGACTGAGATTTCACACCTGCACAAACGGGGAATATTGTGGATAAACCTGATCATGCCGCTGCAGGGACATGCACCATTATGTTTTGAGTTGAAGCACCTTCACTGAAGAGAAGCAGGGGAATTTCTCATGGAAAGGACATCGCCCTACTTCCACATGCTTTCCTGGTTGGTAATTGTAATGATACCGGTAGAATGGGAATTAGCAGTATTGCATAACTTGGAAATTATAGAACAGATTTCACCAGATTTTCAAGGGGATAAAACCATCAGACAGTGAGGAAATTGTGGTGATTAGGCAGGAAACAGATTTCTGTGAGACCTTTAGGTCTCTGCAGCTACCACAGTGCACTCCCAATATTGAATCGTATAGATTCTGGCGCATGCAAATTATATGAGTACGCACACACATTCGCACACACACACATCCACACACACTCTGGCATGCATATAAAACACCCATTATTGATTCCTTTCACCTTTCTGAGGGACTTTTGCAGCAGATGCTCAGCTGTGCTTCCCTGGTGGGGCTGCTGGAAGTTTGAAAACCAAAGAGGAAGAAACCAAAATGCGATGCGAGGTAAAGGTTTCTTCATCACAGACCGCAACTTTTAAAGGAAATTTTCAGAAGGAAATGAGAAGTTCATGGTCAAATAATAACATTAAAATGAATCCTTCTTCCTTTTAAAAATATGTCTTTCACTTCCTAAAAAAGCTACAGGTGCAAGTGGCT